>CM045998.1:3461233-5861233 GCA_025175895.1 Wurfbainia villosa | reverse complement strand
AAGGGGGAGGGAACTGCTCTTCAGCATATCAAGCTTTCTTTTGGAACGTCGCGTCGTGTTTACTAACTTTGTACTTAGGCAATTTTTTCCTGTTTTTTTGTGGACCGTTTGTGTTTTGCTATTATGTGAATGGAAGAACAGTTTGGATCGCATAAAGAACTGATCCAGTTTGATCTAGCAAAAATTTACATTGTCAATTCGGTATTCATCGAGAACTGCTTGCTACCGTGATGAAGTGCTATTTGTTTAGCCATTGCGGAGTAAAAAGTTTTTCAGCTTGTCCTGATCGTTTTTTTACTCCTGGCCATTTGTATGATGGCTTCGGCAGCAATAACCGGTAATTCTCGGCGATGATAAGCGATACAGCTCGTTACAGACAAGTTAAAAATATACCTTCTTAGATCATTGTAGGACTTGGGATTAGGGTTTGTTGGAACGTATGCAGAACGTTAGGAATTGGAATGTTTTTCGTTCTAAATTTTCGACTCAGACCGTTCCACAGAGATGATATTTATTACGAAAAAAAAAGTTGAAAAGAAAGAAGAGACGGTGTTCCGACTGCTCCAAAATGAAAGAAGAGTCAGAGATGGTGTCGTTATTTTGAGAAAATATGATTTAATGTATAGGTGCACAGAGTGACACGATAAGTTACTCACTGTAACAAATTTGTAGAACCTAAGTTTGAAATGAGTGCCTTTTTATCGATGGGTTTGAAACGAGGGAATAAAAATTAAATAGTATTTGATTAATGGATTTAAAACGAAGTTGCCCTCCTTCGTTGTTTATTGATCGTCGTCTGTTAATCCGTTGAGCGTTGGCCGATCGAGTGTTGTTTTCATTTTTATTCTCAATTTATAAATTAATAATATTATTAAAATAACTAAATTTATTCTCGTTCTAATCTATTATCAAACTATTTCTATTTCTATTTTCTCACTCAAACTAAACAATGCTCTAAATTGCAAATGAATTATATATTTAATGAGAGTTAATTAAATAAATATATGTCTATTAGTTTATTAAAATTTATGAATAATATTCACTTCAATTATTTATAATAATCAATTAAATAAATATTAAGATTTGAAAATAAATAAATATGATTTAAAAATTTAATAACGTTTGAATAAATTTTTACTTAAACAAATTAAATTCCAACTTAATTAAAAATTCAAATATAAATTCAACGAATAAAATTTGAATCAAATTCAAATAAAAAAAAATAATAAACTTGATCAATTATTTTAATAATTTTATTCGATTTAATTATTTTATCAAACAATCTTAAATAGTATAAAATTTAATTTGGCTCGTTTGCTTTCTTATCATTTTGAACAGCTCTTACTGATGTTCTGCAGTAGATTTTTCGCGTGCCGCTTGCTTAACCTCGACAACTGATTCTGAGCCCATACGTCGAAACTTACGCGTGCAGAGCGACGGCAAGGTGGCAGATTTCCCCTTAATTTTGTTTGCTCTAACGCTTTATGAGAAATTCATCGATTTACTAAGTGTTGAAGTTAATATGGTATAGCATCTGTCTTATTGTGACACCAACTGCTACTCTTTGTAGTAGCAAAAAAGCTTTATTTTGGTTGCTTGTCAAGAGATATCATCGGTTATTCGGTGAATTGTGAGCTCGCTTTAGTTATTTTTCCAATTTACCGATGCAGGAAGAATAAGGAGTTTTGCAATTTGTTCACCCAGTAATTCTTGATAATAAAAACCCATACAATACTTAGTACAGAGACCACAAAGCTAAGCAACACCGTAAAAATGGATTTTTTTCAGACTCAACACCGGCCAAGAGCCCTACGCAGAAAACAACAGACATTGGAATTAGAGAATTTGTGCCGTCTCAGCCGCCAAAGCCGTATAGCGTGCGGCCCTGGCGCTTGAGGGCGTAGACAACGTCCATGGCCGTGACAGTCTTCCTGCGGGCGTGCTCCGTATACGTGACGGCGTCGCGGATGACGTTCTCGAGGAAGATCTTCAGCACGCCGCGAGTTTCCTCGTAGATGAGGCCACTGATGCGCTTGACGCCGCCACGGCGGGCGAGGCGGCGGATGGCGGGCTTCGTGATGCCCTGGATGTTGTCACGGAGGACCTTACGGTGGCGCTTCGCACCGCCCTTGCCGAGCCCCTTGCCTCCCTTTCCGCGGCCGGACATGTCGGCGAAGTCGAAGGCTGCAAAAGGACGTGGGAGAAAAAAGGGATTTTGAATTGTGATTTCGATACGGCCGAAAGAGGGGCGGAGGCGATTTATAGAGAAGGTCGGGAATTGGAGATTTGCGGAGACGACATCGGCGATCCGTGGGTGGCTCTTAATTGACCGCACGATTCAGAACTAACGATCATGAGTTATTTGCTTATTTCAGTTCGGATCGTTGACGTGGATGAAAGGTTAATGGGCCGCTCCGTGTACGCTTAAGCCCATTATGAAATTTTGGGCTGGTTAATTAGATCGCGAAGAATATCGGCACGAGGAAGCAAAGAGGAAAGAGGAGAGAGGAGAGAGAGAGGAGGAGGAGGAGGGAGGCTACGACGGTAGCAAACTGATGGAGCTGTGCTCGGAGGAGGCGATTAAGTATGTGTGGGAAGGAGCCATTCCTCTCCAAATCCATCTACACGAATCCGACGTCACTACACTGCCGCCGCCGCCGGCCGCGCTGGTACCGAAATCGTATCCCGTCGCTCTCCCTCTTGGATTAGATCCCTTTTCCCCTATCGCGTCCTATGGCATTTATTGTATGCTCGAGATCTATGCCTTGACTAAAAAACAAGGTCTTCGATTCAAAAGTGCAGCCTTTGATTCTATGGCCTGAGCGTTCTGCTACCCTTGTTTCGATCATTGTCTTGATGGTAAAACTTGATGTTTATGCATAAAATTTCATTTTCTATGTTATGATTTCAGGTGTTGGGACCTCGAATTGGGTATCTGCCTCTGCTAGTGCCAATTATAAAGCCTTATTTTAGTAGTGCGCTTCCTCCGGGCGAAGATACTGTTTGGTTTGACTACAAAGGGTTGCCACTCAAGTGGTATGTCTTTAATCTCTGTAGTGCAGAATGTGATAGAATGCAGATTCGTTTGTTTGTTGAAGACTCACGTGTACTAATGCATCTATTCTAGGTATGTACCCTTAGGAGTTCTGTTTGATCTTCTATGCGCGGAACCAGAAAGGCCATGGAATCTAACGGTAAGGGACGGTGCTGTGTCATTCTCACTCGCATTGAAAATGCTTTTGTTGTTGTACGATCTTCTCATCAAGCTCAAATGATTTGTGTTCTTTCTGCGTGGCTTGTTGTCAACTAACTTCTTTTGTACTTTTCAAGAGATTGACTTGATGTTTGGTCTACACAATGGAATTGATATATTCATTTCATTGTTTTCATAGAATGATATAGATGCTTCATTCTCATTCTTATGTATAGTTTGCATGATTTGTATAATTTATAGTCCAGAAATAGTCTCCATGAGATATTCATTTGACTAAAAAGTTTCATTGTCAGAAATTGTCATTAGATGTGGGACATTTTTTGTTATGTTCCAGATTCTTATATTAGAATTCCTGTACTACCTATAGCTGCTTATGCCAACCAAAACTTTATAAGCAATTGCAAGCCATTAGTGTGGTATGCAGTTTTTTAGAACACAGGCCTTTCTTGGCAAAATTTCTCAAGACCTAAAACCCAAAAACTCTTTATTGGAGCATGATTTGTTAATAAAAAAGGGTTTCTTACAGATAAAGGATTTTTATGAATACCAACTACTAGAGAAAGTAATGTTAATTAATATATGCAAACTCAGTGAATTGTTGTCAAATAATGCATTATTTATGCCATATTATTTGAATGCTCGTCTCCAGATCTTGCTGGAGTTTGCATGACTGTTTGGATTACAGAATTCAGCTACCGAAGGTAATTAATATAATGAATATTGACAAATATACCTACTTACTGTAAAAAAACCTAGCTATTTGTCTTGAAAGCTTATGTGAGTCACTCTATTGACTATATCACATGATGATATAATCAATTAATCAGCACGAAAAGGATAAAGCTGCTGCCACCAGAGGACAATATAATGTAAACTGGTTAAAAATATTACCATCAGTTTCTAAGTATAAGGCACTCTTAATCTCCTTAAATTTAGGGAACAAGGTGCCTTGACATTTTAAAATACAACTTATGGTTAAGAAGAAGTTTGTTTTGTTGGTGCAAATAAAATTCATATATCTCCACAATTGTATGATATTGTCCATTTTGGGTCCAAACTCTCATGGTTTTATTTTTAAACTTTACCTAAAAGGTCTCATACCAATAGAGATATCTTTTCATCTTATAATCACATGATTTTTTCCATGTCTTATCAATGTAGGACTTTGATTGTATTCTCAATAGTCCCAACAATCTCTCCCTCAAGGCTATCTATTCTCAAAGGACTTCCTCTGTTTGACGTCCGATCCTCAATCCACCAGGTCTTCCTATCAATGCGCTCCTCCCGACAATTTGGACTTGCTACTGATTGTCCGGTCCTTCACGCAACTAGACTTCTGGTTATACGGTCCTGATCCGGAAATGATTTGACATGAACCACGACTCGATACCAATTGTTGGTGCAAATAAGATTGATATATCTCCACAATGGTATGATATTGTCTATTTTGGGCCTAAATCTTCATGATTTTATTTTTGGGTATATCCAAAAGGTCTCATACTAATGGAGATATCTTTTCATCTTATAAACATATGATCTTTTTCATATTTTAGCTACGTGGAATTTTAATTGTATTCCAATACTCCAACATGTTTTACAGAAGAAAGACTGCTATAGTGTTTTTACTGTTGGACCTTTGACATATTATGCCCGAAAGTCTGAAAAATCCCCTACAATTCTCATACATGAATTTGTGATTTAAATGATAAGAATAAATTGTCACTAATGGATATGTGTTAGTGTGCATTTATAACTATATAGGAAAAGTATATTCATTGAATGCAATGCCTAAAGCTATGCTGAACCATGGTTTCCAAAATTTTACTTTTTTATGTCTGTGTTTTTGCTGTGTCACTGTCAAGTGTCAAATCTGTATTTCATTATCATGCTTATATACCAGAATGTTTAGCAGTTGGTTTTAGCAGACTAAAGTTGATGGTTAGATATCTTTAATGTGTAGTTAAAAGTTGCTTGAAATTGTTTTTAAATTTCCAAATCATAGTTGTGGATTTTGTGTTATTTGTTTTCTCATCCTTTTTCGCAGAATAGTTTCTTTGTTTTGTATGATAATGCAGTAAAATATGCCTAAACTGCATATGCCACTTCCCATTTTATGGAACCTCAAGGGCCGAGTTTTATTTGTAAAGAAATTAACTAGCGCATCCTATAAATGGTGTAATACATTCACAGGTCCATTTTAGAGGATATCCAGGAGAAGTTTTGACACCTTGTGAAGGTGAAGAAACTGTGAAATGGAGCTATATTAATTCACTTAAAGAGGTATGACTTTTAAGATTTTACATGCTGGCTCCAAATATGCTTGTGCACTTCATACCTTGGTTTTAGAAAGTAGTTGTCTTGGTCACAGTATGTGGTCGTTTGTCCTATTCTGGAAAGGAATTGCATGACATTGGGTATGTGGTTCCCTTTTGGTGGTTGGGCACATATCCATACTGTGTGTACGATATGGGACTGAATCAAATTAACTTAAAACCCAAGCTATCTTATTTTGGTATCTGGTAACGTGCAAGGCTTATGCACTTGGTTGCAAATGATGAACACTTTAACTAATATATGCATGCTACTTTTATAATGATGTCTTTACTTTGTTGATTAATATTGGTTGTTAAAATGTGTTTCATATTGAATGATTGACATATAATTATTTTTTGTATAAGTAAACATATGATATGTTGGTTAAGATATTTTATTGTATATAACTATATATATTAGTCATTTTTGTTAATATAATATTTTTAACTGATTGCATATGCCCTTGCAAATACTCTCGAATTGCATATATGCTATATAGTGGGTTGACCATGGTGCATACTGGCTATACTGTTTCTTAGAACCTTGCTTCTTACTTTCTATCAAAAAAAGAAAAAAAAAGAAGGAAAATTAGTAGGACCATTGTCATGAAGTCAGCAATCTTCACAAGTGATTATAGAAATTTATAAAAGTAGATTGCAAAAAAATTATAAGTTTGAAATGAATCAAAAGGAAAATTATATGTTTATGTTGATGATGTTTTACATGACATCTTTATCTATAGGCTGCATATGTCATCAACGGGAACAGTAAAAGTATCATGAATATGCCACAAGCAGATCAATTTGACCTTTGGCAGTCGCTGGTAAAAGGTATATGAGCACTCAAACTGATCAACAATTTTCTTGTTTGTAACATTACATTTAATTGGATAGTTGAATAACTTAGGTTTGGGATGGTGATATAAACATGAAACATATATCAAACATTTCCAGATTACTTGATATCTGCATCTATCCTTATGTAATATGTGAATATAGGTTGATACATATGAATGCTGTTGTAGAATCTCTTGTTTTTTTGTGTCCATCTCCATACCCAACTCCTGTGGCGCTGGCCACTAACAAGAGTGGGAATCCTTTAATAACAACTTCTAGTTGTAAATTGGTTACCAGGTGACCTGGACGGTTATCATCGAATCTCATCCAGACTTAAGCTTGGGCCTGTTGGTGAAGATTGCATTCTTAATAGGGCAGCATCTTTGCAAACACGGCAAGCTACCGACGAACCAGAAATTGTTGTATCTAATAGACCAAGTATCACTTTTTTCCTTTTTATCATCAACTTCATATCTTTGTATTGTTTACTAGATAATTCATGTTCAAAATTTGATGGTTATCTTCCATGTGCAATTGATCTAGTTTTTATATCAAATGTTTATTCTGAGTATTCCTCACAGCATTTTGAACAAAGTGTAAAGTATTACCATTTGCTAAAACCTCTCAATTCCATCTGTTCAGACTTCATTGTTGTGCGAAAATATTGTCCTCCAGCTTGTCAATTTCATGGATTCAAGTTTACTCCCAACTTATCTATACATGGCTAAAAGAAGCCTCTTCTATTGTTCTATTTTTTCTGTTTGGTTGTTAGCTTTAAGAACTCAAGGAGCCAAATTAGTACAAAAACAAGATTGGAAGTTAGTTTCTTTATTTGCTTATGTCATAATGTTTACCGATAAAAAAGTTGGCTATCTTATATACCATTTTATAATGTATTATGCTAGATATTGTTGAATCATAAAGTTTAAATAGGACTAAAACTATATGCATGAGTTTCCTATTAGTTCTACAACTGTGGCAATTGGTCGGTTCCAATTAACTGGCTTGTTAACGAATGTAGACCTGAATGCATCTTGCAACACAGACTACCTTTTCCAGTTGACGCACATTAGGAATTTGGAAACGTTGGGGTAAAGTGGAATTAGGTTGATAATTAACAGTTAACCAACACAGACCTGAATGTAGCTTACGACACTGCCTTTTCCCCATCAATGTGGATTAGGAATTTGGAAACGTTAGTAATGTGGAATTGAGTTGGTAATTAGCAGGAAGTTAATTTGGGACTGCCATTGGCCCTACAATTATAATACAAAAAGCTGATGTATGTAATTTTTTAAATTGGAAGTTTTGGCAAAATACAAGCAGTAAATTCAAATTATATGTTAGTACTATTCTATAACTTATGAGATGATGTCTCGTACTAACACACATCTGTTCTCAGGCAGACTTCCTGTAAGATTATATGTTCGGAATGTTGATCAAGATCTTGAATATTTAGAAGATGTGCAGACCCTTGATAATTGGGACAGTGTTTCCTATATAAACAGAGCAGTTGAGATTCACAAGGAAGGAGGTGTGTAAATAATTCTAAGGCGTTTTAACACTAAATCCATTAATTTTCCTTCATTAAAGCATGTGCATTCATGTTTGATTAATTTAGTAGTCAATACATCACCCATCGGGTATTATCTTACTCGAGTTGTGTATCTTTTTGCCCTATGACAGTAATTGTAACCCTTCCAAGGACCACGATAACTGTGAAATCTATATAACTGTCCATATATCAGTTTCTAGCATTTGGGTTTTATGCCAAATGGTTTGCTCATGTCAGTATTCTGGAAATAATTTTGATTCTAGAATATTAGCAATGAGATGTATAATTGCATTGTCATAAACTATTGAATGGTGCAGACAATTACATGACACTGAAGCATGCAATGAGAAATATACTTCAAGAAATCTTTGATGAAGAAGCACCTACTGGTGCAAATGAACTTGACAGAACCGAGGAAGCTGATTCTGCCTACAGAGATTCTGAAACCCCCTGTACGATAAATGATTTAGTAGAAGAATCATCCTTTGGAAGACAAGGACCAAATAGAGCTACCCTAGTGCGCATTCAAGGGATTGAACCAGATCTGGATATACCATTCGCTTGGGTGGTTAATAACCTGAAGAATCCTGACTATTTTCTTCATATTTGTGTTTATGTCGGTATATCTTCTAAAGCCAAAGCAAAATGACTTGAGGACGTAATATTGCAGTAACAGACTGCTCTGGGGAACTTTGGATTACATTGCAGATAAAAGTTAAAACAACAGAACAAGTGAATCATAAATGTTTATAATTCATTTGTTTTTTCCTCTTTTTTTTTTTTCTCCTTTCCAGACGTTGTCAATTTAGCTAACAGTTCTGGTACAGAAATTGCTATGTACAAAGAGTGATAGTCTTAGTGCAATTGCATATTGCTTGAATCATGTGCATTTCACTGCAAAGTGTCTTTAGCGGGTGCATTATACATCATTAGAAAGTTTTGTATATCTTGCCTATTTAGTATGATTTATAAGAATTTTATTTTCGAGCTTTAGGTTAGTTCATGTCACTAAGTAATATATATATATATATATATATAAAAAGGAATGTTATGTTACACAATTTATTTATGAGCATTTATGAATACCTTGATTATTCATCGTCGTTGAATACCTTGAGCATTTCAATGTCAATCTTGGACTTGGTACTTTCGTCTTTGTTAGTTTTTCTCTTGCTATTGCTTTTCGACAATTCAATATTCGGATACGTAAAATAATGAACAATATCCTAATCAGGTTCGCTATCTTATATAGCATGCTCTCTTTTAATCTTAACAGGTATATTGTGTGCATTATATCCAACAATTATTATATATGCAATCCAAACAGTAACAAATTGAAAATAGATGGAAGGAAATACCTGCCAATTAACTTGTTCTTTCAATACCATATATCTACTGCACAAATTCTTGGTAAAAAACCAAGTTCGTTTTCTACCAGTAATATCAAAATGGATTCTTAGATTAGACAGAAAAAAAACATATATCTAACACAAACTTATATGTACATGTATAAACAAAGAGAATGACCCAGACACATATTTCCAACACAAAATTACTTGATTAAGATGCAAAAAAAAAAAAAAAAAAAAAAAGGAGCAGATGCTGCTGTCCTACAGCATCTGTTAGCCTTCATATGTAGATCAGAAGAATACAAGGATACCCTCACTTTTCACCTTAGGGCACCAAACCTCTTGCTGCTGTGGTTGGTCCTTCTTGCTTTGACACGTGAGAAAGCAGAATTTTTGCGTCTCTCTAGACTGTAGCTGGTGCATCTACGCACCTCCTGCAATCCTGAACAATTACTTGCCCCCCACAGATTGTTTGTCATCATCCATGATAATCTTGGGGCATCCTTTTAGGATAGCTGGAGTTTCTTTCCTTTCAGAGGCAGATCTTGTTTCAACATAACGTTCTGTTGCTTGGTGAATGGGAGGGATAGGCTTCCTTCAAAAGAACTCCAGATAGGCACCGGAGCAATTACTTCAGCTTTAGAATTCATTTGAACTTTACCTTTACGTTGGACATGCATCGCTGCAACGCTGGATCTCATAATTTGAGAACACACAGAAGGTGCCACACCATCGCCTGCAATTCTGCTCGCAACACCACACAAACTTTTGCAGGGTAAGAATTGTACAAATGGTTTAGTTTGCACCTCCACATCGGTGTTAGTTTTCTCTTCAGTAGAGACATAAGCATTTGGCACAACCTGGAAACATTCAACTGCATTTTTGTAGTTGGTGATGGAAAGTGTTCTTCCAAAGAGTTTCAAACTAGTTGGCTGTGATTGCTCTGACGAAACCTTTTCAGGAGACATGTAGTTCTTTCTATACAGATCAAGACCCTGATAATAACGACATAACAATATCAAGCTAGTTTTATTCTTCTATTGCATTATAAAGAGATATCAAAGGATTCAAAAGAAGTACCAGCGAAGTTTTGTCTAGATTAGTTGAAGAATTAGTTTCCAGATCCAATGGTAATATTGGATGGTGGTGCACAGTTGATGAGGATGGGGAATAACGTTCATTCTCTGAATCGCTGGGCGACGTTTCCATTGGTTCCGATCCGACCATAGATAACAATGGTAATGCACATATATTTTGAGGCTTCAAGGCTCTGGAACTAACCATAGACAAGACTGACACAGGAGAGCCACTCCCTTGGTCAGAAAATGAACTTGCAGGAGAGGATTTCTCTTGTAACTTCACATTTGGGATCCCGGCAGCGCATGCATGAACCATCTTATGGGGGTAAGGGTGAATTGGCTTTCGCTTTGGCCGAGGAGGAGGTATCTCAATATACTTTCTGATGTCTGATTCACAGTAAACCTGGCATTTGAGGCAGAAAAATCAGAAAAGAAAAAAACATGTATGAATAGATAATGGAAGGGAAAAAAAAATACTGGACAGATGATAGTACACCTTGGAGAAAAACTTCTGCGCATGACTTCGGATCTGAATGACAGTTTTTGTTCCAATATGTTCTACAAGTCAAGAGTTGATCAAAAGAAAAAAAAAAGGTTGATGATGCGATGTCAACATAAGTCATTGCAAACAGTGATGCACCTTGTATTTGGCGCCAGGCACGACCATGGAGCTTAATGGCTTCTAAAAACTTTTCATGCTCTTCCTCTGTCCACTTCTCTCGCTGCTTCGAAATTGTGTAAGGTTTCCTCATCTAATTCACAAGAATAACAACCATGCACTAAGAATTCATTTGATCAGTGAGACATATTGCATGGTTTTGAACTTTATCTCAGAAAAATACCCGAATAAGTGGATCCTTTGCTGATAATGCCAGTTCCTTTGAGTGAATACCATCAAGAGATGGACTTGCATTAACAAAAAGTTGCTTATTTGGCAGTTGGATGTCGTTCATTGATGGAATGCTTTTCACCTGTCATAAAGACAAACAAAAAGTTTAAAAAAACTGGCAAAAAGTTGGAATCATCAAGCAAAATAAAGGATTTCTCAAGGTAAACTGCCAATTAAAAAGTGGCTCGCACAAAACAATGTAGCTAAGAATCAAAGTTGTATACCTGCACATCAAATGAGTGTGGGTTGTTGCTTATATTTTTCTTTCTTGAAAAAAACTATTTTTTTTCTTCTAAAAAATACTGGATACAGAGATTGCAATCTAATCCTCTTTGGAGCTGGATTCTCAATAATTCCTTTTGCGGTGGATTTTAAATTAGAGGAGGAGCACAAATTATGATCAATGAAATATCAGCTAAAACATCTGCTAAGGGAGATCAATTACTTAATCTGAAAATAGCATATCAAAAAAGAGAAGGAGAGAGCATAGCGAGGGAGATATCTAAGCATTTTATGCCACACCACCTAAATATCAGCTTGTCGAGTTCTCTAAAGTCCATAAGAACAAAATTTGGTTGCCCCCGCGAGAAGGGTCTAGTAGTTAGCGCATGCAGACATTGCACAATAGGACAACAGATTAATCACCCACAAATGGGAGGGTGTCGTCCCTCCATGCGCTGATTATTAGACTCGAGAGTCAAAGACCTACCATGATTTATCTCTCTTACGATGATTCAGAAGTGTACTGGTAGAGGTCGCTAGGTTGGTGGATTCCAACTTTTTTTTTTTTTACCCAATAAGAACAAAATTTGGACAAATCACTAAAAAAATTTTTGGATTTCCTCTGCCTCTATAAATTGGTCAGACTTGTTAGGTATCAAAGGTTTAGAGACTATAGATCTATTCAAAATTTTCCTGTCAAATATATCTGCATTTTAAAACATCATTGCATAATAAGATAGGTAACTAAATCAAATTAGCAGCAACCAACCATGTTAGCAATTCCTAGACTTAAGAATAACAATAGTTGTTAGCAGCAGCTGTCATATTATTCTATTCAATGAAACCACCAAAATAGCAATAAAAAAAATTATCCTCTCAAAAATTTAAAAGAAGAATAAATAAAGATAAACTAGAATAAAGATTCATGAAAAAGGCTCAAAATCCATGGAAACCATAGAAGCACGAAGCCCCAACTCACAAAATCGAAGAGAATCAGATTGTTTCAGTCCCTCAATCGAGTTCAGATTTTATTTATTTATGTTGTCAAACCGAATGTTGCAGATGATACTAGACCGAACTTTGAACTTTTTTGCGCGATTCAAAGTCGCTAGACCACCAAAATTCATATGTAACGAATAAGAAACATCCGTAGTTCGATTTAATCCGAAATAGCTAAAAAGCTCAATTTCCACCAACAGTATTTAATGCGAAGAACTACAAAAGCATCGGCGACGACAAAAGCATAGGTCCAAACAAGAAAAACATCAAAATCGGAGGAAAGGAACGGTAAGCCGCGGACAAGCACCAGATGGGGCTTTTCTTCCTCCGTAGCAGACGCAGCTTCTCCCCTAGCCTCGCAACACAATGAAGGAGAGAAATCGCTCGCTCTTCGCCCCCTTCTCTGCGGGCGTCCGTCTCCTCTCCTCTCCTCACCAACAGAGCTCCTGGAGCAACGAAGGAACAGATCGGTCGTTCTATAATAACAAAAAATACTCAAAAATTAAGAAAGAAATATAAAAAATCATTAAATAAATAAAAGAGGATCAAAGTATCAGGACACGTGGCGCCAAATTATTGTGCCCACGAGCTCCAGATTAAAACCGAGCGGCGGGACTGGGATGGGGCCCACCCCGACCTTTTTCTTTTTGCCACGTAGCACAGGTGGGAGACACGTGACTTGGGCCCCAGTACCTTCTTTTAATTTTTTAGAATTTGTTTTCGCAGCTAAATATTCCCTTCTTCAGAAATTAATAATAATAATTATTATTATTATTATTTTCAAAAATTTCAGGGCTCTTTTCTTCAAGAGTGAGAATCTGCACGGACAAATTGATCTTTCAGAGATGTCGCCGCCTCGTCGGGTCGAGTACGCATTCCTTTCTCGAGAGCAGAGGAGGATCTGGAAGGGAGTGAAAAACATTGCAAGGGTAAAAGGAGGAGGCGGACCAGTGGCATGAAGTCGAAGGACAGTAGAAACGTTCCGGTTCCATTTCAGCTGCGATCTATTTGTTATCATCGAAGTGCTTCTTAATTGGAGAAACGCATCGCGAATGAAATACTGGAATTGGAGACGCAACGAACAGTCTCATAGCAAGCAACGACGTCCTGAACGATCGAACTTTAGTTCCGCGATCGGGCAACGAAGTCACTAGTTGGCATCGTTACAAATATTCAGCTATAAAAATCCTGTTTTTTAGTCTTCGTTTGCACTTTTTTTTTTTTTTTTCATAGCAGCGATACAAAGATATTGTCTTAATTTATTGTTCGTAGTAAAAATTATGAGCTGAGTCGATAATAAAAGACTGAGGAATGAGGTAGCGAAAATCTACATCAGAAAGAAAGAAAGAAAGAAGATGCGAGCAAGAGTCTTCAATCGGATATATTTTTGATTGCAGTTACACAGGTCGATATGATGCGTTTCTACAACATCTTGATCTCCTACTATAGCATTTAACACGAAAACTATACACAGAAGTGGCAGGAATTATACCTTCTTCTTCCTCCTCTCGTCTCATTCCAGCGTGGGATTGCCACTGCTCCCGGCCGAGCACCCCTCGACGTCGTCGTCGTCCTCGCCGACTTCCGGCGGAGGCACCTCCATCGGGTTGCCGCTGTCGCTGTTGTTGTTCTTGTTGTGGTTGTTAGCATCGTCGTCGTTGTTACTGCTGACCTCCCTCTCGAGGAGGCCGCCATGAGGCTGGAGCAAGTGCAGACGCCGCCTCAGTTCGCCCATCTCCCTCTCCACCAGGAAAAGCCTCTCCTTTAGCGTCAGGTTCTCCTCCTCCAGCCTCGCGATGCGGGCGTCTTGGTCATCCACCCTGCTCTCCAGCAGGTCCGCTTCCGACGGCAGGCCGTGCTGCTCCCGTGGGTACACCATCTCGAACCGGCTCACGTCGTGGTCCAGCCGCCGTTCCACTTCCAGGTGCTCCTCCACGTCGCTCTCGCTCGACCCTTCCTCGTCCTCCAGGTCGTCCTCTCCGCTGCCGCCCGGGCGGATCTCGTAGCCGCCCCTCGGCGATCGGAGCCGGATCCGCCCTTTCATGGAGCCGTAGCCGTCGACGCCCCATTCCTCCTTGACCATGTCGGCCAGGACCTCGCGAGTCGGAGAGAGCTTGGGGGTCGGGAGGACCGCGGGCGTGACGGGGTATGGCGAGACCTGCGACGCGATCCCGCCGGACTTCTTGGCGCGGATAATGAAGGAGGTCGTGTTGCGGGGGGCGAAGGGGGCGAAGGGGGCGAAGCGAGGAAATTTCTTCTTTTGGCTGAACCTGCGGGCCTTGACGCGGTTCTGGAACTGGAGCTCGTTGAGGCTCGGAGGTTTATAGCCGGAGACGCCTCCGCCGCAAAGTGGGGCCAATCCACCACCCATAGGGACCACTCCTGCAGCGGCGCCGCCCGTCGCCATCTTGCGTTTGTCGGCGTCTTTCTTGGCATTCCAGTTCATTCGGCTGTGCATGACCCCTCCGGGCGCGGCGAAGGGAGGAGGAAGCCTGACGGGGTTCGCGAACCCCATCGGATCCTCGGACGATGGACGCGGGGGAGGCCAGATCCCGAAGCTTCGGTTCAACGCCTGCGATGGGTCGTTCATCGATTCCCCGGCGACGAATCAAGAAAACCCTAAAATCGTTCGAAGCAAGCGCGATGTGCAACCGTAGACTAAATCGAACGCCTATAACAGTCTTAACCGAAGAAAAATTGGAGCCGATGATCGGGGAAAACGCCCAAATTCTACCCAGTTCGTGATCGTAACCCTAACCCTAGATTTCGAGATCGAAGTCGACCGCAGAAGGGGAGACGAGGTAATAGAATAGCAAGACGACGAGCATGGAACTTTTTATGGGGTCATTATATCCGATGAACGGACTCGATTTCTCCGGAGGAGAATGGACGGATGTGATGAAGCCTCCAAACGGATGATCAGTGCAGCTGCTCTAGCAATCATAAAATAAGAGAAAAAGTAATTAATATTGTAAAATTCAAGGTTTCAAATTCTATCAAACAAAATCAGAACGATGGATTCAGAATAAATTCAACAAAAACCAGTTGAAATATCAGATATTCGTAATATCTAGTCATCCATTTGAGCACCTGCAGAAAAAAAATTAAGACAAAAGGAAATTTTTGCTAATAATTTACACCACTGCAAAATGAAATTTGCCCATAATATATTATGGGTAAAGTAACCAACCAACAAAGTACACCACAGCAAAATTTCATTATCCACATTATTTCATGAAAGATGTGGAAATAAAATTTCACACCATCTGTACATAACATTATTCACCATATATTAGTATTAGTGTTGCTTGCAGCAATAAGCAACAACTCAAGGATGAAGGAAAAAAAGCAAAAGCACTATCAGAAAGCAGATGTTTCGCCTTGATTTTCTCATCAATTCAATAGAACTCTAGCCAAAATCCCAGTGCTGGAGTTAGAATGATACTGATTACTGTCTGAATATATATTTGGAGAATAGTTGGATCTTGCCAATCAGATCAGCACTTGCTCCTGCTTCAAATCAGGTTATGCTATTAACTTCATCATAATCGTGTGCTATGCCTCCACTTGTTGGCCTGAAACATTCAAATCCAAGTGTTTCATGTCCATTTATTTGAATCGAAAAGGGATTTTAAATAAATATTGTAGATTAATCAGAAACACCATTTAACTGAGAAGAATTGGGGGGTTTCGTGTAGCTACTGATGTTTTTATATACTCACAGTCCAGTTAATACTTTGATAGTGTCATAGAAGAACCACTGCAATGTTATAACAGGTCCGACGAGCGTGATACGAACCGGAAGGCTTCGAGTAAACAAATTGAGAAATCCTATGTTTTTCACTGCCTGCACATGTGAGAAACTAGAATTTAGTTATCGATGATTGTTGCGGAGTAAAAGGGCAGTTCAAGAGAGTATAGTTTTATGGTACCTGCAAAATACTGTCAGCTTTTTTGTTGTAAAGTGAAGAAACAATATTATCTGCAGGATTTGATACAATAGTTCCAACAGCTCCAGATGCATAACCAGCCATGCAAGTCACACCGAGTTGTTGAGCTCTTGAACATTCCTCCCTCTTCCTTTGGATGACATCACGGTATATTATATCGACGGAATGCTCAAAGGTCGAGAACATCAGAATAGAAACTGTATCATGACATATTACAAAACTCAGATTGTTCTTCTTATAAAACTGCATTGAGACAGAACCAAAACAGAGTAACATGTGTTACTAAAATGTCTACTCTAGGACCTTGTAGTACACATGGCCAGTAACATTTAGTAGCTGACCAATCTGAAGTTCTTATTGATCAATTTTGATAAATAATTCCAACAAAACACTTAAAATTTTAGTACAAAAAAGAGTGTTGCAATTCATAGCATTGTATATACAAGAAGACAAAATTAAAAAAAATGCCATAAATTGAATGTTTGATAACTTGCATAAAAGAAATTTCAGTGAGAATGCATGGAAAGAGAAAAGGAGAGTGAGCAAGTACATGGTAGGTTCCGTCCCCAAAGCGGTAAGAGTCCCTTGTAGAAGCTGCAATAGAATGAATGTTGGATGATTCATTCATAGATTAATGAGGATTAGCTCTAGGATGACACAATCTTAGAACTCAAAGAAAGGTCATCGCTAAGTTTGATTACCCGGACAATCCTTCGGATGCATATAACTTAGGAAAACCATCAACCATGCCCCTAGCGAAATGTGCTTGCGTTTGCACACGAACTTTCACAGCCTCAAATGGACAAAGGGCTATATCTGCTATTACTTGTGCAGATGCACTGCTTACAAAGTAAATTGTGCTTCTGTTTGGTCCTCCCAGCGCATCCGAGTACAGCTTTTTGAAATATTCATAGAGCCCAAACCTACAACCACCTTGAGCACCATATCCGAATAGTTTCCCAGCCCAACCTCTCCAAAGTGACGCTGGTCCGTGTTCTTTGACAAGGATATGGAGTCCAGAGAACATGCTATTGTATTTACTAGGGTTCACCTGTAATTGGAAGTAATTAATTATTGACAATAGATTAGGAACAAATGAGAAGTCCTACAAGAAGAGGCTCCCGCAGCGCACTGGACAGAATTGCAATATGAAGGAGAGTAACAATTAATGTCAAGTGTCATTACTGAAAGCTTGGATTCATAAGCTTTGATCTCTAGAAGAGGGCAAAATTGAACAACTCATTTGATTCTACTGAGTGCATGATTCCCACCGCATAAGCACTCGGTTTGAAGAAAAGAAAAAAACTAGAATGCTCCAGAATTGATTTGTACAAGAGTTGATTATGAACCTAAAGGATTCTTCCTTCATCCTATAATGGTTTCAGAACCAAAGTTTTCCACTTTACTTTGATAAGTGAATCGCGAAGATGATTTACAGGAAGTTCGAAGCTAGATGGCAGATATTTGTGTATAATCACTGAGATCAAGTTCCAGCTACCCAAACAAAAAAGTGGGCAATTTAAATTGCAGAGCAAGACCATGAAACAACAATAGAGCAGAACACAGGCATTCTCAGAAACCTATTGGAATTTGGGATTTAGCACCAAACTACATCCCTAACCGATTTGAGCAACCTAATTCACGTTCCTAAAAAAACAAGAAACTTCATCTCAACATTTGTTCTACTATCAAAGCAAGAGCATGCACAGAGGATGAAATTCGCCGCATTCATTGAAGCAGAGTCCCTACCTCGGAGGTTTTCCCCAAATACACGCAAGTTTCGATACAAAAGAACAGCATGGAAGAATCGCAGCGAAGGAGAAGAGTTGCCTTTTCAAGGGATCAATCGAGTCTCGCACCTGCATGTTGACCTTGAGGACGTCGAGCGGCGTGACGGCGAGATGGGTAGTGCCGGCGCTAAGCATACCGCCGATAGCGCAGACGGCATAGTACTCCGGCGAGAAGACCTGCATCCCCTTCCGCCACCCTTTGCCCTCGCCGGCGTTTCCCTTGCCCGCCATCTCGCCCCTTCCCACCGCGCCGTGGCTCTCCGCTAAGTCGACCGCGATCTCCGTCGAGGAAGCGATGCTGCGGGAGGAGAACCGAGCTGCGCCCTTGGAATCGGCCGTTGCGCGAAGGTAAACAGGCCACGTCGACGTCGTGGCGGCGAGGCAAACTCCTAAACCCTCGGAGGAGTCGGATTACGAATAAGCCCCTGTAAATGCAGTGCATTGTTGGAATTTTGATGGTGGCCTCGCGTCTTCCACGTAATCGCTCAAAGCTCAAAAAATTTAGAATACAGCCCTCGACTTACTGCTCTGGTATCCAAATCCAACACTAACGCCGCATCAAGACGAGCATACATAACAACTACCGTCCTCTGATCACTCATCTACCCTCATTCGTAGATTTCTAAAGTGGCATGTAAACTTAAAACATAGAATGTGGGACTAAATAGTCTCCCCTTCGTCTGCTCCACACCAGCTATCCGTCTCCGAAGCAGCAGTCTGCAGATATCATCAACAGCGTCATCTTTCAACTGTTGCCTCTGTACTCATCTCCATGCAGCATCTGCTCGGTGTCTGGGAGATATATCACTGCACATCTCTCCCTCCGCCAAGTCGGTTAACATCCCGATGTATCTCCTGGCATGAGAGTTTGCAGGGCCATTGCAGGATCTCGGGTTTGGTGTAGTGCAACGTACGAACAGAATCAAATGCAATCCTTTTAGCAATTTCGCCTGGTCCACTGACAAATGCAAATGTAAATTTTTAATCTCAAATTAACTACCAAATGCAAGCCTTGTCAGTGTTTTTATTTCATTTGTTCTTACGTAGTCAGGGCTTTGTTCTTCGTGCAGCACAGTGACAGTGACAAAATTCTTCTGAGAATTCATCGCCAACAGAACGTTATCAACACTCGATCGCATTTTCTCAATTCTTCATCTGATTAATATAAAAGTCTTCGAGCCTACTTTTTGTTCTAAATTATATTCTATTTTTTTCTGTTAACTTTGAGTATATATGCTACAAAACATCTTAATAGGAAGATCAAGCTGCTTAGTTCTGAAAAATAGTAGAAGCAAATGGAGGTACAATAAGTATATATGTTTGTTAATTGATGATCAAAAGCCATACCAAAACTCATAATAATACAAAATGGAAAAGGTTCATGCAACAAAAGGAAGTTGATGCATGTCCAATGAGCCTTGTAATTGAGGGTCAATTGGGCGAGTCTGATCAGTTCGGATTCGAAGGGGCCGGGGTCAAGTGGATCAATGAATAAAAAATTAAATGAAATTGGCGAAGAGAGTAATTAATGAAATTATAGTTCCAATATGAATAAGAGAATAATAGATGGATGAATGGATGAAAGGCTTTCTCTTGTGCCCGACAAAAGCATGTTCCCTCTGTATTTATTTTCATTTCCATTTCATTTCTTAAATAAAATAAAATAAATATCTACGTATCTATCCATATATATCCACATCGCCACAAGCTTCCAGTTTCAATTAATTAACTGTTACATGGGCGCGCCAACACGGGCGGTTTGTCTACTTCCACAGCAAGGATCACATGCAGCGGAAAGGAAAACAAAACTGTAGACACTCCATTTCACGTGTCTCCTTTGATCGACCCATCCACGAGGAAGAAGAGAGTAGTGACTTCTTACGTCAAAGATTGAGTGAGAGCAAGAGCGAAATCAAAGCGAAGGAGAATTAATTAATTAAGCAGATGAAACAAGTCCAGAATACTTTGCTCTTTTAATTTGATGATCAACTCGTGCTTTTAATCTTCAACTTCCATATTCTAATTAAGCATTTAAAACTTCAGTTTATGAAGAAGAACAGCTCTTTAGGTGGAGAGAACTCTGAAGTCACCCATGCACAGCATGGAAATGAAGGCAAGGATGCTAAGGTCGTCATCGGGAAGGAGAGGGAGAAATCATTAAATATAATTTTGCATTTTTTCCTCCAACGAAAAATAAAAAGAAAGTATTAATGATCAACAATTACTCTAATATCATATGAAAATTTATGATAAAAATAAAATTTGGTATCAAACTGTATATTTATTATATATAATTAATGACTCAATTGATCTCTAGAAGCTATAGAAAAGCAAACACATGAAATTAAAATAGTATCTTATGATATGTTTAACTAAAATATATTATGATAACTCTGTAAAAATTATAGTATAATTAAAAGATAATCATATTATGAAAAATATAATATACCCTAATATCTTTCATCATGTTCACATATTTGTCATATTTTGCACATTTAATTTTTTTTACTGCATTTCTATAAATATACCCTAACTTTTTTACTGCAGACATATTTTTTTAAGATTATTAACGTACTATTCATTTCTAAGATCACACAGATTGAACCTTCACCTTTTACTTGATGCTTCAAACAAGATGGTTGTACATGCATAAAACAATCAAAATTTTATGGGAATAATGTGGTGGCTAAAATATAATGGTGTTTATTTTAATTATATAAGACTCTTCGTAATTTATTTCTTTCATAGTGATTATGGAACATACCGATAAAAATTATTTGATTCACGATTTCAACCTCTGCAACCGTGACAGAAAACCTCACAATTTTTTTTTCATTTACACAAAAAAAAAGCCTTTATAATTTTTCAGAGGGATGAGCACAGAAGCCACTTTTTTTTAATCAAAACTTCCATCATTTATAAGTTGAACGTGCCGCAAGGATTGATAAAATGAAAATAAATATAAAACAATTGGTTCACAGATGTTCGTCTATACACATGCTCAATGATTAGCAGAAATATAAATCTATTTGAGTAAACAAATAAATCCGAAAAAGGTTGCTGCAAATATTCTGTCAGAATGACAGGGTAATTTTCATGTGCCATGACGTGACTGGTTATCGCATTCATATATGAAATAATGCAAATATATATATATATATATCTATATTTTAAAGATATTTCATATCCAACGCACAAACACCTTCGTATTTGGGGAATGCAACCCGTGAACTTGATTTGTCACTTCGATGTTTAAACTTAAAAGGAACAGGCAACTGCCGTCAGCTTTTCCCAACGCTCATGTCCTCGATATAAAATGCTACGTAAGTTGAGTCACAGGTATAATAAGAATAATTTAGTTATCATATAAACAAAACTTCTTTAATTCTCATGTGTAATTAAATACATGCACGAGCAAATTAAGATCAAAAGAAAAACATTTCAAGTTCGTGCAGCAGTAATGTTATTGTACTAGTTCATGCATGCATTCACGTAATCGATTGTGTGATTATCAGATTCAGAAAAGAAATTAAAGCTGTTATTTATTGAACTTAATCAACAGCTAGCAACGATCGAGGAGATTGGAAAGACAGTTATGAAGTAGCTAAAGCATGAGTTTAAAGAAGAAAAAAACAAGGAGAAAAAGTTTGCCACTTTTAACATTTTAATAAGAAGCTCTAGAGCTAGGAAGAAGGGACTAAGATTAAGGCTAATTAGATTCGTCTCCGCATATGGCTTGATTAATTAGCCCTAATTAAGATTAAAGAAGAGTAGTCCTATTGCAATCTTCCGCCGGCATTTTGGAAGGATGGAGTGGAGGAGGTGGAGTGATCCATGGATGATCCCTGCATATTGTGATCGCTGATGGTGGCTGGATCCATCATGCTCCTCATCATGCTGCCATTGACGCCGAGGAAGTCCCTCGTGCTCAGGCGCTGGTTCAGCTTCTCCTCCTCGATGCCATGCATGAATGCCTGCTGGTGGAAACCGCCGAATGAGTTCATGATCATCTCTTGGTACTGCCTCTCGTTGGCGCTTCTGGAGCTCTCGCCGCCATAGTCTCTGAGGAAGATCGAGCCGCCGTCGGCCGACGTGGCGCCCATTTGGGCGGCCTTCTGAAGCAGTGCGGTGGCCGACATCTGCGGGAGCAGCGGCGGCGCCTCGGGGTTGTAGAGAGACGACATGGTGGGGCCCCCGTTGTGGCACATGAGCTCGCCGCCGCCGAAGAGAGACATGGCGGCCTCGTTGCCCTGCTGCTCGTCTCCCTCGATCTTGGTCGGGAAGAAGCAGCCGAGATTGAATAGGTTGCTGTTATTATTCGCCGAGGCGCCGCCGAAGCCTTGACCGCCATGCAGCAAGGCCGGCGCCGCCGCGCCGTCTTCCATCCCGAGGAAGAAAGGGGACGAGTGCGGAAGCTGATGGGGTGGCGGCGGTGCTCGGAAGGAGACTGTGTTGCTGAGGTGATGATTAGGCATGACGACGTCGAATTGGTTGCTGCTAATATTGATCCTGGACCTGGAGTGGAGGAGATGATGATCGGAGTTAGGCTGCTGCTGCGGCACCGGATCTTGATGATCATGAAAAGATGAGAGCTGAGCTGATGAGTTGAGCTGCGGGAGGCCGATGTTTATGCTTCGATTGGCGAACAGTTGACCTGCTGCACCGCCAATCGCTGAGCTCAAGCCGGCCGGCGGCAGCCTCGCGTTTTCTTGCGCAAGGGCGTCGCAGAAGGCTCTGTGTGTGATGAAACTGTCTCTCCTGCATTAATAATCATCAACCAATATTTTCTATCAAATCTATATAAAATGAATTATATATATATATATATATATATATATATAATTAGGTTGAAAATAATAACAAATCATGGAAATTGCTCAGGCAAAAGCATAGGGACGACAAACTGAGTTCAAATAATTCCTATAAGGAATCAGTTTGAAAAGAAAAAAAAAACCTCAATGGATTTGAAAATGTCAGAGTTTGTTCACCCCAAAACCCTTTTTTTAGGACTGACTCCTCATTCAATGCAATCGAGGAATGTTTGCAGCAATTATCTTCCATAAATGCATTACCCCCTCCTCTTACATGAATGTTTTCTTCATGAGTTGATTGGACTCCTTTGTGGTATCTAAGGGAATAAGAGAATTAATTCCTTATACCAAAACAACAAAAGATAACAAAATAAGGGTCTCTTAACAGAAATGTCAGAACTAATTAAAGGCTGTGAAATTTTTTCAATATCCTCACTGCCTCATTGTAACATAAAATCTAAGAGTGCATTGATAATGCAAAGTATATTCCTGTGAATTGGTGTGGACCAGCAAGGCCAATTCCTTGCCCCCTTTGCCAAGATATCTCCAAACGCAAGGCAACAAATTCACCTGCTAAGTCTTGCTCTCAAGTCACCACGTGAACCCGAAGACGAGAGAGAGAGAGAGAGAGAGAGATGGAGAAAGGAGGGCGTTGGTTTCGATGAGATGTTGTAGAGAGGGATATTTGAGTTCTCTTGAAATCTCAATAGCCTCGCTGTGTTTTTGTTCCTTTGCCATGAACATTCACGTGCGAGCAGTTCCATTCTCATACCCTAGTTATGATAACCATCCCACTAACCCTAAACCCTAAAAGCTTCACAGACGCTAGTTATCAGTCCACCATGCACATCAATCACCGGGCCTCGGTCTAGAGCTTGCATGCGATTGAGTGCAACGTGAACAACAAAACAGATCGATAGAGGCGTCGCCAAATCATGCACTGATTGATTGAATACGCATGTATGTGAATCTTTATATTGCATGTACTACGCGAGCATCGATGGAATGATGATGATACCTGGAGAAGAGCGTGCCGCAGTCGCAGCGGTACTCGCGGGTGCCGCAGATCTTGGAGTGCGCCTTCCAGTCCGACTGCACGGCGTATCGCTTGGAGCACTTGTCGCACTTCCACTTCTTCTCGCCGTGCTTACGGCAGTAGTGCTTCTTGATGCCGGTGAGATCGCCGAGCGCGCGGGACGGGTCGTGGTGGACGCAGGTAGGCTCGGGGCAGAGGTACACCCGGCGACGCACCTCGTTCGGGTTCTTCTGCTTCAGCTTCCACGGCAGGTTGTGGCCGCGCCGGTGCAGCTGCAGGTTCTGCTCCCTCTGGAACCCCTTGCTGCACACCTCGCAGACGAACCGGTTCGTCGCCAGCAGCGTTTTCGGCGACAGCGCTATCACTTCCGCGTCAGGATCTGCGAGATCATGAGATTATGCAACTTTTAATGGTAGATATATATATACATCACAAGATGCAATGTAGGTTTATGAATAGAATTCAAGATATTTTATGAGCTGCATGCGTTTTAGCTGTTTGTTGACCGGTTGCATGCATGATAATACCAATAATTGAAGTAGAGGATCTACTTTTTCTTCAACCTCGGTACCAAATTGAGTCAATTTACAGCATAAATTATATTTGTGTTCTATACAAGCCTCAAAAATTAAAGAAAGGGGTAAATCCCTAAAGAAAATAGAGAAGAATTATATAGTCAAGATGTGTTTGAGGTACTTGCTTGGATTCCCAGGGAGGTTCCTCTTCTTCTTGGGAGGAACGGTGGCTGCAGGAGAAGTAGCCGTGGTGGACGACGACCCAGGCGGCGGCTGCGTCTGCGTCTGCGGCTGCGGCTGTGCAACTAACTGCTGCGTCTGAGACGGTACTTGCGGCAGCGTCTGGTGGATGAACTGGTGATCTTCGTCTCTGATCAATCCGAAGAAGTGCATCGACGACGACGAAGAAGACGGAGCCGCTTTCATCTTAAAGCCGAATCCGGACACGGTCAGCTTCTTCTCCTTGTTGGTCTTTTTTCCCCCTCTCAAATTGTTGCTTGTTTGGTTTCTGGGAAGGGACGTCAGACGACACGAGCTACTGCTCCAAATCTGCGCCGCAGAAGAAAACACTCGCTAGCCAACATGAAACCATGAGCTCCAACTTTGTTCAGGCCTCCTCCTCAAGATCTGAAGACAAGGAAACAACCAAAGGAAGGGAAGAAGATGAGAACCAGAAAGGCCCAAATACTGGTAGAGGGCGTAGATCTGGGCATACTCACCACACAACACTAAACAAAAACCTCCAAAATCACTGCTCTTTATTCCCACACCTCTACTAAAGAACAAACAAAGCAGCTGGCAAAACCAAACAAACAATTGGATCAGATATAAAAGATGGAAGATAGAGGAGATATAGGTTCCGTTTCTAATCCACCTCCTTGTGTGTGCTTCTGTGTGTGAGAGAGAAGGGAAAATACAAGAACAAGAAAGGATACTTTTTTTTCTCTCTCTCTCTCTCTCTTTCTCCTCCTCCTTTTCCTTCTCTACTCTTTGTTCTTCTACTGCTGCTTAGGACTTAAAGAGGAGAAGCAGGAAGGCTCGACTTGTGATAACTCTGAGTTACTTGTCATACTTTTCTTCCTCTCATCCCCTAGCTCTCCTCTCTTCGTTGTGGATGATTCCTCCTCTCCCTCACACCACAAATTAATAAAAATTAAACCGAAAAGGAATTTGAATAGTGAGAGAGAAAGAGAGAAGGGAGGGAGTGTGGTGTTGCTGTTGATGCATGGTGTCTTTTGCAGGCAAGTGTGTCGCAATGTGGCAAGCGATGGGGCCCATTGGCCCCCGTAGCACTTACCTTCTCGGCTTGGTTTCTTCCTCTGAGAATGGAGACAAAACCCAACCGCTGAACCCAACCCACATTTAACCCTGAGGTACTACTGACCTCATCTACCAGTCTAACACTCGAGTGAAACATGTACATAAATATTCTCTCGACCTTATTACTGCAGTGGTAACAAACTCATTGCGTTAGCTCTTCTCAGTGTCACAAAAATTGGATGCTTGCCATTCAAAGTGCTTTGGACTTATTTGCCCAATGCAGGGAGGAAAAGAAAGATAGCTCAGCAGTTGTTCCCTACATACTTCATATGCATATATGGTTAGTGAGCAAATTTGATTTGAAGAATTTTTTTTGTTAAAAGTTAAGTTAATTACCATATTCAAGCAAACCTTTCATCTTTAACTACGCACACATACTGTAGAATAAGAGAAGTAATTTCATGGATAATTATTAATCTTTAACTACACTTTGAGACGATGCAAGCTAAGGCATCCATCAAAAGGGTTGAAAAGGGTACAAGAAGAATAGGGGAATCCTTTACCACACACCACGCTTACATTCGAACTACTGACCTATTTGATTGTTAACATTCATAGCCCCTTGAGCACATGAGAGCACAAGGGGGGTGATGGTGGCCCCCCACCCTCTAACTTTTGACCAACCATTTGTAAATTCTAAATTTTAACCTTAAAAGATTTTAAAATATTGTATTAATATATAATAAGGTGCTAGCTCTAGCTCCATCATGATTTGATGAGCTAGAGAATATTGTTCAACGCTTTAGAAGCCCATATATTAAAGTGAGAGCATGTTCCAACTGAGGTTGTCAAAGACATTTGGTAATCTAGTTTAATAACTATCATTTCTTCTTGCTAACACTGCTAATTCACAACCTTCGTCATGATCACACGTGAAGTTGCTTATTATTATTATTATTATTCTTACAAAAGCTTGCGAATCGGAAGTCTTCTACCAATATTATGATAACTAACTCTTTATAGTCAAATAGCCATGATCTTCTAGATCAATTTTCACTAACAATTGCTTTTAAGGGCATGCAATATTGTGTACTAGAGTGATGTGTAATAATAAATGCTTCTTAATCTCAAGAAAAGGTTAACTAGCTAGAAGTCCTAATTGAATAGCGTCATTAGATCTTCTTTCTTTGATCTTTCTCTTTACCGAAGGGAGAATCCGATCCTATAAAAAACAATATCATTCAGAAACTTATAAAATTAGAGTATATATTGTGAAAATAATTATATAAACTTCTGGATAGTTACACAATGAATGACTTGACTTGGGAAAGTGGTGTTTAGAAAATTGTATGGGGAGGATTGAATGTTCAGAAACAAGAGGCGATTCCTCGTTGCCATGATCATGCACAAGAAACCCTAAAGTTTGAACAAGGCAAAGTAGAAAGTGACTTTAGGTTTGTGTTTGGAGACAAAGTCACTACATGCCTTATTCCCTTTTACATTTTGTCTATCTCAACTTTAAAGTTCCCTAGATTTTATAACTTGAAAGAATTGCAAAAAAAACAAGGGTGTATCTATCACATCCCTATCAAACATGAGAAAGTTTGGTCGATGTGGCTGTCGAGTTTTAGTCATGAAGATTACCTCACACTGAATGCCTCAACTTGTGTCACCTAACTTTATTCCACAAAATTTCTACACTGCGTGTTTGGGTTGGCTTCTCTTTGGCGAGTAGGCACGAATTCTCCAATGGAATGTTTGTTGTTGAATTTAAGACAGTTATCAGGAAATCTTATGCATTGGTGGGCTCCTCCCCAAATTGAACCACTCAACTAACTGAAAATTTAATTTCCAAGTTGAAGAAAACTTTAGATGTCGTTATCAAGATCCCTAATGAATTTAGGATCTTTTATACCTTAAATTTACTGACAGAAGTTCAGGTTTCTTAGTGATTAGACAATCAAACAAGTATTATACTCGGTTTTCTATTGTATATCGAGAGAAAAAAAATGACAACAAGCATTGCTCGCACATTATAATTAAGACAGGCTTAAAAGAAGAGTAAGAAATGGAATAAAATAAAGAGTGTCTTATCTTCGTGTGCATATGTTTTGGAGTGTAAGGAAGGCGGGGTGAATAGTAACTTATAGAGTACCTTTTTATACCGAAGAGGAGCTAGGAGTCAACCATGCATGTAGATAGGTTGCTTTGCTTGGCCTCTCTTCCTATACACAATACACATATAGAGCACTGGTACAGGTTCCTTTTTGAACTCTCAAAAAGCAGGGAAATGAACGCGGATGGAGACTTCTTGCTCCTCGAGGTTCAGGCATGTCTCGAGTTTCCTTTCTCGTGTTCTGCAGGAGGAGGAGAAGAAGAGCAAGATATTAAGCAATGCATTTTGTTGGTTGGTTCTTCTGGACACATGTCTCGAAGGCAAACGAAGTGGAAGCCAAGAAAGTCCACCTCACAATTGAAGAGGTCGACTATTTGCTACCCACTATAATAAATTCCACAATGGGTTATGAACGGTACACGTTTACGGTATGTAATTTATTTTTATAAATAATAATACACATCAAAAGCATGAAAAGATATATTATTAAAAATCTATTTTTCACCGCACGCATTAATATATATTGTTAAAATTTTAATATTTGCACATTAATATATATTATTAAAAATCTATTATTTACGGTACGCATTAATACATTTAACCACACTAATGTCAGTGCGTTGTCTTATGACTTTCAACGGTTCCTTGATAAATTTTAATTTGTGGCATTTCTGCCATACATCCATATACAATGTTTCAGATTCTCTCATGAGACTTCTGCTTCTAATTCACTTGGATAGATGAATTGGGATTGGGAAAAGCGATAGGAAATTAATACTGTGCTTGGACAAAGGCTGACGAAAACAATGAGGAGCGAATCAGATATGCAACCAACTTAGTCCTTCAGGGTTGCTACAATCTCTTTCTATCGCCAATTTCCTCAGCTGAAAGTGGAATTTGTGTGCTTGATTCATTTGCTGACCTGACCTAACATTTTCCGCAGCTAATGGATTTGCCATCATGTCTCTCCTCCACTCCACCACTGTCCAAAGCTGAAACAACGTTCTCTCAACGAGAGGAATTGACATTCATTATGATGAAGGACCTGTGGTTAATTCCTAATACGTAGACGATGGGCGGACCGACCTTTTCTTATACAGCATGGCTTCCCAGCAAGAAAGCTCAAAATGATGTTAAAGCGAAACCTACTTAACTACATCTCTCATGTACGCATCATTTTATCCATCAACCGATGAGCAATTAGGAGATGCTGGAGCAGCTCTATCCGATTTATAACTTATGCTACATCTGCAATCTTCAATCAGTGAGATATGTTACTTCTACTTATTCTTCCTCTTCCTTTTGATCGATTATCGATTACTTCTCGTACATATCCTCAGTTCAATCTCGTATACAAAACTTAATTAGGCATGGCTAGATATATAATAATTAAAAAAAAACTTTGGCTAAAAATATAAGGATCGTATTTACTAAACTCTTCTTCTTTTAAAGCATCATCATGCATAACAAATACTCTACCATCGACAAATCTATGATCCTTGAAGTAGAGGATGAAATTGAAAGAACTCTTATTATAGAAAATATAATTGTTATTCTTGTTGCAACTCAAAAATCATATTCAATGCATAAGATCTTAACTTGTTTTTATGGATTGATAATGTAAATCAATCTAAATTCTAATATAATTTAATTTAAACCCGAACAACACTATCAGATTTTTCTAAAAAGATTAACAGCTTCTTAATTTATCCAATGAAGATTCCAATTGACTTTTTTTTTTTTAAATTTATCCTAATAAAACTCTAGTTCTCCCTAAAAATCCTAAAGAGAGAAAAAGACAATTCCTCAATATTTTCATTCATCGGCTATTCTCTCTTATTGTATATTTGTTTATCATATAAAGTTGTTTTTTATACGTCTTCAGACTTTGCACTAATAAATTTTTTAATGAATATATCTGCAATTTGGTCTTCAATGTCAACTTACTTTATCTTATTTTTTCCATGTAAATTGTCTTATACAAAGTGATAATGCAGCTCTACATGTTTGAACTCATAGCCTAACTCATATTTATGTAAGAATCTTTGAGCCACCAAGTTTACCTTATACTTTTTTGTTGATCCGTTATAATGACTCTTTACTCTATAATTCCATTTTTAAGTTATTGGCTTCGTATCTTTAGACTTTGGTATCAAATCCTAAGTTTCATTATACTTTAGAGTATTTATTTCTTTTTATAATTTTCTTCATTCTTTACTTGATAATTAATGCCTATTATTTAAGAATAAAGAATGTCTTTTCTCCATTCTTTGAGTGAGAATACCTCTTCATATATACCAATTTATTTTACTTAAGAATGAAGAATGCCTTTTCTCCATTCTTTGCTTGAGTATCTACTTCTTATATGGCAGCCTCCCAATAAGAAAGCTCAAATCGATGTTAAAGCAAAACCTACTTAACTACATCTCTCATATATACATATCATTTTATCCATCAATTGATGAGCAATTAGGAGATGATAAATTATGCTACATATTCAATCTTCCACCATTGTGGTATGTTACTTGAAACTTCCTCTTCCTTTTGTTTTTGCTGGTTCATATGCTTAGTTTAATTTGGTATGCATACACTTGGGCATGGGCAGATAATTAAGGCAAATAGCTTTGGCTAGAAAAGTAGGGATCATTTGCAAACTCTTCTTCTTTCAAAACATCATGCATAACAAATATTCTACCATCTACAAATCTATGGTCTATTGACTATAGGAAGAAGTTGAAAGACGGGCTTTTACTTTATTAAATGCAATTTGTAGAGAGGTATTTGATCATGCTTACAATCAATCAATACTCTTGTTATTACTCAAGAATCATATTTAATGCATTGATCTTCAATTCACCTAATATAACTTAATCTAAACCCTAACATATATATACTACCGGATTTTTCTAAAAAAAATAACAACTTTTTAAAAACTTTCAATTGACTTTTTTCTAAAATTTATCCTAATGAAACTCTAGTTCTCTCTAAAAATCCTAGAGGGAGAGACAATGATTCTTCAATGCTTTCCCTTCACCGACTATTATCTCTTAATTAGTGTATATGTTCGCTTATCATATAAATTTGTCTTTTGAAGTTTTCAAACTTTGTGCCATTAAGTCCTTTAGGGAATCTATTTGCAACTTGGTCTTTAGTCTCGACACACTCTATCTTGCTTTCTCCAAGAAAAACTCTTTTGTACAAAGTGATAATGTACCTCTACATGTTTGCTCATATTTCTATAAAATTTCTTGAGCTATCAATCTTGTCTTATACTTCTCCGTGATATTTCAAAGCAACTTTTTTACTTTATAATTCCATTTACAAATGATGGGGAAATTAATTGATGGGAAGTTGGACAACAAAGAAATGGAAAAAAATGCTCGAAAGATATACTAATTCGACTTCATAAGATGAGACTCACAAGAAAAATAGATTATTCTCAGGAATTGTTATCAATCAAAATTTGTTCCTTTAACTCCCTAGCACCAAACTACTTAAAGCTTTGAATTAGAAGTAAATACAATAATAAAGGGCTTTAGTTTTTTCATAAGTTAGGCACAACTTTCTTTATGTATATATTTTTTGACTTCAACTCTCAAGCTTTGTAATTTATTAAAAGACTGCCCTTTCATCTTCCCAACCTTTGACTCTAACTCCCTAACCTTTGGTATTCTCTGCATCCTTCTCCAGGCGAGAAAGAACTCGACTCAGAGTTCAATTTGTTTTCTCCATAATTAGGAGTCAAATCGCGAACATTGATGAGTATGTATATGTGATGGGAGGACAATCTAAATAGGCATTATTATTCATTTTGTTCAAAATCTGACATGACCCAATCTTCTTTTCCTTGAGTTTGTCCTATCTTCTAATAGGAAATCTTTCTTTCTCCAAATAAACTCAAACAAGATCATTTTCATTAAAAATTTGAATTGTTGGGCATGATACAACTTCTTCATAAGACTTATTACTTTATTGGAGCTTCTTTTTAATCTCCTCTGATTTTAATATCAAGAACTTGGATAATTTAATTGTCTTAATCAACTGGACCATCGCCCTGCCTCTGATTTTATAAAGAAATTAATAATTGAAACATGCGGAGAACATCGACATAAATGATCATTTGGCTGATCAAATTTGATTCAACTTAAAATATGATTAAATATTGACTTATTTATGAAAATATTTTATTTTTAAAATATGAATAATTTTATCTGATAGAATTTAACTTCTTAATTTTATACAGCAGCCTCCCCATAAGAAAGTTAAAGCAAAACCTTCATCTTTCGTCTTCATATCATCTTAAAATGCATCAACTGATGAGTTGAGCAATAGGAGACGATGTAGCAGTTCTATCCACTACTCTTGCTTAAATCTTCAATCTTCAGGTATGTTACTTCCTCATCTTCTTGCTCTTTCTTTTGTTGGATTATTGTTTACTTCTCGATCGTATATATGCTCATTTCGATCATGTTTGCATAAACTTGGGCACGAACAAATAATTAAGGGAAACAGTACTTTTGGCTAGAAAAATAGCGATCATAAGCAAATTACTCTTTTCCTTTTGATTCTGGAAGAAAATCTGAACAAACTCAACCATATATTCAATTATTTTGTTGATCCCTTTTCCAAAATTTCTATCTATCAATTCAATTTGAGTAAAAATTTAAAAAAGATACCTTTATAATGTTGGGATTATTAGGAGAACAATAAAAGTTTCACATTGAAAAAATATAAAAAAATATTATAAGATAAAAAAATATTTCTATTGGTATGAAACTTTTTGGGTAAAATTCAAAAATAAAACTATGAGAGTTTATGTCCAAAGTGGACAATATCATACCATTATAGAAATATGTGAATTTTATTTGCACCAGCAATTGAAAATGATGCTCCCATGTTAAGGTCAAGAAAATCAAATACCAGACAAGAAGTCCAGTTAGATCAGGAAGACCAAACAATTGATAAGAAGTCCAATTGGATCAGACAATCTGGACCGTTAACAGGAAGACCCGATGAGTTGAAGATTGGATATCAAGCATATGAAGTCCTTCAAGGATGAATGAACTTGAGGGAGAGATCCAATGTGATCATTCATTTGAGGGGATTGTTAAAATAACAATCAAAGTTCAACGTTGGAAAGACATAAAAAAGATCATTAATTTATAAGATAAAAAAAATATTTTCATTGATATGAGACCTTTGAGTAAAATCAAATAATAAAACTATGAGAATTTAGACTTAAATGGATAATATCATATTATATATTATGGATATATATATGAATTTTATTTGTACCAATATATAAAATTTAATCTAGAAAATCAAATTGACTGATTGGTCCAACTTATAAAAAAATTGTAATACATAAATTTTTTATTATATAAATTAATATATGACCATGTTCAAACATCTATAGTTTTTATTTAAATTTATAAAAAATAATTTATAAAATAGAATAATCCAACTAAGAGAATCTCACTGAGTAAAAGGAAAGATTTAAATTTATAAAACAAAACAATCATGACTATAAAAATAAAAATTTAAATTTATTAAAAAAATAATTTTTATTTAATAAAAAATCAAAGAAGGAAAATTATAAAAGAAGAAGCAGAAGTTGGACTTAAGTTTTTTTTTTATAGATTTATTAAATAGTTATAGAATTGCAAACTGAGAATTTTTTCATGTGAAAAAGATATATCTTACATCAATTAAATTTCAATTATTGGATAAGACCAAATAAAATAAATTTTTTTAATTTGTTAATTTAATTTCTTAATTTTTAAAAATAAAAGATAATTTTATAAAATAATTAACACAATAAAGAAATGATTGCAACCAATAAAAGTAAAAATAATTTAAATTCATAGGAAAATAATTTGACAATCTCCATTGATAAAATTTGAATTTTATAAAATAAAATTAATCATATCCTTAAATAAATTTAAATTTCGTAAAATGATATATAATTTTATTTTAGAAACACCCTTTTGAGAACACCCATTAAACAAATGTAAGTTGGAACAAAAAACTTATATTTGGATCACCCTTTTGAGATTAAAAAAAAAAAGAAAGACAAATCGTTGGTTTTTGCTCATTCAGATTTATTAGAGAAACTGTAAAATTAAAAATAACTAGTATACTAATTGCATTGTCAATTAGTTATTTATTAGATCAATAATATTTGGTTAATTAGCTATTGTTAAGCAAGTTTAGCTAGCCACTATCCCAATTCATATTGAAAACCAAAAATATTTCTAAGATTTGTATAATCTGATGTTTTTCTCATGAATATATGATATATCCACCATGTTTTTTTCCCCATAAATTCTTCATCTGATATTTCTTTTGGATAAAAGCCATTTTAAATGTTTAATATATCTTAACGAGTATTATTTTTGTTACTTCATAATTAGTTTTTTTTTTTAATCATAAAGGCTCTGTTTTTCTCATAAGAGCAAACAGAAGTTGAGCAAGTATTAATTCCAGTACAAATTTTGATCTGGCCTTGAACAGTCGATTCATCGGTCTCAAAAAATGACAATGGTCCTAGACTTTTTTGTTTCAAGATACCTTGGCAAACTATCAAATTTCATCGAGGGAGAGATGGGCAAAGTGCTAGGGGTTAAAGGACAGCTTGCAAGGCTTCACAGAAAATTATCAAGAATCAGTCCCTACATTCAAGATGCAGAAAAAAGACGTAGCGATCGTGAGATCGACAAATGGGTGACGGAATTAAAACATATCATGTATGATGCAGAAGACATATTTGATCTTTGCTCGATCGGAGGTGGGAGATTATTGGAGGCCCATCCATCTTCTTCAGGTGTATGCTCTCCGGTCAGTTTGCTTTCATCTTGCTTCGAGTGTTCTAAATTCCGCATAAACATTTGGAATAAAATAAAAGAAGTTAATGATAGACTTAAAGAAATCGAAAAGGACAAAAAGGTGGTATCCAGGTTGGTAAGGACGATGTCGTCTCCTACCTCAGTAAGGACGTCGTCTCCTACTTCTTCCACATATGTGGTGGACGATATTGTAGGGATACCAATTATAGATGCGGCGGCCCAAAAGCTAATTTCGGAGATAGAGCAAAGTAAAAAAAAGTGTAGCGTGTTGGGAATTTCCGGTATGGGTGGAATAGGCAAGACCACTCTAGCACAAAAAATATTCAACGATGAAATGGTAAAAAAACAGTTTCCAAAAAGAGTGTGGTTACATGTATCCAAGGATTACTCTCAGATTGAGCTACTCAAACAAGTACTGAGAGGTGTAGGAGGAAAAGATGATGGTGTTCGAAGTAAAGAAGAAATTGAAGGCAGACTTGTTCCTCTTCTTTCAGAAAGTTTGCTTCTTGTGCTGGATGATATATGGAGCGCAGATGTATGGAGAGATTTGCTCAGAATTCCCATTTCGAATGGCTCCTGTAGGACTGCTATCTTATTTACTACTAGGCATGAAAATGTGACGAGAGATATGAGAGCTGATTCTGTCCACCCTGCTGAGAAAATGGACGAAAACAGTGGTTGGGAATTAATTAGAAAGATTGTTTTTGGAGATGAGGAGGATGTAATAATTTCTGAATTGGAAGAAGTTGGCATGGAAATTGTCAGAAAATGTGATGGTCTTCCTCTGGCAATCAAAGTGATGGCTGGTGTTTTATTTCACAAGGAAAGGACTAAGAGGGAGTGGAAAAAAGTTGTCGAAAGTGATTTATGGTCTATTAAATAGATCGATGACGAACTGTCCAATGCTTTATACTTGAGCTATGAGGATTTACCCAGCCACCTCAAACAATGTTTTCTTAGTTGTGCTTTCTACCGTGGCATATCATGGCAATTGGACATAATCCGACTATGGGTGGCCGAAGGGTTTGTGATTGAACAATCAGATAATTTGACGGAAAATATCGCAGAAGACTACTACAAAGAACTTATTGCAAGAAACCTTTTGCAATTTGATTTTAGATCTATAGATGATTTGGAATTTGTTATGCATGATGTTTTACGATCTTTTGGGGAAAAACTGATGAAAGAGGAAGGGATTATCGTTGATGATGGTCAATGCAAAAGTACAAATTCTTCTACCAAGATTCGTCGTTTGTCCATCTCAAGCAAAGGTGATGTGTTATCTCTTCCCAATGTGATAATAGAGCAAAAGTGTTTGAGAACCCTACACCTCTTTAATTGCTCTCAAATCAAGCGAATAGAGAATCATGCATTTGAAAGCTTAAAGCGTCTCAGAGTCTTGGATTTGTGTGATACATCCATAAACAACCTCCCAGATTCTCTTATGAAAATGATTCTTCTAAAATCCTTGGATCTTGATCGAACAAAGATTAGAAGGCTTCCTGAATCCATTGAGCGTCTTGCAAATCTGCAAACTTTGAATCTCTCGGGGTGTAAATCACTGCATGAACTTCCAAAGGGCATCACAAGGTTGAGCAATTTGAGGTGCCTTCAAATTCTAAGAACTCCGCTTACCCATGTTCCAAAGGGAGTTGGGAAGTTGAAGAATCTCAACCATCTTGCTGGATTTTTCGTCGGTCATCGTGACTCCATGAGCAGGATGGATGGAGGTTGTGACTTGGACGAGTTGCAATCTTTGTGCAATCTAAGATACTTGTGGATAGATAAATTGGAAAGGGCAACGACGGCAGGAAACAGAAACTTTGTGCTTGCAAATAAACAATTTCTTAGGAGATTGACTCTTGAATGGACAATGAATAATAATGAAAACAATGAGGAGCAAATCGCTGAGGGGGAGAGGATATGCAACCAACTCTGTCCTCCAACGACCCTAAAAGACATTTCGATCAGCAATTTCCCTGGCCGACAGTTTCCAGAGTGGATGGTGTCAAGTCCTATACATGATTCATTGGCTGACCTAACAGTGTTGTGGATTTTCAATTTTCCATCATGCAGTTCTCCCTCCATTGGGCCAACTTCCCAATCTTAAAAAACTACACATTGAAAGAGGAGAAGCAATCAGGAATATTGGCCCTGGATTTCTAGGCTGCAGAACCTCTACATTCCCAAAACTTGAACATCTTGAATTCAACGACATGCCCAATTGGGAAGCGTGGGTATTGCGTGTGGCACAGGAAGTTGTGGAAGCTAACGAAAATGTTCCTGCAACCAACCACAATTTGTTTCCTAATCTGAAAGAATGTTACTTCATCGACTGCCCAATGCTGAAAAATAGCATCCTTCCGCCAACGAGGTTTTTGCAAATCAATAACTGTCCAAAATTGGAATATGTGGAGAAGGTTGGCATGTTGAAGGAATTGGAAATTATCTTCCCCATCTATATGCAACAACTTCCACAGTGGCTGTCAAACCTGATTAATGTGAATCTGCGTAGTTTGCAGTTATACATGGAATGCAATTTACGGCTACTAGATAGTTGCCGCAAGGGGAAGCAAAATTGGCACATCATTCAACAAATTCCAAAAGTTACTATTTACAGCATCGATGGTGAAACACGCTTATTGCTCAGTAAGGACTCATACAAATACGAAATCAAGGATGAGTTTGGAAGTTTCATCCCCTTTGTAAGTCCTCTGATCATCAATTTTGTTACCATACTTCATTGCATATCTTTCAATATTATTAGGAAAAAAAAACTTGTACAACTATTTTATTCTATGGACAGGATCAATCAATTTTACCAGATGTCTCTGAGGAAACAGAACAAGATCAATCAAGCTTCCATGGCTAATTGTTTGCTCAGTTATGATCGAGATTAGTAACTAATTAATGGTGGTTTTTATAATATCATCACATATAAAATGTACTTATTTCATAATTTCTACTTGAAGGCCGCCTGTTGGAATTGGGATAATTTGACCAAGGTGCATATCCACTACATCGTTTGGTGTCGCGCTGCTTCTATCTATATATAATTTATCATCGAATTATAGTGTTTGTAGGTTTACATCTCTGTCTTTTATTTGCCTAAAGCTACTCTTTTGTGGAAAAAGATTAGTGGTCTCTATATTTAGAATAAATGTTTTAGTTTGTGTATTGTAACCATAAGCTACTTATGTGTGCCTACTTTCTCACAAATGCTTTGAGTGACACTTGTAAACCATAAGCTAGTTAATGATATTATATATTCATTACAAGAAAAATTCATTTTAAAGAAAATTGATCTTTAAATGTATTAACAACCATTTTAAAAATCGAATATTTTGGTTTGTATTCGGTCTCTAATTTAGAGATCAAAATCAAAATTGCATTTGGTCTTTAAATTTATAGACCAAATTTGCATTGGTGTATAAATTTAAAAGAATTTGCATTCGGTCTCTAAATTTAAAAAACTAATTTACATTCAGTCTATAAATTAGAGATCGAATTTGCATTTGATCTCTAAATTTAGAGACCTATTTATAAACAATTTGTACAATATTTCAATAATTGATATTAAATTCAAAATTTATTAATAACATCCAAACGCACACAATTACAATATAAATATTAATCAAATTAATTTTATTAATATTCAAATTTATACCATTACAATATAAATATTAATCAAATATAATTTTATTAATATCCATGTGTACATAATTACAATATAATCATTTTATGAAATTCATCCATTGAAGGTCTTTTATAGTCGTCCTGCAGTGCTTCGCCTTGCACCACAACCTAATTGTGGTGCCCTCTAGAGCTCAACTCGGGGTGCATCTAGTGGTGTCCATAGTTGTGATGAGCTCCACGATCAGACCATGAACACTGCAACATTCCCATCACATCTTGAAAAGTCACCAACTTGTCAAGATAACCATCATGTCAAGCAATTACATGGAAATAAAATTCAATGAAAAGTATAAATGAAGAATGAGACATTGGAATGCGATAATATAAACAATATTAATCACAAAATATTAACAAATTATTAGGGCAATCAATCCATGAATGATGTGTTTTGATGTGTGTGGCAAAAGTTTAAATTAGGTTGTTTTATGGATTTAATATGTGTGTTAAAGTCATGCAGAACATAGTAATTCACACATGGTTAGTTTGACAAAGCATTGACAAGATCATCATCTCATGACTCGGTCCTTGAGTCGGTGAAGGATAGCATTGCGGAAGTCGTGCACTTGGTGCATCCGAGGGATCGCCGGACGAGGAGCATTGGAGTGAAGCCAAGGAGCGGACTTTAGGGCCGAGGCGAAGGATGACATTGCGGCCGTCACGCTTAGTGCATCAGGGGCGTGGCCAAGCGAAGAGAGCTTCAAGGCGAGAGACTCAAGGGAGATGAGTGAGCGATTGTAACCCGAGACGGGGTAGCTCATAGGTGAACTTGGCCAAGTGGCTAAGTCAAGTGTCGGATGCTCAACCAAAAGTTGGTTTAAGATTTTACCCGACACCAGTCGACTGTTATAGGTAGCAGTCGACTGATCTAGGTCGATTGGACTCGATCGATATTCGACTGACCTGGTTCTGGTCAAACAGTCGATTGCCAAGAGATGACAGTCGACTGTCGACACCATCAGTCGACTAACGAGGGATATCAATCGACTGATTAGGGTGAATTCGGGCACAGAAGCTTTTCTAGTTGAGTGATCACTTGGAGCACTCGATTGATAGCTCCATCAGTCGACTGATCTGGAAGCCGTTGGTTGGAATCCAACATGGATGAAACCGTTACGAGGCAACTCTGGCAGCTGATCGATGTGATGCATCGATCATTGCGAAGAATGACCTCTTTCCTATAAGAAGGGGCTTTGGGTGACTTGGGATGGTTAACGCTTAACCTCTAACCATCTCCCAAGTGGCCAACACGTTTTAAATCCTTTTCCTTGAGCTTATTTCAATCATATTGTAAGAGGATTGATTCTTGTGTAAGACAGGTTACCTTCACCTAGCTTAGTGCAAAGGAGAGACTAGTGGATTTGAAGGGAGTGATTCGCCATATGAATCGGGTCGTGGATTAGTGACAAGGGTCGTGAATCACGTTACATCTTGGCGTTTGCGTTTGTCTCTTTAATTCTTGCATTTACTCTTAATTGTCCTTAGTTTTATTATTCCGTTGCGCTAACCTTAATTCGTAGATGACTAAGCGACCGAATTCCATCATCTACAATAAAGGGGCTATTCACCCCCTCTAGCCGACCACCGATCCTCCAACAAGTGGTATCAGAGTCAAGATTGCTTGTCAATCGGACTCACCGCCGCAACAAGCACAACAACAAAGATGGTCGGCTCAAACATCCATCCATCCAAGTTCGAGGGCAAATTCGTGTGGTGGAAGAAGAGAATGGAGGTATTCTTTAGGCGATTTTGAAATTATGTTAATAGTGGAATCCGGTTTCGATATACTTAGGGATGGAGAGGGGAAGCCTATAGAAAAATCACGATGGACCAAGAAGCAAAGAGAGGAGCACTTGGCGAATTCGAAAGCCAAACATCACTTATTCAATGTGCTACCTCAACAAGAGATCAACCGGATCGGAGAATGCGTAAGTGCCAAGGAGATGTGGAAAAAACTAATAGAACTTCATGAAGGCACCTCCGAGACAAAGCTTGCAAGACGGGACCTCCTCCGCTCCCAATTGAACAACATCAAGTTAGAAAAGGGAGAGAAGGTATTATCGTTGCATTCTCATTTTAAGGAAATCATAACCGGTTTATCAAGTGTAGGTGAAAAACTCTCCAATCAGGACATGATCATGAAAGCCATAAATGTCTTCCCTCAGCCATCTAAATGGAGCTCCATGGTGGACTCCTTCTACATTTTCAAGAATCTAGAGGTGAGTACTCTAGAGGAATTTTTCTCCACCATGGAATTGCATGAGACTAGGCTAGAAGGCATAGTTGAAGAGCAAATCAAGCCATCAAGAGGAGTAGCATTAGTGGCCGAGAAGGGTAAGAAGAAAAAGGTGACACACCCTCCTCATCCGATGAAGATTCATCTTCCTCTTCAATGGATAGCAATGAGGAGGCCTACATGGTAAGGAAGGTAAGACGTGCTTTGAAAAATTTTAAGTTTAACAAATTTAATGATAGGAGGAGAAGGCTTAGAAGAAAAATCATTTGCTACAATTTCCAAGGAGAGGACACATAAGGGATGATTGTCCCCTCTTGAACAAAAGCAAAGAAGAAAGAATAAAGAAGAAAGAAAGAAGAGAAGAAGAAGGAAGAAGAAAGAAAAACAAAGGAAAAAGGGAAGGCCGAGGCACATAAGGCGACATAGGATGATCCATCCTCATCGGAGGAAGATCAAGCCTTGCACTCATGCAATAGAAGATTTGGACTCCTCCTCCTTGGAAAAGGAAGAAACAAGTTCAAGTGAAGGGGGAGCCTCATCCTCATCCTCATCCTCATCGGCATCATAAGAAGAAGATATGGTGAATATGGTAAGAAATCTTCCTACTCAAGAAATTGTCTCAATGATTTCAAGTCTTACTAGGGATTTGTTTAGGGCTAAAAAGAAAAATAAAAGCATGCTTGATGAAATTAAAGCCCTAGAAGAAAAACTAGCAAATACATGCTAACATGATGATTATATTCCTCTTAATGTTAATGATGCATGTATTGAAGAAAATAAGGTCTTAAGGGAAAAGGTAGATCATCTAACTAAAGCCTTAGAAAAATTCACCATAGACTCCAACACTTTGAACATGATAATTAAGAGCCAAAGGGCAAGTTTCAACAAGAAAGACCTAGGATATAAGAGATCCAAGAATGAGAAGGCCTACCATTGTTTGATTGCTAGGGGACAAACAAAAACAACAATGGTAGCTAGAAAATGGATTCCTATAGTCAACCATAATTGGATTTTATCTATATCATATCATATGATTGACTTAGGATGGTGTGGGTGAAAATTTTTAACATAGTGTTGGGTGATGATAATGTATAACCCATGAATTAAATGCTTATATCATGATTCATGCTTGATCTTACATTTGATAATCATGATTTATGATGATAATATTTGTTTTATGATCATAATATGCAAATTAATATGATAATCTTGTGTTGTGATCATGATGGAGATTTATGCATGATACTTAACCTTGGATAGAATTGCATGAAATTTTAGTTAAGTATAATACCTTTAGGTACATCTCACACTCACTATAGGCTAACTTGATTGAAAACATAACATGGGTGAGATGTTAGGATGATACAAATGACCCACTTATAATTATAACATTTTGATGAGTCATTATAGGTATCATGCATGATAGCAATAATATACCAATCATGGGGAAAACATATGTTTAATTTATAGACATATTGCCCAAAGATCATGGTTGAATATTTCAAATGTTTTGAAAAACATTTCTTGTTTTATAATCTACAAGTTCATGTTTTAAAACAATTCAAGGCAAAACTAGGCTTTTAAGTTGATAAAATTTTAGTAATTTTCAACATCTTTGAGTTTTTGCCTAACTTTCAAAATTGATTGAATTTTCATGAAAAATCATTTTTCATTGATAAAGGGACTTATGAGAAATATGTTTTCAAAATTTCATGATTTTTAGAATTTTTTAGAATTTTTAATGAATTTTTGAAATTCAGTCTGGAAATCAGAAAAGGCTAAAAACTTGGTGATCGTGATCATTGATACTCTGATTGATCATTTGTTCTGAGTTTTTAAGGCTATTTTGGTTATTTTCTTTCCCTAGATTTGATGTCATGCTTATATAACTTATGATAGATATTTTTGATGGTGTCAAAGGGGGAGAAATGGTTAGGTTTAAGTTAATCATGCTAGGAGGAGAAATTAGCATGTGTTAAGGGGGAGTTGATATTCATGTTTGATATCTATGTTTTACATGCTTTCCTTCCTTATGTATTTTTATGTTAATATTTTACCTAACTTAAACAAGGTTGTCACACATCAAAAAGGGAGAGATTGTTAAGGTAATCAACCCATGAATGATGTGTTTTGATGTGTGTGACAAAGATTTAAGTTAGGTTGTTTTGTGGATTTGATATGTGTGTTGAAGTCATGCAAGACTTAGTAATTCACACATGGTTAGCTTGACAAAGCATTGACAAGATCACCATCTCATGACTCGGTTCTTGAGTCGGTGAAGGATAGCATTACGGAAGTCGTGCGCTTGGTGCATCCGAGGGACCGCCGAACGAGGAGCATTGGAGTGAAGCCAAGGAAGCAGACTTTAGGACGAGACACGAAGGATGACATTGCGCGCATCCGAGGGACGTGGCCGAACGAAGAGAGCTTCAAGGCGAGGGACTCCAAGGGAGATGAGAGGTTGCGATTGTAACCCGGGACGGGGTAGCTCATAAGTGAACTTGGCCGAATGACTAAGTCAAGTGTCGGATGCTCAACCAAAGGTTGGTTTGAGATTTTACCCTACACCAGTCGACTGCTATAGGTAGCAGTCGACTAATCTAGGTCGATTGGACTCGACCAGTGTTAGACTGGCCTAGTTCTGGCAGAATAGTCGACTGCCAAGGGATGTCAGTCGACTGATAAGAGATATCAGTCGATTGATCAGGGTGAATTCGGGCACAGAAGCTTTTCCAATCGAGTGATCACTTGGAGCACTCGACTGATGGCTCAATCAATCGACTGATGGGAAGATCAGTCGATTGATGTGGGAGCCGTTGGTTGGAATCCAACGTGGATGAAGCCGTTGCGAGACAACGACTACAACAACAGTCACATCAGTCAACTGCTCGGGCCCAATGGGAAGAATGACCTCTACCCTATAAGAAAGGGTCTTGGGTGACTTGGGATGGTTAATACTTAACCTCTAAACATCTCCCAAGTGGCCAACACGTTTTCAATCATCTTCCTTCAACTTATTTCAATCATATTGTAAGAGGATTGATTCTTGTATAAGACAGGTTACCTCCACCTAGCTTAGTGCAAAGGAGAGACTAGTGGATTTGAAGGGAGTGATTCGCCATACGAATCGGGTCGTGGATTAGCGGTAAGGGCCGTGAACCACGTTACATCTTGGCGTTTGCGTTTGTCTCTTTAATTCTTACATTTACTCTTAATTGTCCTTAGTTTTATTATTCCGTTGCACTAACTTTAATTCGTAAATGACTAAGCGATCGAATTCCATCATCTACGATAAAGGGGTTATTCACCTCCCTCTAGCCGGCCACCGATCCTCCAACACAAATGTGATAGTGTAAATATTAAGAATAAAAATATTAACAAATATGACAATGTGGACTATATTAATAAAAAAATATTGGCAATGAAATTAGCATATATTCATCACCAAAGGAACTACAAGGTCTTATCAAAATAGTATTCTATATCAAAAGAAAATATAGTGCACTTTTTAGATCAATTAAATCATCAGTTGGAGATAATCTAGTAAATTGATATAAAGTGAATTGGTTATTTTTTATCTCAGAATCCAAACAATATACCCATCATACTATATATAATTAAATTTAGTAAATTCATAAGAAAGTTGAATGAAGAAACCATATAAAGAGGTGTTGAAGACAGTAGTCCCTCGAGAGCCTAGACATTAAACATTTTTTAGATAAAAGCTAATCTGGCTTGAATCCTAAAATTATAAGAAATTTGTCTATCAAAAGGGTAGGTTATTTTAAGCAGTCAAAATCGTAGAATTCCCATTACAAGAAAACAAGGTTGCTTTTATTCGTTGTCTATGTGGCTGAAAAAGTGTTGTTAATTAAAAGCGATGTTGTTAAAAGTCCGCTCACTTTGACAATGAATAAAAAGTATTGTCTTTTCTATGAAAGACAATGCTTTTGCAACGGTAAAAAACATTGTCTATTTTCGCAAAGACAATGCTTTTGCAACAAATAAAAAATGTTGTTATTGCTACAAAGACAATGTTTTTACAATGGATAAAAAGTGTTGTGCTCGGTAGAAAAGACAACGCTTTTACAACGAATTTAAAGCGTTGTCCTTTTAGCAAAGACCGGTTTTTGTAATGGATTAAAAGTATTGTCTTTTTAGCATAGACAACGTTTTTTGGTATGGATAAAAAGCGTGGTCATTTGAAATGAAATATCAATTTTTATCAATAAATAAAAACCATTGTCTATTATATTACAGATGACTACTTAATTAAACCCTTATAAATAACACCGATTAAAATATCATTAAAGTATAACTAATTAATTTTTTTACAATTGAAATATAAATGTTGCATAATCGACAAATAATGAAAAACGGAAAGTGTGAAGTCATAATCCACAAACTTTGGATCCAAGTTAAGTTTACAAAATTAAGCAAAAAACCTACATACTAGACATGCATATTAGTTCCAACCCATCTTGTTTCTTGGATTGAATCTTTTTGGATTGCATCTTCTCGGATATATGAGTATCCTTAGTAAAGCAAAAACTCCACTTTCAGTTTCTTTCTATATTCATAAGTAAGGAAGAAAATTATTACAATATGATTAAAATGATCAATATAAACCTTGCATAGATTCCTAACAATTTATATCTAAGAGCTGTAGTAAATACACAATTTATGATCAGATAAAATCTATAATAGGTATGGAGAGTGAACCCAATTTAAAGCAATAGAAAATGAACTCATTCAAATGTAACCCAAACTCTAACAACCATAAATAGTCACTGATAGTCACAAACATACGCAAATAAATAAGTATTCTATAATCAAATAACAACCACAAACAACACAAACATCCCCAAATAACTAACAGTCACAAACATCCCCAAACAAATAAGTATTCCACTAACAACCACTGCACAAACAACCACAAGCATCCCCAACAACAAATAGCCACAAACATCCCCAAACAAACAAGTATTCCATAATCAAATAATATCCACAAACATATTCAACCAAATAAATGGAATTCCCCAACAACTTCCAGCCACAAACATCCACAACCAAATAAATGAAATTTTCCAAGTGCAACACCTATATAGTTTTACTAAATGGAAAAAGATGGCTATAAAACTATGCCATTGAGCATTTCATATCTACTCATAAATATGATTTTGTATAACTCGGACTGTACATTATCAATTTCTTTCCTAGAGTACAATGTTTTTCTGATATGTGAATACTCATATAGATTATGTTAATGAAAACAACAATCGACAATGCAAAATTTTAAATAATTTATTTTAAATTATTTACTATAAACAAGATAATCTTATTATTGATCGTAGTGAATCTCTCTTGATAATTTCAACTTTTTCAATGATTTGTCTTATAAGTCTATCATATAATAAGCACCTTGTTTCACATGATCTGGTTGTCGAGGAGCTTATGTTAATTAGAAATTTATTATTAATAACATTTATACACATTAAAATATATATTCAATATAATAAACATATACAAGTACTACTTTCCACACAGTATTTATTGTTAAAAGTCTATTATTTACAGAATTACAATATGCAATGGCACTGCGGATAGAATAATTATGCGCTATGAAAAATCAAATTTATTATAGTGACTTTGAAAAAGATTCGTGATCTCTTTGTCAGTAAGTTTTAATTTGTGACATTTCTGCCATATATCCATAGATAATGTTTCGGATTCTCTCATGATTTTTGCTTCTAATTCACTTGGATAGATGAATTGGGATTGCGAACAGCGATAGGAACACTGTGCTTGGACAAAGGCTGACGAAAACAATGAGGAGCAAATCAGATATGCAACCAACTTAGCCCTTCAGGGATGCTACAATCTCTTTCTATCGCCAATTTCCTCAGCTGAAAGTGGAATTTGTGTGCTTGATTCTTTTGCTGACCTGATCACCTAACATTTTCCGCAGCTAATGGATTTGCCATCATGTCTCTCCTCCACTCCACCACTGTCCAAAGCTGAAACGTTCCCTCAACGAGAGGAATTGACATTCATTCTGATGATGGACCTGTGGCTAACTCCTAATACGTAGACGATGGGCGGACCGACCTTTTCTTATACAGCATGGCTTCCCAGCAAGAAAGCTCAAAATGTTGTTAAAGCGAAACCTACTTAACTACATCTCTCATGTACGCATCATTTTATCCATCAACCGATGAGCAATTAGGAGATGCTGGAGCAGCTCTATCCGATTTATAACTTATGCTACATCTGCAATCTTCAATCAGTGAGATATGTTACTTCTATTTATTCTTCCTCTTCCTTTTGCTAGATTATCAATTACTTCTCGTACATGTGCTCAGTTCAATCTCGTATACATAAACTTAATTAGGCATGGGTACAGAGTCAGCCCGGAGTATATAGAGGTCATGGGCAAACCAATATAAATTGGGTCCTCTTATAAAGAAATTTTTTTTTTTTGATAAATTTTGAGCCCTTCTATCTGTGATATTTTAGGGAATATTTTTGGGGCCCTAGACGGACGCCCCATTTGTCCTGCGCCAGGGCCGGCTCTGCATGGGTAGATAATAATAAAAAAAAACTTTGGCTAAAAATACAAGGATCGCATGTAAACTCTTCTTCTTTTAAAGCATCATCATGCATAATAAATACTCTACCATCGACAAATCTATGATCCCTGAAGTAGGGGATGAAATTGAAAGAACTTTTATATAATTGTTATTCTTGTTGCAACTCAAAAATCATATTCAATGCATAAGATCTTAACTTGTTTTTATGGATTGATAATGTAAATCAATCTAAATTCTAATATAACTTAGTTTAAACCCAAAACAACACTATCAGATTTTTCTAAAAAGATTAACACCTTCTTAATTTATCCAATGAAAATTCCAATTGACTTTTTTTCTTTAATTTATCCTAATAAAACTCTAGTTCTCCCTAAAAATCCTAAAGAGAGAAAGGACAATTCCTCAATACTTTCACTCATTGGCTATTCTCTCTTATTGTATATTTAATTTGTTTATCATGTACACTTTTTAAGTCTTCAAAATTTGCACTATAAAATTTTTTAATGAATATATCTGCAATTTGGTCTTCAATGTCAACTTACTTTATCTTATTTTTTCCATGTAAATTGTCACTTATACAAAGTGATAATGCAGCTCTACATGTTTGAACCTCATGGCCTAGCTCATATTTATGTAAGAATCTTTGAGCCACCAAGTTTAACTTATACTTTTTTGTTGATCCGTTATAATGACTCTTTACTCTATAACTCCATTTATAAGTTATTAGCTTCGTATATATTTTAGACTTTAGTATCAAATCCCAAGTTTCATTATGCTTCAGAGTATTTATTTCTTTTTATAATTTTCTTCATTCTTTACTTGAGAATGCCTATTACTTGAGAATAAAGAATGTCTTTTCTCCATTCTTTGAGTGAGAATACCTCTTCATATATATATACCAATTTCTTTTACTTAAGAATGAAGAATGCCTTTTCTCCATTCTTTGCTCGAGTATCTACTTCTTATATAGCAGCCTCCCAATAAGAAAGCTCAAATCGATGTTAAAGCAAAACCTACTTAACTACATCTCTCATATACATATCATTTTATCCATCAATTGATGAGCAATTAGGAGATGATAAATTATGCTACATATTCAATCTTCCACCATTGTGGTATGTTACTTGAAACTTCCTGTTCTTGTTTTTGCTAGTTCATATGCTTAGTTTAATTTGGTATGCATACACTTGGGCATGGACAGATAATTAAGGCAAATAGCTTTGGTTAGAAAAGTAGCTAGGGATCATTTGCAAACTCTTTTTCTTTCAAAACATCATGCATAACAAAACTCTGCCATCTACAAATCTATATATGGTCTATTGAGTATAGGAAGAAGTTGAAAGAAGGGCTTTTACTATATTAAATGCAATTTGTAGAGAGGTATTTGATCATGCTTACAATCAATCAATACTCTTGTTACTACTCAAGAATCATATTTAATGCATTGATCTTCAATTCACCTAATATAACTTAATCTAAACCCTAACATATGCTACCGGATTTTTCTAAAAAAAAATAACAACTTTTTTAAAAACTTTCAATTGACTTTTTTCTAAAATTTATCCAAATGAAACTCTAGTTCTCTCTAGAAATCCTAGAGAGAGAGAGACAATGATTCTTCAATGCTTTCCCTCACCGACTATTATCTCTTAGTGTATGTTCGCTTATCATATAAATTTGTCTTTTGAAGTTTTCAAACTTTGTACCATTAAGTCCTTTAGTGAATCTATTTGCAGCTTGGTCTTCAGTCTCGACACACTCTATCTTGTTTTCTCTAGGAAAAACTCTCTCGTACAAAGTGATAATGCACCTCTACATGTTTGAACCTCATAATCCAGTTCATATTTCTATAAAAATTCTTGAGCCATCAATCTTGTCTTATACTTCTTCGTTGATCCTTAAAAACAATTTTTTTTTTACTTTATATATAATTCCATTTACAAGTGATGGGGCATTAATTGGTGGGAAGTTGGACGAAAAAAAAAAGAAGGGAAAATGCTTGAAGGATATGCTAATTTAGGGATAATCACGGTTCGGTTCGAACCATGAACTGAATCGAAATCGATGACTCAAAAATCGAACTGAAATCGTTTTTTCGGTTCCGATTCCGAAACCGAAACCGGAACCGGAGATATATGGTTTGGTTCCGGTTCTTAAATTTTTTGAACCGGAACCGAAGCGGAACTGAACCGAAGCGGAATCGAACCGAACCGAAATCGGAATCGGAATCGGAATGGGAATTGAGTATTTTTTTATATTAAAATTGGAATTGAATTTTAAAAATAATTTGATATTTAAATGATAAGTGAACTATGAGAATTTTGATTCCTTGACCTCAAAAGATGCATAGACAATTTAATTTATATAAATTAAGTTCAAGTTTTTTTTTAAAATCAAAAATAGAGATGTAATATATTGTAATAATAATAATAAATATATATATATTATTTCTTTTTAATTTATTATTATACATTTATTATTTAAATATGTTTCAATGATAATTTTTTATGATAAATATTTGATTTAAAGATTTATATAAATAAATAAATCGACATAAGTTAAATCTCCATGTATAAATTAAAATAAATCAACCGAATTAATGGATTGAAAAATAATATACTTATATCGTCTATTAAAAAATAATAGACTTAAAATTAAATAATTTAAATTTCGATTCTAAACGGTTTTAACCGAAATCGAATCTTAAGGAGCTGAAACCGTCAATTAACGATTCGGTTCCGGTTTCGATGGATGATAAATCGGAACCGACGGTTCCAAAATCAAAATCGAACCGTAAAAAATCGGAACCGGCGGTTTCGAAACCGGAACCGAAACTGTTGATGAGCGGTTCGATTTCGATTTCATTGGATGATAAATCTGAATCGACAATTCTAAAATCGAAACTGATGATTTTGAAACCGTGGTCACCCCTATGCTAATTCATCTCCATAAGATGAGACTCCACAGGGAAAATAGATAACTCTATTCTCTATCAATCAAATTTGTCCCCTCCGACTCCCTAGCTAGCACCAAACTATTTAAAACCTTGAATTAGAACTAAATGCAATAATAAAGGGCTTTAGTTTTTTCATAACTTTCTTTATATTTTTTTCAATTCTCAATCTTGACTTCAACTCCCAAGCCTTTGTAGACTACCCTTTCATCTTCCCAACCTTTGACTCTAACTCCCTGACCTTTAGTATTCTACTCTGTATCATCCTCTCTAGGGGAGAATGTACTCGACTCAAAGTTCGATTTGTTTTCTCCATATATAATAAAGAGTCAATGTCGAATGAGTATGTATATGTGATGTGAGCACAACCTAGTAGGCATTATTATTTATTTTCTTCAAAATTCGACACGACCCAATCTTCTTTTTTGTTGAGCTTGTTGTACGTTCTAATAAGAAATCTTTCTTTCTTCAAATAAACTCAAACAGGATCATTTTCATTGAAAATTTGAATTTTTCTATGGGCATAATACAACTTCTTTATAGGATTTATTACTTTCTTGGAGCTTCTTTTTAACCTCCTCTTGGACCCTTGCCATTGTTGTTGCAAAATCTTCGCTGCCTTACTAAGTGTAGGAACATCAACAAAGTTAAAATAATGACAAGGATTGCTCCCATACACTACTTCTAAAGGAGTTTTTTCTATAGAGCGATTCACAACAAAATCATAAGCAAATTCAGCTCTAGAAAGGATGGTATCTCGTTTTGGCCTTCTCAAAACAATGCTTCAAAGTAAGTTTCTCAATATGCAATTCATAACTTTAGTTTGTTCGTCTGTTTCAGGATGATATGCGCTACTATAAAATAGCTTAGTACTCAATCTCTACCATAAAATCCTCCAAAAATGACTAAGAAATTTTGAGTCATGATTTGATTTAATAGTCTAGGTGTGTCCATAAGTTTGACAACTTTTGTAAAATACAAATCAACAATATATAAGGCATCTATGGTCTTTTTGCAAGGAATAAAATATGTCATTTTTGAAAAGTGATCCACCGCCACAAAGATAGAATCAATATCTCATTGTGTTCTTGGCAATCCAACAATAAAAATTCATGTTCACAACCTCCCAAGGAGTGTCTGGAATAGGTAGGGGAGTATAAGCACCACAGTTTTAGCTTTGTCCTTTGCAAGTTTGACATACTTGGCACATTTTCACAAATTTTACAATATCTCGATAAAGTGTTGGCCAATAATATTTCTCCATAGAATTTTTTCTTGTCCAAAATGTCCCCCTGCCCTCCATCGTCAAGTTTTCTAATAATATGATATCAAAAAGAACATTTGGCCTGGTGTGCATAAATGTGCTCTCTTGAAAAGAAAACCATTCTATAACAAATAATCTTTGTGTACTCTCTCCTTCCACATTGATAAATGTTTTAAAAATCAATATTATCTTCAAATGACATCAATTAATTCTCTCCACTAGCACGGTCATCAAATTAATCAATGCAACTCTTCGACAATCGACAACTTTGTTAAGCTTTTCACTCTTGTGTCTCAATATGAAATTGTATTCTTGTAGGAATGAGACCCAACCAGTAAGAGTTTTGTGTTCCTCAAGGTCATCAAAATAGTTCTTAGATGCTCCATATGATCACACACAGTTTGGCTATAAACTAGAATATTATCAAAGTAAACAACAATACAATTTTCAAATGAAAGGGTGAAGAACTTGAGTCATTACTCCCATGAAAGTGCTTAGAGCATTAGAAAGCCTAAGAGACATGATGAGCCATTCATATAAGGCACCCCTTGTTTTGAATGTTGTTTTTCCATTCATCCCCTGATCTATTTTACTTTGATGGTAGCCACTTTGCAAATCAAATTGGGAGAGCACTTGCACACTAATTAACATATCATCAATTCTTGGTATGGAGAATCTATATTTGATAGTGATATGACCGAGTGTTCGACAATCAATACACATGTGCCACGAATTAACTTTCTCTAGAGTTAATAGGGTGGGAATTGCACAAGGACCTAAACTTTTTCAAATGAACCCCTGACTTAATAAATCACATACCTATCGATTTAACTCCTCATGCTCTTCTAGGCTCATCCGATAATATATGTGATTTGTTTGGAAGTATAGTCTAGGAATCAAGTCTATTTGGTATTGAATTTTTCGCAAAGGAGGAAGACCATTAGGTAACTCCTCGTGTAGTACATCGCTGAATTCCTCCAAGAGAGCTTTTACACTCCCATGTACTTTCATAGTCTTTATGTCATCATTAGCAACCAAGACATGCACAATTCCACTTCTTCAAATTTCACTTTCAAACTGTGACAAAGTAATTAGTATTGCATTCCTCTTCTCTTTTGAAGATTTGGATTTGTAAAAATCATTGCAAGGCAAAAGAATGATTTCTGTTTTTCTCATAAAAAATGTGTGTGTATTCTTTTGTTTATCATGAATAGCACCCTTATCAAATTGTCAAGACCTACCCAATAATATATGCCCAACATCCATAGTTGTTAGTTACACCAAACTTTATCATGATATTTTTACCCATAGAAAAAGAAACAAGATATTTTTTTTGTCAATTCTTACCTCATTATCCGGTTTTATCCCTGAGACTACATATGGGTGAGGATGTGGCACCACAAGAAGTTTGAGCTTGCCTACCATTTATTGAGAAACAAAATTTTCAAAACTATCTCCATTAATGACTAGTGAACACACATTTTCATTTGACTTGTACCTTGTTTTGAAAATAATGTATGTTGAAGCTAATTGTGATCATTATATTGCTTAGGAGTTATGAGTACTCTTTGAATAACTAAACATTCACCATCATTAGGTTCAATCTCATCTCTTTCACAGTCGTCATAATCATCATATTTTGGTGCTTCGTCTTCACTCTTGGAGCCCTCACCTTCTTCATTTATATTTGTTGTACGAACATCACTTCTTGGCCTTGACACTCATTCATGAAATGACATGTCATTTGACCTCCATATATTTGTTATACCTCAACTAAGTTTAAGCCAATTAGTATACCTTGCTACAAATTGGTCTTTTGATTCTTGAATATTACATCTATCCATCAATTTGTAGAAATCATCTATATAATTAGTTACATTTTGATTGCCTTGATGCATATTATTGGATTTCATAAAAATGATTTGAGCAAAATTTATAGTAAGGAAATTTTCATGCATCCATGCTTTCACATTTTCCCAAGCAACAATTTATAAGGGGATATTTGGTAGGTGTTTTTTTTCTTTATTTTTCATTTTTATTTTCTGCGAAAACGAGAAAACTCGTTTGGTTCGTGTTTTCTATCTCCATTTTTTAGAAAATAAAGGAGCGCTTTTTGGAAAACTGGAAAATGAAAAATAATCGTTTTCTGTTTTCATTTTTATTTTTCAAAAAATAAAAAAGTGTTTTTTGGAAAACTGGAAAACAAAAAAAACTAGTTTTTTTGTTTTCTGAAAAATGAGAGAATGAAAATAGAAAATAGAAAATTCTCTACGAACCAAACGCCCCCTTAGCCTTGCCTTTTCGCACTCTCATCTCTTGTATTTTATCCCACCAAGTTGAAGTGTATCTTTGAAGTCATGCTGGAATTAACTTGACTTTCTGATTTTCTAAAACTTCCTTATATTCAAAGAGCTTTTCTACGGTCCTAAGCCAATCCAAAACCTTCTCAGGTTGAAGATGATCGTGAAGCTCTAGGAGATCAACCTTGATAGTTTCTGATTGTATAAGCTCTCATGCTTGTCCGAGAGCAAAAGGATTTACATGCTCGGAATCATCACTCAAATACCCATGCCTTGAACATCCTTTACTCTGACACTCAAAACATAAGGTCAATTCCTCAACCTGTCTTTGAAGTGCTTGAATTTCAACATCTCGTTCATCTTTCACATTTTTCATGCCTCTGCCACGTCCACCTCTTCCTTGTCTTGCTACCATCATAGTAAGAAACAAAGGCCCAAAGCGAAGAGGCTCCCATACTAGATGATGGTGGAATTAACTAGTGGGAAGTTGGACCATAAAAAAAATGGAAAGATGCTTGGAAGAGATGCTAATTCGACTTCACAAGATGAGAATCCTCAAGAATAATAGATAACTCTATTCCCACAAATTGTTGTCAATCAAAATCTATTCCCTCCAACTTCCCAGCATAAAACTATTTAAAGACTTGAATTAGAACTAAATACAATAATAAAGGGCGCCTTTAATTTTTTTCATAAGTTAGGTACAATTTTCTCTATATTATTTTAAGTCCGACTTCACGTCTCCCAAGTATTTTTAATTTATTAATTAGCAGACTGCCTTTTCAACTTCCCAACCTTTGACTTAATTAACTCCCTAGTCTTTGATAATCTGACCTGCATCAAAATGTTATTGACTTTGTATCTTTAGGCTTTAGTAACAAATCCCTGATTTCATTATGCTTCGGACTATCTATTTCTTCATAATTTTTTTTTTCTTTGCCTTTTCATATATACGAGGATTTGTTATTTAAGAATTAAAGATGTCTTTTCTCTGTTCTTTGCTTGAGTATCTACGTCTCATACAACACTGCACCCTCTTAGTAAGAAAGCTCAAAATGATGTTAAAGCAAAACCTACTTATACATATCATTTTATCATTTTATCTATCAATCGATGAGAAATTAGGAGATGATGCAGAAACTCTATCCATAACTTATTTTGATCATCTTCAAACTCTATCCATAACTTATTTTGATCATCTTCAATCTTCAATTAGGTTTGTTACTTCAATTTCCTTTTCCTCTTTGTTTTTGCTTTTGCTGACTTATTATTGACTTTTCTTATATATACTCAAGTATAGACATGCTTATCGGTTCCTCGATTCCGGTTCGATTCTGATCGATTCTGAATCCGTCGATATTGGAACCGATTTAAAATCGATTCTGATTCCGAATTGATTCCGAAACGGTTCCGGATCGATTCTGGATCACCTTTCTTAAATTTGAGCTTTCAAATTCATCTAACGTGTTGATACTCCTATTCTTTTTTTCTATCGTAAAATAATCTTATAAAGATGTTAACATGCTAATAATTTCCACATTTAAATTAGCAACCGGAACCAGATCCAAATCGGAATCAGAACCAGTTCTGAACCGATTCCGAAATCGATTGAAACTGAATCGAAACGATTTCAGTTCGATTCCAAAACTGTTTCGATTCCGAATTTAACGGATTAATTTCGATTCGATTCTGGATCGATCCAATCCGTTAAAGATACTTACTCAAGTAACTATTAGATCATTTTTCTTTTTCGTTCAATTTAATCAAAAATATCATACATAAAATATTTTTAATATAAAAAAATTATTATCAACTTAATCAAAATTGATTACAAGTGATTTTTCACCGTATTAAAGCTATTTTAATGAAATTTAAACGATTTTTACTAAGTTGGTAAAGAATTTCTTTAATATAAAAATCTTATATGTATAATACTTTCTACCAAGTTGAACATGTTTATTTAATACTTTAAAGCAATATTTTATAGTTTCCATAGTAGTACTAAAATAAGTTTATTTTAGATATAAAAAATATGATGGAATGCTATTTTAATTTTAATTTTTAAAAAGGATGCATTCTATGATTAGGAGCGTCATTTTAAGTTTTATTATTAATTTTTTACAAGTGTCTTTATAAAATCTAGAAAATAGATTGGTGGATTGATTGTTCCAAACCATAAAAAAAACACACTCGCTAAAAAAAAATTAATTTTATAAAATCCTCGTGGTCAGATTAGTTAAAAAAAAAAAATTCCATTAAATGAAATATAAATATATTCATACAAGTATAAATTTTATTTAATCTAGTAAAAGGAAAATAAAATAAAATATTTAATAATGAAAAATTATCACATCCATAAAAATTAAATTCATAAGAAAATTATTTATAATTTTATAAAAATATTGAAATAATTGGAAACAATAAAAGTACAAAAACGGAAAATTTGTAAAAAAAATGACAATCTTCATCCACTAATTTAAATTTATTAAATAAAAATAACCATATTCATAAAAGTATAAATATAAATTTATAAAATATATTATAATTTTATTTAATAAAATATAATTTTCAGCCCGTCTTTAAACAAAAGTACATGTAACTATGTAAGTTCGAAAAGAAAAACTCTGATTTTCCTTAGAAGATTTTTTTTTAAAAAAACACCTTTTGAAAAATGTCATTTTAAATTTTTGCTCAATTAGAGAATTTGCAAAACTGAAAATAAATAGTACACGAATTGCATTTTGAATTAGTCATTTATTGGGTCAATAATATTTGGTTAATTAGTTATCATTGTGCAGGTTTGGCAAGCCACTATTCCAACTCTTATATATATAGTTATAGTTGTGCAAGTTTAGTTCTCGATTATCTCAACTTCTTACTGACCGTCATAAAAATTCTTTCACATGAAAGCCATTTTAGAAGTTTAATATCTCTTAACAACTATTCTAGTTGCTTTTTCACAATTAGTTTCTAATATAAAAGTTTTCTTTTTTTTTTCCCGGAAAGGCAAACAAAAGTTGATAAGAACGTACGCAAGCATAGAGACTAAATATTCTAGCACAAACATATAAAACTTCGATTTTGTTCCGGCCTAAAGCAGTTGATTCATCAGTCTCAAGAAATGGCAATGGTCTTGGACTTTTTTGTTGAAAGATACCTCGGCAAACTATCAGATTTCATCGAGGGAGAGATAGGCATAGTGCTAGGGGTTCAAGGAGAGCTTACAAGGCTTCGTAGAAAATTATCAAGAATCAGTCCCTATATTCAAGATGCAGAAAAAAGAAGACAGAGAGATGCTGCGATCAACAATTGGGTGAAGGAATTAAAAGACGTCATGTATGATGCAGAAGACGTACTTGATATTTGTTTGATCGAAGGTGGGAGATTATTGGAAGCCCATCCATCATCAACATCTTCTTCGGGAGTATGCTCTCTGGTCAATTTGCTTTCATCTTGCTTCCAGTGTCGTTGTAAGTTCCGCAAAAACATTTGGAATAAAATAAAAAAAGTTAATGATAGACTTGAAGAAATCAAAGAGGACAAAAATGTGGTGCCCAGGTTAGTAGCATATGAAAACAAAGGCTTCCAAAAAAACTCAGCTCCTACCTCTCCTACATATGTGGCGACAGATATCGTCGGTAAACAAATTGTAGATGCCGCTGATAAGCTAATTTTGGAGATAGAGCAAAGCAAAAAAAAGTGTAGTGTGTTTGGAATTTCTGGGATGGGCGGAATAGGCAAGACCACTCTAGCACAAAAAATATTCAACGATGAAATGGTGAAAAAACAATTTCCAAAAAGAATGTGGTTGCATGTATCCAAGCATTACTCTCAGATTGAGATACTCAAACGGATATTGAGAGGTGCAGGAGGGAATGATGATGGTGTTCAAAGTAGAGCAGAAGCCGAAGGCAGAATTGTTCCTCTTTTTTCAGAAAGTTTGCTTCTTGTTCTGGATGATATATGGAGTGCAAACGTATGGATAGATTTGCTCAGAAATCTCATATCGAGTGGTTCCTGTAGGACTGCTATCTTATTTACCACTAGGCTTGAAAATGTGGTAAGAGAAATGAGAGCTGATTTTGTCCACCCTGCTGAGAAAATGGACGAAGACTGTGGCTGGGAATTAATTAGAAAGATTGTTTTTGGAGATGAGGAGAATGTAATGATTTCTGAATTGAAAGAAGTTGGTATGGAAATTGTCAGAAAATGTGATGGTCTTCCTCTGGCAGTTAAAGTGATGGCTGGTGTTTTATTTCACAAGGAAAGAACTGAGAGGGAGTGGAAAAAAGTAGTTGAAAGTGATTTATGGTCCATGAAAGAGATCGATGATGAACTATCCCATGCTTTATACTTGAGCTATGAAGATTTACCCAGTCACCTCAAACAATGTTTTCTTAGTTGTGCTTTCTACCGTGGCATATCATTTCGATCGGACATAATCCGACTGTGGGTGGACGAAGGGTTTGTGATTGAACAATCAGATAATTTTATGGAAAATATTGCAGAAGACTATTACAAAGAACTTATTGCTAGAAACCTTTTGCAAATTCATTTTGGATTTTTAGATGGTATAATATTTGCTATGCATGATGTTTTACGATCTTTTGGGGAAAAACTGATGGAAGAGGAAGGGATTATCATTAATGATGCTCAATGCACAAATACAAATTCTTCGACAAAGATTCGTCGTTTGTCCATCTCAAATCAAGGTGATGTGTTATGTCTTCCCAATGTGATAATGGAGCAAAAATGTCTGAGAACCCTACGCCTCGTTAATTGCCCTCAAATCGAGCGAATAGAGAATCATGCTTTTGAAAGCTTAAAGCGCCTCAGAGTCTTGGATTTGTGTGATACATCCATAGACAACCTCCCTGATTCTCTTATGAAATTGTTTCATCTAAAATACTTGGATCTTGATGGAACAAAGATTACAAGGCTCCCTGAATCCATTGAGTGTCTTGCAAACCTGCAAACTTTGAGTCTGTCGTGGTGTGAATCACTGCATGAACTTCCAAAGGGCATCACAAGGTTGAGCAATTTGAGGTGCCTTCGAATTTTGAGTACTCCGCTCACGCATGTTCCAAAGGGAGTTGGAAAGTTGATAAATCTCAATCAACTTGATGGATTTTTGGTCGGCCATTGTGACACCAGGAGCAGGATGGATGGAGGTTGTGACTTGAACGAGTTGCAATCTCTGCGCAGCCTAATTGATCTGATTATTGATAAATTGGAAAGGTCAACGACGAGAGGAAACAGAAACTTTGTTCTTGCGAATAAAACATTTCTTAAGAGATTGACTCTTTTATGGACAATGAATACTAAAGAAAACAATGAGGAGAAAATCACTGAGGCGGAGAGGATATGCAACCAACTCAGTCCACCGGCAACCCTAAAAGTTCTTCGGATTGACAATTTCCCTGGCAGACAATTTCCAAAGTGGATGGTGTCAACTTCTGCACTTGATTCTTTGGCTGAGCTAACATTTTTGAGTTTTGTCAATCTTCCATCATGTACGGTGCTACCTCCATTGGGCCAACTACCCAATCTTAAACTCCTAAGCATTGAAGGAGGAGAAGCAATCAGGAGTATTGGGCCTGAATTCCTCGGCTGCAGAACGCCTGCATTCCCAAAACTTGAGCATCTGACATTCACCAAACTGCCGAATTGGGAAGCGTGGGTATTACGTGAGGCACAGGATGTTCATGCAAGCAGCCTCAATTTGTTTCCTAATCTGAAACGATGTTACATCATCCACTGCCCAAAGCTGAAAAATAGCATCCTTCCCTCAACTAGCTATTTGCAAATTTATCTCTGTCCAAATTTGGAATATGTGGAGAAGGTTGGCATGCTGCAGCAATTCGATGTTGCTTTCCCCTCCGAAACAAAACAACTTCCACAGTGGGTGCCAAACTTGATCAATGCCACTTTGCACAGTTTGCAGACATTTGACATGAAATGCAGTTCGCTTCTAGTAGATAGTTGCAGTAAGGGGAAGCAAAATTGGCACATCATTCAACAAATTCCAAGAGTTAGTATTTATAGCATTGATGGCGAAACACGCTTATTGCTCAACAAGGACTCGTACAAATACGAAATAAAGGATGCGTTTGGAAGTTTCATCCCCCACCCTTGTAAGTCCTCTGAGCATCCATTTTCTTACTATAGCTTAATTATTGCATATCTTTCAATAATTGTTAGGAAAAGAACTTGTGCAACTATTTTATTCTATGGACAGGAGCAATCAATTTGACTGGATGTCTCCGAAGAGATAGGACAGGATCAGTCAATTATACTGGATGTCTAATCAAGCTTCCTTGGCTAATTGTTTCCTCCATTGTGATCAAGGTTAGTAACTAATTATTAATGGTGAATTTTACAATATCATCGCAAATAAAAAGTACTTATTTCTTTAATTTATTTCTACTTGAAGGTAGCTTGTTTGGAATTGATATAATTAATTTGACCAAAGCGCATATTTCTACTAGATGGTATTGGTGTTTGATGATGCAGTGCTTCTATCTATATATAATTTATCTTCAGATTCTAGTGTTTAATTACAAGCTCACATCTCTGTCTTTTATTCTTCTAAAGCTACTCTTTTGTGGAAAAAGATTATTTATCTGTGTATTTAGAATAAATATTTTGGATTGTGTATTGTAACCCGTAAACTATTTATTTGTGTCTACATCCTCATAAATACTTTGAATGGTGCATTGCAAGTCATAAGCCATTTAATGATAATATTGCATATTGTAAATTGTTATTTGCGCTTTCTATCTATATTGAAATATTATCATTCATTCTATTTCTTTAAAATATATATTACAAAATGCCTTTTCCATATTATAACCTGAAAGTTTGAATCTTATTATTTTTGGATCCATCATGAGTCATTATAATTTGTGAATAAAATAAATAACTAGTTGCTTTTGATTTCGCATTTAGTTAAGTCTTTGTTAAAATTTGACAATGAAAAAAAATTATATGAATTTATTGGGAGATAGGAAGAGAGAATGTACTACATTCCCTTCCCTTGTCTACTCATAAAAAATAAAAAATAAAAATTATCATCCAAGTTATGAGGATTTCGATGGAGACATTTTGAAGTTAATTTATTGAGAAAAAAAATTATCCAATTCATTCTTTTATCATTTATTTCTTATATCGAACGTACATAACATACTCCAACATGTATTTAACATCCATTAAGCACAATGTCTTTTATGGCTTAATGGTTCTCAAATATGTTAAACGTTGGGAGGGACGTAGAGATGGTAAAGAGATAAGGCACACTAAATGTACTATAATGATACATCATCTTGTGTAAAAAGTTAGAACCATCAATCTAACAATTCTCTCATCTCGACCTCACAAGTATAAGAGAAAATAAATCATGGATAGTCACTAACTTTAATACGTTGACAATGCGGTGGAAGATGTGACCTGAAGCGGATATTAAATAGCCTGCTAACGTGGAGATCGAATTTTATTTTTTGTACAAATTTTGCACCGTACTTACCAACACACTATCCTCGTGTGGACAAAAATTTGGACCATTTCTTGATTTATGTGTCATCCTTGCACAAGGGTCATACTATTCTTCTCTGTATCATTCCAATTTTATCGGATGTCTCCGAAGAGACTATAATGATATATTATTTGCAAGAAAGTTAGAACTATCAATCTAGCAGTCCCCACCGATTCATCCTAGAACCATTGTGAGGGAGGTAAATCGCGGGTGGTCTTTGACCTCGATACGATTGGCAAGGCCGTGGAGGATTTTTCTAAGACCGGAGAGGATTTTAGACCTCCCATCGAGAATCGACCCGTATCCATTTTATAAGTTGTCACACGGGTTTATCAACGACCTTACATCATCTGCAAAAGTTGGGAATCTGTCCAACTAGCAGTCCCCTGCCACCCTTCCCAGGGCACTGGCGAGAGGAAGGTAAATCGCAGGAGGGACAAAGTCACTTGACACGGTAGCAGGGCAGGGAGGAGTTCATCTGAAACCAGGAGGGATTTTAGATCCCTCATTCGACATCGAACCCGACCCATTCTGCAAACAACACTCTGCCCTTACCATCGCGCCATCCCCGTGGGGACAACGACCTTACATCATCTGCAAAAGTTGGGAATTTGCCCAACTAATGTAACACCCATAAAATTTCTAGCAATTTTATAAGAATTTTTGGTTGATTATGATGGGCTTTATGTGGGCTCTTTCAAAAATAAAAGAAAATGAGCCAAAAAGGATGCAAGGCCTATGAATTGAACCCCAAACCTCTAGAGATAGCCTATCCAGATACTAGATCGAGAAGTCAAGAGACTAAGGAACAAAGAGGTGCCCTTAGTAAAGGTCTTGTGGCAAAATCAACGGTACGAAGAAGCTACCTGGGAACACGAGGAAGACATGAAACAGAAGTACCCAGAATTGTTCTAAGTTTCGAGGATGAAACTTTTAAAAGGTATAAAGGATTGTAATGCCCGTAAAATTTCTAGTAATTTTACAAGAATTTTTGGTTGATTATGATGGGCTTTATGTGGGCTCTTTCAAAAATAAAAGAAAATGAGCCAAAAAGGATGCAAGGCCTAGGAATTGAACCCCAAACCTCTAGAGATAGTTAAGCCCTATAGATGCATCCAATAACCAGAAGCCCAACAAGGTTGTACTATTAGAGGAATATGGGAAATTATAGTTAGGGGTAAGGGAGACTAAGGGACTCTTCAAGTGAATAAATAGGGGGAATGAGGAGACATGAGTTATCAAATTGCTTTTCTCTCCTCTCATCTTCTTCCTCACCGAGATCCACTTCCCCTCCCTTTTCATCCTTTGTTCGAAACTCATCCAAGCAAGAAGAAGGCTAGGTTTGGCTTCCCTTAGGTCATCTTCCAACTAAAAGCAAAGCGAAGGATGTAAGTATCCCCTCACCTACATACAAGTAGCTTTCCGATTGAAGTTTTGTATCAAACCCTCCATGGACCATTCGGCCAACCCTTGCTTTTGATGTTTCAATGAAGTTCTATACCATATTTTGTATGCATATGATGATGTTAGGATGTTAGATGGATTAGGTTAAAAGTTTAACCCTAAAAGCCTCCATGAACCATTCGGCCAACCTTTGCTTTTGATGTTTCAATGAAGTTCTATACCATATTTTGTATGCATATGATGATGTTAGGATGTTAAATGGATTAGGTTAAAAGTTTAACCCTAAAAGTCTCCATGAACCATTCGGCCAACCTTTGCTTTTGATGTTTCAATGAAGTTCTATACCATATTTTGTATGCATATGATGATGTTAGGATGTTAAATGGATTAGGTTAAAAGTTTAACCCTAAAAGCCCCCATGAACCATTCGGCCAACTTTTGCTTTTGATGTTTCAATGAAGTTCTATACCATATTTTGTATGCATATGATGATGTTAGGATGTTAAATGTATTAGGTTAAAAGTTTAACCCTAAAAGCCTCCATGAACCATTCGGCCAACCTTTGTTTTTGATGTTTCAATGAAGTTCTATACCATATTTTGTATGCATATGATGATGTTAGGATGTTAAATGAATTAGGTTAAAAGTTTAACCCTAAAAGCCTCCATGAACCATTCGGCCAACCTTTGTTTTTGATGTTTCAATGAAGTTCTATACCATATTTTGTATGTATATGATGATGTTAAGATGCTAGATAAAGATAACATGCTCTAGGTTAGGTTAACATTGGTTTTATGTTTAGGTGAATTCATGTTAACTTGTAATATTAAATGATGCTAGATGAAGATAACATGCCCTAGGTTAGTGGTTACTTCCTCTTGATGTTTATACCTTATGCCATGCCCTATATGTGTGTGATATTAAGATGATATGATTATGAAATGAAAAATGATATGTTTATGAAATGAAATATGATATGTTCATGAAGTGAAATATGACATGTTATGAAATGAAGTATGATATGTTTATGAAATGAAATATGATATGTTCATGAAGTGAAATATGACATGTTATGAAATGAAGTATGATATGTTTATGAAATGAAATATGATATGTTCATGAAGTGAAATATGATATGTTATGAAATGAAGTATGATATGTTTGCGAAATGAAATAAGATATGTTATAATAAAAAACATACAAGTATTTTACCTTCTGCATGACTTGTACCAGGACCCTAACAAGGTCCAAAGGGATGGGCTCCTAAGATGCCCTAGGCCGACGGACTAAGATCGGGCCTAGGATGGGCTTCTATGTATGATTGCCCCTAGGTCGACGGACTAAGATCGGGCCTAGTACGGGATGGGCTCCCAGATGCCCTAGGTCGATGGACTAAGATCGGGCCTAGGATGGGCTTCTACGCTATGACGATGGCCCCTAGGTCGACGGACTAAGATCGGGCCTAGTAACCTAGTAGGTTCGAGACTTGCTACCTCGGGTCTATTTAGGGATGCGCGCTATGATGATGATGATGTGGTACAATGCCAGGCCCAATATATTGAGATTTATGTTTACGTACCTATAATATATGTTTTCAAAGAGCATCCTGCATATGGTTACATGTTATGATTACCATGTTATATTTGTGTTTACGCATATGCTACATGTTATGTTTGCTTATGTTATATATGTCACATGTTATGTTTGCTTATGTTACTTATGCTATGTTATATATGTCACATGTTATGTTGCTTATGTTACTTATGCTATGTTATATATGTCACATGTTATGTTTGCTTATGTTACTTATGCTATGTTATATATGTCACATGTTATGTTTGCTTATGTTACTTATGCTATGTTATATATGTCACATGTATGTTGTTTATGTTACTTATGCTATGTTATATATGTCACATGTTATGTTTGCTTATGTTACTTATGCTATGTTATATATGTCACATGTTATGTTTGCTTATGTTACTTATGCTACATGTTATGTTTGCTTATGTTATTTATGCTACATGTTATGTTTGCTTATGTCACACATGTTACATGTTATGTTGCTTATATGTTATGAGTGTTACATGATATACTTAATGTCGATGTATGGTTTTGTGAGTAGGACAGGATCTTACTAAGCCTATGTGCTTATAGTTTATTTTCCCTTGTACTGCAGATAAGGGTAAAGGGTGGATAAACTAAAGGGAGCAGCAGGAGGGGCAAATGTGTGTGTGGCAGTGGCATGGTGGAAGAGATCTGTTATGTCCCTTATGCATGTTTTCCTTAAGATGTTTTGTTTATGGTTTTGAATTAAGCACTAAGTACTTATGAAATAATGATGCATGCTCTATGTTAAGAAGAAGTACCTATGAAATGACGATGCATGTTATGTTTAAAAGAAAAAAATATATGTCTAAAGTCTTCCGCTGTAAGAAGTACGATATGTATAGTCTTCCGCTGTAAGTAGTACGATGTATGTATGTACGGTCACGTCACGCGCCGTCCCTCCGGACCCTGGGAAAGGGGCGGGCGTGACAGGTTGGTATCAGAGAAGATCTGCCTTTCCACTACACACACATCAAGCTCCAAATCCTGTCGCTCCAAGTAAGAATTTCTATGCCTACTCTATTTTTGTTCATGTATGATATGAAATGCCTCTAGCTTAAATATGCCTGAAAATATGTATGATAACCTTATGCTAGCCTTAGTTTAAATATGCATAGATAAATGAATGATAATCTCATACTAGACTTATTATAATATATGAAGATAAGCATGACTAGAAGACGTAGTAATAGGGTCGATGAGATAGTAATATATGGAAGATGTAGTAATAGGGTCGATGAGATAGTAATATATGGAAGACGTAGTAATAGAGTCGATGATACAGTCCCCCCCCCCACCTGCTCTTATGCATGTGGTTACTGAACTCCAGTGCTGTTGGTGAAGAAGAAAGATGGGTCTATGAGAATGTGCATAGACTACCGAGCGCTGAATAATGTGACGATCAAGAACCGGTACCCATTACCGCGGATTGACGACCTGTTCGACCAGTTAAAGGGTGCCACCGTCTTCTCTCAGATTGATCTGAGCTCTAGCTATCATCAAGTGAAAGTGAAACTAGATGATATAACGAAGACGTTTTTCCGAACAAGATACGGACGTTATGAGTTCGTAGTTATGCCTTTCGGAGTGACGAATGCACCTGCTATGATATGATGAATCGGATTCTTCAGGAAAAGCAGTTGTATGCAAAGTTCTCCAAATGCGAGTTCTGGCTCGAACAAGTATCATTTTTGGGTCACGTTATATCCAAGCACGGAGTGATGGTAGACCCAATGAAGATTGAAGCCGTGAGTAACTGGAACCGACCAAAGAATGCCCGATGAGATGGGCTAGCAAGCTACTGAAGTTTGTAGAGAACTTCTCTAGGATTGCAACCCCTATGACAGATCCTCACCAAAGAACAAGAAATATGAATGGGACTGGACGCTGCGAGAAGGAGTTTCAGAATTGAAAAGGAGGAGGACACGCTCGAATCCTTGCTCTTCCGGAGACAAGAAGGCTTCGACATGTACAGTGATGCTTCCAAGTTGGGACTCGGAGTTGTACTCATGCAGAATGGCAAGGTCATTGCCTACGCCTTTAGGCAACTCAAAGAACATGAAAGGAATTATCCCACACACGATTTAGAGCTAGCGGTCGTGGTCTTTGCTCTCAAAACATGGAGACATTATCTATATGGAGCTCAGTGTAGGATTTATACAGATCACCAGAGTCTGAAATATTTCTTCACACAGAAGGACTTGAACATGAGACAACGCAGATGACTCAAGCTCGTCAAGGATTATGACTGCGAGATCTTCTACCATCCGGGGAAAGCAAACAAGGTAGCTGATGCACTCAGCAGGAAGTCCTGCGCCACCTTGATGTCTCTATCAGTGTTATCTCGGCCCTTAGAAAAGGAGATTATGCGTTACGAGGTTGAAATCATTTCCGGATAGCTCTCGACCATGACGATACCACCGACGCTGTTCGATGATATACTGGAAAAGCAAGCCCGTGACCCAAGAATTCAGAGGATCAAGCAAAAGTTCCTAGAAGGAAAGGACGATGAGTTTCGTATCTCTGATAGTGGAGTACTCTACCTCAGGGATCGCTTGTGTATTCTCGACGATCCAGAATTACGGAAGAAGATATTTGAGGAAGCTCACGGAACTCCTTATGCGATGCATCCTGGAACCACCAAGATGTACCAAGACCTGAAAAGAAAATTCGTGGTTGAATGAAAAGAGATGTGGCTCAAGATGTCGATTACCGACCGCCAGAGGGTTAAAGCAGAACACCAGAGACCTGGAGGAACACTGCAGCCGATCCAGATTCCAGAATGGAAATGGGAAGACATTTCTATGGACTTCATCTCAGGATTCCCCAAGACGACAAACAGTTATGATGCTATATGGGTAATTGTGGATAGATTGACGAAGTCCGCCCACTTCTTAGCAATCAAGATGACCTATTCGACGCAAGCCCGCTTATATGCTAGGGAAATTATCAGACTACATGGAATTCCTAAGACCATCATTTCTGACAGAGATGGTCGCTTTATTTCTCATTTCTGGGAATGTGTTCAGAAGGCCCTAGGCACGGTTATTGTTCAAGATCGCTTCCATCCTCGGATGGAATGAATGAAAAGAGTAAATCAAGTACTGGAGGATATGTTACGAGCTTGCGCCCTGGATTTCAAAGGTAGTTGGTGCCGATACTTATGTTTGGCAGAATTCACCTACAACAATAGCTACCAAGCTACTATCGGAATGGCACCCTACGAGGCCCTATACGGGAGGAAATATAGATCTCCTATATGCTGGTACAAGGGTGGTGAAAAGAAAGGGATGGGACTCCAGACAGAATTCATTGACAACACCACCCGGGCTATCCAGAACATCCATCAAAGAATTGAGACTGCTCAGAGCCGGTAAAAGAGCTATGCAGATAGGCGGCGTAGACCATTAGAATTCGAAGTCGGGGACCTGATATTCCTCAAGGTGGCCCCTATGAAGGGAGTGATGAGATTCGAAAGGAAGGGTAAGCTGAGTCCACGCTATGTGGGACCATATCCGATATTGAAGAGAGTCGGCAAGGTAGCTTACGAGCTGGAGCTGCCTCAAGAGATGTCGGCTATCCACAACGTGTTCCATGTTTCAATGCTCAAGAAATGCATTTCCAGTGCGGACCAGATGATCGAGCCACAAACAGTGCAAGTTCAAGAAGACCTGAGTTATGAAAGTCGGCCTATCCAGATACTAGACCGAGAAGTCAAGAGACTAAGGAATAAAGAGGTGCCCTTAGTAAAGGTCTTGTGGCAAAATCAACGGTACGAAGAAGCTACCTGGGAACGCGAGGAGGACATGAAATAGAAGTACCCAGAATTGTTCTAAGTTTCGAGGATGAAACTTTTAAAAGGTATGAAGGATTATAACGGCCGTAAAATTTCTAGCAATTTTACAAGAATTTTTGGTTGATTATGATGGGCTTTATGTGAGCTCTTTCAAAAATAAAAGAAAATGAGCCAAAAAGGATGCAAGGCCTAGAAATTGAACCCCAAACCTCTAGAGATAGCCTATCCAGATACTAGACCGAGAAGTCAAGAGACTAAGGAACAAAGAGGTACCCTTAGTAAAGGTCTTGTGGCAAAATCAACGGTACGAAGAAGCTACTTGGGAACGCGAGGAGGACATGAAACAGAAGTACCGAGAATTGTTCTAAGTTTCGAGGATAAAACTTTTAAAAGGTATGAAGGATTGTAATGCCTGTAAAATTTCTAGCAATTTTACAAGAATTTTTGGTTGATTATGATGGGCTTTATGTGGGCTCTTTCAAAAATAAAAGAAAATAAGCCAAAAAGGATGCAAGGCCTAGGAATTGAACCCCAAACCTCTAGAGATAGTCAAGCCCTATAGATGCATCCAATAACCAGAAGCCCAGCAAGGTTGTACTATTAGAGGAACATGGGAAATTATAATTAGGGGTAAGGGAGACTAAGGGACTCTTCAAGTGAATAAATAAGGGGAATGACGAGACATGAGTTATCAAATTGCTTTTCTCTCCTCTCATCTTCTTCCTCACCGAGATCCACTTCCCCTCCCTTTTCATCCTTTGTTCGAAACTCATCCAAGCAAGAAGAAGGCTAGGTTTGGCTTCCCTTAGGTCATCTTCCAACTAAAAGCAAAGCTAAGGATGTAAGTATCCCCTCACCTGCATACAAGTTGCTTTCCGATTGAAGTTTTGTATCAAACCCTCCATGGACCATTCGGCAAACCCTTGCTTTTGATGTTTCAATGAAGTTCTATACCATATTTTGTATGCATATGATGATGTTAGGATGTTAGATGGATTAGGTTAAAAGTTTAACCCTAAAAGCCTCCATGAACCATTCGGCCAACCTTTGCTTTTGATGTTTCAATGAAGTTCTATACCATATTTTGTATGCATATGATGATGTTAGGATGTTAAATGGATTAGGTTAAAAGTTTAACCCTAAAAGCCTCCATGAACCATTTGGCCAACCTTTGCTTTTGATGTTTCAATGAAGTTCTATACCATATTTTGTATGCATATGATGATGTTAGGATGTTAAATGGATTAGGTTAAAAGTTTAACCCTAAAAGCCCCCATGAACCATTCGGCCAACCTTTGCTTTTGATGTTTCAATGAAGTTCTATACCATATTTTGTATGCATATGATGATGTTAGGATGTTAAATGGATTAGATTAAAAGTTTAACCCTAAAAGCCTCCATGAACCATTCGGCCAACCTTTGCTTTTGATGTTTCAATGAAGTTCTATACCATATTTTGTATGCATATGATGATGTTAGGATGTTAAATGGATTAGGTTAAAAGTTTAACCCTAAAAGCCTCCATGAACCATTCGGCCAACCTTTGCTTTTGATGTTTCAATGAAGTTCTATACCATATTTTGTATGCATATGATGATGTTAGGATGTTAAATGGATTAGGTTAAAAGTTTAACCCTAAAAGCCCCCATGAACCATTCGGCCAAACATTGTTCTTGAGGTTTCAATGAAATTCTATACCATATTTTGTATATACATGATAATGTTAAGATGCTAGATGAAGATAACATGCTCTAGGTTAGGTTAACATGGGTTTTATGTTTAGGTGAATTCATGTTAACTTGTAATATTAAATGATGCTAGATGAAGATAACATGCCCTAGGTTAGTGGTTACTTCCTCTTGATGTTTATACCTTATGTCATGCCCTATATGTGTGTGATATTAAGATATGTTATGAAATGAAGTATGATATGTTTATGAAATGAAATATGATATGTTCATGAAGTGAAATATGACATGTTATGAAATGAAGTATGATATGTTTATGAAATGAAATATGATATGTTCATGAAGTGAAATATGACATGTTATGAAATGAAGTATGATATGTTTATGAAATGAAATATGATATGTTCATGAAGTTAAATATGATATGTTATGAAATGAAGAATGATATGTTTGCGAAATGAAATAAGATATGTTATAATAAAAAGCATATAAGTATTTTACCTTCTGCATGGCTTGTACCAGGACCCTAACAAGGTCCAAAGGGATGGGCTCCTAAGATGCCCTAGGCCGACGGACTAAGATCGGGCCTAGGATGGGCTTCTATGTATGATTGCCCCTAGGTCGATGGACTAAGATCGGGCCTAGTACGGGATGAGCTCCCAGATGCCCTAGGTCGATGGACTAAGATCGGGCCTAGGATGAGCTTCTATGCAATGACGATGACCCCTAGGTCGACGGACTAAGATCGGGCCTAGTAACCTAGTAGGTTCGAGACTTGCTACCTCGGATCTATTTAGGGATGCACGCTATGATGCTGATGATGTGATATAATGTCGGGCCCAATATGTTGAGATTATGTTTACGTACCTATAATATATGTTTTTAAAGAGCATCCTGCATATGGTTACATGTTATGATTACCATGTTATATTTGTGTTTACGCATATGCTACATGTTATGTTTGCTTATGTTATATATGTCACATGTTATGTTTGCTTATGTTACTTATGCTATGTTATATATGTCACATGTTATGTTGCTTATGTTACTTATGCTATGTTATATATGTCACATGTTATGTTTGCTTATGTTACTTATGCTATGTTATATATGTCACATGTTATGTTTGCTTATGTTACTTATGCTATGTTATATATGTCACATGTATGTTGTTTATATTACTTATGCTATGTTATATATGTCACATGTTATGTTTGCTTATGTTACTTATGCTATGTTATATATGTCACATGTTATGTTTGCTTATGTTACTTATGTTACATGTTATGTTTGCTTATGTTATTTATGCTACATGTTATATTTGCTTATGTCACACATGTTACATGTTATGTTGCTTATATGTTATGAGTGTTACATGATATACTTAATATCGATGTATGGTTTTGTGAGTAGGACAGGATCTTACTAAGCCTATGTGCTTATAGTTTATTTTCCCTTGTACTGCAGATAAGGGTAAAGGGTGGATAAACTAAAGGGAGCAGCAGGAGGGGCAAGTGTGTGTGTGGCAGTGGCATGGTGGAAGAGATCTGTTATGTCCCTTATGCATGTTTTCCTTAAGATGTTTTGTTTATGGTTTTGAATTAAGCACTAAGTACTTATGAAATAATGATGCATGCTCTATGTTAAGAAGAAGTACCTATGAAATGACGATGCATGTTATGTTTAAAAGAAAAAAAATATATGTCTAAAGTCTTCCGCTGTAAGAAGTACGATATGTATAGTCTTCCGCTGTAAGTAGTACGATATATGTATGTATGGTCGCGTCACGCGCCGTCCCTCCGGACCCTGGGAAAGGGCGAGCGTGACAACTAACAACCCCCTACCACCTGTCCTAGGGCACTGGCAAGAGGGAGGTAAATCACGGCCGGGGAGGACAAAGTCCCTTGACACGGTGACAGGGCAGGGAGGAGTCCATCTGAAACCAGGAGGAATTTTAGACTCCTCATCCGATATCGAACCCAACCCATTCTGCAAGCAACACCCTGCCCTTACCATCGCGCCATCCCCGTGGAGACAACAACCTTACATTATCTGTAAAAGTTAGGAATCTGCCCAACTAGCAGCCCCCTGCCACCCGTCCCAGGGCACTGGCGAGAGGGAGGTAAATCACGGGGGGAGGAGGGGGCAAAGTCCTTTGACACGGTGACATGACAGGGAGGGGTCCATCTGAAATCAGGGGGCATTTTAGACCCCTCATCCGACATCGAACCTAACCCATTCTGCAAGTAACACCCTGCTCTTACCATCGCGCTATCCCCGTGGGGACAACGACCTTACATCATCTATGATGCAAAAGGTTGGAATCCATCAACCTAGCAAACCCTACCAATCCACCCTCGGACCATCATAAGGGAGGTAAATCACAATACGTCTTTGACCCTTGAGACTAGTAACTAGCACATGGAGGGACGACACCCAACAGTCTTACATCATCTTGAAGAACCGCCACATTAGCGGCTCCCCACCGCTGCCCCTACGTCTGGAGGAGGATAAATCAGGTCTCAGGTGGCTAGCACAGAAATACGGAGTCATCGGTAGCCTGGTCGTCATCTCCAGGAATCGACCCGTTGTCCTTCCAAGCGACGGCCTTACATCATCTGTTTGTGCAAAGGTTGGAATCCGCCAACCTAGATGATAATAGATGGCATATTGTCCGTCGTATCATAACAATTGTGATAGCATGAGATGCATCGTTTTGTATCCTAGAAATCTGAAGAGGAACCATAGCTCTTCTACAAATTCCTCCCTCGTTATGAGCTGAAAGAGATCCGATACACCATGCTGAAGTGTTAGACGCCTTCGACAGACATCAGCAGTCATTATTTCAGAGGTGTGAGCTCCATGGACAGACCCAGAATCTGGATGTTAAACGTCGAACCAAATGTTGAATCTCTGATATATAGACTAAGTTTCAGTTTTGATGTTTCGAGAACTAAATTAGCGAGGGACAAATAAGATGGAAGCAAAGAAACAAACCGGTTTTGTTGCATCTGGTATCAGTTTCTTCAACTGCAGCATCACAAATTCAACAGCGCTTCTTCCTCGGAAGTTTCTGTATGTCAGAAGCAAATCTTCCAGCAGTCATGTGGACAAAAACATGATGTCCTGTAGCTTTGTGAAGGTTTAGGGAATAGCCACAGGCATATGACGTCTGTGACACCAGTCCTAACACTTCCACATTAGGCCAAAATACAATGTTAAAGAGAAGAGCAACGTTATTTTCAATGCCAATGCCAAAATCATAAATTGCAGAGAGTTTCCAATCCTACACCAGACTTAAACTCCATAAGATTTGCTTTGAGAACCCCCAAAGGGCCAGAGATAGTAGCAGCATCAGATACAAATGTAACTATTACCCTATTACCACGTTGAGTAATCCTCTTCGCCTTGATCATCCAGAATATGGGAATTGGTCGATGCATATAAATTCATTAAGATTGAGCCAAAAGAAATAATAAATGAAAGGTAGATAAGTTATGGATCGGAGAAAGCCAATAAGAGCATTTTTCTCATTAGTAGGCAACATCAAAATCTATTGAAATGTACATATGCACCTCAAATAGTCCTCTTAACACATTTCAGGTATTGATACTGCAACAGGGCCTCATTTGGTGTGGGAGTTTTATTCCCAATAACATAGATTTTTTTTTCCTTTCTGGGAATAGGAAAATTCATGATAAGTTAGCATGATTCATTTGGAGGAGTATAAATCCGATGTGAAGTAGGACACAGGGTCAAAAAGTCATGTGAGAAATGAAATTGTATCTTTTTCGAATTAACAATATGGAACCGATATATTTAACTTTTATTTATTTTCTTTTGGAGTGATAAACTTGAAGTTTTAGAATATTAGATTTAATTTTCCTGAGAATATTTTTCACATTATTAACTTTTGAGTTTATACCAAAGGAATAAGCTTATTTGCTGAGAAAAATATAGGATGACCACCCAATTTCTACCATAAACACATGGTCATATTCCTGATCTTTTGAAATCCTGCAAAAAAAAAAAAAAATTACGTCTTGCATACCATAGACTTTAATTGAAACTCTTCATGGTACTGGTAGTAAAGAATCACATCTTCTAATAGTTATGGTCCTTTTTGCTAACATATGATGAAATTGATAGCCATCTATCAAACTTCCAAACATCAAGAGTCCAGAAATATGTCGTTAGATTTAGGCAAACTAATTACCTCTCCAAATCATGGTCATACAAGACAGAGTTGTCACCACTAGTACGCTATAGCTTTAGGCCTAAATAACGAATTAATGGTGCTAGACAATTTTCATTACAGACATCGTGTAACCTAAGTAAAAAAAAGAAGATTAACTGTATGCCAATAAGATAAATTACAAAACATCATGGCTGACTAGCGCAAGACAGTTAAAATGTAACTTCAATGTATAATTGAGACGATGATGCTCTCATGTCAACAGGACAACCAAAACAATAGTCAGTATGTATGTATGGACCTGTCCACCAAGTCGATCATGAAATTTTAACAGAATAACCTGAAAAAGAAAAATTCACCACAAGTTCAGATATTATATTCTTAATAAGAACAAAGTTTAATTCACATGTAGATGGAAAGAGAACATCACATAAAAATTAAGAGGCATTATGCAATGCACGAGCCGCAGCTAGCTGTAATCCCCGAAATTCCCTCACCAATCACAATAACTAAAGGTGAAGAAGATTGTTGCCTCTCAATGTGAGTGATTAGAAGACCTGAGGAACATTAGACAATATATAGTATGTGAATAAATGAACTATATATCCATCAACAAAGAACCACAAGGGATAATTGGAAAGAGGAAATAAAAACATATAATAAGATGGAATGTTCATTGACTATAATTCACTACTACCTAGTACTATCTATATCAAACAGTTGCTCTCGCACTAAGCAAAGATGAAGTATGGCAAAAACAAATTTACAAGATCAAGCATACTTTAAAGGAAACTGCATATATAGTTATGTTATGCAAAATAATTTATCTCGACAGGATTATCAAACCTTATAAGGAAGCATTCCAAAGTATGGCAACTATGCCACTACAAAAATAGTGATATGTATGACTTGAAATACATTGATTTGCAAATGACTTATGATATATGTACGGTTTGAAATTTAAATTGTATTGTGATTGTAGTTTTGCTATTTTTTGTGAACTTAGAACACCAAGCAATATTATTATTTTCTTATACTTCCTTGAGGCATCATTACCTTGGATAAAAAAAAACAATACATTTATCTCTCTTCAAATAAGTTAGCATTTAGCACACAATTCGACTTTAGGCACTTGACACTATCAATAATGACAAAGGTCTAAGTAAATAGATGTAAGATATGAAAAAAAAAAACCGTGATTAAGAAATTATCTTATATAATTTTTCAGGAGTTCACAGAAATTTTTCCGAGGAAGATTTAAACTTAAATAGATGGTTGGGCTAAACTTAGGCTAGACTTGAGTTAGCTGAACCCATTCCACCGGCTTTTAAAAACCACTCTAACCCAAATCAGACCCGCATCCATCTTCGTCGGCTTCACCCAAATCCCGTTTGTGCGATTTCTTCCCTTCTTCTTCGTCGCCGATTTCTTCCCTTCTTCGTCGTCGATTTCTATCCCGATCGTCGACCATCCGCGGCCAGCCTTTGCCCGGCACCGGCAGCTTCCCTCTTCCACTGGCCACCATCGCCGACCTCATTGTCGCCGCGAGTTGACCTGCTGCCACCCTGATTCCGATCTGTTTCTCATCGCAAAGCTTATCTCGTCGTCGGTGTTCTTCCCCTCCGCTGTGCCGATCGCCACTGTTGTCGGTTGCCTCGTCGGCGATCGCCTACCCTCACTCGAGCTCTCTTCCTCTCGATCCCCACAGCAGCGAGCTCCTCCAGCCGACGCGAGTTTTTCCCCATTTCCGTCGGCCGCTTGTTTTGGTTAATTTCCCGGTTGCCTTCTTTCTTCTGTCTACAGTCGCCGCCAGAGTTCTCTAGGTTCGCCCTCCGTCGATCCAGGAAGCAGCGAGCTCAGCTCGACAGGATCTGTGATGCTGTCGTCTTGCTGTGCTCAGCCGATCCAGATGAGGGTGAGTGCTGATAAGTTGATTAATCTCGATCCCTTATGCCACCATCCAGCACCGACGGTTTGAGTTTGATTTGTCACCACCTGCTTCCTTAGAGGATGTTTCAAGGGATAGACAAGAGGGCCGATTGGAGCAAGGGATTTCGGTTGGGTAGGTTCCATCGTCCCATATTTGGATATTTCAGTGATGGATCCAGAAGGTTGTGCTTCAAGATAAGCTATAAACAATGGTAATATCACGAGGTAAGCTTGGATTTTAGTGCTATTGAATTGGCATTAGAATTACAGTTGGTTGATGAATTGTACAGGGCTAAGTTACCATGGATCCAGAAGCTGCTTAACGAATGCTAGGCTAGGTGAGTTGGATCCGGGTAATTTATGAATGCATATTATTGTTATTGTTGTTCATAGTAACATTAAACTTGGATAACTCTGTTTGCAACAGAGCTTGGACTTTCCGACAGCAATCGGGGTCACCGAGATGTTTTCCCTATGGTCTGATCCGATCGGTGTGTGAGACTGGATGGTAAGCTACTGCTATAGCTTAGATTTAGTATTACTCGATTGTTAATATTGATTTAGTTGATCGAGATACTAGGGTGATGTAGGATTTGATTCGATCATTAGATGTGCAATGATACTTAACTGTAATCTATTGTTACAGGACTTTAATTCTCATAGATACATGGACGTGGAGATGGATAGCACGGATTGCATATCAGGTGGGTAATATCTACCATGGTCAGGTAGTTTTGGCTAGCTCTGGTGCATGAATTTGGATTTATGCTGGATTCTTTTACCTTAAATCCACTCTTATTTAGTCATAGCTTGTACTGCCTTGACCTTTGAGATATATTGCTGTTACTTCATTGATTATCTAGCACGGATATGAACTATATACCCTATTATGTGTTAGCTGATGGATGTTCAGTAAGTACATGTGGTTAGGGTTATCTTTGCGATCTCAGATTGAGTTACTGTGTTACATCACTAGGGTTAGGTGATGGATTAGATTGTGGAATTGATTGTTGTATCGTATACTTATTAGTTGTGCACCTATGGTGGATATAGTTGTCTGTGCATAGATAAGTGTATGATTGTCAGTATGTGATTATGGACTAGAGGTCCTAGCGTGACGGTATATCCATTATGGATTGTGGGTCTGTGTATGGTTATATGGACGGTCGATGGTATCTCGCTACTGACTAGAGGTCTTAGCGTGATTAATTGTCAGATGTGTATGACTCTTTGTGAGATAGAGAGAGTCTTGTGGATTAGTAGTCCTTACATAGTTGACTTTTGGTTGACCAGGACTCCCCATGGGATAGGGAGTGTTGTGAGGATACTTATATGGGGCTATGCATCATTACATTGCATACATGCTGGCGATTAGGTCTCCCTTGTGGCTGAGATGGGTCGTCAGTCATTCTGCCTCTCCGACCACTCGGGGTAGTGGTAGCAGGGTTGAGGGCAGAGCATTGGATGTGTCGAGCTCGACCACTATAGACGGTGGTAGTTGGAGTTGTGCACCTGGCCACTGTGCAGAGTGGTGTTAGCACTCGCCCACTATAGACGGTGGTTGTGTGACGTGCAGTTGTCCTGTGTGCAGAGCTCGTCTACTCATAGGTAGTGATGGAGCGGCCAGCAGCAGGGACCCCCGTGGAGTAGTTAGCTTTTTACGCTTATATGTTACTCATTCATACTACCCAACTCGGCCACTCGAGAGTAGTGGTAGCTGGAGTCGGGCTAGTCGTCATGTTATGCCACCCGGGCCATACTGGGGTCGTGGTTGGACGGGTCCGCAGACAGTGACCATGCATATGCACTGCTGATATATATGTATGCATGTATTTGATATATATTTTACATATACCTGTGAGATGCTGCATTTGATTGAGCTATGATTGCTGCATATGGTTGTTCATCATGATACATGTCATTTGCATATTATATACTGATGTGTGTTGAACATGATATATGTGTTGATCCAGACTGTTGTATGCATTTGATTAGCGTCATGTCATAGTGTGGTATGGACCGGGATGTGATTACATGTGATACTGTTCATATGTCTGAGTGTTGGTTAGGTATGAGATTGACTTTGTACGTTATATGAGTTATGTTATTGTATATCTGTTCAGGATAATATAACTTATGGTGTTGCAGACCGTCAGGTATGTTGGTATATTACTTCATATTCAGTTGATCAGTTTAGTATATACATTGAGTATGACTATACTGTGGTTACTTGTTATTAGATTTGGATAGGACTGTATGACTATTGGACTCATGCTGTATACCTGTAGATCTTCACATGTATACTTGTAGATTTCGTTATCCTATATGTTGTTCATGCACTTTCTATATATTACCCCTGAGTTTATACTCACCATCCCGGACTCTGGATTTCCTGTCGCCCAAGTAACATGTAGAAGATTCCTTGGACGTTCGGAGCTCCGCCAGCTGATCCCATCTCACACCGAACGGATGAATATGTTTTCCGTATTATTGTATTACTATGGATTGTTGTTTTGGTTTTTACCCTGTATTGTTTCCGTATTTGTGATATAAAGATATGTTGTATGTATTTGGTCTTTGATTCGATTTCTATTACGATTCTTGTCGTGTCAAGTCACTCCGGAGTGCATAGTTGATCTTTGTATCTTGTTTATCTGTCTGTATTGTTTCCGCTGTGTTTGGTATGTTGATATCTTTATATTACATTGTTGTTGTGGGCCTACGGGCCTTGTATTAATCCGAAATATTGCCGCGTACAAGGGAGATGTTGTCCGTTTGCTTTTCGGCACGGTATACTCTCGGGGGCGTGACAATAGAAGTACAAATAAAATTTTAAAAATATCAAACGTTGAGTAGGTTTCTACCCCCATCTAAACTATTGTTCATCATTCACCTTTTCCCATGTAACTCAGTGTAGAGAATATAATGTCGTCTATATTTTCATCAGACCCTCATGTAATACAAATGCCTCCAAAGAACTACTGGATTCCATCCTACTTATAACAATACAAAGTTTGAATCTCATTCCTGAAGGATGTGAAATGTTAGATTATACTATCAATACAATCAAAAATGCCTCCATGACGGGGGGACAAAAATATTTATGTAAAAAGAAGTAAAGAAAATTTACAAATCTACAAAAATATTTCTAGTTGACTTTACAAATCTATAAAATATGGTACGCATGAATCATCCTTAAAATCTAAACAATGTCAATAATTGTCTTGCTGATCAAAGTTATTTTCCTCTTTCTGCTCAAAGTCATTCCAAGTACTGTTTTCCGAGCCACATTTTCAATTGCTTTCTTGAGTGAAACCTTGATTAAGGACTGCTGAGTTATTTATTAACTCACTCAAAAAAGCATGAGACATAAAACACCTCTTCATATAGATATATATATTAAAGCGATAGAGCTCATTAATTAATTAGGCACAACATTGTTAGGGGCCATTTTAAAGAGAGTTGGCACTCATCTTTCATAAATTTCAAAGCATGACTAGGACAAGCATTGAACAATTGAAGTACAACTGCGGTTAGTCTTAGAATAATAATAAGAGAATTGTCACCTTGCTAGGATACTTCCTTGGAGTTTCATAGTGAAGAAAAAAAGAAAAGGAGAAAATTGTAAGATGATGATACAAGCAAGTATACAAAAATGAGATTGCAAATATTCTCAACAAACTGTGATGATGCAACGTCATCTATTGCCAAAATCGAGTCTGACAACTCGAATGAATAGATTCATCTGTAGGATGCAACTCATGGCAGTTGATCGAGGGAATACTGAAGTGGATTTCTTGGCTTGGTTTCTCTTCTTCTGGTAACTGGCAATGGTGATGTAGCATGTAATCCTTCAAGTATTGTTCAATGCAGTAGGCAACTTGCTCTAGTTTTTTCCTTTTCTAGCAACCAAAAAAACGATGATGCAGAATGCGAACCTTGAACGATATTGTGAAATATTTGGTGGTGCTCCAGCTTGTGATTCCAGTTGGGGAAAACCAATATTTTTATAACCTGAACAGCAAAATCAAAAGAAATAGCTTCTGAAATGATGCGGGCAAGAACATTCTGAAGTTGGCTGAGTATGAGGATTATCATGGGTTTTGAGGAAAGACCAGATGGATGAGCAGCTTTTAGGATGGGGTGCTCTGACTTATCAATCACTACAAAAAAATGTAAATTATTTAGCTGAATTTAATTTTAAAAAATTCGTTGCAAAAAAAATTTGCGACGAATTTAGCGACAAAAATTTTTTTGTTGGGAATAAAGCGTCGCAAATATTAGCGACAAAAATAGCGACGAATTTTTGCGACGAATTTTAGCGACGAAAATTAGGGACGAATTTTAAAATTTGTCCCTAATTTTGTTGCAAAAGTTACCCCGATTTCCAAAATTCGTCGCAGAATTCGTCGCAAAATTTTGCGACGAATTAATTTTTTCGTCGAAAATTTTCGCAACGAAATAAGGAATTCGTTGGTAAATTTATGATCGATACAAATTGTCGCAAATTCGTCAAGAAAATTCGACGCAAAAATAATTTTGCGATTTAATAAATTTTTCGCTGGTAATTTTCGCGATTTAAAAAGAATTCTGGTAAATTTGCGATGTTTCCAAATCGTCAGAAAATTGGTCGCAAAATTTTTGATTTAATTGCTTTGCAAATATTTGCGACGAATTTAAATAATTTTCACAAAATTCAAATTTCGGTGCAAAATTTGTCGCAGAGAGGATTCGTTGCTAAATTCGCAAATTTGCGATTTAAATTTAAATTCATCGAAAGTTCGCCGCAGATTTATCGATTTAGCAACGAATTGGGATATTTGTCGCTAAATTTGTCGCAAAAAGAAAAAAATTTGACAAATTTTAGTTTGATGATACATCGTATATCTGAATTTCACACACCGCAAACAAAACACAATAGTTCTAATATCCAAATAAATACATTCAATACAAACAAAAACACACATACATTCAATACAACAAAATAATAAGCAACATTCCAACAAAAGATATCCAAATAAAAAGTTATATCTTACAAAAATTCAAATATCAACATAGTTATGATATCCAAATAACAATGTCCACAAAAGATCTCAACACATGGGAAAAAAAGAAAATCGTAGCAATCGCACAACATTCTTCTACTGCATTAGAAAAGAAACAAACAACAAATAGTAGCATACATTAAAAAAAACTATATACTAACATGAAAATAAATATGCAAAGACTTACAATGATGTGCATTTTCAACCGCCATAAGGATTGACTTCATAGATCATTCCTGTTTAAAGCAAAATAAAAAGTACTAATAAAAAATGGCACCAGTGGAGGCGTAACAAACTAAATAAACTAAACAATTTTATAGGTACTAATTAAAAACATGCATACAGGAGCATCATCGTCGCCACCATCATCGTCTTGACTCGGAGGAATATGACTTGTACTGTAGTAAATTGAATCATAGATAAGAAAGGCTTGTTGTCGTCGCATTTCTATCATTTCTTGATCCCTTTGTGAGTTTTGATGTTGTATTGCTAAAATTTGATCTCTTTCATGTATTATGCCCTTCAAATTGCTAACCTCCTCGGTCCAAGTTGTGTATCGTGCGCCATCACTGGTGGAGTAGAAGAAATAGATCTACGAGGAGCATTATGCGATTCCTCGAGAACCCATACCTAGTATCCTTCCCCTTTGATCCTCCACTACGCCTCAAGCCATAAATCCATATTATTACTAACAGATGGCTCGGATCCTCAAGATCACCGTCATCTCACGAAATTCTCTCGAGATGAGGATAATCGATCATATCTCTCCTACACAAAATTGAAAAATTTAATCAGAGCATTTACATAACTAAATGAATTAAAGTTATAAAGTAAGTTTAAAGATTATTCAAACCTTAATAGCTCGAGCTCTATCTCCACTCCAAGTCTTATCTTTTTTTTTGGAAAGTGCGAGCGAAAGTATCTATAAATTCTCCTTTCCCAATTCCTTAGACTAAATATAAGAATGTTAGAAATAAATTAATAATCTGAAATAAATTTATAAACTAATTGTAGAATTTAAAATTACCAATCTACGTGAATGCTCCTCGATATTTATAGATCCTCCGCATTTTATTGCGAGATAAGTCTCCGCAATTACATGCTTGATTTAATTTATTCATTGACTTCTTTTTTGCTCTCATCCGATTGCCAATAATTGGAGATTTTACTCCAATTTTTCCGACGACACAAAGTGGTTTTTTCCAAAGATTTGGCATGACTCAATACATGCCTGATATGATCGCTACATTTTTTTAAAAATTCTTTAACTTCCAAGTCTTGACTAGGGTCTCAAATAAATCTCACGAGATGGAAATAAAACAATTGATTATATAATCACTTATTTAATATATAAAATGAATCAATTATACCGAAACTCGCACCACCATAATTCTTTTGTAGGTCCCGCGTGTCGAGTATGACAAAGAATCACATCTCAAATAGTAATTCACGATTTTATTGATATCGCGAATAACAGGTACAGAATTTACAAACCTACGATAAATTGAAAAAAATTTGAATAAATAATAAATATATTTTAAAAATTATAATACTTATATTACTTACGAATCTCCATAGGAAATATATATGGTCGAATTTTCGATGTTCTCAGGAGGAGTCCGCGTATAGTGAATCGAATGGGAAGGCCGTGGCGAATGAGATGGTAATCATATGATCATGTGAAGGTCCAGGAAGATCAGGAGGGCAAGTTGGTATAGTGCCGGCAAAGTGTGGATCACTCGCCATCGCTAGTACTTTGCCTCTCGGCCCACCACGCCAAACTATCAACCAAAAACAAAATTAGAATAAAGAAAATAAAACTTTTATGCTTAATGAAGAACATGAAAAACTTACAATATGCATAATGAAGATATGAGATACAGCAGCCGCTCTAATCTACGATGATTTCACCACTGATAACCTATAAGAACAAATTATACAAAACATACAGAGACAAAAGATATAAATTTAACAATCAGACATTATATAAACAAATAATCGAGCTAAGAAAATTTGTAAAATTATAGTTTAAAATTAAAATTATATATATAAAACTTACCCTAGACGCCAAATTTCAAAGTCCTCATTATCATCTTCCTCATCCTCATCAAGATCCTCATCCTCGCCTCCTCCTCCTCTTCCTCCTCGCCCCTCCTCCTCGCCCCTCCTCCTCTTCATCATTATCATCAATTCCCAGATCCACGCTTTATCACTACTCTACTGGGATCTCGTAATGTTGGAATTATATATTCCTGTATGAAACATATTTGTAACTTTATCTTGTTGATATGCATTCAATTTTTTTCCATGCTTTTGTTTTACAAACCCACCATTCATTTTTGTCACGCCAAACTAGGATATGGAGCATAGAAAACTTGAATCGCTTGTTGTGCCAAAATAAATCGTTCATATCTCTTATAAAATCTTTTATGATTTACTTCAACCAAATTATACCGTGGATGCACCTTCATCCACTGACGGGTCAAACCAATGATACATAAATAAGATAACTCGCATTCCGACTGTGATAATCAATCTCTATAATTTCATCCAGCAAACCATAAAATTCATTGCTTGCACCTCCATCATTGGAAGACTGAACACATACTCCACTATTCATTGTACTCTTTCCATTTCCATATTCTTGAGTGTGGAAATTATATCCGTTTATGAAATATGCTGGCCAAGTGCGTACCATTGATTTTGGACCCCATGATAGATGGATTAGCAATTCTTGCTGAACGTGAGTTTGATTATCATAAACCTATACTCAAATGAAAATGATATTTATTTAAAAGTTAAGACATGTCTAAACAAAAATGAGGTAATTAAAACTGCTTACATATGATTTGAACCAAGGTGCAAATTCCTGATCGCAGAAGTGATCAAAGTCACGTGTCGGGATTTCAGAGTATAAGTTTTGGAAAATCCTATAATAAAAAATTGTATTATAACATAAACAAATTAACACTTGACGAAGAAATAGGAAATATATACTAACTCGAAATATGGCGATACTTCTGGACAATTAAGTAAAACATATGTCTGGGCTGCCCGCCATTCTTGATCGGCTTATATCGTTGCTTACAGTCCACTTGGTCGACCAAGATAATTAAAAATTGAGAAAGAATTTAAATTGGGATCGACGGGACCTTCATCATTCCTTCCTGATTTCCGTCTTTGTCCAACGAGCGTGAGGCTCAAAATAATATGATGCAAAAGTTGTTACTTCCTCCACATATATGCATTCACAATAGAGGCTTCAACATGTGCCTTAGTTTTCACTTTTTTCGTCAAATGATATAAGAATCTGATTGTAATATAACAAATTGTATTAGAAATAAATATATAAAAAAATTAAACATTTTTATGCAATATTAACGAAATATAGAATATGCGAATTATACCTTTCAAAAGGATACATCCATCGATAATGAACTGGTCCTCCAACTTTGGCCTCATATGGCAAGTGAACCAAAAGATGTTCCATTGAATCAAAAATGCGCAGTGGAAAAATCCTTTCTAAATTGCACAAAATAATTGGAATGTCTCTCTCTAACTTCTCCATGTGTGAATATCCCAAAATCAGTGAGCGTATATCATGAAGAAAAATACTTAACTCGTAATGGCACCCTGCATAAAATTCGGTAAGAGTTCTTTAAAGGCAATAGGAATAAGTCTTTCCATTAATATATGGCAATCATGGCTTTTCAAACCCATCAATTTGCATTCCTTCATATCGACACATCTCCCAAGATTAGAAACATAGCCATCAGAAAATCTCAATGACTTCAACGATTCACAAACAACACATCTCTGTTCGTTATTCAATGTATAAACTGCCTTTGGTTTTGGTCCTCTACTATTTTCATCAACATCAAGGCTGGGTCATTTGCAAATGAGTCGCATATCTTTTCTTGCATTCAGATTATCTTTTGTTTTTCCGGTGATATCCATCACTGTATTTATCAGATTATCAAAAACATTCTTCTCAATATGCATAACATCGAGATTATGCTGAATCAAATTACTAAACCAATACGGTAACTCCCAAAATATACTTCGTTTGGTCCATTTATGGTTGCTTCCATATTCATAAGTTGTGTCATGTGGCTCTTCAATAACAGATGGAAAGTGAAGAACTCTGTACCAAATATCTTGACGATCGATCTCGATGGCGGAGGTGTTCTTTCAATTCGATTCCTAATGAATTCATCTTTATTCCTCATGCGAAATTATGGTTAGTGGTAAAATTATGCGTGACAATCAAAATAACTTCGGCTTCTTACCATGCTTCAATCTAATCGACTTTGATCTCTCCATACATATTGGGCATCTAAGATCCTGCGATACTCGACGATAGCATACCATAAGTAGGAAAGTCATTTATGGTCGAAGAAGCGACCTTCATTACAACATCGATTAGTATGAGCGTCGTATGTAGGAAAACCTTCATCCCATAGTTGTTTTAGCTCTGCAATCAATGGTTGCATATAAACATCTATTAACTTCTTGATTTTTGGGCGAGCCTGACCAATGTTAAAAACATATCGGTGTTTTCATGCACATCAGCGGAAGATTATCACGGAGTTAATATAAGCGGCCAACAAGAATAGTGTCTTCTGATTTACCAAATGGAGCAAATCAGTCAACAGAGACCTAACCTAATATTTGAGTCTCCTTCGCAAAATCGGGATATGTTCTATCAAAATTTTTCCACGCCTCTGCATCGATGGATGACACATTAGTCCCTCTTACATTCGATGATTTGCATGCCAAGTCATGTGTTGATTGTCTTTGATGCATAAAGCCTTTGTAACCTAGGAGTTAAAGGCAAATAAAACAACTGACTATATGATTTACGTCGTTGCTGCCTCCTACTTGTGCTCTTGTACCTATCTTGATTACAGAATTTACAAACATCCACATCTGCATCATCTCCCCAATATAACATACAACCATCTCTACACACATCAATTCTTTCCACTGGGAGACCTAATTCTTTCATCAGTTTTTTCATACTGTACAAATCATTGGGCAGTATATTATCACGCGGCAATGCCTCTTCAAAAGCTTGAACAAAATTATTAAAACACTCTTCAGACACATTGTGCTCTGCCTTGACATTCAACATTCTTGTGGTGAACGATAGTTTAGTGTGAGTCTCACAACCAGCCCATAAAGGTGCATCTGCAACACTCAACACCTCCTGAAATTTGAGATATGCTTCATTATTCATATTCTGACCGATATCCATTCGTGCACCTCTTCCAAGGGTGATGCATTAGTAAACATTTGCTCAAGTTGTTGGAGGACAACTTGAAGTTGCACCTTGTGATTGGGGAATCAAATTCGGGCCGCTTCATCATATATCATCCTCGATATGGATTTAATTGATTATAATCACTTTGATCCTAGAGACTTGTGTTGTGTCTATCATAAACTTCATCGATATAAATGGTTCACCATGACATGTCCGATTATAGAATTTGCAACTAATCCAAATCTACAAAGATGTTCAAACTTTGCTAGACGGTAAAAATCTACCATTCTGACACTTTCTGCACGGACACCTTATCTGATTATCATCCATAAACTCAACATTACTAGCTGCAAAATTTAAAAACTCTTGCAACCCACTCATAAATTCATCAGTTAAACCCCGACGTTCAGATAAATTCCTATTATACATCCAACTCCTTTCACGCCGCATTATGTCTGTTTTCAATCAATTATATTAATATAAACACCTAGAAATTACATAATGAATATACAGTTAGTTCACAAATCAGGATATATTATATATGTTACATGAGTTGAATTTTTGCAAAATCAGGATATAATAACATATAATATGTTTTCATGTATTACTGCATTTAGTATACATTATCCCAGTTGAGGAATATAAATGAAATTAATTTTAGCTAAAAAACTTGAGGAATTATCGCAGTTGAAACTAATTAAGAGCCACTAAGTTTTTTGCAGTTCATACTCGTACAGGACAATATTCATCAAAAAATTGTAAATTTTGTTTCCTACAAAGCAGGTCTACACAAGTACATACTATGAGAAATAGGATAAGCAATTCTGATTTTTCCAACACCAGCTAAAGATTAGTATCTGAATGTAGATGCTATTAACATTGGTCAGGCTACCTTTTCAGTTTTCTAACACAAAGACATTGACATTGATGAAATTGTTCCTTCTCTCTCACTCCTAATTATGATCATATTGCAGCTCTTGAGCTCGGATGAACTATGGATGTATGCACCAATAGCTTACAATGGGGTCGACATAGGACTCGATCTAAAGCTTTCTCCACTCCAAGAGAAATAAATGGGAGACTCCAAGAATAATGTTACGGGTGATACATAAGCTAACACTTGCAAACTTGAATATTCTTTTTATCAAAATACGATATATTAATTGGTTATGTTGTTCCCCTTTTCATACGCATGTTGCCCGTTGCTATGTAAATGAATTACAATTCTATTGATGGGATTTGTATTGAATTGTGAATGGGGTGAAATATCAAATCTAACTCATTAGCAGAATTAGCAGAATTCCATAAGCATGTTTAGCCAAACAATTTAGCATGTGAATGGGATTCTATTGATGTGAATGGGATTCTATTGATGTGAATGGGGTGAAATATCAAATCTAACTCATAAGCATGTTGAGCCAAACAAATTAGCAGAATTCCATCTACCTAACTCATTCAACTAATCAAGAGAAATAGAGAAAACTCTAGTTGGCTTGGTCAACCTGCTAAACAATTTGATCAGTTAGTTTAGCTTGGACAACCAAATTCAAAAAATCAAGTCATCAAAGTACTCGAATCCATCCATCCAGCAACTCAACTTTGTGAAGCTCCATTCCAAAATAAACCAAGAAAATGAAACAGATACCAACAATAAAAATTGGTTTACCAACTCCAAGTGAAACCAAATGCGGAGGGTCGCCACGGCGCTGGGGGCAGACGAGGGCGGCGGCGGATCGGGTGCGGCGGACGGCGTTGCCGACGAAGGCCACACGCCATTTAGGTCGGGCCGACGGCTAGGTGCGTAGGCGGGCGGGTCGGCACGCCGCCACGGACGGCAGGTCGCGGTCGGAACAAGTGCAGGCGAGGCGAGGCAAGGCGAAGGGAAAATCGGCGCCGCAGAGGGGAAAGAAACGATTTGAGGGTTCGGCTGCGACGCGAGGGGAAGGGTAAAGTTAAATAAAATTTGCAACGAATCTTTGGATTCGTTGCAAATTTGCAACGAATCCAAAGATTCGTTGCAAATTTTTTATAAAAAATAAAATTAAATTTTTTAAAACGTTAATAATTTTAATTTAGCAACGAATCCGTGGATTCGTTGCAAATTTTTTATAAAAAACAAATTAAACTTTTTAAAACGTTAATAATTTTAATTTATAAAAAAAAATTAAACTTTTTAAAACGTTAATAATTTTAATTTAGCAACGAATCCACGGATTCGTTGCAAAAATTTGCAACGAATCCAACGAATCAAGTTTTCGTTGCAAATTTGCAATGAATCCAGGATTCGTTGCAAATTTGCAACGAATCAAGTTTTCGTTGCAAATTTTTTATAAAAAACAAATTAAACTTTTTAAAACGTTAATAATTTTAATTTATAAAAAAAAATTAAACTTTTTAAAACGTTAATAATTTTAATTTAGCAACGAATCCAGTATTCGTTGCAAAAATTTGCAACGAATCCTGGATTCGTTGCAAAAATTTGCAACGAACTGCGGATTCGCTAGAATTTTTGCAACTAATAATCGGATTCGCTGTAATTTTTGCAACGAATCCGTGGATTCGTTGCAAATTTAAAAAAAAAACAATTTAACTTTTTAAAACGTTATTTTATTTTTTAATATTAATATTATTTTTGCAACGAATCGTCGATTCGTCGCAAATAATTGCAACCAATCAGAGATTCGTTGCAATTTTCGTCGCATAATTCAGCAACGAATTAAGAATTCGTCGCAAATTGTGCAACGAATTCATATTTCGTTGCAGAATTTTGCGACGAATTTAATTTTCGTCGCAAATGGCCGACGAAAATTTATTTCGTTCCAAATTTACGACGAAACCTAAGATTCGTTGCTATATTTGTTGCCGATTTGTAACGAAAATATTTCGTTGCTAAATTTCGTCGCAAAAAAACAATTTTTTTGTAGTGAATCAACCTTCAACGAGCAACATGATTTTGTACTCTGAGCTAGTTTAGTAGATTTTCAGAAGTGGCGTAAAGCAAATGATGCAAATCTTGGTCTAAAAAATATTGTATAAATTGCAAAGAATACTTATTCTGAAAAATGAAATTTTAAATTCTAGGAACCTAAAAAAAAAAAAAAAAAAAAAAAAAAAGAAAACTTTGTTCAAGTGTGTGGGCAAACACCTTGGCCAAGAGCAATGAAGCGGAATAGTGAGTAAATTGAATTGGGAGCTTGTTCAAAGTGATCCGATGCGTAATTTTTTATCTTTCCTCCCGCGTGATAGCTACACAAGAAGCTGCTTGAGTTAGAGCGTTGGACAACATGAGTTGGGCCTTTGGAAAATTGACCAGATCAAACTCTTTCCCAGCAAGAAGAAAAGACATAGTTAATTTGGCCGGATGATTCAATGGTAGACGGCGTGTCGTTGATGCCATGCCTACCATTGACTAATGAACGCCTCGACTTCACAAGAAATCAACTCGAGATTTTTCAATTTAATTCCAACTTGTCCTTTGTTGCCAATTTAATAGCAGAAGAAGCCAAAAATTACTGCCGTCACGCTAAACATTGCAGATTAATTAAATAACCAACCGAAGATTGAAGTCGAGAGAGCTACCTATAGTGCATTATCATCGATACAAAAACGAAAGAAGTCAATAGGAGACTATAATGCATTTTTTTTTATAGTTAACATTAGGTATCCGAGGGTGATCGATCTGGCCATATGAAAGTTTTTCTGAATAAATTAGAAAACATTTGCAGCAGGTGGCTCTGTAATTCAACATTCTAGAATTTATTATTCCATTGAAGAAAATTCCCTACAAACTATAATGCATTATCAATTTTAGGTGAAATTGGAGGAGGAGGAGGATTATAGAGAAAATGAGAAGTTGATAATTTTCCCTCTTTCCTCGAATCCTTTCCCTTTTTTCCTTTCTAACTAGTTTTTTTTTCCCTTCTCATCTCACCTATTTTCCCTCCTCTCATCAGGAGTAAACCAAGCCTGAAAAGTATGATTTTTTTTTTTTTTTCTTTAACTCTTAAACAAGAGAAATTTTGCTAAAGTTTGGTTGATAGTGAATTCAGAAACAATTAAAACCGAAATATGAGGAGATCTGACCATAACAAAGATCCAAACACAAATATGAGAGATTATAAAAATATTTAACTAGATAATAATATTTTATTCCATACAAAAGACACCAATTGGAGACAGGAATAAAAAAGGAATCCAAACGAGATCACATCAACAATTCTATATAGTTGCTCAGACAAACAAAGCCTCAAACCATGCAAATCCCTTCTTGCTGCTGAATTGCCGAGAGTTCATCTTGAATGCTAAAATGGGGTTCATAGTTGTGATTTTTTTGTGGATCCTTAATTTGAATGAATTGGTGGCTTTAGAGAAAATGAGTATGGATTGAATTTAATTAGTGGACCCTTAACTTTGATTTGAGCGGATGATGCCCCTCTTAAAGTTCACTTATCTAGTGTTTAATTTCAGTCTGATTGTTTGTGCAAATTAAAGGGTTTATGACACTTTGGTTCAATTTGGATTTATTTACTAATTCTTTTGAATAAAATGTATTTTTTTTTAAATTTCCAGTTTTATTGTTGTTTTTCATCATTCAACCATTTATGTATCATCACAACTTGAGAACCCTACTAATCTTTAATATCTTTTTCTAAAAAGGGTAGTGGCAAGTGCAAACTCGACTCATATTTACACTGTGCAAAAGAGTAAAAAAAAAGTTTCTGCTACTTGCAGACATCTTATTGAGTTAATATCAAGAACTTGGATAATTTAGTTGTCTTAATCAACTGGCCCATCTCTCCTGCCTCTGATTTTATAAAGAAACTGATAGCTAAAGGTAATAATAGCCAACGTAATATTTTTGCAAATTGATATATAGTTGGCTATGCGTTTGGAACATGCGGAGAATATCGGCATGAATGATCCATTTTGCTGATCAAATTTGATTCAACTTAAAATATGACTAAATTGACTTCCTTATGAAAATATTTTATTTTTAAAAATATGAATAATTTAACTTCTTGATTTTATATAGCAGCCTCCCAGCAAGAAACCTCAAATAGAAATACATCAATTGATGAGTTGAGCAATTAGGAGATGGTGCAGCAGCTCTATCTATTACTTTTGCTTAAATCTTCAGTCAGCGAGGTATCTTAACTTCCTCTTCCTCTTCCTTTTGCTGGATTATTGTTTACTTCTCGATCGTATACGTATATATATGCTTTCAATCAGGTATGCATAAAATTAGGAATGAGCAGATAATTAAAAAAAAAAATAGTTTTAGCTAGAAAAGTAAGGAGCATATGCAAACTCTTTTCCAAATACCATTCAACTATTTTGTCGATCCTCAAATGTCTGATCTATCAAATACCTTTATAAAATCTAGAAAAACAGATTGACTGATCGACTGGTCCAAGTTATAAAAAAATTTCTAGCAGATGATAAATTTTTTATTTTATAAATTAATATATGACCATATTCATACATCTACAGTTTTTATTTAAATTTATCTAAAAATAATTTATAAAATAGAATAATCCAACTAGAGAATTTCACCGAGTAAAAGGAAAGATTTAAATTTGTAAAATAAAATAATCATATCTAGAAAATATAAATAAATTTAAATTTATAAAAAAATATTTAATAAAAAAACAAAAGAAAGGAATTTAGAAAAAAAGTTGAGTTAAGGCTTTTTTTTAAAGATTTATTAGAATGAAATTGCACATAACTACTACATCAATTGCATTGTCAATTAATCATTTATGTAGTTAATGAGATTTGTTTGACTAAGAAATTTTCTGAAGAAAAAGATATATCCTACGTCAATTAAATTTCAATTATAGGATAAGACCAAATAAAATAATTTTTTTAATTTGTCAATTGATTTCTTAATTTCAAAAATAAGAAAATGAGATGTAGACGTTTGGGTAAAAAAAATAAAAATTTCAACAAATATAATTCATACAAATAATTATTTAATTTTTTTAAAAATCATATTCATAATAGCATAATTTTTATTTAAATTTATAAAAGAATAATTAAAAATAATAATAATATAATAAAATATCACATCCACAAATTCATAAGAAAATTATTTATAATTTTATAAAATATTTAACGCAATAAAGAAATAATTGCAACCAATAAAAGTAAAAAAAAATGTATAAAAATAATTTGACAATATCAATTGATAAAATTTGAATTTATAAAATAAAATTAATCATATCGTTAAATAAATTTAAATTTCATAAAAAAATTTATACATTTATTTAATTCAAAAATAATCCCTTGCATCCATGAAACATATGTTAGAAAAAAAAAACTTACATTTTAAAAGTCCTTTTTGAGATTTTTTTTTTTTAAAAAAGACAGATCTTTGAAAGTTGATTTTTGCTCATTAAGATTATTAGAGAAATTGTAAAATTAAAAATAACCAGTATAGTAATTTCATTGTCAATTAGTCATTTATTTGGTCAATAATATTTGGTCAATTAGTTATTGTTATATGCAAGTTTAGCAAGCCACTATGGCAACTCTTATTGATTGCCAAAAATATTTCTAAGATTTGAGAAATTTTCCTTTACATTTTTGGATAATCTTAATTAAGGTGTTCTCATGAAAATGATATATCCAACATGATTTTTTTCCCCATAAATTCTTCTACCGATATTTCTTTTGCATAAAAGCCATTTAAATGTTTAATATATCTTAACGAGTATTCTTGTTACTTCTTCATAATTAGTTTCTGATATAAAGGCTCTCTCTCTTTTTATAAGAGCAAACAGAAGTTAATAATAAGTATTCCAGTACAAATTTTGATGGACTCGAGCTATTGATTCATCCGTCTCAAAAAATGGCAGTGGTTCTAGACTTTTTTGTTAAAAGATACCTTGGCAAACTATCAGATTTTATCGAGGGAGAGATAGGCAAAGTGCTAGGGGTCAAAGGAGAACTTACAAGGATTCAAAGAAAATTATCAAGAATCAGTCCTTATATTCAAGATGCAGAAAAAAGACGTAGAGATTCTGCAATTAACAATTGGGTGAAGGAATTAAAAGACATCATGTATGACGCAGAAGACATAATTGATCTTTGCTTGATCGAAGGGGGGAGATTATTGGAGCCCCATCTATCTTCTTCTTCTTCGAGGGTATTCTCTCCTGTCAGTTTGCTTTCATCTTGCTTCAAGTGTTGTACGCTCCGCATAAGCCTTTGGAATAAAATAAAAAAAGTTAACGATAGACTTAAAGAAATCGAAGAGGACAATAATGTGGTATCCAAGTTAGTAAGGGTGTCGTCTCCTACATCAGTAAATACGTCGTTTCCTACCTCTTCCACACATGTGATGGAGGATATTATAGGTACACGAATTATAGATGCAGCGGCCCAAAAGCTAATTTCGGAGATAGAGCAAAGCAAAATAAAGTGTAGCGTGTTGGGAATTTCTGGGATGGGTGGAATAGGCAAGACCACTTTAGCTCAAAAAATATTCAACCATGAAATGGTGAAAAAACAATTTCCAAAAAGAGTATGGTTACATGTATCCAAGCATTATTCTCTGATTGAGATACTCAAACAGGTATTAAGAGGTGTAGGAGGAAATGATGATGGTGTTCAATCTAGAGCAGAAGTTTAAGGCAGAATTATTCCTTTTCTTTCAGAAAGTTTGCTTCTTGTGTTGGATGATATATGGAGCGCAACTGTATGGAGAGATTTGCTCAGAAATCTCATATTGAATGGATCTTGTAGGACTGCTATCTTATTTACCACTAGACGTGAAGATGTTGCAACAGAAATGAGAGCTGATTTTGTCCACCCCGTTGAGAAAATGGATGAAGACAGTGGTTGGGAATTAATTATAAAGATTGTTTTTGGAGACGAGAAGGATATAAAAATTTCTGAATTGAAAGAAGTTGGTATGGAAATTGTCAAAAAATGTGATGGTCTTCCTCTGGCAATTAAAGTGATGGCTGGTGTTTTATTTCACAAGGAAAAGACTACGAGGGAGTGGAAAAAAGTCGTTGAAAGTGATTTATGGTCTATGAAAGAGATTGATGATGAACTATCCAATGTTTTATACTTGAGCTATGAGGATTTACCCAGTCACCTAAAGCAATGTTTTCTTAGTTGTGCTTTCTACCGTGGCGTATCATTTCGATCGGACATAATCCGACTTTGGGTGGACGAAGGTTTTGTGATTGAACAATCAGATAGTTTGATGGAAAATATCGCAGAAGACTACTACAAAGAACTTGTTGCAAGAAACCTTTTGCAAATTGATCATAGATTTTTAGAAACTACAGCATTTGTTATGCATGATGTTTTACGATCTTTTGGGGAAAAACTGATGGAAGAGGAAGGGATTATCATTAATGATGCTCAATGCATAAGTACAAATTCTTTGACAAAGATTCGTCGTTTGTCCATATCAAACCAAGGTGATTTGTTATTGCTTCCCAATGTGATGATCGAGCACAAGTGTTTAAGAGTCTTACATATCGTTAATTGCCCTCAAACCGAGCGAATAGAAAATCATGCATTTGAAAGCTTAAAGCGTCTCAGAGTCTTGGATTTGCGTGATACATCCATAAACAGCCTCCCAGATTCTCTCATGAAATTGTTTCATCTAAAATACTTGAATCTTGATCGGACAAAGATTAGAAGGCTTCCTGAATCCATTGAGCGTCTTGCAAACCTGCAAACTTTGAGTCTCGTGGGGTGTGAATCACTGCACGAACTTCCAAAGGGCATCACAAGGCTAAACAATTTGAGATGCCTTCGAATTCAAAGAACTCGGCTCACCCATGTTCCAAAGGGAGTTGGGAAGTTGAAAAATCTCAACCATCTCGATGGATTTTTGGTCGGCCATTCTGACACCATGAGCAGGATGGATGGAGATTGTGACTTGGACGAGTTGCAATCTTTGTGCAACCTAATTCATCTGATTATTGATAAATTGGAAAGGGCAACAACGACAGAAAACAGAAACTTTGTGCTTGCTAACAAAACATTTCTTAGGAGATTAAATCTTATATGGACAATGAATAATAATGAAAACAAAGAGGAGCAAATCACTGATCGGCGGAGAGTATATGCAACCAACTCAGTCCTCCAGCGACTCTAAACGTTTTTCGGATCGAAAATTTCCCTGGCCGACAGTTTCCAGCGTGGATGGTGTCAACTTCTTTACATGATTCATTAGCCGATCTAACATTTTTGAGTTTTGTCAATTTTCAATCATGTACGGTGCTCCCTCAGTTGGGCCAACTGCCCAATCTCAAACACTTGCACATTGAAGGAGGAGAAGCAATCAGGAGTATTGGGGCTGAATTCCTCGGCTGTAGAACGCCTGCATTCCCAAAACTTGAGTATCTAGCATTCATCAACATGCCCAATTGGGAAGCGTGGGTATTGCTGAGGCAAAGGATGTTGTGGCACATAACGAGGATGTTCATGCAAGCAACCTCAATTTCTTTCCTAATCTGAAAAAATGTTTCTTCCTCCACTGCCCAAAGCTGAAAAATAGCATCCTTCCGTCAACGAGGTTTTTGCAAATTAATAACTGTCCAAATTTGGAATACGTGGAGAAGGTTGGCGTGCTGCAATTGCAGAAATTGGAAGTTTTTCTCCCCTCAGAAATACAACGGCTTCCACAGTGGTTGTCAAGCCTGATCAATGCGACTTTGAGTAGTTTGCAGCTGTTTTACATGGAATGCAATTTACGGCTACTAGATAGTTGCAGTAAGGGAAGCAAAATTGTCATATCATTCAACAAATTCCAACAGTTATTATCTATAGCATTGATCGTCGAACACGCTTAAACCTCTGTAAGGACTCGTATATATACGAAATAATGGATGAGTTTGGAAGTTTCATAACCCTTGTAAGTCCTCTGATCATCTATTTTCTTACCATACGTTATTGCCTACCTTTCAATATTGTTGGGGGAAAAAAACTTGTACGACTCTTTTATTTTATGGACAGGATCAATCAAGCTTCCATGGGTAATTGTTTCCTCCATTACGATCGAGGTTAGCAACTAAATAACGATGGATTTTATAATATCATCACAAATAAAATGTACTTGTTTCTTTATTTCTACTCGAAGGTCGCTTGTTGTTGGAATTGATATATATAACTTATCCACGGATTCTAGTGTTTGTAGATTTGCATCTATTTGTCTTTTATTTGTCTAAAGCTACTTTTTTTGTTGGAAAAAAATTATTTGTCTGTGTATTTAGAATAAATTTTTTGGATAGTGCATTGTAGCCTAGAAGTTACTTATTTGTTTGTTACATTGTAAGTCGCAAACTATATTTATTTGTTTCCTCCTCTATAAAAGATTGGAATTGTCGATCGTCTAACGACCTCTATCGGTCTGTCCCACAACCATTGTGAGGGAGGCAAATCACGGAGGACCCTATGAATCTTGACGTAGTAACCAAAATACGTGAGGGTCATATGAATCTAAAAAAAGACTTTAGACCTCCTTCTAATCGACACGTACTGTCACGCACCAGACATCTTAACCACCACGCTATCCCTGTGGAAACTTATTTGTTTCCTTCTGTGTATATTATTTGAATGGCATTGAATAATGTCAGTGCCACACTTTGAGTGTGATTTTTCTGCTAACCGTACCTTATTTACTCGGTGACAATATAATAAAGAAAACAAAAAAAATTATAATCCAAGTAACTCAAAAAAAAAATCAACAAAATGTCCATATTCATGTAAATTAATTTTACTAAAAAATTTCAAAATCATAAAGATAGAACATTGATGAAACAAAATAAAATACACCAAAATAGAAACCAAATCTGAGAACAATAAGTAGAGATTTTTAAGTAATTCTATGTATAACAAAATTAATTATAATATCAAAAGGATGTCTAAGTCTATAAAATTTGAGGTCAATGAAAGCATATAATAAGTACAAATTGCTAAATGAGTAATCAAGAAAGAAGAAAGATGAGATTAAAAAATAAGTAGATTACAATTCTTCTTACATTTTAAGTCCTTTTTTTAACCTTTTCAAATTCATATACATAAAGATATTTAAGCATATTTATAATCATTATCGATGGTCTAGAATTAGTAAATCAACTAAACAATAAATTACTAAAGCCAGAGTGTAATAATATCATCTGACGTATGAGTGAAAGGCCCTCTCATTGGTGAAATACAATAATATAGTAACACTCTGATATATTCTACGCTCAGAGTTCTTACTTTTTAGTATTTCATTATTTTCATTTAATATTCTTACTATGCTTAATTCATTTCAATATGCTTATTCATTTTATCATGATAGTTAAACTTGTTGGAAAATTAATTGATTCAATAAATCATTTTCTCAATTTGGATGAATGAGAAATTAATATGACTTAATTTGGATCACCAGATTAAAATGGATAAATCCGGTTCATTTAAATGAAGGGACATAAGTATTCTTTGGATAACTCAATCTTAGTTATCAAATTCAAAACGAAAAATTTGGATGCATTCAAATGAAGAGACATTATATTTTCGCAGCGAAGAAAAAAAGAAAAGGAGAAAATTGCAAGATCATGATATAAGTATACTTCTTTACGAATGAAATTCTATTCGATTTGCAAAAGGAATTCCGAAAAGAGTAGAAAAGAAAGGATAAAAAGCAACACAGATTAGAACAGTACATATTCCAAAGATAAGGGATAATTATCTGCTGCACAACTTTGAGCATGATTCATGTTTCTTTTGGTTCTTGGCTGATTTCAACTTTGGCATACAACTAAACTGCCAAGATGAGGATGATCAAGCATACAAAAATGAGATTGCAAATATTCTCAACAAAATCTGATGATGCAACGTCATCGCTACCAAAATCGATCGAGTCGAATGAATAGATTCATCTGTAGGATTCAACTCGTGGCAGTTGATTGAGGGAATACTGAAGTGGATTTCTTGGCTTGGTTTCTCCTCTTCTAGTAACTGGCAATGGTGATGTAGCATGTAATCCTTCAAGTATTATTCAGTGCAGTAGGCAACTTACTCTAGTTTTATTCTTTTCTAGCAACCGAAAAAACGATGATGCAGAATGCGCGCGAACCTTGAATGAGATTGTGAAAGATTTGTTGGTGCTCCAGGTTGTGATTCCAGTTGGGGAAAACCTATGTTTTTATAACTTGAACAGCAAAATCAACTAAGACACCTTTTCACTTTTTTTTGTTATACAAAGAATAACATTTCAGAAGAAATAACTTCTGAAATGATGGGAGCAAGAACATTCTGAAGTTGGCTGAGAATGAGGATTGTCATGGGTTTTGAGGAATCACCAATTAATCAACCTTAAACGAGCAACACGATTTTGCATTCTGAACTAGTTTAATGGATTTTTTTGAAGTGTGCGTATAGCAGATGATGCAAATCTTTGTTTAAAAATACTAATTTGTGAAACTTAAAAATTCTATAAATATTTGTTTAAGTTGCATTGATGGATTCTTTGGATTCGTCAATGAATCGTGCATCCGCATATATATTCAAACAAACGAAAACAAAACGATCTGAACATAAGATTTTATCAATTGATCTACAACAAACATGCGATACAAAATAAAATACAGCCGAAACGCAATCAAAACAATAACCATGTACTTGAATCTTGAGACATCATCGTCGAAAGAATCTAAAGTCGGAAGAAGTCGTAGGGCTTGATCTTTCATAGGTCGAGAGTGACAACCCCGTATGCTCTGTTCAATGGAGAAAAGAGACGACATACGATCTTCTGCGGGGATCACACCCTATATATAGAGCTAATCCTAAATCTGTTAACAGTCCATCAATACTAACGATACATATTAATGGGTTCTACACATATGGATCCATAATTCAATAACACAAATCCAGTAACCAAAACATAATAGTTAGATCACTTTAATCGAGTTCGAATCAATACGATACAATCGGATATATTACGATAATCATATGTAAGTCCATCACCAATATGTATTACTTGCAAACAATACTTATTCTGAAAAATGAAATTTTAAATTTTAAGAACCTAAAATAAAAAAACTAACTTTGTTCGAGTGCGTACCTTGGTCAAGAGCAATGAAGCGTAATGGTGAGTAAATTGAATTGGGAGCTAGTTCAAAGTGATGCGATGCCTAATTTTCTATCTTTGCTCCCTTTGCGTGGTAGTTACACAAGAAGCTGCTTGACGAGAGCATTGGACAACATGAGTAGGGCCTTTGGAAAATTGACCAGATCAAACTCTTTCCCAGCAAGAAAAAAAAAAACATTATTTGGCCGCATAATTCAAGGCTAGCTAGAGGGCGTGTCGTTGATGCCACGCTACCATTGACTAATGAACGCCTCGACTTCACAAGAAATCAACTTGAGATTTTTTTTCAATTAAATTCCAACTTGTCATTTTGTTGCCAATTTAATAGCAGAAGAAGTAAAACATTGCTCTCCGTAAATTAGTGATATGCCGTCACGCTAAACATTGTAGATGAATTAAATAGCCAACCGAAGATTGAAGTCGAGAGAAGGACTATAGTGCATTATCGATACAAAGACGATAGAAGTCAATAGAGGGACTATAATGCATTAGGTGAAGTTGGAGAAGAGGGAGTATTATAGAGATAATGAGAAGTTGATCATTTTCCCTCTTTCCTCAAATCCTTACCCTTTTTCCTTCCTAAATAGTTTTTTTTTTTTAAATCTTCCCTTCTCGCCTATTTTCCCTCTTGCTTCTCTCCTCAGGAGTTACCCAAGCCTGAAAATTATGATTTTTTTTTCTTTAACTCTTAAACAGGAGAAATTTTTCTAAAGTTTGGTTGATAGTGAATCGAGAAACAATTAAAACGGAAATGAGTAGATTTAACCATAACAAACCTATACGAGAAGATCCAAACACAAATAAGAGAGATTATAAAAACATTTAACTAGACAATAATTTTTATTCCATACAAAAGACACCAATTAGAGATAAGAATAAAAAGGGAATCCAAACATGATCCCACCACAATTTTATATTGCTTACACATACAATTAAAGCCTCCACCCAAAGAAACATGAACTCGTGTTATTTCGCCTTCGTGGGAAGGAGCTAGTGGTTAGTGCATGCAGAAAGTTGTATAAATGGACAACGGGTTAATCCCTCGCAAAAGCGAGAGTTTCATCCCTCTATGCACTGGTTACTAGTCTCAAAGGCCAAAGGTCCACCGTGATTTACCTTCCTTACGATGGTCCGGAGACAGACTGGTAAGGGCCGCTAAATTGACGATTCCAACTTTTTACACAAATGAACTCGTGTTATTTCACATCGATGCAAATCCCTTTTTACTGTTGAATTGCCGAGAGTCCATCTCGAAAGCTAAAATGGATTTCATAGTTGCAAATTCTTATGGGTCCTTAATTTGAATGAATGGGTGGTTTTAGAGAAATGAGAATGAATTGAATTTAGTGGACCCCTCTTAATTAACTAAATTTGATTTGAGCGGATGTTGCTCCCTCTTAAGATTAATTCATCTAGTGTCTAATTTCATGTCAGATCGTTTGTGCAAATTAAAGGGTTTATGACATTATAGTTCATTTTTTTTATTTACAAAGTCTTTTGAATAAAATGTATATTTTTTGAATTGTTTACACTTATATTGTTGTCCCTCGTCATATCCACTGTTTATTTATCATCCTCTGATTTTATAAAGAAACTAATAGTCGAAAGTAATAATAGCCAACGTAATATTTTATTTTTAAAAAAATATGAATAATTTTATATGATATAATTTAAATCTGACTTTTTATATTTTCTTTATAAATATATAATTATTTTATATTTATGACTTCGCAAAAGATTAAAATTGTCAATCTAACGATTTCACCGATCCATTCCATGACCATTCGAGAGAGATAAATCACGAGAGTCTTGTCAGGATCATTTGAGCCAAAAAAAAAAAATTTAAGATCTTCTTTTGAAATCGATCGATCCATATTCATTTTGCAAGTGTCGTCTTGTATCAATTAGCACGCTATTTCCGTAGGGATAATTTCACAGTATAACGACAGGATGAGGGACTGGACAGCAACGCATGGAGGTATATAGTTGACATTGCACATGAGTTGTACAATGCGCGGACCGATCTCTTCTTATACAGCAACCTCCCCGGAAGAAATCTCAAATAGACATTAAAGCAAAGCCTACATCTCTCTGGTATACATATCCATTTTAAAATGCATCAATTGAGCAATTATATAGGAGATCATGCAGCAGCTCTATCCATTACTTTTGCTTAAATCTTCAATCGTCAGTACTGTCACTAAGGTATGCTATTTCCTCTTCCTCTTTCTCTTTTTTTTTTTTTTTTTGATGGATTATTGTTTATTTTTTGATCGTATATATGTTCAGTTCAATCAGGTATGCAAAAACTCGAGCATGACCATATAATTTGGGGAAATAGTTTTGGCTAGAAAAGTAGGGATCATATGCAAATTCTTTTCTTTTTAATTCTGAGCAAACTCAAATATCATTCAACTATATTACTGATCCTCTTCTTTAAAATATCTAATCTATTAATACAATTTGGGTAAAAATTAAAAGAATATACCTTTATAAAATCTAGAAAAACAGATTTACTGACTCGTCCAAGTTATAAAAAAATTTCTAGTAGATAAATTTTTTATTTTATAAATTAATATATGACCATATTCATACATCTATAATTTTTATTTAAATTTATACAAAACTAATTTATAAAATAGATCATGTCTATAAAAAATGTAAATTTATAAAAGAGTAATTTTTATTTAATAAAAAAAAATCAAAGAAATGAAGTTAGAAAAAAAAAGTCGGACTTAAAGCTTTTTTTTTTTATGAAATTTATTAGATAATTATAAAATTGTAAATAACTACAACATCAATTAATCAATCGTTTATATAGCCAATGAGATTTGTTTGACTGCATGAGAATTTATACTCTACATCAATTAAATTTCAATTATTGGATAAGATCAGATAAAAAAATAATTTGTCATTTTAATTTCTTAAATTTTGAAAATAAGAAAAAAATATGTAGACATTTGGGTAAAAAAAAAAAAGAATTTCAGCAAATATAATTCAAAAAGATCATTATTTAAAAATCATATTCATAAAAGCATCATGTTTATTTAAAATTATAAAAGAATAATTTAAAAAAAATATTTATAAATAAAAAAATCACATCCATAAATTCATAAGAAAATTATTTATAATTTTATAAAAATATTTAGCACAATAAAAAATAGTTAAGACTAATAAAAGTAAAAAAAAACTTAAATTTGTAGAAATATAATTTGACAGTATATTTTGATAAAATTTTGAATTTATAAATAAAATTAATCATATCATCAAATAAATTTAAATTTCATAAAATAATTTATAATTTTATTTAATTAAAAAAAATAATCCCATGCATCCATGAAACAAATATAATTAAGTTAGAAAAAAAAAAACATACATTTTGAGCGCCCTTTTAATATATATTTTTTTTTAAAAAAAAAGATAAACTAATTTTTGCTCATTCACATTAATTAGAGAAATTGTAAGATTAAAAATAACTAGTATACTAATTGCATTGTCAATTAGTCATTGATATTTCTTTGGCATAAAAATCATTTAAGATGTTTCATATGTCTTAACAAGTGTTCTTGTTACTTCTTCGCAATTAATTTCTGGTATAAAGGCTCTCTTTTTCTCACAAGGGCAACCAAAAATTGATAAGAATGCAAGCATAGACAGAAAGTATTCCAGTATAAATTCTGATCTAGCCTTGAACAGTGATTCATCCGTCTCGAGAAATGACAATGGTCTTACAGTTTTTTGTTTCAAGATACCTTGGCAAATTATCTGATTTTATAGATGGAGAGATATGTAAAGTGCTAGGGGTTAGACAAGAAATTGAGAGGCTTCATAGAAAATTATCAAGAATCAGTCCCTATATTCAAGATGCAGAAAAAAGAAGAAATAGAGATGCTGCGATCGACAATTGGGTGAAGGAATTAAAAGACGTCATGTATGATGCAGAAGACATAATTGATCTTTGCATGGTCAAAGGTGGAATATTATCCCAAGGTCAACCATCTGCTTCTTCAGGGGTACGCTCTAGGGTCAGTTTGCTTTCATCTTCCATTCAGTCTCCTAAGTTCCGCATAAAGATTTCGAATCGAATAAAAAGAGTTAATGATAGACTCGACGAAATCAAAGAGGACAATAATGTGGTACCCAGGTTAGTAGCATACGAAAACGAAGGCTTCCAAAATAACTCAGTGAGGACGTCATCTCCTACCTCTCCCACACATGTGGCGACTGATATTGTAGGGACACAAATTGTAGAAGCTACCCAAAGCTTAATTTCGAAGATAGAGCAAAGCAAAAAAAAGTGTAGTGTGTTTGGAATTTCTGGTATGGGTGGAATAGGCAAGACCACTTTAGCACAAAAAATATTCAGCGATGAAATGGTGAATAAACAGTTTCCGAAAAGAGTGTGGTTACACGTATCCAAGCATTACTCTCAGATTGAGATACTCAAACAGGTATTACGAGGTGTAGGAGGGAATGATGATGGTGTTCAAAGTAGAGCAGAAGTCGAAGGCAGAATTGTTCCTCTTCTTTCAGAAAGTTTGCTTCTTGTGCTGGATGATATATGGAGCGCAAGTGTATGGAGAGATTTGCTCAGAAATCCCATTTCGAATGGTTCCTGTAAGACTGCTATTTTATTTACCACTAGGCGTGAAGATGTGGCAAGAGAAATGAGAGCTAATTTTGTCCACCTTGCTCAGAAAATGGACAAAGACAGTGGTTGGGATTTAATTAGAAAGACTGTTTTTGGAGATGAGGAGGATGTAAGAATTTCTGAATTGGAAGAAGTTGGAAGGGAAATTGTGAGAAAATGTGACGGTCTTCCTCTGGCAGTTAAAGTGATGGCTGGTGTTTTATTTCACAAGGAAAGGACTAAGACGGAGTGGAAAAAAGTCGTTGAAAGTGATTTATGGTCTATGAACGAGATCGATGATAAACTATCGAATGGTTTATACTTGAGCTATGAGGATTTACCCAGTCATCTCAAACAATGTTTTCTTAGTTGTGCTTTTTACCGTGACATATCATATCGATGGGACATAATCCGACTGTGGGTGGACGAAGGGTTTGTGATTGAACAATCAGATAATTTGGTGGAAAATATTGCAGAAGATTATTACAAAGAACTTTTTGCAAGAAACCTTTTGCAAATGGACTTCAGATCTATGGATGATATAAAATTTGTTATGCATGATGTTTTACGATCTATTGGGGAAAAACTGATGGAAGAGGAAGGGATAATCATTAATAATGATGCTCGATGCACAAGTACAAATTATTTGACAAAGATTCGTCGTTTGTCCATCTCAAACCAAGGTGATGTGTTATCTCTTCCCAGTGTGATAACAGAGCAAAAGTGTTTGAGAGCCCTACACCTCGTTAATTGCCCTCAAATCAAGCAAATAGAGAATCATGCATTTAAAACCTTGAAGCATCTCAGAGTCTTGACTTTGCGTGATACATCCATAGACAGCCTCCCAGATTCTCTTATGAAATTGTTTCAACTAAAATACTTGGATCTTGGTGGAACAAATATTAGAAGGCTTCCTGAATCCATTGAGCGTCTTGTAAACCTGCAAACTTTGAGTCTCTTGGGGTGTGAATCACTGCATGAACTTCCAAAGGGCATCACAAGGTTGAGCAATTTGAGGTGCCTTCTAATTCTGAGAACTCCTCTCACCCATCTTCCAAAGGGAGTTGGGAAGTTGAAAAATCTCAACCATCTCGAAGGATTTTTTGTTGGCCACTGCGACTCCATGAGCAAGATGGATGAAGGTTGTGACGTGGACGAGTTGCAATACTTGTGCAGCCTGATTGACCTTGTTATTGATAAATTGGAAAGGGCAACAACGAGAGGAAACAGAAACTTCGTGCTGGCGGACAAAACATTCCTCACGAGATTGTATCTCGGATGGACAATGAATAATAATGAAAACAATGAGGAGCAAATCACGCGGAGAGTATATGCAACCAACTCAGTCCTCCACCGACCCTAAAATTTCTTCGGATCGTCAATTTTCCTGGCCGACAGTTTCCAGAGTGGATGCTGTCAACTTCTTGTCATGATTATTTGGCTGACCTAACACTTTTCGAGTGTAACAATTTTTCATCATGTACGATGCTGCCTCCATTGGGACAACTACCCAATCTTAAATTCCTAACCATTGACGGAGGAGAAGCAATCAGGAGTATTGGGCCTGAATTCCTCGGCTGCAGAACGCCTGCATTCCCAAGACTCGAGTATCTAGCATTCGAAAGTATGCAGAATTGGGAAGCATGGGTATTGCGTGAGGCACAGGATGTTGTGGAACCTAACGAGCATGTTCATGCAAGCAACGTCATCAATTTCTTTGCTAATCTGAAAGGCTGTCACTTCATCCACTGCCCGAAGTTGAAAAATAGCATCGTTCCCCCAACTTGGGATTTGAACATTAAGCTCTGTCCAAATTTGGAATATGTGGAGAAGATTGGCATGTCGCACAAATTGGCAGTAGAGTTTCCCTCCGAAACAAAACAGCTTCCACAGTGGGTGTCAAGCCTGATTAATGGCACTTTGCATAGTTTGCACACATTTTACATGACATGCAATTTACTGGTACTAGATAGTTGCAGAAAGGGGAAGCAAAATTGGCACATCATTCAACAAATTCCAAAAGTGAGTATTTATAGCATTGATGGTCAAGCACGCTTATTGCTCAGTAAGGACTCGTACAAATACGAAAAAAAGAATGAGTTTGGAAGTTTCATCACCCTTGTAAGTCCTCTGATCATCTATTTTCTTACCATATCTTATTGCATATCTTTCAATATTGTTAGGAAATAAAACTTGTACAACTCTTTTATTCTATGGATAGGATCAATCGATTTTATCCGAAGAGACAGGACAAGATCAATCGAACTTCCATGGCTAATTGTTTCCTCCATTATGATCAAGGTTAGTAACTAATTAATGATGGATTTTATAATATCATCACAAATAAAATGGACTTGTTTCTTTATTTCTATTTGAAGGCGGCTTGTTGGAAATGGTATAATTTAACCGAGGTGTATATTTCCACTAGATCGTATTGATATTTGGCGACGCACTAGCTACTTCTATCTATATATAATTTATCCTCGGATTCTAGTGTTTGTGGGCTTGCATCCCTATCTTTTATTTGTCTAAAACTACTATATTGTGGAAAAAAATTATTGTCTCGATATTTAGAACAAATGTTTTAGATTGTACATTGTATTGTAATTCGTAAGCTACTTATTTGTGTTTGCTTTCTCAGAAACGCTTTGAATGGTACATTGAACTATTTATTTATTTCCTCCGGTGTATATTGTTTGAATGAAATTGCATATTATAAATTACTATTTGTGTTCTCTATCTATACTGAAATATTATCATTCTTTTTATTTCTTTAAAATGATACAGAACTCCTTTTTCATATATTTATAGCGTGGAAGCGTGAATCTTATTGCTTTTGAATTCACGATGAGCCATTATAATTTGTGAATAAAATAGATTAATTGCTTTCATTTAGTAACCTTTGCTAAATTTGACAATGAAAAACATTTGTATGAATTTATTGGAGAGAGAATGTATTGTTGCATTCCCTTCCCTTGTTTACGCACAAAAAATAAAAAATAAAGAAATAAATTGTCATACAACTTATAAGAATTTCGATATATAGAGACATTTTGAGGTTGATTTATTGAGAATAAAATAAAATAATCCAATTCATTCTTTTCTCATTTATTTCTTGTATCCAACATACATCTAACACTCAACATCCACTAAGCACAATGTCTCGTATGGCTTAATGGTCCTCAAACAAATTAAAAATTGGGAGAGGGACATAGAGATGGTTAAGAAAAAAGATACATTAAAAAACTGATGCTTTTAAGTTAGGCCACAGACATACGAAGTCTGTTACACCAGTCTTAACACTTGTACATTAGGCCAAAATACAGTGTTAAAGCGAAGAGCAACCTTATTTTCAATGCCAACGACAAAATCAGAAATTTCAGAGTTTCCACTTTGGAAGGTGTTTCGGCTAAGATACAGATGAGGGGGTTTCTATCAGCGAGAATGACTCGGTACTTCATAAATCGGATGATTTACTGACTCGGCTGGAAGGATTACTGACTCGGTTGGATGGATTGTTGACTCGGCTGGCGCAACAACTTGTCTCGGGTGAGACCGGTTGATGTATCTCGGACTGGTGCGAGGGAAATCTGAAAAAGAAACACTGTAAAGGACGTCGAAAGAGACCTCGATGATGCCCCTCCGACGTTCAAGTTAAGGGTCGGCAAGAAAAAGAGTCAGAGAAGCAATGCAAAGAGAAGTGGAGTAGAGAGTGTGAACCTCGTCTGATCTCTTTAAGTTATCTTTATATAGGCCAATCAATCTCCGCAAAGTGGTACGGAAAGTATGAGACATGAATTCTTTAAGGTATTGACCTACCTATTTAGGAACAATAGAAGATATTACCTTCATAAATGCGACAGACACATGACACATATTTAATGCTACTTGTGTGATTGATGAGAGACAAGACTCTATTAATGTTGTGAATGTATCCCCTTGGTGTAGACATGGAGATATGTTTACTTATAGTGTGAGGCCCCCCCAACACATAATGCCTTGCTGGACATCTGCCTTTAATAATAGTCACCTCAATTGATACCATTATGTTAGCCGAGATATAAACCTACCGAGATATATGTATGTCGAGATATATAGAAGGCTTGGCTCAAACTCGATAAAATTTGCTTTAAGGACCCCCCAGAGGAACAGTGATAATAGCAGCATCAGCTACAAATGTAACTATTACCCTATTGCTACGTTGAGTAATCGGCCTCTTCCCCCTGATCCAGAATATGGGAATTGGTCGATGCATATAAATTCATTAAAATTGATCCAGAAGAAATAATAAATGAAAGGCATATATATCACAAACTCAAGCGGCTGGTTCTTTTCAAATAAAATGCGATGAGTAGAGATGCTAAAGATTGTTTCCGATTTAGAAAGATAAGGCACAAATTTGGAAGTTTAGGTACCATAAAATGCATACACATGAAGACAATGTTAATATGAGAGCAGTTCTTAGTGAAAGGCAAAAGGTATACATCACTATAAGAAGCACGATGAGATGACAAACATAAGCATCTCTAATCATGGTTTTGACACACTCAACTTCTAGGTGCAATTCATTAAAATCTTAATGTTTGTTACTGAAGCTGAGTGGAGCTTATAGAAAAGCACTTCTTGTATAAGATAATTAGGAATATTTGTTACTGAAGTTTGGAGCAGAAGTTAAAAAAAAAAAACTAACTTATTTGGAAAATTCTATTAAAAGATCTAGTGGGTTGTTAGAAATTGTAGATGACAAGCATTCCAATCGAATGAAGACCACAGTTAAGCATATCAAGTAAAATAGAAACAAATAGTTAACCATTGAAGAAGCAAATAACTTTTTTGAAACCATAAAATTCGACAAAAGGTAATTACTAATTTAAACATTTTACTAATTCCTATTTGAGAAAATAAAAGGCTGAAAATTGAAATTTTATTATCTCCTCTTTTTAGGACTTATAAATCCAATCAAAATTGGTCACATTTGTGAGTCAGAATGTCCCTGATTCCCATCATCGGATCAAAGAATTAAACAATAGGATAACAAATGCATTCAAATCATATGATTCCTAATAAGCAAAATAAAATTCAAACTGTAATCTTCTCGTTTTAATGAAAATATGAGAATTGGAATTATGATTTATAGGAAAACTTTTCTAATTACAAAATTGAAATATTTTCCAAATCAGAATCTCTTTCAATCAAAATAATTGAATCCTTTTTTACTTCAAAAAATATTGGTAAACCAATTGTTTGGCTAGCAATCTTATAAAGTCATGGTCTCCTATTTATCTACTATACGGTAAAATGAGAATGTTATCCTTAAAAATTTAGAGTTAAATAAAGATCTCGTATTTCATATTTATCAAATAACGCATTTAATTTCCTTTTTATTCCTCCCGCCAAATAGACTTGCAACACAGTAAAATTCCTAAATGTAGTGCTAGAAATTCAAATCCCAAAGACTACAGACAGAATATCAACACACCACCGTGGTCAAAATTCAAATTCCAAAGATTATCACTATGAAAATTCAAATTTCAAAGACTACGGTGGTGTAGATTTTGGCGGGAGGATAAAGAATTAAGTCTATTTGATAAATACGAAAAGCTGAATCTATTCGACATTTCTAAACTTCACGCAGATCGTTGATAAATCAAGTTATATATATATATATATATATATATATATATATATATATATATATATATTTCACTTCCATCTCTTGATCGCCCTTGAAAAACTGGACCCGTCATAGAATGCTCCATGGTTCACATTTCTAAGCAGAACAATATGTAGGATAATCCATCAACTTGGCCATAGAATCTATTTAATACAATAACAATTATTATGATAAGATTTTACTAACCATTTGAGTTAAAATGACTATAGCTTTCAAATTTGAAAACTATTTTAATAAATTTTAAAAAGAAATATTTTAAAATATGCAAATAATTAGAGTGAATTTTTTTCTTAAAACCCATGAATAGTAAAATAATACGGAAGAAAAAGAAAAACAATAGCATGTTTTTATATAATTAAATTGTAGTTGAGTGAATTTTTTACTCTGTTTCAAATCTGTCTTATTGTTTGGAAATTTAGCTATTCACATTCAATATTAATTATTTTAGCTCTTCGCAAAGTTTCAATTTTGGGCATCAAATTTAAATTTTATTTGTCACTTTTGACGCCGTTGATGGCGAGGGAGGAAAACACTGAAGATAAATGTTAAGTCTGGGGATGCAGGTCTCTCAGGTTCTTAGACTGAGGGGGGCTCCAGCTTGTTTCTCGGCCACCACCTCCTCAGAGTCACCCTCGTCCAACCAAGCCGGCACAGGTGGATGCAGCGTGGAGGGCTCGTTGCTTTTCTGGGAATACCTCCAACCCGAGTTGGGTGGCATCAACTCGAGAACGCTTTAATCGCTCTGCATGGATCTCCATCAGCCTCCCCCAAATATCCCACTATAAGGCACGCGCAAGGGGAGTCGAACCCCTGGAGGGCGCGATATCATCGTCCCTATGGTGCGTCGGATCCTGTAAAGCGAATAAGAAAGTTAATGATTAAATTCTTCTCGGAAACGCTCACACAAGGGCTAAGGAAGCTGATTCAATCACATCAACCTGGATCTCCGGAGAAAAAGACCCAGCGATAGAATCTTCAGTGGAAATCCCTGAAGACAAGATTATGACAGAGGGATTTTCCACAAGGGCGGTGTTGCCAAGAGGAGCGGAGAGGCGAACAGAGCAACGAGGAGAGTAAGACGGAGGGGTCTGAGTCCCTCTTTCTCCCTAGGGTGAACAAGGATTCTTTAGCACGACAGAAGGGCACTCATAGGGTTTAGAAGATGACACGGGCTGCTCTTCTAAAGCCGAAACGAAAGGAGTTAGAGAAGAAGAGGTGGTCGTCTTATTGACTTCCCACTTTCGGCGATAAAGGCATCTATCCTAAAGTGCTTAGAATCATTTTCTTAGCTCCACGTAAATTCAGATGGCTAGCTACTTGAAAGGGCAATGATAAAGTGACAATTAAATTATCGATGACTCCGTATTTTTGTGTTAGTCAATTGATATCTGATTTATTCTTCTTCACATATAGGGATAACAATACAAAAAATATTAATATGACGATTCTATATTTTTTAAAATCATTTTCTTGGTTGTCTCCTTTCTAAGAAATATAGTTTGGAGGAAAGGAAAGAATTCAAGGTGAGCAGTAAATGTTGCGACCAACCTCTCTTTCTCTTTTTTAGGAGGGAAATTGAGCCTTGAATGTGAGGAGTAAACGAAGTCAATAAAATAGCCTCTATAGGGAGCGGATGGGGACATACGGATACACATCAACCCAAAAATACTCAACACGTCCCTATCAGAGTCGGGTGTTGGGTTTTGGACTTACAGGGGGAGGTTATCGCACTGTGAAGCTAGGAGGCAACCCCCAAGAAGGTAAAGTAGGATCCCTCTATCTGCCTGTGGACCGATCTAGATAATTTAAAATGCTATAGGGACAAGAAGAGTGAGCATTCAGTCACCCCCATCACCCGGAAACGATTTGGATCACTCTTGTCTGCCTTTTCATCCCTTGAGTCCTGTTATTATCTTTGTTCAGGCACCCAGTCGGCTAGCAGCCTAATTTAGCACTCGGACGCTCTATGTATTATAAGCACCGAAACACACTCATCCAGATGAGTTACAAATGAAGCGATTAGGAGGTTACATGGGGGAGGATAAGAGATTTATATCAGACCTCATACAAAGAAATAACCTACGACTAGGACATATGTATATATATGTATTAAATATATACATATAATAAAATACTGTATATCAAAAGTGTCTGTTGAGTACTTGGCTAGGGCGTCCCGTTAGCTCAGGGTAGAGGTATCTTCTTCTAAGGATCAGGATCCCCTCTCACGAAGTAATCCTACGAACCCATCGAATCCCATGCGGAAGATAGAGGATGCTTCGAGTTAACCTACGTAACCCTTGGCCCAGTGCCTTGAGATCTGTCTGATGATCCAGTTGCAGGGAGTGAAGACGATCCAAGAGATTTGCCACGTCCTGGGAGAGTCTGACAATGGTTTATTGGAGTTGAGTCACTCGGACTTGAATGGAGTCATGGACTGCATTTAGGTGACTCAATAGGGCCTTTCGCACACTATACAAGGAGAGAGCCCGCTCCTTATCCTAGTCTCATCTGGCTCTCCACCTCGGATGCTAGTTGCTTAGTTAGTCAAGTCGCCTCCAACTCAACTACTTCTTCCTTCGAGGTTTCAGATTCTTGTAGGAGAGCTTGACACTAGGTCAGCTCCACTGCCAAGGAATCATGTCGATGTTGCATCTCTCCTTGGCCTTGCAGTTATGCAAGCAAGGCCTTAGTTCGCTGTCGGGCCTCATCCCTCTCGCCATGTAGCTCCGCTACTTGCTTCCACAGTTTCAGGCAGGTATGGTGTAATCCTTCCATGGTCGAAGTCAATTTCGCTTCACGCCGAGAGGAATCCGAGAGTTGTCAGGTCACTTGACTTAGCTTAGCTTGAGAGGCAGTATGACGAGCCTTCGAATGCGCCTGATAAGCCACCAATTGATGGATGACCTCGTTATACTGGGTGGTTGCCTGCACATATAAAAGTCGAGTGGAGTTCAAGATATAACGATAGCTTAAAAAGATCTCTAAGAAGGTGGTGGGCTTACCGAGGTCAGGTCGCAACGCAAGCGCTCGAGAGGAGCTTGCAGCTCGACCCATTTCAAAATTTTTATTTCTTCCAATGAGTGGGCATGAAGAGCACAGTTAAGGGACACCAAAGAAGACACTTGAGGCTCCCCAGTGGGGGGCAGTGCAAAAATGGTAGGCTCAACTAGGGAGGAAAGAGGAACGTAATGCTTGTAGGAAGGGAACTATGGACGACAATGGAAGAAGAAGGGAGAGACGCAAAGTCCTCAGAAGAAGAAGGCAAAAAAGCCAAGGGGGAAGGTTGGGATTCGGAAGAGGGTTGGAGGAGAGGAGATGTAGTCTATTCTTCAGGAGAGGAAAGAACTACGGTAGTTAAAGGAGCCTTATCTGGAAGAGAGGGCAAAGGCCCCAAAAGTCGGGGCTATTGCCGCCGAATAAGGGGCACATCGTCGAAGGGGAAGAGGGTGGGGGGACCACTAGCGCTGAAGTTTTAACTTTCTCCTTCCCGGCAATAGAAGCTTCAGCCACCACATCAGCTCTTTTCCACTTGCCTTGTGTTTTTGGAGTCGAGCGGGAGGAAGTGTGTACCTGGAAAGGAGGAACAACTCGAGAGGAGGCCTGAGGGGGCCTGATTCAGGGAGGACTCAGAGCGGGGCAACCCGGGGGAGGCAGAGATTTGGTTCTGCCTTTTTCCCTTTCCTTCTTTGATTCGACCAATGCCTCCATCATGACTTCTTGCATTATGTCGTATGCAGAGTAAAAGACATTTGTAAATGACATTGCGATCTAAACTCATCATTATACCTATCAAGGTAGGGTTGTTGCAGGTAAAAGGAGATAATTTGAAATGACTCAATAAATGCTCATCCACCAGCACTCGAAGACCGTACTGATGGTCACAAAAGATGTGCCTCATGGCCTCTAAGGGGCATTCCGAACAAGCCTCTCTCAGGGGAGGTAAGTTGGGAAGGTCGATCCTCCACCACTCGGAAAAGGGCAAAGGAGTGGGTAATTGGATGAAGAAGTAAAGACTTTTCTAACCTTTGTGAGAAGAGAGCATTCCCCTCAAGAATAGACAATCGAACTGACCTGCGAAGTAGGATACACTTGGCTCCACCATCTTCAATATAATTGAAATAGGCTGTGAAATAAAAGGAGAGAGAAAGTTTGAGATGCTCAAAGACAATGAAAATACCGGTGCGAAAATAAAAAGCATTGAGAGCTAATTGATTTACAACTATTGCATAAAATTTTAAGGTTTGAAGGTAGACTACAGGAATCGATAAACGAATGCCTCCTTCAAGATAGCCAACGAAGAAGCAATGACACTTAGGGGGAGGGTGGTGAGGTTGATCCTTGGGCAAAGGGAAAAGTGAAGGGAGGGCGTCCAAGATGTAGTGGGATAACGGGGTGTAAAAGGGATGAGCAAAGGTTAGAGTAGAGGCCAAGGTCTCATACCAGGGAAGGTCTACAACCTTGGTGGTTTTCCTAGAAGACGAGGCCATGGAAATGAGAAGGAGAGGAGAAGAGGGCTACTTACTCAAGTCGGATAAAATAGATGTTGGAAGGAAGAAGATCAACTGAGGTAAAGGGAAGGCACGAGCGACACTCCTTTTCTACATAAGCCCTCGAGTATCAGGACAGTAGGCGGTGCAATGATGATAATGTGAAATGAAGAGGTGGCACAACGTAGGTCAAGGGTAAAGGGGTGTACATTTTTAAAGCTGATCTGGGAGGTGGAACCCTAGGAGAATTGTGATGTGGGCCCTAGGACCTGTCCCATTGTCACCCTCTTGGTAAAAGTCAGATCTCGTTAATGATCTGACTCCTTCGGGGGATGGCTAGCTAATGATACAGCTGAGATAGGTGAATGGGCCAGAACTAGGAATAAGGGGCTCACTCAGGCCTAAAACCCAAAAAAATGCAAAATGGAGACCCGTATGTTGGTGCAGGGACACTAGATAATCGAACCTAGGTTTTGATTATGGCAAAGGTTCAAAGTTAAGCTCTTATTGTTATCTCATGAGTTGTGTTAAGTGTGCAGAAAGTGTTTAAGCTAAGTTGAAGGTCAGCGACACTCGGAGAACCTCGGGACAAGAAATTGTGGTAGTCGGACGACACCAGGAGAACTTCGTTGGAGTCGAAGAACCTAGATGGAGACCGGAAGCTAAGCGACAGGTCGGAAAGGACCGGAGGTAAGCACGAGTGTGGAGTGATGGTGAGGTCATATCTTCCGTACGGGGACAACCGTATGCGGCGATCCGATTAAGACTTCCGGAGGAAGGTCTAGGTCGAGATCGGACGGTAAGGAACTGTCATATTTACCATCATTCATGTTTTCTGTGCTAATTCTATGATGCAGGTGAGTGACCAAGTCAATAGTCGACTGATTCTACCATCAGTCGACTATTGAGGGTCATCAGTCGACTGCTATTCAAACTGGTTAGCTTGAAGAAAGTCAAGATAAGCTCCTCTTATCTTGGGGGGATAAGGAGCTTTGACTCTGATCTAGTTCTCAACGAGTTAGGGTTTGAAAGACTATAAAAGAAGAGGGGTTTCACCCTTTTGGATCATCTATTCTTGCTCTCAAAGTGCTCCAACAACGCTGCGCCTCCGACAACAACACTATGTCGTCATAATGCCGACAACGCATGCAACCTCGCTTCATCTAAGTCGATAGTCTCTTTTTAGTTTTGTCGTTTTTGTATTCGAGCTTTACATTTCTAAGAGGAGAGGTAGGCTTGTTACCTCTCCTTCTATTCTTTGAGTTTTTGTATTTGTTGTCTTTTACCTCCAACGAGGAAGAAATTTATAGTGAATTGTCCCATCGTACGCGGTCTAGGATCGCGGGGCCTTGGAGTAGCAACTTTTCGGTTGTGAACCAAGTAAAAAAAAAATTGTGTCTTTTTCTTTTAGTATTTTACTTTCCGTTGTGCATCACTCGAGTTTTCGACGAACGAAAAGAAAAGGTTTACGATTGCTATTCACCCTCCTCTAGCGATTCTCTCGATCCAACACCATGGGTAATGACCTGGGGATTGTGGAGTTAGAGAAATGCAAGGCCTTGATCTAAGATTCAGTGAATCAAATACTAACACACTCAATTAAGGGGTAGAGACTGCTGGAGTGGCAAAATTCAAAGTGTCCTGTGATTTGTCCATTTGAGCATTTGGGAAGTGACTACCTAGGAACCAGTCACTCGGGAAGCCACCACTCGAGAACTTGCCACTCGGGAACTTATTACCTCAGAACCAGCCTTGCTGGAAGTGGCCACCCAGGAATCGACCACTCGGGAACCCATCACCCCAGAACTAGCCTTGCTGGAAGTGGCCACCCAGGAACTGACCAATCAAGAGGCCGCCACTCGGGGACCCATCGCCTGGGAGCTAGTCACTCAGGAAGTCCGGAGGAAGGACGAGTCATAGCAAAATGACTTAAAGAGTCTGAAGATCGGGGATCATGAGATATATTCGTCTCCGTAGGGTGTTACAACTAATCCCCTAAAACAACTTCTCTTGATGATGGTTCTCGGGTGTTAGATGGAGATTTCCTGCAGAGGTTGTCCCCTAACAACCCCCCTCAATGATAACCATGCCCTATTTGGCATACCACGTAGAGATTCTGGGGCCGAGGTTGTCCCTTAATGGCCTATCAAATGCCATCACCAAGAGTGGTCATGGGGGAAAAGAAAGGAATCGGGGAGTTGCTATATAAGGGAGGGTCGAGGTAAAGAGGAGGGGTTCGAACACATATCTCTTACTACAGTATACTGCATTCCTCATATTTTTCCATCATCTCCTTGTCTAATTCGGAGGGCCATCGTCGCAAAGTGTTGACAACCATCTGATGTGTGTTAACTGTGTTAGACGTGGGCAGTTCCACGAACTGCGATGGCAGTTCGTGGAACCACCATCACGCACGCACGGCATAAGCCGTGCGTGCTCTCCTTCTTTAAAAGAAGATGCGTCCAAGGGGGAGAGGTTGGCGGTGCTGGGCGAAGCGCTGCTGGACGAAGAGGTTGGAAGCGATCAGAGAAGCATCCGATCTTGGTTTGTGGAAACAGAGGAAACTTCCACCGTGATATTTCCTCCGACGCAAGTCAAAAATTCCTCCGGGTAATCAATAAGAACAGGTATAAACAACATTGTTATCAGAGCATGTTTAATTCTGAAATTTCCATACCTGTTTGATTTCCTCGCCGGAGAAGACAACCGGAATAGAGTTCTCGCTTGGTTACTCCTCGCCGCGCCAATCATCACATCCGGCCGCCGAAGCGACACCGTCAGAGGCGGCGGAGGCGCCGCCGGAGGCGCGCTGCCGCCGACTGCTAGCCACCAGAGGCGGCCTCGCCGACGCCCTGACTTCGAGGTGACAGAGGCGGCGCGCATCGACGCCGCCTGGCCGCCGAGGCACCGCCGCTAACGCCGGCGAGGTCGCGGGCGCCCGCCGGAGACGACGCCGGCCGGGCGCGAGGCGACGACTGTCGCATACCGACACGCCTATGCCGATTGAAGGCACAGGCGTGTCGCGGCCGACACGCCCATGCCGATTGAAGGCACAGGCGTGTCGCGGCCGACACACCCATGCCGATTGAAGGCACAGGCGTGTCGTGTCCGACACGCCCATGCCGATTGAAGGTAGGCGTGTCGCGGTCCACACGGGCATGTCGGTTGCTGAACAGGGCGTGTTGAGCGCTGGAACTCCTGACACGGGCGTGTCAATGATAACATGCTTTGATACGCCGCCCTGTTAACACGAAAAACTCATAAATAAATAATTTTTTTTTGTTTTGTACAGATTATAAAATTTATTTTCGAATAACTCAAGGATAGAACTAGTTTATGACTGTCTATGAGTCAAAATTGATTGATCACTGGGTCAATTAATTATAGCCTAAAATTCAAGAAGTTAAGTTCTTCTTGATAAATATGTATTTGTTCTGTGCCTTGATTAATTGAAATATACCAATATTTGTACTGGTTTTGTCGGTTATGTACTGACATGATTTATTTCAATTTTACAGATGACGCGGATGTATACCACTATGACCCGGCGCGATGTGTTGCGCAATCGGTATAGAGAGGCTATAGAAGATTTGGACTATGACCCTTTTCATGGAGTCCTTGGACACATTGGAAAGTCGATGATCGCTCGAAGCTCGACGCAGGAGCTTCGATTAGATAACTACAGGATTTGGGCGTTGATTCGTTCATTGCCCGATAATCTTGCTGACGCGGCACGACAATTTTGGGGGTTACATGAAGGACGCATTTCCTATACCCGGTTGTGCACAGAGCTGATTAACTATGCTGACTGTGAAGAGGATCCTGAAGAAAACCCTGTGGAGGATTTTGGTTCTCGATTAGTGAGGTCTTTAAAGGACTCTGTATCAGGGCAGCATGTGTTGCCTGTGAGTGTCCCAGCAGAGAGTATTGTAGTTGAGTCCAAACGGAGGGGACATGTCATGATTACTGCTGCGCTAGGGCTTATCCTAGTGGGAGCAGTAATCGCTTATCTAGTCTATTAGGAGTTGTTTTTTAGTTTATGAGTAGGAAGAATGTAATCTGTTACATTCTTAGTAGACTTTGTTATTTGTTGACATTGTACAACATGTTTATTTTAATGATGTGTTCATTTAAAATGATTAGTTCATTTAATGCTGTTGACTCTACATGATGCATGATTATTGAATATGCCCTTGATTAGTTCAAATGAGTATATAATGATATGTTCATTTAATGTGTAATATCATGCTGTAATAATGATTAATATCATTAAGTGGGATGTATGTAATAAAATATATCAATATAAGTCTGATTGGCACATACAAATGATGAGTGATAACGCAGTTGTCACTTGATTTTGTAAACCAGATCAGATTTATCTTGAGTTTATTTTTGAGATTACATACATAAAAGCATACACTGAGTAACTAAATAATGTGTTTATTTATGTTAGGTTATGACAACTAAAAACATCATAGCTGAACTGAACAAAGGTGAAAAACTGAATGGGGATAACTATAAAATATGGCACCTCAAGATTCAGTATGTTCTTGAGGAACAGGAAGTCCTAGAGGCTGTTAATCAGGTTATGTTAGAACCTGTTGAGAGTAACGCAGCACAATACAGACGTGACCTTGATGCCTATAAGGTATGGAAAAGGAAGGATTCCACTGCTAAGGGAATATTGATAAGTTCAATGGTGGATGACCTAGTGTTAGAGTATGATTATCCTGCACCCGGGTAGCCCTTAGAGAGATATAGTGGAACGATCGATAAGTTCGACAGCTACAAGAAGCGCCCGAATGCAACGATGGTTCAACATCTCAGGGAGATGTCAAATATGATTCGGGAGCTGAAAACTGCCGGTCATGAGTTGACCGATGAACAACAGGTTCAGGCGGTTATTCGTTCTCTTCCCGATTCTTGGGAGACCATGAAGCAGACCTTAACTCACAGTGAGAGTATTAAGACTTTCGCTGATGTCTCATGGCATGCTGAGCTGGAGGCTGAGAGAGTAGAATCCGCGAGGATTTCTGGCCAAGCCTATTTGGCTGCAGGCTCTGCTGGATCATCTGGATCCAAGAAAAAATGGTACAAGAAGGGAAAGGGAAAGAATAAAAACGTTGCTACTGCTGCTGGGAAGGATCAAATCAAGAAGAAGAAGACAGGGAAGAAACCTAAAAGCAAGTTATCTTGCTTTAATTGTGGCAAGAAGGGCCACTTTGCTCGGGAGTGTACTGAGCCAAAGAAGGTAACTTCTAATCTGTCTTCTGAGCATTTTGTTGCTAGTACTGTGTTGATGGCTGATTCTTATCCTTTGTGGATTATAGATTCGGGAGCAACCAACCATGTAGCTCGAGAGCGGGTTACATATGTGGAGTACCGCCGGGTACCTGCTGGCAACAAATGGATCTATGTAGGAAACAATGCAAGAGTCGAAGTCAAGGGAGTCGACACTTGTAAACTTAACCTTCGTGGTGGAAGTACTTTGTTTCTACATGATGTCTTGTATGCTCCAGAGATTCGAAGGAATCTTGTATCTGTTACTAGTCTTCTTGATTTGGGGTACTCTGTAAATTTTTTCAGTCGTTGTGTAGAACTTAAGATTGACTCTGTGTCAATCGGATATGATTATTTATCTAATGGTTTTATGGTACTAGATGTGGTGCCTGATGTGAATTGTGCGATTCATAGTTGTTTTTCAAACATTGCTCTTACTAGTAATGCGGATATATCTGATGAGGTTTGACATGCTAGATTGGGACATATAGGACAAGATCGCATGAATCGATTAGCTAGAGAGGGTTTATTGGGCTCTCGTGCTAAGATTAGCTTGTCTATATGTGAGCATTGTCTTGCTGGAAAAGCAACTAGGAAACCATTTGGAAAGGCTATTAGAGCAGACTTGCCATTGCAATTGATTCATTCGGATATTTGTGGTCCGATAAGTGTGAAGGCTAGGCATGAAGCTTCCTACTTCATTACATTTATTGATGATTTCACTAGGTATGGTCATGTGTATTTGATTTCTCAAAAATCTGAAGCGTTGGATTATTTTATTCGTTACTTGAACGAAGTTGAGAATCAAACGGAACGTAAGGTTAAGGCCTTACGCACTGACCGTGGGGGTGAATATCTGTCTGATTTGTTCAAGACGACATGTAATGATAAGGGGATTATTAGACAGCTAACGATCCCAGGAACTCCACAGCAAAATGGGGTTGCTGAAAGAAGAAATAGGACTCTTCTTGAAATGATTAGGTCTATGATGGCGCAGGCTAATTTGCCGGTCTCCTATTGGGGAGATGCATTACTAGCTGCGGCCTATATACTTAACAAAGTGCCTTCAAAGTCAGTTCCATCGACCCCATATGAACGTTGGACGGGCAGAAAACCAGATTTGAGCAATCTGAGACCCTGGGGGTCAGCTGCCTACGTTCATGACAGTTCTCACAAGTATGGAAAACTAGGACCTAGAGGTAAGAAGTGTATCTTTATAAGATATTCTGATACCTCAAAAGGTTATGTTTTTATAGGTGAGCAACAAGATGGAACAATCTCTGAGATTGAGTCTAGAGATGCCACTTTTCTAGAAACTGAGTTCCCAACAAAGGGTGAAGTTGATAAGACAGTTCCTCTTTTTGAGGAGGATGAGTTGTTATCAACAAGACAGATGTCCAGTGGGATACCCGAACCTAGTCAACCGAGTGGGAGTAATGTGCCTGATCACGGGGTGACTTCTCAACAGCCCAACTTACGGAAAAGTGTTCGTAAGATCATACCTAAAAGGAGGTTTGATATTGAGAATGAGGCAATGATGACACTCCCAGTTGACGAAGATGAACCTCAATCAGTTGAGGATGCGTTGGGATGTAGGGTTAGAGATAAGTGGAAAAGTGCAATGGAAGAAGAAATGGAGTCAATGATTCGGAATCAAGTTTGGGAGTTAGTCGATCTTCCTCCTGGCCGAAGGGCTATTGGGAATAAGTGGATTCTCAAAATAAAGAGGAAGTCTGATGGATCGATTAACCGATACAAGGCTCGTTTGGTTGCAAAAGGATTTACCCAAAGAGAGGGTATTGACTTTGAAGAGACATTTTCTCCCGTAGTGAAGTTTGTGTCAATCCGAGTTATTTTGGCCTTTGTGGCACATTATGACTTGGAATTACATCAGATGGATGTCAAAACCGCTTTCCTTAACGGTGAGCTTGACGAGGAAATCTATATGGTTCAGCCAGAAGGTTTCGTTGCTTTAGGCCAAGAGAATAAAGTATGTAGATTGAAGAAATCTATATATGGGCTGAAGCAAGCGTCAAGACAATGGAACATAAGATTTAACAAAGTGGTTTTATCTTATGGTTTCGAAATGATCAATGAGGATCATTGCGTTTTCCTAAAGAAAGAAAAAGGAAAGTATGTCATTTTATCATTATATGTTGATGATATGTTGATAGCAGGAAATGATATAGGTTTTGTAGTGGAAGTCAAAAAGTGGTTGTCTTCACAATTTGACACAATAAATATGGGAGAAGCTGAATACATCTTAGGAGTAAAGATCATCAGGGATCGATCAAAGAGACTTTTGAGTTTGTCACAAGAGTCTTATATAACTAAGATGTTACAACATTTCAACATGTCTGACTGCAACAGTGAACAGACACCTATTGTGAGAGGTACTTTTTGAGCAAAAGTATGAGTCCTAAAACTCCAAATTTGAAATAATGACATGAATAAAAACCATATGCGATTACCGCATAGGTAGTTTAATGTACACTATTCTCGGCTATTCTGCTATTGGCTTAGTCGGTAGGTTCCATCAAACCAGGATCGAGACACTGGAAGGCAGTGAAAAGGATTTTCAGATATCTGAAGGCGACGACAGATTATTGTCTCTGTTATCAAGGATCAGATATGAGCCTTATGGGCTATTCAGATGCGATTGGCCGGGGACACGGATGATAGAAAATCAACATCGCTATCGTTCTTGTTGAATGGTGGCGCCATCTCTGAACAACAAGAAACAGGCTGTGTGGCCTTATATCTGATGGAAGTGAATATATGTGGCATGTTCAAGAAGAAGCGATCAGTTGAGGAGGTTCCTAAAGCATTTAAAGATTGCTGAAACGTTGAGAGTCCGATGGATCTGTTGTAATGATCAGTGCGATAGCTTTTTGCAAGGATCCCAAATATCACAGCAAGGGCAAGTATATTGCTATAAAATACAACTTTATCAGGGATATTGTTGCTAAAAAGAAGGTGATTCTTGAGTATATCCCTACACGAGCTATGCTTGCAGATCCTTTTACTAAGTCAATGACTAGAGAGTCATTTAATAAGCATGTAAAGTCTATGGGACTTCGTAGAATGTAACAGGTTTTGCAATGACAATTGAATATCATGATTTGATTGTTTGAAATGTCAGGCATAATCTATTCAGTGTATGTTAAGTTACATTCTAGTGATAAGATCTCGATAAGCATGTTGGCAGGTAGTGATTGGTCCTCTCACATGGACAATCATCTCTATTTGTTGTGTATGAATAGAGGTAAGACCGATGCTTATAGGTCAGCCTATGTGGTTGTTAGCTTTGGAAGCTATAAAATTTGTTACATTCCTATAAGTTAGGGTCGTCTTAATATTTGTATCAAGATAAGATCATTTTGTGGTAAATGATCGAAGTAAATGTACCCACCATTTACTATACCTGTTTTAGAGCCAGATTAGAATTCATATGTTGAATTCTGGATTCATGTGTTGAATTCTGGATTAGACATTGGGAATGTCTAGATCGAAATCTGTACGATGTTAATTTGAGAGAAACATGCGCTCTTTATTGGTAAAGAGGACAACATCGTAGCATGTGAATCATACCACATGTGCTAAGACGACAATAAGGGTAGTAGGAGAATGGATCCCTGCTTCTCTACTATGTGATCCTTTTGAGATTATATGTTGATCTCAAAATTTGTCCTTTGTGACTATTTAGGTGTCTGCTTGAAGTTTTAATCAAGGTTTACTACTTTAGCATGTCTACCTATGACTATGTATGATTCGGTCTATGGAACATGACTAAGAAAGCGATTGATTAAAATGAATAGATTCATACTAAAAAGGAAGATTAAATAGTTTTACATCTAATGAGTATTATTCACTAGTTGACTCTTTTCTGTTGTGTACATAAATGTTTGTGAATATTTGGAATATGAGACATGCTCTTGACATGATGGTCAATATAAGGGATTAGAGATGTTTATATTGATGTAAATAAATTATTTAATCTGGGTAAAAAGCAAGACATGAATGTTTCAGGTAAATGGTTATGTACCACCAGAAATATGATTTTGTATCATCTGGAATATGACTGTGTGCCATAAGATAAATGGTTTTGTACCACCTGGAGATGACTCTGTGTCATCGGGAGAATGATTATGTATCATATGCAGAGTGGCTAAGTTAGGCGTAACAACTTCTCTTAGCATGCATCACTCTATGAGCAGCTATGTAAGGTGTAACAACTTTCTTAGCATTTGAACGCTCAATGTGCTTGTTGTCGCACGAACCATTTTCTAATTTGATGTTGCAATAATCTCTGTTCTATTAGTCTTTTGGGACAATAAATGTTGCTTCGATTTAGTCTATGTGACTAAACACCTCTTCTAAAATGGTCTGTGTGATCATTTTGTCTATGTGACATACCTTGGACGAGTGAGAGATGTTAGACGTGGGCAGTTCCACGAACTGCGATGGCAGTTCGTGGAACCACCATCACGCACGCACGGCATAAGTCGTGCGTGCTCTCCTTCTTTAAAAGAAGATGCGTCCAAGGGGGAGAGGTTCGCTGTGCTGGGCGAAGCGCTGCTCGACGAAGAGGTTGGAAGCGATCAGAGAAGCATCCGATCTTGGTTTGTGGAAACAGAGGAAACTTCCACCGTGATATTTCCTCCGACGCAAGTCAAAAATTCCTCCGGGTAATCAATAAGAATAGGTATAAACAACAAACTGTGACGGGAAATTATTGTGCAATCCCGCGATCGGACGGTTGTGGACGTTGAGTGCACGAGCGCGCAACAGATCAATTTTCTCTCTCTATATATATAAATATTATGCTACACAACTCATCCGTAAGCACTTCCATTATCTATTGTCCGATCCTTTAAGGTTCAGGAATTGAGCTATAATACTCACCCGATCGGACGGTGGATAATGGAGATGCTCACGGAAGAATTGTATATATATATATATATATATATATATATATATATATATATATATATATATATATATAGTTAAAAGTTAATTGCTATGGTGAATATTGGTCGATATTTAGGAAAATTGATAAATAGGTCTTTGTGCTCACGTCAAATATTTTTGTTTTACAACGATTTGTTTTAGTTCATTTAGGTGCTATAAGGATTCTCAAAGATTTGAGAAATTAAAATAATTATATATTAAAAGGTATAGAGGATGGGCGGAAGAATTAAGATACATGTAGTTTTTTATGAGAGCATGACATAGGTTATTGTCATTTTTTTTATAATTTAGGTGTCCAGACCTTTTGCTCGGTTAACACTGGATGTATTGATCCTGCTACATGGATATTGTCAGGGGCGGATCCAGAATTTAAAATTTGGAGGGGCCGTGATACAATTCAGATTTTTTGCTCTTCGATTTTGTGCCTCCTAGGAGGGATTCTCTCAAACTCCATCAGTAAATATTTAAAAAATAATAATACGTATTAAACCACCACCGGCCTATCCGGCGGTGGTCCTCCGATGCTTAAATCAGAATCATCATGGATAAAAAAAATATATTAAATACAGTAAAAGTAATACAGAGTAAAAAGAAGAGAATTTATCTCATGTGTAGCTAGAAACATGTAAGAGACTGCGAAATAATATTTAGATAATACCATAAGAAGAAGAAATCGTCGAATAGCTAGAAAAGAAATGTCAAAAAAAATCACATGAGATCCTCTATGATAATTAATTAAACTCAGATTTAATTAATCAAACACTAGTTAATTAATTAAACAGATTAATTAATATAACCCAATTAATCAATTAAATCAAAATTTATTTAATTACTTTAAAGTTAATTAATCAATTAAAATAGATTAACCAATCTAAAACCAATTAATCAATTAAAATAAATTAATTCATCTTAATTCATCTAGGTTTAATTAATCTAAATCTAATTAATTATTTAAATCTAATCCAAATTAAATAATTCAAATAATCCGATTAATCAAAATATAAAATTGTTTAAATAAAATCTTAATTAATCTAACCTTCAAATGTCGACGGATTTCATATGCGATCGGGCGGAACATGATGACGACTAATGATGCAGTGGCGTGCGATTGCAAATGTGATGCGACATTGACGAGACAACTTTCGTGATCACAATATGGTTGTGCACGTGAAGTAGAGGCCGATGGTGACTGGAGACGCGATTGGCAACGCCGAGTTGGCAGGGACAATGACAAATTGATGCACAACGACGGACTCACGAGTCGCGGCGTGTGAGCAACAAGCGAAGAGAAATTGTGGATGATGATTGTGACATAATAGAAAAAATTGAGAACGATGGCTACGACATGATCGTTCTATGTAGGATAGAAAATAAATATATAGTAATTATATTTTATATAGTAATTAATTATATAGTATTTTTATAGATAGAAAATAAGTATAGAATTTCGGGAAAGAAATTGATAGGCTTAATTATGCATGGACTGAGATCTCATTATTATATAATTTTTTTTATAAATATAAATATAATTTTTTATAAAACATGTGGACTGGAGGGGGGGCCATGACCCCCTCCAGTCTCAATGTAGATCCGCCGTTGGATATTGTCCATCTGAATAAATCAAATGAGAGCGATGGAGACTTATGGTTCAACTTAGACTTCACCACTGAGAGCTCACACTTGAAACTCCAAAAAGTAAAGACTCAACTTAAAAGTTTAAGGAGCAATGTCCAAAAGAGGAATCGAACAGTGACAATATAGTTGTCATTCTACCGTTCCGCTGAGGCCGGCATAGGTTACTTTCATGGTTAAGGTTAACTTTGTCTCGACGACCATCCTTCTACTAATCTATCCTCCTCCATCCTTGCAAGGGTGGTATAAGAATATTCATTCATTCTCCTAAATCTTAACAAAGAAATCTTAAATTTTCTCATTCTATGTTTGACTTTGACTTGCATTTAAAGTATATTATTTCTTGATATGGAATCTATTTATTACTCGTAGAGTAGATAATAAAATTTAAGATAAAACTTAATTTTATTTTTTTTGGCGTGAAAAGGGACAAATAAAATTTGAATTTGATGCCCAAAATTGAAACTTTGCGAAGAGCTAAAATAATTAATATTCAATATGAATAGCTAAATTTCCAAACAATAAGACAGATTTGAAACGGAGTAAAAAATTCAATCAAATATAATTTAATTGTATAAAAACATGCTTAATTTTCCATCATGTACGGTGCTGCCTCCGTTGGGCCAACTACCCAAATCTTAAACACTTACACATTCAAGGAGGAGAAGCAATCAGGAGTATTGGGCCTGAATTCCTCGGCTACAGAACGCCTGCATTCCCAAAACTTGAGTATCTAGCATTCAAGAACATGCCGAATTGGGAAGCGTGGGTATTGCGTGAGGCACAGGATGTGGAACCTAACGAGGATGTTCATGCAAGTAACCTCAATTTCTTTCCTAATCTGAAACGATGCATCATCATCCACTGCCCAAAGCTGAAAAATAGCATCCTTCCTTCAACTAGGTATTTGCAAATTAATAACTGTCCAAATTTGAAATATGTAGAGAAGATTGGCATGTTGCAGGAATTGGCAATTGTTTTCCCCTCTCAAACAAGACAGCTTCCACAGTGGGCGTCAAGCCTGATTAATGCCACTTTGCATAGTTTGCAGACATTTGACATGAAATGCAATTCACTTCTACTAGATAGTTGCAGTAAGGGGAAGCAAAATTGGCACATCATTCAACAAATTCCACAAGTTTTTATTTATAGCATTGATGGTGAAACACGCTTATTGCTCAGTAAGGACTCGTACAAATACGAAATAAAGGATGAGTTTGGAAGTTTCATCGCCCTTGTAAGTCCTCTGATAATCTTTTTTCTTACCATGTAGCTTATTGCAGATCTTTCAATATTGTTAGGGAAAAAAAACTTATAAAACTATTTTATTCTATGGACAGGATCAACCAAGCTTCCATGGCTAATTGTTTCCTCCATTATTATCAAGGTTAGATACTAATTAATGGTGTATTTTATAATATCATTACAAATAAAATGTACGTACTTATTTATTTATGTCTACTTGAAGATGGTTTGTTGGAATTGATATATTTGACCAAGGTGTATATTTCCACTAGATCATAGTGGTGTTTGATGACACACTGCAGCTTCTATGTATGTATAATTTATCTTTGGATTCTAGTGTTTATAGGCTTGCATCTCTGCCTTTTATTTGTTTAAATCTACTCTTTTGTGAAAAAAATTATTTTGCTCTGTATTTAGAATAAATATTTTCGATTGTGTGTTGTAAACTACTTATTTGTGTTTGCTGCCTCAGAAATGCTTTGAATGGTACATTATAACTTATAAGTCATAAGTTATTTATTCGTTTTCTCCTGTGTATATTGTTTGAATGATATTGCATATTGTAAATTACTATTTGTGCTCTCTATCTATATTGAAATAATATGATTCGTTCTATTTCTTGAAAATGATACAGAACTCCTTTTTCATATATTTATAATATAGATGTTTGAATCTTATTGCTTTTGGATTCATGATGGGTCATTATTGTTTGTGAATATAATAGATTAGTTAATTTCACTCTTGCATTTAGTTAAATCTTTGTTAAATTTGGCAATGAAAAAATGTATATAAATTCATTGGCACAAAGAATGTATTAATTATATACATATATTCCCTCTCCTTGTTTACTCACAAAAAATAAAAAATAAAAAACATAAATTGTCATACACCTTATAAGGATTTCGACGGAGACATTTTGAGATTAATTTATTGAAAATAAAATAAATTTTTTCAATTCATTCTTTCTCATTTATTTCTTGTATCGAAGGCACGTTGACGGTGCATTCTTAATTTACCCTCTCTCTCTTACATTCAACATGTACTGAGCACACTGTCTCTTATGATTTAATCTCCTCAAATAAGTTAAAAGTTGGGAGGATATAGAGATGATAAAGAGAAAAAGCACAATAATGTATCATTAATATCTTTTCCTTTTCGATCTTTTCTTTTGATTTGTCTATCAAATAATTTTGGAGTACAATTTATGCCTATTAAAAAATCGACTATTAGAATATTCATCTAGAGTGGCATTTGAATTCAGCTTTCACGGATAAATCTGAATGACTAGCACAATGCAGATATGCAAAGGATAAACATAGGTCAATCCCCGTCAAAAGTAGGGTACCTGCTCTCCGCTGTGTCAAATGTCAATACGACTATAGGTCGATCATGATTTACCTTCTTTCATATCGATCTCAAAGAGTGTTAGGATGAACGATATCATCTTTAAATGCAAAGGTAGAGTGACATTTGAATATGCTCCTTTTAGTTATTTCTCGCTTTACCACAATATCATTTTGTTAGTGCAATCGGTTCAAATCACAATTGACCAGACTCGAGTTGGACTCGAGTAAGATTTTAATGTTTGACAATAACATTTTATAATGAGTTTGACAATATAGTTTGACCATATGTTGACCAAGCTTGAGTGAGACTAAAGGAAAAGTCCAAGTATGGAGACTTGATATGGAAAAATCCAAGTATGGATACTTGGCATGGAAAAACCCAAGAATGAATTTTTTACAAGGAAAAGTCCAAGTATTGAAACTTGGCATTGATAAGTCTAAGAATGGATTCTTGGCAATGGAAAGTCCAAGTATGAATGTTTGACAATGGAAAGTCCAAGTATGAATACTTGGTAAAGGTAAAAGCCCAAGTGTGAAGTCTTGACTGTGTAAGTTCAAGTGTGTAGTCTTGACAGCGAAATTCCAAGTATGAATACTTGGCAAAGGACCCATTAGCATGAAAAAACTAATTGAAACACTCGAAGGCTAGTGCAAGGATGAACGAGTCGTGAAGGACTCGGAGGGATCTGATAGGCGTGAGACTGATAGAAGTGGCTTGAAGGCTTAGGTCTAGACTAAGGGTACCCGATAGCATGATATAGCTAATGAAAGCACTTGAAGACTAAGGTGATGGGTGAACGAATCATAGAGGACTCGGAGGGATCCGATAGACGTGAGGCTGATGGAAGTGGCTAGAAGGCTTAGGTCTAAGCTAAGGGTGTGTATCAAGTATGAGGGGATCATACTTGGGTTAAATCTCAGTTTTGAGGTGTATCAGTCGACTGGTCGAGTGCTTCATACTCATAGGCTCAGGAGACTCATGTAGAGTCGACTGGTTGAGTAGTCGATTGAGGCTCGATTTCCGACATGTGGCTCTAACAGTCGACTGCTAGGGTTGAGCAGTCAACTTGAAGTAGACAGAGCACAGAAGATTTCATAGTCGACTGCTAGTTCAGGGCAGTCGACTGATCGACCAGAATCTGACGTGGATAAGTCCGTTGTGAGGCAACAGATATGTGGGGCAGTTGATTGTTAGGCGAAAATCTAGCTCAGTGCAGGTTATAAAATGAGCTCAGCATGGAGGATTTTTGCAGTGGTTCTTAGGTGATTTTGAGATGAAGTGTTGCTGCATTTCAAGTCTTCAAGAGTCATCCTAAGCAACCAAAGTATCAAGCAATCAAAGCAATCTTTGTAAAGTGTTCTTTACTTGTATTCACTTTTTATTTCATTTTGGTTGTAGTTTACTTTTGTAAGCTTATCGTATGAGGTTTCTTCACCTCTGGTATTATACTGAGAAAGAGAAGTTCATAGTGAGGGTAGATCACTAAAACACCATCATAGAGTAGGAACTAATGTTCCGAACTACATAAAAATCCTTTGTGTTATGCTTGCATTTTTGTGTTTTGTATTTGTGTGTATTTATATTTGTTTTTGTATATTCCGCTGCACACTAACTTTGTAGATGAACACGATCAAACACAATCGAAGAGAAATCGACAAATCGCTATTCAACCCCCTTTAGCTCATAACAAAGGTCCTAACAATTGGTATCAGAGTCTGGTGGTTCTTCTAAGGACTAACCACCGGAAGGAGCAAGAGCTAGATGAAGATGGAGCCAAGCGATGGATTCAGCTATGACATCCGGATCCCTCCACCATTCGACCAAGAAGACTTTTCGACATGGAGCGTGAGGATGAAAATGTTCCTCATGATGAAATCGAAGATTGGTTCATTTTGGTGGATGGGTTTGAATTTTCAAGGGGGCCAAAGGGAAGATTCCTCAAGATGAAGAAATGGACGGAGGAACAAATCCAAACCTTCGAGATAAATGAAAGAGTAAAGAAAACCCTAATTGATGTAATTCCTAACGATTTATTGTGTAAGATAGGAAAATTCGAGGATACAAAGGATTTATGGAGCAAGCTAGCCAAGCTCCATGAAGAGTCCTCACCGGCCCAAGACAATGAGAAATCCAAGGAGGCAAGCTCATTGTCTCAAGAACTTGAAGATTCAAAAGTTGAGAGGTGCTCAACATCCGAGTCAGAAGAGATCGAAGAAACCTCCACCTCTAAGATTGACGGGGAGGAAAGACATTCAACATCGGAGCAAGAGGAGACCTCAACTTTCGGAGCCGATGAAGAATCATCCCACATCGCCCCTACTGAGCTAGGTAACTCAAGCATTATTTGTTAAAATAAAAATCATATAATATGCTTTGAGTGTAGGGAGAAAGGGCATTATAAGAGTAAATACCCAAAGTTGGTCAAGAAGAGAGCTCAAGTGGCACCAACGACCAAAAAGAAGATCAAGAGACCGGAGTCCCAATTCGCAAGAGCAAGGATCATATAGTGTGCTTTCAGTACCAACAAAAGGGCCACTACCGAAGCGAGTGTCCTAGAGGAAGACACCCTAAGAAGGACATGAGACGAGCTTCATGTGTAGGGGGAGCTAAGGCAAACCCTAAGGTAAAGTTTAATAATGCACCTTTAAGTCTTAAGGTTAAGAAGTATGCCAGTGATATATCATATTTTAATTCACTTGCAATTGTTCATGATCAAAAGCATGCTAGAAATAAATATTTTTGCTTGGGTGATAAACATGATAATATATCTAAGGACAATCCTATAACTATTAATTCTAGAACCATTAACTCTAGGACTACCATACTTAAGGATAGCAAAAACCTAGGTAATGATCCCAAAAAGACTAGACATATGTCTAGGAGAAACAATGCCCAAAGAAATGATGGAAAATCAAAATTTGAGGCATTAGAGGTAGAAAATCAAGTTTTGAGATCAAGACTTAATAAATTGAAAAAGACCTTTGCAAAGATGTCAAATTCGATTAATGGATCTAATGGACAAACTTTAGGTCTTGGTAGGAAGGATTTACCTAAGGACAAGAAAGGTTTGGGTCACAAACCTAAGTCCAAGAAATCCTACCATAGTATTCCATTTAATTATGGAACTAGTCCTAGGTCTAGAAAAACTAAGGTCACAAAGGAAGTCATTCTTAGAGTTGACCATGGTAGATGTCTAGTGGCTAAGATTTCAAAGAAGCCTTGTAAAGTTACTAAGAAGGTCACAAGGGAAACCATCCCCAGAGTTGATTTAGACAAGACCAAAATGACCAAGGCTTCCAAGTCTAGGAGAGTCATTAAAAAAGTATTAAGGGAAGTCATCCCTAATAAGTACCTAGTAAACCCAAAGAGCTCCAATAGATATTGAGTTCCTAGAAGCGTGATCCTTTCACGCTAAATGGGTTCAGGATATGTCAACCTTTAATTGATAGGTAGTTAACGTAACCATAGTAGAGCTAACATTTTAGAATATTTTCAAGGTAAAGCAATATTTTGGAAATAAGAGTAGAAATTAATCCTAAAAGATTTTAGGATGTGCCAATAGAATTTATGAAGTTTGAAGAATTGATAAAAATTAACACAAATTAAGTTAGAGTCAAAAGTATGTCATTTTGGAGTTTTGGCACACTTGAGGGATATTAGTGTCATTATGGCAAATTGGATATAATCCTAGAAAATGACAAGTAAGCTTAAAACTTATATTTTCATACCTTGATATTTATATTTGTCATGCTTTTGTTTGTCATATGTCATGTCATAATAATACTTAGGTTAATTTTAGTATGCTATGATATCATGCATCATGGGCAAATGCTTTTTAAATTATTCAATCATTTATGTCATGATCACATTCATGCATTAACTTGAATTTAAGGAAATTGACAATTATTTGATGTCCTAGATAAGGGAATCAAATTGGATTTGCTTAGATACTATGCATGCACCTTTATATTTAGGGAAGAACAAAATCCACATCTCACAAAAATCATAAGGAAACATGTGTATGTATTGATACACCCTAGACACATATGAGATGTTAGGATAATGAGGTAAGTTTAATGTTCTTATATGGTACTTTAAAATGAACTTAAACTCTTTCAATCATAAGCATAAATTATGAGGAAAGCTAATGTACAAATTATGTGCATTTATCCCATTGACCATGATTGAAATTAAGGTTTTGAAAATATTTTAAAATCATTTTGCAAAACCTTAATGAAGTTTATCTTTTGATAGGAATCACCATTGAGAATGTTGACAAAAAATTAGGTAAAATATTGAAGGTTTCAATCCTTTTGAACTTTGTATCAATCTCTTAAAATAATGGGTATTTTATTATAAAACTATTTTTCACCCATTGTATTTCATATAAGTTAATGTACGTATGAAGTTTCATGATTTTTAAAAATCAGAGTCCAGTCGACTGCTATATGTCACTAGTTGACTGATGATGATTTCAGTCAACTGGTCTCTGACGGAGTTGACTGTTGAGTCTGATTTTGACTGAACAAGATGTGTTTAACCATTAGACTCTAACCCTAGGTCAGTTAACATCTCCTAACCCTATGGAATCCTTGGACAAGCATTGGAAAGGTAAGATATTCGTTGAAAATGAATTGAAGAGTTAATTAGGGTGTTAATCGAATTTTAAGGGATGTTAAAGTTTAAGTTTGAACTTTTACCCTTAATTTTGATGGTTTAGATTTTCTATAGACTTGTGAACTCTCCAATGACATTGTTGGTGCAATGGTCAAGAGGGAGCAAGCCTTTATGGAGAGTTTTATCCATCATGAGATGATAAATGTTTTTTTCCTTATGGGAGAGAATGGATAATTGTCTTTCATTGGAATGAAGACATTTATGATGAGTTTTGAACTAAGGGGGAGAATGAAGGATCTCATTGGGAGATGAATCATTGAAAATCTTAGTAGACTTTTTTATGTATGCCAAAGGGGGAGAAATGAAGGGTTTACGTTAGGAAATCTTTATTATGCTTTGACATAAGAAGTCCAAGTATGAATACTTAGCAAGGGGAATTGGGCTTATGGGACAACCTAACTTAAAGGTATTATCAAACATCAAAAAAAGGAAGATTGTTGGTACAATCGGCCCAAGTCACGATTAATTAGACACGAGTTGGACTCGAGTAGGATTTTAATATTTGACAATAACCTTTGATAATGGACTTGACAATATAGTTTGACCATATATTGACCAAGCTTGAGTGAGACTCAAGGGAAAGTTCAAGTATGAAGACTTGACATGAGAAAGTCCAAGTATTGATATTTGGCATGGAGAAGCCCACGAATGGATTCTTAGCAAGGAAAAGTCCAAGTATGGAGACTTGGCATGGAGAAGTCCAAGAATAGATTTTTGGCAATAGAAAGTCCAAGTATAGATACTTAACAATGGAAAATCTAAGTATGGATACTTGGCAAAGGTAAAAGTCTTTGGTTATGTAAGTTCAAATGTGTAGTCTTGGCGGCAAAAGTCCAAGTATGAATACTTGGCAAAGGACCCATTAGTATGACGAAGTCGATGAAAGCACTTGAAGGCTAGTGCAAGGATGAACGAATCGTGAAGGACTCGGAGGGATCCGATGGGTGTGAGGCTGATGGAAGTGGCTTGAAGGCTTAGGTCTAGACTAAGGGTACCTGATAACATGACATAGCTGATGGAATCACTTGAAGGCTAGTGCGATGGTTGAACGAGTCATGGAGGACACGGAGGGATCGATAGGCGTGAGACTAATGGAAGTGGTTGGAAGGCTTAGAACTAGACAAATGGTGAGTATTAAGTATGAGAGGATCATACATAGATTAAACCTCTGTTTTGAGGTCTACGGTCGGTAGTGGTATTGTCCGATCGGTGGTCAAGGACCGATCGTGACCGAGGAGGTTCGACTCACCACAATGGCTCTAGCAATCGACTACTAGGGTTGAGCAGTCGACTGGCCACTGACAGTCGACTGCTAGGGTAGAGTAGTCGACTGAAATTAAGTGAACAAAGGATAGAAGGTTTTGTAGTCGACTGTTGACTTATGGCGATCGACTGGTGTCTATGGAAGTCGACTGATCGACTAATATGTGACGTGGATAAGTCCATTGTGAGGCAACGGATATGTGTGCAGTCTACTGCTAGGTAAGAGTAGTTGATTATTTAGAGAAAATTCAGCTCGATGCATGTTATAAAAGGAGCTCGACGTGGAGGATTTTTGCAGCGGTTCTTGGGCAATTTTGAGGCGAAATGATGCTGCATTTTAGATCTTCAAGAGCCATCCTAAGCAACCAAAGCATCAAACAATCAAAGCAATTTTTTTGTAAAGTGTTCTTTACTTGTATTCACTTTTGTATTTCATTTTGGTTGTAGTTTACTTTTGTATGCTTATCGTACGAGGTTTCTCCACCTCTGGTGTTATATCGAGAAGGAGAAGTTCATAGTAAGGGTAGATCACTAGAGCACCGCCGTAGAGTAGGAACTAAGGTTCCTAACCACGTAAAAAATCTTTTATGCTATGCTTGCATTTTTGTGTTTCCTATTTGTGTGTATTTGTATTTGTTTTTGTATATTCTACTGCACACTAACTTTGTAGACGAACATGATCGAACACAATCGAAGAGAAATCGACAAATCGTTGCACATTTGTGTAGGATAACATCTTCTCCCAGAAGCTCCTCTCGGAGGGTACATACCTCGACTGGTTCCTCCCGTCAGCTTCTTTTGGAGATGGTTTGTACTTCCTCCACATAACACTTTCTTGCCGCTTTCTGATCTCTTTGTGCTTCTCCCACTTGGGCGGCCACTGGGAACTTCACCTTTTGGTGATAGATTGAGACAACTGCTTGGAAGGAATGTAGGGCTAGCTTTCCAAGAATAACATTATAAGCTTGGGCAGCTTCTACCACCGTGAAAGTAATAATCCTGGTTCAGTGGAAGGGCTCCTTTCCGAGAGACAGAGGCAAGTCGATCCGGCTGAGGGGTGATACCTCATGCCCCGAAAACCCAAAAAGGGCAGTGTTCAAGGGTTGAAGCTTGGTCTTATTAAGCTGCATGCGCTCAAAAGCTTCTTTAAATAGAATATTTACTGAGCTACCTGTGTCTATGAAGACTTGAGCCACATCGTAGTTAGCGATCATAGCTTGGATCACCAAAGCATTGTCGTACGGGATCAAGACTCCTTGTAGGTCTTCCGATTCGAAGCTGACAGTGGGTTCTTCAGTCTTCCTACGGCTGGTTCCCACCTCCATATTCTCCAATCGTCGGCTATGAGCCTTCCTTGAACGGTTGGAGTCTCCATCCGTTGCTCCTCCTGCAATCATACTAGTTGTACCTCGGTGAGGGGCATTCTACACATCTAGATAAGAATCTTCACGCCCAGGAGCATGTTGTCTCAGGGGCAACTCAGAAGACTGTGGTAATTTAGCTTGCCTTTCTAGTCCTTGGGGGTGAGCCCATCGGGCATATCTTGGCGAGTCAGGTTGCGTGTCTGCCCTTGACGGTTCCCGCCTGACTTCTCGGCGTTGTGGCTTGAAGCTTGTCCCTTGATCGTCGTGTCTTTCCCAAACCACCTGTTAGATTTCATCCACAAATTTATGGCATTCTTGCATGGAATGCACATATACTTGATGAAAGGCATAGAAGAGCCGAGGTTGTCTTGGAATAGCGGGTGATCTGCTAACTTCTTGCACGACTTGGATGGCCTTGCTTCTGGCCAGATGAGGTGCATAGCTTTTCGGGAGGTGAGGCAGAATTTGGACAGGGGTGGGGGCTCTTCTAGGAGGATGAGATCTATCCTCATGCTCCTTGACAACCCTCTCAACTTCTTCCAAATTAATGTATCTCTCTGCCCGCCCTAATAGAACTTCAAAATCTGTTGGCGACCTTTTCATCAACGACTTAGAGAAATCGCCTCGCCTCAAGCCCTGGGACAAAGCATTGACCATAGTTTTAGCTGAGGCAGAAGGTACGTCCATGGCCACCCGATTGAATCGATGGATGTACTCTCTCAGCGACTCTTGGTTTCTCTGCTTCATAGACAAAAGGCTGAGGGCAGTACCTCGGCTATTCATCGGGGCTTTCCCCTTCTTAGGGTCTCTTGTCGGTGACTTTTGAGAGATTTCCTCTTCTCGTGAAGCTGCCCTAGATGATTCCCTTGATGACGCGACTGAAGACTCCACCAGAATTGATGCTACATGAATAGGTGATGATGGGGCTGGAGCTGGAACAGCAGGCACCTGCGTCGGAGTTGGAGTCGGGGATGTGGGAATAGGGTGGGGGTTTTGCGGGAATTGCCTTCACAGGATTTCCTCCATGGTGTCGTGAACCAGGGTGATGATATTCTCTCTTGTCAAAGCTTTTCTATCCATGGAACCTTGATTTTTTTAGTTTACCCTACGGTCCCTCATCTGTGCCTCAGTTCAGAGCGATTCCCACAGACGACGCCAATTGTGTTGGGGTTGAAACACTGGGATGAGGGACTTGGCTAGAACGAGGACGACTCGAGAGAAGGTTCGGTGATGCAACTGAGGGTGATTTGATGAAGCTGATTCAATGACTCGGCTAGGGGTGACTCGACGAAGTTGATGAATCGGCCAGCTGAGTTTTAGAAATATGCGTATATATAGCAATGACCCAAATCTTTGTTTAAAAATACTAAGTTGCAAAACTTAAACATTCTATAAATCTTTATTTAAATTGTATAACTTGCAAATAATACCTATTCTGAAAAATGAAATTTTAAATTCTAAGAACCTAAAATAAAAAATTAATTAACTTTGTTCGAGTGCGCAACCACGTCGGTCAGGAGGAGTGAAGCCTAATGGCCGGCGATGAAATTGAAATGGAAGCTTGTTCAAAGTGATGGGATGCCTAATTTTCTATCTTTGCTCCCTTTGCGTGGTTGCTACACAAGAAGCTGCTTGAGTGAGAGTGTTGGACAACATTTTTTTTTATGAAGATAAATATATATATCATCAAAATAGCACAATCATACATGATTCAAGGAGCCTACTCATATCATATCCGACGAAGTGTCCGATCTGAGTAGACATCTAGGCAGAAAGTACATGTGCTCTCAAGAATACCAACACTCTTACTGTACCAACCCTCTCCTGTACTGTGCAGTCAGTCCTCCCTCTCCCACCCTGTTGCAGTAGATGGAAGTATGACCACATCCTATGACAATCACACATCCTGTGTCCGAGTGCACCCCATCCTGATGCAATCTCTGCCTGATCCGGTCCTGCGATCCAGCCCGTACATCCTGTCCGAGTCACTTGTCATCTGTCAGCATCCTCCTCTCTAGTGTTGTGAACCCACTTTTAGCAAGTGGTCAGCTGTCAACGGATTTGCGGCGTCTTTACCGCGAGTCGTTTGCTGCGGACTAGATAGATCATTACGGTGGATCTATTCACCCAAAAAGGCTTATTGACTAAGCCCCAGCCAAAAACGGATTTGATATGTCTTTACCGTCAGCCGTTTGGACAACATGAGTAGAGCCTTTGGAAAATTGACCATATCAAACTCTTTCCCAGAAACAAGAAAAAAAACATTGTTTGGCCGGTCAATGGTAGACGAGGTGTCGTTGATGCCAGGCCTACCATTGATTAATGAACGGCTCGAGTTCACCAAGAAATCAACTTGAGAATTTTCAATTAAATTCCAACTTGTCCTTCTGTTGCCTTTAAATGAGAACGAGAGAGGGACTATAGTGCATTATCGATACAAACACGATAGCAGTCAATAGAGGTACTATAATGCATTAGGTCATGAAGGTGGAGAATAGGGAGGATTATAGAGATAATGAGAAGTTGATAATTTTCCCTTTTTCCTTCCTAAGTATTTTTTTTTTTTAATCTTCCCTTGTCACCTATTTTCCCTCTTGCTTCTCTACTCAGGAGTAAACCAAGCCTGCTCTCGCGGGAAGGGGTTAGTGGCTAACGTATATAGAAAGTTGTACAAATGGATAACAGGTCAATCCCTCGTAAAAACGAATTCCGTCCCTCCATGTGCTGATTACTAGTCTCAAGGGCTAAATGTCCACCGTAATTTACCTCCCTTACGATGGTCCAAGGGCAAACTGATACGGGCCGCTAGGTTGGCGGTTTCAACCTTTGCACAAAAGGAGTAAACCAAGCCTGAAAAGTGTGATTTTTTTTTCTTTAATTCTTAAACAAGAGAAATTTTGCTTAAGTTTGGTTGATAATGAATCGAGAAACAATTAAAATGGAAATGAGTAGATTTAACCATAACAAACCTATGAAAAGATCCAAACACAAATAAGAGAGATTATAAAAACATTTAACTAGACAATAATTTTTATTCCATACAAAAGACACCGATTAGAGATAAGAATAAAAAGGGAATCCAAACATGATCCCACCAATAATTTTATAGTTGCTTAGACAAACAAAGACTCCACCCAAAGAAACATGAACCCCTGTTATTTCTCATCGATGCAAATCCCTTCTTACTGTTGAATTCCCGAGAGTTCATCTCGAAAGCTAAAATGGATTTTATGGTTGCAACTTTTTTTTGTGGGTCCTTAATTTGAATGAAATGAATGGGTGGCTTTAGAGAAATGAGTACGAATTGAATTTGTGCGGATGTTGCTCCCTCTTAAAATTAACTTATCTAGTGTCTAATTTCAGTGAGATTGTTTATGCAAATTAAAGGGTTTATGACATTATAGTTCATTTTTTATTTTACTAAATCTTTTGAATAAAATGTATAATTTTTGAATAATTTACTAATATATTATTGTCCCTCAACATCAACTATTTATCACCGTCCCTGCCTCTGATTTTATCAAGAAACTAATAGTTGAAAGTAATAATAGCCAATGTAATATTTTATTTTAAAAAATATGAATAATTTTGTATGATATGATATAATTTACATATGATTTTATTTGTGCAAAAAGAGATTCGTTCGCTCTTAGCATCAGTCGGTCTCACCGTAAATCATAGAGAGCATATTGTCCAATTTAAAATTAGTACAAGAATTCCAAAAGACTTACAGTGTAACGAGACAACAAGGGACTGGACAGCAACGCATGGAAGTAGTTGGCATTGAATCAATAATTGCACTACGATCGATTGATCTCTTCTTATGCAGCAGCCTCCATCTCTCTGGTATACATATCCATTTTAAAATGCATCAATTGAGCAATTATATAGGAGATCATGCAGCAGCTCTATCCATTACTTTTGCTTAAATCTTCAATCGTCAGTACTGTCACTAAGGTATGCTATTTCCTCTTTCTCTTTCTCTTTTTTTTTTTTTGATGGATTATTGTTTATTTTTTTGATCGTATATATATGTTCAGTTCAATCAGGTATGCAAAAACTTGAGCATGATCATATAATTAAGGGAAATAGTTTTGGCTATAAAAGTAGCGATCATATGCAAATTTTTTTCCTTTTAATTCTGAACAAACTCAAATATCATTCAATTATATTAACGATCCTCATCTTTAAAATGTCTGATCTATTAATACAATTTGGGTAAAAATTAAAAGAAAATACCTCTATAAAATCTAAAAAAAAAAAACAGATCGACTGACTCGTCCAAATTATAAAAAAAAATTCCAGTAGATAAAATTTTATTTTATAAATTAATATATGACCATTTTAACACATCTATAATTTTTATTTAAATTTATACAAAAATAATTTATAAAATAGAATAATCCAACTAGAAATTTTCAGAGTAAAAGGAAAATTTTAAATTTATAAAATAAAATAATCATGTCTATAAAAAATATAAATTTATAAAAGAGTAATTTTTATTTAATAAAAAAAATCAAAGAAAGGAAGTTAGAAAAAAAAGAGTTGGTCTCAAAGCTTTTTTTAAATAAAATTTATTAGATAATTTAATATTGTACATAAGTACTACATAAAGTTATCAATCATTTATATAGTCAATGAGATTCGTTTGACTGAAATTTATACCCTACATCAATTAAATTTCAATTATTGGATAAGACCAAATAAAATAAAAAAAAATAATTTGTCAATTCAATTTCTTAATTTTTGAAAATAAGAAAAAAAAATACGTAGACGTTTGGGTAAAAAAAAAGTTTCAACAAATATAATTCATAAAAATCATTATTTATTTTAAAAAAAATCATATTAATAACAGCATACTTTTTATTTAAATTTATAAAAGAATAATTTTAAAAATATATTTAAAAATAAAAAAAAATCACACCCATAAATTCATAAGAAAATTATTTATAATTTTATAAAAATATTTATCACAATAAAAAAATAATTGCCGCCAATAAAAGTAAAAAAATTAAATTTGTAGAAATATAATTTGACAATGTATTTTGATAACATTTTGAATTTATAAATAAAATTAATCATATCGATCCTTAAATAAATTTAAATTTCATAAAATAATTTATAATTTTATTTAATTAAAAAAATAATCCCATGCATCCATTAAATAAATATAAGTTAGAAAAAATACACTCACATTTTTAACGCCCTTTTAATTTTGTTTTTAAAAGACAAACTTGATTTTTGCTCATTCACATTAATTAGAGAAATTGAAAATTAACTAGTATACTAATTGCATTGTCAATTAGTCATTGATATTTCTTTGGCATAAAAGCCATTTATGCTGTTTAGTATATCTTATTATCTTAACAAGTATTCTTATTACTTCTTCACAATTAATTTCTGGTATAAAGGCTCTCTTTTTCTCATAAGGGCAAACAAAAATTGATAAGAATGCAAGCATAGACAGAAAGTATTCCGGTATAAATTCTGATCTAGCCTTGAGCAGTTGATTCATCCATCTCAAGAAATGGCAATGGTCTTACAGTTTTTTGTTTCAAAATACCTTGGCAAATTATCTGATTTTATCGACGAAGATATATGTAAAGTGCTAGGGGTTAGAGAAGAAATTGAGAGACTTCATAGAAAATTATCAAGAATCAGTCCCTACATTCAAGATGCAGAAAAAAGAAGAAATAGAGATGCTGCGATCGACAATTGGGTGAAGGAATTAAAAGACGTCATGTATGATGCAGAAGACATAATTGATCTTTGCATGGTCGAAGGTGGAAGATTATTGGAAGCTCAACCATCTGCTTCTTCAAGGGTATGCTCTCCGATCAGCTTGCTTTCATCTTGCTTTCAGTGTTCTAAGTTCCGCAGAAACATTTGGAATCGAATAAAAAGAGTTAATGATAGACTCGACGAAATCAAAGAGGACAATAATGTGGTACCCAGGTTAGAAGCACATGAAAACAAAGGCTTCGAAAATAACTCACTAAGGACGTCGTCGTCTCCCACCTCTCCCACATATGTGGCGACTGATATTGTAGGGACACGTATTATAGATGCGGCGGCCCAAAAGCTAATTTTGAAGATAGAGCAAAGCAAAAAAAAGTATAGTGTGTTGGGAATTTCTGGGATGGGTGGAATAGGCAAGACCACTCTAGCACAAAAAATATTCAACGATGAAATGGTGAAAAAACAGTTTCCAAAAACCGTGTGGCTACATGTATCCAAGAATTACTCTCAGATTGAGATACTCAAAGAGGTATTGAGAGGTGTAGGAGGGAATGATGATGGTGTTCAAACTAGAGCAGAAGTCGAAGGCAGAATTGTTCCTCTTCTTTCAGAAAGTTTGCTTCTTGTGCTGGATGATATATGGAGTGCAAACGTATGGAGAAATTTGCTTAGAAATCTCATATTGAATGGTTCCTGTTGGACTGCTATCTTATTTACCACTAGGCATGAAAATGTGGCAAGAGAAATGAGAGCTGATTTTGTCCACCCTGCTGAGAAAATGGACGAAGACAGTGGTTGGGAATTAATTAGAAAGATTGTTTTTGAAGATGAAGAGGATGTAATAATTTCTGAATTGAAAGAAGTTGGTACGGAAATTGTCAGAAAATGTGATGGCCTTCCTCTGGCAGTTAAAGTGATTGCTGGTGTTTTATTTCACAAGGAAAGGACTAAGAGGGAGTGGGAAAAAGTTGCTGAAAGTGATTTATGGTCTATCAAAGAGATCGATGACGAACTGTCCAATGCTTTATACTTGAGCTATGAGGATTTACCCATTCCCCTCAAACAATGTTTTCTTAGTTGTGCTTTCTACCGTGGCATATCAAATCAATTGGACATAATCCGACTGTGGGTGGCCGAAGGGTTTGTGGTTGAACAATCAGATAAAGATAATGTGATGGAAAATATCGCAGAAGGCTACTACAAAGAACTTATTGCAAGAAACCTTTTGCAAATTGATTTTAGATTTTTAGATGGTACAGAATTTGTTATGCATGATGTTTTACAATCTTTTGGGGAAAAACTGATGAAAGAGGAAGAGGTTATCATTAATGATGGTCATTGCACAAGTCCAAATTATTCCACAAAGATTCGTCGTTTGTCCATCTCAAGCCAAGGTGATGTGTTATCTCTTCCCAATGTGATAATAGAGCAAAAGTGTTTGAGAGCCCTACACCTCTTTAATTGCTCTCAAATCAAGCGGATCAAGGATCATGCATTTGAAAGCTTAAAGCGTCTCAGAGTCTTAGATTTGTGTGAAACATCCATAGACAGCCTCCCAGATTCTCTTATGAAATTGCTTCATCTAAAATACTTGGATCTCGATCGAACCAAGATTAGAAGGCTTCCTCAATCCATTGAGTGTCTTGCAAATCTGCAAACTTTGAATCTCTCGGGGTGTGAATCACTGCATGAACTCCCAAAAAGCATCACAAGGTTGAGCAATTTGAGGTGCCTTCGAATTTCCAATACTCCACTCACCCATGTTCCAAAGGGAGTTGGGAAGTTGAAAAATCTCAACCATCTTAATGGATTTTTTGTCGGCCATTGTGATTCCAAGAGCAGGATGGATGAAGGTTGTGACTTGGACGAGTTGCAATCTTTGTGCAACCTAATTCATCTGTTTATTGTTAAATTGGAAAGGGCAACAACGAGAGGGGGAGGAAACAGAAATTTTGTTCTTGCCGACAAAACATTTCTTAGGAGATTGAATCTTGGATGGAAAATGAATGATGATGAAAACAATGAGGAGCAAATCACGGAGGCGGAGAGTATATGCAATCAACTCAGCCCTCCACCAACCCTAAAATTTCTTCGGATGGACAATTTCCCTGGCCGACAGTTTCCAGAGTGGATGATGTCAACTTCTGTACTTGCTTCTTTGGCCGGCCTTACATATTTGAGTTTTCTCAAGTTTCCATCATGTACAGTGCTGCCTCCATTGGGCCAACTACCCAATCTTAAACTCCTACGGATTGAAGGAGGTGAATCAATCAGGAGAATTGGGCCAGAGTTCCTCGGCTGCAGAACGCCTGCATTCCCAAAACTTGAGTATCTAGTATTCAAAAGTTTGCCGAATTGGGAAGTGTGGGTATTGCGTGAGGCACAAGATGTTGCGAAACCTAACGAGGATGTTCATGCAAGCAGCGTCATCAATTTCTTTCCTAATCTGAAAGACTGTCACTTCATCCACTGCCCGATGCTGAAAAATAGCATCCTTCCCTCCACTAGCTATTTGAAAATTGATCTCTGTCCAAATTTGGAAAATACGGAAAAGGTTGGCATGTTGAAGGAATTCGAAGTTGTTTTTCCGGCTGAAATAAAACAGCTTCCGCAGTGGGTGCCAAGCCTGATCAATGCAACTTTGCATTCATTTTACATGGAATGCAATTCACTTCTACTAGATAGTTGCCGTAAGGGGAAGCAAAATTGGCACATCATTCGACAAATTCCAGAAGTTACTATTTATAGCATTGATGGTCAAACACGCTTATTGCTCAGTAAGGACTCGTACAAATACGAAAAAAAGGATGAGTTTGGAAGTTTCATCACCCTTGTAAGTCCTCTGATCATCTATTTTCTTACCTACCTTATTGCATATCTTTCAATATTGTTAGGAAATAAAACTTGTGCAACTCTTTTATTCTATGGACAGGATCAATCAACTTTATCCGAAGAGACGGGACAAGATCAATCGAGCTTCCATGGCTAGTCGTTTCCTCCATTATAATCAAGGTTAGTAACTAACTAATGGTTGATTTCATAATATCATCACGAATAAAATGTTCTTGTTTCTTTATTTCTATTTGAAGGTCATTTGTTGGAATTGGTATAATTTGACCAAGGCGCATATTTCCACTAGATCATATTAGTGTTTGGCGATGCATTACTTCTATCTATGTGTAATTTATCATCGGATTCTAGTGTTTGTAGGCTTTGCATCCCTTTGTCTTTTATTTGTCTAAAGTTGATATTCCGTGGAAAAAGATTATTTGTCTCTGTATTTAGAAAAAATATTTTGGATTGTGTATTGTAAATTGTAAACTACTTATTTGTGTCTGCTTCCTCAAAAATGCTTTGAATGTTACATTGTAAGTCGTAAGATATTTATTTGTCTCCTCCTGTGCATATTATTTCAATGATATTGCATATTATAAGTTACCATATGTGCTCTCTATCTATATTGAAATATTACTATATATTTGTTCTATTTATTTAAAAAGATATAGAATTCATTTTCCATATATTTATATTATGGAAGTTTGAATCTTATTGCTTTTGGATTCATAATGAGTCATTATAGTTTGTGAATAAAATAGATTAGTTGCTTTCAATCTTGTATTTAGTTAAGTCTTTGATAAATTTGACAATGAAAAAATTTATACGAATACATTAGCACAAAGGAAGAGAGAATGTACGTACGACATTTTCTTCCTTTTGTTTACTCATCAAAAATAAAAACAATAAATTATCATACAACTTATGAGGAGTTTGATGGAGATATTTTGGGGTTAATTTATTGAGAAAAAATTAGCCAATTTATTTTTTGTTTCTAATGTACATCTAATATAGCATTTTTCACCCACTCTCTTTACATTAAGCTCAATATCTCTTATAGCTTACTAGTCCAAAAATCGACTAGTACAATATTCATTCGCAGTGAGATTAGAATCTGATTCTATTAGTTATTCCTATGAATGTTTTACTACAGCACCACTTCCGTAGAGACCATAACAACACAACATGGATTCTAGATTGTTTCAACTAGGAACCAGAGAGATAGAAGGACGTACTTAGTAGAGTATTCATGGTCGAATACTTTTGACCGGTTGAGTATAGGTCTGATCGATCTTCAATATAGTAATCCAACTTGATCGGCCTTCTTTAGTAGGTCTTTGTCAAGTCGGGCGTACGTATGATTTCAAGAGATCGGATGTTGGATGTTCATAGGTCGGCCTTCAACGAAGCTTTAGTAGGAGGTCCGACGGATGAAATTAGACTTCGGAAGTTGAGTGTCGCTAGCGCCTCGAGAGATCGGTTATCTTCGGAGATCGATCTAAGCAGTTTAGATCTGAGAGGACTCAAAACACATGAGAAGAGGTCTGAGGAGGATCTCAGTGTGTCCTCTCCGACGCTCAAATTAATCACTGAAGAAAAATAGAAAAAATAGAAAAGAAATCTCCAGTGTTCACCTTCCTCTCACCTTTATATAGTATGAGAAGAGCACATCTCTTCCATGGAGGAAAATTAAAAGAAGCATTTTTACTAAGGAATATCAAAAGATATTTTTGTATGGAGATATGAAGTGGACACATGTAAAGGTACATATATCCTATTGCCACGTTGAGTAATCCTCTAATTCACCCTGATCCAGAATATGGGAATTGGTCGATGCATCTAACTTCATGAAAATTGAGCCAAAAGAAATAATACACGAAAGGCATATCACATACTCAAGTGACTAATTCTTTTCAAATAAAATGCGATTTGTAGAGATGCTAAATATGTGATGCGGCGAGGAGAATTCGCTTCACCCCCTTTCGATGCGATAAAGGCACGAAGGGAGCTTTTGAAGGGTTCTCACAGGCCGCAACAGTAAAAGATGTCTTGAGAAGACGAAGCTAAGAAACGCAAAATCCACGCAGACAGCGGAAACTAGAACACAAGATATAACGTGGTTCGGAATGAATATTCCTACTCCACGGAGGTGAACTCTCTCACTGGGGACAATGCCCAAGCACTTTCCACTATGAATGTCCTCCTTTACGGAAAGGAAACTTCCCGAGATCGAGAAGAAAATATCTTACAGTTTAGTTACAAATATAAGAAAGAGTACGTGCGACGCAACAGTCGAGGTCGCTGCTCTTCTTCTCCGGCGAAACAATGACAGCTCTTCTCCTCCTCTTGCGTCTTCGTTTTGTGTCTGATGGAATGATTGCGGATCCCCTTCCTCCTCTCCTCCTCTCCTCCTCTTGCCTTTTATCCTCCTTCTCTGATTCATCACTATCTTGCGGGCGGTCCTCATCGTACACGTGACCACCATGTCCACCTAGAGAATAATTCTGTTACAGGTACGAGAGGCGAAGGCTCCTCGGAATATTATGTGGGAACCTATCTTTTCTGTTACATATCACCTCCTCATCTATATTTCAGTGAACTAGGTTAGCCTGTCCCTCTCAACCTTCTACTTCTGACGAAACTAACTTAGGTTCATAGCCCACGGATAGTATAGCCTTAAGGCTCATTTGGCCGGACCGATCCTTACCCGCCCCGTTTGTCTTCTCGGCTTACCTGGCCGAATCGATTCTTATCCGCCCCGTCTACCTTTAGGCTTGTGTGGCCGAACCGATTCTGATCCGCCCCGTCTATCTTCTAGACTTATCTGGCCGAACTGATTCTCATCCGCCCCGTCTATCTTCTAGGCTTATCTGACCGAACTGATTCTTATCCGCCCCATCTACCTTCTCGGCTTACCTGGCCGAACCGGTTCTTATCCGCCCCATCTACCTTCTGGACTTACCTGGCCGAACTGATTCTTATCCGTCCCGTCTACCTTTAGGCTTATGTGGCCAAACCGATTCTGGCCTATTTCTCAACGAAGTACTTCTTCGCTTTGCCATACCGATTACCTTCACTTACTTTCCCATACCAATTATTTCAGGCGCTCGCGCCCGACCCGTTCCTCTTTTTTTTTCTCCATTGAACCCTCTAATTGGTTCGGGTAATACCTTGCCTATGAGCTCTTCTATCTAGTTCATAGAGAAGAGGTAACGGATGTATCAATATGATTTCTGATTTAGGACACTAATTTGAAAGTTTAGGTACCATAAAATGCATACACATGAAAGATTAGACAATGTTAATATGAGAGCATTTCTACAGTGAAAGGGCAAAGTTATGCATATCACTATAAGAAGCATGATGAGATGACAAACATAAGCTAAATCTGAGAATATTCAGAGTTGCACATGGAAATTTAGCGAGTCAAAACAATACCTAGCTATGATTCAAGTGAATGTCAATGTTCTTTGCTGGTGCTTGTACAACAGGATGATGGCCTTTCACCATAAGTCCATGACCACCAGAAAGCACATGCTCCTTCATCAAGAAGAAGTTTAGTTTAAAAAACCAAACTTTCCATTTCAAGTTACAAAGAGGCCGTCCGAACATTACCGGCAAAATTAAAGAGCATGCCAAAAAAACTTTAAAAGAAAACAAGACAATAGCTCTGCAAGAGTGAAAACACACTCGATAATGAAGATATGATATTGGAGAAGCGACAGATGGTTAAATCCTTATCCATATCATCTTCGTAATCTTTGCTTCTCATACATACTATAAATTCAAGCTATAGAATCAGCAGACTAATCTCCATATGATGCCAACTAAAAGTCTCTGTTGAAATTGAGATTATGAGAAAAAATAAGAAAAGATAAACTTCTCTATAAATCAAGGAATATCTTTTGTAGTATCTCAGGGAATGCACACTTCATTTTCAATGTAAAAAAGGCTACATGACATAGGGAAGAAAGTCGAGTCATTGTGCAAAGAAGAAAATTCTGTTCATCATGATAACTTGGTCACAATTTTTCAGTGAAATAGTTTTTGATGAATCTTTTGGTTCCGTCAATGGATCGTGCATTTATATATATAATCAAACAAACGAAAATAAAATGATCTGAACACAGGATCTTATTAAATGATCTACAATAAATATGCAAAACAAAACAAAAACCGAAAGCGTAAGTAAAGCATAAATATGCACTTAGATCCGGAGACATCGCCGGAAGAACTTGAAGTCGAAAGAAGTTGAAAAGCCGTAGGGATCTCCCATAGGTCGAGAGTGTCAGCACCGTATGCTTTGTCCGATAGAAAAAAAGAGTCGACCGATCGTTCCTTTCTGCATCGGGGATCACACCCTACGTATAAAGCTAACTCAAAATCGGTTAACAACCTATCAATGCTAATGGTACATGTCAATGAGTTATATATATATATATATATATATATATACACACACAAAATCCAATAATCCAGATCCAATAATGCAGATCCGTTAACTAAAACCATAATAGTTAGATCATTTTAATTGAGTTTGAACCAATACGACATAATCGGATGTGTTACGATAATCATATGTAAGCTCACTACTAACAATCTCCCACTTGGACTTCATGTGATTTTGAATGTAACACAATCAAATTCCTTATTTGTGCAGATCATGTCGTATTGAACTGAAATAATCTAGTCCATCAACTTCATTGATATAAGACTAAAGGGATCGTTACTACTTCATATATATAATCGGTAGCAAGATCCATCAGTAATCACAATACCAATGTCATCAATGACATAAATCTAATGTGGATATGTAGCATGAGAAATGCATGAAATGTGATCTCCATATGTTTATTCTCAACTGATACTCCTTATGATCTAATACCAGATCTCGATTATATTTGCAAGCAACATATGCTAAACCGCATTAACAAACCATGATCACCTTATGACTCAATAATGAGTCCTACATCATATTTATAATAACCATATGCAAATTGCATTAGTAAATCATGATGTTTCTTTATTCAGAGTGTCAATAAATACACATGTAAAAGAAAAACTTTATTCGTACGATAATTAAAATTTCCATATGTCAATTATATACATAGAGCATCCAAAATAACAAATAAATATAAACTCCATTGAACGAGTACTTCATCCATATGAAGGACTCCCATATACTACACATACCGATGAAACACCTTGGGTAATAATTCCTTGGTGAGCGGATCTGCCAACATTGAGTCTGTCTGAATATGCTCTATCATAATTTAATCACTCTTGACTCTTTCCTTAACCGTCAGATACTTGTTGTCGATGTGCTTTGACTTTGACGAGCTACAATTATTCTTGGAATAGAGTTCTGCAGTTTTATTATCACAGAAAATTTTCAATGGTCTATCTACACCATTGATGATCTGTAATGCTTTGATAAAATTCCGCAATCATATCCCGTGATTTAATGCTTCATAATAAACTATTAATTCTGCCTCCATTGTTGAAGTCGCTATAAGCGTCTGTTTGACGCTTTTCCATGATATAACTCCTCTAGCAAGCATGTAGACAAAATCTGAGATGGACCTCCTACTATCCAAGCATCCAGTAAAATCGAAATTTGAATATCAAATCGCCTCTAACTGACTGGATCTTCGATATCTGGGCATGAGTTCTTTGGTTCTTTGTAGATACCGCATTACCCTTTTTACAACTTTCCAATGCCCTGGTCCAGAGTTACTTAGATACCTACCTAACATTCCAACGATGTATGCTAAATCCAAACACGTACAAACTTGAGCATACATGAGACTTCCTACTACCGATGCATAAAAAAGTTTCTTCATCTCATTTATTTCAAGTTCACATTGTGGACATTATTGCAATCTAAACTTATCACCTCTAGACAGGTGTGTCTTTATGTGTAGAATTCTGCATGTCATATCGTATGAGCACCCTTTCAATATATGTCTTTTGTGATAATTCAAGTATATCCTTGGATCTATCATGATATATCTATATGTCTAATACAAAAGATATTTCACAAAGATTTTTCATTTCAAATTTACCTGATAGAATTGACTTGGTATCATACAATAATTGTTTATAATTGCTTACCAATAATATGTCATCCACATATAGTACAAGTATTATAAACTTATTCCTACTGAACTTGACATATATACATTGATCAATTAGATTCTCCTTAAAATCAAATGAAGTAACCACTTGATCAAATTTCTTGTACCACTGACGAGATGTCTACTTTAAGTCATAAATAGACTTCTTCAACTTACAAACTAGGTGTTTTGAATCATCATATTCAAATTAAATTCTCTAATTGCACCATATATATCAATTCCTCAATGTCTCCATTAAGGAATGCAGTTTTGACTTCCATTTGATGTAGCTCCAAATCATAATAAGCTACAAGTGTCATGATTACTCTTAGGGAGTCTTTCGTGAATACAGGTGAGAAAGTCTCCTTATAATCCATATCCTCCTTCTAAGTGAATGCCTTGGCTACAAGGTGTGCCTTATACTTTTTGATATTGCCTCGTGAATCCTGTTTGATTTTAAATATCCATTTACAACCAACATGTTTCACCTCTTCAGGCAATTCGACTAGTTTTCGTACGTCATTGTCTGTTATATACTTCATTTCATCTTTCATGGTTTCAATCCACTTTTCAGGATTAGAACACTATTTGACTTCCTGAAAAGATGAAGGATCGTCTTCTAACCCTATGTCAAACTCATGCTCTTGGAGATAAGCATAATCACGTGAAACTGTGGATCTCCTTTCCTTAGTGGATCGCCTCAGAGGCATTTGTTCTCGAGTCATTTGAGGTGCTTGAGGTACTTGCTCAACAATAGGAGGATGTACCTCAATATGAGAGGATGGTTCCTCTACTTGCATAGGGGAGGACACAAGGACGTCATGAAGTACTACTCCTACTAGATGTACAACATCAATAACATACGGTATAGTAGACATACCATTACTAGTTTCACTTGTAGTAACTGAGGTAGGATGACAAGTGCTATCCTTCTCAAAAGATATATTTCTTAGGTTTGTTCTTCCACTGTCCTCAATGAACTTGACATTTTCCATTTCTAAAAAGGACCTATTTGAGGGGCCATAAAACTTAGTGGCCCTTGACCTTTTAGAATACCTTACAAAATGACAGCTAATAGTCCTTAAGTCCAGTTTCCTTTCTTTAGACATATAAAGCCTTGCCTCAATTGGACTACCCTAAACATGTAAATATCTAATGCTAAGCTGCCTGCTTATCCAGCCATAGCTCATATGAGATTTTACTCACTGCCTTACTGAGTACTCTATTGAGTAAGTACGTTGCAATCTTGAGTGCATCACCCCATAAGAACTCCGGTAAAGAAGTGAAAAGATATCATGCTTCTCACCATATCCATTAGGGTTCTGTTCCTTCGCTCAACTACATCATTCTGATGAGGAGTACCAGACATGGTGTATTGAGCTACAATACCACACTCAGATAGGTAATTGGCAAAAGGTTTTGGACGTTGTTCACTTGATCCATCATAACGATGGTAATATTCACCTCCACAGTCGGATCTAACAACTTTGATCTTCTTACCTAATTGATTTTCAACCTCGTCTTTGAAGATCTTGAACATGTCTAAGGACTATGACTTCTCATACAAAAGGTACAAATATCCATATCAAGAGTAATCATCTATAAAACTGATAAAATATGTTTGTCCATTCCAAGATGCCTTAAGGAATAATCCACATATATCTGTATGTATCAGTTCTAAAGTGCTACTATACCGACTTGCACCTTTATTTCTTTTGTTAGTTATTTTTTCTGACACACTATTTGCAGATATCAAAGTCTGACATGTCAAGAGAATGAAGAATTCCTTGTGACATTAACTTTTCTAGGCGTTGTTTGGATATATGTCCTAAACTCTTATGCTACAACATAGATGAATTCTCATCAGTTAAATTTCACTTTGTACCTATACTGTGAAAACAAGTCAAAGAAGATCGGATGTTTGACATGGTGAAGTCCTAACTGGTCAAGATTGACCATATGTTAGGTACGAGAAGAAAAGTCTAAACAGATCAAGGATAACTGGATGTTTGGTGTCAGTGAAGTTCTGATAGATCATGGGTAACCAAATATTAGACAAGAAAAATCCTATCAGGTTGAGATTAATCGGATATCAAGTCAAACGAGAGTTAGTCTTGGTTAGGACTGAAGCTAAGGTATCAGTCGATTGAAAAGATAAATCAGTGGACTAGTAAATCCAAAACCTTGAGTTTAAAGGTTTGATGGAGTTTATAGGAGGTATGATCGTGACCAGTTGAATAATGAGGTACATAAGTCGATCGATGTTACGTTATTGTTTAAGGGAACACAGAGTTTGAAACTTAACTATTTAACTCAACTGATCTTGACCAGTTGACTGATGAGGTATATCAATTGACTAGTGGCATTGTTCAAGCGCACAAAATATTTATTAGTCGATTGAGGAATCCAACTGATAGACATCAGTTGACTGATGGGGAAGGGAGCCAACTGATGATAACATGGATAAAGTCGATAAGTTGATAGATCAATGCAACGTTTGAATCCACTATAGACCAGTTGACTAATGGATAAAGTCAGTCAACTGATTGACGGAAATCAGCTCAATAATGACTTATAAAAGAGAGTTTCATAGAGAATTGAAGATGTTCATCATTCTTAGATACTTTGAAGGAGTGGTTTTGCTGCGTTTCATACCTTCAAGAGGCAATCTAAAGCAACAAGGAAGCGAACAAATGCTAGATTCATTTGTAAAGTTGTTTTTGTTTCTATTTCTTCCTATTTTAATTGTATTTTATTATATTTATTTGTAAAAAACATGTGTTGTAAGAGGTTTCTCCACGTTTGAAAAGTATTTGAGGAGGAAGCATAGTGGTAATAGTTATGCTAGGACTAGACTGTCGAGTGGAAACTAGGGGTCAACACCACATAAAATACCGATATTTTCTATTGCACATTAATAACTTATAGATGAGCATGATGAACAACAATCAAGGCCAAAACTCGAAAAGAGCTATTCATCTTTCCCCCTCTAGCTCGCCTCCGTCCTAATACGATGTACATTCAGTACAAGAAATACACATACATGGGAAAAGAATGAATTAGATAATTTAGTTTTTCAATAAATTAACCTCGAAATGTCTCCATGGAAATTCTCATAAGTTGTATGACAATATTTTTTATTATTTTTTGTGAGTAAACAAAGGAAAGGAATGTAGTACATTTTCTCTTCCTTTGTGCCAATGAATTCATATAAATTTTTTCATTGTCAAATTTAGCAAAGGATTAACAAAATGTAAGACTGAAAGCAGTAGTCTATTTTATTCACAAACTATAATGACTGATCGTGAATCCAAAAACAATAAGATTTAAACTTCCATGTTATAAATATATGGAAAAGGAGTTCTGTATAATTTTAAAGAAATAGAACGAATGATAATATTTAAATATAGATAGAGAGCACAAATAGTAATTTACAATATGCAATATCATTAAATAGCTTACGATTTACAAGGGGCATTAAAAGTATTTGTGAGAAAGTATATAGACACAAATAAGTAGCTTATGTGTTACAATACACAAACTAAAACATTTATTTTAAATATAGAGACAGCTAATATTTTTCCACAAAAGAGTAACTTCAGGCAAATAAAAGACAGATGCAAACCCACAGACACTATAATTGGATGATAAATTATACATAGATAGAAGCAGTGCAACACCAAACGATGTAGATGCATCTTGATCAAATTATCCCAATTCCAACAAGCGACCTTCAAGTAGAAATTAAGAAACAAGTACATTTTATTTGTGATGTTATTATAAAATTCACCATTAATTAGTTACTAATCGATCACAACTGAGGAAACAATTAGCCATGGAAGCTTGATTGATCCTATCCTGTTTCCTCGAAGACATCTCTTCGGTAAAATTGATTGATCTGTCCATAGAATAAAATAGTTGTACAAGTTTTTTTTCCTAACAATATTGAACGATATGCAAGAAAGTATGATAAGAAAATAGATGATTAGAGGACTTACAAAGGGGATGAAACTTCCAAACTCGTCCTTGATTTCGTATTTGTACGAGTCCTTACTGAGCAATAAGCGTGTTTCACCATCAATGCTATAAATAATAACTTTTGGAATTTGTTGAATGATGTGCCAATTTTGCTTCCCTTTACTTCAACTATCTAGTAGCCGTAAATTGCATTGCATGTAAAATAGCTTCAAACCCTGAAAAGTCACATTAATCAGGCTTGATACCCACTGTGGAAGCTGTTGCATATAGATGGGGAAGATAACTTCCAATTCCTCCAACATGCCAACCTTCTCCACATGTTCCAATTTTGGACAGTTATTAATTTGCAAATAGTTAATTGAGGGAAGGATGCTATTTTTCAGCATTGGGCAGTTGATGAAGTAACATTCTTTCAGATTAGGAAACAAATTGCGGTTGGTTGCATGAACCTCCTGTGCCATCCGCAATACCCACGCTTCCCAATTGGCCATGTTTTTGAATTCAAGATACTCAAGCTTTGGGAATGTAGAGGTTCTGCAGCCTTGGAATTCAGGCCCAATATTCCTGATTGCTTCTCCTTCTGCAATGTGTAGGATTTTAAGATTGGGTAGTTGGCCTAATGGAGGGAGCACCGTACATGATGGAAAATTACAAAGGAACAAAGTTGTTAGATCAGTCAATGAATCATGTATAGGAATTGACACCATCCACGCTGGAAACTGTCGGCCTGGGAAATTGCCCATCCAAATATCTTTTAGGGTCGCTGGAGGTCTGAGTTGGTTGCATATACTCTCCGCCTCAGCGATTTGCTCCTCATTGTTTTCATTATTATTCATTGTCCATTCAAGATTCAATTTATAAAGGAATCGTTTGTTTGCGAGCACAAAGTTTCCTCTCGTTATTGCCCTTTCCAATTTATCAATCCACAAAAATCTTAGATTGCACAAATATTGCAACTCGTCCAAGTCACAACCTCCATCCATCCTGCTCATGGAGTCACAATGGCCGACAAAAAATCCAGCAAGATGGTTGAGATTCTTCAATTTCCCAACTCCCTTTGGAACATGGGTGAGAGGAGTTCTCAGAATTTGAAGGCACCTCAAATTGCTCAACCTTGTGATGCCCTTTGGAAGTTCATGCAGCGATTCACACCCCGAGAGATTCAAAATTTGCAGGTTTGCAAGACACTCAATGGATTCAGGCAGCCTTCTAATCTTTGTTCGATCAAGATCCAAGTATTTTAGATGAATCAATTTCATAACAGAATCTGGTAGGCTGTCTATGGATGTATCAGACAAATCCAAGACTCTGAGACGATTTAAGCTTTCAAATGCATGATTCTCTATTCGGTGGATTTGAGGGCAATTAACGAGGTGTAGGGCTCTCAAACACTTATGCTCTATCATCACATTGGGAAGACATAACACATCACCTTGGTTTGAGATGGACAAACGACGAATCTTTGTCGAAGAATTTGTACTTGTGCATTGACCATTATTAATGATAATCCCTTCCTCTTCCATCAGTTTTTCTCCAAAAGATCGTAAAACATCATGCATAACAAATGCTGTACCATCTAAAATTCCAAGATGAATATGCAAAAGGTTTCTTGCAGCAAGTTCTTTGTAGTAGGCTTCTGCGATATTTTCCATCAAATTATCCGATTGTTCAATCACAAACCCTTCGGCCACCCACAGTCGAATTATGTCCCGTCGAGATGATATGCCACGGTAGAAAGCACAACTAAGAAAACATTGTTTGAGGTGACTGGGTAAATCCTCATAGCTCAAGTATAAAGCATTGGATAGTTCATCATCAATCTCTTTCATAAACCATAAATCACTTTCAACGACTTTTTTCCACTCTGTCTTAGTCCTTTCGTTGTGAAATAAAACACCAGCCATCACTTTAAGTGCCAGACGAAGACCATCACATTTTCTGACAATTTCTATACCAACTTCTTTCAATTCAGAAATTATTACATCCTCCTGATCTCCAAAAACAATCTTTCTAATTAATTCCCAACCACTGTCTTCGTCCATTTTCTCAACAGGGTGCACAAAATCAGCTCTCATTTCTGTTGCCACATCTTCACGCCTAGTGGTAAATAAGATAGCAGTCCTACAGGATCCATTCAATATGAGATTTCTGAGCAAATCTCTCCATACGTTTGCACTCCATATATCATCCAGCGCAAGAAGCAAACTTTCTGAAAGAAGAGAAACAATTCTGCATTCGACTTCTGCTCTACTTAGAACACCATCATCATTCCCTCCTACACCTCTCAATACCTGTTTGAGTATGTCAATCTGAGAGTAATCCTTGGATACATGTAACCACACTCTTTTTGGAAACTGTTTTTTCACCATTTCATCGTTGAATATTTTTTGTGCTAGAGTGCTCTTGCCTATTCCACCCATTCCAGAAATTCCCAACACACTACACTTTTTTTTGCTTTGCTCTATCTCCGAAATTAACTTTTCGGCCGCCGCATCTATAATTCGTGTCCCTACAATATCAGTCGCCACATGTATGGAAGAGGTAGGAGACGACGTCATTAGTGAGTTATTTTGGAAGCCTTTGTTTTCATTCGCTACTAACTTGGGTACCACATTATTGTCCTTTTTGATTTCGTCGAGTCTATCATTAACTCTTTTTATTTGATTCCAAATGTTTCTGCGGAACTTAGAACACTGAAAGCAAGATGAAAGCAAACTGACCGAAGAGCATACCCCTGAAGAAGCAGATGGTCGAGCTTCCAATAATCTTCCACCTTTGACCATGCAAAGATCAAGTATGTCTTCTGCGTCATACATGATGTCTTTTAATTCTTTCACCCAATTGTTGATTGCAGGATCTCTATATCTTCTTTTTTCTGCATCTTGAATAAAGGGACTGATTCTTGATAATTTTCTATGAAGCCTCTCAATTTCTTCTTTAACTTCTAGCACTTTACATATTTCTCCCTTGATAAAATCAGATAATTTGCCAAGATATCTTGAAACAAAAAAGTGTAGGACCACTGCCATTTCTTGAGATGGATGAATCAACTGCTCAAGGCCAGATTAGAATTTGTACTGGTCCTACTGGAACTGCATGCCTATCTTTCATTCTAATCAATTAACTTCTATTAATTTGTCCTTGCCAGAAAAAGAGAGCTTTTATATCAGAAATTAATTGTGAAGAAGTAATTAACAAGAATACTTGTTAAGATATATTAAACATCTAAAGTGGCTTTTATGTGAAAGAAATATTAGAAAAAGAATTTATGGGGGAAAAAAATCATGTAACATATATCTTTTTCATGAGAAAAATTTATAAGATTAATTATACAAAGAATGTAAAGAAAAAAATTCTCAAATCTTAGAAATGTTTTTGGCATTCAATAAGGGTTGGAATAGTAGCTAGCTAGCTAAACTTGCATAACAATAACTAATTAATCAAATATTATTGATTGAATAAATGACTAATTGACAATGCAATTAGTATACTAGTTATTTTTATTTTTACAGTTTCCCTAACAAATCTGAATGAGCAAAAATCAACTTTGAAAGATCTGTTTTTTTCTTAAAAAAAATTTATCAAAAGTGTTTTTTAATGGATCCACGGGGTTATTTTTTAATTAAATAAAATTATAAATTATTTTATGAAAATTAAATTTATTTAAAATATGATTAATTTATTTTATAAATTTAAAATTTTATGAATGGAGATTATCAAATTATTTTTCTATCAATTTAAATTATTATTTTTTTTACTTTTATTAGTTGCAAGTTTTTTTTATTGTGTTAGATATTTCTATAAAATTATAAATGGTTGTCTTATGAATTTATGGATGTGATATTTTTGATATTATTATTTTTAAAAAATATTCTTTTATAAATTTATATAAAAATAATGCTATTATGAATTTAAAAATTTTAAATAATGATTTTTATGGATTATATTTGTTGAAATTTTTTTACGTCACATCTCTTTTTCTTATTTTTTTTAAATTAAGGGTATCTTTCCATTTTTAACTAAATTGAATTGACAAATTAAAATTTTCTATTTTATTTAGTGTTATCATATAATTAAAATTTAATTGACGTAAGATATATCTTTTTCATTTGAAAAATTCTTAAGGCAAACAAATTTTATTGACTACATAAATGACTATTAATAATGCATCATGTAGTTACGTGCAATTCTATAATTCTCTAATAAACCCAAAAATAAAAAAGCAAGACCAACTTTTTTCTAACTTCCTTTCTTTGATTTATTCTATTAAATAAAAATTATTTCTTTTATAAATTTAAATTTTTTTTATAGACATGATTATTTTATTTTATAAATTTAAATATTTCCTTCTACTCGATGAGATTCTCAGTTGGATAATTCTATTTTATAAATTATTTTTTATGATTTAAATAAAAATTATACATGCATGAACATGGTCATATATTAATTTGTAAAATTAAAAATTTATCTATTGGATTTTTTTTATAACTTGTACTCGTAAGGCAATCTATTTTTCTAGATTTTATAAAGGTATATTCTTTAATTTTTTTACCGAAATTGAATTGATATATCCGACATTTTGAGAAAGAGGATCCTTAAAATAGTTGAACGGTTTTGGATTGTGGTTTTGATCAAAAGTTTATCTTCTTAAATAAAATAGTGTTGAACAGTTTTATAGGGATACATACAGCGTGATCATCGTACCGTGAATACTTTTTGAATTTATCCATGATAGTCGATAAAAATTTTATGTATAATCAAATTAATTATTTATAAGATTAATCGGACCCAAGACTTAAAAAGATGCTAATAAAAAAACAAAGAAATTTAAGAGTCCGCTAAATTCAATTCATACTCATTTTCTTTAAAACCACCAATTTATTCTAATTAAGGGCCTTCAAAAAAATATACAAATCCTATTTTAGTTTTCGAGATGAACGTAACTATCATATCGGCAGCTTCCTGCATCAGTCGCAGATCAGTGGGTATCTCATGTTCTCAGAATAGTCATATCATATTTTCATGTTTCTTTGTTTTGAGACTTTGTTTGTCTGAGCAACTATAAAATTGTTGGCCGGATCTTATTTGGATTTCTTTTTTTATTTCAATGTCCAATTGATATCTTTTATATGAAATAAAAATATTGTTGTCAAGTTAAATTTTTTTATAATCTCTCATATTTGTGTTTGGATTTACTCATAGGAGTTTGTTATGGTTAAATCTCCTCGTATTTCCGTTTTAACTGTTTCTGAATTCACTATCAACCAAACTTTAGCAAAATTTCTCTGGTTGGAAAGTTAAGGAAAAATAAAAAGATCATACCTTTCAGCCTTAATAGGTTTACGCCGTGAGGAGAGAAGCAGGGGGAAAAATAGGTGAAAACGGAAGATCACTAACAAAAAAAGTTTAGGAAGGAAGGAAAAAGGAAAAGAGTTAAAAATCAAGGGCATCTTTTGATTTTTATCTCAATTGAATTTGACAAATTATTATTTTTTATTTTATTTGATCTTATCCAAATTGATTTTTTTTTATTTAGCTAGACTTTAAAAGGTAAATTATGAAAAAAATAGGATCCCTTAATTTTTATCCAAACTGAATTGATAGATAAAAAATTTTCTGTTTTATGTGTTCCTATCCAATAATTGTGATTTCCTTTCCAAAAGGTCTACCGCTCCTTAATTTTTTCCTCTTTCCATTTTGATTTATAAGCTCATGTGTCTTCTAAGCCGTGAAGAAGAGTCGACAGATCGTAGCTAAATGGTATTTGAATTTGCTTTCGTATTCTTCCAGAATTAAAAGAAAAAGGAGATATTGAACTGAGCATATATATATACACACACGGTAAATAAGTGATAGTCCAGTAAAAGGAAGAGGAAGAGGAAGTTAACATACCTCACTGACTGATTGAAGGTGTAGCATGAGCTTCTAATTGGTCAACAGTTGATTGATAAACTGATATATATTAGACATGGCCTTAAAAGTAGGTTTTGCTTCGGCATCATTTTGAGCTTTCTTGGTGGAACTTGGAAGACTACTGTATAAGAGGTGTTTTGCTTTAACATCATTTTCAGCTTTCTCGGTGGGAGACTGCTGTATAGGAGGATGTCAGTCAGTCGTCCACTCAGGTCGAACTTTTAATTCGACGTCAACCACCATCTTCATGTACTTATTTATCCTTTATCTATCTACTCTTTAAAAAATAATTATTTAATTTCTTATCTATTTCACTTTATCCGTTTTCAGATCAATTAAGGTATACATGGTGAAGAAATAGGGGGAAAACTCTTTACATACAACATGAAAATCAGATTAGATACAGATACAGGTAACATATTCCAGCATTTATTCTAAATCTACCCAAAGGAAAGAAAGATTAGTGTCCTCGAACGGAACCATGAACGTTTAAGAAATTACAAAAACTAAATAAAAGAGCTGCAAGTCTGCAAACACCGGAATCGAAGGGAAAATTATACATGAATGGGATACGTATAACTAGAGCAGTCAAGGTTGGGTCAATCCGTCGTAAATCCAATATTTAGTGGGGAACGGCGGGCCGATCCATCATTTCGACGGGTTAAGAAATCTCTAATCTAATCCAACCCAAGACGGGTTGCGGATTAGACAGATCAATCCGCGGGCCATAAAAAATTAAAAAAAATATCTAAAATTACTGAGGCATTGAGGGCTTAAAGCAATGATCGATAAGACAAATGAGGTACCATGATTAAAAAAATAAGCATTTGAAGTAATTAAAATCTTATAATTGAGATTCAATTATCGACCTACAAAGTTGAGTATCGATGTTTTTGATTTTTTTATGTTCCAAAATATTCAAATCTTGATAATATACAAATGTAAATTTTTGCTCCTCCAATAGAGATTCAACTGAGATTTTTTAATCCTTGCAATTATTTAATTTTGATATGTCATTATTTTCTACATTAATTAGAATAACAGTGACAAGATAATATAAACAATTAGAGTTAAAAAAAATACTCCATCAAATATTCTTTTGTTCTTTTGTTCTTAACTTTTTTTATACTTTGTTGAGGTGTATATATGATAGAAGAAGATTATGATGGTGAAAAACTTGTTTTGTTAATATTAGAATATTCATAAAAAAAACTTATACAATTTTATTTTTGTATGTTTCATCTTTTGACATTTTTCAATCAACATACCAACTCGAGCCCACTGCGAGCCGATCCGTTTAGACCCGAATCCGTACGGGTCGATTCGTTTAGGCCCGTCAAAATCACAAGTTGATAAAATTTCAATCTAATCCACTTAAATTATTTGACAGAACGGGTCAATCCGATGGATCCAATCCAACTTGACAGCTCTATGTACAACGCAAATGGTATATAGTCCAAGTCAGGCAATACCAACTCCAACTAAGATATTTAAATTAGATAGAACCAAAGGAAATACGTCTTTTTCCTCAAGAAGATTAACTTCAATTAAAAAGAACCAACATCTTATTTCTGATCTAGATGTTGGCACTGAAAATAAGGTTGCCCTTCACTTTGGCACTGAATTTTGGCCTCGCGTGTAAGCCAAGTGTTACGACTGGTGACACAGACAACTTGTGCCTTTGGCTATTTCCTAAATCTTCACAAAGCTACAGGACATCCTGTTCTTGTCTGTTGTCTACATGACTGCTGGAAGATTTGCTTATAATATAAAGAAACTTTCCGACGAAGAAGCTGTGGGATTTGTGTGCTACAGTTGAAGAAAACGATACAAGATGCAACAGAACCGGTTTATTACTTTGCTTCCATCTTATCTGTCCCTCACTAGTTTAATTCCCGAAACATCAAAACAGAATACTTAATTACCGCCTATGCTTTCATTCTTATCTTCTGTTTGCCCTTATAAGAAAAAGAGATCCTTTATATCAGAAACTAATTATGAAGAAATAACAATAACTAAATGGCTTTTATGTAGAAGAAACCTCTGTTAGCAGAAAGACCAGATGAGATGATCAACTTTTAGGATGTGGTGCTCTGACTCATCAATCGACTAACAACATGATTTTGTATGTTGGACTAGTTTAGTAGATATTCACAAGTATCGTATAGCAGAGGACATAAATCTTTGTTTAAATATACTAAGTTGTAAAATTTGCAATCGATATTTATTTTGAAAAATGATTCTCTAAATTTGAAGAACCTAGAAAAGACCTAAGGTACAAAATTAAAAAAAAAAACACACATTTTTATTTATGCCATCGAAAAGAATATCTTTTTTTTTAATTTATTCATCCATACTATACTTTGGAATTGCTTTGACTACGCTACGGAATTGCTTTGATCAAAGTTTTGGAGCTGCTTTGAGCAAATAACGGTTGGCGGTGGGCTTATGCGATTATAATAAGATTGTGTAGTATTGATTTGAATTCAATTAAGTGATCTACTTATTGATTCATGGGTTTCAATTATTAGATATGAGATTTAATATGTAGAATCTGTTAGAGCACGAATCTGCCGTTAGAGTACGGATTCGTTATTGATGATTGATCGATAATGGATCTGATCCGATATCTATATATAAGGTATGGTCCCCATAAGAGTTGATAATCTTGACAGTTTTCTTGTATCCTATAAGCAAGGAGGGTTTACGGTGTCGTTATCCTAAAATCCTATGGAAGATTTGCCCTTTGCCTCTTTTGCAGGAACTCCGCATTGATTGACGACGTGAGATTCATGACCGCTCCGCTGCACTCAAGTTTCTTTTATTTATGTCATAGTTTCATTTTATGCATTTATTGTTGTCGTAAAAAATCGATAAGATTAAATCCATTCATAAATCGTATTGTATTTATTTGGTTTATTATATATATATTTAGATTTGTAATTTCCATTGATAACATCAAACTAATTTTTTTTCTTTTTCTATTTGCTATTAACTTTTTCTATTTATATTTTCTTTATTACTTTTTCCCCTTTTCATTCTTTTTCCTCTTGTATTTTTAAAATTTTAAAAAAAAAAGGTTTTTTGTTTAATTTTTTATTTTCTTTTATCTTCTAATTATAAACTCTGCTTAATTAAAGCTCATAAGAGTATTTTTGATTAAAAAATATAGGTAAGACAAAAAAAAAACTCTTTTAATGATATAAATAAAAAGCAGTGCTCTTTTATTTAAGTGTGTGAGCAACAGAGATGGTCCTCGATATTTAAAAGCCCTGAATAAAATAATAAAAAATGAACTTTTTTTTGTAGATGAAAATTTTATTTTTGATAAAAATTGAATTCTTTTCTATATATATTATTTTGAATGATAAATTTTGGACCTGGACGGGTCCCCAACAACCCTCATAGGGCCGGCTCTGGTGGGCAAACACTTCAATCAAGAGCAATGCTTCATATTTATCTTGTGGACGAATCAGGAGGGAAGACCTTTTAGAATTTGTCAAGCGAATATGCACCTCTACATGTTAATTTGGTCCTCATAATCTAGCCCATATTTCTATAAAAACCTTTGAGCCATCAATCTTGCATTATACTTTGTGTTGATCCTTTAAAACAACTCTTTACTTTATAATTCCATTTACAGGTTATTGGCTTCATATTTTTAGGCTTGAGTATCAAATCCCAAGTTTCATTAAGCTTTGGGCTATCTATTTCTTCTTCATAATTTTTTTTTCATGCCTTTTCATATATGCTAGATTTTGTTACTTAAAAATAGGAGATGTCTTTTCTCCGTTCTTTGCTTGAGTATCTACTTCTTACACAACAGCCTCCTAGCAAAAAAGCTCAATGATGTTAAAGCAAAACCTACTTAACTACACCTCTGATATACATATTATTTTATCTATCAATTAATGAGAAATCAGAAGATGATGCAGCAACTCTATCTATAATTCTTATCTTCAATCTTCAATCAACTTCCTTTTCCTCTTCTTTATGCTGGATTATTGTTTACTTCCCTTACATATACTCAATTCAATCTGGTATGCCTAAATTTGGGCATAGGCAGATAATTAAGGAAAATAGATTTGGCTAGAAAAGTAAGGATATCATATGTAAACTCTTTTTCTTTTAATTCTGGAATAATACGAGAAACTTTGTTCCTTAATTAGTTTTAAGATTCGACCATATTTCAAAATTTGCGCCAATATTCTAAGGTGAACAAACACAAATACCACTAAGCTATTCCAAGGACCCTCTTCCTCATGGTGTGGTGACACTACATATTTACCACCTCAAGCAACAATAAAGTAACTGTGTATTAAAGTAAATCTTTTTTTACTTTTTAATTCATCTTAATCAAAAATATTATACATAAAATATTTTTATATAAAAAATTACTATCAACTTAGTCAAAATTATTTATAAGTGATTTTTGACCATGTTAAAATGATAATGAAATTTAAACAGTTTTTACTAAGTTAGTAAATAATTTTTTAATATAAAAAGCTTATATGTATAATATTATTTTAACCAACTTGAATATGTTTATGTAATACTTTGTAGTAATATTTTATAGTTTCTAGAATAGTATAAAATAAGAGTGCCTTCCGTATAAGAAATATGGTGGTATGTTATTTTAACTTTTGCTTTTAAGAAAATGGTGCATTCTGAATTTTTCACAAGTGAGCTTTATAAAATCTAGAAAAAAGATGGGTTGATTGATTGTTCCAAACCATAAAAAAACACACTCACTAGACAATTTTTAATTTTATAAAATCCTCTTGGTCAGATTAATTAGTTAAAAAATTTTAATTCCAAAAAATGAAATATAAATATATTGCTACTGGTATAAATTTTATTTAAGATAACAAAAGAAGAAAACAAAATAAAATATTTAATAATGTCAAATTATCACATCCATAAAAACATAAAAATTAAATTCATAAGAAAATAATTTATAATTTTATAAAAATATTCAAACAACCGGAAACAATAAAAGGGAAAAAAAAAAGTAAATTTGTAAAAAAAATAATTTGACAATCTTCATTAACTAATTTAAATTTATAAAATAAAATTCACCATATCCATAAAAGTATAAATATAAATTTATAAAATATTTTATAATTTTATTTAATAAAAAAAAATTTCAACCACCTTTTAAACAAAAATATATGTAAACTCGAAAAGAAAAACTCTGATTTTCCTTAGAAGAAAATTTAAAAAAGCACCTTTTTGGGAAATATCATTTAATTTTTTGCTTGATTAGAGAATTTGCAAAACTGAAAATAAAAAAAGTACACCAATTCCATTTTGAATTAGTCATTTATTCGGTCAATAAGATTTGGTTAGATTAGTTATAGTTGTGCAGGTTTGGTTAGCCACTATTCCAACTCTTGTTGTTGTGCAAGTTTGGTTTTTGATTATCTTAATTTCTCACTGACAGTTATAAAAATTTCTTCGACTTTGAAGAGTTTTCTTTTATGTCCTTTGTACATATCTTATGAGTTCAATATCTCTTAACAATTAATTTCTAATGTAAAAGTTCTCTCTCTCTCTCTTTTTTAAGGGCAAACAAAAGTTGATAATAACGCAAGCACAGAAAATAAATATTCTGGCACAAACATATAAAAATTTTATTTTGTTCCGGCCTTGAGCAGTTGATTCATCGGTCTCAAGAAATGGCAATGGTCCCAGACTTTTTTCGTCTACCTTGGCAGACTATCAGATTTCATCGAGGGAGTGATAGGCAAAGTGCTAGGGATTAAAGGAGAGTTTACAATGCTTCGTAGAAAATTATCAAGAATTAATCACTACATTCAAGATGCAGAAAAAAGAAGATGTAGAGATGCTGGGATCAACAATTGGGTGAAGGAATTAAAAGACATCATGTGTGATGGAGAAAACATACTTGATCTTTGTTTGATCGAAGGTGGGAGATTATTGGAAGCTCATCCATCTTGATCTTCTTCTTCGGGGGTATGCTCTCTGGTCAGTTCGCTTTCATCTTGCTTCCAGTGTTGTAAGTTCCGCATAAACATTTGGAATAAAATTAAAAAAAGAAGAAGTTAATGATAGACTTGAAGAAACCAAAGAGGGCAATAATGTGGTACCAGGTTAGTCTCAGAATAATTAATAAAGAGAGTTGTCTTGTCCCCTTGCTAGGAAATTTCCTTGAAGTTTCTTAGTGAAGAAAAAGGAAAATGAGAAAATTGCAGAATGGGGATACAAGTATCCTTCTCTACGAATGGAATTCTATTGAACTTGGAAAAGGAATTCCGATAAAAAGCGACACAGATTAGAAACAGTGCATGTTCCAAAGATAAGGGAGATGATGAATCTTTTGGATCCTTCAACAGATCGCGTATCCATATATGTATTTAAGAAATATGAAAATAAAATGATCTGAATACAAGATCTTATCAAATGATCTACAATTAGCATGTGAAGATTAAAACAAAAGCAGAAACATAAGTGTTAATAAAGCAATAATCATGCACCTGAATCCGAAGATATCGTCGCCAAAAAAGTTTGAAGATCAAAAGAAGCCGAAGAGCCACAGGGCTTGATCTTCCATTGGTCGAGAGTGATGGACCCGTATGCTCTGCCCGATGAGAAAAAAATGACAGTTGGTCGATCCTCTCTCCGACGAAGATCACACCTTATATATAGAGTCAACCCTAACCCTTAACAACCCATCATTGCTAACGGTACAAGTCAATGGGTTCTACACATATGAATCCAAAATTCATTAACCCACATCCAATAAGACAAACCCATTAACCAAAACCATAATAATTAGATCGCTTTAGTCGGATTTGAACCAATACAACACAATCAGTTGCGTTACGATATTTATATATAAGCTCACTATTAACAATCTCCCACTTGAGCTACATATGATTCTGAATGTAACACATAACCGAATTCTTTAGTTGCGCACATCATGTCGTATTGAACTAAAATAATTTGGTTCATCAACTTCATTAGTATAGAACTAAAGTGATCATTGTTACTCGTTAGCATAGATATACATCCACTCACACAATAATACACTAAGGATAGCTAATAGTTCTCACTTTGGTGATAGTATTAGTTCAACTTAATAACACATATGATAATGGATACAGATGAAATCCTAGGTAGCTCGACTGTATTATTGCTATTAAATGATGTAGGGAATGCAAAATGACAATAACATGGGACTCATTCAAAGCCTCTGAAAAGGCATTGAATGATATTTTTAAGGCCCAAAACAGAGTGTTAGGGGGGTTTATCCCACAATAACAAATGTAGAGCTCTGAATGAACTTCGAAATGCAACTGAGAATGCTTCAAAACTCATCCAGAGCGAAAAGATATGATATTCGGAAGTTCCGTACGTCACTAGTCGACTGATTGTGATCAGTCAATTTCTCCAATCGACTAACAACCCTTTTGTGCTCAAATTAAGGCTCATTAGTCAATTGGTGTTTGATGGTAGACAGACTGATATCATCAGTCGATTGCCCAGTCAATTAAAAATGATTATGTGCCACAATTTAAGCCAACCAGTCGACTGCCAAAAAAATTCAGTCGATAGGAGGCACCCAGTCGAGTTCCACAGTCGACTCACAAATATTCTATATGAAATTTTTCACGTACCAATCAACTGGTCCATATGGTAGTCAGCTGATGAAGATCAGTCGAGTGTCATAGTCGACTAAAATAGTTTCTGTGGTCGAATTTCTACCATGAGTAAACTGATGGTCCTCATCAATCGACTGATGTCTCTATCAGTCGACTGGTGATCTAATTTATCCGGATCAAAGCGATAGTTCCCACGAAAATGGCAGTGGTTACGCTATCGTTCTTCGTATTCTTCGTGAAAAAATATGAAAAACTCCGATCCGATCCTAAACCTAGGACTTCTAACCCTTAGATTCGACAATTATGTGTGTTTAAACGTGTTAAATCAAGATCTAATGCAAAACACATGTATTCATACCAAAATCATCGAAAAATGCATCCTAATATTGTATGATCAACGACACCTAACCTGTGCTCTGATACCAATTAATGGATCTTTTGGATCCTTCAACGGATCGCGCATCCGCATATGAAAGAAAAAACGAAAATAAAACGATTTGAACACATGATCTTGTCAAATGGTCTACAACCAGCATGCGAAGATTAAAACAAAAGCGGAAGCATAAATAAAAGTAATAATTATGCACATGAATCCGGAGACATCGTTGCTAGAGAAGTCTGAAGATCGGAATAAGTCGAAGAGCCACCGGGTTTAATCTTCCATTGGTCAAGAATGACGGCCATGTTTGCTCTGTCCGATGGGGAAAAAGAGACGGTCGATCGATCCTCTCTCCAATGGAGATCACACCCTATATATAGAGTCAATCCTAATCCGTTAACAACTCATCAATGCTAACGGTACAAATTACTAGGTTTTACACATATAGATCCAAAATCCATTAACCCACATCCAATAACACAAACCCATTAATTAAAAATATAATAGTTAGATCATTTTAGTTGGATTCGAACGAATATGACACAATTAAATGCGTTACAATGATCATATATAAGTCCACCACTAACATAATACAGAAAGAGAGCACAAATAGTAATTTACAATATGCAATATCATTAAATAGCTTATGACTTTCAATGTACCATTCAAAACATTTATGATGAAGCAGACACAAATAAGTAACTTATGGGTTACAATACACAATTCAAAATATTTATTCTAGATATAGAAATAAATAATTTTTTACATGAAAATGTAGATTTTGACAAATAAAAGGCAGAGATGCCAGTCTACAAACATTAGAATTCTAGGATAAATTATATATAGATAAAAGCAGTGTGTCATCAAACATCAATACCATCTAGTGGAAATATGTGCCTTGGTCAAATTATATCAATTCCAACAAGACATTGGAACGAGGTGCGATTTCAAGTGGTCGAAAACTTAATCAAGAAACTACATTTCAATATGCTAGAGATACACATTGGGGTCACATTATAATTCTTTGATAAGTTTGATTTCTATGTTCTATGCTGTCAGTGACTTGAAATGATTTCAGAAGATGATTCTAATTCTCCTGATCAAAAAATTGAGCCATTTAATTTATTGGAGTCAATACTTACATTTGATTTTGTATTTATTCTACACTTGATGGAACATGTCTTAGGGATTTCGAGTGAATTGTTGAAGGCATTGCAAAAGAAAGATTAAGATATTATGAATGCAATGGATTTGATACAAGTATGTAAACATCGACTCCAAAGTATGAGAGATGATGGTTGGAATTCATTTTTTAGAAAAGGCTCACTCTTTTTGTCATCAATATTACATTGATATTCTCAAAATGGATGATATGTTTACACGCTGGGCACCACGTCGTCGTCCCCATCGTAATCCACCTGAAGTGACAAATTTACATTACTATTGTGTTGATTTATTCTATGGTGTTATTGATATACAACTTCAAGAGTTAAATGATCATTTTTCAGAGGTAGGTATGGAGTTACTTTTTTGTGTAGCTTGTTTGTGTCCACAAAACTCATTTTTGGCTTTTGACAAGAAAAAATTAATGTGACTAGTTGAATTTTATCCATAATATTTCTCAAGATTTGATTTTTTTGTACTTGATGATCAACTTGAAACTTACATATGTAATATGCGTTCTAATAAAGCATTTCAAGGATTGAAAGGTCTTGGTGATCTTTCAGAGAAGTTAGTTAAGTTAAAGAAAAATATAGTGTATCCGTTAGTTTATAAGCTTTTGACATTGATATTAATTTTACCAGTTGCGACTGCAACTGCAGAGAGATTATTTTCTACCATGAGAATTGTGAAAGATAGGTTGCGCAATTGAATGAGTGATGATTGGATGAATGATAGTCTTATTGTCTATGTAGAGAAAGATATATTTTTAACGATTATAATGAAGCTATTATATAAAGGTTTCAAAATATGAAAACTCGAAAAGAACAATTGTAAGGTAATTATTTTATGATACTTTGTAATGATAAGATTTTATTTTTAATTTTGTTAATCATATTATATATTTATATTATTGCCCACGATGAATGAAGATTCTATCTCCGCGCTTACCCACCACCCTTCCTCCCCAACCTTATAAATCGGCAACTCTTCCTTCAGGGATTCTACCTAGGCGACTAGTTCTTCTAGGCACTGAATTTCATCTCGACCTTGCATCTCAAGACACTGAATCGCTGTCCGTTGTTGCTCTTCTAAATCTAGCTAGAGTCTTTCAATTTCATGGAGTTGCGCTTGCAGTTTGGCTAGTTGAATTTCAGGATTTAGAGAACGGGCCTGATGAAGGGCAGATTCCGCTTGCACCTACTCCAACTCCTTATCTTTGTGCTAAAGTTGGGTCACACATTCACCCAGGCGAGCTTGTATTGACTGGTAGCCGGAAGTCATCTTGGGGAGTCTACCTGTCAGTTCCCTTTGTTGGGCTAGAAGCTAAGCGACATAGAAAATCAGTATTAGTTCGGAGAAAGTGATTAAGAAAAATAGTATATGTACATAGGAAGTTAGCGGGAAGAGTAGGTTACCTTGGTGACGGTGATGCCCATCAAGTCACATATCCTGGCCAAAGTCTTCTTTTTCAACTCCGCCTCCTTGGTCTCTATAATTTGTTTCAAGAGATCACACAAGGGAGAGGCATGAGGAGGCCGAGGCAGCAAGGAAGCACTGGAAGAAAAGTTGTGTTGGTACTCAATTCTTGAGAGGAAGTGGGTCCTTCACTCGTCACGGGTTGATACCCTGATCTGCTCCCTCATTTTGATTCTCAAGGACTAGGCTAGGGCCTCGGCTGGAGAAGCTCGACTCGGCATTGGTTTCTTTAGGCCGACTCCTTTTGGAAGGTGGAAACACTTCTACAAAGTTTCCTGAACTCACAGTCTCGGGGACAAGTGATCCTCGAGACAAAACAAAATATAGCAGAAATGTAATCAAAGCAATAACCATGCACTTGAATTCTGAGACATCATCGTTGAAAGAATCTGAAGTCGGAAGAAGTTGTAGAGTCGCAAGGCTTGATCTTTCATAGGTCAAGAGTGACAACCCCGTATGCTCTGGCCAATGGAGAAAAGAGACGGCCAAATGATATAATCTCTTGCGGGGATCACACCCTATATATAGAGGTAACCTTAAATCCGTTAATAGTCCATCAATGCTAACGGTACATATTAATGAATTCTATACATATGGATCCATAATCTAATAAACTCACATCCAATAGCATAAATCCAGAAACCAAAACACAATAGTTAGATCACTTTAATCAGATTCAAATCAATACGACACAATTGAATGCATTACGATAATCATATGTAAGTCCATCATCAACATGTATAACTTGCAAACAATACTTATTCTGAAAATTGAAATTTTAAATTTTAAGAACCTAAAATAATAAAAAAAAAAACTAACTTTGTTCAAGTGCGTGTGCAACCACCTTGGTCAACAACAATGAAGCGTAATGGTGAGTAAATTGAATTGAAAGCTTGTTCAAAGTGACGCGATGCCTAATTTTCCATCTTTGCTCCCTTTGCGTGGTAGTTACACAAGAAGCTGCTTGACGAGAGCATTGGACAACATGAGTAGGGCCTTTGGAAAATTGACCAGATCAAACTCTTTCCCAGCAAGAAGAATAAAACATTATTTGGCCGGATAATTCAAGGCTAGCTAGAGGGCGTGTCGTTGATGCCATGCCTACCATTGACTAATGAACGCCTCGACTTCACAAGAAATCAACTCGAGATTTTTCAATTAAATTCCAACTTGTCCTTCTGTTGCCAATTTAATAGCAAAGAAGCCAAAAATTATTGCCTTTAAATTAGTGATATGCCGTCACGCTACACATTGCAGAGGAATTAAATAACCAACCGAAGATTGAAGTCGAGAGAGGGACTATAATGCATTATCGATACAAACACGATAGAAGTCAATAGAGGTACTATAATGCATTAGGTGATGTTGGAGAATAGGGAGGATTATAGAGAGAATGAGAAGTTGATAATTTCCCTTTTTTCCTTTCTAAATAGTTTTTTTTGTTTTTTAAATCTGCCCTTCTCACCTGTATTCCCTCTTGCTTCTCTCCTCACGAGTAAACCAAGCCTAAAAAGTATGATCCTTTTTTTTTTCTTTAACTCTTAAACAAGAGAAATTTTTCTAAAGTTTGGTCGATAGTGAATTGAGAAACAATTAAAACGGAAATGAGTAGATTTAACCATAACAAATTAAACCTATGAGAAGATCCAAACACAAATAAGAAGGATTATAAAAACATTTAACTACACAATAATTTTTATTCCATATAAAAGACACCAATTAGAGACAAGAATAAAAAGGGAATCCAAACATAATCCCACCAATAATTTTATAGTTGCTTAGACAAACAAAAACTCCACTCAAAGAAACATGAACCCCTGTTATTTCTCATTGATGCAAATCCCTTCTTACTGTTGAATTGCCGAGAGTTCATCTCTAAAGCTAAAATGGATTTTATAGTTGCAACTTTTTGTGGGTCCTAAATTTGAATGAATGGGTGGCTTTAGAGAAATGAGTACGAATTGAATTTAGTGGACCCTTGTGTCTAATTTCAGTGAGATTGTTTGTGCAAATTAAAGGGGTTATGACATTATAGTTTAATTTTTTATTTACTAAGTCTTTTGAATAAAATGTATATTTTTGAATAATTAACACTTATATTGTTGTCCCCCATCATCAACTGTTTATTTAACATCCCCTCTGCCTCTGACTTTATAAAGAAATTAACAGTCGTGATAATAGCTAATATGTTATTTTAAAAAATATGAATAATTTTATATGATATAATTTAAATCTGACTTTTTATATTTTCTTTATAAATATATAATTATTTTAAAAATATGGAAGTAGTTGACATTGAATCAATAATTGCACATGAGTTGCACGATGCTCGGACTGATCTCTTCTTATACAGCAGCCTCTCAGGAAGAAATCTCAAATAAACGTCAAAGCAAAACCTACATCTCTCTCTCTCGTATACATATCGTTTTAAAATGCATCAACTGTTGAGTTGAGCAATTAGAAGATGATGCAGCAGTTCTATCCATTACTTTTGCGAATATCTTCAGTGTCACTCAGGTATGTTAATTCCTCTTTCTCTTTCTCTTTCTTTTGCTGGATTATTATTTACTTTTTCATCGTATATATATTCAGTTCAATCGGATATGTAAAAACTTGGGCAAGACCAAATAATTAAGAGAAATAGTTTTAACTAGAAAAGTAGAGATCATATGCAAATTATTTTCCTTCTAATTGGGCAAGACCAAATAATTAAGGGAAATAGTTTTGACTAGAAAAGTAGATCAGATCATATGCAAATTCTTTTGCTTCTAATTCTGAACAAATTCAAATATCATTTAACTATTTTATCGATCCTCTTCTTCAAAATGTCTGATCTATTAATACAATTTGGTAAAAAAAAATACCTTTATAAAATCTAGAAAAACAAATTGATTGGCTATAGTCCAAGTTATAAAAAAAATTTGAGTAGATAAATTTTTTATTTTATAAATTAATATATGACCATATTCATACATCTATAATTTGTTGGATATTGGATCTTACAAGACCAATATGATTACGGTTTTGCAAAGGAAAATCGAGGTACCACCAATCGATGAAAGTCTGAATTGACTTCAAAATCGAAATCTACATTTCGAGTAGATGAATCTAGACTATTAATTTGCTCAAAACCGATTACGGATGAATGAAAAATTAATTATTAAAGTCAGCACAAAATGTTATAAAGGAAGTAGAGGGAAATAGTTCCATATTGGAAATTCCAGAGAGAATTTACTTCCTTATATGTGTTGCTGTGTTAATTGAGTTAACACAAATAGCACAGATACTCTCATCCAATGGGCGAGCAGGTACTCGCACCTGCGAGCCAACCACTCGCCACGCGCGCACGCAAGCAATGGGCACTTTGTTGGCACACTTTGCACTTAACTGTTGGAAATACCTACGTGGCACAAGAGAGATGATTGTGATGCTGACTGTGCAGGCAACAGATGGTAGCCGTTGGATCGAAGAGGGTAATGGATTGCAAGTGACGCGATCTGGAGCGTTGATCGCGAAGAGTTGCGATCTGATCGTTGGTGAAGAAGATTGATCTGGATCGTTGATCTAGTAGATCGTTGCATCCAGATCTGAAGTTGAGATCAAGGGGCAATCTGAAGGGTTACAACCCTCCAGATCGAACGACCCAAATGCATCCTGACCAAAGGATGCAGCTAATCACCAAAGGATACCTCACCTCTTCACCTAGTATAAATAGGATCCCTAGATGATGAAATAAACTCACTCATTCACTCAAGTTCTCATCTCATCAATCCCATCTTCTGCATCCAGAGTCCAAAAAGTCTACGAGTAGGTTCACCGGTCTCGGAATATGTAGTACTACTATTCCGAGACATCGTCGTTGTATCTTGGAAACGAATTGCTGCTATTCGTAAGCACCTGTGCGGAGCAATATCGTTTTACGGAGATAGTATTGAACACTAGCCTCGACGATATCATATCAGCTTGCATCCTCCCCGTCAGCAATCATCACCGACAGAAGAAATTCGTCAAACAATCGTAAAATGATATTGGTGCAATCTGATATGGTCGTGATCAACGACGTTCCGACTACCATTTCACTCGGAGTCGCGACCTCCGTTCCACCCGGAGAGAAGCCGGAGAAATTCAACGGAGCCGATTTCAAAAGATGGCAACATAAGATGATATTTTATCTAACAACGCTAAACCTCATAAGGTTTTTGCATGAAGACCCGCCAGCCGCTATGGAAGGAGATTCCAATAGTAAGGTTGCTTGCGATGCGTGGTCTCACGGAGATTTTCTGTGTCGTAATTATATTCTCAACGCATTGGACAATGCATTGTATAACGTGTATAGTCTGATAGAGACAGCAAAATCTCTGTGGGAATCACTAGAGAAGAAATACAAAATCGAAAATGCCGGTTTAAAGAAATTCATCGTCGGCCGGTTTCTGGATTTCAAAATAGTGGATTCCAAGAGTGTGACATCTCAAGTCCAAGATATGCAACTGATATTGCATGATCTGGATGCTGAAAGCATGAAGTTGAACGAGTCGTTCAAAGTAGCCATGGTAATTGAGAAACTCCCCTCCTCATGGAAGGATTTCAAAAATTACCTGAAGCATAAGCAAAAGAAGATGGGGCTTGAAGACCTTATCCTAAGGCTACGAATAGAGGAGGATAATCGAAGGTTCTCCGACTCTAAAGGAATAAAGCGGGCTATCGATGAGATGTCTAACCTAGCTGAGCCAAACACCAAGAAGCCGAAGCAATTCAAAAAGAAGGCTCAAGGCAAGAAATTCAAAGGCTCGTGCTACAACTGCGGAAAGTCAGGACACATGTCCAAAGACTGCAGACTCCCAAAGAAACCAACAAAGGGTCAGAAGGAAGTTGCAAACCAGGTTGCAACTTCGAATGACATGGAGCTAGATCTCACTGCGGTCATGTTTGAAGCCAACACGGTGGTGGACAACCCGAAGCAGTGGTGGATCGATACTGGAGCAACATGTCATATCTGTTCAGATAAGGTGATATTCTCCAAGTATACTCCGATAAGTGGAAGAAAGCTCTATATGGGCAATTCTACGACATCGCCAATTGTCAGACTTGGAAAAGTTGTTCTGAAGATGACATCAGGGAAGGAGCTAACGCTTATTGATGTGCCTCATGTTCATGACATCAGGAAGAACCTAGTTTCTGGATCGGCACTTGTTAAAGATGATTTCAAACTAGTGTTCCAATCAAACAATTTTGTACTTATGAAGAATGGTGTATTCGTAGATAAAGGGTACTTAGAACAGAGTCTGTTCAAGATGGTTGTAATGATTGTACACTGTGAATTTGATGGTAATAAAATAAAAGCTTCCAGCTATGTTGTCGAGTGTTTTAATTTATGACATGATCGACTTGGACATGTTAATAATAATACTCTGAAATGTCTCATCAAATTAAATTTATTACCAAACGTCAATGTTGGCAAAACACACAAATGTGAAGTGTGCGTGGAAGCGAAAATGATGAGACTACCTTTTCATTCGGTGGAAAGGTCAACGAATCCTCTAGAGTTAATACATAGTGATCTATGTGACTTAAAATTCGTGCAAACTAGAGGAGGTAAAAAATAGTTTATTACTTTTATCGATGTCTGCACAAGGTTCTGCTATGTCTTTCTTTTAAGAAGTAAAGACGAAACCTTAGAGACATTCAGAACCTATAAAATAGAAGTTGAGAATCAACTTGACAAACGAATTAAAATAATTCGTAGCGATAGAGGAGGAGAATATGGTGCACCGTTTGATGAGTTTTGTTCAGAATCTGGCATTATCCATCAGACAACGGCGCCTTACTCACCTCAATCGAATGGTGTTGTCGAACATAAAAAATGGACACTCAAGGAAATGATGAATGCCTTGTTGATAAATTCAGGCTTACCCCAGAACTTGTGGGGGGAAGCTATATTATCGGCAAATAACATTCTCAATAAAATTCCTCACAAGAAAAATGATAAAACGTCATACGAACTATGGAAAGGCCGCGAGCCATCGTACAAATACCTGAAAGTGTGGGGGTGTCTGGCAAAGGTCGAAGTACCCAAGCCAAAGAAAATAAAGATCGGACCTAAAACGTTCGATGCAATATTCGTCGGATATGCCGAAAACAGTAGTGCATATCATTTCATAGTTCACAAGTCAGACATTCCTGATATTCATGTGGGAACAACCATAGAATCTCGGAATGCAATATTCTTTGAAAATGTATTCCCAAATAAGAAGGAAAACATTCAAAATGATAGCAACATGAGTTCTAACAACAATGACGTCTCTGAACTTAGTTGTCGTAAAAGGACTATTGATTATCAAAACGAAGAGCCACGTCAGAGCAAATGGGCGAGAGTTGAGAAATCGTTCGGGCCAGACTTTATGACTTTTATGTCAGAAACGAACCCAAGAACATTGAGCGAAACTCTCTCTAGGCCCGACGCCCCATTATGGAAAGAAGCAGTCAATAGTGAAATCGAGTCCATCATGAATAACCATACTTGGGAATTAGTAAACCTTCCTTCTGATTCTAAACCATTAGGCTGTAAATGGATACTAAAATGCAAGTATAAAGCAGATGGATCAATTGACAAGTATAAGGCTAGACTTGTAGCCAAAGGGTACAAGCAAAAAGAAGACCTTGATTATTTTGATACATACTCACCGGTGACAAGGATTACGTCCATACGAGTGTTGATAGCCATTGCAACTTTGTATGACCTTGAAATACATCAAATGGATATTAAGACTGCCTTCTTAAATGGTGAGTTGGAAGAAGAAATTTATATGGAACAACCTGAGGGGTTCGTAGTTCCAGGAAAAGAGGAAAAAGTATGTTGACTTGTTAAGTCGTTGTACGGACTTAAACAAGCGCCTAAACAATGACACAATAAATTTGACAAAATAATATTGTCAAACGAGTTCAAAATAAATGAATGTGACAAATGCATTTATGTCAAAGATACACCTAAAGGTCATGTAATCATCTGTCTATACGTAGACGATATGTTTATAATGGGCAGTAATCATGAGTACAAAGAAAATATTGACTAAGAATTTAGATATGAAAGATATGGGTCGCACAGAAGTTATATTGGGAATTAAAATTCTCAAGACATCTGAGGGGATAGTTTTGACACAATCTCACTATGTAGAGTCGATGTTGAAGAAGTTCAATGCGTACGATCTCTCTACAGTGAAAACATTTATGGATCTAAGTCAACACTTAGCAAAAAACCAAGGTGAGCCCATATCGCAATTAGAATATTCTCGGATAATAGGCAGCTTGATGTATCTCACAAACTGCACACGTCCGGATATTGCCTGTGTGGTGAACAAGTTGAGTCGTTTTACAAGTAATCCAAACGACACCCATTGGAAAGCACTGATGCGAGTTCTTAGATATTTTGAAATATACTATGAACTACGCATTACATTATAGAAAATATCCCGTTGTCTTTGAAGGATATTGTGATGCTAATTGGATATCAGATACAAAAGATTCCAAATCCACTAGTGGATATGTATTCACGATTGGTGGGGGAGCAGTATCTTGGAAATCCACTAAGCAGACGTGCATTGCTCGATCAACAATGGAATCCAAGTTTATAGCACTAGACAAAGCAGCTGAAGAAGCTGAATGGCTGCGGAATTTCTTGGAAGATATTTCGAGGTGGACGAAACCTGTGTCTGCCGTACTTATACACTATGATAGTCAATCGGCGATTGAAAGGGCACATAGTAGTATGTATAATGGTTAGTCATGACATATACGTCATAGACACAATACCATTAGACAGTTGATCTCGAATGGAGTGATTGCAATCGATTATATAAAGTCCAAAGATAATTTGGCAGATCCTCTTACGAAGGGGCTAAATCGAGATCAAGTATACTGCTCGTCAAGAGGAATGAGATTAAAAATCTATAACTAAGATGGTATGTGTAACTTGACCTTGTTATTTGGAGATCCCAAGATCTTGGTTCAATGGGACAACGAAGTTACAGAAGTTGTGTTACAGCACACGAGATATATTATCTCTATCCCAATCCTAGGATGAATATGTGTTGTCCTACCACATGTAGTGAGGTTAACCTTATGCTTTTAATGACTTCTATACCTTTATAAGGTGGAGTATGGTAGGATACTCTTGATAGAAGTGTCACCTATGTGAGTGTGAAGACAGGCCGCTTCAATGAAACACTCATGAATCCAAGATGGTGTCTATGGCCAAAACGGAACCAACCATGAGAACCAAAAGTAGGTGAGATAAGTCTTTGTGTGAGTGTTATTGTCTTAGTATACACAAACAGCTGAGCAGTTCAAGACATCACGTTCACTGCGCAGCCTAGTATGCTCGATAGAATTCCACTATAGAAGGTTCAAAGCCACAAGCTACCTCTCCCGATGCATTGACTTATCGATTGGACTCTTGTAAAGTGTCAGCATACATACACGCATTAATTTCCATTCATGTGGGGGATTGTTGAATATTGGATCTTATAAGACCAATACAATTACGGTTTTGCAAAGAAAAATCGAGGGGCCATCAATCGATGAAAGTCTGAATTGACTTCAAAATTGAAATCTACATTTCGAGTAGATGAATCTAGACTATTAATTTGCTCAAAACCGATTAAGGGTGAATGAGAAATTAATTGTTAAAGTCAGCACAAAATGTTATAAAGGAAGTAGGGGAGAAATAATCCCGCATTGAAAATTACAGAGAGAATTTACTTCCTTATATGTGTTGCTGTGTTAATTGAGTTAACACAAATAACACAAATACTCTCATCCAATGGGCGAGCAGGGGCTCGCACCTGCGAGCCCGCCACCCGCCACGCACGCAATGGGCGCTTTGTTGGCGCCTTTGCACTTAACCGTTGGAAATACCTACGTGGCGCAAGAGAGATGATTGTGATGGTGACTATGTAGGCAGCAGATGGTAGCCGTTGGATCGAAGAGGGTGATGGATCGCAAATGACGCGGTCTGGAGCGTTGATCGCGAAGAGTTACAATCTGATCGTTGGTGATGAAAGTTAATCTGGATCGTTGATCTAGTAGATCGCTGCATCCAGATCTGAAGCTGAGATCAAGGGGCAATCTGAAGGGTTATAACCCTCCAGATCAAACGACCCAGATGCATCCTGACCAAAGGATGTAACTAATCACCAAAGGATACCTCACCTCTTCACTTAGTATAAATAGGATCCCTAGATGATGGAATAAACTAACTTATTCACTCAAGTTCTCATCTCATCTATCTCATCTTCTGCATACAGAGTCCAAAAAGCCTACGAGTAGGTTCGCCAATCTCGGAATTTATAGTGCTACTATTCCGAGACATCGTCGTTGTATCTTGGAAACAAATTGCTGCTATCCATAAGCACCTGAGCGGAGCAATATCGTTTTACGGAGATAGTGTTGAACATTAGCCTCGACGATATCATATCAGCTTGCATCCTCCCCGGCAGCAATCGTCACCGACGAAAGATAATCACCAAACATAATTTCAGTTAAATAATTTATAAAATAGAATAATCCAACTAGAGAATCTCACATAGTAAAAAGAAAATTTTAAATTTATAAAATAAAATAATCATGTCTATAAAGAAATATAAATTTATAAAAGAGTAATTTTTATTTAATAAAAAAAATCAAAGAAAAGGAAGTTAGTCATTGCATTGTCAAATAGTCATTGCTATTTCTTTGGCATAAAAGCCATTTAAGATGTTTAGTATATCTTAACAAGTATTCTTATTACTTCTTCACAATTGATTTCCGGTATAAAGGCTCTCTTTTTCTCACAAGAATGCAAGCATAGATAGAAAGTATTCCAGTATAAATTCTGATCAAGCCTTGAGCAGTTGATTCATCCGTCTCAAGAAATGGCAATCGTCTTACAGTTTTTTGTTTCAAGATACCTTGGCAAATTATCTGATTTTATCGAGGGAGAGATATGTAAAGTGTTAGGGGTCAGAGAAGAAATTGAGAGACTTCATAGAAAATTATCAAGAATCAGTCCCTATATTCAAGATGCAGAAAAAAGAAGAAATAGAGATGCTGCGATCAACAATTGGGTGAAGGAATTAAAAGACGTAATGTATGATGCAGAAGACATAATTGATCTTTGCATGGTCGAAGGTGGAAGATTATTGGAAGCTCGGCCATCTGCTTCTTCGGGGGTATGCTCTCCGGTCAGCTTGCTTTCATCTTGCTTTCAGTGTTCTAAGTTTCGCAGAAACATTTGGAATCAAATAAAAAGAGTTAATGATAGACTCGAAGAAATCAAAGAGGACAATAATGTGGTACCCAGGTTAGTAGCTCATGAAAACAAAGGCTTCCAAATTAACTCACTAAGGACGTCATTTCCCACCTCTCCCACACATGTGGTGACTGATATTGTAGGGACACAAATTGATGCGGCGGCCCAAAAGCTAATTTCGGAGATAGAGCAAAGCGAAAAAAAGTATATTGTGTTGGGAATTTCTGGGATGGGTGGAATTGGCAAGACCACTCTAGCACAAAAAGTATTCAACGATGAAATGATAAAAGAACAGTTTCCAAAAAGAGTGTGGTTACATGTATCCAAAGATTACTCTCCGATTGAGCTACTCAAACATGTACTGAGAGATGTAGGAGGAATTGATGATCGTGTTCAAAGTAGAGCAGAAGTCGAAAGCCGAATTATTCCTCTTCTTTCATATAGTTTGCTTCTTGTGCTGGATGATATATGGAATGCAAACGTATGGAGAGATTTGCTCAGAAATCTCATATTGAATGGATCTTGTAAGACTGTTATCTTATTTACCACTAGACGGAAAGATGTGGCCACAGAAATGAGAGCTGATTTTGTACACTCCGCTGAGAAAATGGACGAAGATAGTTGTTGGGAATTAATTAGAAAGATTGTTTTTGAAGATGAGGAGGATGTAATAATTTCTGAATTGAAAGAAGTTGGTATGGAAATTGTCAGAAAATGTGATGGTCTTCCTCTGGCAGTCAAAGTGATGGCTGGTGTTTTATTTCACAAGGAAAGAACTAAGAGGGAGTGGAAAAAAGTTATTGAAAGTGATTTTTGGTCAATGCAAGAGATGGAAGATGAGCTATCAAAGGCTTTATACTTGAGCTATGAGGATTTACCCAGTCACCTCAAACAATGTTTTCTTAGCTGTGCTTTCTACCGTGATGTATCATTTCGACGGGACATAATCCGACTGTGGGTGGCCGAAGGGTTTGTGATTGAACAATCAGATGATTTGATGGAAAATATCGCAGAAGACTACTACAAAGAATTTATTGCAAGAAACCTTTTGCAATTTGATTTTAGATATTTAGCTGAACGAAGATTTATTATGCACGATGTTTTACGATCTTTTGGGGAAAAACTGATGGAAGAGGAAGGTATTATCATTAATGATGCTCGATGCACAAGTACAAATTTTTCGACAAAGATTCGTCGTTTGTGCATCTCAAACCAAAGTGATCTATTATCTCTTCCCAATGTGATAATAGAGCAAAAGTGTTTGAGAACCCTACACCTCGTTAATTGCCTTCAAATCGACCGAATAGGGAATCATGCATTTGAAAGCTTAAAGCGTCTCAGAGTTTTGAATTTGTGTGATACATCAGTAGACAACCTTCCAGATTCTCTTTTGAAACTGAGTCATCTAAAATACTTGGATCTTGATCGAACAAAGATTAGAAGGCTTCCTGAATCCATTGAGTGTCTTGTAAACCTGCAAACTTTGAATCTCTCGAGGTGTGAATCACTGCATGAACTTCCAAAGGGCATCACAAGGTTGAGCAATTTGAGGCGTCTTCGAATTTCGAATACTCCGCTCACCCATCTTCCAAAGGGAGTTGGGAAGTTGAAAAATCTCAATGAAATTGATGGATTTTTGGTCGGCCATTGTGACTCCGTGAGCAGGATGGACGGAGGCTGTGACTTGGACGAGTTGCAATCTTTGTGCAACTTAATGGATCTGTATATTGTTAAATTGGAAAGGGAAACAATGAGAGAAAACAGAAACTTTGTGCTTGCCAACAAAACATTTCTTAGGAGATTGTATCTCAGATGGACAATGAATAATAATGAAAACAATGAGAAGCAAATCACTGAGGCGGAGAGTATATGCAACCAACTCAGTCCTCCTGCGACCCTAAAAGATCTTATCATCGAAAATTTCCCTGGCCGGCAGTTTCCAGAGTGGATGGCGTCCGTACATTCTTTGGCTGACCTAACATTTTTGAATCTTCTCAATTTTCCATTATGCACGGTGCTGCCTCCATTGGGCCAACTACCCAATCTTAAAATCCTAAAGCTTGAAGGAGGAGAAGCAATCAGGAGTATTGGGCCTAAATTCTTCGGTTGTAGAACGCCTGCATTCCCAAAACTTGAGTATCTAACATTTAACAACATGCTGAATTGGGAAGCGTGGGTATTGCGTGATGCAGAGGATGTTGTGGTACCAAACGAGGATGTTCATGCAAGCAACCTCAATTTGTTTCCTAACCTGAAACGATGTTTCATCACCAACTGCCCAAAGCTGAAAAATAGCATCCTTCCCTCAACTAGCTATTTGGAAATTAATCTCTGTCCAAATTTGGAATATGTGGAGAAGGTTGGCATGTTGCAGGAATTGGCAGTTGTTTTCCCCTCCGAAACCAAACAGCTTCCACAGTGGGTGTCAAGCTTGATTAATGCCACTTCGCATAGTTTGCAGACATTTGGCATGAAATGCAATTCACTTCTACTAGATAGTTGCAGTAAGGGGAAGCAAAATTGGCACATCATTCAACAAATTCCAAAAGTTATTATTTATAGCATTGATGGTGAAACACGCTTATTGCTCAGTAAGGACTCGTACAAATACGAAATAAAGAATAAGCATCACCTTTGTAAGTCCTCTCATCGTCTATTTTTTTTACTATAGCTTATTGCATACCTTTCAATATTGTTGGGAAAAAAAAACTTGTACAATTATTTTATTCCATGGACAGGATCCATCAATTTTATCAGAAATCTCCGAAGAGACAGGAGGACAGGATCAATAAAGCTTCCATGGCTAATTGTTTCCTCCATTATGATCAAGGTTAGTAATTAATTAATGGTGAATTTTAGAATATCATTACAAATAAAATATAATTGTTTCTTTATTTCTAATTGAAGGTCGCTTATTGGAATTGGTATAATTTGATCAAGGCGCACATTTCCACTAGATGGTATTGATGTTTGGTGACGCACTGCTTTTATCTATACATAATTTATCCTCGGATTCTAATGTTAGTTGGCATCTCTGCCTTTTATTTGTCTAAATCTACTTTTTCATGAAAAAAGATTATTTGTCTTTATATTTATAATAAATATTTTGAATTGTGTATTGTAATCCCTTAGCTACTTATTTGTGTCGCTTCCTCATAAATGTTTTGAATGGTACATTAATTGAAAGTCATAAGCTATTTAATGATATTGCATATATTGTAAAATTGTTTATTTGTGCTCTCTTCCCTTGTTTACTCACAACTTATGAGGATTTCGATGGACATATTTTGAAGTTATTGAAAAAATAAAATAAAATTATTCAATTCATTCTTTTCTCATTTGTTTGTTATATCCAACATACATCTAACATAGTATTATTCATCTTTTCTCTCTTACATTCAACCTCCACTAAGCAAAATATCTTTTATGTGGTATAACGGTCCTCAAATAAGTCAACAGTTGAGAGAGATATAAACATGGTAAAGAGAAAACGCAGATTAATGCATTATCTATATCTTTTTCTTTTTAATTTGTCTATCGTCATCGATTATAGGTGAAGTTCAAACAGAAAGAGAATGACAGAGATAAAAAAAATTACAATTTTTCCTCCCTCCTCAAAATTTCTCCCTCTTTTCTTCTTATGCTCTAAACAATTTTTTTTTTTTTCACTTCTCTTCCCAGCTACTTTCCCTTCCTCCCTTCAGCTCTTTTCTCTCTTCTGGAGCATACAGCCTGAAAAGCAGGGGAGGCACCAATCAGAGATAGGAATATAAATGAAATTCATGTGAGATCGGACCCATAACCTGCGCAGACAAACAAAATCTCAAGTATGCAAATATTCTCAACAAAATGTGATGATGCAACAACATCTCTTGCGTGCAGTTCGACAACTCGAACAAATAGATTCATCTGGTAGGATTCGACTTGTGGCAGTTGATCGAGGGAATACTGAAGTGGATTGCTTGCCTTGGTTTCTCTTATTCTGACAACTGTCAATGGTGATGTAGCATGTAATCCTTTCAGTATGCTTCAGTGCAGTTGATAACTCACTCAAGTTTCTCCTTTTATAGCAACTGAAAGAATGATATTGTGAAAGATTGCTGGTGCTCCAGCTTTGAATTACAGTAGAGGTAAACCTATGTTTTTTATAACTTGAACAGTACGATCAACTAAGACAAATTTTCACACCTCTGTTATACGAAGAATAAAGAGATGGCTTCTAAAATGATATGAGCAAGAACATTCTGAAATTGGCCAAGTATGAGGTTTGTCATGGGTTTTGAGGACATGCCTGCATCGAAAAAGCCTCTGTTAGCAGAAAGATCAGATGGATGAGCAGCTTTAAGGATGTGGTGCTCTGACTCATCAATCTACCAGCAACGCGATTTTGTATGTTGGACTGGTTTAGTAGATATTCACAAGTATCGTATAGCAGATGATGCAAAATCCTTGTTTAACAAGGCTACTTTATAGAACTTCAAATTCGATAAATCTTTGTTTAAATAGACTAAGTTGTAAAACTTGCAATCTATACTTATTCTGAAAAATGATTAAATTTGAAAGTGGATAGCAGAACAAACAAGGAAAAAACTCTAATATTTTTAGGATTAATAAGGTTAAATATAAACATATGGTTTTTTTAAAAAAATTGAGTAGTGTCTTAAATATTTTCGATTCAATTAATTTATTTATATTTTTTTTTAAATAGAAGGATAAATTTTAAATCATATTTTTTGATTTATTTTGATGATTAAAAAAAATTGTATGAAATTAAATCGGTTTTAGAAGTAGTCGAGTGCCATCTTAAAAAAATTTGAATTGGGAGCTTCTGCAAAGTAATGTGATGTCTCGTTGGACAGAATGAACAGGGTCTTTGAAATATTGAACAGGTCAAACTCTTTCCGATCGAGGTCTGAACTTTCGGTGCACAAGAAAAACAATGTTTGGCCGGATAATTCAATGCTAGACGGCATGTCGTGGATGCCAAACTTACTATTAGAGTCGTCAAGTTGGATTTAATATGTTGAATTGATTTGTCTCACTAAGTAATTTAAATATATTGGATTAAAATTTTATCAATTTTTATTTTGACGGATCTAAATAAATTAATCCGTACGAATTACGGATCTCTGTTAAATATTAAATTTAAGACAGATTGATCCATCCTATTATGAATCGATTCGTTTAACAGCTCTATCTACCATTGACTAACAAACGATTCGAGTTCACAAGAAATCAACGTGAGATTTTTCAATTAAATTCCAACTTGTCCTTTTGTTGCCGATTTAATAGCAAAAGAGTCCGGAGCTACCATACAGCGCCCATGCAATTTTCTAAGTATCCAAGATTCAAACTTCAACTGTTTTACATTTGTAGAAATTTCCCAGGTATATAAATAGCCTTCTGAACTTAAAAAAAGGTATGCATCAGAGAAAGGCAACAAACGCATTTTCTCATTAGTAAGCACCATCAAAACCCATTGAAATGTACATATGCACCTCAATAGTCCTCTTAACACATTTTAGCAACAGGACCTCATTTGATGTGGGAGTTTTATTCGGATTTTTTTTTTCTTCTGGGAATATAGGAAAATTCATGAAAAGTTAGCATGATTCATTGGGATCGAGGAGAATAAACCCGATTTGAAGTAGGACACGGTTAAAAAGTCATGTGAGAAATGAAATTGTATCTTTTTCTTCGCGCATTAACTAAATACAACTAAATAATGTATCGAATTAACAATATGGAAAGAGAACATCACATTAAATGAGGCATTATGCAATGGGCGAGCAGTTGCAATCCTTGAAATTCCTTCACCAATCACAATAACCGAAGGTGAAGAAGTTTGTTGTCTCTCAATTTAATTGCAAATTGAGACCTTAGAAGACCTGGGGAACATTGGACAATAGTATATGAATAAATGAGCTAACCATCAACAAAGAACCACAAGGGATAATTGGAAAGAGGAAACAACAACATATAATAAGATGGAATGTTCATCGACTATAATTCACTACTACCTATATCTAACAGTTGCTCTCACACTTATAAGCAAAGATGAAGCATGACAAAAAAAAAATTTTACAAGATCAAGCCAAATTTTAAATGAAACCGCATAGGCATGCAAACCATATAATTTATTGATTATAATTATAGTCATACTATTATAGTCATGCAAGCCAAATTTTAAATGAAACCGCATAGTCATGCAAACCATATAATTTTAAATGAAACCGACGGTATAAGTAAAAAAATTATAATTATAGTATATTATTTATTGATTATAATATTAATATATTATAATATTTTTCAGACCAATCAATCATAGAGAAAAGATTGGATTACTGTCTTTAATAAAATTCATTGTAGCTCATCAGGAGGATGAATTGGGAAAAGGACCGAGGTTGTATACGTATCATATGATCGATATGATTTAGTGAATTTGTTTTTAAATTTACATAATTCTTTTTAAAAATATTATTAATATGTTTGTTATTCTTAGGATGATAAGGTGAGACTGTTAGCTAGTAGCTAGATGGGTACATTCAAACACAATAAACCACAGGAGATGACATCGATGCAGTCCAAATTGCGCAGATCAAGTTTGTGATTAGGTCTTCAGTGTTCGTTTTGAATATATTATAGGACTTGGAAGTGGGCCAAAACCAGTTAGATCTACTTCTTCGGATACAATCTCCTCCTCCAGATTAACTAACGCAATGCGTGAAAAGCTTGAGTCACCGAGTAACAATTAGAAGGGACACAAGAGGAGCTAGCAAACAATCGAATTCAATTAGCAAACACCCAAGATGAGTTGACATCAATGAGATCAAAACAAGATATGTTTGAAACAATTCTGAATTGGCTTGCATCTAGAGTATTACAATGATTGATACATGAGTCCTCTCTAGCTCCACCTCCTTCTCCATCTTAGAATTTGTGAACTTCTATATTTTTTATAATTGTGAAATTGGGAACTTGGATGTTTTGAACATAAAGTTATATTTTTTATAATGTATTTTGATTATATTATGTGATTACTTGTTGTTAAATGTAGTTTATTAAATTATTTGAAATGTATGTTGTTAAGTTAGTTGATGAAATTTGTACTACTGGATATCGAATATGGACAAATGAGGTTATGCAAAAGTATATTTCGATGATTAACGATGAATTTTCAAAAGTTTGTCGCTAATATGCGATACATGACGCTCAAGATAAGCTATGATTTGCGACGAAATTACTTAATTTTGCTGCTATACTACGTTTTAGCTACGAATTATTTAATTCGTCGCTATAATAAAAGCACGCCTAGGCCATGGATTTTTAGGAATTTCCACGGCTTGGCCATGGATCTCTCGGTAAACCTTATTATTAGCAATGAATTAATTTATATTCGTCGCTAAAACCTACTTTAGTGATGAAAATATTTAATCGTCGCTAATATTAAGTCATGGAATTTAGAGAAATTGCACAGCTTGCCTGTGGATCTCTCTGATCTGTCGTCGTTCCTTTTTTGAAAATCCAATTTTAGCGACGAAACGATCATATTTAGTTTTTAACTTAGCAACAACAATATCATATTTGTCGCTAATTTTAATGATGAATTTACTTGATGCATCGCGAACTTGAATCGATTTAGCAGTGACTTTTGCTAGTTTAGCAACGTTATTTTTTTGTTCTTAATATAAACAACGAAATTTTAATAATTTGTCGTTAAAGTGTTTTAGTGATGAAAGTGAATAAATCATCTTAGCGATGAAAAAAACGTCGCTAAATATCATTATTCTTATAGTGTGCCAACTATGCACTACAAAAATAGTGAAATGTACGATTCAAAATACAATGATTTGCAAATGACTTATAATACGTATGGTTTCAAATTTAAATTGTATTTTGATTGCAGTTGTGCTATTTTTTATGAACTTGGAACATCAAGCAACATGATTTTCCTATACTTTCTTGAGGCATTATTACTTTGAATAAAAAAATATATTTATCTCTCTTCAAATAAATTAACGTTTAGCACAAAGCTCAACTCTAAGGACTCAACACTATCAAAAATGCCAAAGGTATAGGTAAATAGAAGTACAAATAAAACTTTAAAATATAAGATGTTGAGCAGATTCCTGCAACTTGATTCTACCCCCATCTAAATTAAACTATTGTTCATCATTCACCTTTTTCCATGCAACTCAGTAGAAAATATCTATACTTTCATTAGATTCTCATCTAATACAAATGCCTCCAAAGAACTACTAAATTCCATTGTAATTATAACAAGGGAAAGTTTGAATCTCATTCCTGAAGGATGTAATGCGTAGAGTTTGAATCTCATTCTTGAAGGATGTAAAATGTTAGAGATTATACTGTCAATACAATGAAACTTATGTCAATACAAGATCCAGAGAAGGATCTCTTGTATGTAGTCTTATATTATTTTGTAAGAAGTTATTTTTGCAACTCGAATCTCTGTGACCTCGAAATTACACGATAATAATTTTACCTTTATGTCAAAATTTCCCTTCAAGTAAAGAAAATTTACAAATCTACAAAAATATATATTTCTAGTTGACTTTACCAATCTACAAAATATGCAAGGCATGAATCATCCTTAAAATCTAAACTATGTCAATAATTGTCTTGCTGATCAAAGCTATTTTGCTCTTTCTGCTCAGTCATTTCAATTATAGCTTTTCAAGGTGCATTTTCAATTGCTTCCTTGAGTGTAACCTCGATTAAGTTGTATTGAGCAATGCATTAACTCAATTTTTTTTATAAAACTCTGAGATGTAAAAACACACCACTTCATATAAATATATATATTAGAGGGCGGTTGGCATGAGCATTATATATTAAAGTGATAGAGCTCATTAATTAGGTACAACATTGTTAGAGGACCCATTTTAAACAGAGTTGGCACTCACCTTTCATAAATTTCAAAGCATGACTAAGACGAGCAATAATGAACAATTGAAGTACAACTGTGGTTGGTCTTAGAATAATAATGAGAGAAGTTGTCACCTTGCGAGGAAATTAATTTCTTTGAAGTTTTATAGTGAAGAAAAAGAAAAGGAGAAAATTGCAAGTTGATCATGCATGATACAAGTATACTTCGCTACGAATGGAATTCTATTGAACTTGCAAAAGGAATTCCTAAGAGAGAGGATAAAAAGTAACACAGATTAGAACAGTGCATGCATATGCTAAAGATAAGGGATAATTAATTCTCTGCAGCACAACCTTGAGCATGATCCATGTTTCTTTTTCAGGTCGTTGCGTCGTGTCATCGCAATGGTGATGTAGCATGTAATCCTCCAAGTATTCTTCAGTGTAGTAGGCAACTTATTCTAGTTTCTCCTTTTATAGCAACTGAAAGAACAATGATATATGCAGAACGCAACCTTTAATCGATATTGTGAAAGATTTGTTGGTGCTCCAGCTTATGATTCCAATAGGGTCAAACTTATGTTTTTATAATCGTAATAGAAAGGTCAACTAAGACACTTTTTCGCACCTTTTTCTCATACAAAAGATCATATAACATTTCAGCAGAGATGGCTTCTGAAATAATACGAGCAAAAACATTCTGAAGTTGGCTGAGTATGAGGATCGTCATGGGTTTTGAGGAAAGATCAGATGGATGAGCAACTTTTAGAATGTGGTCCTCTGACTTATCAATCAACCTTCAACGATTTTGTATTCTGAACTAGTTTAGCAGATTTTTAGAAGCATATGATGCAAAAAAACTAACTCTGTTCAAGTGTGTGGGCAACCACTTTGGTCAGGAGCGATGAAGCGTAATAGTGAGAAATTAAATTGGGAGCTTGTTCAAAGTGATGTGATGCCTAATTAGGCGTTGGACAACATGAGTAGGGCCTTCGAAAAATTGACCAGATCAAACTCTTGTTCAATTCCCAAGAAAAAACAATGTTTGGCCGGATAATTCAATGCTAGACGGCCTGTCGTCGATGTCATGTCTACCATTGACTAATGAACGGCTCGACTTCGCAAGAAATCAACTTGAGATTTTTCAATTAAATTCCACCTTGTCATTTTGTTGCCAATTTAATAGCAGCAGAAGTCAAAAATTGCTCTCCGTAAAATAGTGATATGCCGTCACGCTAAACATTGCAGATGAATTAAATAATCAACCGAAGATTGAAATCGAGACAGGGACTATAATGCAATATCGATACAAGATGATAGAAGTCCAGAGAAAGACGACTAAAATGCATTATTTGTGATAAAAGATGATCACATTCATTCCAAATATTCCTTTATAATTCATCTCAATCTATAGAAAAATAGTAAATCACATGGTCTCTTGGATGGAAAATTCAGTTGTCTCTAAAAGAATAAATTTTAAAGGAATTTAACTCGGTTACGGATCCATATATATATATATATATATATATATATATATATATATATATATATATATGCCGCCGTGCCATCCGCCGGACTTGGCGCGATCGACGCGCACTCGTCGGCCGTGAAACCGCAAAGCTCTGGTCGTGAAATCGTTGATTCCGCCGAATTGGCCGTGAATCGCCGCGAGCCGCCTCACGGACCGGACAAGGTGCCGTCGATGCGCCGGAGTTCGGACGGAGGTGGCGCGATGGCGGCGATGTGCGAGTAGATCGTGGTCACTGACGGCGCGAGACGGTTTAGGCGCGTATCCGATCAGAACTATATATATATATATATAAAAGTAAGAGTATTCGACGAACGGACCGAATCAAATTTTTTTATTTGATTTATTCAATTTTTTTTAAATATTAGTTTAATCGATTTGATTTCGATTTTAAAATAAAAATAATCGATTAAACTTAACTAGAATCTATCAATCAATTGATTAATATAAATCAGTCGATTGATTGTCTAAAGATGTACAATCTTTATTATCATCAGTCGATCGATATTTTATATCAATCGACTGATATAAAAATATTAGTCGATTGATAATAAAAAAAAACGATTTGTTCGATTTTTAATTTAATTAATTGATTTGTTATCGGTTCGATTTATTCGATTTTTGTTAAAAAAAATTCAATTTATTTAATTTTGATTGAATGATTTGATCAATTTAAGTATTAATAGATTGTTCATCTTTTTTTTTTTTTTTTTTTTTTTGTGATTTACAAGTGGTATCCAAGCTTCGCCCGACTAGTCCACTTGGCGAACCGGCCCTGCCCCACGGCCTCCGAAGAGTCTCCACCGGCCCACAAGGGTAAATCAGGAAGACGCGCCACCAAGTCGCCGTGAGGGGTTTAACGCCAATCAGGGTCGTGACACCACACCAACTCAGGTAAACGGAACCCGCCTCCGCAAACCCATAGCAGTGGAAACGGCGGAATTCCTCCGCAAGCCGCAATGCGAGGATCGAACCATGGCTTGCTCAGGGGACCCACAGCCGACGCGCCATTGTTCATCCCTAATTACAAAGGTTGTACAGCGCACCGACTAATGAACAAAACCCACAGCATAACATGTTTGATAAGCGAGAATGTAACTTGTAACGTAATTAAATTTATAACGGAATTTAATATAATTAAGATTATATTACTGATATATTAAGAATTTTTTTATTATAAAAATGATTATATTTTTTATTTCATGTCTACTATTTTTTTAAATATAATTTATATTACTATAAAATAATAAAAATATTTTTATAATTTATTTAGCCACCATGAATCGTTGTCACCGCTACCCTCCATTGATCGGCAGCCATCGACCGCTGGTCATTGCTCGTCATCATTATTTATCTCCGTCATCATCGATTGTTAGTCGCCAACATAATAGGTCATCCATCACTTCCATTGTCCCGGTTTAGAAATATATTTATTATTTAAATTTTAGTGTGGTATTATCGGATTATATAATTTTTATTTTGTAATATAAATTATAAAATTTTATTATTTTTTTATTTATATTATTATATTATAATTTTAAAATTATACCAAATAAATTAATCCATATTCCTCACTCAACTACTCAACTAAACGTAGCCTTAGCAACTTCCCAACGAAAACCTCAAATAGATGTTAAAGGAAAACCTACATCTTTCTTCCTTTTAAAATTAAACAGATCAACTGATGAATTGAGCGATTAGGAGATGATGCAGTAGCTCTATCCCTCTCTTTGATTTAAATCTTCAATCTTCAGTTGGTGAGGTATGTTACTTCCTCTTTTTCGTCCTTTCGCTGGATTATTGTATACTTCTCGATCGTATCTATGCTTAGTTCATTTGTGTATAAAATTGGGCATGAGTAGATAATTAAGGGAAATAATTTTGGCTAGTAAAATAGGGATCATATGCAAACTCTTTTCCTTCTAATTCTGGAAGAAGATTTGAACAAACTTAAATACCATTCAACTATTTTGTCGATCTTCTTCCCCAAAATGTTTGATCAATCAATTTAATTTGGGTAAAAATTAAAAGAAAATATCTTTATAAAATCTAGAAAAACAAGTTGACCGACTGATCTGAATTATATAAAAAAAAATATAATTAGAGAAACTGTAAAATCTTTTCCAGTTGCTTTTTGCTCTTTCAGATTTATTAGAGAAACTGTAAAATTAAAAATAACCATTACACTAATTAATTGCATTGTCAATTAATTATTTATTGGAACAATAATATTTGATTAATTAGTTATTGTTAAAAAAGTTTAGTCAGCCTATATCCCAATTCTTATTGAATACCAAAAATATTTCCTTAACATCCTTTGGATAATCTTATAAGTTTTTCTCGTGAATATGATATATTCAACATGATTTTTCCCCCATAAATTCTTCTTCTGATATTTCTTATGTTTAATATATCTTAACGAGTATTCTTGTTAGCTCTTCATAATTAGTTTCTGATGTTGATAAAAATGCAAGCATAGGCAATAAGTATTTCAGTACAAATTCTGATCTGGCCTTGAGCAGTTGATTCATCCGTCTCAAGAAATGGCAATGGTTCTAGACTTTTGTGTTACAAGATGCCTTGGCAAATTAACAGAAATTATCGAGGGAGAGATAGGCAAAGTGCTAAGGGTTAAAGGAGAGCTTACAAGGCTTCATAGAAAATTATCAAAAATCAGTCCCTATATTCAAGATGCAGAAAAAAGACGTAGAGATCGTGCAATTAACAATTGGGTGAAGGAATTAAAAGACATTATGCATGACACAGAAGACATAATTGATATTTGCTTGATCGAGGGTGGAAGATTATTGGAAGCTCAAATATCTGCATCTTTAGGCTCTCGGGTCAGTTTGCTTTCATCTTACATTCAGTCTCCTAAGTTAAGCATAGACATTGCGATTCAAATAAAAAGAGTTAACGATAGACTTGACGACATAAAAGAGCACATAAATGAAGGATTACAGAATAACTTAGCGAGGACATCGTCTCCTACCTTTCCAACACATGTGGCGACTGATATTGTAGGGACACAAATTATAGATGCTGCCCAAAATTTAATTTCGAAGATATATCATAGTGAAAAAAAGTGTAGTGTATTTGGAATTTCTGGGATGGGCGGAATAGGCAAGACCACTCTGGCACAAAAAATATTCAACGATGAAATGGTGAAACGACGATTTTCAAAAAGAGTGTGGCTACATGTATCCAAGCATTACTCTCAGATTGAGATACTCAAACAGGTATTAAGAGGTGTAGGAGGGAATGATGATGGTGTTCAAAATGTAGTAGAAATTGAAGACAAGATAACACCTCTTCTTTCAAAAAGTTTGCTTCTTGTGTTGGATGATATATGGAGCGCAAATGTATGGAGAGATTTGCTCAGAATTCCCATTTTGAATAGCTCCTGTAGGACTGTTATCTTATTCACCACTAGGCATGAAAATGTAGCAAGAGATATAAGAGCTGATTTTGTCCACCCTTCTGAGAAAATGGACGAAGACAGTGGTTGGGAATTAATTAGAAAGATTGTTTTTGAAGATGCGGAGGATGTAATAATTTCTGAATTGGAAGAAGTTGGTATGGAAATTGTCAGAAAATGTGATGGTCTTCCTCTGGCAATTAAAATGATGGCTGGTGTTTTATTTCACAAGGAAAGGACCAAAAGGGACTGGAAAAAAGTTGTCGAAAGTGATATGAGAGAGATCGATGATGAACTATCCAATGCTTTATACTTGAGCTATGAGGATTTACCCAGTCACCTAAAACAATGTTTTCTTAGTTGTGCTTTCTACCGTGGCATATCACTTCGATGGGAAATAATCCGACTGTGGGTGGCCGAAGGGTTTGTGATTGAACAATCAGATAATTTGATGGAAAATATAGCAGAAGACTACTACGAAGAACTTATTGCAAGAAACCTTTTGCAAATTGATTTTAGATTTTTAGATGGTATAGCATTTGTTATGCATGATGTTTTACGATCTTTTGGGGGAAAACTGATGGAAGAGGAAGGGATCATCATTAATGATTCTCAATGCACAAATACAAATTCTCCTACAAAGATTCGTCGGTTGTCCATCTCAAACCAAGAAGATGTGTTATCTCTTTCCATTCCCGATGAGATAATAGAGCAAAAGTGCTTGAGAGTCCTACACCTCGTTAATTGCCCTCAAATCGAGGGAATAGAGAATCATGCATTTGAAAGCTTAAAGCGTCTCAGAGTCTTGAATTTGTCCCATACATCCATAGACAGCTTCCCAGATTCTCTTATAAAATTGCTTCATCTAAAATACTTGGATCTCGAAGGAACAAAGATTAGAAGGCTTCCTAAATCCATTGAGTGTCTTGCAAACCTGCAAACTTTGAGTCTCTCGGGGTGTGAATCACTGCATGAATTGCCAAAGGGCATCACGAGGATGAGTAATTTGAGGTGCCTTCGAATTGAGAATACTCCGCTCACCCATTTCCCAAAGGGAGTTGGGAAGTTAAAAATCTGAACCATCTTGATGGATTTTTGGTCGGCCATTGTGACTCCATGAGCAGGATGGATGGAGGTTGTGACTTAGACGAGTTGCAATCTTTGGGCAACCTAATTCATCTGATTATTGATAAATTGGAAAGGGCAACAACGAGAAGAATTACAGAAACTTCGTGCTTGAGGATAAAACATTTCTGATGAGATTGATTCTTGCATGGACAATGAATAATAATGAAAACAATGAGTAGCAAATCACCGATGCCGAGAGTATATGCAACCAACTCAGTCCTCCAGCGACCCTAAAGTTTCTTCGGATTGACAATTTCCCAGGCCGACAGTTTCCAGAGTGAATGGTGTCGATTTCTGTACTTGATTCTTTGGCTGACCTAACAACCTCGTGGCTGTTACTACATTACATTTTCTCCCAACCGCATGAATTCTAAAAACAAAATAAGAACTCGAAGAGAAAACGAAATGTATACGAGCATGGATCTATTGTTTCATCGAATGACAAGAATAAAATAAACCGAATGACAAGAAACCTGATTGAAGAGTCATCGTCCTTGTCGTAGCGTCGTCGGCTTGATCCCTGTGGAAGAAGATGCAGCGGAAAGAAGAGGGAGGATCTTCCAAGGGGCTTAGGGTTGACGGCGCCGTAAAGTTTCTTGTTAATGGGGAACAAGAAACTAGGTCAAGATAGATCACCTAAATCCTTGGGGACCTCCCCTTTATATAGAAATCCAATCTGTTATCAGCCCATAAATAATAACAGATTAGTCTAAAAGGTTCTAAACATTGAACCCGCATCCAATAATCCAAAACTCAATAAACATAAGTTAGATCACTTTAAGGGCTCAGATTGTATTTACATGTGCAACTTACATATAAGCTCACCAAATAAGGATAATATCCAACAATCTTCCACTTGGGCTATATGTGATTTGTATGTTAAATACAAGCAAAACTTTAGTTGATATCAAACTTTATGGGTACAAGATACCCCTATAAACAATCTGGTCCATTAACTTCATTGGTATAAGACTAAAGAGGTCATAGCTACTGTATATGATCGTAACAAGCCCCAACAATAATCACAATGCCAATGTCATTAACGACATAGATCAAGATGCGGATGTATAGAGTGGAAATTACATGAAATGTGATCAGTACATGTCAATTTTCAACTGGTCCAAAGTGACTCAAAAGAGTCTGATCATATTTGCAAATACCTTATGCTAAACTGCAATAGCAAATCATGATCCAAACTTTATGATTCCAAAAGGAATCTGTATCATATTTACAAACACCAAATGCTAAACAGCAATAGTAAATCATGATATCGTATTCAGAGTGTCAAACAAACATATGAATTCCCATTAATATTTTGAACCTTAAGTACGTACAATAATCAAAATAAAAAGTTTGTCTTTATTAACATAGAGCAATAAAATAAATACAGACTCTCACTAGATGAGTTCTTCTTCCATAAGAAGAACTCTCATATCCACAACATGCACATGAAACACCTTAGGCACCAAGCCTTTGGTGAGTGGATTGGTCAACATAGAATCTGTGCTGATGTGCTCTACCATAATCTGATGATTCTGAACTCTTTCTTTAACCGCTAGAAACTTGATGTCGATGTGCTTGGACTTCGACGAACTGCGGTTGTTCTTGGCATAAAGTTTTGTGATTTTATTATCACAGTAGATCCTTAGTGGTCTGTCAATGCCATCGACGATGTGCAATGCTGTGATGAAGTTCCGCAGCCAAATCCCGTGATTTGATGCTTCATAGTATGCTACCAATTCTACCTCCATAGTAGAAGTGGCTACTAGCGTCTGCTTGACGCTCTTCCTGAAGTGGACCTCCTGCTATCTAAGCATCCAGCAAAATCGAAGTCTGAATAACCAATCACCTCCAGGTGATCTGACCTCCGATACGTGAGCATGTGTCTTTTAGTTCTTTGCAAATACCGCATCACTCTTTTAATTGCTTTCAAAGGTGATGGTCTGGTTATTAACATATCCGCCTAACATCGCAACTATAAATGCTATATCGGTCGAGTGCAAACTTGTATACATGAGACTTCCCATCACGACGATATGGGAATTGTTCCATCTCCTTTATTTCAAGTGCGAACTAAACTTGTCACCTCTTGACACAGGCGTGTCACCAGGTGTACAATTTTGCATGCCATACCTTATAAGCACCTTCTCAATATAGGTCTGTTGTGAAAGTCCAAGAATGCCTCTTGAATGATCACGACAGATCTGAATGCCTAGAACAAAAGATGCTTCACCAAGATCTTTCATTTCAAATTTACCAGATAGAAATGACTTGGTTTCATGTAGCAGACCCTTATTATTGCTCGCAAGCAATATATCGTCCACATACAGAACAAGTATAACAAACTTGCTCCCACTGAACTTGACATATATGCACTAATCAACGGGGTTTTCTTTAAATCCAAATGAGGTAACCACTTGATCGAATTTCCGGTACCATTGACGGGACGCCTATTTTAAACCATAAATGGACTTCTTTAATCTACATACTAGGTGCTTTGAGTCTGAGGACTCAAAGTTCTCCGGTTGCACCTTATATATAGACTCCTCTATGTCTCCATTGAGGAATGCAGTCTTTACGTCCATTTGATGTAGCTCCAAATCAAAATGAGCTACAAGTGCCATGATTACCCTTAGGGAGTCTTTCGTCGACACAGGTGAGAAAGTCTCCTTATAATCAATGTTTTCCTTCTGAGTGAATCCCTTGGCAACAAGACGAGCCTTATACTTTTCGATATTGCCCTTCGAATCCCGCTTGGTTTTAAATATCCATTTGCAACCAACGGGTTTCGAACCTTCAGGCAATTCGACAAGTTTCCAAACGTCATTGTCTGCCATGGATTTCAACTCTTCTTGCATGGCTTTAATCCACCTTTCAGGGTTAGAGCATTGTTTGACTTCTTGGAAAGATGTAGGATCACTTTCCAACCCTATATCAAAATCATGCTCTTGGAGATAAACATAATCACGAGAATTGCTTTATCCGCATTCCTTGTGGATCGCCTCAAGGGCACTTGTGTTTGAGGTGGTTGAGCTACTTGCTCATCAATATGAGGCAATACTTCAATTTCAGCGGTAGGCTCCTCCAATTGCATTGGAGTTGTTATGGGAATATCTTGGTTCACTACGCTCACTGGATGTGCAATATCCATAATGTGTGGTATGGTAATCATACCACTACTGATCGCACTAGCAGTGACTATAAGAGGATCACCAATGCTTTCCTCAAAAGATACTTCCCTGATTTTATCGCTCCCACTGTCCTCAATAAATTTGGCATTTCCCGTTTCAAAGAAGGATCTATTAGAGGACTGGTAAAATTTATACCCCTTTGATCTCTCAGAGTAACCTACAAAATTGCAGCTAACAGTTCTTGAGTCCAGTTTCTTTTCATTAGGCTTGTAAGGCCTAGCCTCAGCTGGACAACCCCAGACGTGTAAATGCCTAATGCTAGGCTTCCTACCCGTCCACATCTCGAATGGGGTCTTAGTTACTGTCTTACTAGGTACTCTATTGAGTAGGTAGACTGCAGTCTTGAGTGCCTCGCCCCACAAAGACTCTGGTAGAGAAGTGAAAGTCATCATACTTCTCACCATATCTTTTAGGGTTCGATTGCGACGCTCAGCGACACCATTCTGACTGGGTGTACCAGGCATGGTATACTGAGGCACAATCCCACACTCAGCAAGGTAATTTGCAAAAGGTCCTGGACGTTGTTCACCTGATCCATCATATCGACCGTAATATTCTCCTCCACGGTCGGATCGGACGGCTTTAATTTTCTTACCTAGTCAAGTTCAACTTCGCTTAAAATTTTAAACATGTCCAAAGATTGCGACTTCTCATGAATAAGGTACAAATAGCCAACCGAATAGTCGCTCATGAAGCTAATAAAATATGTGTGTCCATTCCAAGATGCCTTAGGAATGGTCCACAAATGTCCGTATGTATTAGCTCTAAAACGCTACTACAACGCTAGTCCCTTTATTCCTTTTGTTAGTTGTCTTCCCCTTAATACACTCTATGCAGACATCAAAGTCTGACATATCAAGGGAATCAAGAATTCCATGTGACATTAACCTTTCTAGGCGTTGTTTGGATATATGTCCTAAACGCCTATGCCACAACATAGAAGAATTCTCGTCGGCCAATTTACGTTTCGTACCTATACTACGCATTATTACGTTGTCAATCGTAGGAATAAAGATATTCAATTTATAAAGCTTATCAACCAAGGAACCATTGCCAATCAAAATTGAATTATAAAAAATACTAAACATTCCATTTCCAAATGAACAAAAATAACCTGATTTGTCCAAACAAGAAATTGAAATTAAGTTCCGTCTGAAGGACGGTACAATGAATGTATTCTCTAAATCCAAATAGACATCGGTTCCTAAATGAAGCCTAAAAACACCAATAGACTCGACTACAACCTTCTTCCCATTCCCCGTATAGATGTATCTTTCACCATCAAGCGGAAGTCGGCTCCTGAGACAACCCTGCATAGTGACACTTATGTGAGTAGTAGCACCAGTATCTATCCACCAAGTGTCAGTCGTTACAATAGCTAAATTGACTTCTGAACTAACAAAGTTGAGAAATTTACCCTTCTTAACACGCCATTTGGCGTACTTGAGGCAGTCTTTCTTCATATGACCTTTCTTCTTGCAAAAGAAACAAGTGGATTCCTTATCCTGCTTCTTGTGCTCCTTTTGGTCATTGCCTCCCGAATCTGCAGTCTGCTTTCCTTTTCCTTTGTTATTGATCCTCTTTCGCTTCTTGCTCATACTTTGAGAACCAGATGCTAAGTGAGCACTTTCAGATGTCTCAATCTTCGCCTCCTCCTCTTGCATTGAGCAATAAGCTCATTCAATGTCCACTTTTCCTTTGAGTATTATAGGATATCTTAAAAGGAGTGAACTGCAGGCAGCAGAGACATCAAGACGAAATGCACTAACATACTCTCGCATATATCGAGTTTTAGTGCTTTCGGACTTGTCACTATATTGACATTTCCATAATGTACTCCCTTATGTACCGCATGGTTACCAACTTCGTAAGAAGTGTGGTAGTCTCAACCTTTTCATTTGAGGTGAATCGGTCTGCCAGCTGGTTAAGGAAACTCCTAGCATCTTCTCTCTCTGTGATTGAGCCCTTTATCTGTGTCGGTATGGAAAGTTTCATGATGCTTAGACTCATGCGATTTGATTTCTCCCACAGCTGAAATTCAGCTCTCTGCTCTATAGTGCTAGCACTGGTCAAAGGTGTGGGACGATCATTCCTCAATGCATAGTCTAAGTCCATGCAACCCAAGACTACAATTACGTATTCTTTCCATTCAGCAAAATTCGAACCAGTTAATGTTGGGATGTTATTAATGCTGGCAGTTACTAATTGCACTGAAATTTAAAAGAGAAAAAAATTTATTTAAGCTCACGATTTAACTAAAGCCAAGAACATATAAATATATATAATAAAATTATGCAAATAAAACAAAATTTTAAATGCATATGAATGGGCTCCTTATGAGATACCAAATACAATATTTTATTTTAATCTATGAACTAAAATATAATTTGTTAGTGGTACTCTCTAATATAACTCAAACTTTAATTGGCCACACAATGTGCCTTCCTTTGGGCCGACCCATTGTGCGCATAATATAAAACTTTATATGAGTTATATATTTTGGTCCATAGCATACAACAACTTTAATCTGCCACACGATATGCCTTCCTTTGGGCCGACATATTTTGTGCATGATCAGAACAAAAAAAAAATTTGGTTCAATAGTTGTAAGCTATCTTGAACATATATTTGGCATAAAAGCAACCTTCCTTTGGACTGATTACTTTTAGCATAAATATACGTCTACCAATATAAAGTACACTAAATATACCTAAATGCCTTCCTTTGGACCGACACAATAGTTCAATTTAGTAGCACGTTGTATAGATAGACTCAAAAAAATTTCTAGATATTTTAACCGAACAAATAATTTCTTTATTAGCCTTAATAATTCTGAAAGTAGACTTATAAATCGACTGATACCATATAACAATTAATTAGTTTTACCAATTAATTATCACAATCAATTTTGAAAGTTTACTATACATAATTACATATGATATACAAAATCCACCAAAAAAAAAATATTCCAGTGAACACAAAAAAAAAAAACCACCTAATTTGTATTTTTTTTTAACCTCATCAGAACGAAATCGCTCATATAATTTATGATTTTTTTTTATCCTCATCAGAACGAAATCGTTCATATAATTTGTGGATTTTTTTTTATCCTCATCAGAACGAAATCGCTTATATTCCAACGAATGAAAAAAAAACACAAATCACAAATCACGCTAAAAAATCCGGTGCGTGGATGCGCGTAATCATCAACACCCGCGCCGAATTTGACAGTTGTACAATTAACGAAGAATAATTTGAAGCGGAGATCAAAAGAAAAAAAAATGATGAAACAAAGCCAAGGCTCTGATACCAATTGTTACCACATTGCATTTTCTCCCAACCGCATGAATTCTAAAAACAAAATAAGAACTCGAAGAGAAAACACAATGTATGCGAGCATGGATCTATTGTTTCATCGAATGACAAGAATAAAATAAACCGAATGACAAGGAACCTGATTGAAGAGCCATCGTCCTTGTCGTAGCGTCGTCGGCTTGATCCCTATGGAAGAAGATGCAGCGGAAAGAAGAGGGAGGATCTTCCAAGGGGCTTAGGGTTGACGGCGCTGTAAAGTTTCTTGTTAATGGGGAACAAGAAACTAGGTCAAGATAGATCACCTAAACCCTTGGGGACCTCCCCTTTATATAGAAATCCAATCTGTTATCAGCCCATAAATAATAACAGATTGGTCTAAAGGGTTCTAAACATTGAACCCGCATCCAATAATCCGAAACCCAATAAACATAAGTTAGATCACTTTAAGAGCTCAGATTGTATTTACATGTGCAACTTACATATAAGCCCAACAAATAGGGATAACATCCAACATACCAATTGTAAGTGCTTATAAGATCCCGTATATATCTCCACTATGGTATGATATTGTCCACTTTGGATCTAAGCCCTCATGGTTTTGTTTTTGGGTTTCACCCAAAAGGCCTCATACCAATTGAGATATCTTTTGATCTTATAAGCACATGATCTTTTTCATGTTTTGCCAATGTGGGACTTTGATTGTATTCTCTATACTCCAACAATCCCCCTCTCAAACGAAGGACCATAATGAGCCCCCCCTCAAGCCTATATGTCCTCGAAGGACTTCCTCCGCTTGACATCCGATCCTTAACCCACCAAGACTTAATGTGGTTCTCTTGATCCAGACATGGGAGCTCCCCTTTTTCGTTCGAGATTCATAGCTTGACATGGAACCTAGCTCTGATACCAATTGTAAGTGCTTATAAGATCCCGTATATATCTCCACTATGGTATGATATTGTCCACTTTGGATCTAAGCCCTCATGGTTTTGTTTTTGGGCTTCACATAAAAGGTCTCATACCAATTGAGATATCTTTTGATCTTATAAGCACATGATCTTTTCCATGTTTTGTCAATGTGGTACTTTGATTGTATTCTCTATACTCCAACAATCCCCCTCTCAAACGAAGGACCATAATGAGCCCCCCTCAAGCCTATATGTCCTCGAAGGACTTCCTCCGCTTGACATCCGATCCTTAACCCACCAGGACTCATACAAATTTCGTATTTTAATTTCAGTATTTTACATTCATCACCCACTCTTGTAAGTTCTTTGATCATTTATTTTCTCACCATAGCTTATTGCATTCCTTTCAATTTTGTTGGGGGGAAAAAACTTGTACAACTATTTTATTCTATGGGCAGGATCAATCAATTTACGAGACAGGACAGGATCAATCAAGTTTCCCTGGCTAATTGTTTCCTCCATTATGATATGATCAAGGTTAGTAACTAATTAATGGTGAATTTTATAATATCATCACAAATAAAATGTATTTGTTTCTTTATTTCTAATTGAAGGTCACATCTGTTGGAATTGGTATAATTTGACCAAAGCGTATAAAGTTTCACTAGATCGTATTGGTGTTTGATGACTCACGCACTACTTTTATCTATATATAAGTTATCCTCGGATCCTAGTGTTTGTAAGTCTGCATCTCTTTCTGTTTTATTTATCTAAAGCTACTCTTTTGTGGAAACAGATTATTTGTCTCATGTATTCAGAAAAAAAATTTTAGATTGTGTATTGTGATCTGTAAGCTACTTATTTGTATTTGCTTCCTTGGAAACGTTTTGAATGGTACATTGTAAGTCGTAAGCTATGTATTTGTTTCCTCCAATGTATATTGTTTGGATGATATTACATATTGTAAATTATTATATGTATTCTCTATCTATATTGAAATATTACCATCCGTTCTATTTCTTTAAAATGATTCAAAACTCCTTTTCTATATATTTTATAACATAGAAATTTAAATCTTAATGCTTTTGAATTCACTAGTTTGTAAATAAAAGTAGCCTAGTTGTATATAACAATGTCGCTTATGGCTTAATGGTCCTCAAAGCTGTTAAAAGTTGGGAGGGACATAGAGATAATAAAGAGAAAAAACACATTAATGCATCATCTATATCTTTTTCTTTTTATAGGACGACAACCTTTTCTTTTGATTTATCTATTGGATAATTCGAAAGAAGCGGCTATGCACGTTAGAAAATCGACTACTAGAATATTCATCCATAATAACATTTGATCTTGATCGGCTTAGTTATTCCTCTGAATACTTCATCACAACATCACTTCCATAGATGCCATAATAATATATACATCATCGATTCTAGGTGAATTTCAAGAAGAGAGAAAATGATAGAGATAAAAAAAGTTATAATTTTCCCTCCCTCCTCGAATTCTTCATTATTTTCTTCTTCTCATTTTTTTTCTCCTCTTCTCCGTTAGATATTTTAAATAATGAAAATGATTGAAGAAAAAGAAAAGTCATAACTTTTGATCAAGAAAAAATCACAACTTTTAATCCAAGAAATATAACTTTTAATAAAAATAAATAGATCAAATTGGATATACAACCACAAGAAGTATCTTGCTCTCATTTTCTTTGTTTTTGAATTGTCATTTGTTAGTACAGACATTTAGACAATTAGCTTCATCTAATTTTAAAAGATATTTGGTCATCACAAAATAGAGATTAAATAAAATCTCAAGGATAATATTTGTAATACGATTTGAAGTCTTCATTCTAATATAATATTTCATTTCCTAAAATTTCCATATGAATTAGTTATTTGCGTAAACTCATAAACATTCTCAGCTACTTTCCCACCCTCCCTTCAGCTCTTTCTCTCTTCAGAATTAGACACCTAAAAAGGAGAGGGGCACCAACCAGAGAGAGGAATGTAAAATGAAATCCATATGATTGCTCAGACCGACAACCGCTACATGGTTGCTCAGACAAACAAAATCTCAAGCCAAAGAAACATGAACGTTTATATGGTACACCATGACAAACGACATTTGAATACAGGTTGAAGAGAATGCTAAGTTTGTACATGTGCTCGAGCCTGTTTATATAGTGTATTTGCCATTTACTTTTAGCATAAGAATGATAGTTTTGTTCTGATTGAAAATTGCCAGTGGATGGTTATAAATCAGAAGGAAGCAAAAAAATATACAATAATAAATATTGCAAGGAAATAAAGCAGGTAAAAGAAATTGACAAAGAAAGATGAAATAACAATACTTAATAAGTTGTAATTAATGATAATAGATGGCATGTGTTCCATCATATCATAGCAATTGTGATTTTATGAGATGCGTCGTTTTACATCATAAAAATATGAAGAGGAATTGCAGCATCTACCAATGGATAAAATTACGAATCTAATACTTATATACAAAAAATCGAATAGATACAATATGATTCGCGATGAGTTAGCATAGTTTGTGAATAAAATAGGCTAATTATTTTCAGTCTTGCATTTAGTTAAATCTTTGCTAAATTTAACAATATATGAGAAAATTTATATGAATTCAGTAGCACATAATATACTACATTCTCTTCCTTTGTTTACTCAAAATAAATAAATAAAATAAAATAAAAATTGTCATACAATTTATGAGGATTTCAGTGGACACATTTTGAGGTTAATTTATCGAGAAAAATAAAATAATCCAATTCATTCTCTTTTTTTTTTTTTTTTGCATTTGTTTCTTATATCCAACACACATTAACATAGTATTTTCCACTTTTTCTCTCTTACATTCAACATCCATCCACCGAGCATAATGTCTCTTGTGGTCTAATAATCCATAACCCTGAAAAGTTGGGGAGGCACCAACCAGAGATAGGAATAAATGATATCCATATGAGATCGGACCCACAACCTGCTCAACAAAATATGATGATATGCAACAACATCTCTTGTAGTCCGACAACTCGAACGAATAGATTCATCTGGTAGGACTCGACTTGTTGCAGTTGATAGAGGGAATACTGAAGTGGATTGCTTGCCTTTGTTTCTCCTCTTCTGGCAACTATCAATGGAAAAATACACATGTAAAAGAAAATTTTATTTTACTAAAGTGTTAAAAAATACACATGTAAAAGAAAATTTTATTTCATACGATAATCAAAATTTACAAGTGTTCATTATAAACATAGAGCATCCAAAATAACAAATAAATATAGACTCTTACTAAATGAGTGTACTTCATCCATATGAAGGATTCTCATACAAAGCATATGCTGATGAAATACCTTGAGCAATAGCCCCTTGGTTAGTGGATCCGCCCGCATTGAGTCTATTGAATATGCTTTATTATTATTCGATCACTCCGGACTCTTTCTTTAACCACTAAGAATTTGATGTCAATGTGCTTTGACTTCGATGAGCTATGATTATTCTTTGAATAGAGTTTTACAACTTTATTATCATAGAAAATTTTCATTGGTCTATCAATATTATCAATGATCTGTAATGTTATGATAAAGTTTCACAACTATATCCCATGATTTGATGCTTCATAGCAGACTATTAATCTGTCTCCATCATGGAAGTCACTATAAATATCTATTTAACGCTTTTTCATAATATAGCTCCCTCAGTAAGCATGACGACAACACTTGAGGTGAACCTCCTGTTATCCAAGCATCCAACAAAATCAAAGTCTGAATATCCAATTATCTCCAACCGACTAGATCTCTGATATGTGAGTTCTTTGGTTCTTTATATGTAACACCCCCTAGTCTTTCCACTCTCTACTAGGGGAGATGTCACTATTTTATTGTCTTATTCTTAAATTCATGCAATATATTAACACAATATGCTAACAACTAAAATGATCATAAGGACCTTGACATCACTTAAATAATAACCATTTCAAGATCTTCACATGACATGCAAGTATTAAGACTAACCCAACATGGCTCTAGCATTCTTTGGTCTCAACCATAAGCAATCCAGTTGAACTTCAACAATATAAAAAAAAATTAACTAGAAACTTAAAATATGGGTTAGACATTTGCACTTAGGATCTTTTATTTCCACTGTTCCGTCGCCACACACTCCAAGCACTTCATCCGCTAAGCCACCTCACTGAAGCTTTTCTTTACCTTTATCTGCAGTATAAGGAAATGCAAACTGTAAACAATAACGCTTAGCAAGTACTTTCTATGCTCCCAAAAACATACAACGTATGAAATCATGCAACTAGTTCTCTTACCCTTGATACATTGATACACATGCAAGCATAACTGAAAATCATAACTCTGAATACATGTCTCTTGTATAAACCATGCTCTTAAGTATTTTAAAACTTGTAAACAGTGTATCTGAACTGGAATGATTAACTTTAAAAACTTTTACTTGTACTTATACTGATACTTCAAAATAATAATCATCCTGGATATGGGCCCGACATAGTACCAATGTGTGCTTTCCTAATAGGCCGGGGTGGTCAACCACCGAACCTACTAGGGTAACTGAGACTAAGGGTCTTGGCCCGTGGGCAAACTGATGCCCGGTACATGCCCTTTCAAAAGTAAAATACTTCCTTTATACTTATATTCTTATACATACTGACAGAATGCTCTTAATCCCCTAAATCACGAATGAGGAGCACCATAAAGATCATTATGCTCTTGACCCCTAAAACTGAAATGGGGAGCATACTGAAGATCGTTATGCTCTTAATCCCCAATTCGAACGGGGAGCATCTTTAAATTTTCTTTATAAAGGAAATATTTTTACATCTTACTCTACATCATGCATATAATTGTAAGCTACAACTCATCTACAACATGCATGATCATAAATCATATTCTTATCATGGATCTAAACATGATGCTGAATTACCTATAACATAACGGTAAAATCACGTAACTGAAAACACCATGCATAACTGGAAATAACATGCACATAAAAATATATCAATGATATATGATAACTACTTATACTGCAGGTGAGCAATACTTACTTCCTACGCTTTTTCACCAATTTATACCGTTAGATTTCGTAAAGAGAAGACCTCTTACGTGTTTCTTTGATTTAGCGTGATCCTCTACCAAGTCCTTGAGGAGATCCCTCTTGAAAATCTCCTCTTGAATTATCATATGGTGGAGAAATTAGAGGGGCTCTCTCTTTTTTTTTTCTTTTGTTTTCCTCGGTGGAGAGAGGATCGACATTTGGAAAAAATGAGAGAGAGAGATAGAGAGAGAGAGAGGGATGGCGGCAAAAAAAACTAGAGAGAGAGATGAGAGGCGGTGGCTGGAGAGAAGAGGGAGAGAGAGAGGGGGCGGGAGTGGTCGGCGGTGGGAGAGAAGAGGGAGAGAGGGGTTTAGGGTTTAGGGGAAAAGAAATATAATTAGGGTTTTCTTAACTTAATTACCCCTTTAAATAATTAGTCAAATTAACCAACTTCTCCCTTTTTCTTGCCTATAGGTATATTCTGTTATATCTTACTCATTGGTAATCTTATGACTTAGTGGTAGGAAGCTTATTCCCCCAACCGACGGTTCATGGTTCGAGCCTCGGCTAACGAACTATTTATTCGAACTTCTTTTTTTTATTCTTAATTCTATTTCTATATTTTTTTTCTAAATATATAAATAAAAGTATAAGAACTAAAATTTGGGCGGTTACAATCCCTTATATCTTATAAAAGTTTCGTCCTCGAAACTTAGAACAGCTCGGAGTACTTTTGCTTTATGTCATCCTCACGTTCCCAGATTGCTTCTTCAAATCTTTGACTTTGCCATAAGACTTTTACTAATAGTATTTCTTTATTTCTTAGTTTCCTGACTGCTCGATCTATTATCTAAATAGGTCGACTTTCATAACTTAGATCTGTCTGAATCTGTATCGTCTGTGGCTCAATCACTTGGTTGATGTCTGGGACATGCTTCTTAAGCATCGAAACATGAAATACATTGTGGATAGCTGACATTTCCTGTAGTAGCTCTAGCTCATAAGCTACCTTACTAACTCTCTTGGTGATCAGGTAGGGGCCTACATATCTGGGACTTAACTTGCCTTTCTTCCCAAATCTCATTACCCCTTTCATAGGAGCTACCTTAATGAACACTGAATCTCCGACTTGGAACTCTAGGGGTCTGCGTCGTACATCATAACTCTTCTGCCGACTTCGGGCAGTCTCTATCGTTTGGCGTATGTTCTTTATAGCTTTGGTGGTGTCATCTATAAAATCAGTCTTGAGTCCCATTTCTTTCTTCTCGCCACCCTCATACCAATAGATAGGTGATCTGCATCTCCTTCCATACAAGGCTTCGTAAGGTGTTATTCTAATTGTGGTCTGATAACTATTATTATAGGCAAACTCTGCCAAACACAAATATTTGCACCAACTTCTTTTAAAATCTAAGGCACAAGCTCTTAGCATATCCTCCAGAATCTGATTCACTCTTTCGCATTTATCCCCATCTGCGAGGATGAAATGCAAGTCAATCGTAGCTTAGTGCCGAGGGCTTTCTGAACACACTCCCAGAAGTGTGAAGTAAAGCGATTGTCTCTATCAGAGATAATGGTCTTAGGTACTCCATGCAGTCTAATCACTTCCTTGACATATAACTGGGCTAACTGTTCCATGGAGTATGATATTCTGATAGGCATGAAGTGAGCAGACTTTGTCAATCTATCGACAACTACCCAAATAAAATCGTAGTCATTGGTTGTTTTGGGCAGTCCTACTATGAAATCCATGGCTAATTCCTCCCACTTCCATTCTGGAATCTGGATAGGCTGTAGAACTCCTCCTGGTCTATGGTGTTCTGCTTTCACTCTCTGACATGTCAAACAAGCGCTAACATACTTAGCCAACGTCCCTCTTTATACCAAGCCACCAGAATTTCCCTTTCATATCTTGATACATCTTGGTGGATCCAGGATGCATCGAATATGGGATCCCATGAGCTTCTTCTAGGATCTTTTTTCTTAAGTCTGGGTCCTTGGAGATACATAGGCGTTCACCCAAATATAATACTCCATTGTCAGAGACACAGAATCCTCCATCCTTTCCTTCTTGGATCTCTTGCTTGATCCTTTGGATACTAGGATCTTTGTCATGTCTCACTAATATATCCCCAAACAGTGTAGGTACTATGGTCAAGGCGGAGAGCGGTCGAGAAATGATCTCAACCCGAAAATTCATTATCTCTTTCTCTAGTGGTTGGGATAGTGTTGCTAGGGACATCAAAGTGGCACATGATTTTCTACTCAGCGCATATGCTACTTTGTTTGCCTTTCTAGGATGGTAGTGGATTTCACAGTCATAGTCTTTTACTAGCTAAAGTCATCTGCGCTGTCGCATATTCAGATCCTTCTGAGTGAAGAAATACTTCAGACTCTGGTGATCTGTGTAAATCTTGCATTGGACTCCATATAGGTAATGTCTCCAAACTTTCAGAGCAAATACCACTGCTGCCAACTCAAGGTCATGAGTGGAGTAATTCTTTTCGTAGTCCTTGAGTTGTCTAGATGCATAAACAATGACTTTACCCTTCTGCATAAGTACTGCTCCGAGTCCCATCTTGGATGCATCACTATACAGGTCAAATCCCTCATTACTTTCTGGAAGGGTAAGCACTGGAGCACTTGTGAGTCTCCTCTTTAATTCAAGGAAGCTCTTTTCACAATCTCTAGTCCATTCGAACTTCTTGATCTTTCTGGTAAGGACCGTCAACGGTGAAGCTATCCTTGAGAAGTTTTCCACAAACTTCCGGTAGTACCTCGCTAATCCGAGGAAACTTCTGTTGGTGCAGTAGGCACCTAAGTCGAACCTGAGTTTTGATTATAGCAAACGATACAAAGTTAAACTCATATTGTTATCTCATGAGCTAAATCGAGTGTGCAGAAAAGTGTCAATGCTGGAGCTGAAGGCTAGCGACACCTGGAGGAAGCCACGGTGATCGGGCGACACTCGAGTGACTTTAGAGGGAGCCGAAGGAATCGAGTGGAAGGCCAGAAGCGAAAATAACACAGTAAGTATCGAGGTAAGCTCGTGTGTGTGCGAGTGTAAGTGAGGTTGTATCCTCCTTACGGGGATAGTCTTAAGCGTAGATCCAACCCGAGACATCCCATTAGTGGTCTAGGTCGAGATCGGACGGTCGGAGGCTGTCAAAATAATATTTTTGTTTAGCTAACTTTTCATTTCAGCTAGTATCAGTCGACTGTTAGCTTGGAGGACTTGATCGTCACAATCGATCGTCATGCGATTCGACGATGCCGCCATCATCGATCGATGATGATGCCATCAGTCGACTGATGATGGATATCAGTCGACTGATGGTCAAGGATCAACTTCGAGGAGTCAAGGCTTATCACCTCATTTCAAGGGGAGTGGTGGTCAATTTTGATTGGCTGAAGTTCCTCTCGAAAAGGGGCTCAAAGGCTATAAAAGGAGGGTCTATCCTAGAGTTTTCTCATCAATTCTAAGCTTTCAAAAGCCTCCGCAAAGCTACAACTCTCCGACAACGAAGTGCTTCCTCTCCGATGTTTAGGTTTAAATTGTTTTTATTTTGTTACGTCGGTATAAGCTTTATTTCAGTTTATTGCTTTATCTTCTCGGAGTTTTTATCGTAACGTGGAGAGGGGGAGTGTCCCTCTACCTCAAGCTTTTGGTGTGTTCTTGTATCGATTAACTCGTACCTCTAATGAGGAGGAGATCTTTAGTGATTTGCCCTCCGTGCGTGGTCAATGACCACTAGGGCCTTGGAGTAGTAGCCGAAGGCTACGAACCAAGTAAAAAATATTATTGTGTTTTTCCGCTGAATTTGCTCATGCCTCAATGAATGATTTTGAACAAAAAGTTTCTATCGCTATTCACCCCCTCTAGCAATCCGCTTCGATCCAACAATTGGTATCATAGCCGGGGGTGCTAGGATTTGGTGAAACCACCGATCTAGCTTTTTACAGATTTTTTTCTCTTTTTATTCTTTTTATTTCGAATTTATTTCATTTGGTTAGTTTTTCTCCCGCACTACTAATCCAAGACGCGAGTCTTGGTACATTTCGTGTGTTTGTGTCGTTGTTAGGTTTCTCGTCTTCATCTCCTTGTTTCTTTTGTATCAATGGCCCATCTCAAGGGTTTTAGCACCGTCCGACCTCCGTTTTACAACGGAGATGACTTTCGTTATTGGAAGGGTCGGATGGAATGCTTTCTTAAAACTCAAATCGAGATGTGGATCATAATCCAAACGGGATTCACACTTTCGACTAACGAAGTGTGTGAATCCTTGGATTTTGACAAATGAACCATTTTGACAAAAAGACAAGTCGAAACCGACGCCAAGACAACTCAAATCCTCCAATGCGGCTTATCCAAGGAGGAGCTTAATCGCGTCGGCCCCTTCATCAGCGCAAAGGACCTTTGGACAAAGCTAGTGGAGCTACACGAAGGGACCGATGAAGCCAAGGTATGTAAGCGTGATCTTTTGTTTAATAAATTATATAATCTAAAAATGCAGGAACACGAAACGGCGACACAACTTCACGCTCGCGTTCAAGACATAGTCAATAATCTACACGCGATCGAGCAAAACGTCGAAAACCGCGACCTTATAAGGTATGTTCTTAACTCCTTTCCGAGGACTACCTTGTGGGCATCCATGGTCGATGCCTACAAGGTCTCCAAGGATCTATAGAAACTTAGGTTAGATGAGTTATTTTCCGATTTCGAACTTCATGAGCAGTATAACTTGGAACCCGAGAAGGGTATAGCACTTTTTGCAGGTTCGAGGAAGAAAATCGCAAGCAAGCCACCCCCGAAGGAAGAAGAGGATGAGTCCGATTCGGAGGTCGACCCGGAAATGGAGGTCGAACTAGTCAACCTAGTTCGGAGGATAGTCAAGGGCCGAAAATGAACCGTCACTCGACCCAACGAAGGTAAGCCTAAAAGTTCGAATATTAGATGTTATGAATGCAATAGGTTTGGACACATCAAGTCCGAATGCCCAAAACTCAAGAGCAAAGTACCAAAACACAAAAAGGCACTCAACGCTACATGGGAAGAAGCATCCGAGGAAGAAGATAATGATCGTGTCCTCATGGCTAAACTGGTGGAATCGGAGATGGAGTCGGAACCGAAACACGAATCAGAAATCGAAGATGAGTCGGACTGCGAAGCGCTATTCAAGACAAGCCACAGATACACATCCGGTTTAAAAGATGCACTCAAGGTAAGTCGATCCCTTATTAGTACGCTTTATAGTGCAATTAAGTTCTTAACTAGGAAATTAGCTAAGTTCGAGTCCAAGGTCGAGACCCTTGTTGAGGAAGTTAAACTCCTCAAACACGAGGTCTCCCTAACCTCTTCAACTAGTCGAGTTCGAGAGGAGGACTCAACTCGGGTTGAAAAGCTCGAAGTTGAGAACTCACTCTTGAAGGGTCAAGTCGAAGATCTTAGGAACACGTTGGAAAGGTTTACTTTGGGATCCAAAGGACTTGACCTCCTACTTGGATCGCAAAGGGCCGTGTACAACAAGGCCGGACTAGAGTTTAGCTCAAATACGACCAACAAGTCGTATATGTCAATTGTGAGTCGACATAAAAAATGTGTCCAAGCATGGGTCCCTAAGACCGCCTTGATTTCAAACTTAGGATCGAACCAGTACTGGGTTCCCAAGGACCAAATCCACTATGTGGAAAGACCGAACCGATTCAACGGTCCAGGGGGAGCCAGTACAAAACTTGTTTGTATTTTAACTTAGAAATTGCATGCTTAGGTTCTTTATTTAGTTTGATTTTTCTTTTTAGAATGGCTAGATAGGACTATAACTCGTCAATACTTGATAACATAGTACCAGGACGCGGCGAGATGATAGTATGCTAGGAAAGTGGAGTCTTGTGTATCCGGACTAGATAAGGCGTATCTAGTTCGGTGCATTTGACCGAGCGGAACTAGCTGAAGCTACCTCGCCGTATCCTAGACTAGTTAGACCAGGAAGTGGTCTTAGGTAAGTCAAGTTTATATTTTCTTGAAAATGGCTTTGTCTAAGGAAGTGGTCGTTGTTCCGATTAAAGAAGGTCTCTGTGTCTTGCCACGACCTGGAAGCCATGATCTTGAAAAAGTTACTTGATGAGCCTAAGGTCAAATCTGAATCTAGCGCAAGGTTGACAAGTGTTCAATTCATTAAACTTAAATCAAGTAAAATTGGAAGTCATCTCACAAGAACATATAGGGTTAACATGTTTGATCATGTAGACATGGGTGAGATGATTTAGGTTAATAAACTTCAACCAATCTTTAATAAATCCAATATCCGATCCAACTATCTTGCGTGTAGGATCAATGGATGTTGGACAGTGGTTGCTTCCAATACATGACCAGGGATCAACTCAAGTTTTTGAAGCTTCGATTCAAACGACAAGGATCGATAGCCTTCGGAAACAACGGCAAGCTCAAAATCATCGGATCATGTGATATTGAGCTCAACTCTAACTTTATTATTCAAAATTTCTTATTGGTAGAAAATTTTCAATATAATTTACTTAGTGCAAGCCAATTGTGTGATAATAACTATAAGGTCATATTTCTAGAAAATGAATGCGCAATTAATACAAATGAAACCTCTAAAATAATCCTTAAGGGAACCAGAAATAACAATATTTACACTATTAACTTAACTAACTCCTTAACTAAGTGTCTTATGACACGGCAAGAGGAATCATGGTTGTGGCACCGACGACTCGGTCACTCACACCCAAGACTCATCCACAAGATGAGTCAGAGTGACTTAGTCAGAGGTTTGCCTAACCTCAATAACTTGGATAATAAAATATGTAATGCTTGTCAACAAGGTAAACAATCTAGGACACAACATCAACTAACTAATCAAGAACGAACTAAAAGTGTTCTTGAGCTCCTACACATGGATCTATTTGATTCACACGGAGCTAAGTCACTTAATGGAAGTAAATTTTGCTTAGTCATAATTAATGACTATTCTAGATTTACTTGGGTTAGGTTCATCAAACACAAAAGTGATACCCTAGATCAATTAATCAACCTATTTAAGTTAATAGAAAATCAACAAAGCATTAAAATCAAAAGACTTAGGACTGATCATGGTGGTGAATTCGAGAACCACAAGTTTACAGAATTCTGTAACCTAAATGGATACCACCATGAGTTCTCTTGCCCTAGAACTCCACAATAAAATGGCCTAGTATAACACAAAAATAGAACCCTACAAGAAGCCACTAGGACAATGTTAAACGAGTATAACCTACCCGATAGGTTTTGGGCGGAAGCCGTGAGTACGACATGCTATGTCCAAAATAGGATCCTTATGGTAAAGAGGCACCTTAAGACCTCATACGAGATTTATCATGATAAAATACCTAACATCAAGTACTTTAGGGTATTTGGGTGTAAGGTATATATCCTAAACACTAAAGATTACCTAGGGAAATTTACATCCAAAACCTCGACCAGAATCTTTCTAGGATACTCGACTACAAGTAGAGCGTATAGAGTATACAATCATGACACCCTTAGAGTCGAGGAGACTATCAATGTAGTATTTGATGAAGGACACAAACCTACAAAACCCCCGACAACCCCAATTAGTGAGCCGATTCATACCAAACTCAACTCCGATCCGGAGATCAAGTCTAGTGTCACGCCCCGAGGGAGTCCCCGCTAGACAAAAATCTGGCAGCATCTCCCCTGTACGGGTGACAATACCAATTTTTCATACAAGGCCTACACGGCCACTATACATCGGTCAACACGACCGGAATCCAAACAACCCACGCAGATAATAAAATAGGCCTCAGGCCATCAATCAAAGTAAATATTAAAATCTATCACATCTAGACTTACCCCTTCTGTCACGCCCCGAGAGTATGCCGTGCCGAAAAGCAAACGGACGGCACCTCCCCTGTACGTGGCAACATATCGGGTTAATACAAGGCCCGTAGGCCCACAACAATAATATGATATACGCAGATATCAACATATCAAAACACACTAAACACAGCGGAAACATACAACAGATAAAACAATATACAATGACTCAACTGTGCACTCCGGAGTGACTTGACACAACAAGAAACATCATAGAAGCCACATCGAAAGCCAAATACATACAACACGTCCGTATATCACAGATACGGAAACAATACAAGCTAAAACCACAAAACGACAATCCACCCAAATACAACAGTGCGAATTAAATATCCATCCGTCCGGTGTGAGATGGGATCAGCTGGCAGAGCTCCGAACGTCCAAGGAATCTTCTACCTGTTACCTGGGCGAAAGGAAGCCCAGGGTCCCGGGGTGGTGAGTATAAACTCAGGGGTAATATATATAGAAAGTGCATGAACAATATAAGGATAGATCTACAAGTATACATGTGAAGATCTACAGGTATACAGCATGAGTCCAATAGACATACAGTTATATCCAAATCCAATAACCAATAACTACAGTAAAGTCATACTCAATGTATATACTAAACTGATCAACTGAACATAAAATAATGTACCAACGTACCTGACAGTCTGCAACACCATAAGCTATATCATCCTGACAGATATACAATAACATAACCCATATAACATACTAAGTCAATCTCATACCTGACCAATACGCCAACATATGAACAGTATATGATCACCTGTGATAACAACCCAGTCCATACCACACTATGACATGACACTAATCAAATGCATACATCGATCCGACCAACATATATATCATGCTCAACACATAGCAGTATAAAATATGCAAATGACATGTATCATGATGAACAAACATATGCAAAAATCATAGAAAAATCAAATGCAGCATCTCACAGGCATATGTAAAACATATATCAAATACATGCATACATATATATCAGCAATGCAAATACATGCATACATATATATCAGCAATGCATATGCATGGTCATGTCTGCGTACCCAACTCGCTACCACGACCCGGTGGCCTGGTGGCACGACATGACAACTATCCCGACTCAGCCACCACTCTCGAGTGGCCGGTTGGGTAGTATGAAAGATGCTAGCCCGCTTATGAGCTATATGCTACCCACGGGGGTCCTGCGCTAGCGCTCGTCCCTACCCATGAGTAGACGAGCACCACCGGGACAACCGCATCACACACCACCGTCGATAGTGGGTGAGTGCTTGCTAACTACCACTCCATGCGGTGGCAGCGCATCTCCAATACCACCATCCCTAGTGGCTGAGAATGGCACGCACAACAATGCTCTGCCCTCAACCCTGCTACCACTACCCCGAGTGGCCGGGGAGGCAGGATGACTGACGACACGTCTCCACCATAAGGGAGACTCAGTCAACATCATGCATGTAGTGTAATCATGCATAGATACATACATGTATCCTCGCCACACTCCCTATCCCACGGGGAGACCTGGTCAACAAAAGTCAACTATGCGAGGACTACAATCCACAAGACTCTCTATCGCACAAAGAGTCATACTCATCCGATACCAACCCCACTAAGACCTCTAGTCCATAACGATATACAATCGATCATTCATATAACCATACACAGTACACAATCCATAATGGATATACCATCACGCTAAGACCTCTAGTCCATGGTCACATCGACAACCATACACTTATCTATACATGCATAACTAGATCCATCATAAATGCACTACTAATACGGATCACGATATAACAATCGACTCCATAATCCAAACCATCACCTAACCCTAGTGATGTACAAGAATCTAACTCAAGTCACAAAGATAACCCTAACCACATGTACTTTCATCAACATCTATCACCTAATACATAATAGGGTTTATAGTTCCTATCCATGCTAGATAATCAATGAGTAATAGAGTATTTATCTCAAAGGTCAAAAGATACAAGCATGTGATTAAATAAGAGTGGATCTAAGGTAGGTATATACATATATCCATATCATGCAATTGATCGAAACTGTAGATATTACTGATACAAAGCTCGAAATAATAGTCCTCGTAGCACATAAAAACAATGATTTAGTACAAGTATCACTAACACTACTTCATTTCTATGTTCGCATCCCTTCCTCTATGAGTTAGAAATCTGATTATCCCGCAACACCATAACCACACTCGCAATAGATCATCGACATCTACAAGATCAATTGAGGTAAATAGATCTAAACACACACATAGCTATCCAATCATCTAAACATAATGTCAACACTTGATCTTCACAAATCTGCGAAGCATAGCCAAACATAATCCACCAACACCACGTTGACAACCCAAAATGAAAATCGCTAAAATAAAACCATCCAATGAATCAACACACAATCGAGCTATAATGGCGACTTACTACAAAATTAAACTACCACCTCAATCAATTCAATATACTACCTTACGAACCACATCCACCGAATAGATCTCAACACAAACACTATGAACACACCTACATCCTCGATCCAAGACCAATCCACCGGTGCACTAACCCTCCTAATCCAATCGGCTGCATATGCTAATTCATGGGCGAGTCCATTAGATCTCGTAGGTATGAACACAATGCAATCGATCCTGAGAAATGAAATGGACAACAAAAAAGAAACAATCGATATTTATATCTATCGATGGGAACCTAACAAAACTACTACAAATCTAGATCCAAGCTCCTCACCGATACAATCGGCCGATATATCGCCGAAGCTCACAACAAAAGGAAGGAAACAAAACTTCCCGATCAAGGCACCAAAATCACCAATCGCGGGATGAAAATAAGAAGATAGATCGAGATATATCGTGATTGGAACTGCCGATAGCTCTCCTCGTGACTCATTCACCGGCGAAATCCGAGCTCCCAAAACACTAACTCTGATGATGATCGACAACGAAATCCCTCGCTCTTGGCAGCCCACTGCCGCTGCGCTTTCAGCTCCCAATCGGCCTCCACCCATTCCCAACTTGCTCAGCATCCTCCCTCCGGCCGGATCTCCGACCAAGTGCGACGGCAACGACGGCTCGCGGAGGAAGAAGAAAGGATGAAGAAATCACCGATCGCGCGAGATGACGGTCGGAAGCAACTGAGCTCGCGACGGCGGCGATGCCCGAAGAGGCGGCGACATCGCGTCGGATCGAAGGTCAAGTGCTAACGACCGAGGTGGCTCCAGGCGACGGAATCTGGGAAATCGCAAAACAAAGGTGGAAATCGTATTTGGGTTTGTGATCCGAGCGGAAAGCTTTTAAATCGCCTTGATTGAGCTAACTCAAGTCTAATCCAATCAGTTTAGCCGTTTCGACCAAGCCCAAATCCAATTCGGTCGATCCATTACTAATTAAATCCAATTAACCCACTAATTAAACCCAATTAATCCCCTAATTAATCCCAATTAATTAAAGGGTTTAATCCATATATAAATTTTTTTTTTTCGTATTTTACATTCTCCCCCACTTATAAAAATTTGGTCCCCAAATTTCCGACTCATGTACGAGTACAAGATGTCACAATAACCATCTCAAGTATCTGGAGAAAAGTCACAACTCAAATGACTAAGTGGGGTACTGAGCTCGAATATTACATTCCAGCTCTTATATACACTCTCAGTCAACCTATTAAGAGGTCAATTACTGTACCAGAGTGGAGCTCTATACCCATAACCGATGGGAAACTTTACCAGAAACGTAAGGTGAATCATGAATCACTATCAGAAATGATATTCAAGGATACTCCGTGGATATAATTCCATCAAACGATCCAACGAAATCCATCTTACGGCTTGGAAGAAAATGAGCGGACCTAGCTAATCGATCATCGACTACCCAAATCCTATCAAGTCCTTTCCGAATTCTAGATAATCTCCCAACACAGTCTAACGTACTAGGCTCCCACTTCATCACGGTACATGACCCTACCGATCACCATATTTCACCTTTGCTTGTTGGCATACCCAACATCAAACTACGGAATCATCCATGTCTCACCTATCGTTCCACCAACCGGAACATCTCAATACTCACTATTTTCGGATACACTCCGAATAAATCACCACTCTCGAATGGAGAGTCTCCTGAAACAACTCTTCCTAAATCGGATGTAACTCTGAGAACCACTATCCTTCCTAGAGATGTAGATTTATTCTCACAAGAGAAATTAATCTAATGTCCAAAATTCATTCTGTCACACAGAACTGAAAGTAACTAGAAGACTATAATGACAAATCTCGCTAGTTTCTCAACTAGCATACGCATAATATACATCTCATTTAACTGCATTGGGATCGCTCCTAATCCCTGAAATGATGTATCGACGTACAATACTCTTCCATCCATATCGGATGGATTAACTAACACTGACACAAAAGTCAGCCACCTTCTAGGCCCTGAAACCTAGCTTCACAAACTTCCGACCAGGTGATTCCCATCACCTTCTTGGTCCAACAAGTCGACGATATAGTATCGCTAGTAACATTCTATCCTCATCTATGGTAAATACCAAATCAATCTAGGGAAACCACAACTTCCCTCAAGATCGTGAATATATCCCGAAATATATCATCCACAGATATGATGACAATCGATCACAAATACTCCAAGAGTACTTGATTCCGCAATTCCATGAACGACTAAATCGTTGATAAGTCTAACAACATTATCAACATCTCCTAAAATTCATACCAAGTATGAAATGTCGTCTTCTACACACTGGCATCCCTTTACTCTAAGCTATAGATAGCTTAATCATCACACCAACAATGATAATTGTATGACACTAAGTCACTACAATATCAACCCTCCAATCGTAGATCAACCCTAGGATATACACAGGTGTCATTTAGCTGATCTAAACAACTCATCTATCCCTACCGAAAGATACTCATTCTCAACTACTGTGTTCAAATCATCGATAATCGATGCATAACCTCAAAGGTCTGTCTCTCTTTTAACAAGAGTTACGAGTCTTCTCAAGAAGAAACACTAGGAAAGATAAATCTCCCATGGTGTTTAGCAACACTAATACCAATAAAATCATCTCCCGGTATGAGGTCCCCAATATCAGGACTATTCCCGAAATCACCTCAATCGCACATTCCACCTGCCCATGCAGTGACCAGCCCGAGAGTTCATCCGTAACTACACCCGCATACTCTCGGATTGTACATCCGAGAGTCCTAGTATACTAACGCTCCAACAATCCAACTATCCGTAAGGATATGTCTATAGTGGAGATATGTCTAGCAAAGGCTAAGGGTATCCCTTGACTTCTTGGTTGTTGATCAACATCTCACCTGACGGTAGAGAAACTCACCAACCCACAAGTCGATAGGAACCCTTCGAACCCTATTCAAGAATGTTCTAGACAAAGATACCTGTAAACTACCAGTATCTCTCGATATATCTGCAAATAGTATAACCTAAAGTAATACCCCGAAGGACCTATCCTTCGGTCTTCTATACTTCTTCTCGAGTAATCATGTAAACTTGTCCAACATTTGTTCTGGACGGCTGCGCTCATGTAGATGCAAAGACTATCATGGAGGAACTGAAATCAATCAAAATCGAGGTACAATCAAAACAATCGCATTGGAGATGGTAACCATTGTATCGCAAAAGATACACATCCTCAGAGTAATATCAAGAATCAGAAACATCATAGCACGCTCCATCTCGTGAAAGGTATAGCCGAATCGAGAATATCGCATGATATTACTATCGCCATAAAATCTCTCTCCGAACAAATCATAATCCCGCTCGAAGGTAACTATTGCGCCGCCCGGGAAGGTAACAATTGTTGTCCGTGACGTCCGAAGTCTTCGAGATGTCTTACCGATCATCGTGAGTAACTCACTTCTTCCGGATGAAAGTATTAAAGAGCTCCAACTAAATCTAATGTAATAGACCGCTGCTGATGTGATAACCCAATCTTCTGTAATGATCTCAGCTTTCGAGGTTGTGGATCGTCCGCTTGAAAGCATCGCCCATAGTCTTCAACTGAGTCTTCAAAATACGTACTCTTCTCGTAGATACCGGCTGCTTATAGTAGAAATAGATACAATGGTCCATCGAAAAATCTGACTCTGGGTCTCGTCGTAACCCGCACTGCACAGACATAATCTCCTTTCGGAGTCTTTCCTCTGAGTTCGCTGATAAACATGAGAAGCTGCTGACAATCTGCAATCGGTCTTCTATGATCGGAAAACTCTCCAATAGTCGCTCGTGACTCACGACTTTAATCTTGCTCCTTTTTGTCAAATATTCGGAGACTTCTAATTCCAATAATTTGACTTGCAATATATGCTTATCAAATCTCCAACTTCTTTAAAAAAACACTTACTACGGAGTTATTTCTATACACATGACTCAGTCTAAGGACTTCCGGTAGGATCTAGTAGGAGATCCAAACATCCTGATCAAGATATCAATCGATAACCCGTGGGTGGCCAAAACCAACCCAATCACATTCTTGGACTATTAAATGGTCGTAACTTTCGCAAGTCTAACGACTCTGCATGGTACTTCCATTACCAAACGATCACTCGACCTAAAGCCCAAGAATTCCTTGACAATGAGTCAAAGAGAATGACGTGGGGAAATACTATCTCACAACATCACTACACCGTGGCCAAGTGATGTGTGATTTCCCATAGGTTATTTCCTATACCTTCCACCAATTACCCGCTAAATCCGGATAATGGTATTCAACTAACACTATTATCTTCGTATAACCCATGTCAAGTACTCCAAAAGTACTCCTAATGTTATACAACCTAGAACGATCAACACAGGGATCAAAATTCCTATGAATATCATCCCCTAATTTAATAGTATACTCTTGTCCATTACCCACCCAATAGGTAATGATCTAACTAACATAATTAGTGAAAATCTTAGGACCGTAATCCTTGGTCTCCATAAGAGATGTAACTACTAACCTCGCTATCAGGCTCATCAATCGGCTCTCAAAGGCAATTCACCTTTTCGACAGCAGGTACATATCTAATAACCTCCACATGTCGTTCCCGTGGTCAACTCACCATGGTTACTAATAGTGACTAACATACTACAAGTCATGCACTGTTATAAGCAACTAAATACATAGTCAATAGAAGGATATGTAATAACAGTTAACATACCTTAAACCTTGTAGCTCGGAGATGTCCCGCAACAGCCAGATCCCAGAACTCACAAACCAAAACCGAGTAAAGAAAAACTCGATGTCCGAACGAAATAAAATCCGAAAATGGACTTCGCAACCTAGGGCTCTGATACCAATAAAATTGTCACGCCCCGAGAGTATCGTGCGAAAAGCAAGCTGACGGCACTCAGACGTGGAAACATATCGGTTTAATACAAGGCCCGTAGGCAACAATAATATGATATACGCAGATATCAACATATCAAAACACACTAAACATGAAACATACAACAGATAAAACAATATACAATGACTCAACTGCACTCGAGTGACTTGACACAACAAGAAACATCATAGAAGCCACATCGAAAGCCAAATACATACAACACGTCCGTATATCACAGATACGGAAACAATACAAGCTAAAACCACAAAACGACAATCCACCCAAATACAACAGTGCGAATTAAATATCCATCCGTCCGGTGTGAGATGGGATCATGGCAGAGCTCAACGCCCAAGGAATCTTCTTACTCGGCGAAAGGAAGCCTGTGGTCGGGTGGTGAGTATAAACTCGGGGTAATATATATAGAAAGTGCATGAACAACATATAAGGATAGATCTACAAGTATACATGTGAAGATCTACAGGTATACAAAGATGAGTCCAATAGACATACGATTTATATCCAAATCTAATAACCAATAACTACATGAAGAAAGTCATACCAATGTATATACTAAAGCGATCAATCAACATAAAATAATGTACCAACGCATGACGATCTGCAACACCATAAGCTATATCATCGATGGATATACAATAACATAACCCATATAACATACTAAGTCAATCTCATACGACCAATACGCCAACATATATATATGATCACCTGTGATAACAACCCGGTCCATACCACACTATGACATGACACTAATCAAATACATACATCAGTCAGAACAAACACATATATCATGCTCAACACATAATAGTATATAAAAATGCAAATGACATGTATCATGATGAACAACCATATGCAACAATCATAGCTCAATCAAATGCAGCATCTCACAGGCATATGTAAAACATATATCAAATACATGCATACATATATATAAGATGCATATGCATGGTCATGTCTGCGTACCGACTCGCTACCACGACCCGGTGTAGGCCTGGGTGGCACGACATGACAACTATCCCGACTCCGGCCGCCACCACTCTCGAGTGGCCAAGGTTGGGTAGTATGAAGCGATGCTAGCGTATAGAGCTATATGCTACCCGGGGGTCCTTGCTAGCCGCCCGTCCCTACCCATGAGTAGACGAGCACACAGACAAGCTGACATCACACAACCACCGTCGATAGTGGGTGAGTCGCTAACCACCACTCATGCGGTGGCCAGTGCGATCTCCACTACCACCATCCCTAGTGGTTTGAGAATGGCGCACAACAATGCTCGCCTCAACCTCGCTACCACTACCCCAGTGGCGGGAGGCGGGATGGTGACGACACGTCTCCACCATAAGGGAGACTCAGTCAACAGCATGCATGTAGTGTAATGATGCATAGATCCATACATGTATCCTCGCCACACTCCCTATCCCACGGGAGACACAGTCAACAAAAGTCAACTATGCGAGGACTACAATCCACAAGACTCTCTATCGCACAAAGAGTCATACTCATCCGATCCCCACTAAGACCTCTAGTCCATAACGATATACAATCGATCATCCATATAACCATACACAGCACACATCCATAATGGATATACCATCACGCTAAGACCTCCAGTCCATGGTCACATACTGACAACCATACACTTATCTATACACAGACAACTAGATCCATCATAAATGCACTACTAATACGGATACGATATAACAATCGACTCCATAATCCAAACCATCACCTAACCCTAGTGATGTAATACAGTAACCAAATCTGAAGTCACAAAGATAACCCTAACCACATGTACTTACTGAACATCTATCAGCTAATACATAATAGGGTTTATAGTTCCTATCCATGCTAGATAATCAATGAGTAATAGAGTATTTATCTCAAAGGTCAAGGCAGTACAAGCATGTGATTAAATAAGAGTGGATCTAAGGTAAACAGGTATATACATATATCCAATATCATGCACTGGAATTGATCAAAACTACCGGACCAGGTAGATATTACCCACCTGATACAAAGCTCGAAATAATAGTCCTCAAGCCCGGAAACCTGCCTCGTAACCCAAACCTGCACATAACAGCAAACAATGATTTAGTACAAGTATCCAACAAATATACAAACTAACACTACTTCATTTCTATGTTCGCATCCCTTCCTCGTCTATGAGTTAGAAATCCTGATTATCCCAATCTGCAACACCATAACCACACTCGCAATAGATCATCGACATCTACAAGATCAATTGAGGTAAATAGATCTAAACACACACACATAGCTATCCAATCATCTAAACATAATGTCAACACTTCAATCTTCACAGCTCCTTAACGAAGCATAGCCAAACATAATCCACCAACACCACAGTCAACAACCCAAAATGAAAATCGCTAAAATAAAACCATCCAATGAATCAACACACAAATCTGAGCTATAATGGCACTTACTCAAAATTAAACTACCACCTCAATCAATTCAATATACTACCTTACGAACCACATCCACCGAATAGATCTCAACACAAACACTATGAACACACCTACATCCTCGATCCGAACCAATCAACCCAGCTGCACTAACCCTCCTAATCCAGTCGGCACCATATGCTAATTCATGGCGAGAGTCCATTAGATCTCGTAGGTATGAACACACACATGTAAATCGATCCACGAAATGAAATGGACAACAAAAAAAGAAACAATCGATATTTATATCTATCAAGAATCAACCTACCAAAACTACAAATCTAGATCCAAGCTCCTCACGATAATCAATTCGATATATCATCAAGCTCACAAAAAAGGAAGGAAACAAAACTTCCCAATCAAGATACCAAAAATCACCAATCGCAGATGAAAATAAGAAGATAGATCGAGATATATCTCTCCTCTCCCTCGCTCATTCCGAAATCCGAGCTCCCAAAACACTAACTCTGATGATGATCGACAACGAAATCCCTCGCTCTTGGCAGCCCACTGCCGCAGCGCTTTCAGCTCCCAATCGGCCTCCACCCATTCCCAACTTGCTCAGCATCCTCCCTCCGGCCGGATCTCCGACCAAGTGCGACGGCAGCGGCTCGCGGAGGAAGAAGAAAGGATGAAGAAATCACCGATCGCGCGAGATGACGGTCGGAAGCAACTGAGCTCGCGACGGCGGCGATGCCCGAAGGAGTGGGCGACATCGCGTGCGATCGAGAAGGCTGCGGCGGCGAAACGACCCGGCGAGCTGGCTCCAGAGGCGACGGGAATCTGTGGAAATCGCAAACAAAGGAATTGGAAATCGTATTTGGGTTTGTGATCTGAGCAGGGAAAGCTTTTAAAACTGGCCTTGATTGAGCTAACTCAAGTCTAATCCAATCGGATTTAGCCCGTTTCCAGCCCAAGCCCAGTCCAATTTCGGTCCAGTCCATTACTAATTAAATCCAATTAACCCACTAATTAAACCCAATTAATCCCCTAATTAATCCCAATTAATTAAAGGGTTTAATCCATATATAAATTTTTTTTTTCGTATTTTACACCTTCTGCCATCTAGGCAGGAATACTCATCCAAATTCAATCAACTAAAAATCCGAATAAAGGTCCCTAAGGACATACCAAAAACATCCACCAGAACATAATTCCAACTTCATTCCTAAACATATCTTCTAATCAAAATCAAAATAACCAAAAACCACAAATCAAATAACAAATAAATCTTTCACGACGAGGGGGTTTGGCAGCTGCACTCTCCTGACAACTTCATCCTGAAATAGATATAAATCAACGGGGTAAGTTTAAAGAACTCAGCGGATATAGTCGATATGCAAAGTAAGATATAGCTAACAATAATAATCATGCCAGTACAGTCTCACATATAGGGTATGCAAGAAAGAAATACAAAAGAACTATACTTACCTGAATCTCCTACCCTGATATAGGAGCATGTGCCATACTATAAGAGATAAAGTCATCACCATATACAAATATGAATCCTGTATGCATGGCAATCATATGCAACATCCAAGGCATCAATAAAAATGCAGCAAACACAATACAAATGTTATCCATGCAAAATGCATGGCATGAAAATGACATGGTCACCCCTGACGCCAGTCAGCCGCCTCACACGCGATGGTGAAGCCGAGTGGGTAGGGCTATGACAACTGTGCACTCTGCCATCACTGCTCTGGTGGCCAGGAGTGGGCGGGATCTTTGTCGAGTACACCTATCCTCCTGCCCCCAAGCAGTGGGGAGCTAAGCTCTCATCTCCGGTGTCATAGATCGGAGGAGGATCCTACCGCTACCACCTTTGCCTCATCGCTAAGCGGACCCGGTGAACTGACGAGAATGCGCACACACCCTCCTGATGTACCACTAACCAATGAGTGACAGTGTGTGCAGGCCATGTAACTGGCTGCGGGCTCAACTATAAAGGAACCCCGTCCAGCCAGCATACAATCATGCAAGATGGTGTATGATACTAAAGCATGTAAATCCAACTAAAAATACCTATCCAAATAATATGCACAATCAATAAGTACATATCTATGATCCAAGTAAAACAGGGAAGATATAATCATAACCGATCAAATGCATGTATCAAATAGGCACAAAAATATACTAGGCATATAAACATGAAAATTATTGCAAGCTATCCTAACTAGCATATCAACATGACTATATCTAGGAGATAAGTCAATTACCCGCCTGAATAAAAATGTCCGCAAGAATGAAATCGTCATGAACAGGGACCTGCCTCGTGACCGAAACCTGCATACAACATAACTTTTGTTAAGCACAAAAATGCAATTCACCGACAAATCGAATACTTAATCGATTTCGTTCATAACCCAAACTATTTCCAATTTTCACTAATTTTCCAACCATCTTATCAATCTTTTCCTACCAAAAATATCCATACAATTATTTTAGCCCACTAAATCAATTGATCAAAATTTTGATTAATTAATGATAAGCTAATTAATCAATTAAACCTAGATTAACCCTCATTTTAACAACCTAAGCCAAATAAATAAAATTTAATGGATTTTAATTTATCCAATAATTATACCAATCAATTTACCCAATTAATTCCTAATCAACTAACCTAATTCATCACCTACAGCAAAACAAACAATATCCCATCTCACCAGTCACGGTGGCGGGGACGAAGTCTTCTGACGCTTGATCGAACAGCGGCTCCGTGTGCTACTTTGCGATGGCGGATAAGCGCGCAGTTCGCAGTGGTCGGTAATGGATGCAGGTGGTCCCAACCGCTGGCCCTGGCAGCAGCGGACGCACGGCGGCAGCACGCACCACTCATGTGAAGCAACGCGAAGGGAAGCGGCTGGCTGTGCGCTGAGGGGACGGCTGTAACTCGCAGGTGGCGGCGATCTTGTAAAGGTGGCGATCACGAGGAAGAAGAAGACTTCGGCCGCGAGTAAGGGCGGCGATGGCGGCACCGGAAGAAGCGATGATCGAAGCGAGGAGGCGGGCCGTGAAAGTCTTGCTGTGGCAGCGACCACGACGTCGGGCAGCGAAGGGGAAGAGGAGGCTCGGGCGATCCTGTGGCTGCGGCAGTCGGCGCGCACGGCTGTGGTCGGCGAGGAAGAGAAGAACGACAGCCTGATCGTTGACCGCTGCGGTCAGAGATGGGGAGGACGGCGTGGACGGTACTATCAGTGGCAGCGGCCTGGTCGTCGACGGAGAGAAGATCGTGCAGGAGAACCGTCGACGACGGAGAGAAAGTCGCACGAGAGGAACTGTCGAAGGGGAAAAAGGGGTCGCGGCGGGGAAAATAGAAAAACTTAGGTTAATGTCGTCGATTAACCCCCTTTAAATAGACTCCTCCAAAGTCTATTTATTTTATCCCCGTAATTATCTCGTACGAACTCCGTTTAAATTCAAAAAAATTCCTAAAATTCCCTAAAAATCCCGAAAATTTTCCAGGATTATTTTCTTAAATTTTTGGTCATTTAATTTAAAATTTTAAATTTTTTCCGTATTTAACATCTAGTGTTAATCCTAACCTAAGTCAATCAAGTCAGCCTATTGACCAAGTAGTAGACTCAAACCCAAATCCAACTAGGACTCAAACGAATCATCCTATCAACCAAGTGATAGGTGATCCAAGTCTAGGAGTTTGAACTAGAGCCTCATACAGAAACCTTAGTCAAATCTCCTTGATTTCCAAAATTGAACCCAAAACTATTGACCAAGCTCTTCTTGATCCCAATTTGATTATTGCAATGCAAGAAGAGCTGGCTCAATTCACTAGGAACGAAGTATGGGAATTAGTACCACCACCTAAAGATAAAACAATCATTGGAACAAGGTGGGTGTTTAGAAATAAACTTGATGACAAAGGTGAAGTAGTTAGAAATAAAGCTAGACTAGTCGCTAAAGGGTTTAGTCAAGTCGAAGGTTTAGATTACGACGAGACCTATGCCCCAGTAGCTAGATTAAAGTCCATTTGAATGCTATTAGCGTATGCTGCACATCAAGGATTTAAGTTGTTTCAAATGGATGTGAAATCAGCGTTCTTGAATGGATACATTAAAGAAGAGGTTTATGTTAGTCAACCCCCCGGTTTTGAAAACATAGATAAACCTGACCATGTTCTTAGGATAAAGAAAGCACTCTACGGACTTAAAAAAGCTCCTCGAGCTTGGTACGAGAGACTTTCGGTGTATCTTAAGTCCAAAGGATTTAACTAGGGTGTAGTTGACCCAACTCTTTTCGTAAAAACCTTAGATAAAGACATATTCATAGCTCAAATCTACGTAGATGATATTATTTTTGGAACCACAAACTCGATCTGAATGAATTCATTTCACTTATGGAAAGTGAATTTGAAATGAATTTAGTAGGTGAGTTGAGTTTCTTCTTAGGTCTACAAATTAAACAAACTAAAGATGAAATATACCTACATTAACGCAAATATACTTGGGAATTAATTAAACATTTTGTAATGCAAGATGCTAAAATTATTAATACCCCAATGACAACTAATGTGAATATAGAAGAAGATGTAATCGGAAACTCAATTGATTTAAAATACTATAGGAGCGTAATAGGGAGTCTCCTTTACTTAACTGCAAGCCGACCTGATATCTTATTTGCAGTAAGTATGTGCACAAGGTTCCAAACCTGTGCCAAGGAGTCTCATCTAACTCTAGTCAATCGTATCCTTAGATATCTAAAGGGTACACTTAATGTCGGTATTTGGTACCCTAGATCTACCGAGTTCGAACTAACCGGCTACTCCGATTCGGACTATGCCGGTAGTAAGCTCGATAGAAAGAGTACGAGTGGTTGTTGTCAACTTCTCAGCTCGAGTCTAGTAAGTTGGTGCAGTATGAAGCAACACTGTATTGCCTTATCTACCACCGAAGCCGAATACATCGCGATGGGTGAGTGTGTCACTCAGCTTCTTTGGAAGAAGTACACTCTCCGCGACTTTAAGTTAGACTTTACAAACACTAAACTTCACGTAGATAACATTAGTTCAATTAACGTTACTAAGAATCTGATATGTCACTCTATGTAACGCCCGTAAAATTCCTAGCAATTTTACAAGAATTTTTGGCTTGATGATCATGGGCTTTATGTGGGCCTTTTTCAAAATAAAAGAAAATAAGCCAAAAGAAAGGGATGCAAGACCTAGGAATTGAACCCCAAACCTCTAGAGATAGCCAAACCCTATAGATGCACCCACTAACCATAAGCCCAATAGGATTATATCATTAGAGGAAGGGGGGGGGGATTATAGATAAGTGTGATAAAGGTAAATGAAGAGGCATGGAAGAAGAGAAGAGAAACTTCTCTTCCTCCCTTTATAAAGAAGAGGGAAGGTTCTAATTTGCCACTTCCTCTCTTCTTCTTCTTCTCCTCACCGAATTCTAGCTCCATTTCCCTCCCTTGGCCGAAACTCCTCCAAGCAAGAAAGCAAAGGCTAGGTTGGTTCTTTAGGTTATCTTCCCCACCCAAGCAAAGCGAAGGAAGTAAGTATCCCTCACCTGCATACGAGTAGCTTCGATTGCTATATTGTAAAAGAAACCCATATGATATATTAGGCTCCAATGAAGTTTGGGTGTTTTTATTGAAATTCTATATCATGTTTGTAAGAAGAAGATGTTGTTAGTAACTAGATGATGATGTTAGGTTGGAAAAAAGGGTTTAGGTTAAAGGCTAACTCTAATAACCACTAAAACCTATTCGGCCAACCTAGGTTTTGGGTGACTAAGTGAAGTTTTAATCCATGTTTTATATGTAAATGAAGTTATGTTATGTTTAAATGGATTAGGTTAAAGGTTAACCCTAAAACCCTACTTGGACCATTCGGCCAACCTAGGTTTTGGGTGACTAAGTGAAGTTTTAATCCATGTTTTATATGTAAATGAAGTTATGTTATGTTTAAATGGATTAGGTTAAAGGTTAACCCTAAAACCCTACTTGGACCATTCGGCCAACCTAGGTTTTGGGTGACTAAGTGAAGTTTTAATCCATGTTTTATATGTAAATGAAGTTATGATATTTGAAATATGATATGTAATGGAAAAAGATAGGATTATGAAATGAAAACAATACGATATGTTCACGACATAAATATGACATGATGATGAAACGAAGAATGATATGTTATGAAATGAAGTATGCTATGCCATGTTAATGAAATGAAGCATGATGTGTTATGAAATGAAGTATGCTATGCTATGTTAATGAGATGAAGCATGATGTGTTATGAAATGAAGTATGCTATACTATGTTAATGATATGAAGCATGATGTGTTATGAAATGAAGTATGCTATACTATGTTAATGAAATGAAGCATGATGTGTTATGAAATGAAGTATGCTAGTGCATCGCCCTATGTTATGAAATGAAGTATGAAATGTGTTATGTTAATGAAATGAAGCATGATGGGCTCCTAAGATGCCCTAGGTCGATGGAATAAGACTCGGGCCTAGGATGGACTTCTATGTATGATTTCCCCTAGGTCGATGGAATAAGATTCAGGCCTAGTACGGGATGGGCTCCAAGATGCCTTAGGTCGATGGAGTAAGACTCGGGCCTAGGATGGGCTTCTACGCTATGACGATTGCCCCTAGGTCGATGGAATAAGACTCGGGCCTAGAAACCTATTAGGTTCGAGACTTGCTACCTCGGGCCTATTTAGGGATGCGCGCTATGATAATGAAGAAGTGGTACAATGTCGGGCCCAAATATGTTGAGATTTATGTTTACGTACCTAAAGTATATGTTTTTCAAAAGCATCCTGCATATGTTTACCTGCTGGTTGTTATGTTTACATGCTTATGTTATATATGTCACATGTTACGTTTGATGATATGATATGATGTTTAGGTTTACATGTTATGTTTGATGAGATGTTAGGAATGTTTACCTGCTTATGTTATATATGTTACATGTCATGTTTGATGATATGCTATGATGTTTATGGTTACATGTTATGCTTGAGGATATGTTAGGAATGGTTACATGCTATTGTTATATATGTTACATGTTATGTTGATGTTATGCTTATGTTACTTATGCTACGTGTTAAGTTGATGATGCCATATATATTGCCTATTATATTGCTTATATGTTATGAATGCTACATGCTATGATTAATGATGATGTATGGTTTTTGTGAGTAGGACAGGATCTTACTAAGCCTATGTGCTTATAGTTGTCTTTCCCTCGTACTGCAGATAAGGGTAAGGGATGGATAAACTAAAGGGAGCAGCAGGAGGGGCCAATGTGTGTGGTAGTGGCATGGTGGAAAAGATCCATTAGGTCTATATACATATACATGTTTACCTATGATGACGATGTCTATGGAGGTCCTTACCTATGTCTCCTTATGATGATGATGTTATGAACCTACCAAACACTAAGTATCTATATATATATGATGCATGCTCTATGTTGATAAGAAGAAGTAAGAAGAAGTATCTATACATGTTATGAAGCATACTCTATGCTTATAAAGAAGAAGTATGTACATATATATATATATATATATATATATATATGTATATGTCAATGCATGTTTATGGTTTAAAAGAAAAGAAAAATTGTCTAAAGTCTTCCGCTGTAAGAATTAAGAAGTATGCGTAAAGTCTTCCGCTGTATGTAATGCATGTATGTACGGTCGCGTCACGCGCCGCCCCTCTGGATTTTGGGTCCGAAAAGGGCGGGCGTGACACTCTAGGACCAAACATATAGAGGTCAAACACCATTTCATTCAAGAACATGTGGCCAACGGAGCCATACAACTCGAATACGTCGAATCGAAGTCTAACTTGGCAGACCTATTTACTAAACCCCTACCCGAAGTCGAATTTAGTCTATTAAGACGAAATTTGGGCATGTGCGTAGTAGAATAGGAACTTACAAATTATATTTTCTTACTACTATTTCTTACTTTTCATTTTCATGGAACTAGCATAGGACATACCTTAGATATCATGCACCTATAGATTTAAGGAGCCAATACATCTCACAACACATAGGACTAATGTGTTTGTGTACTTAGCCACGTAGATGGGCGTAAGATGTTAGGACTTTACTCCTGGTTCCAGATGTAGAGCTAGTGCATCGCCATGAACCACGGAGTATAATCATACATATTAACCGACTCTGACCAGGACTGGTTGATCTTTCATATCAATCAAGCCAAATATAAGTCGAACATTTTATAGATGAGCTTATTTTCAGTATATTATTTTCAAAATAATATGGAACATGCTTGGACTTTAAATTTAATACTTATTTTTCACACACCCCCACTCTTTTCGATATATGACAAAAGGGGGAGAAAAAGGCTAAAGTTAAGGGATCAAATTTTTTTGATAACTTAAACTTATTTTTAAAACACTAACTTAAACTTATTTCTAAAACACTATGGCCAATGCCTTACTTAAGGAAGGGGGAGAAAGGGCCAAGTTAAGAAGTCTTCTTAACTTAAACGTTTCACTAAGGCCAACTTTAAGTAATGTTAATTACTTAAACTCTTCCTAAATAGCAACCCTCAAGGGGGAGGATTAGGGGTTTCCTTCAAGACTCACCCTCGGTCAAGGGGGAGGTTTCCCCAAGGGGGAGTACTTGAAGAAAATCCTTACTACTCCTACTTAATCTTTATTATTGTTTCTCATGCACATTATTATTCTGCATGCATGCTATTTTCTTAACTTTGTATGTGGGTTTGCCATTGATCAAAAAGGGGGAGATTGTTGGTGCAGTAGGCACCTAAGTCGAACCTGAGTTTTGATTATAGCAAACGATACAAAGTTAAGCTCATATTGTTATCTCACGAGCTAAATCGAGTGTGCAGAAAAGTGCCAACGCTAGAGCTGAAGGCTAGCGACATCCGGAGGAAGCCGTGGTGATCGGGCGACACTCGAGTGACTTCGGAGGGAGCTGAAGGAATCGAGTGGAAGGCCAGAAGCGAAAATAACACAGTAAGTATCGAGGTAAGCTCGTGTGTGTATGAGTGTAAGTGAGGTCGTATCCTCCTTATGGGGATAGTCTTAAGTGTAGATCCGACCTGAGACATCTCATCGGTGGTCTAGGTCGAGATCGGACGGTCGAAGGTCATCGAAATAATGTTTTTGTTTATCTAACATTTAGCATCGATCATTGCGGCTTGGAGGACTCATTGCTATCAATCGATCGATCGTCATGGTCGAGATTCGGTGATCGCCATCGATCGTGATGGTCAAGGATCGACCGAGTCAAGGTTTATCACCTCATTTCAAGGGGAGTGGTGCTCAATTTTGATTGGCTGAAGTTCCTCTCGAAAAGGGGCTCAAAGGCTATAAAAGGAGGGCCTATCCTAGGGTTTTCTCATCAATTCTAAGCTTCCAAAAGCCTCCGCAAAGCTACAACTCTCCGACAATGAAGTGCTTCTTCTCCGACGTCTAGGTTTAAATTGTTTTTATTTTGTTACGTCGGTATAAGATTTATTTCAGTTTATTGCTTTATCTTCTCATAGTTTTTATCGTAACGAGGAGAGGGGGAGTGTCCCTCTACCTCAAGCTTTTGGTGTATTCTTGTATCGATTAACTCGTACCTCTAACGAGGAGGAGATCTTTAGTGATTTGCCCTCCCGTGCGTGGTCAAGGACCACTAGGGCCTTGGAGTAATAGCTGAAGGCTACGAACCAAGTAAAAAATATTATTGTGTCTTTAATTTTATTGTGTTTTTCCGCTGCATTTACTCATGCCTCAACGAACGATTTCGAACAAAAAGTTTCTATCGCTATTCACCCCCCTCTAGTGATCTGTTTCGATCCAACAACTTCTGACTTCACTGACATTCTTTGGTTGTCCCCAATTACTGACCGCTCCTATCTTTGTCGGGTCTACCATAACTCCATCTTTTGAAATAACATGACCCAGAAATGATATTCGATTAAGCCAAAACTCACACTTGGAGAACTTTGCATATAATTGTCTTTGTTGAAGGGTCTGCAAGACTGTCTTCAAGTGTTCGGCATGTTCCTCCTGGGTTCTCGAGTAGATAAGGATGTCGTCAATGAAGACGACCACAAACTTGTCAAGGAACTCCTTAAATACCCAATTCATCAAGTCCATAAACATAGCGGGTGCATTTGTCACTCCGAAGGGCATGACCATGAACTCATAGTGTCCATACCTCATTCGGAAGGCTGTTTTCGATATATCATCCTCTTTAACTCTTACTTGATGATAACCGGACCGCAAGTCAATCTTGGAGAAGACTGTTGCTCCCCTCAATTGATCAAATAAATCCTCTATCTTTGGCAGAGGATATCTATTCTTGATCGTCACTTGATTCAAGGTTCGGTAGTCTATGCACATCCTCATAGATCCATCTTTCTTTTTCATGAACAACACTGGAGCTCCCCACGGGGAATGACTAGGGCGGATGTAGTTGAGCTGGTCTACCTCCATACTGAGTAGACTGTGGAGGAGGTAGATTGGTCTTGGTGGGGTACTATTTGGCGAAGTGTCCCTCGATACCATATATATAACACTCGCTCACGCCCAGGCGGCAAACTTCTGGATGCTTCTTCCCACACTTAGAACATGTAGGATACGTAGGTTGCTTACTGGCTGAACCTCCCTTTGCATTATTCCACTATTTTCTCTTGCCATTGATGTTTCGCTTCCAGTTTGAATTACCGCTCTGAGGTTTCTAACCTCCTAAACTTCCCTGACTTTTGCTTTCTGTCGAGGCTAGCTTCTGGTGCTTGATACTATTCATGTAATGCTCCGTGATTAGCGCACTGCTGATTAGCTCTTCAGTGGTCTGTGGTCTATTAATTCCACCAGCTACATTCAAAGCTATCTCCGGCTCACCTATTGAACTTCTTTACCGCTTCAGGCTATTATCACTATTTTTTTTCCACATACATATCTAGGTATGCTCTATTACTTACTGTCTATCATCTTTATATATATATATGCAAGCATGTTTAACTCAAAGAGAACATTCTAGGTGAGCATGCTTAACTTAAAAGAAACATTTCTTACTACTCATAAAGTAAATAAAGCAGATAAATACTTGCTTACTTAGAGGCGGCAGGACCGATGCTCGATGTGTGTATGATGGAAGGGCGGAACCCGCTCTGATACCATCTTGTTACACCCCCTTAGTCTTTCCACTCTCTACTAGGGGAGATGTCACTACTTTACTATCTTATTCTTAAATTCATTCAATATACTAATGCAATATGCTAACAACTAAAATGATCATAAGAACATTGACATCACTTAAATAATAACCATTTCAAGATCTTCACATGACATGCAAGTATTAAGACTAACCCAACATGACTCTAGCATTCTTTGGTCTCAACCATAAGCAATCCAGTTGAACTTCAACAATATAAAAAAAATAACTAGAAACTTAAAATATGGGTTAGACATCTGCACTTAGGATCTTTTATTTCCACTGTTCCATCGCCACACACTCCAAGCACTTTATCCGCTATGCCACCTCACTGAAGCTTTTCTTTACCTTTATCTGCAGTATAAGGAAATGCAAACTGTAAGCAATAATACTTAGTAAGTACTTTCTATGCTCGAAAAAACATACAACGTATGAAATCATGCAACTAGTTCTCTTACCCTTGATACATTGATACACATGCAAGCATAACTGGAAATCATAACTCTGAATACATGTCTCTTGTATAAACCATGCTCTTAAGTATTTTAAAACTTGTAAACAGTGTATCTGAACTGGAATGATTAACTTAAAAAACTTTTACTTGTACTTATACTGATACTTCAAAATAATAATCATCCTGGATATGGGCCCGGCATAGTACCAATGCGCGCTTTCCTAATAGGTCGGGGTGGCCAACCACCGAACCTACTAGGGTAACTGAGACTGAGGGCCTTGGCCCGTAGGCGAACTGATGCCCCGGTACATGTCCTTTCAAAAGTAAAATACTTTATTTATACTTATATTCTTATACATACTGACAGAATGCTCTTAATCCCCTAAATCACGAATGGGGAGCACCATAAAGATCATTATGCTCTTGACCCCTAAAACTGAAATGAGGAGCATACTGAAGATCGTTGTGCTCTTAATCCCCAATTCGAACGGGGAGCATCTTTAAATTTTCTTTATAAAGGAAATATTTTTACATCTTACTCTACATCATGCATATAATTGTAAGCTACAACTGATCTACAACATGCATGATCATAAATCACATTCTTATCATGGATCTAAATATGATGCTGAATTACCCATAACATAACTGTAAAATCACGTAACTGAAAACACCATGCATAACTAGAAATAACATGCACATAAAAATATATCAATGATATACGATAACTACTTATACTGCAGGTGAGCAATACTTACTTTCTACGCTTTTTCACCAATTTATACCGTTAGATTTCTTAAAGAGAAGACCTCTTACGTGTTTCTTTGATTTAGCGTGATCCTCTACCAAGTCCTTGAGGAGATCCCTCTTGAAAATCCCCTCTTGAATTATCACACGGTGGAGAAATTATAGAGGCTCTCTCTTTTTTTTTTCTTTTGTTTTCCTCGGTGGAGAGAGGATCGACATTTGGAAAAAAATGAGAGAGAGAGAGGGATGGCAAGAAAAAAAACTAGAGAGAGAGATGAGAGGCGGTGGCTGGAGAGAAGAGGGAGAGAGAGAGGGGGCGGGAGTGGTCAGCGATGGGAGAGAAGAGGGAGAGAGGGGTTTAGGGTTTAGGGGAAAAGAAATATAACTAGGGTTTTCTTAACTTAATTACTCCTTTAAATAATTAGTCAAATTAACCAACTTCTCCCTTTTTCCTGTCTATAGGTATATTCTGTTATATCCTACTCATTGGTAATCTTATGACTTAGTGGTAGGAAGCTTATTTATCCAAACCGACGGTTCATGGTTCGAGCCCCGGCTAACGAACTATTTATTCGAACTTCTTTTTTTTATTCTTAATTCTATTTCTATATTTTTTTCTAAATAAATAAATAAAAGTATAGGAACTAAAATTTGGGCTGTTACATTATATATACCGTATAATCCTCTTTACGACTTTCCAATATACTGGTCCAGGGTTACTTAGATAACTACCTAACATTTCAATTATGTACGATATATCTGGGCGCATACACAAGACTCCATAATGCTAATGCATGAGAAAGTTTGTTCATCTCCTTGATTTCAAGTTCACACTGTCGACATTATTGAAAGCAGAATTTATCACCTCGAGATATAGGTGTTTCTCTAGGTGTACAATTCTATATGTTATACCGTATGAGTACATTTTCAATGTAGATCTTTTGTGATAATCCAAGTATATATTTGGATCTATCACGATAAATCTGTATGCCTAATATGAAGGGTACTTCACCAAGATCTATCATTTCAAATTTACCTAATAGAAATGATTTGATCTCATATAGTAATCATTTTGCCAATAAAATGTCATCCACATACAAGATAAATATTATAAACTTGATGTCACTGAACTTGACATATATATATATATATATATATATATATATATATATATATATATATATATATATATATATATTGATCAATTAAATTCTCCTTAAAATCAAATAAAGTAATCATTTGATCAAATTTCTTATACCATTGATGGGATACCTATTTTAAGCAATAAATAGACTCCTTTAATTTGCAAACTAGGTGTTTTGAATCATCAGATTCAAAGTTCTCTAGTTGCACCATGTATATAGTCTCCTTAATGTCTTCATTAAAGAATACAGTCTCGATATTCATTTGATGTAGCTCCAAATCATAATGAGCTACAAGTGTTATAATTATCCTTAAAGAGTCTTTCGTGGAAACAGATGAAAAAGTCTCTTTATAATTAATATCCTCTTTCTGAGTGAATCCCTTAGATACAAAGTGTGTCTTATATTTTTCAACATTTTTGAGTGAATATCATTTGATTTTAAATATTCATTTACAATCAACAGGCTTCACTCTTTCAAGCAATTCAACAAGCTCTCATGTGCTATTGTCCGCCATAAACTTTATCTCATCTTTCATAATTTCAATCCATCTTTGAGGGTTAGAACATTATTTGACTTCTTAGAAAAATGAAAGATCATCTTCCAGCCCAATATCAAACTCATGCTCTTTGAGAAACATATAATTATGTAAAACTGTGGATCTCTTTTCCATGGTGGATCGCCTTAGAGCCACTTATGCTTAAGACACTTGAGGCGTTTGAGAAACATGCTCAACCATAAGAGGATGTGTATCAACCTGAGCAGATTGTTCCTTTACTTGCATAGTGGAGGACATAGGGGCATCATGAAATACTTTTCCCACTGAAGTGTGACACTAATAATATAGGGTATGAAAATCATACCACTACTAGTTGCATTTGTAGTAACTGAGGTAGGATAACCAGTTCTATCATCCTTAAAAGATATGTCCCTAAGTTTAGTGCTCTCACTGTCCTCAATGGACTTGACATTTTTTGTATTAAAAAAGAACCTGTTTGTAGGGTTATAAAACTTAAAGCTTCTTGACCTTTTAGAATACTTCATAACAGTAATCGTCATTGAGTTCAGTTTTCTTTCATTAGGCCTATAAAGCCTAACCTCATTTGGAAAACTCCAAATATGCAAGCGTTTAATGCTAGGCTTCCTACTCGTCCATAACTCATATGAGATTTTACTTACTGTTTTATTGGGTACTCTATCGAATAAGTAAACTGTAGTCTTGAATGTTTCACCCCACAAGGACTTTAATAAAGAAATAAAAGACATCATACTTCTCACCATATCCTTTAGGGGTCTATTCCTTCGCTCAATTATACGATTCTGATGAAAAGTACCAAACATGGTGTATTGAGCCATAATTCCATACTTGAAAAGGTAATTGATAAAAGGTCTTTAATGTTGTTCACCAGATCTATCTTAACGACTGTAATATTCATCTCCACAATCGGGTTGATAGCTTTGATCGTCTTACTTAGTTGATTTTCAACTTTGGCTTTGAAGATCTTAAATACATCTAAGGACTCTAACGTCTCATATAAATGGTATAAGTAAGCATATTGAGAGCAGTCATCAATAAAACTGATAAAATATATTTATCCATTCCAAGATGCCTTAGAGTATATATTAATTTTAAAGTGTTACTACATCGACTTATATCTTTATTCTTTTCGTTAGTTGTTTTCTCTTTGACACATTCTATACATACATCAAAGTCTAACATGTCAAGGGAATAAAAAATTTCTTGTGACATTAACCTTTCTAGGAGAATTTCTTGTGACATTAACTTTTCTAGGTGTTATTTAGATATATATCTTAAATGCATATGCCACAATAGAGATGAATTTTCATCAGTCAAATGACACTTCATACCTATACTATGCATTATTTCGTTGCTCATGAGAATTATGTTGTTTAACATATATAGCTTATCAACTAGAGAACTTGTACCAATTATAAGTACTAAATTTTAAAAAATATTAATTGTTACATTTCTAAATAAACAAGAGTATCTTGATTTATCCAAATAAGAAATGGAAATTAAGTTTTGCCTAAATGATAGAACAACAAACGTATTCTCTAAATCCAAAAATATATTGGTCCCTAGACAAAGTCGAAAAATACATATAGCAATCACTTTAATCTTCTTATTATTACCAATATAGATGTATTTTTCACCACCAATAGGCAATCGACTACTAAGATAACTATGTATAGTGACACTAATATAAGTGATAGCTCTATTGTCTATCCATCAATTATCTGTAGGTACAATGACAAAATTAACTTTTGAACTAATTAAGTTGAGAAGTTTAATAGTAAATACTAAAATATATGAACTTATAATTTATCTCTTTATGAGATACCAAATATAATATTATAATTAATCTTTGAATTAAATTATAACTTATAATGATACTCTCTAATCCTAACTCAAAATACTGTAATCAGCTACACAATGTACCTACCTTTTGACCGATACAATATAATTATGATTTATAATCAAATACGAGTCAGATTTGATTATATCAATTATAACCATAGTTCATCATTTGTTTAATCAGCTACATGACATGCCTTCCTTTGGATTGACATATTATCAACACAGGCCAATTTGTTTATAGTGAACTTCTTTAACCATATACCTAGCCTAAAAATGATTTTTCTTTAGGCCAACTATCCTTAGTATAGACATAAATTCACTCACATGTTTAGCTAATAGTTTTCATTTTGATAATAGCATTGGTTCAACTTAATAACACATGTAATAATGAAAACAGATGAAATCCTAAAAAACTGAAGATGAAAAACGATCTTAACAGGGAACTAAAAAACTTCGAAGACCTCAAAAAGGATTTAAACTATTGGACTTTCCGAGCCGCAAAAACCACTTTTTGCCTTGCGGAAACCTTGGAAGCCCGGCCACGGATCCGTGCGAAGATATATAAAAATAACTTCATGTACGTGTTATGGAAACCTATATCTACCTTAGATCTACATGATGAGAGTGTTACCCTCGTAGCGATGCCCTTCGCTTATCCCGCTCGTCCAAACGCTTTGCCGGATCTCGAAGAGCATCAAGTGTACACTCCTCTACAAGTATCCACACGAACAAATGGTGGAGAAGACACCATAGAGTGTGCTAGCACCCTTGAGGAATCTCGACAAGAAGAGGATGAGGGAGAGAGCTTGAGAAGAGCAAGGAAGAAGAAGATTAAGTTAATTCCAATAACTTCACACTATAATGCAAAGTGGCCGACCACTTCCTTTTGGGGGGTTACATGCATGCATGTAACTCCAAGAGCCAATGGCTCTTGGTCTCCCTCATGAGGTGGCACCACATGATAAGTCCATGATGATGTGGAACATCATCATTGGCCGGCCCCCATGCCAAGTCACCATGACATGGCAATTGGTCAAGTCAAAATTGATCATTCATCTTCCCTCTCAAGTTAAGTCAAACTTGACCTATTATCTTCCATGGTTGATCAAATCTAACCACTTGATTCAAGTCAATTTGATTTAATGAATCTCTATTCATTAATTTAAATTGACTCAATGAATCAAATCTAAATTAGACTCATTCAACACTTGATTCAAATTGAGTCTAACTCAATTAGTCTAACTTAGATTACTCTTAATCCAATTTGGTTCATCCCATGAACCTAATCCTCATGGTTCATCATATGAACCTAATCTCCATCTAATTGCCCTTTGTGTGTGACCCTATAGGTTCTTGAAATGTTGGCAATGCTCCTAAACCGATTTAGGAACATAAACAATGAGCGGTATCTAGCAACACATCATTGCTACCCAAGTTACTAGAATATTGATATCCAACATCACCTTTGTGACAATGTCCCTCTATCCTTGACATCTAGATTGACCAATTGAGGCATAGACCGTGTCATCCTCGGTACAATCTATATCTTGAACTCCAAGTAGACTCGCTCTAATCAAATAAGCTCAATATCTCATATTGACTCATTTGGGCATGGCCATGCACTTCGTGGTCTCACTCTATCAAGAATAACGATATCACTCCCGTCATATAGGAGGGATAGATCTCATCTACATCACTCACATCCCTCCGCATAATTTGTTACATACCTAGTAATCGCCTTTATAGTCCACCCATTTACGGGTGACGTTTGACGAAGCCAAAGTATGAAACTCCTTATGTAGGGAACCATGGTGACTTCAGGTCCAAGAACTAATAGTCATACTAATAGTCACATGAGAAAGTATATGACACTCATATAATGATCCGTGATACTTTCTCATGGCCGGTCATTCAGTATACATTCTCCAATGCATACCCATGTGTCAACTTGATATCTCATATCCATGACTTGTGAGATCAAGTCATCGAGTTGACCTACATGCTAGTCTCTACGCATTAACATTGTCCCTGAATGTTTATACTTGACTAGGAATAATTAAGAGTAGTGTTCTCTATATCATCTCATTATCGATTCAACCAATCGATTAATATAGATAAGAACCTTCTACTCAAGGACGTTATTATACTTAGTTATTTGGCACCAATACAAGTAAATATAATAACCATGCCTTTATAAATAGGAATATGATACAATAAAGTTCATACAACAATCATCACATGATTAACTCTAGGGCTTTTACTAACAATCTCCCACTAGCACTAGTGTCAAACACCATAGTATCTAATACCCAATGACCTAGTGTGACCATCGTGCTTTTTCTGTGCCAAAGTCTTGGTCAAGGGATCTGCGATGTTAGCCTCTGTGGGTACTCTACAAATCTTCTTATCTCCTCTATCGATAATCTCTCGAATGAGATGGAAGCACCGTAGTATGTGTTTGGTCCACTGGTGTGAGCGAAGTTCCTTAGCCTACGCAATAGCTCCATTGTTGTCACAATATAACTCTATAGGATCTGCTATGCTAGGAACCACCCCAAGCTCAGTAATGAACTTGCGGATCCAAACTGCCTCCTTTGCTGCCTCTGATGCAGCGATATACTCGGCCTCTATTGTAGAATCAGTAATTGTGTCCTGCTTCGAACTCTTCCAGCTCACAGCGCCACCATTCAAGCAAAACACGAACCCTGACTGTGATCTATAATCGTCCTGGTCAGTTTGGAAGCTGGCATCGTTGTAACCCTTTACAGCTAGCTCCTCATCGCCTCCAAATATCAAGAAATATTCTTTAGTCCTTCTCAAGTACTTAAGAATATTCTTTACTGCTATCCAGTGATGCTCACCTGGATCTGACTGGTATCTACTCGTCATGCTCAAAGCATACGAGACATCAGGACGAGTACATAGCATGACATATATGATAGATCCTATAGCAGATGCATAAGGGATCTTATCCATGTGGTCTCTCTCTTCTCTAGAAGAGGGACTTTGAGTCTTCAAAAGACTCACACCATGTGACATCGACAGAAGTCCCTTCTTGGAATTCTGCATGGCAAATCATAGTAAAATCGTATCAATATATGTACTCTGACTTAGGCCAAGCAATCTCTTAGATCTATCTCTATAGATCTTAATGCCTAGAATACAGGCTGCTTCACCTAAGTCCTTCATTGAGAAGTACGTCCCCAGCCAAGTCTTCACAGACTGTAGCGAAGGGATATCATTCCCAATGAGTAGTATGTCATTCACATACAATATAAGGAAGACAACTGTGTTCCAATTAACCCTCTTATAGACACAAGGTTCATCTTCATTCTTGATGAAACCAAACTGTTTGATCGCATCATCGAATCGAAGATTCCAGCTCCGAGAAGCTTGCTTCAGCCCATAAATGGACCTTTGCAACTTGCATACTTTCCCAGTATGCTGTGGATCTACAAAACCCTCAGGTTGTGTCATGTACACATCCTCGAGTAAGTTTCCATTCAGAAATGCGGTTTTGACATCCATCTGCCAGATCTCATAATCGTGGTATGCTACAATAGCAAGCATGATCCGAATGGACTTAAACATCACCATTGGAGAAAAAGTTTCATCATAGTCAATACCATGAATTTGCTTGAAATCTTTAGCCACCAATCGGCCCTTATTGGTATGCGTAAGTCCATCCATGTCAGTCTTTCTCTTAAAGACCCACTTACACCCAATAGGTTTGACCTCTTCAGGTGGATCAACCAAAGTCCATACTTGGTTGGTGTACATGGATTCCATCTCGGATCTCATGGCCTCTAGCCATTTCTCAGAATCTGAGCTAATCACAGCTTCCTGATAGGAGGTAGGCTCATTCTCAATGAGCATAACGTCATCATGGTCAGACAAGAGAAATGAGTATCTCTCAGGCTGACGATGTACCCTATCAGACCTACGAAGAGGTAGGTCTACTTGAATAGGTGGTTGTTCCACAACTCTTTGTGTAACAATCTCATCATCCACAACTCTTTGTGTAACAATCTCATCACCCACAACACTTTGTAGTTCCTGTTCAACCTCCATCAAGGCCTCAGTGTTATGGTCCTTATCTTGAATTTCTTCAAGATCGAACGTACTCCCACTAGTTTTTCTAGAAACAAAATCCCTTTCTAGAAATACTCCAGTCTTTGCCACAAACACTTTGTGCTAACTAGGAATGTAGAAGTAATATCCCATCGTCTCCTTGGGATATCTAACAAAATAGCACTTATCAGATTTGGGTCCCAGTTTGTTTGAGACTTGACGTCGAATGTAAGCCTCACAACCCTAAATCCTCATGAAAGATATTTTGGGATTTCTCCCTGTCCATATCGTATATGGTGTCTTTATCACAACCTTAGATGGTACACGGTTAAGTGTGAAGGCTGCTGTGTCTAGAGCATATCCCCAAAAGAATATAGGAAGATATGTGTGACTCATCATAGATCGTACAATATCTAATAGGATACGATTCCTCTTTTCAGATACATCATTCCACTGTGGTGTTCCAGGAGGAGTGAGTTGGGATAGAATCTCACACTCAGCTAGATAGTCACGAAACTCATGGCTAAGGTATTCACCACCTCGATCTGATCGAAGTATCTTAATACTCTTGTCAAGCTGGTTTTGTACTTCATTCTTGAATTCTTTAAACTTTTCAAAGGATTATGATTTATGTGTCATCAGATACACATAACCATATCTACTGAAGTCATCAGTAAATGTAATGATGTACCTATAACCACCTCTAGCAGCAACATTGAAAGGACCGCATACATCACTATGTATAAAGCCTAACAAGTCTGTTGCTCTTTCGCTGTGTCCACTAAAGGGAGTCTTGGTCATCTTGCCTAAAAGGCAAGACTCGCATGTCTCATATGATTCAAAATCAAATGAGTCCAGCAACCCATCCTTATGGAGCTGAGATAAGCGAATCTCATTTATGTGACCTAAGCGACAATGCCAGAGATAGGTTTGGTTCAACTCATTTGACTTGAACCTTTTGGTACTTATGTTATAGATGGGGCTCTCTAAGTCTAGAAAGTAGAGTCCGTTCATTAGAGGTGCACTACAATAGAACATATCATTTAAATAAACTGAACAATATTTGTTCTTTATTATAAATGTAAATCCTTTCTTGTCCAAACAAGAAACTGAAATTATGTTCTTAGTCAAAGCAAACACATAACAACATTCATCTAGTTCTAGTACAAGCCCAGAGGGCAGAGATAGATCATAAGTTCCTACAACAACAGCAACAACTCTTGCTCCATTGCCTACTCGTAGGTCCACCTTGCCCTTTGTCAATGCTCTGCTATTTCTCAGCGCCTGTACATTGGTACAAATGTGAGATGCACATCTGGTATCTAATACCCATGATGAAGAAATATATAGATTGACTTCTATAACATTTATACTTGAAGTAGAAGTCTCACTTCTCTTCTTCTTAAGATCTTCCAGGTATGCTTTGCAGTTACGCTTCGAGTGTCCAACTTCCTTGCAGTGGAAGCAAGCCCCTTCTTTGGCCACCCCTCTTTTCTATTTCAGTTCCTTGCCTCTTCCCTTGGCTTGAGACTTTCCCTTCCAGGTATGCTTTGCAGTTACGCTTCGAGTGTCCAACTTCCTTGCAGTGGAAGCAAGCCCCTTCTTTGGCCACCCCTCTTTTCTATTTCAGTTCCTTGCCTCTTCCCTTGGCTTGAGACTTTCCCTTACCTTGAGACTTTCCCTTACCTTTAGGCTTGCCCTTGCCTTTTTTCTTTTGCACCATCAAAATGGAGTCAGATTTTCCCTTCTTAAGGTTGAGCTCAACATGCTGAGCATCTCAGGCAGTGGCTTATCAATTTCATTCATATTGTAATTCATGACAAATTAATTGTAGCCTTGTGGCAAAGATTGCAAGATCAAGTCAGTGGCCAGCTCTTGGCCAAGTGGGAATCCTAGCCTCTGTAGGTTCTCGATGTACCCAATCATCTTGAGTACATATGGACCTACAGGAGTCCCTTCTTGCATCTTGGACTGAAAAAGTGTCATAGAGATCTCATATCCCTCGTGCCTTGCTTGTCCTTGATATAGTTGACGAAGATGTTCAACCATATCATGAGCATTCATGAACTCGTGTTGCTTCTGAAGTTCAGAGTTCATGGTCGCGAGCATGAGGCATAATACATCTAATGCATCATCTTGATGCTTCTTGTAAGCATCTTTGTCAGTTCGCGAGGCAGTGGCAGAAGGTGCCTCTGGAATGGGCTGCTCCAAGACGTACAGTTTCCTTTCTTGGGTGAGAACGATTCTCAGATTCCTGTATCAGTCTAGGAAATTTACTCCATTGAGCTTGTCCTTCTCGAGGATAGAACGCAGGGAGAGAGTGTTCATGTTTGTTGACATGGTAATCTACAACATACACAATGCAAAAAATTAATGTTATATTCCATTTATCATTTAATTAGGTCTTTAATCAAATGATGCTCCCACTGAATTATAGGACTTTTATAGAATCGAGTTATAGATGTGGTCAAACCACATTACTAGATTCATACAAACTAGCTATAATTCTTGCGTGACAAGATATACTATGCCTTGAGTTAGCTTTGGCTAAATCTCCCAAGACTTAGTATGATCGGTAGGTAATATATTACCGATTACATCTCTATGCAACTCTTATTTATAGAATCAAGACCCACGTTTACAAAAGACCTTGAGTTAGCTTTGGCTAAATCGCCCAAGATTTAGTGTAAATGCGATCTTATCCTATCTTTCCAACGGTTGGAATATGTCTATAGTTCTACTCGATCCAATTGAGTTAACTAGTTTTACTCAATCTAATTGAGCTACTCTCACCCAAGCCGTGATAGGCGGGACCAAGATTGTCCCTCCGCACCCTACTAAGATAATATACATTGCTCTGCTTTGGCAGATTCAACAACTACAAATGATCGAGGTAGTGATGGGTATCAAGACTTGGTAGGTATTTTTCGAGTTGATTCGATTATGATCTAATCTAATCGTGAATGTGTATCATATACGCATCAAGGCCTTTATTACCCTACACTAGCATGCATCACATACATACAAGCAGTATACTAGCATGCATCATATACATACAAGCAAAATATCCTAGCATGCATCATATATATATATATATGATGAGGTCATGACCCTACTACGATCTTCTCAAGCCAATGAGAAGATCAGACGGTCAACCTAGGGTTAGCGGCTTCTCCAAGCGCCTCCTTTGACCGTCATGTGTCGTCGGCACCCTCCTCGTAACTCCGTCTACTAGTGGACCTTCCACCGCTCCATTTTGTACATTACAAACATGAAACTCGAGTTACATTCGAGTCTAAAACTATTTACAATTGGAATTTTAAAAGAAGAGGCACGACGCACAGGTCACATACCCTATACAACATACACAACCACAAAAACGGCACGCAGGCCGTATTATGAATTACAACATATTTATCATCCAATCATATTGGGGTTCTTGGTCCATGACCATTATAGAATTATACATAATTCTAAATTATGTATTTTATAGAAATTTCTATAATTTTTCCTATTTTTTTCAATTTTATGAGTCATATCTCCGTAACGGTCCCGCTAAGCGATTTTCAGGCGCGATCGTGGGACAAGGCCCCTTTCGGGGTTAGGGGCAGCACCCCTACTCGCAAAATAAACTTTGTGAGTGTCCCTTCTTGATCTTATAGTGACTTAAGTCGCTGTCCCAAAAACCTCAAGCGAGATTTCGCTGTTCCGAAGAGTTTTTCTCGGTGGTTGAAGCCTACAAGTGTCCCAACACTTGTTGCTTCGACTCTTCGAGAAAAATATCCAAAAATTCTATAAAAATAGGAAATTTACAGAAACTTACAGATCTGTAATTTTTATATCTAATACAAAAACTACAAAAAATTAAACACATACATGCTTCGCATGTGGCTCTGATACCACTGTTGAACTTTCCAAGCCGCAAAAACCGCTTTTTGCATTGCAGAAACTTCGGAAGCCCGACCACGGATCCGTGCGAAGATATATAAAAATAACTTCATGTACATGTTATGGAAACCTAGATCTACCTTATATCTACATGATGAGAGTGTTACCCTCGTAGCGACACCCTTCGCTTATCCCGCTCGTCCAAACGCTTTGTCGGATCTCGAAGAGTGTCAAGTGTACACTCCTCTACAAGTATCCACACGGACAAATGGTGGAGAAGACACCTTAAAGTGTGCTAGCACCCTTGAGGAATCTCGGCAAGAAGAGGATGAGGGAGAGAGCTTGAGAGGAGCAAGGAAGAAGAAGATTAAGTTAATTCCAATAACTTCACACTATAATGCAAAGTGGCCGGCCACTTCCTTTTGGGGGGTTACATGCATGCATGTAACTCCAAGATCCAATGACTCTTGGTCTCCCTCATGAGGTGGCACCACATGATAAGTCCATGATAATGTGGAACATCATCATTGGTCGGCCCCCATGCCAGGTCACCATGACATGGCAATTGGTCAAGTCACAATTGACCATTCATCTTCCCTCTCAAATCAAGTCAAACTTGACCTATTATCTCCCATGGTTGATCAAATCTAACCACTTGATTCAAGTCAATTTGATTTAATGAATCTCTATTCATTAATTTAAATTGACTCAATGAATCAAATCTAAATTAGACTCATTCAACACTTGAATCAAATTGAGTCTAACTCAATTAGTCTAATTTGGATTACTCTTAATCCAATTTGGTTCATCCCATGAACCTAATCCTCATGGTTCATCATATGAACTTAATCTTCACTTAATTTCCCTTTGTGTGTGACCCTATAGGTTCTTGTAACATTGGCAATGCTCCTAAACCGATTTAGGAACATAAGCAATGAGCGGTATCTAGCAACATATCATTGCTACCCAAGTTACAAGAATTTTGAGATCCAACATCACCTTTGTGACTACTAATTGTGACTCTCACAATATGTGACAATGTCCCTCTATCCTTGACATCTAGATTGACCGATTGAGGCATAGACCGTGTCATCCTCGATACAATCTATATCTTGAACTCCAAGTAGACTCGCTCTAATCAAATGAGCTCAATATCTCATATTGACTCATTTGGGAATGGTCATGCACTTCGTTGTCTCACTCTATCAAGAATAACAATGTCACTCCCATCATATAGGAGGGATAGATCTCATCTATATCACTCACATCCCTCCGCATAATTTGTTACATACCCAGTAATCACCTTTATAGTCCACCCATTTACAGGTGATGTTTGACGAAGTCAAAGTATACAACTCCTTATGTAGGGAACTATGGTGACTTCAAGTCCAAGAACTAATAGTCATACTAATAGTCACATGAGAAAGTATATGACACTCATATAACGATCCATGATACTTTCTCATGGCGGGTCATTCAGTATACATTCTCCAATGCATACCCATGTGTCAACTTGATATCTCATATCCATGACTTGTGAGATCAAGCCATCGAGTTGACCTACATACTGGTCTCTATGCATTAACATTGTCCCTGAATGTTAATACTTGACTAAGAATAATTAAGAGTAGTGTTCTCTATATCATCTCATTATCGATTCAACCAATCGATTAATATAGATAAGAACCTTCTACTCAAGGACGTTATTATACTTAGTTATTTGGCACCAATACAAGTAAATATAATAATCATGCCTTTATAAAAAGGAATATGATACAATAAAGTTCATACAACAATCATCACATGATTGGCTCTAAGGCTTTTACTAACATAAACAATATTTTTTTAAGTTTAAATAAGCTATTACAGGGGTTTCCTACAGTAACAAATGCAGATATCTAAACGACTTCTTTTAAAAAAATCACCTCAAAACTCATCCCGATGAAAAAGTTATGACATCTGAAAGTTCCCTACATTAGTAATGCTTGATTTCATCCATCGACTGACACAATCAGTCGAGTGCTCCAATCGACTCGCAATCCTTTTGTGCTCAAACTTGGGCATATCAATTGACTGATATTTGATGACAGTCGACTGACACCATTAATCGAGTGGCTCGATCGACTCAAAAATATTTTGTGTCCAAACTTAAGCACATTAGTCGATTGACCTCAATGTCAATTGAATCCCTCAAATATTTTGTTTGAAATTTCACACACATCAATCGACTAGTTCTTATGTAACGACCGGGCCCCTATTGGCTGACCTGGCCCCTATTGGCAGAATTCGGTGACCCATATTGGTCGACGACCGTCGCCCCTGTTGGCCCGTTATTACTCACCTGGTCTTCCCACCCCTGGAAGTGGGTTTTTGCCTTCCCCAGGATTCGAACTCTAGACCTCCAGGCTAAGTACTAAAGTTTATGAATCCTGGTAACCAAGTGATCACTCATATGACAGTCAACCACGCTAAGACCTCTAGTCAGTAGCGAGATACTATCGACCATCCATATAATCATACCCAGATATACGATCCATAATGGATATACAATCATGCTAGGACCTCTAGTCCGTAACCACATACTGACAACCACACACATTTATCTATGCACAGACCACTAAATCCACCATAGATGCACAACTAATATGTGTACGATACAACAATCGACTCCATAATCCAATTCATCACCTAACCCTAGTGATGTAACACAGTAACCCAATCTGAGGTCACAAGGATAACCCTAACCACCTGTACTTACTGAACATCCATAAGCTAATACATAATAGGGTTTATAGTTTCTATCCGAGCTAGATAATCAATGAAGTACCAAAGTTTATATCTCAAAGGTCAAGGCAGTACAAGCATATGATTAAATAAGAGTGGATTTAAGGTAAACAGGTATAAACATAAATCCAAGATCATGCACTAGAATTTGATCAAAACTACCGGACCAGGTAGATATTACCCACTTGATACATAATCCGTATTATCCATCTCCACGTTCATGTATCCATCACCATCAAAGTCCTGTAACAATAGGATACAGTTAAGTATCATCATACATCTAACAGTGTTCTAAAAAGCGCTAGGCGGTAGGCGGGCGGTCACTCGCCGCCTAGCGCCTAGGCGGCTAGGCGGCCGCCTAGGCGGTTTCTAGGCGGTCGATTTTTTTAATATTTTAAATATAATAATATATAAAAAAAATAATATATTAGGGGGCACTCAAAAGTCAAAACTCACTTTGTAGCCTCCACAAGTCCACGTGCATGTAACAAATAATAACTAATAGCAACTCAACAAGTAACAAGAATATTAAAAATGTTTAAGATTATAAACAATAAGAATTATAAAATATAAGAATTAAAAACATAATTGCAAACAATATTAAAAATCCATTGCAATAATAAGAATTGGCAATTGTAAACAACAAGAATACTTGACAATAAACAATAATTTACCCAATTTACACATCAAGCAACATTGCAACAATAAGCATTGCAAACAACAAGAGCACAACACACAAATCACAATGAAGCACGACACAATAACAAATTTAACGGATTAAAAAAACTATTAAGAATACTTGACAATAAGCATTAAGCAACGTACCCAACACTAATAAAATGAAGAAAAACACATTCCTACATATTGTGAATGTTTAGTTGAAAAAGATCCTTTCTCCAAAAAGCAAGACCAAGGATACATCAACAATAAAGTGAATATCATCTTAACCGATAAACAAAATATCATTTACTGATTTACCTTACAGAGCGATCTAGATTTTACCATAATTCTTCAACTTCTTCTAGTTCATCTCCATATTTCTCCAACACTTCCTCTGTATCGGATTCAAACTCAAAATCCATGGCATCTTCCTCTTCTTCATCCGATACAAATTCTTCTTCGTGAAGTTCTCTTACATCTTCAATATTTGTCTCAACATCTTCATCTCCACCATCAACAATCCATCCTTGTGTCATAGTTGCTTCACTAGCAAGTAGCACATCAACTCCTTTTTCTTCTAGTCTTCTTTTTTTGTTTATGATCTTGGCATTGAATTGAACATAAACTAAATTGTTCAACCTTCCGGTATCTAATTTATTTCTTTTCTTTGTATGGATCTACATTAAAGAAAATTAGAAAATATTGAATACATATTTAGACATTTAGTATAAGTAATTAAATACTTACTCCCTCAAAAGTACTCCAATTTCTTTCACAACCGGAAGAACTCGTAGTTAAAGAAAGAATTCTTTTAGCCATCTTTTGCAATTTAGGTACACCATTTCCAAAAAGATGCCACCATCCAACTAAATAAAAATAAACCCAACAATAAGTCAATAACAATAAGCAAAATCAAGAAACAACCAATAAAGATTAAAAATTACAAAATAAAGTAAGCAATTCTTAGTTCTTAGTTCTTACCCGGATCATATTTCTCATCATTTTTTGTGCACCCCACTATAGCCAATGTTCTTCCAAACCCCCCCACTTTGTTGATATACTTCAATAACTCCACATTTACTATGTCACTTTGACTATCAATATCATTAGGAAAGAATGTTTCAACACAAGTGAAAAATCCATTCATAACCACTTCTTCACTTCCTATGCTGTCATTGAAGGAGTAATAAGGGTTCAAGAGGTAGGCCGCCAAATGTAGTGGACTATCAAGCCGATTCGGCTTTTTCATCAATAATATCAATAAGCGGACGATAGTGAAGCTCTTGATTGTTGAATGTCACTTTAATATCCTCTCGCTCTAAGTAATTCTCCATACACAAAACCCATAGATGGTTTATTATCCCCATCAACAAGACGAAGCACCTTAATTAAAGGGCAAACACCTTCAAGCAAAAACTTACCCCATTCAAAAAGAGGTACTCAAAGCGATATTATATGCCGCCTTCCCCTTTGCACTCTTTGAATGTTTGCATGTATTCCATTCTTCACTAGCAACCATAGTTCTTAGTTCACTTTTCTTCTCTATCAAGCTTTGCAAAGTTAAAAAGGCGGTTGCAAATCGTGTTACTCCCGGCCTCACTATGTCTCTTTTTTTGGTAAACTTTCTCATAATTGATAATGTCTTGTGATGTGCATAAATAAAGATTGTCAAGCTCTTTGCCTTTTCAATCACCCCTTTGAACTTAGGTTGATTCCCAATTCCTTGAAGCATAAGATTCACCGTGTGAGTTGCACATGAAGTCCAAAATATATGTGGTCTCTTCTCCTTCAACAGATCTTTTGCCGCCATATTATTTGAAGCATTGTCCGTTACCACTTGAACTACAGTTTGGGGTCCAACTTCTTCAATACACTTGTCCACATATTCAAATATATAATTTCCGGTGTGTGCTTCATTCGATGCTTCCCTAGAAGAAAGGAAAGTTGTGCCTTCTTTACAATTGATACACAAATTCATGATACTTCTTCTTTTTCGATCAGTCCATGCATCAGTCAAAATTGAACAACCATTCAAAGCCCATTCTTCTTCTTGCTTCTTTAATAGACTTTTAGTTCTATCTACCTCTTCTTTCAATAAGGGCTCCCTTAACAGGTATTGAGTTGGAGGACGATAACCTGGGCCAAATTGACCAACCGCTTCTGCAAACCTCTTGAAGCTATTATTGTCAATGGCATGAAAAGGAATACCAGACTCATACACCCATCGAGCTAAATATTGGTGCACACTATGTGTCCTTTGCTTCCAAAGTGCATCAATAATATTTTGTTGTTGTTTTGTCTTCTTACTTTCACTCAATGAAGAATCAGGATCAATGAGATACAAATTGATCCATAGGCCCAAGATCTGTGATTCTTTTTTGTCCCTCGACTCCCTTCGTCCACCTCATATTCTTCAAGAACAACTTCTTCTCTCACCTCCATTTCATTCATATTCTTTTGTTTCTTTTTTGTTCTTGCATCTTCAATAGCATTCTTACACTTCACTTTATCCTCATCCGAACTTCTTACACGGGGCAACATTTCCTTTGATATTGGCAACATGTTGTTTGAGCCTATAAATTCCACCACTAGTAATTTTTCCACACAACTTACATTTCAACTTATCCAAACTTTTAGGATCCACCAATTCCGCAAATTCCCATCCAATATCATTGGAATTACGCTTCAAACGAAAATCAATCTCGGACATTGAATTAGATGCTTCAGAAGATATAGTACCTGACATTCTTGATTTTACTGCACTACAAAGGATAAAAATGAAACCCTTGTATAAGCTGAATCAAAATGCAAGGCGGATCTATTTATTGTTAGTAAGGGAAAGAAAAACCAATTTACGATGCCAAGAAGAGAAAGCACGCAGTGCTACACTACAAGAACAATAAACAGAACAAAATTCACACTGAAATCAAGCTTTTTCCGAATTGTATCAAAACAACACGGGCGTGTTATCAGTGACACGTCCGTGTCAGGAGTTCCAGCGGTCAACACGCCCAACCGACACGCCCCGTTCAAGCGCTGACACGGCCGGTGAGAAATGTGCGACACGCCTGTGTTGTGCTCAACACAGGCGTGTCGCACATTTCTCTGTGCGACACGCCTGTTGTGCTCAACACAGGCGTGTCGCTCACTGTGCGACACGCTCTGAAAAGTGAAAACAATCAAAACATATAACTCTTGTATAATCCCTTGCCTTAGTCTGGACTGTGGCGTGCGACGAAGGGAAGGGCCGACAACAGAGCAGCCGGCGACCTATCCGGGGACGAGGGAGAGCTCAGAGAGGGGAGAAAGGTGAGCGATGAAAGCGGAAAGGGTGTCGACGAGGCTGGGGATCCGGATCGGGTGCTTGGCTTCCGTCGGCGATGCGGTCAGCGGCAGACAGGCAGAGACTCGACGGTCAGAGAGGCGACACGCGTGAAGTCGAAGCTTGGCCCTGGGCGCAGCAGAGACGAAGAAGCGAAGAGGTAGGGATTCCAAAATTTGGCTCGATTAGGATTTAGTGATTTACTGATTCAGAAATCGCGATTCGTGAATCGCGAATTCGCGACTACGCTTGCCGGGTCGGTCGCCCCGATTAATCGAAGCCATCGATTAATCGCTCTGGGCGTCGATTAAAGCGGTCGACGTCACCGATTAATGCGGCGACGCCTAGCGGCGTTGCCTCTGGAAATATCGGGGCGGTGGACGAGCGTCCACCGCCTACGCACCGCCTAATCGGGTAAAATCGCCGATTTTTAGAACACTGACATCTAATGACCGAATCAAATCCTACATCAACCTGGTATCTCGATCAACTAGATTGATCTATTTATCCAATTAACCTAATCAATCCTTCAGCAACACAAAACAAATCTATATCAGCTTAATATCAAAACTGATCACAATAACCAATATACCACTCACATCCTGCATAAAAATCACCATACTTAATCCATGCTGAATTCCAAGTATAGGTATTAGATCTTGCTTACCCTCACCAGCACAGCTTCAAATCCATTAACCCTTAACAGAAACCATCGAATACCCTAGGCATAGACACCATGAAAATACAACAATTATCATTGAACAGAAAGGTAACAAGGCTTACCAAATTCAGGTTCCCTGCTCCACTGCATCCACTGCCGACTCTACGGCAATTTCAACAGCCACTACCTTCTGCCCACACCACCAATTGCCGGTTCAACATAACTGAGCTCTCTCCAATTTGATACCCTAAGTTCTTCATCACTCACAGCCAAAGTATAGATCATTCCACTCACCGAAACACACAACACAACAATTACCACTGAACAAAAAAAATAACAAGAACTTACCGATCAAATCTCCTCCGGCAGCACCCCCTTGTTTTTCGGCGCAACACCAACTCCAACCCTGTGCCGATGATAAAATGGCGGAAGAGGAGAGGCGACAGCGGCCTAACCTCGAGCATCGATGATGGCAGATCTGAGCTCGAGCGACGGTGATGACGAGCAACTCTGACCAGGCCATCGACCGAGAGCTCCGATAGTGGTGATAAGGCAGCATCGAGCGGAGATCAGCTAGCTTAGGGTCGCCAGTGGAAGATCGTCGGAAAAGGTGGGATCACCAGAAAGTCGGCAAGAATCGGTTCTCGCGGCGAGGAGGATCGAAAGCGAGAGCGGCCGACGGCCGCTGCCAAATGATGAAGATCTCCGACAACTCCTAAGAGGAAGAATGACGTGACAACGCGTGCACTGGATGAGCGACTGAGGAACTCGCGGTGGTGGATGAGGAGCTGCGACGATGGATAGCTCTAGTGGCGATGAGTGGGAGCTCGAGGAAGAGAAGGGAAAAGTCAATCGGGAGCAGAGGAATTGAGCGGTGAAGAAGGAAATCGCGAGATCGAGATTTGGAGATCGCGATGCGGAAACGAAACAGGGGAAGAGAATTGCAGCTGAGAAATCAAGATTTAAAGCCCGGTTCAGTTGAGCTAGCTTAGGTTTGACCTAGATCTAACCTAATTAACATTTAATCCATCCCTTATTAAATCAAATAATACCAAATGAACTCAGCCCAATGGGCTCAACCCAATAGGTTCAGCCCAATAAACTAATTAAACCCAATTTGTCATTTAATTAAAGGGTTAATCATTTTTTTTTACCGTATTTTACATTCTCCCCCACTTATAAAAATTTGGTCCCCAAATTTCCGACTCATGTACGAGTACGAGATGTCACACAATCATCTCAAATATCTGGTGCAAAGTCACACCTCAAGTGACTAAGTGGGGTTCTGAGCTCGAATATTATATTCCAGCTCTCCTACAATCTCAATCAACCTATTACAAGGTAAATAACTATACCAAAGTGGAGCTCTATACCTGTACCCGATGGGAAACTTTGCCAGAATCGTAAGGTGAATCATGAATCACTATCAGAAATGATACTCAAGGTTACTCCATGGATATAATTCCATCAAGCGATCCAACGGAGTCCATCTTACAGCTCGGAAGAAAATGAGCGGACCTAGCTAATCGATCATCGACTACCCAAATTCGATCAAGTCCTTTCCGAATTCTAGATAATCTCCCAATACAGTCTAACGTACTAAGCTCCCACTTCATCACGGTACGTAACCCTATAGGTCACAATATTCCACCTTTGTTTGTTGGCATACTCAACATCAAGCTACGAAATCAATCGTGTTCTACCTGACGTTCCACCATAAAGGACGTCTCAAACTCGCTATTTTCAGATATACTCCGAATAAATCATCACTTTCGAATGAAGAGTTTCCTGAAACAACTCATCCTAAATCGAATGCAACTCTGGGAACCACTATCCTTTCCAGAGACGGAGATTTATTCTCACTAGAGAAATTAATCTAATGTCCAAAATTCACTCTGTCACACAGAACTGAAAGTAACTGGAAGACTATAATGACTAATCTCGTTAGTTTCTCAACTAGCATACACATAATATACGTTTCATTCAACGGCATCGGAATCGCTCCTAATCCCTGAAATGATGCCTCTGCGTACAATACTCTTCCATCCATATCGGACGGATTAACTAACACTGACGCGAGAGTCAGTCACCGTCTAGGCCCTGAAACCTAGCTTCACAACTTTCGACCAGGTAATTTCCATCACCTTCTTGGTCCAACAAATCATCTAAGAAGGCAACCACCAACGGGTCCAGTCGCTTCATGAACGACTAAATCGTCGATAAGTCTAACAACATTATCAACATCTCCTAAATTCATACCAAGTATGAAATATCGTCTTCTACACACCTGTATCCCTTTTACTCTAAGCTACAGATAGCTCAATCATCACACCGACAATGATAATTGTATGACACTAAGTCACTACAATATCAAACCTCCAGTCGTAGACCAACCCTAGGATATATACAGGTGTCATTTAGCTGATATAAACAGATCATCTATCCACAACGAAGGATATTCATTCACAACTACTGTATTCCATCATCGATAATCGATGTATAATCCCAAAGGTTCATCTCTCTTTTAACAAAGAGTTCCAAGTCTTCTCGAGAAGAACACCGAGGCAGCTAAATCTCCCATAGTATTTATCAACACTGATACCCATAAAATCATCTCCCGGTATGAGGTCCCCAATATCAGGACTATTCCCGAAATCACCTCAATCGCATATTCCACCTGCCCATGCAGTGACCAGCCCGAGAGTTCATCCGTAACTATATCCGAATACTCTCGGATTATAGGTACATCCGAGAGTCCTAGTATATCAACGCTCCAACAATCCAACTATCCGTAAGGATATGTCTATAGTAGAGGTATGTCTAGCAAAGGCTAAGGGTATCCCTTGACTTCTTAATTGTTGATCAACATCTCACCTGACGGTAGAGAAAATCACCAATCCACAAGTCGATAGGAACCCTTCGAACCCTATCCCAGAATGTTCTAGACAAAGATACCTGTAAACTACCAATATCTCTCGATATATCTACAAATAGTATAACCTAAAGTAATACCCCGAAGGACCTATCCTTCGGTCTTCTATACTTATTCTCGAGTAATCATGTAAACTTGTCCCACATCTGTTCTGGACGGCTGAGCTCATGTAGATGCAAAGACTATCATGGAGGAATCAAATCAATCAATAAACGAGATACAAATCAAACAAGCTGCAATGGAGATGGTAAACACATTATCGCAAAGGATACACATCCATTTGTAAATATCAAGAATCACAACATCATAGCACGCTCCATCTCTGTGAAAGGTATAACTGCGTCTGAAGAATACAGCATAGATACGACCATCGTCGTATACTCTCTCTCCTCTGAACAAATCACAACTTCGCCTGGGAAGGTAACAGTTGTTGTCGTCTGGGAAGGTAACAATTGTTGTCTGAACGTCTGAGTATTCTGAGATGTCTCCGACTGATACTGCTGAGTAACTTACTTCTTCTGGATGAAAGTATCAAAGAACTTCAACTATATCTGAGGTAGTAGATCGCCGCTGATGTGATAACCCAATCTTCTGTAATGATCTCAGCTTTCGAGATTGTGGATCGTCCGCTCGAAAGCATCATCCATAGTCTTCAACTAAGTCTTCAAAATACATACCCTCCTCGTAGATACCGGCTGCTTATAGTAGAAACAGATACAATGGTCCATCGGATAATCTGACTCTGTGTATCGTCGTAACCCGCACTGCACACCCTTAATCTCCCTTCGGAGTCTTTCCTCTGAGTTCACTGATAAACATGAGAAGCTGCTGACAATCTGTAATCGGTCTTCTATGATCGAAAAACTCTCCAATAGTCGCTCGTGACTCATGACTTTAATCTTGCTCCTTTTATCCAACATTCGGAGACTTCTAATTCTAATAATTTGACTTGCAATATCTGCTTATCAAATCTTCAACTCTTAAAACACTTACTACGGAGTCATTTCTATCCACATGACTCGGTCTAAGGACTTCCGGTAGGATCTAGTAGGAGATCCAAACATCCTGATCAAGATGTCAACCGATAAACCGTAGGTGGCTTAAGACATATCGATCACATTCTCGAGTTATTAGGTGGTCGTAACCCTCGCAAGTCTAGTGACTTTGCATGGTACCTTCGTTACCAAACGATCACCCTACTCGATGCCCAAGAATTCCCTGACAATGAGTCAAAGAAGATGACATGGGGAATTACTCTCTCCCAACATCACTACACTGTGACCAAGTGATACATTATTTCCCGTAGGTTACTTTCCATCTCTTCCACCAAGTACCGGCTAAAATCCGGATAATGGTATTCAACTAACACTACTATCTTCGTATAACCCGAGTCAAGTACTCCTAAATGTTATACAACCTAGAATAACCAACTCAGGGATCAAAATCCCTATGAATATCTCCAAGATAATCCTCTACTATCTGCATCAGCAATAGTATACTCGTTTAGTCCATTACCCCTCAGGTAATAATCTGACAAACATAATTAGTGGAAATCCTTAGGACTATAATCCTTGATCTCCACAAGAGATGTGTCTACCTAATCCCTGCTTTCCGACTCGGTATCAGTCGGCTCTCAAAGGTAATTACCTTTTCGATAGCAGGTACATATCTAATAACCTCAACATATCGTTCCCGTGGTCAAACTCAAACCACGGTTACGAATACTAACCAATATCCTACAAGTCATCCATGTTATAAGCAACTAAATGCATAACCAATAGAAGGATATGTAATAACAATTAACATACCTTAAACCTTGTAGCTCGGAGATGTCCGCAACAGCCAAATCCCAGAACTCACGAACCAAAACCGAGTAAAGCAAAACTCGATGTCCGAACGAAATAAAATCCGAAAATGGACTTCGCAACCTAGGGCTCTGATACCAATAAAATTGTCACGCCCCGAGAGTATGTCGTACCGAAAAGTAAACGGACGGCATCTCCCCTGTACGTGGCAACATATCAGGTTAATACAAGGCCCGTAGGCCCACAACAACAATATAACATAATGATAACAATATATCAAACACAGCGGAAACATACTATAGATAAAACAAAATACAAGGACCCAACTGTGCACTCCGGAGTGACTTGACACGACAAGAATCATAACAGAAATCAAATCGAAGACCAAATATATACAACACATCCGTATATCGCAAATACGGAAACAATATAAGCTAAAACCCAAAACAACAATATGGAATACATCAATCCACAAGAATATAACAAAGCATAAATACACCTTCATCCGTTCGTCCGGTGTGAGATGGGATCAGCTAGCGGAGCTCCGAACGTCCAAGGAATCTTCTACCTGTTACCTGGGCGAAAGGAAGCCCAGGGTCCCGGGGTGGTGAGTATAAACTCAGGGGTAATATATAGAAAGTGCATGAACAATATCTAAGGATAGATCTACAAGTATATATGTGAAGATCTACAGGTATACAACATAAGTCCAATAGACATACAGTCCTATCCAACTCTAATAATAAGTAACTACAGTAAAGTCATACTCAGTGTATATACTAAACTGATCAACTGAACATGAAGTAATGTACCAACGTACCTGACGGTCTGTAACACTAGGTGCTAGATCATCCTGAACAGATATACAATAACATAACCCATATAATGTACCAGGTCAATCCCATACCTGACCAATACTCTAACATATGAACAGTATATGATCACCTGTAATAACAACCCGGTCCGTACCACACAATGACATGATGCTAATCAAATGCATATAACAGTCTGAATCAACGCATGTATCATGCTCAACACATAGCAGTAAATAAAATGCAGATGACATGTATCATGATGAACAACCATATGCAGCAATCATAGCTCAATCAAATGCAGCATCTCACAGGCATATGTAAAACATATATCAAATACATGCATACATATATCGAATGCATATGCATGGTCATCGTCATGACGGCCCAACCACGACCCAGAGTGGCGGTGGTGGCACGACAAATGACAACTAGCCCGACTCCAGCTGCCACCACTCTCGAGTGACCGAGTTGGGTAGTATGACTGAGTAGCGTATAAGCGTAAAAAGCTAACTACTCCTAGGGGCCCCTGCTGCAAGCCACGCTGTCCCTACCCATGAGTAGACAAACGTCGCACACAGGACAACTGCACGTCACACAACCACCATCTATAGTGGGCGAGTGCTAACACCACTCTGCACAGTGGCCAGGTGCGCATCTCCAGCTACCACCATCCATAGTGGCCGAGCAGACATCCAATGCTCGCCTCAACCTCATACCACTACCCCGAGTGGCGGGAGGTAGATGACTGACGACCGTCTCATCCATAAGGGAGATCCCAAGATGCATGCAAATGTAATGATGCATAGATCCACACAAGTATCCTCGCAACACTCCCTATCTCACGGGGAGTCCTGGTCAACCAAAAGTCAAACTATGCAAGGACTACAATCCACAAGACTCTCTCTATCGTACAAAGAGTCATACTCATCTGACAGTCAACCACGCTAAGACCTCTAGTCAGTAGCGAGATACTATCGACCATCCATATAATCATACCCAGATATACGATCCATAATGGATATACAATCATGCTAGGACCTCTAGTCCGTAATCACATACTGACAAACACACACATTTATCTATGCACAGACCACTAAATCCACCATAGATGCACAACTAATATGTGTACGATACAACAATCGACTCCATAATCCAATTCATCACCTAACCCTAGTGATGTAACATAGTAACCCAATCTGAGGTCACAAGGATAACCCTAACCACCTGTACTTACTGAACATCCATCAGCTAATACATAATAGGGTTTATAGTTCATATTCGAGCTAGATAATCAATGAAGTACCAGAGTTTATATCTCAAAGGTCAAGGCAGTACAAGCATATGATTAAATAAGAGTGGATTTAAGGTAAACAGGTATAAACATAAATCCAAGATCATGCACTAGAATTTGATCAAAACTACCGGACCAGGTAGATATTACCCACCTGATACATAATCCGTATTATCCATCTCCACGTTCATGTATCCATCACCATCAAAGTCCTGTAACAATAGGATACAGTTAAGTATCATCATACATCTAATGACCGAATCAAATCCTACATCAACCTGGTATCTCGATCAACTAGATTGATCTATTTATCCAATTAACCTAATCAATCCTTCAGCAACACAGAACAAATCTATATCAGCTTAATATCAAAACTGATCACAATAACCAATATACCACTCACATCCTGCATAAAAATCACCATACTTAATCCATGTTGAATTCCAAGTATAGGTATTAGATCTTGCTTACCCTCACCAGCACAGCTTCAAATCCATTAACCCTTAACAGAAACCATCGAATACCCTAGGCATAGACACCATGAAAATACAACAATTATCATTGAACAGAAAGGTAACAAGACTTACCAAATTTAGGTTCCCTGCTCCACTGCATCCACTGCCGACTCTACGGCAATTTCAACAGCCACTACCTTCTGCCCACACCACCAATTGCCGGTTCAACATAACTGAGCTCTCTCTCCAATTTGATACCCTAAGTTCTTCATCACTCACAACCAAAGTATAGATCAGTCCACTCACCGAAACACACAACACAACAATTACCACTGAACAAAAAAAATAACAAGAACTTACCGATCAAATCTCCTCCGGCAGCACCCCCTTGTTTTCCGGCGCAACACCAACTCCAACCCTGTGCCGATGATCAAACGGCGGAAGAGGAGAGGCGACAGTGGCCTAACCTCGAGCATCGATGATGGCAGATCTGAGCTCGAGCGACGGTGACGACGAGCAACTCTGACCAGGCCATCGACCGAGAGCTCCGACAGTGGTGATAAGGCATCATCGAGCGGAGATCAGCTAGCTTAGGGTCGCCAGTGGCAGATCGTCGGAAAAGGTGGGATCAGCTCGGGAAAGTCGGCGGCAACTGGTTCTCGCGGCGAGGAGGACTGAGCAGAGGCAGCGGCGACCGGCCGCCAGCTCCAATGAAGATCTCCGACAACTCCGGAAGAGGAAGAATGACGGCGAACGCGTGCACAGCGACTAAGGAACTCGCGGTGGTGGATGAGGAGCTGCGACGATGGATAGCTCTAGTGGCGACGAGTGGGAGCTCGAGGAAGAGAAGGGAAAAGTCAATCGGGAGCAGAGGAATTGAACGGTGAAGAATGAAATCGCGAGATCGAGATTTGGGGATCGCGACGCGGAAACGGAACAGGGGAAGAGAATCGCAGCTGAGAAATCAGGATTTAAAGGCCGGTTCAGTTGAGCTAGCTTAGGTTTGACCTAGATCTAACCTAATTAACATTTAATCCATCCCTTATTAAATCAAATAATACCAAATGAACTCAGCCCAATGGGCTCAACCCAATAGGTTCAGCCCAATAAACTAATTAAACCCAATTTGTCATTTAATTAAACCCAATTAATTAAAGGGTTAATCAATTTTTTTTTTTACCGTATTTTACATCTTATAGCAGGCAACTTATGATGGCGATCAACTGAGTGCCCCAATTCACTCAGAAATATTATGTGCACTACTTTTCGATCAACAGTCAATTGATGATCCACTTTAGTCGATTGATGTTCATGCAACTCAGTTTCTGTGGATCAAATGCGACGATTTTAAGCACATCAGCAACACCTAATTATCTTGTACTCTAATACCAATTAATGGATCTCAATGGATTGCGCATCCACATATAAATTCAATAAAAGAAAATAAACAATTTGGCATAGGATCTTATCGTCTATTCTATAGTAAATATGCAAAACAAAACAAAGGCGGAAGCATAAATTGAAAACATAAATATGCACCTTAATCTAGAGGTTGCATCGTCGCTAGAAGAATTTGAAAATCGAAATAAGTCAAAGAGCTATAGAATTTGATCTTTCGCAAGTGCGAGAAAAATGGTTCCAGAAGCTCTCAGTTTGATGGGAAAAATAAAAAAACCATCTGATCACACACATCTTCTATGGAGATCACACTCTGTATATAGAGTGAGCTTGAACTAGTTAATAATTCATCAACGCTAATGGTAATATGCTAAAGGATTTTATACGTGTGAATCTACATCCAATAACATAAATGTGTTCGCGTGTCAATTAGTTTAACATATTTATCCAACCGTCCAACATGAACATTTATTAGGCGATTGAATCTGCATGGCCAATGAATAATAATAAAAACAATGAGAAGCAAATCAATAAGGCGGAGAGTAAATACAACCAACTCAGTCCTCCAGCGACACTAGAAGCTCTTCGTACCGTCAATTTCCCTGGCCAAAAGTTCCAAAGTGGATGGTGTCAACTTCTATACTTAGATTCTTTGACTGACGTAATATTTTTGAGTTTGCATGCGTCACCCAACTTTGTTTTTACACTGCAAGTTTAGGTTGGCTTCTCTTTGGCGAGTAGCTAGGCACGAATTTTCCATTAATGACAAGTTTGATGTTGAATTTGAGACGGTTATCAGTAAATCTTATGCATAGGAGGGCTCTCCCCAAATTGAACCATTCAACTTAGTGAAAATTTAGCGGTAATTTATCCAAAAACGTATATAAAGTAATCAAATTTCTAAAAGATTTATCATAGTTTTAAAATTAAAAAAAAACGTACTTAATTTTTGCATTACTCTTCCATCCTCCGTCATAGTTGACATTTTTTTTTCCTTTTCTCTCTCTTTTATATACAACTCTTTGTTTTCCCTTAAATTAAATTAATTTTTTTTCTCCTTTTACATGCACATATGCAAAGCACCATGATGATGTTGCTCTTTAAAGATCAACATCACAGTTGTGTGCTGATCTCTAGAGACCAACACCACAAGAGACTACCATCACACTGTGGTATTGGATTTTAGATATCAATATCATCGTGGTGAGGTCTTTAGAAACTAGTACTACAGTATGATGTTGATTTTTAAAAATCAATAGTACCATAGTAGTCCATGTGTTAAACTGTGATGTTGATTTTTTAAAAATAGTAAAGAAAAATATATTTGGAATCCAAAACATTGTAGAAATTTATAGGAGTTGAAATGAGTCTGATCAGAATTCTTTAGAACCATCAATGAATTTTGACTGAAATATATTGATGGATCTAGGAGAATTAAATTTTTAAAAACTTGACATATAATAAAATAGGATAATATAGTGAAAGCATTTATGATGTTCATATCTAGTTTGATATCCCTACGATAAGTTATGTATATGTGTCAATTGTTTTAAAATTATAAAGTTTGAAAATCTTCTCATCATCAAGTATTAACCCATTTCTGAATCGATATTTTTGTATTACATATGTACTCTATAAGATTTCGTAAACTTATAACATTTGGAATGGAATCAATCGGAACTTTTTAAGTCCATCAATGAATTTCGATTGAAACTCTTTGATAGATCCGAAAAGATTTTAAATGTTATTTTTTTATTTAAAATTGAGATATTATGGATTTCATCTAAAGTTGTTGTGTGACCCGCGTCATGCTCAAACTCAAAACAACCTCGCGCAAAAAAAAAGGTAAGCATGCAGATAATGGATTTCTTCCCAGACTCGCACGTGTGAGAACTTCGTGCACCAGATTGTATTTAGAAATCAGTAGAATTTTGATTGAACGAAGCTTAGAGAGCTAGGGCTACCTGAATCTGTTGGCCCGGCGCCTTGCAACCTGGAAGTTTTTCGTGGATAGATGAATTGGAATTGGGAACACTGTGCTTGCGTCGATGGAGAAAGGCGAGCTAAATGGTAAAAAAAAAAAAAAAAAAAAAACTTTCTACAGTGATTTTTATTTTTTTTTAATCTGGACTAAAGTCCGAGTACTTTAGAAAGTGGCTCCCCCCTTGGACAAAGGCTGATGAAAACAATGAGAAGCAAATCGGATATGCAACCAATTAACTGGGTAGTCCCTACAGGGATGCTACAATCTCTTTCTATCGTGAATATAATTTCCTCGATCGGCTGCCAGTGAAACTGGTGTGCTTCATTCTTTTGCTGACCTGACCTATCATTTTCTGCAGCTTTCGGATTTTCTATCACGTCTCTCCACCGCTGCCCAAAGCAGCTGGCTACGTTTGGAACGTATATGTGGATATCGATAGGCATGAATGATACTTTTGGCCCAACCAACCAGCCCTATCGGTTCATCTGATTAGATCAGATCGATTATTGGCACAGCAATCCAGTCGACCCATTTGATTTGATTCACTAAACCTGATTGTTTGGTCTAACTAACTAACTAAATTAATTTCACCAGTCAATTTCATTAGACTAATTAATTATTTGATCTACTCATTGAACCAACCATGCAACCTACCTAGTTCAATCAAACTTACTGACTTTTCTCCTGTCTTGATCAAACTGTACGTCCAAATCGTGCAACTTGACGGTTCAACCAAATTGATCACGTCAGTCGACCTAGCTCAATTTATTATAAGAGAATAATACAAATTATTATTATTATTATTATTATTAAAAAAGTAAGAGTGTTTAAAAGTTAATTAATTTTGGTAAGATCTTGTTTTATAAACAAGGGCATCGTTTTAATGCATCAAAATAACCAAACCTCCCACCCAAGCCTCAGATTCTAAATAATTGTGGGCCTATCGATCCTTAATCGGTTTGCTCGTGGTCGATTACTGTCCGGGTTGTGGAACTGCAGGTTTCGATCCGGGTCCAGGTTCGGTCCAGTCCGGATCCGGTTTAGGTTCGGGTCCGATCGGATTAATCGTCGTCTTAGTTAAATAAATAAAAATTTAAAGAATGATGTAAATAATTAAAATAAAAAACCTATCGTCGTATAAAAATTCTATCAAATATTTCATTATCTCAATAAAAAATATATTACATCTCAAATTTCACCATCTTGGACTTAAATAAAAAACCTATTACAATAAAAAAAATCAATTATATTTTAATTTTGATTATATTCAATCAATTTCAGTCGTATTCGGTATTTCCTCCCGTCGTCGTAGTTCCGGATGTTCCCTCTGTTTCGTCTTGATCTTCTTCGTTACTTTTAATATGTTGGGTTCGACTTGCAGCTTTTGACCAATCATTGAGTAAACATTGCACTTCCAATTTTCCGACCTTAAGCTAGAACGTCTCTCGCCCAACGATATTTTCTCCGAAAGGCTTGTTCCATCGCAACATTAAACCGACAAGCTAGAATTTCTTTTGCCATTATAGATAAGATTGGAAATATTTGAGTTCTTTGCGACTACCATTTTAGAATGTCAAAGATTTCTTCACCTACATCACTAAAATCAAAAGAAGTGATAAAATAATTCTCAAGTTCCTGACTGGAATTTGAGGATCCTCGTGGACGTTTAGTCCGTTCCCTTAATAACATTTGTGATTTAGTAAGTTTAGAAGTAATAATACTAGTTGTAGTGGATTGATGTGTTTCATGTCTAATAGTTTGTTCACCATATTTAATGTTATATTCATTATAAATATCATGTAAATGAATTTTAATATTAAACAAAATCAAAGATATATTATGAGCAGTTTCGATAATAGGACTTAAAGATTCATAATATAATGCTAACATATCTTGCAAACCATCTAATTTAAGTCTAGGATCTAAAACAAAAGTACATACAAATATTTCAGAAATGCATAAGAAATATTTTTCCCATTTTTCTTTCATTACATAAATACATTGAGATAAATAATTATCATTTGATTAAATATGTTCATTAAAAATACATGCAATATTACAACAATGTGTTAAAACTAAATGTGAAGTTGGATAATAAACACCTGATAATTGGTCACTAGCATCACTAAAAACTTTTAAATTTTCACAAATACTAGTGCGTATATTCCATTGATTTGAAAATAAATAAATATCACGTGATTGAACATGTTGATGAAAAAATATACATAATAAATCTTTGTATTAAAAAGTAAATAACAACAATTTGTAAGTAGAATTCCAACGAGTTGGGACGTCACGTGCAAACCGTTTAGGCTTCATACCATTTATTTTGCAAAATTTTCTTCATTCTTTCATTACTTAAGGATGTGTCCATAAATAATGAATTGCACTCATAATTGGTTGAAAATGTGATCCTAAATTTTTAAGTCCATCTTGAACATCCAAATTTAAAATGTGACATGTACACTAATATGAAAAAATCTTCCACCTATTGATGGTTTATATATATCAATAAGCTCACTAATACTAGAGGTATTTGCACTAGCATTATCAAAAGAAATTGAACAAAATTTAGAAGTTAGACCATATTCTTCTAAAATAACAAAAATAAATTGTGAAATATTTTGTGTCGTATGTGTTTCGTTAAAACATCTATATGCTAGCAATCTTTTTTTAATGTCCCAATTATTATCAATCCAATGACAAGTAATACCCATATATGAACAATTTTGTCAATGATCACTCCAAATATCGGTACACAAAGAAATTTTACTGTTTAAATTAGAAAAATATTTAATCAATTCTTTTTTTTTTTTTGCTCTAAGACTAATTTTAAAAGTGTGCGTTTTAGAGTATTTCTTGGGATACGTTTAATAGAAGGATTTGCACTTGTAGAAAGCCAATTTTAAAAAGATAATTTATCACTAAAACTAAAAGAAAGTTGTCCAATCGTACAAAATTTAGCAGTTTCTTCTCTAAATCTAGATTCGTCAAATTTAAAAAGTTTAGATTCATTACCCCAACTCGATTGAGAAGAGAATGTCGGGATTTGAGTTTGAGAACGATCGATACCAATTTCCACTGGATGATTTCTCTCCACACGTCGAGTAAGAGTTTCGTAACCTCCTCCTTGTTGAAATTTATAACATTTCAAACAATATTTGCATTTTTCTTGCATATCACCGGAAGGGAGCGTTATTTTTTCGAAATATTTGGTGAAGATATCGGATGCGGGGCGAAGCACTTGAGTTGGTCTTGTAGCCGTAGAACCCGCCATCGTACTGGATGTATTTGTAATGACCCAAATTTTAGTTCCGATACTTTTATTCATTTATTTGGAAAAAAAATAAATAGAAATAAGAATAGGAAGGAAAAAAAATCGGATAAATGGTTTGTTAACCGAGGCTCGAACCATTAACCGTTGGTTTGAGAGAATAAGCTTCCCACCACTAAGTCATAAGATTACCAATAAGTAGGATATAACAAAATATATCTATAGGTAAAAAAAAAAGAAAGATTGATTAATTTGACTAATTATTTAAAGGGATAATTAGATTAAGAAAAATTCTAATGTATATATATATTTCTTTTCTTACCTCTACTTAAACCTCACGCCGATTTCTCTCTCCCTCTTCTCTCCAGCCACCGTCTCTCATCTCTCTCTCTAGTTTTTTTTTCCAGCCATCTCTCTCTCCCATTTCCTCCAGCCGCCGAACAGCCGCTCTCCTCCCCTTCTCTCCAACCGCCGACCAACCGCGCTTCCTTCCCTCCTGTTTTCTCCAGCCGCCCAGTCAATAAAAAAAAAATAGCTTCCCTTCCGTTTTCTCCAACCACCGAAGAAAATAAAAGAGGAAAAAAAAAAGCCTCTATAATTTTTCTACCGTAAATTAATTTAAGAGGGAATTTTCAAGAGAGATCTTTTCAAGGACTTGGTAGAGGATCACGCTAAAGCAAAGGAACACGTAGAAGGTCTTCTCTTTACAAAATATAACGGTATAAATTGGAGAAAAAACGTAAAAAGTAAGTATTGTTCACCTACAGTATAAGTAGTTATCGTATATCATTGATATGTTTTTATGTGCATGCTATTTCCAATTATGCATGGTGTTTTCAGTTACGTGATTTTACCATTATGTTATGGGTAATTCAACATCATGTTTAGATCCATGATAAGAAGGTGATTTATGATCATGCATATTGTAGATGAGTTGTAACTTTCAATTATATGCATGATGTAGAGTAAGATGTAAAAATATTTTCTTTATAAAGAAAATTTAAAGATGCTCCCCGTTCTAATTGGGGATTAAGAGCACAACGATCTTCAGTATGCTCCCCATTTCAATTTTGGGGGTCAAGAGCATAATGATTTTTATGGTGCTCCTCATTCGTGATTTAGGGGATTAAGAGCATTCTGTCAGTACGTATAAGAAGATAAGTATAAAGGAAGTATTTTACTTTTGACAAAGCATGTACCGGGCATCAGTTTCGCCCATGGGCCAAAGCCCTCAGTTTTAGTTACCCTAGTAGGTTCGGTGGTTGGCCACCCCAGCCTATTAGGAAAGCGCGCATTGATACTATGCCGGGCTCATATCCAGGATGATTATTATTTTGAAGTATCAGTATAAGTATAAATAAAAGTTTTCAAAGTTAATCATTTCAGTTCATATACACTGTTTACAAATTTTAAAATACCTAAGAGCATGGTCTATACAAGAGACATGTATTCAGAGTTATGATTTCTAGTTATGCTTGCATGTGTATCAATGTATCAAGGGTAAGAGAACTAGTTGCATGATTGTTGGTGCAGTAGGCACCTAAGTCGAACCTAAGTTTTGATTATAGCAAACGATACAAAGTTAAGCATATATTGTTATCTCACGAGCTGAATCGAGTGTGCAGAAAATTGCTATAGCTGGAGCTGAAGGCTAGCGACACCCGGAGGAAGCCGCGGTGGTCGGGCGACACTCGAGAGACTTCGGAGGGAGCCGAAGGAATCGAGTGGAAGGCCGGAAGCAAAAGCGACATATAAGTATCGAGGTAAGCTCGTGTGTGCGAGCGTAAGTGAGGTCGTATCCTCGTTACGGGGATAATCTTAAGCCTAGATCCGACCAAAGACATCTTATAGATGGTCTAGGTCGAGATCGGATGGTCGACGACCATCGAAATTATGTTTTTGTTGAGCTAAAGGACTCGATCGTCAGAAATGCCGATCGCTAAAGGTCATCAATCGATCGATGCCGCCATCACGATCGATGATGGCCATCACCGATCGTGATGGTCAATGATCAGATTCGAGGAGTCAAGGCTTATCACTCCACCTCAAAGCGGTTTGGTGTCCATTTGTGATTGGTTGAAGACCCATTCGAAAAGGGGCTCAAAGGCTATAAAAGGAGGGCCAAACCTAGGGTTTTTAGATCAATTCAAAAGCTTCCAAGTGCTTCCGATATGCTCCGACTCTCCGACATCCCTACGACGAAGCGCTGCCGAGACGACGACTAGAGCTTCAACCTCCAATCTTTGAAGTCGTCGGTATAATCTTTAAATTTGTATAAGTTGTTTTTTATTTCAAGCTTTAAATCATATCAAGGAGAGGGGGAGTGTCCCTCTACCTTGAATCTTTCTCGAGTTTTGTATTCGTTTAACTCCTACCTCCAACGAGGAGGAGTTTGGTTAGTATTTTGCCCTCCGTGCGTAGTCAAGGACCACTAGGGCCTTGGAGTAGTAGCCGTAGGCTACGAACCAAGTAAAAAACCCTCGTGTTTTATTTATTTATTGCTATCTTTCCGCTGCGTTTACTCGTGCCAATTCGAACAATTACGAAAAAGTTTTTATCGCTATTCACCCCCCCCTCTAGCGCTCAAATCGATCCAACAATTGGTATCAGAGCCGGGGGTTGCTAAGATTTGGTGAAACCACCAATCTAGTTTTTTTTACAGATTTATTTTCTTTTAATTTTGTTTATTTCTATTTTATTTCGTTTGTTAAATTCTCTCCCGCACTACTAATCCAAGACACGAGTCTTGGTACTTGTTTTTGAGTTTTTGTCTTTGCTAGCTTTTCGGTCTTCGTCTCTTTTTGTCTTTTTGTTTTAATGGCCCATCTCGAGGGTTTTAGCACCATCCGACCTCCGTTTTACAACGGAGATGACTTCCGTTATTGGAAGGGTCGGATGGAATGCTTTCTCAAAACCCAACTCGAGATGTGGATCATAATCCAAACGGGTTTCACACTTCCGACTAATGAAGTGGGTGACTCCTTGGATTATGATCAATGGACCGTTGCAACAAAACGACAAGTCGAAGCCGACGCCAAGGCAACACAAATCCTCCAATGCGGCCTATCCAAGGAGGAGTTAAATCGCGTCGGCCCCTTCATAAGCGCAAAGGATCTTTGGACAAAACTAATCGAGTTACACGAAGGATCGGATCAAGCCAAGGTATGTAAGCGTGATTTGTTATTCAATAAATTGTACACACTAAAAATGCAGGAACACGAGTCCGCGACGCAACTCCACGCCCGTGTCCAGGACATCGTCAACAACCTACACGCAATCGGGCAAAAGGTCGAAAATCGCGACCTTATAAGGTATGTTCTAAACTCTTTTCCGAGAACTACCTTGTGGGCATCCATGGTCGATGCCTACAAGGTCTCCAAGGATCTTTCCAAAATTAGGTTAGATGAACTCTTTTCCGATTTCGAATTACATGAGCGCTAACTGAGCCCGAGAGGGTATAGCTTTATTTGCAGATTCAAAGAAGAAGAAAACGCAAGCAAGCCACCACCAACCGAGGAGGAAGACGAGTCCAAGAAGAAGTTGACCGAATTGATCACAACTAATGAACCTAGCTCGAAGAATAGCCAAGGGACGAAAGCGAACCACGACTCGACCCAACCAAGGTAAACCTAAAAGTTCTAATATTAGGTGTTATGAGTGTAACAGGTTTGGACATATAAAGTCCGAGTGCCCCAAGCTCAACCACCAAGCACCTAAGCACAAGAAGGCCCTCAACGCGACATGGGAAGAAGCGTCATCCGAAGAAGACGAAGACCACGTCTTCATGGCAAAATCAATCGAGTCCGACACGGAGACCGAACCTGAACTTGAGTCGGAGCCTGAGGATGACTCGGACTACGAAGCTACCTTCAAGTCAAGCCACGGATACGCATCCGATTCAAAAGATACCCTTAAGGTGAGTCATACTTTATTTAATACTTTACATAATACGGTTAGGTTTTTGTCTAGGAAGTTAGCTAAGTCCGAGTCCAAGGTTGAGACCCTGGTTGAGGAAGTTAAACTCCTCAAATACGAGGTCTTCCTAACCTCTTCGACTAGTCGAGTTCAAGAGAAGGACTCAACTCGGGTTGAAAAACTCGATGTTGAGAACTCACTCTTGAAAAGTCAAGTCGAAGATCTTAGGAATACGTTGGAAAGGTTTACTTTGGGATCCAAAGGACTTGACCTCCTACTTGGATCGCAAAGGGCCGTGTACAACAAGGCCGGACTAGGGTTTAACTCAAACACGACCAATAAGTCTTATATGTCAATCGTAAGTAGACATAAAAAATGTGTCCAAGCATGGGTCCCTAAGACCACTTAGATTTCAACTCTAGGATCTAACTCGTACTGGGTTCCCAAGGACCAAATCTACTATGTGGATAGACCGAATCGATTCAATGGTCTAAGGGGAGCCAGTACAAAATATGTTTGTGCGTTAACTTAGAAATTGCATGCTTAGTTTTTTTTACTTGTGAACTCACTTAGAACACATACAAAACCAACTAAAATCCTTCGAAAATATTGAGCCTCGGGGAGCCTCTTTTCAAATAACCAACTAAAATCCTTCGAAAAGATTGAGCCTCGGGGAGCCTCTTTTCAAAAATAACCAGTTAGACTAGGAAATAGTCTTAGGTGAGTCAAGTCATCATTTTCTTGAACATGGCTTTGTCTAAGGAAGTGGTCGATGATCCGATAAAAGAAGGCTCCTGTGCCTCGCCACGACCTGGAAGCCATGATCTTGAAAAGGTAAACTTGACAAGCCTTGGGTTAAATCCAAATCTAACTTAAACCTAAATCCACTTAATCATCTCAACATAAAATTACTTAAACCTAAATCCACTTAATCATCTCAACATAAAATTACTTAAACCTAAATCCACTTAATCATCTCAACATAAAATTACTTAAACCTAAATCCACTTAATCATCTCAACATAAAATTACTTAAACCTAAATCCACTTAACCATTTCAACATAAAATTACTTGAACCTAAATCCACTTAATCAATTTAATTGGGAGTCATCTCACAAAGAACACATAAGTATAACATGCTTGATCATATAGACTCAGGTGAGATGACCTAGGTTTAACAACTTACAACCATTTTTTTTAAAAAATAATAATAATCTAACATCCAATCCAACCACCTTGTGTGTAGGATCAATGGATGTTAGACAGCGGTTGCTCCCGACACATGACCGGGGATCAACTCAAATTCGCGAAGCTTCGATTCAAACGACAAGGATCGGTAGCCTTTGGGAATAACGGCAAGCTCAAAATCATCGGATCAAGTGATATCGAGCTTAACTCGAATTTTGTTATTAAAAATGTATTACTTGTAGAGAATTTTGAATATAACCTGCTTAGCGTAAGCCAATTATGTGACAATAACTATAAGGTCGTATTTTTAGAAAATGAATGCGTAATTAAAACAAATGAAACAGCTAAAACAATACTCAAAGGAACTAGGACAAATAACATTTATACAATTAACTTAATTAATTCCTCAGCCAAATGTCTTATGACACAGGAAGAGGAATCATGGTTGTGGCACCGACGACTCGGTCACTCGCACCCAAGACTCGTCCACAAGATGAGTCAGAGTGGCTTAGTCAGAGGCTTACCCAACCTTAACAATTTGGTTAATGAAAGCTCTAATGCTTGTCAACAAGGAAAACAACCTAGGACACAACACAAGTTAATTAACCAAGAACGAACCTCAAGTGTACTTGAGCTCCTGCATCTGGATCTATTCGATTCCCATGGAGCCAATATTGCTTAGTCATAATTGACGACTACTCTAGGTTTACCTGGGTTAGGTTCATCAAACATAAAAATGATACCCTAGATCAATTAATCAATCTATTCAAATTAATCGAGAATCAAAAGAACCTTAAGGTTAAAAGACTTAGAAGCGATCATGGTGGTGAATTCGAAAATCAAAGGTTCACCGACTTCTGTAACCTAAACGGATACCACCATGAATTCTCTTGCCCTAGGACCCCTCAACAAAATGGCCTAGTGGAGCGGAAAAACCGAACTCTACAAGAAGCCGCTAGGACCATGTTGAATGAATACGACCTACCCTAGCGGCCGTTAGTAGTACGGCTATGTCCGCATAGGATCCTTATGGTAAAGAGGCACCTTAAGACCTCGTACGAGATTTATCACGATAAAATACCTAACATCAAGTACTTTAGGGTATTTGGGTGTAAGGTACATATCCTAAATACTAAGGATTACCTAGGTAAATTTACATCCAAAACTACGACCGGAATCTTTCTAGGATACTCGACTACAAGTAGAGCATATAGAGTATATAACCACGACACCCTTAGAGTCGAGGAAACCATTAATGTAGTGTTTGATGAAGGACACGAACCTACAAAACCCCCGGCAACCCCAATTAGCGAATCGACTCATACTAAATCTAACTCCGACTCTGAGATCGAGTCTAATCCACATCAACCAACTTCTCTTGTCGACCAAGTGACAAGTGATCCGAGTCAAACTAGTGTTCAACCAAGTCACCCCACTAATCAAGCATTAGGTGACACAAACCCAACCCAATCTAGGATTCAGACTAACCACCCTATCGATCAAGTGATAGGAGATCCTAATCTAGGAGTTCGAACTAGAGCATCCTATAGGAACCTTAGTCAAATTTCCTTAATTTCAAAGATAGAACCCAAATCAATTGAACAAGCTCTTCTTGATCCCGATTGGATTATTGCAATGCAAGAAGAGCTAGCTCAATTTACTAGGAATGAAGTACCACCACCTAAAGACAAAACAATAATTGGAACAAGGTGGGTGTTTCGGAATAAGCTTGAAGTAGTTAGAAACAAGGCTAGGTTAGTCGCCAAAGGGTTTAGTCAAGTCGAAGGCTTAGATTACGACGAAACCTATGCCCCAGTAGCTAGACTCGAATCCATTCGAATGTTGCTAGCTTATGCCGCACATCGAGGATTTAAACTATTTCAAATGGATGTTAAGTCGGCATTCCTAAATGGATACATTAAAGAAGAAGTTTATGTTAGCCAACCCCCCGGATTCGAAAATCTAGATAAACCCGACCATGTTCTAAAACTTAAGAAAGCTCTCTATGGACTTAAACAAGCTCCTCGAGCTTGGTACGAGAGACTTTCAATCCATCTTAAGTCAAAAGGATTTAACCAAGGCTTAGTTGATCCAACTCTCTTCGTAAAAACCTTAGGTAAAGAAATATTCATAGCTCAAATTTACGTAGACGATATAATTTTTGGAACCTCTAACTCAGCCTTACTAAACGAGTTCGTTTCACTCATGGAAAGTGAGTTCGAAATGAACTTGGTAGGCGAGTTAAGTTTCTTTTTAGGTTTACAAATTAAACAAACTAAGGATGGTATATACCTATACCAACAATTGGTATCTCGCTCTTTTCGATATATGGCAAAAGGGGGAGAAAAAGGTACAAAGTTAAGGGGTCAAGGTCCAAAGTTAAGGGGTCAAATTTTTTTTTTGATAACTTAACTCCTTTTGATAACTTAACTCTTACTTCATAGTTAAACCAAAAGTTAACTTTAAGTTTTGAAAACTTATTTAACTTTTAACAAAAGGCCAAGGTTAAGAAATCATTTTTGATGTCTTAACTTAAAACTTATTTTAAATACTATGGCCAATATTAAGTAATTTCGGTTACTTATTTTTTTTTTAGCAAACATCAAGGGGGAGAGTTAAACTCTTTCTCAAGTACTCACCCTCGGTCAAGGGGGAGGATTCCTCAAGGGGGAGCACTTAAAAAAGAGTTTTTATACTCCTGTTCATTCATGTTTTTATATACTCCTGCTCATTCATGCATATCTTTTCTTAATGCACTTAATTTACTTATCTTTGTATGTGGGTTTGCCATAAATCAAAAAGGGGGAGATTGTTGGTGCAGTAGGCACCTAAGTCGAACCTAAGTTTTGATTATAGCAAACGATACAAAGTTAAGCATATATTGTTATCTCACGAGCTGAATCGAGTGTGCAGAAAATTGCTATAGCTGGAGCTGAAGGCTAGCGACACCCGGAGGAAGCCGCGGTGGTCGGGCGACACTCGAGAGACTTCGGAGGGAGCCGAAGGAATCGAGTGGAAGGCCGGAAGCAAAAGCGACATATAAGTATCGAGGTAAGCTCGTGTGTGCGAGCGTAAGTGAGGTCGTATCCTCGTTACGGGGATAATCTTAAGCCTAGATCCGACCAAAGACATCTTATAGATGGTCTAGGTCGAGATCGGATGGTCGACGACCATCGAAATTATGTTTTTGTTGAGCTAATTTTGACCTGCAGCAAGCATCAGTCGACTGCCAGCTTGGAGGACTCGACTGCCGTAAAACAGTCGACTGCCAAAGGTCATCAATCGACTGATGCTGCCATCAATCGACTGATGATGGCCATCAGTCGACTGATGGTCAATGATCAGATTCGAGGAGTCAAGGCTTATCACTCCACCTCAAAGCGGTTTGGTGTCCATTTGTGATTGGTTGAAGACCCATTCGAAAAGGGGCTCAAAGGCTATAAAAGGAGGGCCAAACCTAGGGTTTTTAGATCAATTCAAAAGCTTCCAAGTGCTTCCGATACGCTCCGACTCTCTGACATCCCTACGACGAAGCGCTGCCGAGACGACGACTAGAGCTTCAACCTCCAATCTTTGAAGTCGTCGGTATAATCTTTAAATTTGTATAAGTTGTTTTTTATTTCAAGCTTTAAATCATATCAAGGAGAGGGGGAGTGTCCCTCTACCTTAAATCTTTCTCAAGTTTTGTATTCGTTTAACTCCTACCTCCAACGAGGAGGAGTTTGGTTAGTATTTTGCCCTCCGTGCGTAGTCAAGGACCACTAGGGCCTTGGAGTAGTAGCCGTAGGCTACGAACCAAGTAAAAAACCCTCGTGTTTTATTTATTTATTGCTATCTTTCCGCTGCGTTTACTCGTGCCAATTCGAACGATTACGAAAAAGTTTTTATCGCTATTCACCCCCCCTCTAGCGCTCAAATCGATCCAACAATGATTTCATACGTTACATGATTTTGTGAGCATAGAAAGTACTTACTAAGCGTTATTGCTTACAGTTTGCATTTCCTTATACTGCAGATAAAGGTAAGAAAAGCTTCAGTGAGGTGGCATAGCAGATGAAGTGTTTGGTGTGTGTAGCGACGGAACAGTGGAAGTAAAAGATCCTAAGTGTAGATGTCTAACCCATATTTTAAGTTTCTAGTTATTTTTTTTTATATTGTTGAAGTTCAACTGGATTGCTTATGGTTGAGACCAAAGAATGCTAGAGTCATGTTGGGTTAGTCTTAATACTTGCATGTCATGTGAAGATCTCGAAATGGTTATTATTTTAGTGATGTCAAGGTCCTTATGATCATTTTAGTTGTTAGCATATTGCGTTAGTATATTGCATGAATTTAAGAATAAGACAGTAAAGTAGTGACATCTCCTCTAGTAGAGAGCGAAAAGACTATGGGGGTGTTACAAGATGGAAAATAAAAGAGGAAAAAAAAAGAGCCTCTATAATTTCTCCACCGTGGATTAATTCAAGAGGGAATTTTCAAGAGAGATCTTCTCAAGGACTTGGTAGAGGATCACGCTAAAGCAAAGGAACACATAGGAGGTCTTCTCTTTACGAAATCTAACTGTATAAATTGGTGAAAAAGCGTAGGAAGTAAGTATTGCTCACCTGCAGTATAAGTAGTTATCGTATATCATTGATATATTTTTATGTGCATGTTATTTCCAGTTATGCATGGTGTTTTCAGTTACATGATTTTACCGTTATGTTATGGGTAATTCAGCATCATGTTTAGATCCATGATAAGAATGTGATTTATGATCATGCATGTTGTAGATGAGTTGTATCTTACAATTATATGCATGATGTAGAGTAAGATGTAAAAATATTTCCTTTATAAAGAAAATTTAAAGATGCTCCCTGTTTGAATTGGGGATTAAGAGCACAACGATCTTCAGTATGCTCCCCATTTCAGTTTTGGGGGTCAAGAGCATAATGATCTTTATGGTGCTTCCCATTCGTGATTTAGGGGATTAAGAGCATTCTGTCAGTATGTATAAGAATATGAGTATAAAGAAAGTATTTTACTTTTGAAAGGGCATGTACCGGGCATCAGTTCGCCCACGGGTCAAGGCCCTCAGTCTCAGTTACCCTAGTAGGTTCGGTGGTTGGCCACCCCGACCTATTAGGAAAGCGTGCATTGGTACTATGTCGGGCTCATATCCAGGATGATTATTATTTTGAAGTATCAGTATAAGTATAAGTAAAAGTTTTCAAAGCTAATCATTCCAGTTTAGATACACTGTTTACAAGTTTTAAAATACTTAAAAGCATGATTTATACAAGAGACATGTAATCAAAGTTATGATTTCCAATCAAGTTTGCATGTGTATCAATGTATCCAGGGCAAGAAAACTAGTTGCATGATTTGATACAGTGCATGTTTTTGTGAGCATAGAAAGTACTTACTAAGCGTTATTGCTTACAATTTGCATTTCCTTATACTGCAGATAAAGGTAAAGAAAAGCTTCAGTAAGGTGGCATGGTGGATGAAGTGCTGGGTGTGTGTGGCGACGGAACAGTGGAAGTAAAAGATCCTAAGTGCAGATGTCTAAACCATATTTTTAGTTTCTAATTGTTTTTCTTTTAATATTGTTGAAGTTCAACTGGATTACTTATAGTTGAGACCAAAGAATGCTAGAGTCATATTGGGTTAGTCTTAATATTTGCATGTTAGGTGAAGATCTTGAAATGATTATTGTTTAAGTGATGTCAAGGTCCTTATGATTATTTTAGTTATTAGCATATTGTGTTAGTATATTGCATGAATTAAAGATAGAGATAAAAAGTAGTGACATCTCCCCTGGTAGAGAGAGGAAAGACTAGGGGGTGTTACAGTATTGCTCATACTTTTTTGACTTTGATGATGATGACGTATTTGATATTCATCACCGGAAATATTAAGATCATAATCACCGATATCGAATTGAGGTGAATCGCCGCCTTGCTCGAACTTGGACTCGAGCGGTGGTGGCATTATGCTCTTTCCCTTTCCTTTGGCATTGGCCGCACCCTTACGACTTGATCCGGCTCTAAACATTTGTAAAAATATGACTTGAGACTTGAGAACAAATGAGACAATGAGAATTAGAGAAGAGATTAAGAGAAGTTATGATTTGTGAAAAAATGAAAGGGAGTGTAGGAGTATTTATAGGGAAAAAAAGCATTAAAAAAAATTCCAACGGCCAACCCACCGGGTCCGGGTCGGACTGACCCGGTGGGTCGGTCGTTGCACAATGGCCACGATTTTGTGGCCATTGATCATCAACGACCACGAAATCGTAACCGTACAAATTTAAAAAAATAAATAAAACGATCGACCCGTCGGGTCCGATTCGTGCCGACCTGGCGAGTCACCCATTGCACAACGGCCATGAAATCGTGGTCGTTGATCATCAACGGTCACGAAATCGTGAGTGTTCATTTTTTTTTAATAAAAAATCGACGGTTCGATTTTTAAAAAAATCATAATCGGACCGCCTAATAGGCGGTCAGGTCATGGGTCCGGGTCAAACCCGTTGACCCGGTTAACTGGACCGTTGACCCCGATCCGATTCTGGGTCAGGTCCGGATCCCGGACCTTGGCCGAGTCTACTTTTAAGTAATACAGGAGACAATCAACAAAAGCCCCTGTTAATTCAATAAATTGTAGACGATCAGAATTTAGTGTTAACTGTTGGACATAAATACACTGCCTCATTATTCCATCTCCAATTTAAAATATGATTAATAAAAATAAAATTTTAACAGTGATAAATTAGAATACATGGATGAAAAATATTAATAAATTTTATAACATGATTTAATTATTAAAAAGAACTTAATTAATCTTATGTCCCCTTCACAGTATAGCTAGCGACGATGACTAGATAGACTCGGATTGACGTTGAATAAGATAACAAAGTTGTGGTTAAGAATTACTTACAATACACAGAGACAATGCTCATTCAGGTTGCCCTCTTCATGAATATACAAAGTCTCCCAGCAAAAAACCTCAAATAGATGGTAAAACAAAACCTACGTCGATCTCTAATATATACATATTATTTTAAAATACATCAAGGGATGAGTTGAGCCACTAGGAGACCATCTATCCATTATTTTTGCTTAAATCTTCAATCTTCAGTCAACGAGCGAGGTATGTCACTTCCTCTTCCTCTTTCTTTTGCTAGATTATTAATTGTTTACTTCTCGATCGTATATATACTCAGTTCATTTAGATATTCATAAACCTTGGGCATGAACAGATAATTAAGGGAAATAATTTTGGCTAGAAAAGTAGAGATCATATGTAAGCTCGATCGTTTCCTTCTAATTCTAGAAGAAGAAAAAATCTAGTAGATAAAATTTTAATTTTACAAATTAATATTATATATATATATATATATTATTTAAATTTATACTAAAATAATCGAACTAGAGAATCTCATCGAGTAGAAAGAAAGTTTTAAATTTATAAAATAAAATAATCATGTTTATAAAAAATATAATTTTATATTTATAAAAAAATATTTAATAAAATAAATCAAATAAAGGAACTTAGGAAAAACAAAGCTGGTCTTGCCTTTTTTTAAAAAAAACTTATTAGAAAATTATTGAACTGTGCGTAACTATTTGATGCATTGTTAATATATAGTCATTGAAACATTTGGGATGAATGTACGTATCATCTTTTACTATAAAAGTCATTTATGTATTCTATAAAATTTGTTTGGATATATCTTAAATCAATTAAATTGTAATTATTGGATAACGCTAGATAAAATATAAAATTTTAATTTGTCAATTCAATTTAGGTAAAAATCATGAGATGCCTTTAATTTTAAAAAATAAGAAAAAGAGATGTGACGTTTTAGTAAAAATAAAATCAACAAATATAATTCATAAAAATCATTATTTAAATTTTTTTAATCATACTCATAAAAGCATTATTTTATTTAAATTTATAAAATAATATTTTTTTTAAAAAATAATAATATAAAAAAATATCGCATCCATAAATTCATTAAAACCCATTTATAATTTAATAGAAATATTTAACACAATAAAAAATACTCGCAACTAATAAAAGTAAAAAATAATAATTTAAATTCGTAGAAAAATAAGTTATAATTTTATTTAATTAAAAAATCCCTGGGAATCCATTAAACAAATGCACATTAGGAAAAAAAAAACTTATATTTTAACGCCCTTTTACGAATTACTTTTTTTTTAAAAAAAAAAAAGACATCTTTGAAAGTTAATTTTTGCTTCTTCCCAATATTTATAGAATTTATTTTCTACATTCTTAAATTTCACCCTTAAAAGTTAAAACATTGAATATTATACAATAAAATAACTATTTAAATTAAATACATAATACATGTCAACAAGAGTACAACTGTACAAGACAAAATATAATAAATATCAAAATATATAAAATATCTCGTTAAAATTAAAACATTCAAGCAATCAAGCTGCTAACATTTCTTCAAATGTTTGATTCAAGCATATAATTTTAACTTTTTTACACTCAAATTATGGACTTATAGAACATGTCAAATGTGAAAATGAATATAATATATCCTTAGATCTTGAGAGTTAACACTTGAGACTTGAAAGTTAAAAGTTGAGTCTTTGGTCCTTCCTTCACTCCTTGACTCCTTGTAAGTTGTGACTTCAGACTTGTCTGCTTCACAACTTGTGTTTATCCTGATAAATAATGATCAAGAAGTAAAAAATTTATTATTACCATTTGAACAAGATAATTAAAAAGTAAATACACTTGTAACTAAATTAAAATAATTGAAACATACTAAGGACCGGTTAATTACACCTCAAATGGTGTTGTCGAAGAAGACGAATCCATTATTACTTTTGAGAACTCTGATAAAAAAAGTATAACATGATACAAGTTAAAAAAATTAATGCTCTATACATTTTTAACTATAAACAAACAATTAATTGTAAAATTTTTTTTTAACAAAATGTACAATTTTCAAGTTTTTCTACGTCTTCTAATATTTCTTCAACATTAATTGGCTCCAAACTTAATCGAAGTCAATCTTGGATACAAATCAAACTTTCTACTACTCTAGAAGTCAATGAACTGCTGAAATAATTAAGTACCCGACCACCGTGGATTTTGAAGCAACTGTTGATATTGGAATGACTAATACATTACCAGCAATTTGAGCAAGTATAGGAAATCTGTGACAATTTTGCTTCTACCATCCCAAAATGTCAAAAGTCTCACAATATTCTTTAAATATTTCATTAAAATACTTGTCTAATTCTGACGTGTTGCCACCACCAAATATTTGTGTCTTTTGTTTCTTATACTTTGCAAAGATTGATCGTCTTTTCAAATCTATTTTACTTATATTTTTAGGCACAATATCATTATCACCTAATTCTAAAATAGCTAAAAATTTTGAAGTACTACTCTGAGGCTTCATTTTCTCCTTATAATTTTGGTACAAAGCAAATAAAATCTCTTTAATATTCTTTTCTGCTATTGCATCTGTTTCATCTCTATATAATTTAATCAACATAAATTCCACAAAATATAATTTATGCCTTAGATTAAGTATCATTGCAATATAAAGCAACTTATTCATCTTTAATGGATCTCCCAAATACTTCTCAAATTTAATTTTCATTCTTAATCTCATTGAATATACATCACATTCATCATTTTCTTGTCACTACTTTAATATAGAATAAATAGAACTGATTTCATGTGCAAAAGTGTTAGAAGTGATATATAAAGAAACAGAAACTTTTAATGTCAACTCATAAAAAACTTACAATAGAAATGCAGAAAGTCTAATATTATTCCAATCAACACTTGTTAACTTTCCATCCAAAGTATGTAATTCTGCTTGTGTTTGGCCGTCTGATCTAAGTATCACATTTCCATTATGATTCCTATTAACATCATATTCATTATATTGAAGATATATTCTAAAGCATGGGTCTTGTTTATCAAACCTATCAAAAGCTCTTTCAAATTTTCCAGCTACACTCAACATCAAATAAGTTGAATTCCATCTGGTTGGCACATCCAAACACAATGATTTCTTGCTTTCAATTTTTTTCATTTCTACACATTCTTTGAACTTGCTTAATCTAGAGGGGGATTGCTTAACATATTTAATAGCATTCCTAATTCTTATCACAAATTAATTTATATCTTTCAAGCCATCAATAACAATTAAGTTGATTATGTGAGTTACACATCTCATATGAATAAATTCTCCTTTTAAAATAGTAGAATTCCAATTAATCATCTTTTTCTTGAAACTATTGATAGCAATATCATTTGAACTTGCATTATCAATGGTAATAGTGAACATTCTATTAGTTCTTCAACCTCTCAAGTAATTTTCAATAGTTAAATTGATTGTCTCGTTTTTATGACTTGTAATTGGACAAAAATCAAAAATTTTTAATGCAACTTCCAATCTTTATCGATAAAATGAGAGGTTAAAATCATATAGTCGATTTTTTTGATTTGATATCCATGTATCAATGGTCAAAGAAATTCTTTGGGTTGAATCATGCTTTCAATTTTTCCCTTTCAATTGTATATAATTCTACACAATCACGTGCTACTATCCATCTTGAAGGAATTCTAAACTTTGGACATATCATAGTTATACATGCTTTAAACCCTTCTCTTTCTACAAATTTAAAAGACAATTCATCCATTATAATCATTCTAGCTAATGCTTTTCTAGATACATTTTGATTAAATTTCTAGGAAATGAGTGATCTCTCACCCTTTCTTGCACCTATTTGAAAACTCAATTGTGTTTGATTTGTTTCAATAGCATGAGGATGTTTTTTGCAGAAGGTCATATGAGATTTCAAGCTTGTTGTTCTATTCTTATATGGATTGCAAAAAAAAACAACTTTATTACTATATTTGTATTTGACTTTAATCTCATTAGCAGCATTAGTAAACTTCGTAAAATACTCTCATACCTCACTTCTTGATTTTATTATTTTTCATTTGCTTAATTTTTCTCTTGTACCCACCAAAGGTCCAGATTGTGAGATTGAACGACTATTATTCATATCTATATTTGAAATATTTCCTTGCATTGACATCTAAACAAATAAACATACAATTTTAATTAAAAAATTATATATAACTACAATTAGATTACAACTCAAAAAGGAACATAGAAAAATTAGATTAAAAATCTAAACTTGTACTTGATAAAAAAAAACTAAAAATGGACATGAACATCAAAAATTGTCAACATATGCCTAAAAAGCCAAAGGGAACAAAAATGAAAGTGTGTTTGAGAAATTACAACTCAAAAAGGCTAAATTTTCATAAATTTAAAGTCGGAAAAGTAGAAATTAAGGACCCATCTATCCAATTCTTCAAACTTTATAATTAAAGAATCATCTACCAAATTCTTCAAATTTCATAAAGATACTTTTAGTTCCCAAATATTCAATGGTGAAATTGAACGTCAACCACCAGAAATCGACTCCTTTCACATGTGACAAAACAAAAACCTTAGGGGTGCATTTGGTTCAAGTAATCATACATAACCTTGGTTAAGTGATTACCAGAGAATAAAACATAACATTGGAATAAAGTATAACCTTAGATAAAAACCTTGTTTGGTTGGAGGTTTTAATATATAACTTAGTTTAACATTTTACTAAATTATTACAATCAATGAAATGACAATCGATAAAAAAAACGACCGATCGAAAAATCTAAACTTGTACCACGGCCATGCGGCGACGGCGATAATGGACATGACGACGGCGACGATGGCCGGCGGCGATGATGGCCTAACGATAGACCAATCGGCGACGCTGACGAAGTGTAAATCGATTGATTTTAATTACAGACTCGAAGGCTAAATCGATATTGACAAATTTAATATCGGGTAATATTGGAAAAAGCCCTTATCAAATCAACAAAAACCTTGGTTCTCCAAGATTTTTCGATTCCCCCAAAAAAGGTTCTTGTTCATAACCAGGTAATGAACAATTACCAGGTAATTGTTTATAACTTAAACCAAACAAGGTTTTTGTTGATAACCTAACAAGGTTATTAACAAAAACCTCCAACCAAACGCACCCTAGAAGTTCATAGAAACAGGAAAAACAATCAAACGAGCAATGTGTGAAATGCCTACTTCAATCAGTAAGCAATACAAAAAGAAAGAACTTTTACTAACAAAATACAAGTCAATTCGAAAACTTATTCTTCGTTTCCCTTCAATCAACAATGTAAGAAGTTTTACCCTCTCCATCCATCAACCTAGAAAACCTATCGGACCACACTATTTCGACCAATAAAAGTGATGAAAAAATAACAATCACTTCATAAAACTGACACCTTCATGGAACAAAAATCACAAATCCTAAGCACGAGAATACTAGAAACTTTACATACGCACCTTTCAGATCAAAGGCTTTTCGAGGTTCTTGATCCCTAATTCTTCTTGGTCCTTAGCTCTCGAACCGCGTCGTCTAATTGAGTGGGGATCTTGAGAAGGAGAGGCGATGACTAACGATAATATAATAGAATAAAAGTCAAAAAAGTTTCATATTTTTTAAGTTCTGGTTCGCGTTTAAAAGTCGACTGTTGGCTGATCTACTCCAAATTGATTAACCGATTAAATTGATTTTTTTCATTTTGAAATTGAACCGAATCAAAATAATAAAAAAAACTGATATTTTTTGTTTTGAAAAACCGAATTTCCAACTAAGCCGAATCGAACTTTTCAGTTTAGTCAGTTCGGACGGTTGATTCAGTTTAACCGAAGTTTTGCACATCCCTAATCTCAACTCTTATTGAATGCCAAAAATATTTCTAAGATTTGAAAATTTTTACATTACGTCCTTTGTATAACCTCACAAGTCTTTCTCATGAAAAAGATATATCCAACATCATTTTTTTCCCATAAATTCTTCTTCATGATATTTTTTTTGCATAAAAGCCACTTTAGACGTCTAATGTCTTTTAACAAGTGTTCTTGTTATTTATTCACAATTATTTTCTGATATAAAGACTCTTTTTCTCATAAGGACAAACAGAATTTGATAAGAAAGCAATACGCAGTAAATATTCCAGCGCAAATTCTGATCTGGCCATGAGCAGTTGATCCATCCGTCTCAAGAAATGGCATTGGTCCTACAGTTGTCTGTTTCAAGATACCTTGACAAATTATCTGATTTTATCAAGGGAGAGATATGTAAAGTGTTAGGGGTTAAAGAAGAAATTAAGAGACTTCATAGAAAATTATCAAGAATCAGTCCTTATATTCAAGATGCAGAAAAAAGAAGACATACAGATGCTGCTATCGACAATTGGGTGAAGGAATTAAAAGACGTAATGTATGATGCAGAAGACATAATTGATCTTTGCATGGTCGAAGGTGGAAGATTATTGGAAGCTCAACCATCTGCTTCTTCAGGGCTATGCTCTCCGGTCAATTTGCTTTCATCTTGTTTTCAATGTTCTAAGATCCGCAGAAACATTTGGAATCACATAAAAAGAGTTAATGATAGACTCGACGAAATCAAAGAGGACAATAATGTGGTACCCAGGTTAGTAGCACATGAAAACAAAAGCTTCCAAAATAACTCACTAAGGACATCATCTCCCACCTCTCCCACATATGTGGCCACTGATATCGTAGGGACACAAATTATAGATGCGGCAACCCAAAAGTTAATTTCGGTGATAGAGCAAAGCAAAAAAAAGTGTAGTGTGTTGGGAATTTCTGGGATGGGAGGAATAGGCAAGACCACTCTAGCACAAAAAGTATTCAACGATGAAATGGTGAAACAACAGTTTCCAAAAAGAGTGTGGTTACATGTATCCAAGCATTACTCTCAGGTTGAAATACTCAAACAGCTATTGAGAGGTGTAGGAGGGAATGATGATGGTGTTCAAAGTAGAGCAGAAGTCGATGGTAGAATTGTTCCTTTTCTTTCTGAAAGTTTGCTTCTTGTGCTGGATGATATATGGAGTACAAACGTATGGAGAGATTTGCTCAGAAATCTCATATTGAATGGATCATGTAGGACTGCTATCTTATTTACCACTAGGCGTGAAGATGTGGCAACAGAAATGAGAGCTGATTTTGTCCACTCTGCTGAGAAAATGGACGAAGGCAGTGGTTGGGAATTAATTAGAAAGATTATTTTTGGAGATGAGGAGGATGAAAGAATTTCTGAATTGGAAGAAGTTGGTATGGAAATTGTCAGAAAATGTGATGGTCTTCCTCTGGCAGTCAAAGTGACGGCTGGTGCTTTATTTCACAAGGAACGGACCAAAAGGGAGTGGAAAAAAGTTATTGAAAGTGATTTATGGTTTATGAACGAGATCGATGATGAACTATCCAATGCTTTATACTTGAGTTATGAGGATTTACCCAGTCATCTCAAACAATGTTTTCTTAGTTGTGCTTTCTACCGTGGCATATCATTTCGATGGGACATAATCCGATTGTGGGTAGCCGAAGGGTTCGTGATTGAACAATCAGATAATTTGATGGAAAATATCGCAGAAGACTACTATAAAGAACTCATTGCAAGAAACCTTTTGCAAAATGATTTTAGAATTTTGGACGGTATAAAATTTGTTATGCATGATGTTTTACGATCTTTTGGGGAAAAACTAATGGAAGAGGAAGGGATTATCATTATTGATGGTCAATGCACAAGTACAAATTCTTCGACAAAGATTCGTCGTTTGTCCATCTCAAACCAAGGTGATGTGGTTTCTCTTCCCAATGTGATAATAGATCAAAAGTGTTTGAGAGCCCTACACCTCGTTAATTGCCCTCAAATCGAGCGAATAGAAAATCATGCATTTGAAAGCTTAAAGCGTCTCAGAGTCTTGGATTTGCGTGATACATCCATAGACAGCCTCCCAGATTCTCTTATAAAATTGTTTCATCTAAGATACTTGAATCTTGATCGAACAAAGATTAAAAGGCTTCCCGAATCCATTGAGTGTCTTGCAAACCTGCAAACTTTGAGTCTCGAGGGCTGTAAATCACTGCGTGAGCTTCCAAAGGGCATCACGAGGTTGAGCAATTTGAGGTGCCTTCGAATTTGCAGGACTCCGCTCACCCATGTTCCAAAGGGAATTGGGAAGTTGAAAAATCTCAACCATCTCGATGGATTTTTAGTCGGCCATTGTGACTCCATGAGCAAGATGGATGGAGGTTGTGACTTGGACGAGTTGCAATCTTTGTGCAACCTAATTGATCTGTTTATTGATAAATTGGAAAGGGCAACAACGAGAGGAAACAGAAACTTTGTGCTTGCGAACAAAACATTTCTTAAGAGATTGACACTTGGATGGACAATGAATAATAATGAAGACAATGAGGAGCAAATCACTGAGGCGGAGAGGATATACAACCAACTCAGTCCTCCAGCGACCCTCGAATTTCTTCATACCATCAATTTCCCTGGCCGACATTTTCCAAAGTGGATGACATCCACTTCTGCACTCGATTCTTTGGCTCACCTGACATTTTTGGTTCTTTTTAATTTTCCATCATGTACGGTGCTGCCTCCATTGGGGCAACTACCCAATCTTAAATTCCTACACATTGAAGGAGCAGAAGCAATCAGGAGAATTGGGCCTGAATTCTTCGGCTGCAGAATGCCTGCATTCCCAAAACTTGAGCATATAAAATTCGAAAGCATGCTCAATTGGGAAGCGTGGGTATTGCGTGAGACACAGGACGTTGTGGAACCTAACAAGGATGTTCATGCAAGCAACTTCAATTTGTTTCCTAATCTGAAAAAATGTGGCTTCCTCCACTGCCCAAAGCTGAAAAATAGCATCCTTCCCTCAACTAGCTATTTACAAATTAATCTTTGTCCAAATTTGGAATATGTGGAGAAGGTTGGCATGTTGCAGCATTTGGTAGTTGTTTTCCCCTCGTCAATAGAACAGCTTCCACAGTGGGTGTCAAGCCTGATCAATGCCACTTTGCATAGTTTGCACGCATTTTACATGAAATGCAATTTACTGGTACTAGATAGTTGCAGAAAGGGGAAGCAAAATTGGCACATCATCCAACAAATTCCAGAAGTTGTTATTTATAGCATTGATGGTGAAACACGCTTATTGCTCAGTAAGGACTCATACAAATACGAAATAATGGATGAGTTTGGAAGTTTCATCATCCTCCCTTGTAAGCCTCTGATCATCTATTTTTTTACCATAGCTTATTGCATATCTTTCAATATTGTTAGGGGAAAAAAAAACTTGTACAACTATTTTATTCTATGGACAGGATCAATCAATTTTACTGGATGTCTCCCAAGAGACAGGAGAGGATCAATCAAGCTTTCATGGCTACTTGTTTCCTCCATTATGATCAAGGTTAGTAAGATTTTATAATATAATGCAAATAAAATGTACTTGTTTCTTTATTGGACCAAGGTGCATATTTCCACTGTATCTTTTGGTGCTGCACTGCTTCTATCTATATATAATTTATCATCGGATTTTAGTATTTGTAGGCTTGCAACTCTGTCTTTTATTTGCCTAAAGCTAGCTACTCTTGTGGAAAAAGATTAGCTGTCTCTATATTTAGAATAAATGATTTGGATTATGTAAGCTACTTATTTGTGTCTATTTCCTTAGAGACAAATGTTTTGAATGGTATATTGTAAGTCGTAAGCTATTTATTTGTTTCCTCTCGTGAATATTGTTTGAATGTTATTGCATATTGTAAATTACTATTTGTGCTCTCTATCTATATATTGAAATATTATCATTCGTTCTATTTCTTTAAAATGATACAGAACTCTTTTCCATATATTAAATTTATAATATGGAAGTTTGAATCTTATTGCTTTTGGATTCACAATGAGTCACTATGTTTATGAATAAAATAGACTAGTTGCTTCAGTCTTGTATTTAGTTAAGCCTTTTCTAATTTTGACAGTGAGAAAATTTATATGGATTCATTGGCATAAAGGAATAGAGAATGTACTTACATTCTCTTCCCTTGTTTACCCACAGAAAAAATAAAAAATAATCTCCGTGGAATGACGAATTGGTAAGATCGTGTGACAATTTACGGATGAGATATGAATCGAATTTTGATGAAAATTCTAAAATCTTCTTCGGACTCAGAATTGTCTTCTATAGCCTTATCAATTACGTCAAGGTCCAAAGAATATTTTGTGATTTATTTCCCTCATAATGATCCGAAATGAATCGATGGGAATCGCTAGATATAAATAATTTAGAAAATTATTCTGAAAATATTAAAACATTTAAAAAATAATAATTTGAATCGACCAGACTTTCAGATGCATACGCCGATTGAACCTTCTCAATGGCTATGTTACTCATCTCCATCCATATAAGATTGAAATCTATTAATTTAATAGTTTTTATTAATCTGTTTTACGGTCATTATAAGGAAGATAAATTATAAAGGATTCTATTAATTTTGATATGATAATCAAGACAGGTAAAAATCATCTAAATTCAAATAAAAAAAATTTAAATCTTTTTCGAAATCGATTTTTATTTTATCCGAAATGGATTATGTCACGCTCATCGCATATACAGACAACATGTTTGCATATGAGTATCCAACTGTCGAACGCGTCGACATTGGCACGTGTAACGTGTGTTACACGTACCATCAACGTGTTCTTTCTTTTCCAACACAGCCGCCACCATTCGACTCTTTTTATCAGCTTTTTCCCAAAAAAAAAAAAAAAAAACTGAATATTTCGTGGTGATTGTACCTAAAATCCAATTGCTGGGCCAAATGAATAACTGTGGAAGAACGATCGAGAATTTGCTTATCCGAGACTGATAGTCTCGACCTTCCCATAGAGGGGATCGATGAGATCAGATCATGATCCAGCAATCAGCGACAGAATTTAATGTCATTCTAACAAGAGTATGTTATTCTAATATCTGTATCATCAACATCTAAAACTGTACATATATATATCTGTCAATTTATATTAACGAGTCCAATATAAGTTAACAAAATATATGATTTATTAACCATTTGCAAGATTAGTCTACACGTGACCAGACTGGTCTCATGTTTTTAATTGCTATGTTGTATATATAGAGTGCTATACAAGAGTTGACATATATAAATTAATTTGTCTTCTATTTAAAAAATTAGATCGTCATTGAAATTAAATGAGACCAGTCTCTTGCATTTATCAAGTAATGCGTTTAAACTAGCTTGATGCAATCTTTATATACATAATAACATAAACGCTGGATCGCATGTATGTATAAATTTTTTTTTTTTTTTTTTTTTTTGATATCAAACAAGAATCATGCATTCAAGCGATTGCTCTGATACCTATCTTAATAATAATAGCATGAACAATTACAATATATTTCATCTACGATTACGGTGAATCATCCTTTTGAACCACGAACTAAATTCCACCAACTTTTGATGTTCTTTTCTTTGTTATCCTCAAATTTTTCATCATTATATCATTCCTTCTTTTTTTTTTTTTTTAACTTGGACGTATTTTTATAACATGAAAAAATATGGGCAGTCAAGCAACTACACGTGGCAATTGCTAATCAACCGTCAACATCGACACCATCAGTTTTTGGTGAAGTTAAAAAAGACAGAGAACTATGGAGATAAGGAGAAATTATTTTCCCTCCCTCTAATCCTTTCTCTCTTTTCTTTTTATCATCTAAATAAATAATTTTTTTTCTCTTCGAATATAAGAAATTTTAAAAAGATTTAAGTAGAACAATAATATTTTATTTTAGAGGAAAACAGCAACCAGAGATAGAAATATAAATGAAATCCATATGAGATGCAACTCGATCTACATAGTTGCTAAGATTTAAGCATGAACATATGGCACGCTACGATAAACATTTAAAAACAAGTTGAAAAGAATGCTAAGATTGTACTCATGCAAAAGCCTGTAACGTATTTAATTTGACGTTTTCTTTTAGCAAAAGAATGGTAGTTTTGTTCTGATGAAAATTGTTGAATAATATTGTAATTATTTGAATCTAGTATATACATCTTAAATTCGTGATTTCCATTAGCTCAGACAAATAAAAGCTCAAGCAAAAGAAATATGAATCCGTGTTATTTCTTCCTGATGCAAATCCCTTCTTGCTGCTGAATTGCCGATGGCTCATCTCAAAAGCTAAAATAGCTAGGGTTCGTAGTTGCAATCTATTTTTGAGTCATTAATTTGAATGAATTGGTGGCTTTAGAGAAAATGAATATGGATTGAATTTAGTGGACCCTTAACTTTGATTTGAGCTGATGATGTCACTTATGTAGTGTCTAATTTCAGTGAGATTGTTTGTGCAAATTAAAGGGTTTATGACATTTTGGTTCAATTTTGATTTACTAAGTCTTTTAAATAAAAATGGATTTTTTTTCGAATAATTTACACTTCATTGTCGTCTCTCAAATTATTTATCATCACAGTTGGAGTACTAATCTTAGATATATATTTTCTAAAAAAGCTATCGGCAAGTTCACAGTAGACTCATGCATATTTACTCTGCCCAGAAGAGTTAAAAGGTGTTCCTGCTTACGGACATCTCATTCACAATGTCCCGATGGGAGAAAGACAGCAGCACATAAAGGTAGTTGACATTGAATCAATAATTGCACGTAGACTGTCCTGTGGGTGGGGCCATTAGTAAATCAATAGAAATATTTATACAATTGACAAAGATCAATTTCGAAAATGATTTAAAATTCTATTCTAAATTCAAATGACTATTTACTATTTTATCAATCACGTATAAAACATAGTTCTCCTATGATTTACTCTCTTTTGAATTTTGAGAGATCGAAACGAGAAGATCATTAGATTGACAATTTCAATTTTATACAATAATGATACATAATTAAGCTGATTCAACTTAAATTAGGACTAAATTGACTTATTATTATGGAAATACTTTATTTTTAAAACTATGAATAATTTGATATGATATAATTTAACTTCTTAAATAGTCGATTTTATCTTACTTTTCATATTTTCTTTATAAATATATAATTATTTTGTATTCAAAGTGTACCGCCCGAGGACTACACTGCACAGTAACGCATGGAGGTAACTGACATTGAATCAACAATTGCACGCTGACTAAAAAAACAAGGATGTATCTATCACACCTCAATCAACCATGAGAAGTTTGGTCGAGACGGATAAATACAAAGGTGTCGTTCCTCCATATGTTAGTTACTAGTCTCAAGAGTCAAAGACTATCGTGATTTATCTCTCTTACGATGACCTGAAAACGGACTGATAGGGACCGTTAAATTAACGGATTCTAACTTTTGCATCGTGAGAAGTTTGGTCGAGGTGGCTGTCAAGTTTTAGTCACGAAGATTACCTCACAATGAATGCCTCGATTTGTGTCGGCCAACGTTATTTCTACACTGCGTGTTTAGGTTGGCTTCTCTTTGCGAGTAGCTAGGCACCAATTTGTCAATGAAAAGTTTGATGTTGAATCTGAGACAGTTATCAGTAAATCTTATGCATAGGAGGGCTCCTCCCCACATTGAACCATCCAACTTAGCGAAAATTTAATTTCTGAGTCGGTAGAAAACTTTAGATGTCGTTCTCAATATCCCAAATGAATTTAGGATCTTTATACCTTAAATTTACTTACAGAATTTCAGGTCCTCAGTGATTAAACAATCAAATAAGTATTATACTCGGTTTCCTATTGTATATCGAGAAAAAAAAATGACAACTAGCATTGCTCGCACATTATAATTAAGACAGGCTTAAAAGAAGAGTAAGAAATGGAATAAAATAAAGAGTTTCTTATCATCGTGTGCATGTTTTGAAGTGTAAGGAAGGCGGAGTGAATAGTAACTTACAGAGTACCTTTTTATACCGAAGAGGAGGAGTCAACCACGCATGTAGATAGGTTGCTTTGCTTGGCCTCTCTTCCTACACATTACACATATAGAGCACTGGTACATGTTCCTTTTTGAACTCTCAAAAAGCAGGGAAATGAACGCGGATGGAGAGTTCATGCTCCTCGAGGTTCAGGCATGTCTGTCTCTTATTTCCTTTCTTGTGCTCTGCGGGAGAAGAATTAAGAAGAGCAAGTTATTAAGCAATGCAAATTTTTGGTCGGTTATTCTAGACAATTGCCTCCAAGGCAAACGTAGTCGAAGCCAAGAAGGTCCACCTCAGAATTATATTGAAGAGGTCAGCTATTTGCTACTTCGGAAAAGATTCGTGATCGCTTTGTGGGTTAATTAAGATCTTGTTTTATAAACAAGGGCGTCGTTTAATGCATCAAAATAACCAAGCCACTCATCCGAGCCTCAGATTCTAAATAATTGCGGGCCTCTCGAGCTTTAAGTAATATATAAGATGCTAAATTTTATATCTGCGCGAGGAGACAATCAACACAGGCCGTTGTTAATTCAATAAATTAATTGTAGATGAGAATTCAGGGTTGTTAGATACTACGTCATTATTCCATCTCCAATTTAAAATATGATTAATAAAAAAAAAATAACAGTGATAAATTAAACTACAATAAAAAATCAATTTGGATTCATCGATAATAAAAGTTATATATCTTTTCAGACAATTAATTAAAAAATATCGAGAGTAAAAATAAGATCTACATACGATATTCATTGATGTAAAAAAAATTATAATAGAGTCTCAAGAAAAATTATATGAAGAATTCTAGAAAAAAGAGATATTACATAACATATATTGAACTAATTAAAAATATGTACGAAGAAGTAACGACCAAAGTAAAGATTTCAGGTGGATTAACTGAAGTATTTTCAATAAAAATAAAGTTACATCAAGAATCAGCTCTAAGTTTATATCTTTTTTATATTAATCGTGAACGAACTCACTAGACACATTCAAGATACAATATCACAGTACATATTATTTGCAGATAATATTATTTTAGTAGATGAAATACATGAATAAGTAAATGTTAAATTAGAATCTTGACGGAATATACTAGAAGTAAAAAATTTTAGACTTAGTAGAGTAAAGACAGAATATATGGAATTTAAGCTTAGCAATATTAGATGTAATAAGACAAGTGTTAAGATAAGAGATGACGAGTTATTTGGAATTGGGAGCTTTAAATATTTAGGATCATTTTTGCAAGGTGATAGAGAGATTGAGAAAGATGTCTTACATAAAATATAAACAGAATGGTTGAAATAGAGGAAAACTTTAGGTGTTTTATGTGATTGTAAAGTATCTCTAAAACTTAAAGGAAGTTCTACAAAATGACGATTAGATCTGCTATGTTATATGACGTTGAATATTGAGCTACGACTCTAATATAAGAACAAATTAAAAAATGAGAGTTGGAGAGATGAGAATGTTAAAGTGGATGTGTGGATATACGAGGATAAACAGAATAATAAATGAGAGCATCAGAGAGAAAATCAAAGTTCTATCTATTGAAGGAAAGCTCTGAGATACACATTTTAGGTGGTACAGATATGTACTTAGACGATCAATAAATGCTCTAGTTAGGTATTGTGAAACGATGACAAATATACACATCAAACAAACAAGGAAGAGAAATACAAAAAACAAATTCAAATTAACAATAATAAAATAAGATAAAATTTATTTAAGTACAGATGACGATTTAGTAGGAAATAAAATTCAATAACATAGAATGATCTATATAACCAATTTCATGGTGGGATAGATTGGATTGTTGTTGTATAAATTAAAATACATGAATGAAAAATATTAATAATTTTAATAACATAATTTATTTTTTAAAAGGAGCGTAATTAATCTTATGGTCCCTTCACATTAAAGCGACGGTGACCAGACTTGGAGTGGATTGGCGTTACACAATGCGTTGACTGACCTCTACACAATGCGTTGACTGACCTCTCATAAGTTCTAGATATACAGAGTCTCTCAGCAAAAAACCTCAAATAGATATTAAAACAAAATATGTATATCATTTTAAAATACATCAGCTGATGAGTTGAGCAATTAGGAGATCACGCAGGCAGTAGCTCTATCTATTTTTATTTTTGCTTAAATCTTCAATCTTCAGTCAGTGAACGAGGTATGTTACTTTCTCTTCCTCTTTCTTTTGCTAGATTATTGTTTACTTCTCGTTCAGTTTATTTAGATATTCATAATTCTAGAAGAAGATCCGAACGAACTCAAATATCATTCAACTATTTTGTTGATCCTCTTTCTCAAAATGTCTGATCTATCAATTCAATTTGGGTATAAATTAAAAGAAGATACCTTTGTAAAATCTAAAAAAAAATAGATTGGCTGATTGGTCCAAATTATAAAAAAAATTCTAGTAGATAAATTTTTTATTTTACAAATTAATATATACCATGTTCATACATATATAATTTTTATTTAAATTTATATACAAATAATTTATAAAATAGAATAATCCAACTAGAGAATCTCATCGAGTAGAAGGAAAGATTTAAATTTATAAAATAAAATAATCATGTCTATAAAAAATAATTTTAAATTTATAAAAAAATAATTTTTATTTAATAAAATAAATCAAAGAAAGGGAGTTAGTAAAAAAATTTGTCTTACTTTTTTTTTAGATTTAATAGAGAATTATAGAAGTATACATAACCGCTTGATGCATCAATAAAATTTGTTTGTCTTGAAAATTTTCAGATAAAAAAGATATATCTTGCATCAATTAAATTTTAATTATTGGATAAGACTAAATAAAATAGAACATTTTAATTTGTTAATTTAATTTAGGCAAAAATAAAATCAAAAGATACCCTTAATTGTAAAATAAATAAATAAATAAATAAGAAAAAGAGATGTGATGTTTTGGTAAAAAAACATTCAACAAATATAATTCATAAAAATCAATATTTAAAATGTTTTTTAATCATATTCATAAAAGCATTATTTTTATTTAAATTCATAAAGAATAATTTTTGAAAAAGTTAATAATATAAAAATATCACATTCATAAATTCATAAGAAAACTATTTATAATTTTATAGAAATAGTTAACACAATAAAGAAATAATTGCGACTAATAAAAGTAAAACAATAAATTCATAGAAAAATAATTTGATAATCTCCATTTATAAAATTTTGAATCAATAAAATAAAATAAAGCATATTTTAAATAAATTTAAATTTCATGAAATAATTTATAATTTTATTTAATTAAAAAATAATCCCATGCATCCATTAAATAAATAATTTACGTTAGAAAAAAAACTTAGATTTTTAACTCCCTTTTGAGATTTTTTTTTTATAAAAAAGACAGATCTTTGAAAGTTGATTTTTGCTCATTTAGATTTATTAAAGAAACTATAAAATTGAAAATAATTAGTATAGTTATTGCATTGTCAATTAGTCATTTATTCGATCAATAATATTTGATTAATTAATTATTGTTGTGCAAGTTTGGCCAGCCACTATTTCCCAACTCTTGTTGAATGCCAATAATATTTCTAAGGTTTGAAAATGTTTCCTCTACATCCTTTGTATAATCTTATAATTAAGTCATTCTCATGAAAAAGATATATCCAACATGATTTTTTTCCCCATAAATTCTTCATCAGATATTTCTTTCGCATAAAAGCCATTTAAGATGTTTAATATATATCTTAACAAGGTATTCTTGTTACTTCTTCACAACTCATTTATATGATATAAAGGCTCTCTTTTTCTGAAGGACAAACAGAAGTTGATAAGAATGCAAGCATAGGCAGTAAGAATTCCAATACACATTTTGATCTGGTCTTGAGCAGTTTCAGTTCATTCGTTCGTCTCCAGAAATGGCAGTGGTCCTAGAGTTTTTTGTTTCAAGATACCTTGACAAATTATCTGATTTTATCAAGGGAGAGATATGTAAAGTGCTAGGGGTTAGAGAAGAAATTGAGAGATTTCATAGAAAATTATCAAGAATCAGTCTCTATATTCAAGATGCAGAGAAAAGAAGACAGAGAGATCGTGCGATCGACAATTGGGTGAAGGAATTAAAGGACATCATGTATGATGCAGAAGACATAATTGATCTTTGCATGGTCGAAGGTGGAAGATTATTGGAATCTCAACCATCTACTTCTTCAGAAGTACGCTTTCGGGTCAGTTTACTTTCCTCTTACATTCAGTCTTCTAAGTTAAGCAGAGACATTTGGAATCAAATAAAAAGAGTTAACCATAGACTTGATGAAATAAAAGAAGACACTAGTGTTGTACCCAGATTATTCGAGCACATAACTGAAGGCTTTCAAAATAACTCAGTAAGGAGGTCATCACCTACCTCTCCCACACATGTGGCGACTGATATTGTCGGGAAACAAATTGTAAATGTTGCCCAAAAGTTAATTTCGAAGATAGATCATAGCAAAAAAAAGTGTAGTGTGTTTGGAATTTCGGGGATGGGCGGAATAGGCAAGACTACTCTAGCACAAAAAATATTCAACGATGAAATGGTGGAAAAACAGTTTCCAACAAGAGTGTGGTTGCATGTATCCAAGGATTACTCTCAGGTTGAGATACTCAAACAGGTAATGAGAGGTGTAGGAGGGAATGATGATGGTGTTCAAAGTAGAGCAGAAGTCGAAGGCAGAATTGTTCCTCTTCTTTCAGAAAGTTTGCTTCTTGTGCTGGACGATATATGGAGCGCAAGTGTATGGAAAGATTTGCTCAGAAATCTCATTTTGAATGGTTCTTGTAGGACTGCTATCTTATTTACCACTAGGCATGAAAATGTGGCAAGAGAAATGAGAGCTGATTTTGTCCACCCTGCTGAGAAGATGGACGAAGACAGTGGTCGGGAATTAATTAGAAAGATTGTTTTTGGGAATTGTCAGAAAATGTAATGGTCTGCCTCTGGCAATTAAAGTGATGGCTGGTGTTTTATTTCATAAGAAAAGGACCAAAAGCGAGTGGAAAAAAGTGGCTGAAAGTGATTTATGGTCGATGAAAGAGATCGATAATGAACTATCCAATGCTTTATACTTGAGCTATGAGGATTTACCCAGTCACCTCAAACAATGTTTTCTTAGTTGTGCTTTCTACCGTGCCATATCATATCGATGGGACATAATCCGACTGTGGGTGGCCGAAGGGTTTGTGATTGAACAGCCAGATAATTTGATGGAAAATATCGCAGAAGACTACTACAAAGAACTTATTGCAAGAAACCTTTTGCAAATTGATTTTAGACTTGCAGATGGTGCACTATTTGTTATGCATGATGTTTTACGTTCTTTTGGGGAAAAACTGATGGAAGAGGAAGGGATTATCATTAATGATGGTCAATGCAGAAGCACAAATTCTTCCACAAAGATTCGTCGTTTGTCCATCTACCAAGGTGATATGTTCTCTCTTCCCAATGTGATAATAGAGCAGAAGTGTTTGAGAGTCCTACACCTCGTTAATTGCCCTCAACTCGAGCGAATAGAGAATCATGCATTTGAAAGCTTAAAGCGTCTCAGAGTCTTGGATTTGTGTGATACATCCATAGACAGCCTACCAGATTCTATTATGAAGTTGATTCATCTAAAATATTTGGATCTTGATCGAACGAAGATTAGAAGGCTTCCTGAATCCATTGAGTGTCTTGTAAACCTGCAAACTTTGAATCTCTCGGGGTGCGAATCACTGCATGAACTTCCAAAGGGCATCACAAGGTTGAACAATTTGAGGTGCCTTAAGATTTCGAATACTCCGCTCACCCATCTTCCAAAGGGAGTTGGGAAGTTGAAAAATCTCAACCGTCTGAATGGATTTTTGGTCGGCCATTGCGACTCCATGAGCAGGATGGATGAAGGTTGTGACGTGGACGAGTTGCAATACTCGTGCAGCCTAATTGATCTATTTATTGATAAATTGGAAAGGGCAACAACGACTGGAAACAGAAACTTTGTGCTTGCGAACAAAACATTTCTCAGGAGATTGAAACTCGGATGGACAATGAATAATAATGAAAACAATGAGGAGCAAATCACTGAGGTGGAGAGTATATGCAACCAACTCAGTCCTCCAGCAACTCTAGAAGTTTTTCGGATTATCAATTTTCCTGGCCGACAGTTTCCAGAGTGGATGGTGTCGACTTTTGCACTTGACTCTTTGGCTGATCTAGCATTTTTGTATTTGGTCAAATTTCCATCATGTACGGTGTTGCCTCCATTGGGCCAACTACCCAATCTTAAACACCTACACATTGTAGGAGGAGAAGCAATCAAAAATATTGGGCCTGAATTCCTCGGTTGCAGAATGCCTGCATTCCCAAAACTCGAGTATCTAGCATTCCAAAGTATGCTGAATTGGGAAGCATGGGTATTGCGTGAGGCACAAGATGTTGTGGAACCTAACGAGGATTTTCATTCAAGGAACCTTAATTTGTTTCCTAATCTGAAAAGATGTCACATCGTCGGCTGCTCAAAGCTGAAAAATAGCGTTCTTCCGCCAACGAGGTGTTTGCAAATTAAAAACTGTCCAAATTTGGAATATGTGGAGAAAGTTGGCATGCAGCAATGGCAGCAATTGGAAGTTATTTTCCCCTCTGAAATACAACGGCTTCCACCTTGGGTGTCAAGCCCGATTAATGTCCCTTTGCATAGTTTGCACATATTTTACATGAGATGCAATTCACTTCTACTAGATAGTTGCCGCAAGGGAAAGCAAAATTGGCACATCATTCAACAAATTCCAAAAGTTGTTATTTATAGCATTGATCGTGAAACACGCTTGTTGGTCAGTAAAGACTCGTACAAATACGAAATCAAGGATGAGTTTGGAAGTTTCATCACCCTTGTAAGTCCTCTGATCATCTATTTTCTTACCATACCTTAATTGCATATCTTTCAAGGAGAAAAAAAAACTTGTACAACTATTTTATTCTATGGACAGGATCAATAAATTTTAACCGATGTCCCCCAGGCACAGGATCAATCAAGCTTCCATGGCTAATTGTTTCCTCCGTCGTGATCAAGGTTAGTAACTAATAATGGTAGATTTTATAATATCATCACAAATAAAATGTACTTGTTTCTTTATTTCTAGTTGAAGGCGGCTTGTTGGAATTGATATAATTTGACCAGGGCGCATATTTCTACTAAATCGTATTGGTGTTTGATGACACTCTGTTTCTTTCTTTATATAATTTATTTATTTGTCGAAAGCTACTCTTTCTTGAAAAAGATTATTTGACTTTGTATTTAGAATAAATATTTTGGATTGTGTATTGTAACCTGTCAGCTATTTATTTATGTTTGCTTTCTCAGAAATGTTTGGAATAGTACACTTAGACCCGGCCAAGGTCCGGGTCAAACCCGGACCCGACCTGGAATCGGACCATGGTCAACGGTGCAGTTAAGCAAGATCAGAGGTTTGACTGACCGTGGCCGAGCCTATTAGGCGGTCGGTCTCGGTTTTTAAACCGAACCGAAAAATCGAACGGCGGTTTAAAAAAAAAAATTAACGCCACGATTTCGTGGCGTTTGTAATGGGCGACCAGGATCGGCCCGGCCGGACCGACAGTCGACCATTTTTTAAAACAAAAAAAAGCAGCGACCACGATTTCGTGGCCGTTGATCATCAGCGACCCGCGATTTCGTGGCGTTGTCTGTGATCGACCGCAGTCCCCGGGTCGGCTCGGACCGTGGTTGGCCGTTGGATTTTTTTATTTATTTTATTTATATTTTTTTTTCCTATAAATACACCTCCATTCCCTTTCATTTTTTCACAAATCACAACTTCTCTTCTCTAATTCTCATTCCCTAATCCCTCATTTGCTTTCAAGTCATATTTTTACAAATGTCTAGAGCCGGATCAAGTCGTAAAGTGCGTAGGTGCGAGGAAAGAGGTAATGCCACCACCGCGAGTTCGAGTTCGAGCAAGGCGGCGATTTACCTCAATTCGATATCGGCGACTATGATCTTGATATTTCCGGTGATGAATTTCAAATACGTCATCATCATCAAAGTCAAGAAAGTAGGAGCAATACATCCAGTACGATGGCGGGTTCTACAGCTACAAGACCAACTCGAGTGCCTCGCCCCGCATCCGATATCTTCACCAAACATTTCGAAAAAGTAACGCTCCCTTCCGGTGATATGCAAGCAAAATACAAATATTGTTCAAAATGTTACAAATTTCAACAAGGAGGAGGTTACGAAACCCTTACTCGACATGTGGAGAGAAATCATCCGGTGGAAATTGGTATTGATCGTTCTCAAACTCAAATTCCGACATTCTCTTCTCAATCGGGTTGGGGTAACGAATCTAAACTCTTTAAATTTGATGAAACTAGATTTAGAGAAGAAACTGCTAAATTTTGTGCAATTGAACAACTTTCTTTTAGTTTTAGTGATAAATTATCTTTTGAAAATTGGCTTTCTACAAGTGCAAATCCTTCTATTAAACGTATCCCAAGAAATACTCTAAAACGTACACTTTTAAAATTAGTCTTAGAACAAAAAAAAGAATTGATTAAAGAATTTTCTAGTTTAAGAAGAAAGTTTCTTTTTTGTCGATATTTGGAGTGATCATTGACAAAGTTGTTCGTATATGGGTATCACTTGTCATTGGATTGATAATAATTGGGACATTCAAAAAAGATTGCTAGCATATAGATATTTTAACGAAACACAAAATATTTCACAACTTCTTTTTGTTATTTTAGAAGAATATGGTCTAACTTCTAAAGTTTTTTCAATTTTTTTTTATAATACTAGTGCAAATACCTCTAGTATTAGTGAACTTATTGATATATGTAAACCCTCAATAGGTGGAAGATTTTTTCATATTAGGTGTACATGTCACATTTTAAATTTGTGTGTTCAAGATGGACTTAAAAATTTAGGATCACATATTCAACCAATTAGGAGTGCAATTCATTATTTATGAACACATCCTCAAGTTATGAAAGAATGGAGAAAATTTTGTAAAATAAATGGTATGAAGCATAAACGATTTGCACGTGACGTTCCAACTCGTTGGAATTCTACTTATAAATTGTTGTTATCTACTTTTGAATACAAAGATTTATTATGTATGTTTTTTCATCAACATGTTTAATCACGTGATATTTATTTGTTTTCAAATCAATAGAATATATGCACTAGTATTTGTGAAATTTTAAAAGTTTTTAGTGATGCTAGTGACCAATTATCAGGTGTTTATTATCCAACTTCACATTTAGTTTTAATACATTGTTGTAATATTGCATGTATTTTTAATGAACATATTCAATCAAATGATACTTATTTATCTCAATGTATTTATGTAATGAAATAAAAATGGGAAAAATATTTCTTAAACATTCCTGAAATATTTTTATGTGCTTTTGTTTTAGATCCTAGACTTAAATTAGATGATTTGCAAGATATGTTAGCATTATATTATGAATCTTTAAACCCTATTACTGAAACTGCTCCTAATATTCCTTTGATTTTGTTTAATATTAAAACTCATTTACATGATATTTATAATGAATATAACATTAAATATGGTGAACAAACTATTGGACATTAAATACATCAATCCACTACAACTAGTATTATTACTTCTAAACTCACTAAAGCACAATTGTTATTAAGGCAACAGACTAAACGTCCACGAGGATCCTCAAGTTCCAGTCAGGAACTTGAGAATTATTTGACCACTTCTTTTGATTTTAGTGATGCAGATGAAGAAAGCTTCGACATTCTAAAATGGTGGTCGCAAAGAACTCAAATATTTCTAATCTTATCTATAATGGCAAAATAAATTCTAGCTTGTCCAGTTTCAACGGTTGTAGTGGAACAAACTTTTAGTATCGGAGGAAATACATTGGACGAGAGACGTTCTAGTTTAAGGCCGGAAAATTTGGAAGCGCAATGTTTACTCAATGATTGGTCAAAAGCTGCAAGTCGAACCCAACATATTAAAAGTGACGAAGAAGACCAAGACGAAACAGAAGAAACATCCGGAATTACGACGATGGGAGGAAATACCGAATACGACTGAAATGTATTTGATTTTTTTATTGTAATAGATTTTTTTATTTAAGTCCAAGATGTAATATATTTTTTATTGAGATAATGAAATATTTGATAGAGTTTTTATAAGTTTAATTGTGCAATTTTTTTATTTTAATTATTTACATTATTCTTTATTTTTTTATTTATTTAACTAAGACGACGATTAACCGGATCGGATCCGAACCCGGACCCGGACCGGATCGGACTCGGACCCGACCCGGATCCGACTCGGACCCAGACCGGATCGAACCAATTCCATTAACTCGGATCAGAATCGCCACGAGCAGCTTAAGTATGGTCAGATTTTGTCAACCCGACTTAGCTTACCGACCCTGACCGCGCTGTGTCTAATTAAGTACACTGCAAGTCGTAAATTATTTATTTGTCTCTCTATCTATATTGAAATATAATCATTTGTTCTATTTCTTTAAAATGATATAGAACTCCTTTTCCATATATTTATAACATAGAAATTTGAATCTTGTTGTTTTTGGATTCACGATGAGTCATTATATTTTGTGACTAAACTAAACTCTGTGCTTTAAGTCCGGCATTTAGTTAAGTCTTTACTAAATTTAACAATAAAAAAATGGACAAAAAAAATTGTCATAAACTTATGACGATTTCGATGGAGACATTTTGAGATTAATTTATTGAGAGAAAAAATTATCCAATTCTTTCTTTTCTCATATAGTTCTTGTATCCAACATATAACTAATATATCATTCTACACCCTCTCTCCCTTACGTTCAACATCTACTAAGCACAATGTCATTTTATTCCTCTCCACACGTAGGGGCTGGGGTAGCGGTGGAGGTCGTTAATGTAACGGTTCCACATTTTTACCAAGCACAATGTTTTTTATGACCCTAATGATCCTAAAATAAGTTAAAAGTTAGGTGAGACAGAGATGTTAAAGAGAAACGACACAATAATGCATCGTTTATATCTTTTCCTTTTTATAGGTAGATGATCTTTCCTTTTTGATATTCAATAATTTCGAAATATATATCTTATGCACATTAAAAAATAGACCACCTAAATATTCATCCATAATGACATATGAATATGACCCTCTTAATTATTCTTCTAAATGCTTTGCTATAACACCACTTCCACAAAGGAATCATAGATTTTAGTGAAGTTCAAGAAGAGAGAGAGAATTATAGAGATAAAAAGTTATAATTTTCACTCCCACAAATTCTTTCACTCTTTTCTTCTTATCATCTAAATATATTTTTTTTCTTTTCTCTTCCCACTAGCAGATCCGACCATAGGTCTGATCCAATCAGTCCCAACTCGAGTCCGTAATCGAATCAATAGGCTAATTAGCCATTGACCCAAGTTAATAGGCCAAAAATGAAATCGACAGATCAAGAGACAATTTGGTTTCGATTCAAATGGTCCAAAATCGTTGAACTGGCAATTCAAATCGTCAGTTCAATGATTTTTTTTTTTTTTAAATAGTCATTGGAACTAATGGGTTTATAAGGTTTTTTTTTTTCAACGATCAAGATTATTTGACTGTTTTATGATCAATGGCTATGATTTGTATTTGTTATATCCCAAACTTTATATATAGGAGATTTATTTCATCATTTTCATCGCATCTTCTGTATTCTTCTCTCTCAATTTTGCAATTTCAAGCGTTTTCAATTCTTCGATTTCAATCGACTTCGATTCTCTGACTGAGATTTCAATGGAAGACGGTTCATCTTGTTCTCAAAAGGGTAAGGAGATCTTCATTTTGAATGTTGATCCTGAATCATAGAAGATTCAATTCATCATTGATGAACCAGAGTAATTTTCGACAATCAACACACATGCCCTATGATTATTGATGTTGTACATCCGGTGGAAGTAGTTCTTCATGATGTTCCTGTGTCTTCTCCTATACAAGTAGAGGAACTATATGCTCAGGTTGAGGTACACCCTCCTATGATTGAGTAGATTCCTCAAGTGCCTCAAGTACAAGTGCCTCTAAGGTGATCTACTAGGGAAAGGAGATCCACGATTTCATGTGATTATGTCTATCTCCAAGAGCATGAATTTGACATTGAGTTAGAAGATGATTCTTTATCTTTCCATGAAGTCAAACATTGTTCTAATCCTGAAAAGTGGATTGAAATCATAAAAGATGAGATGAAGTCCATGATAGATATATAATGACGTATGGGATCGGAGCTAATCGAATTGCCTAAAGGAGTGAAACCTGTTGGTTGTAAATGAATATTTAAAACCAAGCGAAATTCACTAGGAAATATAAAAAATTATAAAGCACGTCTTATAGCCAAGGGATTCTTTAACAAGAGGCTTTCTCACCTGCATCCATGAAAGACTCCTTAAGGGTAATCATGATACTTGTAGCTTATTATGATTTGGAGTTACATCAAATAGATATTAAGACTGAATTTCTTTATAGAGGCATTGAAGGATCAATATACATGGTGCAATAAAGTTCTTTTAATCTATGATTTATAAAACCTAGTACATAAGTTAAAGAAATCCATTTATGACTTAAAACATGTCTCCCATAAGTGGTATACGAAATTTGATCAAATAGTTACTTCATTTGATTTTAAGAGAATCTAATTGATTAATGCATATATGTGAAGTTCAATGGGAGTCCTCATGGGGATGACGTGATAGCTAAGGCACAGCAGTGCTTGTAGAAGTGACATGGGTTGATTCCAGAGGAGGTCTAAAGTCCTTTTTTAGATTCAGATGACCCCCATGTGTCTTGGCCACCACATCAAGGCTCATAGAGCCCTCCGTGATTTACCTCCCTCACAATGATCGTAGGACAGGCCGGTGGGGGCCGCTAGATTGGCGCTTCCAACCTTTTACAGAAGTTCAATGGGAGTAAGTTTGTAACACTTATCTTGTATATGGTTGACATTTTGTTAGCAAACAATTATAAACAATTACTATATGATACTAAGTCATTTCTATCAGGTAAATTTGAAATGAAAGATCTTGGTGAAACATCCTTCGTATTAGGCATATATATGTGTCAATACTGATTGGTCTTGCTACCGATCATATATAGAATAGCTATGATCACTTTAGTCTTATACCAATAAAATTGATAGATCAGATTATTTCAGTTCAATACGACATGATGAGCACAACTAAGAAATTTCGATTATGAATTATATACAGAATCACGTGTAGCCCAAGTAAGAGATTGTTGGTAGTGGACTTACATGTGTTGAAAGTAATGGAATACAATCAAAGTCCTATATTGGTAAGACATAGAAAAGATCATGTACTTATAAGATGAAAAAATATCTTCATTGGTATGAGCTGCCTTTTGGGTAAAGTCCAAAAATAAAATTATGAGGGTTTAGGCCCATAGTGGACAATATCATACCATTATGAATATATATGAATTTTATAGATGCCAACAATATGTTATTACCGTAACACATCTAATTGTGTCATATTGATTCAAACTTGATTCGGTGATTTAATTATGGTTTTGATTAGCGGATTTGTATTATTGGATGTAGATTAATGGATTTAGATTGTAGAACATTTTAGTTTGTATCGTTAGCATTGATGAATTGTTAACAAATTAGAATTAGCTCTATATATAAGGTGTGATCCCTACATTAGAGGGTAACAAACGACTGTCTCTTTTTTCCCATCTGCATTCGGAGTCATCGCTCTCGCACCTGTGAAAGAGTGCGTGTGTGGCTGTTGTGGCTTTCGAATAATAATAAGAGAAGTTGTCACCTTGCTAGGATACTTCCTTGAAGTTTCATAGTGAAGAAAAAAGGAAAAGGAGAAAATTGCAAGATGATGATGCAAGTATACTTCTCTACGAATGAAATTCTATTCGACTTGAAAAAGGAATTCCGAAAAGAGTAGAAAAGAGAGGATAAAAAGCAACATAGATTATAGAACAGTGCATATTCCAAAGATAAGGGATAATTCTCTGCAGCAGAACTTTGAGCATGATTCATGTATCTTTTGGTTCTTGGCTGATTTCCACTTTGGCATACAACTAAACTGCCAAGATGATTGGACGTCAAAGGATGAGCAAGTATACAAAAATGAGATTGCAAATATTCTCAACAAACTGTGATCATCTCTTGCCAAAATCGAGTCTGACAACTCGAATGAATAGATTCATCTGTAGGATTCAACTCGTGGCAGTTGATTGAGGGAATACTGAAGTGGATTTCTTGGCTTGGTTTCTCCTCTTCTGGTAACTGGTAATGGTGACGTAGCATGTAATCCTTCAAGTATTATTCAGTGCAGTAGGCAACTCTTTTCTAGCAACCGAAAAAAATGATGCAGAACGCGAACCTTCAACGATGTTGTGAAAGATTTGTTGGTGCTCCAGCTTGTGATTCCAGTTGGGGAAAACCTATGTTTTTATAACCTGAACAGCAAAATCAACCAAGCCACCTTTTCATTTTTTTTTTGTTATACAAAGAATAACATTTCAGAAGAAATAGCTTCTGAAATGATGCGAGCAAGAACATTCTGAAGTTGGCTGAGTATGAGGATTATCATGGGTTTTGAGGAAAGACCAGATGGATGAGCAGCTTTTAGAATGTGGTGCTCTGACTTATCAAATAACCTTCAACGAGCAACATGATTTTGTATTCTGAACTAGTTTAGTAGATTTTCAGAAGTGGCGTAATTAAAGCAAATGATGCAAATCTTGGTCTAAAAGACTAATTTGTAAAACTTAAAAATTCTGTAAATCTTTGTTTAAATTGTATAAATTGCAAACAATACTTATTCTGAAAAATGAAATTTTAAATTCTAGGAACCTAAAATAAAAAAGTAACTTTGTTCGAGTGTGTGGGCAAACACTTTGGCCAGGAGCAATGAAGCGTAATAGTAAGTAAATTGAATTGGGAGTTTGTTCAAAGCGATGCGATGCCTAATTTTTTATCTTTCCTCCCGCGTGGTAGCTACACGAGAAGCTGCTTGAGTTAGAGCGTTAGACAACATGAGTAGGGCCTTTGGAAAATTGACCAGATCAAACTCTTTCCCAGCAAGAAGAAAAGACATAGTTTGGCCGGATAATTCAATGCTAGACGGCGTGTCGTTGATGCCATGCCTACCAATGATTAATGATCGCCTCGACTTCACAAGAAATTAACTCGAGATTTTTCAATTAAATTCCAACTTGTCCTTTTGTTGCCAATTTAATAGCAGAAGAAGCCAAAAATTACTGCCTGTAAATTAGTGATACGTCGTCACGCTAAACATTGCAGATTAATTAAATAACCAACCGAAGATTGAAGTCGAGAGAGCTGCCTATGGTGCATTATCATCGATACAAAAACGATACAAGTCAATAGAGAGACTATAATGCATTTTTTTTTTTATAGTTGGCATTAGGTATCCGAGGGTGATCGATCTGGCCATATGAAAGTTTTTCTGAATAAATTAGAAAACATTTGCAGCAGGTGATCCTGTAATTCAATATACTAGAATTTATTATTCCACTGAAGAAAAATCCCTACAAACTATAATGCATTATCAATTTTAGGTGAAATGGGAGAAGGAGGAGGATTATAGAGAAAATGAGAAGTTGATAATTTTCCCTCTTTCCTCGAATCCTTTCCCTTTTTTCCTTTCTAAATAGTTTTTTTTTCCCCTTCCCATCTCACCTATTTTCCCTCCTCCTCTCCTCAGGAGTAAACCAAGCCGGAAAAGTATGATCTTTTTTTTCTTTAACTCTTAAACAAGAGAAATTTTGCTAAAGTTTGGTTGATAGTGAATTCAGAAACAATTAAAACCGAAATATGAGGAGATCTGACCATAAAAAAGATCCAAACACAAATATGAGAGATTATAAAAATATTTAACTAGATAATAATATTTTATTCCATACAAAAGACACCAATTGGAGGCAGGAATAAAAAAGGAATCCAAACAAGATCCCATCAACAATTCTATATAGTTGTTCAGGCAAACAAAGCCTCAAACCATGCAAATCCCTTCTTGCTGCTGAATTGCCGAGAGTTCATCTCGAAAGCTAAAATGGGGTTCATAGTTGTGATTTTTTTGTGGATCCTTAATTTGAATGAATTGGTGGCTTTAGAGAAAATATGGATTGAATTTAGTGGACCCTTAACTTTGTTTGAGCGGATGATGCCCCTCTTAAAGTTCACTTATCTAGTGTTTAATTTCAGTCTGATTGTTTGTCCAAATTAAAGGGTTTATGACACTTTGGTTCAATTTGGATTTATTTACTAATTCTTTTGAATAAAAATTTTTTTTTTTTTTTGAATAATTTGCACTTTTATTGTTGTTTCTCATCATTCAACCATTTATGTATCATCACAACTTGAGAACCCTACTAATCTTTAATCTTTTTCTAAAAAAGGCTAGTGGCAAGTGCAAGCTCGACTCATATTTACACTGTGCAAAAGAGTTAAAAAAATGTTTCTGCTACTTGCAGACATCTTATGGAGTTAATATCAAGAACTTGGATAATTTAATTGTCTTAATCAACTGGCCCATGGCTCCTGCCTCTGATTTTATAAAGAAACTGATAGCTAAAGGTAATAATAGCCAACGTACGTAATATTTTTACAAATTGATATATAGTTGGCTATGCGTTTGGAACATGCGGAGAACGAATGATCCATTTGGCTGATCAAATTCGATTCAACTTAAAATATGACTAAATTGACTTCCTTATGAAAATATTTTATTTTTAAAAATATGAATAATTTAACTTCTTAATTTTATATAGCAGCCTCGAGAGCCGGCCTTGGGCTAGGGCAACTGGGGCCCTCTCCACAATTATTTTTCAAAATTTTACATGTAAAGGGGCCTATTTTTTTTATCAAAAATAAATTTTTCTTCTATAAAAGAGCCTAAATTTAGTTGTTTCGCTGAGGGTACCTGAACAACTAGGATCGGCTCTGACAGCCTCCCAGCAAGAAACCTCAAATAGATCATTTTAAAATACATCAATTGATGAGTTGAGCAATTAGGAGATGGTGCAGCAGCTCTATCGATCTATGTTACTTTTGCTTAAATCTTCAATCTTCAGTCAGTGAGGTATCTTACTTCCTCTTCCTCTTCCTTTTGCTGGATTATTGTTTCCTTCTCGATCGTATATATGCTTTCAATCAGGTATGCATACATTTGGGAATGAACAGATGATTAAAAAAAAGTAGTTTTAGCTAGAAAAGTAAGGAGCATATGCAAACTCTTTTCCTTCTAATTCTGAAAGAAGATTTGAACAAACTCAAATACCATTCAACTATTTTGTCCATCCTCTTCTTCAAAATGTCTAATCTATCAAATACCTTTATAAAATCTAGAAAAACAGATTGGCTGATCGAACTGGTCCAAGTTATAAAAGAAATTCTAGCAGATGATAAATTTTTTATTTTATAAATTAATATATGACCATATTCATACATCTATAGTTTTTTATTTAAATTTATATAAAATTTATTTATAAAATAGAATAATCCAACTAGAGAATTTCACCGACCAAAAGGAAAGATTTAAATTTATAAAATAAAATAATCATATCTAGAAAAAATAAATAAATTTAAATTTATAAAAAAAATATTTAATAAAAAAAATAAAAGAAAGGAATTTAGAAAAAAAGTTTGAGTTAAGGCTTTTTTTAAAGATTTATTAGAATGGAATTGCACATAACTACTACATCAATTGCATTGTCAATTAATCATTTATGTAGTTAATGAGATTTGGTTGACTAAGAAATTTTCTAATGAAAAAGATATATCCTACGTCAATTAAATTTCAATTATAGGATAAGACCAAATAAAATAATTTTTTTAATTTTTCAATTAATTTCTTAATTTCAAAAATAAGAAAATGAGATGTAGACGTTTGGGTAAAAAAAATAAAATTTTCAACAAATATAATTCATAAAAATAATTATTTAATTTTTTAAAAAATCATATTCATAATAGCATAATTTTTATTTAAATTTATAAAAGAATAACTAAATAATAATAATAATATAATAAAATATCACATCTACAAATCCATAAGAAAATTATTTATAATTTTATAAAATATTTAACACAATAAAGAAATAATTGCAACCAATAAAAGTAAAATAAATAAATTTGTATAAAAATAATTTGACAATATCAATTGATAAAATTTGAATTTATAAAATAAAATTAATCATATCGTTAAATAAATTTAAATTTCATAAAATAATTTATAAAATTATTTAATTCAAAAAAATCCCGTGCATCCATTAAACATATGTTAGAAAAAAACTTACATTTTAAAGGTCCTTTTGAGGTTTTTTTTATAAAAAAGACAGATCTTTGAAAGTTGATTTTTGCTCATTAAGATTTATTAGAGAAATTGTAAAATTAAAAATAACCAGTATAGTAATTTCATTGTCAATTAGTCATTTATTTGGTCAATAATATTTGGTTAATTAATTATTGTTATGCAAGTTTAGCCAGCCGCTATGCTAACTCTTATTGATTGCCAAAGATATTTCTACAATTTGAGAAATTTCTTTGATACCGGGTAAAACTAATCTATGATTAAAAAGGTTTTATACTTATGACTACTCTGTATCAAGTCTAGTTGGCATTATAAGACATTACATCTCACCCTAGCCAAATGAAGAAGATATTACATCTCGGCCTAGTTGAATGAAGAAGATACTACATCCCAGCCTAGCCGAATGACAAGATATTACATCTCGGCCTAGCCGAATGAAGAAGACCATCTTAACACAAGGCATTATATCTCGACTATTATATTCTGTCTCGGCTATATGACATTCCTAATACCTTGCATCCTCGTTATATTATATTCTCCCTCATGTGGTATTCCCAATATATATATTATATCTCCACTCAAATTAAGTGACGTGGTGTTCGTTCGTGTCAAAATGGTTAGCAGGGCATTCTCTGTCAGAGACCTCTCCCGACAAGATGACATATGCCCATACCTGCCTTAGGAAAGTATATCAGCCGCACGAATGAAGACTTGTCTCCCATCAACCACGCGAGGAGCATTAATTATCGCCTATACGCTTGTTGCATTTATGAGGGTAATAGTCCGTATTACTTCTGAGGGTCGGCGTCGTCACGTCATGAGACCATACTGCCCATGCCTACCATACAACTCTGCAAGGAGGTATCTGCTATAACCTGAGGAGGAGAAAGGAGGTTCAAAATCACCAAACTCACACTCTCCTACTTTCATTTCTCCTTTTCCTCCTAGTCCCTGACTTGAGCATTGGAGGGGTTAAGCCGAGATCCCTCTCGGCACCCTTAACCGCTTTTCTTCTCTATAGGGCTCTTCTCGGTAAGCCGCAACTTGTCATTCGGCCAGTGCCAAGACGACGCCCAGCCACCCGAGACAGCGCATTTCTTACCTCAGCAACTTCCTGCCACATCAGCGAGTCATCTGCATCACCGATCCTTGCTGTTTTCGCCATTGGACACCTCAGCATCTCGGTCTCAGTCGGAACATAATTGGCGTCGTTTGTGGGAACTCGTAAACACAACTGAGATAGAGATGGGAGACCAAGGAGCAAACTCCGACAATCGAAATTCTACTAAAGGGAGCATGACAAGGGAAAGCATTATCTCCCTCGTCAAAACCACCATGGAGGACGTCATACGTGAACACTTTCCTAGAGGTCCTGCTCCGATGCCGACGTCCCCTAGCCCAGTCCAAGGCCCAACACCAACACCTGCTACTTCGACTCCGGGCCCGCCAAAGATGATCCCAATAGTATCGCTACTGACCGAGTCATCTTCAATTGCGTCTCTACAAAAGTCCTCTAAAGAAGTGCCCTCCTATACGCTACCCGAAAGAGAACCCAAAAAGGGAAAAGCTCTGTCAATCAGCATGGACTCTCCCCTCTCCCCCAATATTATAGTCGAGAGACTCCTCAAACATTTCAAGATGTTGTCTATCGGGGAATATAACGGTTCCACCGACCCAGAGGAATATCTAGGTCGATTCAAAAAGGTTGCCCTGCTACATAACTATTCTGATGAAGCAAAGTGCAAAGTCTTCTCCCTTAACCTGGTGGGCTCCACACAAAGGTGGGTTGACTGACTTCTTGAAGGATTCATCTGCTCCTTTCAAGAACTCGATGTTCTTTTCCTCCAACATTTCACCATCAGCAAAAGGTACCGTAAAACTGCTTAGTACCTTTTGTCTATAAAACAAAGAAGTCATGAGTCCTTAAGGGATTATATACACCGGTTCAATCGGGTAGCCGTAGATGTCTCGAGTGTCTCACCCGAGATGATAGTTAATGCCTTCTCCCAATGCCTAATACAGGGAGATTTCTCAAAATCCTTGATGAAGAGACCCCCGCCTCATTTTGAAGCCTTGCTAGGACGAGCAGAGGCATACATTAACTTGGAGGAGGCCGAGAGAGCAGCAAATGAATAGACAAGCGTAGGGGAGTCTAGCAAATCTCATCCGTCACAGCCAAACAAAAAAGCTCTCATCCCGGCACCAACTCGTCCTCCTCGTATTCCTCACGCTTATGCTCCATGGTTGGCTAGGGAAAAGGTGGTTCATGCAGTGCAGGAGACTGTCCAACTATCAACAATGCCGAATTAGAACAGCCCCTTCTGTGCCTTCCATCAAATGCATGGCCACTCCACCCGGGAATGCCGCTACCTGGCTGAAGAAATCAGGAAAGTAATGCGGGAGCAACATCAGAATAGTAATGCCCAGCCCCAATTTCCGAGGATAGAAGCAAGGCTAGAGTCGAGGAACCATACTCGGCAAAATCCTTTGAGGAGGGCTCGCCAACCCTCAGCGGAGGAGCCGAATAGACGAGCTCAGGCTCCACGGAGGGCCAGGGAGGCTTCCCTAAGACAGCTAGTCCCTCGGCCCGACTCACCAAGAGATCTCTCCAACACCCCACACTGAGGTACCATCAGTATATTCACGGGTGGAGTCATAGATGGAGATTCAAACCGATCTAGGAAAGCCCATGGAAGAAGGCTAGAAAATATGGAAGTAAACACCAGTCGGAGACATGTCGAAGGACCCTTAATGAACTTCGGCTCAGAGGACCTGCGAGAAGTTTCTGTCCCACACGATGATGCCCTGGTGATCCAGGCCACCATAGCCAATTATGACGTGGCCAGAATCTTTGTGGACACAGGTAGCTCAGTTAATCTTTTATTTAAAGAAGCTTTTGTCCGCATGCAGCTCGATCCGGCTCAACTTCAACCGATGAATATGACCCTCTTCGATTTTTTGGGCCATTAAGTATCCCCACTCGACCGGATTGACTTACCCCTATCCCTGGGGGAAGAGCCCCTCCATCGGACCCGAATTACCACTTTCACAGTGGTAGATGCTACCTTCGCTTACAATGTCATCTTGGGGAGGCCAACACTGCATTCCTTTGAAGCTGCAGTGTCCACCTATCACCAAAAGATCAAGTTCTCTGTAAATAATCAAGTGGGCGAAGTTGCGGGGGACCAAAAGGTAGCTCGAAGATGTTATGTGGAGGAGGTCCGGACGGGTCCCAAGAAGAGCCAGAAGATAGAAGTTGCGGAAGTTTATACCCTTCGAGAAGAGCTATTAGGAGGAGAAGAAGTTGTGCATGTATGGCCAGATCAGCCTAGCCGTGTGGTCTGAGTTGCTGCCGACCTACCATCTGAGATAAAGAAAAAGGTAGTCAACTTTTGGTGGACAACTGAGACATCTTCACTTGGCCTGAGAAGCAAAATCGAAGCATCTCTCGAGCTATAATGGAGCATCGTTTGAATATTCTCCCTGGAGCCCGGCCAGTGATGTAGAAGAGAAGACACTTCGGCCCAGACAAAGATCAAATCATCTGAGCCGAAGTACAGAAATTGCTGTAAGCCGAGTATATCCAATAAGTCCAATTCCCTGAATGACTATCAAATATTGTACTAGTAGCTAAGCCAGGAGGGAAGTAGAGGGTATGTATAGATTTTCGAGATCTCAATAAAACATGCCCTAAAGATTGCTACCCCTTACCTCGAATAGATCAGTTAGTTGATTCCACAATAGGGTGTGAGTTAATTTGCATGTTAGATGCATACCAGGGGTACCATCAGATTCCCTTAGCACTAGAGGACCAAGAAAAGGTCAACTTCGTCATGGCGGGCGACACTTTTTGCTACAAGGTTATGCCATTTGGATTAAAGAACGCTGACGCCACTTATCAGAGGCTAATGGACAAGGTCTTTCAGTCACAAATAGGCTAGAACATTGAAGTATATGTGGATGATATTCTCTGTTGGGTTTCTGGGGCACCAATGTGGGCATGTGCTCGAACATGTTTCGCAAACATGCACAGCGGAAACAAATAAAATATGGTAATAAACTACTTTATTACAACACACACACCACACGCATGCAGGATACAACTGTGTAGACATAATCTCATATTTAAATTTTGCAATAAAGGAAACTTATACTAGGTATACTTGACGAATAACATGTAGCGGGAAGGGCATCAACCTTAGCGACGCTCGCAAGTTTCGCCTCTATCCAAGTCCATGCCGAGTATCGTCAGGATAGCTTCACAAGCTACGATCCCCGTCTTGATGAGAGATACTGGTCTCGCGTCGAAGACGTTGTGATTCGAGGGACGATCACAAAACAAGTTTCACAAACTTATTTTCTTGGAAGCAGTTTTGTCAACAATTAACAAAACCCTTTGTCATCCACCGAAGAGGATTGCTGGAGATCCAATCCCCGACAAAGAGGTCACTGTCGGAGTTCCAAACGTCGGTCAAATGAGCTCTCCTCACAATGGACAAAAAGGTTGTCTAAAAAGAGGTGGGTGGTGGAGGAGTTGCCAGCCAAACAAGTTGGCCGGCGACTGCAAGGGACGGCGGCTGGGCTGCTGGCCGGAGGATGGCCGACGGCTGGAGGAGGAAAGGTGGCCAAGCTTGGGCGGCGGCAACAAGGTTGGCGGCGCACAAGCAAGGAGAAGAAGAGAAAGAAGCTAGGGTTTCACAAACCTTAACTTCTCCACGAAATTTGTCTCAACCCTTTTATTTATAGAGAATGTGTTTCTTGACCATCAAGAAACCCTCTCTCAATGGTTATTGGTTCACATATAAAATCCGTTAACCCGCTCCATTAATTTAAGTTAAAATAAACCAAACCAAATTTGGTTCATTCGTTTAAAACAAACCAAACCTCTTTAGTTTATTTTCCACCATTGGATTAGAACCAAACCAATTTGGTTCATCCATCATGTCTTCAAAAGACTCGGCCTATCCATGCTTCCGATGCGACTAAAATAATTTCATGCTCGCTCCTTGTTTGGTCCAACCAAACCAAGTCTCTCTTGATATGAGAATCTCATTCTCAAATTCGTTTTAAATCCTTCGGATAACACTCGTAGTATGTGTGACCAAATAGGTTCCCGATTTATGTTGGTCGTCTATAATTAACCATTAATTATAGAACGATCATGAGTGACACCTAGTAGTATATCATGATCCCCAATTAATCGAAAAATCAACAGTTGACCCCATAACAACTTTTGAAACCTTTCAGCAGCTACAGTGAATCGTGCACGTTCCCTTTACTCATCTTATACCCACTTGGTTCAGGACACGGTCTATGTGTCAGTCCCCACTAGGCTGACTACGTCACACCTAGCCTAAGTATCATTTCCTTGTCCTGTGGATTCTAGTTACTGCACATGTATCCAAGAGTATCATACTCTAAACATGTAATGCTTTGGCTAAAGACTTTAGTAACAATCCGACGAGTGGCCACAGGGTATACATCTCCTCGCAAGAAGTGGTGAATCCTTTATAGGCTATTCAAGCACCTTCGGGCACTTGAGAAAAACTAGGATGTGTTTCTAATATATGGAGAGGGTGATATGTTAATACGTGGGTATACGGATGTCAGCTTCCAGACAGACAAGGATGATTCCAGGTCTTAGTCTGTGTACATATTCACCTTGAATGGAGGCGCAATAAGTTGGAAAGGTTCTAAGCAAGACACTATAGCGGATTCTGCCACTGAGACATAATATATTGCAGCTTCGGAAGCAGCAAAGGAAGTGGTTTGGATCAAGAAGTTCGTCTCTGAACTTGGTGTGGTCTCATCAACGATCCAAACATGTGCTTCGCCGTTATCATCTGATCAGAAAGATCATCAGTAGGAAAGAAAATACAAATCGAGAATATTCTCACTGAAAGGAACTTAGTGGATCCTTTAACTAAAGCCTGATGAAGGGTAGATTTTGCTTGCACCTGCTCCAACTCCTTATCTTTGTGTTGAAGTTGGGTCACACATTCACCTAGGCGAGCTTGCATTGACTGGTAGCCGGAAGTCATCTCGAGGAGTCTACTTGTCGGTTTCCTTTGTTGGGACAAAAGCTAAGCGACATAGAAAATCAGTATTAGTTCGGAGAAAGTGATTAAGAAAAATAGTATATGTATATGGGAAGTTAGGGGGAAGGGCAAGTAACCTTAGTGATGGTGACGCCCATCAAGTCGCATATCCTGGCCAAAGTATTCTTTTTCAACTCCGCCTCCTCAATCTCTATAATTTGTTTCAAGAGACCGCACGGGGGAGAGGCACGAGGAGGCTGAGGCGGCAAGGAAGCACTGAAAGAAAAGTTGGGTATGGGGGGTGCCAGTACTCAGTTCTTGAGAGGAAGTGGGTCCTTCGCTCGTCCCAGGTTTGATACCTTGATATGCTCCCTCGTTCTGATCCTCACGGACTAGGCTAGGGCCTCGGCTGGAGAAGCTCGACTTGGCATTGGTTTCTTCAGGCCGACCCCTTTTGCAAGGTCAAGACACTTCTGCAAAGTTTCCTGAACTTATGGTCTTGGGGACAAGTGAAAGTCAGGTCGGGGGGAGCTCGGTGGTGTCCACTACGATGGGGATAGGGACCTCCTTGGTCATTTCCAAGGGGGGTGCAATCAGAGCTTGACCACACTTCTAGTTCTTTGAACACGAGGCTTTCCACATGACTTCGGCTTTCAACAAAAAATAGGAAGCATATCAGTGCTCATCTTCAAGAAAAGAGAAATTAGACTACTTACCTAGTGAGCCATTGAGTTATGCTTCCATAGGGCTTAACCCGAAATAGAAGAGAAACCCCTCCTCCAGCAGAAGACAAAGAGTATCCGAACACTCTTGATATGAGGCAAGCTCCTTAAAATTTCCCAGCTTGAACACCGGAGGCAACTCCATTTGCCAAGAGGTTTCCCATTCGAAGGCAAGAATGGGATGGACAAAGAAATACCTATTTTTCCAAAATTTATGGGAGGTCGGGAATTTTATTAAGAATTTGGTAGAAGGTTGGGTAGCGAAGTAGAAGACTCCGACCTCTTTCTTCTTTGGGGTAAAGAAAAAGTGGAAGTTCTCGGGAGTTAAAGAGATATGATAGAAGCAGAAGACTATCACTGCCCTACAAATTACACAAAACAAGTTCAGAGTTAATTGTTGTAGAGTAATAAGAAAATAATTGGAGAGTTTAGTAAAAAATGAAGGAAGAGGAAAGCAGAGGCCATAACTAATTGGTCACGAAAAAGGGAAATGAAACCATTATCAGGAGGAAGATGGGGTCGTTCTGCTTGTTAAGGGATGTGAATCCAGCAGTCACGAGGGGCCTCATAAAGAGCCCTAAGAGATATCCTATCTTCCCTAGTGAACGAAGTGGGGAGAGTTTCGAACCAAAAAGGGGAACTCTCTGCCATGAAGGTAAGAGGTGGTGAAGGAGACTTACAAGTTAAAGACCAACCAAAAAACTTGAGAGCAAGGAGATAGAAGAAGAGCGATTGAAGGAAAAGGGAGGGCGTGAACGAGAGCTAGCAGACGGACCTAGATCGCTCTAATAAAGGAGGAGTAAGGGGCCCTTGTCATCTGATTTGAACACATGTGGATCAAATGTTAGGATTCGATGGCCCGGCTAGAAGGAGGGGATGAATAGTCTTTCGATGCTCGATGGAATTCGCTCGTTCTTGATTATCTACACTCTTGTTAGCGCAGCGGAATAATAATAATACAACTAACAAGAACACAATTAAAGCTAAAACAAAATAAAGAAAGCAATACAAACACAATCGATGTAATGTGGTTCACGACCCTTAAAGCTAATCCACGACAATCCGTTAGGCAGATCACTCCCTCAACCTTTCCACTAAACTTATCCTTTAGCTCAAACACAAGGTGGAGAAAACCTTCTTACACAAACTCTCTTCTTATAAGATAATAGAGATGGAATTAGTGAAGAAGAGAGTAGAAAATGTGGGAACCTTGAAAGTATGATTAGGAGTTAAAGCATTAGCCTCTCCAAAGCTCCCAAGCCCTCTTTTTTATAGAGAAGAGAGCTTTCTTTCCGTTGGGCATTCAACAGTCGACTGTTGTACGCCAATAGTTGACTGCTCCTGTAGTCGTTGTCTCACAACGGCAATCCACATTGGCATCTCAGCCAACGGATAGCCCAGTAGTTGACTGCTCCTATAGCTGTTGTCTCACAACGGCTTAATCCAAGTTGGCATCTCAGCCAACAAATAGCCCAGTAGTCGACTAATGCACGGACAGTCGAGCCGCTGGTTGAGCTGCCTTGCTTCTGTGGCCGAGTCCTCTTATACCAGTCGATTGCCATACCTTGGCAGTCGACTACTAAGCCACAAAACCCTAGCTGACACCAGTCAACTAGCAGTCGACTCGGACTAGTCGACTGATACCTATATCAATCAACTGATGTCGGGTAAAACCTCAAACAACAAGTTATTTGAGCATCCGATCGTCGGGTAAAACCTCAAACACCATGTTTGAGCATCCGACACTTGATCTTATCCATTTGGCCAAGTTCACCTAACTTGAGCTACTCCGTCCCAAGTTACAATTGCTCAACTCTCATCTCCTACGGAGTTCCCCATTGAAGCTATCTTCGTTCAGCCTGTGTCCCTCAGATGCACCAAACTCACGGCTTCTCCTGTGCCATCCTTCACGTCTCGCCCTGAAGTCTGCTTCCTTTGGCTCCACTCCATTGCTCCTCGTCCAGCGGTCCCTCGGATGCACCAAGCTCACGACTTCTCCCCGTGCCATCCTTTACCGACTCAAGGACCCGAGCCATGAGATGATGAACTTGCCAATGCTTCATCAAGCTGCTCATGTGTGATTCACCAAGTCTTGCACAACTTGAACACACACATCAAACACATCCACATCCTAACTTAAACTCTTTGACACACACATCAAAACCAAGATCATACTTGGGTTGATTGCCCTAACAATCTCCCCCTTTTTGATGTGTGACAATATGTTTAAGTTAGGTAAAGCATTCAAAAACACTTACGGAATGTAAGCATGTAAATCAAAACATGGATATCAAAACTCCCCCTTAACACATGCAAACTTCTCCTTAATACATGCCCTTAACTTAAACCTTAACACTGTCCCCCCTTTGACACCATCAAAAATATCATACATATGTTATAAAATGTGGTATCAAGATTTAAGAAAATAAAACACTCAAAATAGGCTTAAAACACTCAAAATTGAGCTGTTGTGCTCGTGCACAGTGTCATCAGTTGACTGGTACAGGTCACCAGTCAACTGGTGTCTGATAATTAGTCTTTCTGATTTTTGAAGCCAATTTCAAAAATGCACGAAAAATTCATAAAAACTCAAAAAATCATGAAAATTGGGGAACACATTTCTTATGAGTCCTCTATCAAGAAAAAAAATGATTTTTTCATGAAAATTCATAATATTTTCAAAAAAAAAAAGAGCCAAAAACTGAAAAGTTTTAGAATCCTCAAATTTTGTATCAACTTTGAAACCTAGTTTTGCCTTAAAATATTTTAAAACATCAATTCACAGTTTTCAAAACTGAAATGTTTTTAAATCATTAAAAATATCCACCTATAATCTTTGGGCAAGATGTTTATGAATTAAACATTTGTTTTCCTCATAGTTAGTCAATGATTGCTATATAATGATACACCTAATGACTCATCAAAATGCCATATGCATTAGTGAATCATTTGTATCAACCTAACATCTCACCCATTGCTATGTTATCAATCAAGTCATCCTTATAGTTGATTGTGAGATGTAACTAAGGTATTTCTACTTAATCAAAAATTTCATTCAATGCTATCCAAGGTTAAGTATCATCCATTAACACCCATCATAATCATAAGTCAACCATGTAATAAGATATGAAATAAGTTCAAATATGGTTGACTATCCTAAGTTATTCTAACCTTTAAGGATTGACTTGGGTACCCAATATTGGTTCTTTCCAATAGGGTTTACCAAGTATTCATTAGGGATCCATTTTCTAGCTACCATTGTGGTTTTTTATTGACCCCTAGCAATTAGACAATGGTATGTCTTTTCATTCCTTGATTTTTCATATCCTAATTCCTTCTTATTGAAACTTGCCCTTTGGCTCCCAATGATCATTTTCAAGGTATTCGAGCCTACAGTAAATTTTTCAAGAGCTTTGCTAAGGTATTTTACCTTTTCCCTTAAAATCCTATTTTCCTCCAAGCATGCATCATTTACACTAGAAGAAACAATATCATCATGTGAACATGCATTTTCAAGCTTTTCTTCTAGATTTCTAATTTCATTTTGTATGCATTTATTCTTATTCTTAGTTCTAAATAAATCCCTAATTAAACTTGAAATCATTGAAATAATATCTTGAGTAGGGAGATTTCTTACCTCACTTACCCAATCTCATTATGAGTCCGATGATTGTGCTCCCCCTACACTTGAGCTCTCCTCCTCACTTGTGCTTCTTTTTTCTTGCTCTGATGAGGTGGAGGTTACGTCATCTATTCCCATTAGTGCAAAATGTGAGACGACTTCTATTTCTTCCGATGAGGATGAGTCATCCCATGTGGTTTTTAGGTTTCGGGACTTTGACTTCTTCTCCTTCTCCTTTGACTTCTTCTCTTCTTTCTTCTTGCCCTCTTTCTTTTTGTCATTCTTCTTCTTTTCTTCCTTCCTCTTGTTTAATAGGGGACACACATCCCTTATGTGTCCTTTTCCTTGGCAATTATAGCAAATGATCTTCCTTGTCACGCCCCGAGAGAGTGCCCGCCAGATGAAAATTCGGCAGCATCTCTCCTGTATAGGTGACAATACGAATCTTGAAATACACGACCCACACGGACCACTATACATCGGCCAACATGGCCGGAACATACCACAACACAATATACATAATATGCGGCCTCAGGCCATCAACCAAAATAAATAAGGAATATACAACTTCTAGACTCACCTCTTCTGCCATCTGAGTAGGAATACACAACCAAAACTAATCGAATAAAAAGTCTACAAGGACATATCAAGTGCCACCAAAACATCCTTGAACACATAATCAAAAAACGAATCCTAAACATGTCTTCTAGTCAACAACCGAAACCATAAGACCAAAATAAGACCAATTCGACGAGGGGGATTGGTAGCTGGACTCTCCTGATAGTTTCAACCTGAAATAGATATAAAGCAATGGGGTAAGTTCAACGAACTCAGCGGATATCAAGTCGACATGCATAGTAAACTATATCTAACAATAATAGTCATGTCAGTACAGTCCCCCGATCAATAATAGCAAAAATGCAAGGAAAAGCTGCGGAAAGACTGTACATACCTGAATCTCCTATCCTAACATAAGAGTACGAGCCATACTAGCAGAAATAAGGTCGTCAGACCAAATACAAAATGTATCCTGTATGCATGTCAATCATATGCAAAAACCAAGGTAACAACCAAAATGCAGCAAACACAATACAAATATCATCCATGCAATATGCATGCGATGCAAATGACATGGTCACCCCTGACGCCTGTTAGCCGCCTCACACGCGATGGTGAAGCCGAGTGGGTAGGGTTATGACAACTGTGCACTCTGCCATCACTGCTCCTGAGTGATTGAGTGGACAGGATGTTGTCGGAGTACACCTATCCTACTGCCCCAAATAGAGTGGGGGAGCAATGCTCTCATCTCCTAGTGTCGTAGACCAGAGGAGGGATCCCTGCCCGCTACCACGCGGCCTCATCGCTACCAATGAGCGGACCAGCGGAGCCTGATAGAGCTACTGCACACACTCTCCTGATGTACCACTAACCCATGAGTGGTAGCATGTGCATATCATGTAACTGACTACGGGTTCAACTACAAAAGAATCCCATCCAGCCAGCATGCAATCATGCAAGATGGTGCATGATACTAAAGCATATAACACCAACCAAAATATGTATCCGAATAATATGCACAAACAAATGGGTACATATCAAAGACCTAAGTAAAACAGGAAAGGTATAACTAAAAACTGGTCAGGTGCATGTATCAAGTAGACCCAGTGACAGACATGGCAGATAAACATAAAAATTATTGCAAGCTATAACCAACTAAGCATATCAATATGACCTTATCTAAATGATAAGTCAAAATATCCGCTTGATAAAATGCTCGAAATAATGTCAATCTTCACGCTCGTGGACCTGTCTCATGACCTAAACCTGCATACAACATAACTATTGTTAAGCACTAAGATACAATCCACCGTCAAAACGAATCCTAAACTGATTTCGAACATAAACCAATTAACCCAAATGCTTAATAAAATCTCGGTCACATCCCACCTAATATGACTGTCATTTCGCCCAATTAATCGAATATGATTTTACAACCCCTATTCCAAATCGACGATTCTCCAACACCAACCCATTCCACAGAATACGCAACCCAACAGGAATATCACAGCCAACAACTCCAATAACAGCCCACCACAGCCATTTACAACCGTTAACAACCGGCCAAAAACCCCAATTCATAATCGTACAACACCCACAATCACGCGACAACCCTCCACAGTCCTCACCTACCACTCACAGCCAACACAGCCTGTCACCACTCCTTCCCAGCTCACCTTCACCGCCTTTCACAGCTCATTCGTAGCCAACCACAACACTCACAACAATCCACAGAAGATATAGGTAATCTAACCGAACCCTAGATGAACCACCCACCTCAACCAAGTCTTCGTTACAACTCCTTCACAACCTACTCAACACTTGTTCACAGCCAACCCTGCACGACCAAACCTCCAACACCAGCCGCACGACACCCCCAATTCCTCACGACAACATTCGACCCACAGAACCACAATGGACAGATAGCAAACACAACGAATCAAAGCTTATACCAGCAATAGGAGCTACACTGGAAATCCTGCTACTCTAGTTCACTTGCTCCGGCGACCACCGGTAGAGATCACAACCCCTAACGGAAGCAGTGGTGTGAGACGGCGACACGCACGGTGTTGGTCCCCTTTATTGCATCGCCTGCTTGGGTGTAGCAGAGGTGTCGGAGGTCGGACGCAAGACCGGTGGCGTCGGCAAGGCTGGCGAGTGTCCTGTGGCTGCGGACTGGCCGTCGATGCGTGTGACTCAAGCGAGCAGCGACGGAGAGAGCGCCACTCACGGCGGCCTGGGCACAGAGAAGGGTAGCAACGACGACACACGAGGAGAGGGGAAGAGTGCGGCGCGCAGAGAAAGAGGGGTCGGGCGAGAGAGACGACGCCGATGTGGGCGAGTAGAGAGGAGAATCGGGATTAGGGGGGAAGAAGGCGTCGCGAGAGAAGAAACCGCCGTGCGGCGCGTTCGATGTAAATCGAGGAATTAGGAATAGAAAAAAAAAAGAAAACCTAAATTTATAACCTAGATTAATTAATTCTATTAACTAATCTAAACAGGTCTTTTAAAAGCATGTTTTTCTTATCCCCGTATTTATCTCGTACAGGCTCCGTTTAATTCCAAAAAATTCTGGAAAAATCCCTAAAATTCTCCAAAAAAATCCCAAAATAATTCCCAGGATTATTTTTCCTAAATTTTGGCCATAAATTTTATATTTTAAATTTCCCGTATTTAGCATTCCTTCTCCTTCTCCTATCATTAGGTTTGTTAAATTTAAAACTTTTTAAAGCATGCTTCACCCTTCTTACCATATACGCCTCTTCATTGGTGTCCATTAAAGAGGGAGAGTCATCATCCGATGAGGAGGGTGTGGTCTCCTTCTTCTTCTCTTTGCTTGCCACCAGTGCTACTCCCCTTGATTTAGTGATGGGTTCTTCAACTATTCCTTCAAGGCGAGTTTCGTAAAGTTCCATGGTTGAAAAGAATTCTTCTAAAGTAATAACCTCTAGATTCCTTGAGATATAGAAGGAATCCACCATGGAGCTCCATTTTGATGATCGGGGGAATGCATCAATCGCTTTCATTATCATGTCTCGGTTGGATCGCTTCTCCCCTACACAAGACAAACCATTAATAATCTCTTTAACCTAGAATGCAAAGACAATACCTTTACTCCTTTCTCTAATTTGATGTTATTGAGTTGCGATCGGAGAAGATCTCGTTTTGCTAATTTTACTTCGGATGTGCCCTCATGAAGCTCAATTAGCTTCTCCCACATCTCCTTGGCACTTGAGCATTCTCCTATTCGGTTAATCTCTTATTGAGGAAGCACGTTGAAGAGATGATGCTTGACTTTCGAATTTGCTAGGTGCTCCTCCTTTTGCTTCTTAGTCCATCTTGACTTTTCTATCGGCTTCCCTTCTTCATCCCTAGGTATCTCGAAACCACTTTCCATTATAATCATTATATCGAAATCGGTTTCGAAAAATACCTCCATCTGTTTCTTCCACCATGAGAAGTCTCCATTGACTCAAGAACCCAAGCCACGAGATGATGAACTTGCCAATGCTTCATCAAGCTGCTCATGTGTGATTCACCAAGTCCTGCACAACTTGAACACACACATCAAATACATCCACATCTTAACTTAAACTCTTTGACACATACATCAAAACCAAGATTATACTTGGGTTGATTGCCCTAACATTAAAGACCGTTGGATTGGGAGAAGCGGATTAGGCAATCTCACCTGTCGTATCAGTTTTAATCTTCATTTATTACCTCGGTTGGATGAGAGAGAGATAACTGCCTTTGATCGTTTGATCAGGCGAGAGACAGAGGGTGGATCATCAGATGCGAGGATACGTAGCCAGATCAGGCGACCATCAAATCAGATCGAATCCTTGTGATTACCTAGGTAATGGTAATCGATGGCCTTTTATAACTCGACAGGCGGGTTTTAACACCTATCACGACAAAACTTTTATAAGGGCGTTTACTTTTCTAGTGCGAGGTTAGTTCAGTCGAACCTAACTCAAGTCTAGTCAGTCGAACTTAGACCTCCTTCGACTAGACTATGTGGGGGAGGCCTGTGTTAGGGGGAGGAAAAGTCAAGTCAACCGTCAAGGCTAAGGTGGATCCCGGTCCAATAATGCATGAGTCAGCTTGGGCCTAAACTCAATTCAGTTTTGGAATTTAAATCAACTCGACTTCCTAAACTTAGTTCGGCAAGTTAATCACCCTAGCTCAGTTCAATGGTTGTGAAGCCACATCTCCGTAATCTCCTCAATACGGCTATATATGTATGATACCCTCTGATTTATCACATTTTTGAAAAAGCAGGTCTCTTGGTCACAATGGGGACGCAACAAAGATACTCCTTACCAAATGGAAGTGTCAAGTCAATATTCAAGATACTTGGAAGGCAAAGTTAAATTGAATCAATTCCATATTCATTTGAATCATACTCGAGTTATGTCCGATCAACTTGAGTTTACGGTTATTCAAAGTGGATAAGTAGATGAAAAGACTCGACATCCATAAAGGTGCATCATTTGGTTTTCCTCCATAAAAGTGTGTCATTTGGTCTTCTTCTATAAAGGTGTATCTTTTGGTCTTCCTCCATGAAGGTGCATTCTTTGGTATTTCTCCATAAAAGAGGTGCACTCCTTCTCTCCCTATATAAAGGGAAGGGGTGATCTCAAAAAAAAGGACTCTCTAGTTTCTTTGCATTCCCTATTTTTATACTTTTTCTCCACTTCCTGACTTGAGCGTAGAAGGGGCGTCCCCCGCTCGCCTACTTTTCAGCCTTCTCAGGCCTTACCTGCTTGAATCAATCTCCGAAGATGTCTGATCTCCTAAAGCTCGACTTTATCTATCCGACCATCTACTAAAGCTGGAGGCCGGCCTATGGACATCCAACCTTCGATCTCCTAAAGTCACATGTACGCCCGAACTAGTAAAGCTATGAAGAAGGTTGATCTGATCAATTTGGCATCTCAAAGACATATCTGATTTGTACTCAACTGATCGAAGGAATTCGGTCATTAGTATTTTACTGAGTCATCCTATCCTTTGATATCAGACCAATCAATGCAAAAGATAATTGATTTTTGCATGGTTGAATATGGAATATTATTGGAAGCTCAACCATCTACTTCTTCAGGGGTAGGTTCTTGAGTCAGTTTGCTTTCGTCTTACATTTAGTGTTCTGAGTAAAGCAGAGACATTTGGGATGAAAGAAAAATCACTAATGATAGACTTTATGAAATAAAAGAGGATATTAGTGTTGTACCAAGATTATTCGAGCACATAACTGAAGGCTTCCAAAATAACTCAGTATAACTGTATAAGGACATCATCTCATACCTCTCCCACACATGTGACGACTGATATTGTAGGGCCACAAATTGTTAATGCTGCCCAAAACTTAATTTCGAAGATAGATCATAGCAAAAAAAAAGTATAGTGTGTTTGGCCGGATAATTCAATGCTAGACGGCGTGTCGTTGATGCCATGCCTACCATTGACTAATGAACAAGAAATCAACTTAAGAATTTTCAATTAAATTTCAACTTGTCCTTTTGTTGCCAATTTAATAGCAGAAGAAGCCAAAATTTACTTCCCGTAAATTAGTGATATGCCGCCACGCTAAACATTGCAGATTAATTAAATAACAGACCGAAGATTGAAGTCGAGAGAGGGATTATAGTGCATTATCGATGCAAAGACAACAGAAGTTAATAGAAGGACTATGATTTGGTAAAAGATTGAAACCGTTAATTTAGTGGCTCCTATCAATCTATCCCACGGTCATTGTGAAAGAGATAAATCGCGGAGGGTCTTTGATTTGACACGATTGGCCAGGGCAAAGAATTTTAGACTCTCCTCCAGAATTGACCATGCTCATTTCATAAGTGTCATTCTATCCCAACTAATATATCATCTCTGTGGTGACAATAGAAGAACTATAAAGCATTAGGTGAAGTTGGAGAATATGGAGGATTATAGAGAGAGAAGTTGATAATTTTCCCTCTATCCTCAGATCCTTTCCCTTTTTCCTTTCTAAATAGTTGTTTTTTTTAAATCTTCCCTTCTCACCTGTATTCTCTCTTGCTTCTCTCCTCGCGAGTAAACCAAGTCTGAAAAGTATGATCTTTTTTTTTTTCTTTTAACTCTTAAACAAGAGAAATTTTTCTGAAGTTTGGTTGATAGTGAATTGAGAAACAATTAAGCGGAAATGAGTAGATTTAACCCTAACAAATTAAACCTGTGAGAAGATGCAAACGCAAATTAAATAAGAGAGATTATAAAAGCATTTAACTAGACAATAATTTTTATTCCATACAAAAGACACCAATTAGAGACAAGAATAAAAAAGGAATCGGCGATTTACCAAACAACGCTCTTGAAGTTTAGAATTGTCCAAAAAGTACCTCATACTTTCATATTTATCAAATAATGCACTTAATTCCCTTTTTACCCTTCAGAAATAGCGCATTTAATTTCCGAACATGATGCTGAAAATTCAAATCTCAGTACCACAGTGATGTTGGAATTGCACCACCACTGTGGTGCTGGAAATTCAAATCCCAGCACCACAGTGGTGCTGAGATTTGAATTCTCAATACCACGTTCGGAAATTAAGTGTGTTATTTCTGAAGGATAAATAGGGAATTAAGTGCGTTATTTGGTAAATATGAAAGTATATGACGCTTTTTGGACAATTTTAAATTTTAGAAACGCTGTTTGGTAAATTGCCGAAAAGGAATCCAAACATGATCCCACCAATAATTTTATAGTTGCTTAGACAAACAAAGACTCCACCCAATTACCCAAAGAAACATGAACCCCTGTTATTTCTCATTGATGCAAATCCCTTCTTACTATTGAATTGTCGAGAGTTCTGCAAAAGGTTAGAATCATCAATCTAGTAGCCCCCATCGACTTGTCCCACGACTATTGTGAGATAGTTAAATCGCGTAGGGGGGCCTTTGGATCTTTACGTGTTGACCAAAGGCAATGATGATCATTTGAGTCCAGGAAAAAGTTTTAGATCTTCCATAGAAATCGATCCATGTCAATTCTACAAACGTCATACTGTCCCAGTCAATGTACCATCCCCGAAATTGCTGAGAGTTCATCTCGAAAGCTAAAATGGATTTTATAGTTGCAACATTTTTGTGGGTCCTAAATTTGAATGAATGGGTGGCTTTAGAGAAATGAGTACGAATTTAATTTAGTGGACCCTTAACTTTGATTTGAGCGGATGTTGCTCCCTCTTAAAATTAACTTATCTAGTGTCTAATTTCAGTGAGATTGTTTGTGCAAATTAAAGGGTTTATGACATTAGAGTTCAATTTTTTATTTACTAAGTCTTTTGAATAAAATGTATATTTTTGAATAATTTACACTTATATTGTTGTCCTTCATCATCAACTTCAACTGTTTATTTATCATCCCTCTGCCTCTGACTTCATAAAGAAATTAACAGTCGTAATAATACCCAAGGTAATATGTTATTTTAAAAAATATGAATAATTTTATATGATATAATTTAAATCTGACTTTTTATATTTTGTTTATAAATATATAATTATTTTAAAACTATGGAAGTAGTTGACATTGAATCAATAATTGCACATGAGTTGTACGATGTGCGGACTGATCTCTTCTTACAGCAGCCTCTCGGGAAGAAATCTCGCCCCTGCAAGAAGGACTTAATGACTAACGTATACAGAAGTTGCATCGTAGGATAACGGATTAATTCCTCATAAATGGGAGGGTGTCGTCCTTCTATACGTTAGTTACTAGTCTCAAGGATCAAAGATCTACCGTGATTTACCTCTCTTACAATAGTCTGAAAACGGATTGATAGAAGCCACTAAGTTGACGAATTCCAACTTTTTTTACATTGTCGGGAAGAAATCTCAAATAGACGTCGAAGCAAAACCTACATCTCTCTCTCGTATACATATCGTTTTAAAATGCATCAACTAGAAGATGATGCAGCAGTTCTATGTATTACTTTTGCGTAAATCTTCAGTGTCACTTAGGTATGTTAATATTCCCTCTTTCTCTTTCTCTTTCTTTTGCTGGATTATTGTTTACTTTTTCATCGTATATATATTCAGTTCAATCGGATATGTAAAAACTTGGGCAAGACCAAATAATTAAGGGAAATAGTTTTGACTAGAAAAGTAGAGATCATATGCAAATTCTTTTCCTTCTAATTCTGAACAAATTCAAATACCATTTAACTATTTTATCGATCCTCTTCTTCAAAATGTCTGATCTATTAATACAATTTGGTAAAAATAAATACCTTTATAAAATCTAGAAAAACAAATTGACTGGCTAGTCCAAGTTATAAAAAAAAATCGAGTAAATAAATTTTTTATTTTACAAATTAATATATGACCATATTCATACATCTAGAATTTTATTTAAATATATACAAAAATAATTTATAAAATAGAATAATCCAACTAGAGAATCTCACATAGTAAAAAGAAATTTTTAAATTTATAAAATAAAATAATAATGTCTATAAAAAAAAATTAATTTATAAAAGAGTAATTTTTATTTAATAAAAAAATCAAAGAAAGGAAGTTAGTAATTGCATTGTCAATTAGTCATTAATTGATATTTCTTTGGCATAAAAGCCATTTAAGATGTTTAGTATATCTTAACAAGTATTCTTATTACTTACAATTAATTTCTGGTATAAAGGCTTTCTTTTTCTCACAAGAATGCAAGCATAGATAAAAATTAGAAAGTATTCCAGTATAAATTCTGATCAAGCTAGCCTTGAGCAGTTGATTCACATCCGTCTCAAGAAATGGCAATGGTCTTACAGTTTTTTGTTTCAAGATACCTTGGCAAATTATCTGATTTTATCGAGGGAGAGATATGTAAAGTGTTGGGGGTTAGAGAAGAAATTGAGAGACTTCATAGAAAATTATCAAGAATCAGTCCCTATATTCAAGATGCAGAAAAAAGAAGAAATAGGGATGCTGCGATCAACAATTGGGTGAAGGAATTAAAAGACGTAATGTATGATGCAGAAGACATAATTGATCTTTGCATGGTCGAAGGTGGAAGATTATTGGAAGCTCGACCATCTGCTTCTTCGGGGGTATGCTCTCCGGTCAGCTTGTTTTCATCTTGCTTTCAGTGTTCTAAGTTCCGCAGAAACATTTGGAATCAAATAAAAATAGTTAATGATAGACTCGAAGAAATCAAAGAGGACAATAATGTGGTACCCAGGTTAGTAGCTCATGAAAACAAAGGCTTCCAAATTAACTCACTAAGGACGTCATTTCCAACCTCTCCCACACATGTGGCGACTGATATTGTAGGGACACGAATGCTAGATGCGGCGGCCCAAAAGCTAATTTCGGAGATAGAGCAAAGCGAAAAAAAGTACAGTGTGTTGGGAATTTCTGGGATGGGTGGAATTGGCAAGACCACTCTAGCACAAAAAATATTCAACGATGAAATGGTAAAAAAACAGTTTCCAAAAACAGTGTGGCTACATGTATCCAAGAATTACTCTCCAATAGAGATACTCAAACAGGTATTGCGAGGTGTAGAAGGGAATGATGATGGTGTTCAAAGTAGAGCAGAAATCGAAGGAAGAATTATTCCTCTTCTTTCAGAAAGTTTGCTTCTTGTGCTGGATGATATATGGACTGCAAATGTATGGAGAGATTTGCTCAGAAATCTCATATTGAATGGATCTTGTAGGACTGTTATCTTATTTACCACTAGACGGAATGATGTGGCCACAGAAATGAGAGCTGATTTTGTACACTCTGCTGAGAAAATGGACAAAGATAGTTGTTGGGGATTAATTAGAAAGATTGTTTTTGGAGATGAGGAGGATGTAATAATTTCTGAATTGAAAGAAGTTGGTATGGAAATTGTCAGTAAATGTGATGGTCTTCCTCTGGCAGTCAAAGTGATGGCTGGTGTTTTATTTCACAAGGAAAGAACTAAGAGGGAGTGGGAAAAAGTTATTGAAAGTGATTTTTGGTCAATGAAAGAGATGGAAGATGAGCTATCAAAGGCTTTATACTTGAGCTACGATGATTTACCTAGTCACCTCAAACAATGTTTTCTCAGTTGTGCTTTCAACCGTGACATATCATCTCGAAGGGACATAATCCGACTGTGGGTGGCCGAAGGGTTTGTGATTGAACAATCAGATGATTTGATGGAAAATATCGCAGAAGACTACTACAAAGAACTTATTGCAAGAAACCTTTTGCAATTTGATTTTAGAAATTTAGCTGAACGAAAATTTGTTATGCATGATGTCTTACGATCTTTTGGGGAAAAACTGATGGAAGAGGAAGGTATTATCATTAATGATGCTCGATGCACAAATACAAATTTTTCGACAAAGATTCGTCGTTTGTGCATCTCAAACCAAAGTGATGTGTCATCTCTTCCCAATGTGATAATAGAGCAAAAGTGTCTGAGAACCCTACGCCTCGTTAATTGCCCTCAAATCGAGCGAATAGAGAATCAGACATTTGAAAGCTTACAGCGTCTCAGAGTCTTGGATTTGCGTGATACATCAGTAGACAACCTCCCAGATTCTCTTATGAAACTGAGTCATCTAAAATACTTGGATCTTGATCGAACAAAGATTAGAAGGCTTCCTGAATCCATTGAGTGTCTTGCAAACCTGCAAACTTTGAGTCTCGAGGGGTGTAAATCACTGCGTGAGCTTCCAAAGGGCATCACAAGGTTGAGCAATTTGAGGTGTCTTCGAATTTTGAATACTCCGCTCACCCATCTTCCAAAGGGAGTTGGGAAGTTGAAAAATCTCAATGAAATTGATGGATTTTTGGTCGGCCATTGTGACTCCGTGAGCAGGATGGACGGAGGTTGTGACTTGGACGAGTTGCAATCTTTGTGCAACTTAATGGATCTGTATATTGTTAAATTGGGAAGGAAAACAATGAAAGAAAACAGAAACTTTGTGCTTGCCAACAAAACATTTCTTAGGAGATTGAATCTCGGATGGACAATGAATAATAATGAAAACAATGAGAAGCAAATCACTGAGGCGGAGAGTATATGCAACCAACTCAGTCCTCCTGCGACCCTAAAAGATCTTGTCATCCACAAATTCCCTGGCCGGAAGTTTCCAGAGTGGATGGCGTCCGTGCATTCTTTGGCTGACCTAACATTTTTGAATCTTCTCAATTTTCCATCATGTACGGTGCTGCCTCCATTGGGCCAACTACCCAATCTTAAACTCCTAAAGATTAAAGGAGGAGAAGCAATCCGCAGTATTGGGCCTAAATTCCTCGGCCGTAGAACGCCTGCATTCCCAAAACTTGAGCATCTAACATTTAAAAACATGCTGGATTGGGAAGCGTGGGTATTGCGTGATGCAGAGGATGTTGTGGTACCTAACGAGGATGTTCATGCAAGCAACCTCAATTTGTTTCCTAACCTGAAAAAATGTTTCATCATCAACTGCCCAAAGCTGAAAAATAGCATCCTTCCCTCAACTAGCTATTTGGAAATTAATCTCTGTCCAAATTTGGAATATGTGGAGAAGGTTGGCATGTTGCAGGAATTGGCAGTTGTTTTCCCCTCCGAAACCAAACAGCTTCCACAGTGGGTGTCAAGCTTGATTAATGCCACTCCGCATAGTTTGCAGTTATTTTACATGAAATGCAATTCACTTCTACTAGATAGTTGCAGTAAGGGGAAGCAAAATTGGCACATCATTCAACAAATTCCACAAGTTTTTATTTATAGCATTGATCGTGAAATACGCCTATTGCTCAGTAAGGACTCGTACAAATACGAAATAAAGAATGAGTTTGGAAGTTTCATCACCTTTGTAAGTCCTCTCATCGTCTATTTTTTTTACTATAGCTTATTGCATACCTTTCAATATTGTTGGGAAAAAAAAATTTGTACAACTATTTTATTCCATGGACAGGATCAATCAATTTTATCAGAAATCTCCGAAGAGACAGAAGGACACGATCAATCAAGCTTCCATGGCTAATTGTTTCCTCCATTATGATCAAGGTTAGTAATTAATTAATGGTGGATTTTATAATATCATGACAAATAAAATATACTTGTTTCTTTATTTCTACTTGAAGGTTGCTTATTGGAATTGGTATAATTTGATCAAGGCGCATATTTCCACTAGATGGTATTGATGTTTGGTGACGCACTGCATGCTTTTATCTATACATAATTTATCCTCGGATTCTAATGTTGTTCGGCATCGCTGCCTTTTATTTGTCTAAATCTACTTTTTCATGGAAAAAAGAATATTTGTCTTTATATTTAGAATAAATATTTTGAATTGTGTGTTGTAATCCGTAAGCTACTTATTTGTGTTTGCTTTCTCATAAATGTTTTGAATGGTACATTGGAAGTCATAAACTATTTAATGATATTGGATATTGTAAATAGCTTATTTGTGCTCTCTTCCGTTGTTTACTCACAACTTATGAGGATTTCGATGGACACATTTTGAAGTTATTGAGAAAAATAAAATAAAATAATTCAATTCATTCTTTTCTCATTTGTTTGTTATATCCAACATACATCTAACATAGTATTTTTCATCTTTCTCTCTCACATTCAACCTCCACTAAGCAAAATATCTTTTACGTGGTATAATGTAAGAGTAACCACGGTTCAGTTCGAATCGTGAACCGGAACCAATGACTCAAAAATCAAATCGAAATTATTTTTTTGATTTCGATTTTGAAATTGGAATTGGAATTGGAATCGGAGACATATAGTTCAGTTCTAGTTCTTAAATTTTTGGAACCGAAATTGAATTGAAACTGAATCGAATTCGGAATTGAACCGGAATCGGAATTGAATTGAGTATTTTTTTTTATTAAAATCGGAATTGAATTTTTAAAAATAATTTGATATTTACTTTTAAAAAAATTAAACTCATTTAAAATTCAAATATTTATTAGTGTGTCACTATTATAATAATAATTATGTATACAAATCAAAATTAAAATCATTTAAAATTCATATTTTGTATTATTACATCATAACAATCAATGTGCAAATATGTACAAAAATTTAAAATTTAAAATTTAAAATCTCCATGTATAAAATTTAAATTTAAATATAATTTAAATTAAAATAGAGTGATCGAATTAATGAATTAAAGAATAATATACTTAAATTGCCTATTAAAGAAATAAGACTTAAAATTAAATAATTTAAATTTCGATTTTAAATGGTTCAAACTAAACTGAATCATAAAAAACTGAAACTGTCAGTTAATGATTCAGTTTTGGTTTTGGTGGATGTTGAATCAGAATCAACGATTCCAAAATTAAAACTGAACCGTAAGGAACCGGAATTGGAACTGAAATCGTTGATAAGTGATTCGATTCTGGTTCTATTGGATGATAAACTGGAACCGATAATTTCAAAACCGAAATCGATAAATTCGAAACCGTCACTACAAGAAAAATGGATAATAGCGACGAATTAGTAAATCGCCGCTAAATACAAATATTTCCGACGAATTTACCTATCGTTGCAAATATTCTTATATTTGCGATGAAACAAAAACTTTTCGTCGCAATTATAATATATACTAACGACGATATAAATATATTCATCGTAAAATAATACTTAGCGACGAATATATATTTATTTGTCGTCAATATCTTAGCGACGAATTATAAAAATCATCGCAAACTCTTCAGTCGAGCTGCCAGTAGAGTAATCTGGATTCTGTGACCGCCCAAATGTTAGCCAGTCGAGTCGTCAAGTCAGCCAGTCGACTGAGTATTAGCGACGATATATTTAATATTCGTCGCAAACAATTCAGTCGAGGCACAAGTCGAGTTAACTCGATTCTGTGCTGATGTTCAATATTAGCGACGAATTTACATTATTCGTCGCTAATAATATCTTAGCGACGAAAACTTAATGATTCATCGTTAAAGTAATAAATATTAGCGACAAATAATTAATTATTTGTTGCTAAAATATGCGGAAAAGCCCTATCCCGTGCTGAATCTCCCATTTTCTCTGTGACTTCATCTCCTCCGCCAATTTTCTTCTCCGGCAATTCCCCGTGCGAGTCTTCCGGCGGCCTAGCTTCCTCCTGGCACGCGCGCAACTCCTTCTCGGCCATCGTCTAGCTTCTGCGGCAAACTCCGGCGACAAGCTCAGCCATCTCCTGGTTGTGCGGTAAGCTTCGGTACCCTAGCTTCCTCCCGGCACGTGCACGACTTCTTCTCGAAGCCTATCTCTCGATTGTGCGGCTCCAACGACCTCCGGGATCCTTCTCCAACTCCGGCCGCTCCGGCGGAACAACTCCGATCCCCAACATCCGGTGGAAATCTTGATCGGTAACATTAGAAATTTGTTTAGCTCTAGAAATTTTTATTTCCTACGTAATGAAAAAAATTTGATAGTTGAATCGTTACTTAATTCTCATTGTTTGAACATGATGGTTATATTTTTACCCTGAGCGACTATACGACTACTTGAACTTGGTTACCCGTAGGTTTTTCGAAGCACATTTGTAGTTATATCATGCAATTAAGTAATAGTCATTGAAACTAGATTTGTTGCATATATACCCTTTTATTGAAAAGTAACATCAAAATTGTTGTATATATGTTTAGCTAGGGTTTAAGAATATGGATAAAAGTTGGATAATGATTCAGAATCGGATTAGTCCTGAATATATCAATGGGTTGAATCAGTTTATACATATTACAGAAAATTATATGATCAGTTTGAATTTATCAAAAATCCGTTGTCCATATCGACGGTGTGACAATTTATTTCAGTATGAATTGGATTATGTGCGAGGACATCTTTATAGGTGGGGTTTCGATAGATTATATAAAGTTTGGAACTTTCATGGAGAAGCTTCTACATCATCCGATAGTATAAATATTGTCAATCAAGATGAGAATTATTTTGATGTTGAAGTAGATGAGTTCGAAGATGATTTTGAAGACATGTTTACTGATTTATAAAATACAGAAAATATAACCAACAATGACGCTCAACCAGATGATATAAATATAAACACAAATGCAAATGAATGTAGACGAAGTTATATTTCAATGTTGGAAGAAGCACAAAAAGAACTGTATCCGAATTGTACTAAATTTTCGGGTTTCAATTTTGTGGTGAAACTAATGCATGTGAAGGTGTTAAATGGATGGAGCAATAAATCTTTTAATATGCTACTTCAGTTATTGCAAGATGCATTTCCTAAATCGAATGTGATTCCAAACTCTTATTATGAAGCCAAAAAATTATTAAAGGAGTTAGGATTGACATATGAGAAGATACATATTTGTAAGAATAATTGTTATTATTTTGGGAAGAGCATTAGAATAAGGATGCATATCCATTGTACAAGGAGCCCAGATACAAGTACGAAGGGATGAATAAAAAAAAATCCTCACAAAATTCTTCGATATTTTCCTCTGAAATCGAGACTTAAGAGGTTGTTTATTTCGAAGCATACGGCCAAAGAGATGAGATGGCATAAAGAAAAGCGAGTTGAAACAAATGGTGTATTAAGACACCCAACTGATAGTGAAGCTTGGAAAGAATTTGCCAATGCAAATGAAATATTTACATGTGATCCACGAAATATTCACTTAGGGTTGGCTACTGATGGGTTTAATCCATTTGGAAACATGTCAAATGCTTATAGTATGTGGCCTGTTATACTTGTGAATTATAATTTGCCACCATGGAAAATGATGAAGCCACCATATATGATTATGTCTCTTTTAATTCCTGGGCCTAAATCACCTAGCAAAGAGATAGATGTATACTTACGACCTCTGATTAAGGAACTGAAGGAGCTTTGGGATGACGGAGTGGAAGCATATGATGCATCAACTGAACAAGTATTTCAATTACATTATGTTGTGATGTGGACTATTCACGACTTTCCAGCATACATAACAGTTTATGGATGGAACACAAAGGGTTATAAGGCATGTCCAGTATGTTTGAATGAAACCAAATCTCAAGGATTAAGGAGTAAAATATGCTACACATGTCACCGTCGATTCTTGGATGTGCACCATCCATGGCGTAGAAATAAAGATTTCAATGGAAAGGTCGAAAAAGAAGGACCACCACACATAATGAATGGATATGAGATTTTAGCGCAGTTAGAAGCGTTGCCCCAAGTGATATTCAGTAAGCATCCATTATTCAGTAAAAAACGACAGCGATCTTCGGACGATACAAATTGGGTAAAGAAGTCAATATTTTTTGAGTTACTATATTGGTCAGGTTTAAAGTTGAGACACAATTTAGATGTGATGCATATTGAAAAGAATGTCTGTGATGCTTTAATTGACACATTATTAAATATAGACGAAAAGTTAAAGGACACTCTCAAAGCCAAATTAGACTTGCAAGATATGGGGATAAGGAGTGAGTTGCATTTACAGGCGGTATGAGACAAATTCAGGAAGTCTAATGCAAGTTACACATTGACATTGGAAGAAAGACATGAATTTTGTCAATTTTTGAAATTAGTTAAGTTTCTAGATGGGTATGCTGCCAATATATCTAGACATGTCAATGCAAATGAAGGAAAGATATATGGACTGAAATCACATGATTGTCACGTATTGTTGCAAAGAATACTTCCAGTTGTTGTACGTAAATTTTTCCCAAAAGACATATGTAGCCCACTGATTGAGCTATGTGATTTCTTCAAAAAAATCACTGCAAGATCTTTACACACAGCGGACATATATAAAATGGAGAAGCAAATAGTCCTAATTTTGTATAAGATGGAACGAATATTTCCTCCGGTATTTTTTAACATTATGATCCATTTGACAGTTCATTTACCTCGTGAAGCTATGTTGGTTGGGCCAGTTTCGTCACGATGGATGTATCCCTTTGAGCGATATTTGGGAAGGCTAAAAAAATATGTTCGTAATAAAGCACGACCTGAAGGATCTATTGCAGAGGGGTATATTGTAAATGAGGCCTTGACTTTCAGTTCGTTATATATGAGTCAAATTGAGATAAATTTTTCTAGGCCGGAATGGAAAAAAGATGTCCAACCATCGAAATGCAAATTAAGTGTTTTCTCACAGGAAACAAGAGTCTTTGGCAACTAACAAAGTTTGAAATTGCCATTGTCATTGTTTAAGAAAGCACATTGATACATTCTAAACAATTATAAAGAAGTCGATCGATATCGAAAGTAAGTTCTTACATTAAGTTATTACTTTAATTCTATTCCATTCACAGAGTTTAAATTAATTAAGTTTTATACAGTCAGCATTTACAACTTGTGTCCCAAAAGGTTCATGCTGATCAAGTGATGCAATATCACGAGCGAGATTTCCCACTGTGATTTAGGGATAAAATTGTCTCGCTAAAAAATATTACACATTCAGAGATCACAGATGAGTTGTATTATTTAGCAATGGGACCCGATGCTGAAGTTCAACTGGATGATGTATGCATAGTAAATGGGATTCAATATCATACGACGTCCCGTGATTCATGCAGAACTACTCAGAATAGTGGGGTCAGTGTATCATCCTCTGATGATGGAGACAATTTGGATTTTTTTGGTGTGTTGAAGAATGTGGTCCAAATATTTTACTCTTTCAGGTATAAAGTTCAATTATTTTGGTGTGAATGGTTCCAATGTAATCCAAAAAAAAAAAAATCGATGGTGGAAGAGTATGGTCTCTTTTGTATTGACACTTCTAAAAAATAGTATGATAATGATCCATTCATTTTGGCTAACCAAGCAAATCAAGTGTATTATTTGAATGATATCAAACGTGGAGGTCATTGGAAGGTCATGCAAAGGGTTTACCACCGCGATATATGCGAAGTAACTGAAGTTGAGGAGGTATCTGAAGATTTTGAGGGTGGTAATATCTTGATCATGGAGCCAAACCAAGAAATTTCATCCAATGATTCAACTTCAGTAGTCGATGAAGACTTAGCAATAACTCATCTTTGTCAATTAGATGTTGAGTATCACCAAATTAATATGGCAAATGCACAAGTGGATCTGGATATGGGCGCTCAAAATAATTGTATTGCTGATGGTGAAAATAGTGAAAGTGACAATGAGGCAGATGATTATTTATCCTTTTCAGATGACGATAGCGATTAGATGTATTTACACGGTATTTATATTGTTCTTCATTTATATTTCATGTATTCAATATAATCTTTCTTTTATACGTCGATCTGTATATAATGCTTTTGTCACAGCTATGCCGCCTAAAAGAATTGAGCCCCCTCCAATTGTGCCTACGCCAGACGATGATAGTGCTCCTGCTCCCACGGGTTTGTTATATGCTTTTAAGTATGTATATATATTTTGTTTCCTATATATTTAACTTGGTAATTGTTAACATTCTTTTATTTACAGGTCATCCGATACGTAGAGAGACACGGGGCACACACTCGGATCGGCTTCGACGACAAATAGAGGAACGGGGTAGATTACCCATTACCTTCCGTAAGAGCGATGGTCACCCTATAGGGACGAATGCAACTGCTTTTATGATAGAGTTAGGTCTGTCAATTAAGAAGTTTGCCCCCTGCAAGCTAAGAGCTGGAAGCATATCCCTGGGGATAATAAACAGATGATATATGATCGATTATCAATAAGTACGAGTATTTTGCTATTTAAAGAATCAACCATCATTCATTATTAAATTTCAATATTGGTTTTTTTTTCAGGCTGCTTTTGATATCAGTTTTGCTGAGGAGGCAACATCGGTGAGGAAGGAAACCGACAGATTAATGAGTGCACGGTACAGAGATAATCAAAACAAGATGCACACTCATTATAAGAGTCTACTGCATTTTCCCCCCACCGAGCGGCGACATCATATGCCGAGGGAGTTTTGTGAGATGCAGGAAGACTGAGACTATATGTGCGATCTGTTTGAATCAGAAAAAATTTGGTAAACTAATCTATACGATTATCACAGAGGTTATATATAAATTAAAATATGTGCAACTCATGTTTTAAGTTTTATCTTAACAAATTTTGATATTATAGACACGATCGGCAATAAATGCTCAAAATCGAGCACAACTACCCTTTACCCATCGAGGTGGCTCAAAATCATTCATCCAGTATAGTTACGACGGTGTAAGTATAAATTTTATAGTTACAGTATATTAGTTGGTATTTTTAATATTAACACATTATATTATTTTTCAGCCCGATCAATCTTAGAGAAAAGATCGGATTGCCGTCTTTAATACAACCCACTGTACCTCGTCAAAAGGATGGAGTGGGGAGAGAGCCGAGGCTACATACGTAAGATATACTCCAAAATTTTAGTAAAGTTTTTTTAAATATTAGTAATTCTTGGTAAAATTATTGATAATGTGTTTGTTATTCTTAGGATGATATGGTGAGACTGCGAGATGAATACATCCAGTCTCAAGAAATCGAAGATGACATCGATGCAGTTCAGATTGCAGATAAGGTATGTGATCAAGTCCTAGGTGTTCGCTCTGCATATATTAGAGGACTTGGAAGTGAACCAAAACCAGTTAGATCCACTTCTTCATATGCCAGCTCCTCATCCAGAAGAACTAACGCAGCACTACGTGAAGAACTTCAGTCCACCAAAGAGGAGCTAGCAAACACTAAAGCTCGATTAGCTAGCAACGAAGAAGAGTTGGTGTCAATGAGATCGAGACAAGATATGTTCGAAGTAATTTTGAATCGGCTTGCACCTGGAGCATTACATTCATTGATGCATGAGTCATCTTCAGCTCCATCACCTCCTCCATCTTAGAGTTAGTGAACTTGTGAATTTGAGTGTGTGTTTGCAAATTAATACTATGAATTTATTAAATTTCGTGTTATGGACTTTAAATTTGATGTTAAGTTAGTTGCCTTTAAATGTATATGTAAGTTTTATTGTTTTAGTTGTATGTTGGTAAGTTATATTGTGTGGTTGATATTGTATTATAGGATTTCGAATACAAATAAAAAGGATTCTGAAAATTTGTTTTTTGATGGTTAGCGACGAAATTATAAAAATTCGTCACGAACTGTCGATATACGGCTTCAGGATTTTGAGGTTTAGCGACGAAACTTGACAAATTCATCGCTAACTGTCGATATTTGGAGTATCGGTCGACTCACCAGTCGAGGCGTTCGACTGCTGTAGGATGTTAGCGACGAACATTATATATTTTCGTCGCAAAAGTACATCCAGTCAGGGCACCAGTCGAGGAGCTCCTGCTTCTGTGGTTGGCCCAAGATTAGACATTAGCGATGAAAACTTTAATATTGTCGCAAAAGTGTAAGCAGTTAGCGACGATTTTTGTATATTTCGTCGCTAATATCTATGATTTTCCTATTTTTCGGTGTCGAGGTTTTGCGATGAAATAATTTTTTTTAGCGACGTTTTTATTTCCGTCGGTAATATTAACGACGAATATATTCTAAATCGTTGCTAATGTTTCCTAGCGACAGACTTATTACAACGAGTCTAGCGACGAAAGTTTTTCGTCGTAAACGTTATTTAGCGGCGAAGTTTTACTATTAGCGACGAAAAAGTTTCATCACTAATTTGCCTTTTTCTTGTAGTGCGTGATCACCTATAGTATAATGGTCCTCGAATAAGTCAAAAGTTGAGAGAGATATAGACATGGTAAAGAGAAAAAGCACATGAATGCATTGTATATCTTTTTTTTTTTTTTAAATTTGTCTATCCTCATCGATTATAGGTGAAGTTCAAACAGAAAGAAAGAAAATGACAGAGACAAAAAATTATAATTTTCCCTCCCTCCTCAAATTCTTTCACTCTTTTCTTCTTATCTTCTAAAAATTTTTTTCACTTCTCTTCCCAGCTACTTTCCCTTCCTCCCTTCAGTTCTTTCTCTCTTCCGGAGCATACAGCCTGAAAACCAGGAGAGGCACCAACCAGAGACAGGAATATAAATGAAATCCATGTGAGATGGGATCCACAACCTGCGCAGACAAACAAAATCTCAAGTATGCAAATATTCTCAACAAAATGTGATGATGCAACAACATCTCTTGCGTGCATGCAGTTCGACAACTCGAACAAATAGATTCATCTGGTAGGATTCGACTTGTGGCAGTTGATCGAGGGAATACTGAAGTGGACTGCTTGCCTTGGTTTCTCTTATTCTGGCAACTGTCAATGGTGATGTAGCATGTAATCCTTTCAGTATGCTTCAGTGCAGTTGATAACTCACTCATGTTTCTCCTTTTATAGCAACTGAAAGAACGATATTGTGAAAGATTGCTGGTGCTCCAGCTTGTGATTCCAACAGGGGCAAACCTATCTTTTTTATAACTTGAACAACAATATCAACTAAGACAAACTTTTCACACCTTCGTTATACAAAGAATAAAGAGATGACTTCCAAAATGATATGAGCAAGAACATTCTGAAGTTGGCTGATCGAGTACGTGGATTGTCATGGGTTTTGAGGGCATTCCTGCATCGAAGAAGCCTCCGTAAAACTTGCGATCGATATTTATTATAAACAAAATGATTCTTTAAATTTGAAGAACCTAAAAAAGATCTATGGTAGAAAATTTTAAAAAAAAAAGTGCACATTTTTATTTATGCCATCGAAAAGGATTTTTTTTTAAATATTTATCCATATTTTTTCTACGCTCCTCATCGTGGCCCCTCGGTGATGTTGAAAAATAAATAAATCATAGAAGCTATGTCTCTTCACTTATTGGTTAGAAATGACAGAGGATTTTTAAATCCGAATAAAAATTTTAAATTTCCCATTGAGAATCGACCACTGCTCATATGTAATAATATTTATGCCGTTCTAACCAACGGATTGTTCCGTGGGGACACCTAAAATATGTTTCAAAAAATATGGAACGATTACATTAATGGTCCCCTTCGATTATCTCTATCAGTGGAGGAGATAAATCAGACATACAAATGAGATTGTCTTAGCGTACCCAACATTACAAAGAACCGATCCTTATTTGGAGAAAAATCCACAGATATATCGTAACTAAAGATTGACTCAGAAATACCGGAACTTTAATATAGACATCTTTTTCGCTACATTATACTCAGGCCTCTTCTAAAATATCTTCCACGCTCTACTTTGGTATTGCCCCCCTTGGAATATTGTTTCTATCGAAGTCTCCAAAATTATTTTATATTTTTTCCATTTATTATTAAAGTTTTCTGTTTATATTTTTCTTTATTACTTTTTTCCTTTCTCATTCTTTTTTTCTCTTGTAATTATTTAGAAAACTAAAAATTAAGAATAAAAAAGCTTCTTATTAAGATTTTTTTGTTTAATTTTTTCCTTTTCTTCTTTTATCTGCTAATTAACATATTAAAAAATTTGAAGTAATGTTTTAATCAAAGCGCACAAGAATTTTTAATTCTTTAGCAGAAAAATATAGATAAGACGAAACAAAACTCTTTTAATTATCTCGGTCAGAGCAACGAAGCGTAATGAAAGCTTTCACCGAATTAAAAGTTAGAATCCATCAATTTAATGGTTCATATCGACTTATTTTATGGTCATTATAAGGAAAATAAATTACGGAGAAAATTATGAATTTTGACGTAATGACTAAGATACAAAGAGATCGTCTAAATTCAGAAAAAGACTTTAGAACTTTTTCAGAATCAATCTTTATTTTATTCATAAATTTCGTCGTGTCTTAATCACCATGCTATCTCTATTGGTCTAATAAAGGGTAAAACAATCAAAAGATAAATTAGAGAGTCAAAGTTTGAATTTCAAAAGTGAATAAATTTGAAAGTTGACAGCGTGTATAAATTATATTTCAGATTTATTTTCCGATGGATGAATAAAAAGAAATGTTAATATTGAATCAGGCGAAATATGAACAAGAAAAGCATCCTTTGAAAGATATTTCACATGAATTATTATTCGACTCTTTGTGAGGACATATTTGATGATGAATTTTGAAAAATTTATTATTTTATTGGAGAAAATTTTTAATAGACTATAATGCATTATTTGATGTTGGTGAAGCTGGAGAAGAGGAAGGGTTACAGAGAAAATGAGAAGTTGATAATTTTCCTTCTTTCCTCCAATCCTTTCCCTTTTTTCCTTTCTAAATAATTTTTTTTCCCTTCCCTTCTCACCTATTTTTCCTCCTCTCCTCAGGAGTAAACCAAGCCTGAAAAATATGATTTTTTTTTAACTCTTAAACAAGAGAAATTTTGCTAAAGTTTGGTTGACAGCGAATTGAGAAACAGTTAAAACGGAAATACGAAGAGATTTAACCATAACAAAGCTATGAGAAGATCCAAACACAAATATGAGAGATTATAAACAAAATTAATTAGAAAACAATATTTTGTTCCTTACAAAAGACACTAATTGAAGACAAGAAAAAAAAAAGAAATCCAAATAAATCCAACCAACAATTCTATACTTGTTCATGTTAATGGTGGACTTATATGTTATTATCGTAACTACTCGATTATATTGTATTGATTCGAATCTGATTAAGTAGTCTATTTGATGGTTTGTGGATTTTAGTTCATGAGATGTGGATTTAATATGTATAATCCGTTAGAGCTCGAATTAGTTATTGATGATGAGTCAATAACGGATCTAGCTCGATCTCTATATATAGAATGTGATCCCTGTAGGATTGAGTACTCTGACAACCTCCTTGTATGCTATCGACGAGCAGGATTTTTATTATGTCATCACCCCCAGACCCTATGGAAGACCTGCCTCTTTCCTTTTTTTTTTTTTTTTGCAAGAACTCTGGATCTATTGACGACGTTAAATCGATGGTTGCTCCGCTATACTTTGGTTCTTTTTTTTTTGTTTATGTCGTTGTTCATTTTATGTATTTTATTCATTGTAAATTTCAATAAGACTAGATTCGTATGCAAATCATGTTGTATCTATTTGATTTCTAGTATATACAAGTCTTAGATTTATGATTTTCATCCATTGATATCAGAGCTAGTTCTTTTATCGATTTTTATGGCATTAGGTTGTTATTTTTATCGGTTTTCATCGATTTTGCATGAGACGGATTTTTTATCACAAACAATGATTATTTGACGAAAACATAAGTAGACAATTAAGTTTTAGGTACTAGATCTAAGTTTCGAGGTTTTTCCGTGAAGAACATGTAGAATGGGAGTGTAACCGTCGCCATTCGTGGTGAACCCTGCATGTTTGACCTGGTAAAATTGTCATGAATTGGCTATCAGTCGACTGATGCATTGCATCAAGCAATTGTTGCGTCTAAAAAAGTTGAACAGAATATTTCTGAGTTGACTACTAAACACGACTGAACACACCAATTGACTGTTGCGCTTAAAAAAGTCAAACAGAATATTTTTGAGTTGACTATTGGACTCGACTGGACACACCAGTCGACTTACAATTAAGGTCAGTTGATTGATGTGCTTAAACTTGAGCACAAAAGACTTTTGAGTTGACAGTAACAATCGGTTGATGGATCAGTCGACTGATGGGCCCAAGCTCATGCACAGAAGAGTTGCAAGTCGACTGGAACACTCGATTGACTATGTCAATATACTGCTATCAAGCACCAATCTACTGATGCTTATAAAATTATCTACATAAGGTATTTCAGTCTACTGAGATAGTTGACTGATGTAGAGCCGACCCTGAGTTAGGCCTATTGGGGCGACCGCCTAGGGCCCAACAACTTTTAATATTATTAGAGTCTTTATATATGGCCTAAACAAATTTTTATGTCAAAATTAACCATGAATAGGGCCTAATTATCAAGATCTTATCCAGGGCCTTAGAATAACTTAGGTCGGCTCTGGACTAATGTATATCAGTCGATTATTATTACTATCAGTTGACTGGTGTTGTTGTGGATGAAGTTGAGAACATTTGATATAGGAAACTTTCGGAGACCATAATTTTTCGTTCGGGATAAGTTTTGAGACATTCTAGGTTGCATTTTGAAGCTCATTCATAGCTCTACGTTTGTTATAATGGGGGTACATCCCTCGTAACACCCTGTCTCAGACCTAAAAAATATCGTTTAAGGCCTTTTTGAAGGCTTCAAAGTTTTTTAATTCGATGTTAAGATCATTTTCTATATCATTAGGTTGCAACAGTACAGTTGAATTTACTAAGTTTTCTAAAATATCTATCTATACATATAATTCTATTTCAAACTAATATTATTATCAAAGTGAGAATTATTAGGAAGATATAGGGCATGCTGTGTAGATAGATGTATGTTTATGCTAAATATAATTGGCCCAAAAGAAAATTATGTTTAGGTCATATATATATCCGGAATGCTTTATATATAAAGAACAGATTTTATCGATAAATTTGGTTGATTATGCGAATAAAGTGTCGGCTCAAAAGAAGACATTTGTTGTGGTAGATTAAAAAGTTTATAAACCATAGACTCAAACAGATGTATCTCATATAAAAAATAATTTTATTTTATGCACATCATGTGTCGGCACAAAGGAAGACATATGATGTGGCCAACGAGGGTTATCATGGGCTATAATTTGGAGAGTGTCACTAACAAATCACATTGTAGTCCAAAGACTAAATGTGATATTGTACTTGATATCTCATTTTGTCCATATATATTCATATATGCATATATATTATATGCATTATTCGTTATATTCTCTTTATGTTATTGGCAATAACATGAGATTATGTTCTTATACTCTCTTTCTTATTAAGTACACATAAAGTATCTACCTATAACAACAACATCCATTAGGTTTAGTTTTAGAAACCATTAAAATATAAAAGTTTTATTAGTACGAGTAAGGGTACTAAAACTGCAATGTTTGGTAATGCATAGTATAGGTATAAAGCATAATTTGACTTATGAGAATTCATTCATATTGTGGTATAGGCATCTAGGATGCATATTCATACAATGCTTAGAAAGATTAATGTAATAAGGAATTATTCATTCCTTTAATATGTCAAACTTTGATGTCTATATACAATGCATTAAAAGAAAAATACCTAATAAAAGAAACAAAGGTGCAAATCGATATAGTAGTACTTTGAAACTAATACATATAGATACATGTGGACCATTTTCTAAGATATTATAGAATGGACAAATATATTTTATCAGTTTTATTGATAACTACTTTCAATATACTTACTTGTACTTTTTGCATGAGAAGTCGGAGTCCTTAGATTTGTTCAAGATTTTCAAAGAGGCAATAAGATCAAAGTTGTTAGATCCTACCATAAAGGTAAATATTACGGTCATTGTAATGGATCTAGTGAACAACATCCAAGATTTTTTACCAATTACCGTTTTGAATATGAGATTATGGCTCAATATAACATGTTTGATACTGTTCATTAGAATAGTGTAGCTGAGTGAAAGAATCAGATTATAAAGAACATAGTAAGAAGTATGATGTAATTTACTTCTTTATCGGAGTCTTTATGGGGTGAAGCACTAAGACTATAGTTTATTTACTCAATAGAGTATCAAGTAAGATAGTAAGCAAAATCTTATATGATATTAGATGTTTACACATTTAGGGTTGTCTAGCTGAGGCTAGGCCTTATAGGTCTAATGAAAAGAAACTAGGCTCAAAGACGATTAGCTGCCATTTTGTAGGGTATTCTTAAAGGTCAAGGAAGGGGCTTTAAATTTTATGACCCCTCAAAATAGGTCTTTGTTCAAGACGGAGAATGTCAAGTAGTGGTTTGATCTTCATACCCTATGTTAATGTTGGTGTTACACATCCAGTGGGAGTAGTACTTAATGATATCCATGTGTCCTTCCCTGTACAAGGAGAGGAATTATCTGCTTAGGTTGAAGCATATCCTCGTATGGTCGAGTGGGTTTCTCAAGTACAAGTGTCTCTACAATGATCCACTAAATAAAGGAGATCCACATTTTCACGTGATTATGTTTATCTCTAGAAACACGAGTTTGACATTAGGCTAGAAAATGATTATTTATCTTTTTAGAAAATCAAATAATGTTCTAACCTTGAAAAGTAGATTGCAAGTAATGAAAGTTGAGATGAAGTCCATGGCGAACAATAGCGTATGGAGCTAGTAGAATTGCCTGAAGGAGTGGAATGTGTCGATTGTAAATGGATATTTAAAATCAAATGGGATTCACTAGGCAATGTCGAAATGTATAAGATACGCCTTATAATCAAGGGATTCACTCAAAAAGTGAATATTGATTACAAGACGACTTTATTTTTCCTATGTCTACGAAATACTCCATAAGAATAATCATGACACTTATAGCTCATTATGACTTAGAGTTGTACTAGCTAGATAAACATTAAGATTGTTTTCTCTAATGGTAATATTAAGGAATCAATGTATACAGTGCAACTAAAGAATTTTAGTTTTGATGATTCAAAGCACTTAGTATACAAACTAAATAAGTCCATTTATAGTTTAAATTTGGCATTCCGTCATTGGTAACTTAAATTTTGATCAGATGTTTATCTTATTCAATTTTAGAGAGAAATTCATTAATCAGTAAAATATCTCAAACTTAGTATGAGTTTCCCTTGTGCTTTGGCTATTATGAGCTTTATATATTCATAGATATGTACACATTAAATTATAGTGTACATAATAGGAATATTAAGTAGATACATAAATAAATGCACTATAAAAAGTGTCATGCAATATTTATAATAAATTATTTAAATGTTCACATAGCGAAAATTTGATCACCTGGAGATAATTAGATATTAAGACTTCGCATTTTGATGGATGTCTAGATGGTGAGAGATTTATATTAGGATATATCTTTATGTTGTTAGGAAGAGCTATCATTTGGAAAAGCATCAAACAAATGTTAATAACGACCTCAATAATGAAGAATGAATTAGTAAACTATTACGGAATATCTAATTATGAAATATGATTACAGAATTTATCACAAAATTAAAGATCATTCAGACCTTGATGGCTATTTGAGATCAATTGTAATAATAAAATTGTGAAACTTTAGACCAAGAATAACCATGATATATCGACTTCATTGCGCATCGACATAAAATGTCAAACAATTAAAAAAAGAATTCAAAGTGGTCAAGTAATGATAGAGCATATTCGGACAAGTTTTATATCCAATATCAATATAGATTGAGAATGGAGATTCTTCATATGGATGAAATACTCATTCGGTCAGAGTCTGTATTACTTTATTATTCAAGATGCTTTATAATTAGAACACATATATATTTTAATTTATTGTGCATAATAAGATAGGAAGATACATACATATTTTATCTTAGACACTCTATATAAAGAAATCACGATTTACTAATATGGTTTGGATATAATGTTTGTAAATGTGATATAGAACTCTATTTTGAGTCATAAGATTGTGATCGTGATTTGCTAATGTGGGTTAGCATACGTTGTTTGCAAATGTGATTGAGACCTTATTATGGATCATAAGGAGGACCAAATGAAAATTGACATGTGCATATCACATTTTACTTAATTCTCATAATACATATTCACATCTGATCTATATCATTAATGATATTAGTATTGTAATTACTGATGGGTTTTGCTACCGATTATATATAGAGTAGTTACAATCACTTTACTCATTTACTAATGAAGTTGATGAACTATATTATTTTTCTTTTGTTCAATATGACATAATGAATTTAACTAAAGAATTTCCGTCATATGTTACATATAGAATCATATGTAGTCCAAGTGAGAGATTGTTGATGGTGAACTTATATGTTATTATCGTAATCATCCGATTGTGTTGTATTTGGTTTGAACCTGATTAAGTGGTTTACTTGATAGTTTGCGGATTTTGGTTCATGAGATGTGAGTTTAATATGTAGAACCTGTTAGGGCCCTGATCTGTTATTGATTATGGACCGATAACAGATTCGACTTGATCTCTATATATAGGGTGTGGTCCCTGTAGAGTTGGGTACACTGACAACCTCCTTATATCCTATCGACGAGGAGGGTTTTTACGATGTCATAACCCCAGTACTCTACGGAAGACTTGCCCCTTTCCTTTTTTCGCAGGAACTCCGGATCTATTGACGATGCGAGATCGATGGTCACTCCGCTGCACTCATATTTCTTTTTTTGTTTATGTCATCGTTCATTTTATATATTTTATTCATCGTAAATTTTGATAAGACTAGATCCATATGTAAATCATATTGTATCTATTTGATTTCTAATATACATCTTAAATTCGTGATTTCGTCCTCAAGCAAAAGAAATATGATCCGTGTTATTTCTCCTTGATGCAAATCCCGAAGCTTCTTGCTGCTGAATTTCCGATGGCTCATCTCAAAAGCTAAAATAGAGTTCGTAGTTGCAATCTTTTTTTGAGTCCTTAATTTGAATGAATTGGTAGCTTTAGAGAAAATGAATACGGATTGAATTTAGTGGACCCTTAACTTTGATTTGAGCGGATGATGTCCCCTTTTAAAATTCACTTCTCTAATGTCTAATTTCAGTGAGATTGTTTCTGCAAATTAAAGGGTTTATGACATTTTGGTTCAATTTTGATTTACCAAGTCTTTTGAATAAATATGGATTTTTTTTTTTTGAATAATTTACCCTTCATTGTTGTCTCTCATCACGGCTCGAGGACCCTACTAATCTTCAGAGTCGTACCTAAAATTGAAAGGATCCGAAGCGAATTTTAGAAAATATATTGGTGAATTATTTTTGAGTCCTTTATATATTTTTTGAGGCCTTTTTAAAGAGGAATTTAACCTATTTAAAAAATAGGCTCGAGACGATCGCCTCTTTGGCTTTACATTAGATACGACCCTGCTAATCTTATATAAATATATGTTTCTAAAAAAATTAACGGTAAGTTCACAGTAGACTCATATATAGTTACTCTGCCCAGAAGAGTTAAAGGTCTTCCTGCTGCCTGCGGACATCTTATTCATGGTGTACCGATGGGAGACTAGACGGAAGCACATAAAGGTGGTTGACATTGGATCAATAATTGATTTATTTATGAAAATACTTTATTTTTAAAACTATGAAGAATAATTTTATATGATATAATTTAACTTCTTAAATAGTCGGATTAATCTAACTTTTCATATTTTCTTTATAAATATATAATTATTTTATATTCTCAGTGCACCGACCGAGGACTGCACAGCAACGCATGCATGGAGGTAACTGACATTGAATCAATAATTGCACACTGGCTAAAAAAACAAGGATGTATCTATCACATCCCTATCAAACATGAGAAAATTTGGTCGAGGTGGCTGTCAAGTTTGAGTCATGAAGATTACCTCACAATGAACGTCTCAATTTGTGTCAGCCAACTTTATTCCACAGAGTTTCTACACTGCGTGTTTAGGTAATTGGCTTCTCTTTGGCGAGTAGCTAGGCAGGAATTTTCCAATGAAAAGTTTGATGTTGAATTTGAGATGGTTATCAGTAAATCTTATACATAGGAGGGCTCCTCCCCAAATTGAACCATTCAACTTAGTGAAAATTTAATTTCTGAGTCGGTAGAAAACTTTAGATGTCGTTATCAAGATCCCAACTGAATTTAGGATCTTTTATACCTTAAATTCACTTACAGAATTTCAGGTCCTCAGTGATTAAACAATCAAATAAGTATTATACTCGGTTTTCTATTGTATATCGAGAAAAAAAAAATGACAACTAGCATTGCTCGCACATTATAATTAAGACAGGCTTAAAAGAAGAGTGAGAAATGGAATAAAATAAAGAGTGTCTTATCTTCGAGTGCATGTTTTGGAGTGTAAGGAAGACGGAGTGAATAGTAACTTATAGAGTACTTTTCTATACTGAAGAGGTGGAGTCAACGTATCATGCATGTAGATAGGTTGCTTTGCTTGGCCTCCCTTCCTACACATTACACATATAGAGCACTGGTACAGGTTCCTTTTTGAACTCTCAAAAAGCAGGGAAATGAACGCGGATGGAGAGTTCTGCCTCCTATTTCCTTTCTTGTGCTCTGCTGGAGGAGAAGAAGAGCAAGTTATTAAGCAATGCAAATTTTTGGTTGGTTATTCTAGACAATTGCCTCCAAGGCAAACGTAGTCGAAGCCAAGAAGGTCCACCTCAGAATTGAAGAGGTCAAATATTTGCTACATCGTAAAAGATTCGTGATCTCTTTGTGGGTTAATTAAGATCTTGTTTTATAAACAAGGGCGTCGTTTTAATGCATCAAAATAATCAAGCCACCCATCCGAGCCTCAGATTCTAAATAATTGCGGGCCTCTCGAGCTTTAAGTAATATAGGAGACAATCAATTAACAAAAGCCCTGTTAATTCAATAAATTGTAAATGAGAATTTAGTGTTGTTAGACGACACTATCTCATTATTCCATCTCCAATTTAAAATATGATTAATAAAAATAAAATTTTAAAAGTGATAAATTAGAATACATGGATGAAAAATATTAATATTTTTTTATAACATAATTTAATTTGAAAAATAACTTAATTAATCTTATGGCCCCTTCACATTATAACGACGGGTATACTAGACTTAGGGGATTGGCGTTGAATAAGATGATAAAGTAGTGGTTAAGAATTACAACACTGAGACAATGCGCTGACTGACCTCTTCATAAATATGCACACTCTAATAGATGTTAAAACAAAACCTACATCTCTAATATACATATCATTTTATAAAATGCATCAACTCATCATAAGTTGAGCAATTAGGAGACCATGCTGGCAGCAGCTCTATCCTTTATTTTTGCTTAAATCTTCAACCGTCAGTCAGTGAGGTATGTTACTTTCTCTTCCTCTAGCTTTCTTTTGCTGGATTATTGTTTACTTCTCAATATTTCAGATATATATACATAAACTTGTACATGAACAGATAATTAAGAGAAATAGTTTTGGCTAGAAATGTTAGGTTTGGAAATAAAATAAAACAAAAGCTTTTCTCTCCCTTTCTTTAATTCCCCACGATGCAGCCATTCCTCACCATTCCCACGCACGTGCCATCTACTCTCTTCTTCTTCCTTCCCTCTTCTCTTCTTTCCCCGTTTTCCCAGCTGCTGCTCAACCCTTCCTCTTCTCAAGCGCAGCGAGTAGCAACCCTACTCTTCTAGAGTTTCATTTTTTAACAACAACGAACAGGCTTCTTGTTCTGTTGCTAGAGGTCATTCCGACGAATCGAGGTTGCCAACGAAGAGGAGAAAAGGTCTCTCTTCCTCTCTTTTCATTTTCTAGCTATTTTATTTTTGTATTCCTAGTGAACAACAACCCTAATTGTTGTCGTTGTTCCTCCACCTTTACCTTGTTGTTCCTATATCACAGCAGCTTCGTTGAAGCTTGCCGAAACCAAGCAAGCTTCCAACAACAAAAGCATTAGGTAGAGGCTATCATTGAAAAAGGGAAATAGATCTTTCTTCCCTTTTTGTTGTTTTAGCAGTGTTTCCTTTTGATTCCAGTAAGCAAGATATATTTTATTTTGTTTCATCGATTTTCTATTTAGATACATTTACAGCTTATGTAGAAAAAATCTATCTTCATTAATATAGACATTTTATGAAATTTTTGGAATTACTTGTATTATATGGTCCTTAGGTTCCCTTATTTATAAACTGTCACCGAGCAGGGTACCGAACTGACACCCTCGGGGCGTGACAGTTTTAGTAGTATCAGAGCCCAATTTCGATTTCTTGGTGGGTTTTGTGTCTTGGATCTTTGTTTTGCTTTAATTCGGAGATTTGTTTTGAACAAAAAGAGATTTAAATGCAAGTCGAATGGTATCTCTGAGCTATAGGATTTATGGGTCCTTTATTGTTGTTTTAATTGCTTTTGATTATAAAGGGTTGTAAAATTTTATTTGATTTTGTAGGCAATGCCACGTACACGTGGTCGGGATTGGGGTAGTAGCCGTGCTCATAGTCGTGGTCGTGCAGGCCGATGTACCTCTGGTGCTCAGAGAGGTGATCATAGTGTAGACGAGACACCCATTCACCTACCCCAGTCGGTACCCGAGACACCGGTAGTTGATCCAGTCGTTCCCACAACATCTAGTATCATGGATAAAGCTCGTATTCCTTTGTTGGCCAGTTCAGCTAGGGATCCTTTTATGTTATTCAAAGGAGCTACCGACCCTTGGGAGGCTCGGACTTGGCTAGATGATATTGAGGGTACTTTCGAGTACATGTCCTATTCAGATATAGAGAAGGTGGAGTTAGCCGCCTATCATTTTCGAGGACAAGTATCCACCTGGTGGAAAATGCAAAAGACCATTTTTGGGGATCAAGTTATCTCTTGGCAGTCATTCAGAAAGGCATTTGAAAGACATTATTTTCCTGCCGCCTTTTGTATTGTTAGACGCCAAGAGGTTTTGAGTCTCAAGCAAGGCGACTGAAGTGTGATGCAATTGTTGGACTTTCCGAGCCGCAAAAATCGCTTTTTGCGTTGCGGAAACCCTGGAAGTCCGACCACGGATCCGTGCGAAGATGTATTAAAACTAAAACATGTATGTGTTTGTATAAAACCCTAGATCTACCTTAGATCTACATGATAAGGACGTTACCCTCGATGCGACGTCCTTCGTAAATCCCGCTCGTCCAAAAGGTTCGCCAGAACTCGAGAGTGTCAAGTGCATACTCCTCTATTGGTATCCACACAAGCAATAGGTGGAGAAAACACACCCTTGAGTGTGTTAGCACTCTATGGATGGTTCGGCCAAGGAGGTTGGGAGAGGAAGAGAGCTTGAGGGAAGTTGATCCAAGGAAGAAGATGAAGTTGTGTAACTCACCAAAATGAATTCTACCATCTAATGGCAATCAAGTGGCCGACCACTTCATGGAGAGGGGGTTACATGCATGCATGTAACTCCCATGACCCTTGGTCTCCCTCATAAGGTGGCACCATATGACAAAGTCAATGATGATGTGGAGCATCATCATTGGCCGGCCATGCCAAGTCATCATTATGACATGACATTTGGTCAAGTCAAACTTGACCTTTCATCTTCCCTCTCAAGTCAAGTCAAGTCAAACTTGACCTCTTATCTCACATGGTTGATCAAATCCAACCATTTGATTCAAGTCAATTTAATTTAATGAATCTCTATTCATTAATTTAAATTGATTTGATGAATCAAATCTAAATTAGACTCATTCAACACTTGAATCAACTTGAGTCTAACTCAATTAGTCTAATTTGGATTACTCTTAATCCAATTTGGTTCATCCCATGAACCTAATCCTCATGGTTCATCATATAAACCTAATCTCCATCTAATTGCCCTTATGTGTGTGACCTTATAGGTTCTTGTAACGTTGGCAATGTCCCTAAACCGATTTAGGAACATAAGCAATTAGCGGTATCTAGCAACACATTATTGCTACCCAAGTTACAAGAATGTTGAGCTCCAACATCACCTTTGTGACTACTAATTGTGACTCTCACAATATGTGACTGTCATGCCCCGGGGGCATCCTCGTCATCTAAATGACGGAGGAGCCCCTTAGTGACAATTATTCCGATATACATCACTGGAACCAAATCAGATAAAAACTTTGAAATAATATAGAAATATAATTATTTTATGGGTCGCATGCATGCACGACTAAAATATAAATCAACTAAAAGTAAAATATATTTATGACACCAAAACAAATTGCAACAAAATCCAAAATGCATAAACAAAATGCAATAACAAAAAGTAAATAAAACGGCATCTCGATGATGCAGTGGGACCAGCACGGCAAGGGACTCTCTGAGTGACGCGAAGGTAAGCCAACTGGACATGTCCTCTACTAGCTAACCTGGGGGATAAAAGAAGAGGGGGTGAGTACAACCACTCAGTGGGTGGATAGAAAATAGTGCATAATCATAAGGGATATAATGGACATAATGGAAGTCAAAGGAAACAAACTAGAGTAACCCAAACCTCAAGAGTACCAATATCAGTCTGCAACTAACCTGATCAATAATATAACAAATACACCTGCAACATATGCAATCTACAAGCAATACATACCAAGATACCGCGACAAAGCCTCGTGGCTCTCGAGGTAATACAAAGACACTATCTGCGCGCAACTACATGCTACCACGACCGGGGCTCGTGGGCAGATAGACAATAAAAGACTCCATGTCTGCGGGCAACGACATGCTACCACGACCTGGTCTCGTGGGCAGACAGAGTATATAGCTATCTAGCTATGGACTGCACGCAACCACATACTACCACGACCTAGTCTCGTGGGCAGTCAAGATGTAAGGTAGCTATCTAGCTACATACGATACACGAATCCAACTATCACTAACTTCGAACGAGTAGTCCAAGAGTATAACTCCGCGGCAGATCCTCTCAACCACGAATGGGAGACATAAGCGACCACAGGTATACAAAGCAACCATAGTTCAAAAGTAGAGAACCTCTACTGCAGACCCTCTCAACCACGAATGGGAGACATAGCTAGCAGCCGAGATAGAAGAAAAGTTATAAATTCTCTACTGCAGACCCTCTCAACCACGAATGAGAGACATAGCTGGCAGTCGAGACAGGGGAAAAGTTATATATCCTCTAACAATTAATCTTATCTTAATTATACTATTTCACTAGTTCATTCATAATACCAATCCAACCAAATAATAGGTAAGCATCTTCCAGCACTATCTACCTATTTATATCTCAGCACTAAATAGACACCTACAACAGTAATATCAATCAATAACTACATGTTAATGATGAGCAAGCAACCTAGAATCCAAGGGTTCAGCGAACATAGTATCAAAGTAATTCTAGCAATAACATCAGTAAACCAAATAACCAATAAAACCATGCACTAAATTCTAAAGATGTAAAAGATCCACCCACCTCTGATTGTCGAATGTCCTAGCTCTCTTCCAATCCGAGAATTTGCTTCAGCTTTCAATTTTGTTATAATTAATCCATTCAATTACTCCATTTTAATTAACTAATTAATTATATCCATTACCTTAACTAATAGATTAACACCACCACTCTATTTACATTACCCGATTAATCAAAGTCTAATTAATTCCCTTAAACAGTTTAATTAATCCAGATTTTATTAGTCTAACAACAAATCAATTGAACTGTTTCATCAAACTTAAGCTAATTCAATTGATTTCAATTAACAGATTAATCACCCAACCTTATTTAACTCAAAGATATCCATTCAATAATTCTAGCCCAACTAAATCAATTGATCACAACTTTTGATTAATTAATCATAAGCTAATTAATTAAATAAATCTGGATTGATCAAGTGTTAACTACCTAAGTCACAAAAATGAAAATCCTACGGCTAAATTAATTACTCACCTAAGTCAACTAAAGCCGAACGTCTCCTTCCCCTGTGTTGCGATTTCCACCAGCGATCGCCGGATTCCACTCCCAGCTGAGCAGGAGACAGCGGCGGGATTCTTGGCAGCGTCGGAAGCAACGTCGACGGCGAAGGCGACGACCGTCTGAGCGCACGCAGGCGATTTCGGGGTGGAATCAGCGCGATGGACAACACGGGGATTGCGGGTCGACAGTCGCGCTGTTGCCGCGACTCCGTCGGTGATCGTCTTCGAGGGCGCCGCTGTCCGGAGGTGAGGCCGGCAATGCCAGAGACGACACCGCTGGCTAGCAGTGCGACGGCTGTAGTAACGGCGGCGCGCAATCGAACTCTTCCGCGGTGGGGGCAGGGATAGGTCGCGGTGGCGGCGGCCGTCTTGTGGCGGTGCGTGGCGGGACGCACAAAGCGTGAGATGGCGGATTGTCTTGGCGTGGACGATCGTGGCGTCGGGTTGGGTTTGCCTTGAGTCGAGAGAGGAAAAACAGGGAAAAAGAAAACGTAACTTCTCTGGAATATTAATCTAGGGCTTATTTATAACTTAGGGTAGTATTGAATTAATCAACCTTGATTAATTCAATTAACCAAGTCCTTAAAAATTTTATACCAAAATGCCTATCTTTCAGATAAAATAAATAGACTGTCTCAAAGTCTAATAAAATTATCCGAAGCTTTTCTTACTTAAATATCAATAACTAAATCTCCGTTTTTGAAACAATAACTTTATTATTGGATAAAGCCAATTTGACTTACTCCAATCTAAATAAAATTTTATCCTGAAATTATCAACTAAAATTCTAATAAATAACTAATTTCAATTTAGTAAAATAGATAAATAAATTTACTTTATTTATCTCGTAATTAAATTAAATTATTATTATATTATATTATTTTAATTTTGATTTAATTTGTTATATATATATATATATATATATATATATATATATATATATATATATATATATATATATATATATATATATATATATATATATATATTGATATATTGATGACAATGTCCCTCTATCCTTGACATCTAGATTGACCAATCGAGGCATAGACCGTGTCATCCTCGGTACAATCTAAATCTTGAACTCCAAGTAGACTCACTCTAATCAAATGAGCTTAATATCTCATATTGACTCATTTGGGCATGGTCATGCACTTCGTGGTCTCACTCTGTCAAGAATATCGATGTTACTCCCGTCATATAGGAGGGATAGATCTCATCTACATCACTGACATCCCTCCGCATAATTTGTTACATACCTAGTAATCACCTTTATAGTCCACCCATTTACGGGTGACGTTTGACGAAGCCAAAGTATGCAACGCCTTATGTAGGGAACCATGGTGACTTCAGGTCTAAGGACTAATAGTCATACTAATAGCCACATGAGAAAGTATATGACACTCATATAACGATCCACGATACTTTCTCATGGCGGGTCATTCAGTATACATTCTCTAATGTATACTCATGTGTCAACTCGATATCTCATATCCATGACTTGTGAGATCAAGTCATCATGTTGACCTACATGCTAGTCTCTACACATTAACATTGTCCCTTAATGTTAATACTTGACTAGGAATGATTAAGAGTAGTGTTCTCTATATCGTCTCATTATCGATCAACCAATCGATTGATATAGATAAGAACCTACTACTCAAGGACATTATTATATTTAGTTATTTGGCACCAATACAAGTAAATATAATAACCATGCCGTCATAAATAGGAATATGATACAATAAAGTCCATACAACAATCATCACATGATTGACTCTAGGGCTTTCACTAACAGCAATATAATGCATAATTTAGTCGACTTGCTCAGTTTTGTCCCCACTTGATAGCACAGGATCATGATCGTATGATTCAGTTTATCCAGGGACTTGCGCCATATATTCAGATTAGGATGTCTGGGTTCCCTGTTGCTAGTTATCGAGATGCACTTGACCGAGCTATATTCATTGAGATGACTCAGCAGCAAGTCTCACAGTAAAGGGAAGCTAGTCACCTAACCTCACACCCTAAACAACAGAATTGAGGTCATCGACCCAGTAGCCATGGTACGAGTAGAGATTCTTCACAGCCACAGAAGGTGGCCAGGATATCACAGGGATTTGCTCGTCCACCTGTGCCTCAACAGAGACACATTTTTGATACTGCAGCTTCGACGAGCACTCTGAGGTGTTATAGATGTGGTGCACGGAATCACCAAGTGTCAGAATGCCCACTAGATCAGAGTATTTGTTACTATTGTAAACTTCCAGGACACATAAGTAGAGATTGTACTCTGAGAGCACAACATCAGGTAGTAGGATCTCAGACTCAACAAGGTCGACTTACACCACGACCCCCACATTCTCGACAGCAGAGAGGATCACGAAAATCTCAACCAGGACAATAACGAAATTCTTCATCTATCTAGTCCACCCAAAAGCCGCAAGTTTATCATTTGCAATCTCAGAGTACACCTCCACCTTAGCAGTATTTGCTACCCTCACCTCAACAGTATGCATCATCCTTACCTCAACAGTGTCTGATGCCTCCACCACAGCAGTATCTGCTCCCTACACCCCAGCAATATGTACTACCTCCAACTTATCAATCCTTAGCACAGTCACAGGATCAGAGTCATCCGTCTTCTACCCAGGGGGCTCAGCACTCAGGTCCTGAGACAGGACACGTGTATGCTTTCACTCGTGAGGAAGCACAACGAGCTGGAGGATCAGTTATTCGAGGTACCATTTCAGTTTGTAATATTCCTGCTGAAATATTAATAGACACTGGTAGCTCGCATTCTTTTATTTCTCCTGAGTTTGTAGTGAAAATTGAGAGGTGTCCAACTCTTCGCTCATATGGGTTAGCAGTAATGACACCATCAGGTGGAGTGTTGATGTCAAGTCAAGAGGTCAAAAGTTGTCCCTTGAATTTTGATAGTCATGTCCTTGCAGTAGATCTGCATGTATTATAGATGACTAAATTTGATATTATTCTCAGAATGGATTGGCTGTCAGAGCATCATGCCACCGTTGATTGTCGAGCTAAGGTGGTAACTTTCAAATCCTCAGACCAGCCATCATGGAAATTTGTTGGGATAAGTGATCGAGGGATATCTATCATTTCAGCTCTCCAAGCTCAACAATTGTTAGCACAAGGATGTGAGGGATATCTCCTATCTTTGATAAGTTCTGATGTGGATAGTCTAGCACACCTTTCTGATGTCCACATAATTCGAGAGTATCTGGATGTATTTCTTGAAGAACTCCCCGGTTTGCCACCTCAATGACAAGTTGAGTTTGTTATCGAGTTATTTCCTAGCACAGGCCCAATATCAAAAGCATCATATCGTATGACACCTAAGGAGCTGGAGGAATTAAAAGTTCAACTCCAAGAAATACTAGATAAGGGTTTCATCCGTCCTAGCGTTTCTCCTTGGGGCGCTCCAGTTCTATTCGTAAAGAAGAAGGATGGATCCTTAAGGCTTTGCATGGATTATAGGCAGTTAAATTCAGTGACAATCAAGAACAAGTATCCACTCCCCAGAATAGATGATTTATTTGATCAGCTTAGAGGTACTTGTGTATACTCAAAGATTGATCTGAGATCAGGCTATCACCAACTACGGGTTCGAGATACAGATATTCAGAAGACTGCCTTTCGTACTAGATATGGACATTATGAGTTTTTGGTAATGCCATTTGGACTCACCAACGCTCCTGCAACTTTTATGGATCTGATGAATCGGATATTTTTGGAATATTTGGACCGATTTGTAATTATTTTTATTGATGATATTTTAGTGTATTCTCGATCAGAAGAAGAGCATGAACATCATCTCCGAATGGTTTTGGAAGTGTTACGGAAGGAACGCCTATATGCAAAGTTCAGTAAATGTTCTTTTTGGCTTACTTTTGTGGGATTTATAGGGCATACAGTTTCTAGCAATGGAATTTTAGTAGATCTTCAGAAGATTGAAGCGGCGGTCAGATGGGAACCACCAAAATCCGTACAAGAAATCCATAGTTTCCTTGGACTGGCCAGCTATTATCGGAGATTTGTAGAAGAATTTTTTAGCATTGCTGCACCCTTGACTCAGTTGACTAGAAAAGGAGTCAAGTTTATTTGGTCGGATGCTTGTGAAGCAAGCTTTCAGGAACTCAAGCAAAGATTGGTGAGTGCTCCGATTTTAATTATTCCCTCCGGAGATGATGGATTTGTATTGTATACGGATGCATCTCTTCAAGGATTAGGAGCAGTTTTGATGCAACATGATCGAGTGGTAGCTTATGCTTCTCGACAATTGAAAGATCATGAGAAAAATTATCCCGTTCATGATCTTGAGTTAGCAGCCATCATATTTGCTCTGAAGGTTTGGAGGCATTATTTGTACAGTGTTACTTTTGAGATATTCACTGATCATAAGAGTCTGAAGTATCTCTTTACACAAAAGGAGTTAAATATTAGACAGAGAAGGTGGATGGAATTTCTGAAGGACTATGACTGTACTATCAACTACCACCCTGGGAAAGCTAATGTTGTAGCAGATGCCTTAAGTAGAAAATCTACAAAAGGAGTTAAATATTAGACAGAGAAGATGGATGGAATTTCTGAAGGACTATGACTGTACTATCAACTACCACCCTGGGAAAGCTAATGTTGTAGCAGATGCCTTAAGTAGAAAATCCAGAAGTATATTGGCATGTCACCGGGTGGCAATTACTGAGATAGTCAGACAATTTTTAGAATTGGATTTATCTGAAATAGGGCAGACACAACATGGTATATTGGTCTCCTTGATTGCATAATCCCCATTAGTTGAGCGAATCAAGGAAAGTCAAATGACATATCAGTATCTCTGAAGCATAACCAGTGAATTAGAAGTAGGTCCGAAGCCAGAATTTTCTCGAGATATGGATGGATCCCTTCGATTCTGAGGCAGGTTGTGCATCCCTGAGGTACATCCTGTTAAGGAAGATCTCCTTCAAGAAGCACATCGATCAAAATCTATAGTACATCCTGGTGGCACTCGAATGTATCAAGATCTGAAGCGATCTTATTGGTGGAAAGGAATGAAAAGAGATTTTGTAGATTTTGTAGCTCGATGTTTGGTTTGCTAGCAAATTAAGGCAGAACATCAGAGACCAACTGGGTTACTCCAAAAGATCACAGTGCCAGAATGGAAATGGGAGCATATTACTATGGATTTCATCACGGGATTACCAAGGACTTAGAAGGGACATGATTAGATTTGGGTTATTGTTGATCAATTGACCAAACCGGCTCATTTTCTATCGATCCAAAAAAGGGATTCCTTGGATTGCTTAGTTGAGTTATATTGCAAAGAGATCACTAAACTCCATGGTATTCCTCTCAGTATTATTTTTGATCGAGACCCACGCTTTACTTCGAGATTCTTGCAGAGTTTTCAGAAGGCGTTGCGTACCGAACTATGTTTTAGCACTGCTTTTCATCCTCAGATTGATGGATAGTCAGAGCGTATTATCCAGACTTTAGAGGATCTTTTGCATGCTTGTGTTTTAGATTTTGGCAGTAGCTGGGAGGATCATCTACATTTGGTAGAATTTACTTACAATAATAGTTACCACACTGCTATCCAGATGACACCTTTTGAGGCACTCTATGGCAGAGCATGTAGATCTCCTATCTTATGGGATGAAGTTGGTGAACGTCAAGTCCTAGGGCCACAGAGTATTCAGCAGGATGCTGAGCTAGTACGCATTATTAGACAGAGACTGTTGACTGTTCAGAGTAGACAGAAAAGCTATGCAGATCGTAGACGGAGACAGTTGGAATTCACAGTAGGTGATCATGTATTTCTTCGTGTTTCACCTATTAAAGGAGTTAAAAGATTTGGTTTGAAAGGAAAGTTAGCTCCTAGATATATCAGACCTTTTGAGATCCTAGAGCGGATTGGTGCAGTTGCATATCGACTTGCTTTACCCCCAGTTTTAGTCGGAGTGCATAACGTCTTCCATGTATCTATGTTGCGGAAGTATGTTCCAGATCCAACTCATGTCGTGAAGGATCTTTCTATTCCTGTGCAACCCGATGTGTCATACGAAGAATTCCCTGTTCATATTTTGGATCGCAAGGAACATCAATTGCGAAACAAATGTATTAATCTTGTGAAAGTTGGATGGTAGCACCATTCTGACCAAGAAGCAACCTGGGAGCATGAGGATGAGATGCATAGCAGATATCCTCACCTGTTTTTCTCAAGTACGAATATCCCTTAATTTTTAAATTTGGGGACCAAATTTCTTTTAGGGGGAAAGGATGTTAGGTTTGGAAATAAAATAAAACAAAAGTTTTTCTCTCCCTTCCTTTAATTCCCCACGATGCAGCCATTCCTCACCATTCCCACGCACGTGCCATCTCCTCTCTTCTTCTTCCTTCCCTCTTCTCTTCTTTCCCCGTTTTTCCAGCTGCTGCTCAACCCTTCCTCTTCTCAAGCTAGCGAGTAGCAACCCTACTCTTCTAGGGTTTCATTTTTTAACAACAATAGGCTTCTTGTTCTGTTGCTAGAGGTCATTTCGACGAATCGAGACTGCCAACGAAGAGGAGAAAAGGTCTCTCTTCCTCTCTTTTCGTTTTTTTAGCTATTTTATTATTGTATTCCTAGTGAACAACAACCCTAATTGTTATCGTTGTTCCTTCACCTTTACCTTGTTGTTCCTATATCACAGCAGCTTCGTTGAAGCTTGCTGAAACCAAGCAAGCTTCCAACAACAAAAGCATTAGGTAGAGGCTGTCATTGAAAAAGAGAAATAGATCTTTCTTCCCTTTTTGTTGTTTTAGCAGTGTTTCCTTTTGATTCCAGTAAGCAAGATGTATTTTATTTTGTTTCATCGATTTTCTATTTAGATGCATTTACAGCTTATGTAGAAAAACTTTATCTTCATTAATATAGACATTTTATGAAATTTTTGGAGTTACTTGTATTATATGGTCCTTAGGTTCCCTTATTTATAAACTGTCATTGAGCGGGGTACCGAACTGACACCCTCGGGATGTGACAAGAAAAGTAGAGATGATATGCAAACTCGTTTCCTTCTAATTCTAGAAGAAGATCTGAACAAACTTAAATACCATTCAACTATTTTATTGATCTTCTTCCTCAAAATGTCTGATCTATCGATTCAATTTGAGTAAAAATTAAAAGAACAAACCTTTATAAAATCTAGAAAAATAGATGGGCTGATTGGTCAAAGTTATAAAAAAAAAATTCTAGTAGATAAATTTTTAATCTTACAAATTAATATATGACAATGTTCGTACATATATAATTTTTATTTAAATTTATACAAAAATAATTTATAAAATAGAATAATCCGACTAGAGAATATAAATTTATAAAATAAAATAATCATGTCTATAAAGAAAATATAATTTTAAATTTATAAAAAAATATATTTTTATTTAATAAAATAAATCAAAGAAAAGAAGTTAGAAAAAAAAGAGTTGGTCTTGCCTTTTCTTTTCAAATTTATTATAGAACTAAAGAACTGCACATAACTACTTATGCATTGTCAATAGTCATTTATATATAGTCAATAAAATTTGTTTACTTTGAGAATTTTTCAGATGAAAAACATACATCTTACATAAATTAAATTTTAACTATTGGATAAGACTAGATAAAATAGGAAATTTTAATTTGTTAATTCAATTTAGGTAAAAATCAAATAATACCCTTAATTTAAAAAAAAAAATAAGAAAAAGAGATGTGATGTTTCGTAAAAAGGAATTTGAACAAATATAATTCAAAAAAATTATTATTTAAAATTTTTAAAATCATATTCATAAAAGTATTATTTTATTTAAATTTATCAAAGAATATTTTTTTCAAAAACATTAATAATATAAAAAATATCACATCCATAAATTCATAAGAAAACTATTTATAATTTTATAGAAATATTTAACACAATAAAGAAATGCTTGCAACTAATAAAAGTAAAAATAATAATAATTTAAATTCATAGAAAAATAATTTGGCAATCTCCATTGATATACTTTTGAATTTATAAATTAAAATCAATCATATTTTAAATAAATTTAAATTTTATAAAATAATTTATAATTTTATTTAATTAAAAAAAATCCGGTGAATCCATTAAACAAATATACATTAGAAGGAAAAAAACTTATATTTTTAACGCCCTTTTAAGATTTTTGTTTTAAAAAAAAGGCATACCTTTGAAAGTTGATTTTTGCTCATTCATATTAACTAAAGAACCAATAAAATTAAAAATAATCAGTTAATAATTGTATTTTCAATTAGTCATTTATACGATGAATAATATTTGATTAATTAGTTATTATTGTGCAAGTTTGGCCAACCACCATCCCAACTCGTACCGAATGTAAAAAACATTTGTCAGATTTGAAAATTTTTCCTTTAATTTACATCCTTTTTATAATCTTAAAAGTCTTTCTCATGAAAAAGATATATCCAATATGATTTTTTCCCCATAAATTCTTCCTCTGATAAAGTCTTATTTAATATATCTTAACAAGTATTCTGATCACTTCTTCACAATTAATTTCTGGTACAGAGGCTCTCTTTTTCTCATAAGGGCAAACAGAAGTCGATAAGAATGCAAGCACAGATAGAAAGTATTCCAGTATAAATTCTGATCAAGCCTTGAGCAGTTGGTGTTGTGTAAAAGCTCCGCTAGTGTAATGCCGAGCGGGTTCGGCGAGCAGATTAAACGAGGCGAGTGGTAGGCGGTTGGTAGAACGGTGTGGCGGCAGGGTTGGAGAACGGTTGCGGAAGCGAGTAGCAGAAGCTGGTTCAGCCGAGCGATGTGGCAGAGCGGAGTTCAGCGAGCAGGTTGAAAGCTGACGAGTGGCGTAACGGTTCGAGTAACCCGGTGTGGCAGAGCAGTGGCGTAACCGGTTCGGCAAAACCGATTGGCGGCGAGTGGGAGAACCGGTTTAGCGAGAACGGTGTAAGCGGAGTGGCAAAATTGGTTAGGCAGAACCAGTTGAGCAGAGCGGAGAGGCGTTCGGTTATTCCGAAGCACCACTTGGTTTCCCAGGATACAACGACGGAACCGGGAGGCAATCAAGCACAGATTGTCTTTCCGGCGAACTGAGCGCACACGGATTAGCAAAAAGTTGGTTGGATCCACTTGGGCAAATTATGCCTCGACCAGTCGTACATTTGACGCGCGCAGGTCACGCTCGCATACGAGTCGCCTTGCGATAGTACAATCCGGGCCCTGGATTTCACCCCCCTACGCACCCACGCGTGAGAGAGAGTCTTTTCCCTTGCATATGTTCACAACTATAATGCTTGTGATACATTATAAACCAATCAAGTTGTCCCTCAACTTTCAATGTGGGACTAAACTCCTCCACAAGAGGGTTTCTCTATCCTTCCATTTCTTTGTTTCCATTCACATTTCCAACAGTTGATTCATCCGTCTCAAGAAATGGCAATGGTCTTACAGTTTTTTGTTTCAAGATGCCTTGCAAATTATCTGATTTTATCGAGGGAGAGATATGTAAAGTGTTAGGGTTTAGAGAAGAAATTGAGAGACTTGATAGAAAATTATCAAGAATCAGTCCCTATATTCAGGATGCAGAAAAAAGAAGAAATAGAGATGCTACGATCAATAATTGGGTGAAGGAATTAAAAGACGTAATGTATGATGCAGAAGACATAATTGATCTTTGCATGGTCGAAGGTGGAAGATTATTGGAAGCTCGACCAAGGGCGGAGCCAGGTAATGGGCTACCTGGGCTATAGCCCGGGGGCTTTTTTTTGAGACCTAATTAATTTTTTTTTCCAATCCGTTTTAATTTTGACGGACAAAATTAAAAAATACCAAATAAAAACTCTAACCCTCGTCATGTTTTTTCTCACGCGCCGATTCTATTTCTTCCTTAGTTTCTCCTCGATCGCATTCCGTCGTCTGCCCGATTTCTTCTTCCTTAGTTTCTCCTCGATTGCATTCCGTCGTCCGCCCGATTTCTTCTTCCTCTCCGTTCGTCGGATTTCTTCTTCCTCTTCACCCGTCGCTCCCGCCGGATTTCTTCTTGCTCATCACGATTTCACCCACGGCGTGAAAGGTTAGTCCACGCTTCCATGGAGATCCAATTCCTTATTTAATTGGAGCTCGACTAAATAATAGGAGGAAGCGTCGGGGTCTAAAATTTATGTTAGCAATTTTTTTCCCCTTTAGAATCAAGGTCCGAGGTAGGAGAAACTTCTTGGCAGTACCCTTTTTTTGCCCTAATCTCAGCCTACCATCATCGTAACAATAATTAATTTCTAGTGCGACTTCAAGTGTTCCCCACTTCCCCTGTCTTTATCACTCACAGACACAAGCTTTAAACAATTAACCCGCATCTCATTTGCTCCGCATTATAAAGTCCACAATCTTCCACTGTTTGTCTCGCACTGAATCTATAAAGTCCACAATTCACAAGCGATCCGAAGTCCTCAGGGCTAACTGCTAAGGTAATTAGTGCTTGATGCTTCAATGGCCTTCCAAACTCCTGTTATTACTGCTACCAATTCTTCATAATTTCTTTTTGCTATTATCATAAGCAATTGTTATCTCTTTCAATTAAAATGTGTGGGTGTTTATTTTGAAAAGCTGCAGAATCAACGACTGGATCAATGGCTTAAACTACAGCTTCTTCAACGCTTCTCCTGCTACTGCCTTAGCTGCAGGGTCAATTCGATTAGCTATTTGAGATTGGGCTGTCAATCGATCACGGCTAGGCCTGCAAGTCCTCCCTTTTTTTGTCCCGGCAAGTTGATCCCTAATATCCAGTAAGGTTTTATACTGTCATAACCCTTGATTCCGAGATTAACTGTGGATTGTTTTTTTTATCATAGTTAATTGAAATGCATACCTAATCAATATATTATTCGCCTAATTTTTTTATTAAAATACTGTCTAATTAAAGTTTTTAATATATTGTTGAAGTTAATTGAAGATTTTTATTAAGATGTACTGTCCAATTTTAATTTTTAACATGTAATTACGTTTCATTGCTTTGTATACAAAAATAACATATTTTTAATTATTTTTTTATTAATATTATTCTTACATAGAATTTAAACTAATCGATTTCTTAATTATTTTTACTCTTCTAAAATTTTGCTAATTAAAATTGTTCTTACGTGGAATATTAAAGAACACAATTTTAAATATTTTTAGTACTTTTTTAATTCAATAAATAATGTTGAATTTTTAGTTATTACTATTGCTAAAATGAGATTTATATTAGAAATTGTATTAGAAATCGTTCTTTAAGATTTTAAATTGATCATGCCAAAATTTATTTGTGTTAGGTTATTTTAATGTCAAATCAAAAGAGAAAAGGGGGGAAAACTATTTTATCATTCTTTAAACCAAGAGTTGATAATCCTTCATCATTCGAGAAGACAGACAGTGGTACATCTATTCCTAACGAGGAGTTTGAATCTCCTTCTAAATCTCAAAGAGTTGAATTTGATGAAACTTCACTTGAACGAGATCCTGGATTGCGTATTGCAATATGGCGACATCCTGTTAATTATCATGATGAAATCAGACGAGCTTATATCAAAATGGGACCATATCAACCTGAATTACAGGAGTACCCACGATCTGAATCAGGAAAGCAATATCGTCGATTTCAATATTCATGGTTTAAAAAATTTCCATGGTTAGAGTACTCTCCTTCAAAGGATGCAACATTTTGTTTTTCATGCTATCTTTTTGAATCAAGTGAATCACAACAATCTGCATTTACAGTGGAAGGGTTTAAAAGTTGAAAACGTGTTAATGATGGAGCTAACTGTGCCTTTTTATCTCACATGGGAAGTTCTAACTCGGTGCATAATAAATCTGCAAAATTTGTTGTTGATCTGATGATTGTAACTCGACATATAGATAAAGTTATGAATCGATAATTTTCTGAACAGATTCAAAAGAATCGATTAAGGCTTACAGTAACAATTGAGAGTGTGCGTTGGCTTAGTTTGCAAGGGTGTGGATTGAGAGGTCATGATGAATCTTTAGATTCCCAAAATCGTGGTAATTTCATTGAGATGTTAAAACTTTTGGGAAAATGGAATGCTAGTATTGACGATGTTATCTTAGAGAAAGCTCCGGGAAATGCAAAGTATACTTCACCAGAAGTTCAAAAAGAAATCTTGCACATTATTGGTAACAGAGTCAGAAATAAAATCCGTGATGAAATTGGAGATTCTAAGTTTTGTATTTTGGTGGATGAAGCGAAGGATGTATCTAACAAAGAACAGATGGCTATAATTTTGAGATTTGTTGATGTCTATGGTTTTTTGCGAGAGCATTTTTTCCAAATTGTGTATGTTCATGACACCACAGCTGCAACACTTAAAAGAGAAATATGTGATGCCCTCACTAGATATAATCTAGAAATTCATAATATGGGAGGTCAAGGGTATGATGGTGCTAGCAACATGTGTGGTACTTTTAATGGATTGCAAGTTTTATTTCTTAGAGATTGCCCCTATGCATATTATGTGCATTGTTTTGCCCAATCGACTACGACTAGCGTTAATCGCGTAGATTGAAAAGGAGATCTCTATATGGCTTTTCTTTCGAATATGACGACTATTGTTAATCTTGTTACATCTTCTCCCAAATGCAATCTTTGAATTACAATCGCTTCAGTTAATGAAATTGCACGTTATCGCTCTATTCTGGTGAGCGTGAAAAGGACGAGGAGCTAATCAAATTGGCACTTTGCATCGGCAGAACTACTCGTTGGAGCTCCCATTTTGATTCTATTTGTGGCTTAATAGATATGTATGATGCAACAATTAATGTGCTTGAAAGCATTATCACTGATGGTTCCTCTATTTCGATGCGTGGGGAAGCTGGTGGTTCCTTAATAGTGATGAAGTCTTTTGATTTTATTTTTATTTTGCATTTAATGCATAAAATTATGGGGATTACAGATTTACTTTGTCGTGCCTTGCAACAAAAATCTCTTGATATCATAAATGCAATGGATTTGGTCTCTACAACTAAAACACTTCGTAAAATTGAGAAATGATGGTTTTTATATTCTTCTTTCATATGTCAAATCATTTTGCACAAGATTGGATGTCGATATACCAGAGATGAGTGCTCGTTATAAGCATTCTAATCGTTCATGCCAACAAAAGGATACTATCACAGTTGAGCATCACTTTCATTATGATATATTTAATGCTGCAATAGATTTTCAGTTGGAAGAGTTAAACTCTAGATTCAGTGATGAGACAATAGAACTTCTTGTGCTTAGTTCTGCTTTGGATCCAAAAGATAATTTTAAATGGTTCAACATTGACAAGATTTGTACTGTCGCTGAGAAATATTATCCTGAGGACTTTACTGAACAGGAAATGCATCATTTGAGATGTCATCTACATAGAGCTGTCAAGTTGGGTTAGGCCCGCCGGGTTGGCCTGCCCCGCCAAACAATTTAAGCGGGTTGGGTTGAACTTTTATCAACCCGCCATTTCATGGCCTAACGGAGCGACGCGCTGGATCGCGGTTCAGACGGGTTCGGTGGACTGGTTCGCCACGGTTGAGAAATGTCAAAAAATAAGTTTTTCACCATTACAATCTTCTTCTATCACACATACACCTCAATAAAGTTTAAAAGAAGTTAAGAGTAAAGAACAAAAAAATATTTTTTATACTCTAATTATTTTTTATTATCTTGTCACTACTATTCTAATCAATATAGGAAATAATAACATATCAAAATCAAATAATTACCCAAGCTAAAAAAATCTCAATTGAATCTCTTTGAAAGAGCAAAAATAGGCATGCTTATCGGTTCCGCGGTTCCGGTTCCGGTTCGGTTCTGACCGGTTCCGGATCCGTCAACGTTGGAACCGATCCGAACCGTTTCAAAACCGGTTCCGGTTCCGAATCGGTTCCGAACCGGTTCCGAAACGGTTCCGGACCGGTTCCGAAACGGTTCCAAACCACCTTCCTCAAATTTGAGCTTCCAAATTCATCTAACGTGTTGATAATCCTATTCTATTTTTTCTATCGCAAAATAATCTTGTAGATATGTTAGCATGCTAAGAATTTTCACCTTTAAATTAGCAACCGAAACTAGATCCAAATCGGAATCAGAACCGGTTCCGAACCGGTTCCGAAACGATTGCGAACTGGTTCCGAACCGATTCCAAACCGGTTGGAACCGAACCGAACCGGAATCGGAACGGTTCCGGTTCGGTTCCGGAACCGTTTCATCCGAATCGGTTCCGGTTCCGAATTTAATGGATTGGTTCCGATTCGGTTCCGGATTGATCCAATTCGTTAAGCATGCCTAAGCAAAAATTTACATTTACATATTATCAAGATTTGAATATTTTAGAACATTAGAAAGGAATCAAAAACATCGGTACTCAATTTTGTAAGTCGATAATTGAATCTCAATTATAAGATTTTAGTTACTTCAAATACTTATTTTTTTAATCATAGTACTCTATCTGTCTTACAAATCATTACCTCAAGCCCTCAACACCTCAGTAACTTTAGATATATTTTTTAAATTTGTGTGGCCCGCGGGTTGGCCCGCCTAATCCGCAACCCGCCTTGGGTTGGGTTGGGTTGGAAATTTCTCAACCCGCCGAGATGGCGGGTCGGCCCGCCCCTCTCCGCTAAATATTGGGTTTACGACGGGTTGGCCCGCCCCGCCATGGGTCGGCCCGTTTGACAGCTCTACAGCTACAACATTATGAGCTTGATGTAGTTTGTCATGAAAATTTTCAAAAAATGTCCACTATCTCAGAATTGTGCCGAGGATTGTTTGAAACAAAAAAATTACAAAACTATAATTTGATCGATAAGTTGATCCGTCTAGTTTTAACTTTGCCTGTTTCTACGGCAACTACAGAACGTGCATTTTCAGCTATGAAGCATGTTAAAACAGCTCTTCGTAATAGAATGGGAGAGGATTTTCTCACAGATTCTATGATTATTTACATCGAGAGAGAGTTTGCTTTAAGTATTGATTCAGATTCTATAATCGATGAATATTATACTTTGAAGAATCGTAAATCACAACTGCAATAGTATGTGTATCAGTGTATGTATATATATATATATATATCATTTTTATACTATATTGATTTTTTTTTAATAATTTTTAACTGTACATATTGCAGGAAAAAGTACACATCTTGTAGTTGTTCCTGAGAATTTTGGCTCTGTGGCAATTGATGAGACTCTAGTTTTTTGAAGTTCCCTAACTGCTGCTTCTATTGCAACATCTTCTGTAATAACTGAGAGAACAGCTACCCCTATCACAATAGCTGCTGGAATGGTCAGTCCTCTAATCTGTGTTCTTTTTCTAACAAAAGACTGCTACATTTTTACCCAGTCCATTTTATGAATCTCGAATGATTTTTATGCGGTAACATTTGATATTGGTAGAATGGAGAAGGCAGAAACATGGTAGATGTCAAACCTAGAACTGCTGATGAATCAATGGACAAATAAAAAATCTGGATGCTTACTAGAGTCAACGGGCCAGCTCAATGTCGATTTTTAAGGCTCCCAGACAGTCTTAGAACAAGTAAGGTTAGATCTCTGTAGTTTAGGATTTCATATGTTGAACATTCTACAGTTACATTACTTTCGGAAAATGCTGTGAATATTTGCACGAAGTCCATTTCATTGTACTAGTTGCCTTATTGGTTCAAGTTAACATAACATGTGTTCTAGGTAAACACTTTTTTTCCTGTTATCTTTCCCATACAAGATGTTATTATATTTTGCTTCACATCAGAATTTTGCTCAAGCATGTTAGGCTCGATGGGTTTTTTTTAATGTTTTTCTTTGAAGATTTACCTTTTGGGTTTGGAAATATTGCTACTCTTTGTCTGAACACATTATTTTATAGTTAACAATCATAAGAAAGTTTGATTTGTATATCATCATATATGCATACTATATATCCATTGTCACCTCAACCAGTGGCCTAAGACCAGAGATACCCAAGGACACCCCTCAGTTTCTCAAGTCACTCATGAGCAGGTGCTGGGACAGTAACCCTAAAGGAGACCTCAATTTGCAGAGATCGTCTCAGTCATAAGCAGCCAAAATGGTAGATGATAGATGTGAGAAATCCTTTTGTTTTCCTACTGTGAACTGGGTGAGAGTGTGCTTGTTTCTGCTAATGTCTCTTCTTCTTACAATATGCTTCTGTTCGAAACAAACACCATTGCTACAGAGATATTCTATCACTGTCCAAACTTTGTGAAAATCCTATTAAGAACTCCATTAAGTTTGTTCCCGTACATGTGCCACTAACCTCACCCTTCTAAGCCCCATTCTTTGCAACTTAATGCCAAAGGTGAGCTAAAACATTTGCACTGGTTTCCTTTGATCGGACCTTCTATAGCTTTTTCAGAATCTATAGTTTATATTTGCTTATGTACAGATATAAAATACAGGGTCCTATGACCAATTGGGATTTTATTTTGATTTTCATACCGTATGAATTTGAGATATATGTAGAGGAAAACCTTGTTCAATTATTTGATCTTCAATCTATAAGTTTTCCAATTTATTAGTTTCTTTCTTTCTTTCAATCTATGGTAACAATATATTTTCATTTTTCTTCTAATGAAAATACATTCTGCTCAGAGACATTTCACACCCTTGATTCTATGGTTATACTGGTATTGTCTTTTTACTCTTGCTTGAATCATTTCTTCTTTCATTCTTTCATTCGGGAGTTATGGGATATTCTTCAAAATCAAGTTTCCACATATGTTAACAGTGAAGCCCCTTCAATTTGAAATTCAAAAAATCATGGCCTTGTTTAGAGGCTTAAAGGAAAACAAGGGTGTTTTCGTAGTAACTTATCTAGAAAACTAACTAAATTTATTAGAAGAACTGCCATTTCTCCAGATCCAAATTTGAAAATTATTGAGGTCAGCCTTTTTAAGTTTTTGAGATCTCTACTGATCCAAAATGTTTTAGTATACTTGCCTTCCTCACATCAATTAATTGCTTTGATTGTATTTTAGGTTGCAATTCCTATGCGTATGGCAAAGAAAATAACTTTCCCAGAATGGATTTCTGCTCATAACATAGAAAAGTTGAGACAATGAATAGGCAATGGACAATACCCAGGGGCAAATTTCATTTTACTACCAGATGGAACCAGACAGTAAGTTGTTAGTTATTAAATTGTCATAAAATGAGTGAAGCAAGATTATTGACTGACAACTTATTTAAGAATAAATATATATCATGCAGGCATTTATGATATGTGGACAAGAAAACTGCAGCTAGTGAACTAAAATATGGTTTTATAATGGACAAGCATTTGAAAGATGGAGATGCTCTTTTTAACTGGCAACCAAGTCTGCATAGAATGTCAATTATGTGTCATATGGTATGCACGTGTATCAGCTATTCATTTCCATTAGCACTATCTATTATGCCAATGATATGTGTTTGGAGTGTTGTTTCATTCTATTTGTTGTCTTTCTATGAATGCAGCGAAGATAATGCCTTGGAGAACGTTGAGATTTAATGAATCTATTTACAATCCTTACAATGCTGATTTTGATGGTGATGAGATAAATTTACATGTCTTTCAAACAGAAGAAGCACGCACTGAAGCTCTTATGCTTATGGGGGCATTTTGATTTCAGACACTCTGTGGTAGCTAAATATCTGAATTTAGTTTGTCTTTCTTTTAGCTCTTATGCTTATGGGGGCATTTTGATTTCAGACACTCTGTGGTAGCTAAATATCTTAATTTAGTTTGTCTTTCTTTTATTGCTCTAGAGTGTTGTTATATCAAGTTTTGTTGTGTCTTACATATATTAACATCAAGGGCAGAGCCACGTTCACTGTTACTCGAGTGCTAGCTGGGGTAAAAAAATTTTTTTTTCATTGTAGCGTCTTAAAAAAAAAATTTCATGCAATTAGCCCGGGGTTGAATCTGGGGCTGGCTCCGCCAGTGAGCTCGACCATCTGCTTCTTCGGGGGTATGCTCTCCGGTCAGTTTGCTTTCATCTTGCTTTCAGTGTTCTAAGTTCCGCAGAAACATTTGGAATCAGATAAAAAGAGTTAATGATAGACTCGAAGAAATCAAAGAGGACAATAATGTGGTACCCAGGTTAGTAGCTCATGAAAACAAAGGCTTCCAAATTAACTCACTAGGGACGTCATTTCCCACCTCTCCCACACATGTGGCGACTGATATTGTAGGGACACAAATGATAGATGCGGCGGCCCAAAAGATAATTTCGGAGATAGAGCAAAGCGAAAAAAAGTATATTGTGTTGGGAATTTCTGGGATGGGTGGAATTGGTAAGACCACTCTAGCACAAAAAATATTCAACGATGAAATGGTAAAAAAACAGTTTCCAAAAAGAGTGTGGCTACATGTATCCAAGGATTACTCTCAGGTTGAGATACTCAAACATGTACTGAGAGATGTAGGAGGGAATGATGATGGTGTTCAAAGTAGAGCAGAAGTCGAAGGCAGAATTGTTCCTCTTCTTTCAGAAAGTTTGCTTCTTGTGCTGGACGATATATGGAGCGCAAGTGTATGGAAAGATTTGCTCAGAAATCTCATTTTGAATGGTTCTTGTAGGACTGCTATCTTATTTACCACTAGGCATGAAAATGTGGCAAGAGAAATGAGAGCTGATTTTGTCCACCCTGCTGAGAAGATGGACGAAGACAGTGGTCGGGAATTAATTAGAAAGATTGTTTTTGGGAATTGTCAGAAAATGTAATGGTCTGCCTCTGGCAATTAAAGTGATGGCTGGTGTTTTATTTCATAAGAAAAGGACCAAAAGCGAGTGGAAAAAAGTGGCTGAAAGTGATTTATGGTCGATGAAAGAGATCGATAATGAACTATCCAATGCTTTATACTTGAGCTATGAGGATTTACCCAGTCACCTCAAACAATGTTTTCTTAGTTGTGCTTTCTACCGTGCCATATCATATCGATGGGACATAATCCGACTGTGGGTGGCCGAAGGGTTTGTGATTGAACAGCCAGATAATTTGATGGAAAATATCGCAGAAGACTACTACAAAGAACTTATTGCAAGAAACCTTTTGCAATTTGATTTTAGACTTTTAGATGGTATAGCATTGGTTATGCATGATGTCTTGCGATCTTTTGGGGAAAAACTGATGAAAGAGGAAGGTATTATCATTAATGATGCTCGATGCACAAGTGCAAATTTTTCGACAAAGATTCGTCTTTTGTGCATCTCAAACCAAAGTGATGTGTTACCTCCCAATGTGATAATAGAGCAAAAGTGTCTGAGAACCCTACGCCTCGTTAATTGCCCTCAAATCGAGCGAATAGGGAATCATGCATTTGAAAGCTTACAGCGTCTTAGAGTATTGGATTTTTGTGATACATCCATGGACAGCCTCCCAGATTCTCTTATGAAACTGAGTCACCTAAAATACTTGGATCTTGATGGAACAAAGATTAGAAGGCTTCCTGAATCCATTGAGTCTCTTGTAAACCTGCAAACTTTGAATCTCTCGGGGTGTCAATCACTGCATGAACTTCCAAAGGGCATCACAAGGTTGAGCAATTTGAGGTGCCTTCGAATTCTAATTACTCCTCTCACCCATGTTCCAAAGGGAGTTGGGAAGTTGAAAAATCTCAACCGTCTGGATGGATTTTTGGTCGGCCATTGCAACTCCTTGAGCAGGATGGACGGAGGTTGTGACTTGGACGAGTTGCAATACTTGTGCAACTTAATTGATCTGTTTATTGATAAATTGGAAAGGGAAACAACGAGAGGAAACAGAAACTTTGTGCTTGCCGACAAAACATTTCTTACGATATTGCGTCTCAGATGGACAATGAATAATAATGAAAACAATGAGGGGCAAATCACTGAGGCGGAGAGTATATGCAACCAATTCAGTCCTCCAGCGACCCTAAAGTTTCTTCGGATTGACAATTTCCCAGGCCGACAGTTTCCAGAGTGGATGGTGTCGATTTCAGTACTTGATTCTTTGGCCGAGCTAACATCCTTGTGGCTTCATAATTTTCCATCATGTACGGTGCTCCCTCCGTTGGGCCAACTACCCAATCTTAAAGTCCTAAAGATTGAAGGAGGAGAAGCAATCAGGAGTATTGGGCCTAAATTCTTCGGTTGTAGAACGCCTGCATTCCCAAAACTTGAGGATCTAACATTTAACAACATGCTGAATTGGGAAGCGTGGGTATTGCGTGATGCAGAGGATGTTGTGGTACCCAACGAGGATGTTCATGCAAGCAACCTCAATTTGTTTCCTAATCTGAAACGATGTTTCATCATCCACTGCCCAAAGTTGAAAAATAGCATCCTTCCCTCAACTAGCTATTTGGAAATTGATCTCTGTCTAAATTTGGAATATGTGGAGAAGGTTGGCATGTTGCAGGAATTGGCAGTTGTTTTCCCCTCCGAAACCAAACAGCTTCCACAGTGGGTGTCAAGCTTGATTAATGCCACTTCGCATAATTTGCAGCTATTTTACATGAAATGCAATTCACTTCTACTAGATAGTTGCAGTAAGGGCAAAATTGGCACATCGTTCAACAAATTCCAAAAGTTATTATTTATAGCATTGATGGTGAAACACGCTTATTGCTCAGTAAGGACTCGTACAAATACGAAATAAAGAATGAGTTTGGAAGTTTCATCACCTTTGTAAGTCCTCTCATCGTCTATTTTTTTTTTACAATAGCTTATTGCATACCTTTCAATATTGTTGGGGAAAAAAAACTTGTACAACTATTTTACTCCATGGACAGGATCCATCAATTTTATCATCAGAAATCACCAAAGTGACAGGGGGACAGGATCAATCAAGCTTCCATGGCTAATTGTTTCCTCCATTATTATCAAGGTTAATTAGTAATTAATTAATGGTGGATTTTATAATATCATGACAAATAAAATATACTTGTTTCTTTATTTCTACTTGAAGGTCGCTTATAAGAATTGGTATAATTTGATCAAGGCGCATATTTCCACTAGATGGTACTGATGTTTGGTGACGCACTGCATGCTTTTATCTATACATAATTTATCCTCGGATTCTAATGTTAGTTGGCATCTCTGCCATTTATTTGTCTAAATCTACTTTTTCATGGAAAAAGATTAATTGTCTTTATATTTAGAATAAATATTTTGAATTGTGTATTGATCCGTAAGCTACTTATTTGCGTTTGCTTCCTCATAAATGTTTTGAATGGTACATTGAAAGTCATAAACTATTTAATGATATTGCATATATTGTAAATTGTTTATTTGTGCTCTCTTCCGTTGTTTACTCACAACTTATGAGGATTTCGATGGACATATTTTGAAGTTATTGAGAAAAATAAAATAAAATAATTTAATTCATTCTTTTCTCATTTGTTTGTTATATCCAACGTACATCTAATATAGTATTTTTCATCTCTCTCTCACAGTCAACCTCTACTGAGCAAAATATCTTTTATGTGGTATAATGGTCCTCGAATAAGTCAAAAGTTGAGAGAGATATAGATATGGTAAAGAGAAAAAACACATTAATGCATTATCTATATCTTTTTCTTTTTAATTTCTCTATCGTCGTCGATTATAGGTGAAGTTCAAACAGAAAGAGAATGATAGAAATAAAAAATTACAATTTTTCCTCCCTCCTCGAATTCTTTCACTCTTTTCTTCTTTATCTTCTAAACAATTTTTTTTTTCACTTGTCCCAGCTACTTTCCCTTCGTCCCTTCAGTTCTTTGTCTCTTCCGGATTTTACAGCCTGAAAAGCAAGGGAGGCACCAACCAGAGATAGGAATATAAATGAAATCCATGTGAGATCGGATCCATAACCTGCGCAGACAAACAAAATCTCAAGTATGCAAATATTCTCCACAAAATGTGATGATGCAACATCTCTTGCGTGCAGTTCGACAACTCGAACAAATAGATTCATCTGGTAGGATTCGACTTGTGGCAGTTGATCGAGGGAATACTAAAGTGGACTGCTTGCCTTGGTTTCTCTTATTCTGGCAACTGTCAATGGTGATGTAGCATGTAATTCTTTCAGTATGCTTTAGTGCAGTTGATAACTCACTCAAATTTCTCCTTTTCTAGCAACTGAAAGAACAATATTGTGAAAGATTGCTGGCGGTCCAGCTTGTGATTCCAGCAGGGGCAAACCTATGTTTTTTATAACTTGAACAACAATATCAACTAAGACAAACTTTTCACACCTGACACCTTCGTTATACAAAGAATAAAGAGAAGACTTCCGAAATGATATGAGCAACATTCTGAAGTTGGCTGAGCACGTGGATTGTCATGGGTTTTGAGGACATGCCTGCATCGAAAAAGCCTCTGTAAAACTTGCGATCGATATTTATTCTAAACAAAATGATTCTTTAAATTTGAAGAACCTAAAAAGATCTAAGGTAGAAAATTAAAAAAAAAAAAAGTGCACATTTTTATTTATGTCATCGAAAAGGATATTTTTTTTAAATATTTATCTTTTTTTTATATATCTCATCGTCGGTCCTTCGATAATGTTGAAAGATGATAAATCATAAGGGGCTATGTGCCTTGATTTATTGGTCAAAAATGACAAAGAACTTTTAAATTCGAATAAAGATTTTAAATTTCGAAAATTAATCTCTGTCCATCTATAATAATATCTACGCCGCTCTAACCAACGAATTGTTCCGTGGGGACACCTAAAATATGTTCCAAAAAATATGGAACGACCACTTTAATGGTCGCCTTTGATTATCTCTATCGGTGGAGGAGATAAATCAAACAAGTACAAATGGGGTTGTCTTAGCATACCCAATATTTCAAGGGATCGAATCTCATTTGAAAAAAAATCCACAATACATTGTAACTAAATATTGACTCAGAAGTATCTGAACTTCAACATAGACATCTTTTCCGCTGCATTATACTCGAGCCTCACGTAAAATATCTTCCACGCTATGCTTTGGTATTGCCCTCTTAATATTGTTTCTATCGAAGTCTCTACAATTATTTTCTATTTTTCCATTTGTTATTAAAGTTTTCTGTTTATATTTTTTTTATTACTTTTTTCCTTTCTCATTTTTTTTCTCTTGTAATTATTTAGAAAACTAAAAATTAAGAATAAAAAAGCTTTTTATTAAGATTTTTTGTTTATTTTTTTTTCTTTTTCTTCTTTTATCTGCTAATTAACATATTAAAAAATAGAAGAACTGTTTTAATCAAAGCACACAAGAAATTTTTTAGCAGAAAAATATAGATAAGATAAAACAAAACTCTTTTAATTATCTCGGTGAGAGCAACGAAGCGTAATGAAAGTCTTCACCGAATTAAAAGTTAGAATCCGTCAGTTTAATAATTTCTACCGATCTATTTTATGATTATTTATAAGGAAAATAAATTATGGAGAAGATTATGACCTTTGACGTAATGACTAAAACATACGGAGTCATTTAAATTTAGTAAAAAACTTTAGATCTTCTTCAAAATTAATCTTTATTTTATTCATAAATTTCATCATGTCTTAATCACCACGTCATTTCCATAGATCTAATGTAAGTTTTATATTGATCCGGAACTATGGCACCAACAAAAAGGACACTCATAAATTTTCGTAATTAAAACTAAACTAAAATTATTTTTTCTTTATGATGTTCGATATTCTATATCTTTGGACAAATTAAATGACTATTTGCAGGAGTCGACGCAGAATCCTTGCAACGCCGCACTCCTCAAACCCAACGCCGAGTGGAAAAAGCCCGTTAACAATGTGAGATAACTCGTCCAGACCCTCCGTCAAAGCGCCCTCGCTTTCTTGCTTTCTTGGTTTATGAGAAAATAAAAAATATTATTTGATTGACAATTTTCATTCTTTATTTTCTAGGAAAGAAGATATTATTTTTTAAGAAAATAAAAAATATCTAAAAATCATTTTCTAAAAAAAAATATGGGATATATTTTTTAATTTTCTTTTCTATATCAAACTCATTTTTCAATTTTCTTTTCGATATAATAGAAATATAATATATCATACCAAATGCATTTTTTATTTTCTAAAAATTATATTAAAAAATACAAAAATGAAATTCTTTTTTACAAATCAAACCCTATCTAAACTTCTCTAACAAGGAGTATCTTTTGTAGTATCTCAGGGAATGTGCATTTCATTCTCAATGTTAAAAAGTCTACATGACAAGTCATTGTGCAAAGAGGAGGAAAAATCTTTTTGCAGATGATATTCATTATGATCAGCTGGTCCCAGTTTTTCAGTGAAATGGTGTCCACATCCACAGCAAACCATGCTTCCATTATACACTTGTACCACTGAAGTACTTCATATTCTAACCCCTCTTGCCTTAGTTGCCTATATAGGTAGAGAAAGAGAAAGCACATTAGTCGACCACTTTCCGACAAGCACCGTATACCAATAACTAGATATAAATTTGGCAAACCTTAGGTCTTGATTTTTGTCCAAAACAATGGAAATAGCTTGCAAGAGAGACATATCAAGAGCATTTTCAACTCTTGCTTTCTCTGTCTGAGACATTCAAAAATAATACGTTCGTTATCTCATTGCAAAGAAGATAAAAAGATACAATCACTTGAATAATTAAATCTAAACAATTGGCAATTACCTCTTTGAGAATTCTCTCAAATGTTTCTCCACCTTTATCACCACCTGCTGTGGTATCTGGTTCCTATCTTTTGACAAAAAGTGCATAACTGCATACACCATTAACAATATCATTCAATGATTTAGGAAAATTCATCACGTTCAAAAAGAGATACTATATGTAAATAATTAACTACCAAGAAACAGTGTTCATATAACAACTAATCTCCAAAACAAAATGTAATGATCTATTGTAACCAATAAAATCTTCAGATAAAAGAATAAAATTATTCACATGATGTCATATATAAAATAGCCTTCTGAACAAAATTATTCACCTCAATAGTCCTCTTAACGCATTTCAGGTATTGATACTGCAAGGGACTTCATTTGGTGTGGGAGTTTGATTCCCAATAACATAGGATTTAATTTCTTTTCTGGGAATAGGAAAATTCATGATAAGTTAGCAGCATGATTCATTGGGAGTGTTATAAATTCGATGTGAAGTAGGACACGGGGTTAACAAATCATGTGAGAAATAAAATTGTATATTTTTCTTCGCCCATTAATTAAATATAACTAAATAATACATCAAATTAACAATATGGAAAGAGAACATCATATTAAACGAGACGTTATGCAATGGACGAGAAGCTGCCATCCTTGAAATTCCTCCACTAATCACAATAACTGAAGGTGAATTAAGTTTATTATCTCTCAATGTGAGAGATTAGAAGACCTGGGAACATTCGACAATAGAATGTGAATAAATGAGTTATCCATCAACAAAGAACCACATGGGGATAATGGGAAACAACAACAAATATATAAGATCGATGGAATGTTCATTGACTAATTCACAACAACCTGTACTACCTATAGCAAACATTTGCTCTCCCACTAAGCAAAGATGAAGTATGACAAAAAATATTTTACAAGATCAAGGAAACTTTAAATGAAATCGCATGGTTATGTTATGCAAACCACATAATTTCTCTTGACAGGATTATCATATGCTAAGAGCAAATAAGGAAGCATTTCCAATTGTATGTCAACTATGCCACTACAAAGTTAGTGATATGTATGATTTGCAAAAGACTTAAAATATGTACGGTTTGAAATTTAAATTGTGTTGTGATTGTAGTTGTGCTATTTTTTATGAACTTAGAAAACCAAACGACATGATTTTCTTATACTTCCTTGAGGCACACAATATATTTTTCTCTCTTCAACTAAGTTAGCATTTAGCACACAATTCATCTCTAGGCACTTAAAACTATCAATAATGCCAAAGTTATAGGTAAATAGAAGTAGAAATAAAACTTTAAAAATATCAGATGTTAAGCAGGTTCCTGCAACTTGATTCTACATCCATCTAAACTATTGTTCATCATTCACCTTTTTCCATGTAACTTAGTGTAGAGAATATTTATACTTTCATCACTCTCATCTAATACAAATGCTTCCAAAGAACTACTGGATTCCATCCTAATTATAACAAGAGAAAGTTTGAATCTCATTCCTGAAGGATGTAAGGTGGTGGAGATTGTACTATCAATACAATAAAAAATTCCTCCATGACAAGAGGACAAAAATATTTATGTAAAAAGAAGTAAAGAAAATTTTCAAATCTACAAAAATATTTCTAGTTTACTTTAGAAATATATAAAATATGCAAGGCGTGAATCATCCCTAAAATCTAAACTATGTCAATAATTGTCTTGCCGATCAAAGATATTTTTCCCTTTATGCTCAAAGTCATTCCAAGTACTGTTTTCCAAGGCACATTTTCAATTACTTCCTTGACTGTAACCTTGATTAAGGACTGTTGCCCCCAGGGGCACGGCGTGGTGGTTCCGAGCGAAGGGCTCCTCTGAACTGGCCTGGGATCGATTCCGCCTACCAGCAGCGCGCGCTAGGCGGGTGGAGGTGCTCGATGCCCCCTTGTCTCAGCGTGGTCGGCCCATCAGGCGGCCCACGAGCTCGTACGCCACGGGCCACCCGTCACCCTGATTTACTCTCGTCAACCGGTGGGGACTCTAGTTGAAGGCCTTGGGACGGGGCCGGTTGGCCCTGTGGATTAGTGGGCGCAAGCCCAACACCACAAGTTAATCAAAAAAAAAAAAATTGATTAAGGACTGTTGAGTTATTTATTAACTCACTTTAAAAATCATGAGACAACTCTCCATGTACACACACACACAACATTGTTAGGGGCCATTTTAAAGAGAGTTGGCACTCATCTTTCATAAATTTCAAAGCATGACTAGGACAAGCATTGAACAATTGAAGTACAACTGTGCTCAATCTTAGAATAATAATAAGAGAAGTTGTCACCTTGCCATGATATTTCCTTGAAGTTTCATAGTGAAGAAAAAAGAAAAGGAGAAAATTGAAAGATCATTATACAAGTATATATACTTCTCTACAAATGAAATTATTATGCCCCGAGGGTGTCAGTTCAGTACCCTACTCGGTGACAGTGTATAAATAAGGAAACCTAAGAACCATATAATACAAGTAACTCCAAAAATTCCATAAAATATCTATATTAATGAAGATAGATTTTTCTACATAAGCTAAACATGCATCTAAATAAAAAATCGACGAAACAAAGTACATCGAAATAGAAACCAAACTAGGAAGACAATAGGTCGATATCTCTGAGCGACTCTATGTACAACAAAATCAGTGAAATATCAAAAGGGTGCTCGAGCCTGCAAAACTAGAGGCTAAAGAAAACAGACATTAGCACAGATTGCTAAGCGGATAATAAGGAAAGATGTGCATGAATTTAATCTTGTTTAAGAGGCCAAAGGAGCTTCTAAAATTTCAATTTCTTCTTTTCGTTCTGTTTCAAGTCTTTTAATTTGTTTCGAGTTTTTAACATACACATATATGTATATATCATCTTTATAAACATTATCAATAATGCAAAGCTGATAAATCAACTACAATCTGATAGATCAATTACAATCTAATAAAATCAACTAAACAGTGAATAAATGGAGCCAATATCATCAGAGTGCATATGACATCATCTGACGTATGGGCTAAAAACCCCATCATCGGTGGAATGCAACAAGGGATAACAACAAGGCACCGAAGCGCAAATAAAATGCTGACTACGGGCGACAACACGCTACCATAACAGCATATGGGCGATCAGGTACTCCGATATCAAGTCGGGCTCAAAGTTTTCACTTTTAGTTTTCTCATTCATTTCTTTAATATTAAATTTTAATTATTTTATCACACTTGTTCAACTATATGTGTACATCTTATGATGATCTGAATGATCAACTTAATTCAAGTTATTTAAACACCAACATAAGATATATATATATATATATATATGTGCATGTTGTATCATTAAAAGGTACAAGTATCAACAGAGGAAATAATCATGAGTAAGGAAAGTCAAGCAATATAAACGAACAAGTATCAACGGAAGAATAGGTCAGAGTATCCATTTAAATTTTGAAAACAACTCATCCCATGTGTCACCCCATATGAAACCCACACATGAACATGAAGTAATGTCAATTATTTATCCTCCATTAATTTAATTATTTATTATCCATTTCGCTATTTTTAAATATTAATTAAGTGCCCATTTTTAAAAACAATTATACAAATATAAATAAATCAATAATCTCATTTATTCATACACAAGGAACATATAAAGAATCCAAGAATAGAATGTACCCACTTCTATATACAGCAAAAGTCGTCGAATCTCGGTTGATTACTGAGCTCCGCTCGAACTCGTATCTACAAATACAATATGAAAATGATTCAAAACTCAATATAATATCCAATAAAGATAATAACACAATATTACAATAAATGACCAAATTTCAAACTAACAGATTCGTAACGTAATCTCATCATACCGATTATATTCTCATTTTAGATACTAGACCTACTACTCTCATCAAATATCAACTTAATACAAATAGCATTATATTGCTAGAATTTGGGGAATTCTGAGGTGGAAGCTGATCTTGTTTTCGAGAGAGGGCAACAACTAATGGTATGTTGCTGGAAAAATTAACGACATAACGAAAAAGGAATAATAAAGGTAGCGATTGCTGCTGCCTTTGTTATAACAAAAAAAAAAACATGAATCTACTGTCTTACGCTAGGTTGTTAGTCTTGGTTGGTTCTGACGCGGAGTTTAATTGCTCCGATAATGATTTCAGCTAGCTCCGGTGAAGCAAGGAGAAAAAGAAAAACGTAAACCTACTGTTCTTGTTGTGCAATCAAGTAAAAAATAGGGAAGAAAAGATAAGAGAAAGGGAAATCGTTACCTTCTATTGGGAGCAAGCTCCAGTGAGCTCGACAACTGTAGCACGCAAGGCAAACAACAAACAGGGGAAACAAGGCTGCTGTTGATGGAGAAATTAGCAATTAGGGTTGCTGTCGGCGAAATGAAGAAGAAGGCAGCGGCTGGGAAAACATGGGAAAGGAGAGGAAGAAGAAGAAAACCTCGTCATCGACCTCGCTTCGTCCCGGTGAAAGCTGACGACAGGGAAGGGAAGGGCTGTTGCTCCTTGCTGCGTCTAAGAAGAGAATCGGAGAAGAGGAAGGAAACGCTACTCGTCGCCGGTCGCCAGAAGGGTAGAAGAAGATTAGGTCAGCTGCTGGAAAAAAATAAACAAGGGGCAGCAGCGAAGGAGGAAGATAAGAAGGGAAGGGATGTGTGCGTGCAAGGAATGGGCGCAGGAATGGTTGGGTACGGGGAGAGGAAAGAGAAAGGGAGAGAAGTGGGATTTTATTTTTTAATAACTTAACAGAAATTCTATTCAACTGCAAGAGGAATTCCGAAAAGAGTAGAAAAGAAAGGATAAAAAACAACATAGAATAGAACAGTACATATTAAGTTCTATTCATATTTCTTTTCGCTCTTGGCTGATTTCAACTTTGGCATACAACTAAACTGCCAAGTGATTGGACGTCAAAGGATGAGCAAGGAAACAAAAATGAGGTTGCAAATATTCTCAACAAACTGTGATGATGCAACGTCATCTCTTGCCAAAATCGAGTCTGACAATTCGAATGAATAGATTCTTCTGTACAACTCATGGCAGTTGATCGAGGTAATACTGAAGTGGATTGCTTGGCTTGGTTTCTCCTCTTCTAGCAACGGGCAACGGTGATGTAGCATGTAAACCTTCAAGCATTACTCAATGCAGTAGGCAACTTACTCTAGTTTTTCATTTTCTAGCAACCAAAAATATGATGATTCAGAATGCAAACCTTGAATGATATTGTGAAAGATTTGTTGGTGCTCCAGCTTGTGATTCCAGTAGGTGAAAACCTATATATGTTTTTATAACTTGAACAGCAAAATCAACTAAGGCACTTTCTTTTTCACTCCCTTTTGTTATACAAAGAATAACATTTCAGAAGAGATGGCTTTTGAAATGATACGAGCAAAAACATTCTGAATTTGGCTAAGTATATGAGGATTGTCATGGGCCGAGGAAAGATCAGATGGATAAGCAGGTTTTAGATTGTGGTGGTCTGACTTATCAATCGACCTTCAAAGAGCAACATGATTTTGTATTTTGAACTAGCTTAGTAGATTTTCAGAAGTGGCGTATAACAGATGATGCAAATTAAATCTGGGTCTAAAAGATTAATTTGTAGAACTTAAAAATTCTGTAAATCTTTGTTTAAATCGTATAACTTGCAAATAAGAAAAAACCGGATAATTCAATGCTAGACAGCGTGTCATTGATGGCATGCCTACCATTGACTAATGAACGCCTCGAGTTCCCAATAAATCAACATAGATTTTTCAATTAAATTCCAACTTGTCCTTTTGTTGCCAATTTAATAGCAGAAGAAGCCAAAATTTACTGCCTGTAAATTAGTGATACGCCGTCACGCTAAACATTGCAGATTAATTAAATAATCAACCGAAGATTAAAGTCGGGAGAGGACTATAGTGCATTATCGATACAAGAGGATAGAAGTCAACAGAGGAACTATATTAATGCATTATCTTTTTTTTTAAATTGACACTAAATATTTAATTTTTTGAGCTGATTAATTTTAAGATCACTGATCGGCCTACCCACATAGAAGTTTTTCATTAGTCATTTTGGTAAATTGGAAAACAATGAGCGATCCAACAATTCAACATTTCAAAATTTATTATTTTATTGGAGAAAAATTTTAATAGACTATAATGAATTATTTGATGTAGGTGAAGTTTTTGGAGAAGAGGAAGGATTATAGAGAAAACGAGAAGTTGATAATTCTCCTTCTTCCCTCCAATCCTTTCCCCTTTTTCCTTTCTAAATAGTTTTTTTTTTCCCTTCCCTTCTCACCTATTTTTCCTCCTCCTTCTCTCCTCGCGAGTAAACCAAGGCTGAAAAGTATGATCTTTTTTTTTTTTAACTCTTAAAAAAGAGAAATTTTGCTAAAGTTCGGTCGACAGTGAATTGAGAAACAGTTAAAACGGAAATACGAAGAGATTTAACCATAACAAAGCTATGAGAAGATCCAAACACAAATATGAGAGATTATAAAAATATTAATTAGATAACAATATTTTGTTCCTTACAAAAGACACTAATTGAAGACAAGAATAAAAAAAAAAGAAATCCAAATAAATCCAACCAACAATTCTATACTTGCTCATGTTGACGGTGGACTTATATGTTATTATCATAACCGTCCGATTATATCGTATTGATTCGAATCTAATTAAGTGGTCTATTTGACGGTTTGTGGATTTCAGTTCATGAGATATGGGTTTAATATGTATAATCCATTAGAGCTCGAATCCGTTATTGATGATGAACCTATAATAGATCTAGCTCGATCTTTATATATACAATGTGATCTTCCTGTAGGATTGAGTACTCTGACAGGCTCCTTGTATGTCATCGACGAGGAGAATTTTTATTATGTCGTCACCCCAAGACTCTATGGAAGATCTGCCCCTTTCCTTTTTTTCGCAGGAACTCTGGATCTATTGACGACGTGAAATCGATGGTTGTTCCGCTGTACTCAGGTTCTTTTTTTGTTTATGTCGTTGTTCATTTTATGTATTTTATTCATTGTAAATTTCAATAAGATTAGATCCGTATGCGAATCATGTTATATCTATTTGATTTCTAGTATATACAAGTCTTAGATTTATGATTTCTATCCCTTGGTATCAGAGCTAGTCATTTTATTGATTTTATGGCATTAGGTTGTTATTTTCATCATTTTCATTGATTTTGCATGAGATATGGATTTTTTTATCGCAAACAATGATTATTTGACGAAAACATAAGTAGACAATTTAGTTTTAGGTACTAGATCTAAGTTTCGAGGTTTTTCCGTGAAGAACATGTAGAATGGGAGTGTAACAGTCGCCATTCGCGGTGAACCCCGCATGTTTGACCAGTTAAAATGTCATGAATTGTCTATCAGTCGAGTCGACTGATGCATTGCATCAGTCCACTATTGCATCTAAAAAAGTCGAACAAAATATTTCTGAGTTGACTACTGGACACACCAGTTGACTATTGCGCTTAAAAAAGTCGAACAAAATATTTCTGAGTTGACTACTGGACTCGACTAGATACACCAGTCAACTGAAGATTGAGATTAGTCGATTGATGTACTTAAACTTGGGCACAAAAGACTTGAGTTGACTGCGACAATTGATTAGTGGATCAGTCGATTGATGGGCCCAAGCTCATGCACAAAAGAGTTGCAAGTCGACTAGAACACTCGACTGACTATGTCAGTATGTTGCTATCAAGCATCAGTTGATTGATGCTTATAAAATTGTCTACATAAAGTATTTCAATCTACTGAGATAGTTGACTGATGTATATCGTTATTACTATCAGTCGATTGGAGTTGTTGTGGATGAAATTGAGCACACTTGATATAGAAAACTTTTGGAGACCATAATTTTTCGTTTGGGATGAATTTTAAGACATTCCAGGTTGCATTTCGAAGTTTATTAAGAGCTCTACGTTTGTTATAGTAGGGGTAAATCCCTCGTAACACCCTATCTTAAGCCTAAAAAATATCGTTTAAGGCCTTTTCGAAGGCTTGAAAGTTTTTTAGTTCAGTGTTGATCGTTTTCTACATCATTAGGTTGCAATAGTGCAGTTGACTTTACTAAGTTTTCTAAAGTATCTATATGTACATATAATTCTATTTCAAACGAATATTATTATCAAAGTGATAATTATTAGGAAGATATAGGGTATACTGTGTGGATAGATGTATGTTTATGTTAAATATAATTGGTCCAAAAGAAAATTATATTTAGGTCAGATATATATCTGAAATGTTTTATCTATAAAGAACAGATTCTATCGATAAATTTGGTTGATTATGCGCATAAGGTGTCAGCTCAAAGGAAGACATTTTTTACGGTAGATTAAAGAGTTTGTAAACCATAGACTCAAATAGATATATTTTATATAAAGGATAATTTTATTTTATGCACATCATGTGTCGACACAAAGGAAGGTGTATGATGTGGCCAACGAGAGTTATAATGAGCTATAATTTAGAGAGTGTCACTAACAAATCACATTGAAGTCCAAAGACTAAATGTGATATTGTACTTGATATCTCATTTTGTCCATATATATTCATATATGCATATATATTATACGCATTATTTATTATATTCTCTTTATGTTATTGGCAATAATGTGAGGTTATGTTCTTATACTCTCTTTCTTATTAAGTGCACATAAAGTATCTACCTATAACAACAACATCCATAAATTTTAGTTTTAGAAACCACTAAAATATAAAAGGTTCATTAGTACGAGTAAGGGTACTGAAACTGTAATGTTTGGTAATGCATAGTATAGGTATGATTACAAAGCATAATTTGACTAACGAGAATTCGTTCATGTTATAGTATAAACATTTAAGAGGCATATCCATGTAACAAGGAATTCTTCATTCCCTTAATATGTCAAACTTTGATGTTTATATACACTGTATTAAAAGGAAAATAACTAACAAAAGAAATAAAAGTGCAAATCGATATAACTTTGAAACTGATACATATAGATACATGTGGACCATTTTCTAAGACATTTTAGAATGAACAAATATATTTTATCAGTTTTATTGATGACTACTTTCAATATACTTACTTGTACCTTTTGCATGAAAAGTCAGAGTCTTTAGATATGTTTAAGATTTTCAAAGCTAAAGTTGAAAATCAACTAGGCAATAAGATCAAAGTCGTTAGATCCGATCGTAGAGGTAAATATTATGGTCATTATAATAGATATAGTGAACAACATCCAAGATTTTTTACCAATTATCGTTCTGAATATGGGATTATGACTCAATATAATATGTTTGATACTGTTCATCAGAATAGTGTAGCTGAGTGAAAGAATCAGATCATAAAGAATCAAAGTCTTTATGGGGTGAAGCACTAAGACTATAGTTTATTTACTCAATAGAGTACCGACTAAGATAGCAAGTAAAATCTTATATGATATTAGATGTTTACACGTTTAGGGTTGTCTAGTTGAGGCTAGGCCTTATAGGTCTAATGAAAAGAAACTACACTCAAAGACGGTGAGCTACCATTTAGTAGGGAATTCTTAAAGGTCAAGGAAGGGGTTTTAAATTTTATGACCCCTCAAAATAGGTCTTTGTTCAAGACGGAGAATGTCAAGTAGTGGTTTGATCTCCATATTCTATGTTGCACATCCAATGGGAGTAGTACTTCATGATATCCATGTGTCCTTCCTTATACAAGGAGAGGAATTAACTGCTCAGGTTGAAGCATATCCTCGTATGGTTGAGCAGGTTTCTCAAATACAAGTGTCTCTGTAGTGATCCACTAAATAAATGAGATCAACAGTTTCACATGACTATATTTATCTCTAGAAACATGAGTTTAGCATTAGGCTAGAAAATGATTCTTTATCTTTTTAGAAAATCAAATAATGTTCTAACCTTGAAAAGTGGATTGAAACTATGAAAGTTGAGATGAAGTCCATGGTGGACAATAGCATATAGAGCTAGTAGAATTGCTTGAAGGAGTGAAATATGTCGATTGTAAATGGATATTTAAAATCAAATGGGATTCACTGGGCAATGTCAAAATGTATAAGATACGCCTTATAATCAAGGGATTCACTCGGAATGTAGATATAGATTATAAGGAGACTTTCTCTTGTCTATGTCTATGAAAGACTTCATAAGAATAATCATGACATTTATAGTTCATTATGACTTAGAGTTGTACTAGATGAAATTATATTAAGATTGTTTTCTTTAATGGTAATATTAATGAATCAATGGATACAGTGCAACTAAAGAATTTTAGTTCTGATGATTCAAAGCATCTAGTATACAAACTAAATAAGTTCATTTATAATTTAAATTTGGCATTTCGTCATTGATAACATAAATTTTGATTAAGTGATTACCTTATTCTGTTTTAGAGAGAAATTTATTGATCAGTAAAATATGTCAAACTTAGTGGGAGTTTCCCTTATGCTTTGGCTATTGTGAGCCTCATATATTCATAGATATGTACACATTTGATTATAGTGTACATAATAGGAATATTAAATAGATACATAAATAAATGCACTATAAAGAGAGTCATACAGTATTTATAATTAATAAATTATTTAAATGTTCACATAGCGAAAATTTGATCGCCTGGAGATAATTAGATATTAAGACTTCACATTTTGATGGATGTCTGGATGGTGAAAGATTTATATTAGAATATATTTTTATGTTGTTAGGAAGAGCTATCAGAAGAGCTATCATTTTGAAAAGTGTAAATGTATGTCGAGATAACGACCTCAATAATGAAGAATGAATTAGTAAACTATTACGGAATATCTAATTATGAAATATGATTACAGAATTTATCACAAGATTAAATATCATTTAGACCTTGATGACTATTTGAGATCAACTGTGATAATAAAACTGTGAAACTTTAGACCAAGAATAACCATGATATATATCGACTTCATTGTGTATCGACATAAAATGTCAAATGATTAAAAAAAGAGTTCAAAGAGGTCAAGTAATAATAGAGCATATTCGAATAAATTTTATATCCAATATCAATGTTTCTGCAAATTAAAGGTTTTATGATATTTTGGTTCAATTTTGATTTTCTAAGTCTTTTGAATAAATATGGATTTTTTTTTTTGAATAATTTACACTTCATTGTTGTCTCTCATCGTTCAACTGTTTATTTATCGTCACAGGTCGAGGACCTTAGCTACTACTCTTAAATATATATATGTTTCTAAAAAAAACTCACGGCAAGTTCACAGCAGACTCATATTTACTCTGCCCAGAAGAGCTAAAGGTGCCTACTGCTCGCGGACATCTTATTCAGTGTACCGATGGGAGACTAGAGGACAGCACATGAAGGTAGTTGACATTGATTGAATCAATAATTGCACATGGATTGTTCTTTCGAGACGACCTGATGATTAGAACGGTGAAGTATGATTCTATTTCGAGGGAGATTAAAATCTTCCCTGGTTTAACAAAATCTCCATCGTTTCTAATCAGATCAAGGGCTTTATTCATCCGTGATTTATCTGAAAAATTCTAGAGACAGAGTCACCGCCTTTTGCCACAAATAATTGCACATGGACTGATTCAATTTAAAATATGACTAAATTGACTTATTTATGAAAATACTTTATTTTTAAAACTATGAAGAATAATTTTATATGATATAATTTAACTTCTTAAATAGTCGGATTGATCTTACTTTTCATATTTTCTTTATAAATATATAATTATTTTATATTCACAGTCTACCGACCGAGGACTGCACAGCAACGCATGGAGGTACCTTAAATTTACTTACAGAATTTCAGGTCCTCAGTGATTAAACAATCAAATAAGTATTATACGACTCGGTTTTCTATTGTATATCGAGAAAAAAAAAATGACAACAAGCATTGCTCGCACATTATAATTAAGACAGGCTTAAAAGAAGAGTAAGAAATGGAATAAAATAAAGAGTGTTTTATCTTCGTGTGCAAGCATAAGACGGAGTGAATAGTAAGTTATAGAGTACTTTTTTATACCAAAGAGGAGGAGTCAACGTATCATGCATGCATGTAGATAGGTTGCTTTGCTTGGCCTCTCTTCCTACACATTACACATATAGAGCACTGGTACAGGTTCCTTTTTGAACTCTCAAAAAGCAGGGAAATGTGATGTAGCATTTAATCCTTCAAGTATTATTCAGTGCAGTAGGCAACTCTTTTCTGGCAACTGAAAAAAATGATGCAGAACGCGAACCTTGAACGATATTGTGAAAGATTTCTTGGTGCTCCAGCTTGTGATTCCAGTTGGGGAAAACCTATGTTTTTATAACCTGAACAGCAAAATCAACTAAGCCACCTTTTCAAAAAAAAAATTTGTTATACAAAGAATAACATTTCAGAAGAAATAGCTTCAGAAATGATGAGAGCAAGAACATTCTGAAGTTGACTGAGTATGAGGATTATCATGGGTTTTGAGGAAAGACCAGATGGATGAGCAGCTTTTAGAATGTGGTGCTCTGACTTATCAAATAACCTTAAACGAGCAACATGATTCTGTATTCTGAATTAGTTTAGTAGATTTTCAGAAGTGGCGTAAAGCAAATAATGCAAATCTTGGTCTAAAAGACTAATTTGTAAAACTTAAAAATTCTGTAAATCTTTGTTTAAATTGTATAAATTGCAAACAAGACTTATTCTGAAAAATGAAAATTTAAATTCTAGGAACCTAAAATAAAAAAGTAACTTTGTTCAAGTGTGAGGGCAAAAACCTTGGCCAGGAGCAATGAAGCGTAATAGTAAGTAAATTGAGTTGGGAGTTTGTTCAAAGCGATGCGATGCCTAATTTTTTATCTTTCCTCCCGCGTGGTAGCTATACAAGAAGCTGCTTGAGTTAGAGCGTTAGACAACATGAGCAGGGCCTTTGGAAAATTGACCAGATCAAACTCTTTCCCAGCAAGAAGAAAAGACATAGTTTGGCCGGATAATTCAATGCTAGACGGCGTGTCGTTGATGCCATGCCTACCATTGATTAATGATCGCCTCCACTTCACAAGAAATTAACTCAGATTTTTCAATTAAATTCCAACTTGTCCTTTTGTTGCCAATTTAATAGCAGAAGAAGCCAAAAATTACTGCCTGTAAATTAGTGATACGTCGTCACGCTAAACATTGCAGATTAATTAAATAACCAACCGAAGATTGAAGTCGAGAGAGCTGCCTATGGTGCATTATCATCGATACAAAAACGAACAAGTCAATAGAGAGACTATAATGCATTTTTTTTTATAGTTGGCATTAGGTATCCGAGGGTGATCGATCTGGCCATATGAAAGTTTTTCTGAATAAATTAGAAAACATTTGCAGCAGGTGATCCTGTAATTCAATATACTAGAATTTATTATTCCACTGAAGAAAAATCCCTACAAACTATAATGCATTATCAATTTTAGGTGAAATGGGAGAAGGAGGAGGATTATAGAGAAAATGAGAAGTTGATAATTTCCCCTCTTTCCTCGTTATCAATTTTAGGTGAAATGGGAGAAGGAGGAGGATTATAGAGAAAATGAGAAGTTGATAATTTTCCCTCCTTCCTCGAATCCTTTCCATTTTTTCCTTTCTAAATAGTTTTTTTTCCCCTTCCCATCTCACCTATTTTCCCTCCTCCTCTCCTCAGGAGTAAACCAAGCCGGAAAAGTATGATCTTTTTTTTCTTTAACTCTTAAACAAGAGAAATTTTGCTAAAGTTTGGTTGATAGTGAATTCAGAAAAAATTAAAACCGAAATATGAGGAGATCTGACCATAAAAAAGATCCAAACACAAATATGAGAGATTATAAAAATATTTAACTAGATAATAATATTTTATTCCATACAAAAGACACCAATTGGAGGCAGGAATAAAAAAGGAATCCAAACGAGATCCCATCAACAATTCTATATAGTTGTTCAGGCAAACAAAGCCTCAAACCATGCAAATCCCTTCTTGCTGCTGAATTGCCGAGAGTTCATCTCGAAAGCTAAAATGGGGTTCATAGTTGTGATTTTTTTGTGGATCCTTAATTTGAATGAATTGGTGGCTTTAGAGAAAATGAGTATGGATTGAATTTAGTGGACCCTTAACTTTGATTTGAGCGGATGATGCCCCTCTTAAAGTTCACTTATCTAGTGTTTTATTTCAGTCTGATTGTTTGTGCAAATTAAAGGGTTTATGACACTTTGGTTCAATTTGGATTTATTTACTATTTCTTTTGAATAAAATGTATTTTTTTTTAATAATTTGCAGTTTTATTGTTGTTTCTCATCATTCAACCATTTATGTATCATCACAACTTGAGAACCCTACTAATCTTTAATATCTTTTTCTAAAAAGGCTAGTGGCAAGTGCAAACTCGACTCATATTTACACTGTGCAAAAGAGTGAAAAAATGTTTCTGCTACTTGCAGACATCTTATTGATCAGTTAATATCAAGAACTTGGATAATTTAGTTGTCTTAATCAACTGGCCCATGGTTCCTGCCTCTGATTTTATAAAGAAACTGATAGCTAAAGGTAATAATAGCCGACGTAATATTTTTGCAAATTGATATATAGTTGGCTATGCTTTTGGAACATGCGGAGAACATCGGCATGAATGATCCATTTGGCTGATCAAATTTGATTCAACTTAAAATATTACTAAATTGACATCCTTATGAAAATATTTTATTTTTAAAAATATGAATAATTTAACTTCTTAATTTTATATAGCAGCCTCCCAGCAAGAAACCTCAAATAGAAATACTTCAATTGATGAGTTGAGCAATTAGGAGATGGTGCAGCAGCTCTATCGATCTATATTACTTTTGCTTAAATCTTCAATCTTCAGTCAGTGAGGTATCTTACTTCCTCTTCCTTTTGCTGGATTATTGTTTCCTTCTCGATCGTATATGTGCTTTCAATCAGGTATGCATAAAATTGGGAATGAGAAGATAATTAAAAAAAAATAGTTTTAGCTAGAAAAGTAAGGAGCATATGCAAACTCTTTTCCTTCTAATTCTGAAAGAAGATTTGAACAAACTCAAATACCATTCAACTATTTTGTCCATCCTCTTCCTCAAAATGTCTGATCTATCAAATACCTTTATAAAATCTAGAAAAACAGATTGGCTGATCGAACTGGTCCAAGTTATAAAAAAAATTCTAGCAGATGATAAATTTTTTATTTTATAAATTAATATATGACCATATTCATACATCTATAGTTTTTTATTTAAATTTATATAAATTTTATTTATAAAATAGAATAATCCAACTAGAGAATTTCACCGAGTAAAGGAAAGATTTAAATTTATAAAATAAAATAATCATATCTAGAAAAAATAAATAAATTTAAATTTATAAAAAAAATATTTAATAAAAAAAATAAAAGAAAGGAATTTAGAAAAAAAGTTTGAGTTAAGGCTTTTTTTAAAGATTTATTAGAATGGAATTGCACATAACTACTACATCAATTGCATTGTCAATTAATCATTTATTTAGTTAATGAGATTTGGTTAACTAAGAAATTTTCTGATGAAAAAGATATATCCTACGTCATTTAAATTTCAATTAGAGGATAAGACCAAATAAAATATTTTTTTTTAATTTGTCAATTAATTTCTTAATTTCAAAAATAAGAAAATGAGATGTAGACGTTTGGGTAAAAAAAATAAAATTTTCAACAAATATATTTCATAAAAATAATTTTTTAATTTTAAAAAAAATCATATTCATAATAGCATAATTTTTATTTAAATTTATAAAAGAATAACTAAAAAATAATAATATAATAAAATATCACATCCACAAATCCATAAGAAAATTATTTATAATTTTATAAAATATTTAACACAATAAAAAAATAATTGCAACCAATAAAAGTAAAATAAATAAATTTGTATAAAAATAATTTGACAATATCAATTGATAAAATTTGAATTTATAAAATAAAATTAATCATATCGTTAAATAAATTTAAATTTCATAAAATTATTTAATTCAAAAATAATCCCGTGCATCCATTAAACATATGTTAGAAAAAAACTTACATTTTAAAGGTCCTTTGGAGATTTTTTTTTTTTATATAAAAAAGACAGATCTTTGAAAGTTGATTTTTGCTCATTAAGATTTATTAGAGAAATTGTAAAATTAAAAATAACCAGTATAGTAATTTCATTGTCAATTAATCATTTATTTGGTCAATAATATTTGGTTAATTAATTATTGTTATGCAAGTTTAACAAGCCGCTATGCCAACTCTTATTGATTGCCAAAGATATTTCTAAGATTTGAGAAATTTCTTTGATACTGGGTAAAACTAACTTATGATTAAAAAGATTGTATACTTATGACTACTCGTGTATCAAGTCTAGTTGGCATTCTAAGACATTACATCTCACCCTAACCAAATGAAGAAGAAGATATTATATCTTGGCCTAGCTGAATGAAGAAGATACTACATCTCAGCCTAGCCGAATGACAAGATATTATATCTCGGCCTAGCCGAATGAAGAAGACCATCTTAACACAAGGCATTATATCTCGACTGTTATATTCTGTCTCGGCTGTATGACATTCCTAATACCTTGCATCCTGGTTATATTATATTTTCCCTCAGTTATGTGGTATTCCCAATATATATATTATATCTTAGCTCAAATTAAGTGATGTGGAGTTCGTTCGTGTTAAAATGGTCAGCAGGACATTCTATGTCAGAGGCCTCTCTCGACAAGATGATATATGTCCATACCTGCCTCAGGAAAGTATGTCAGTCGCATTAATGAAGACTTGTGTCACGCCCCGAGAGGGGCACTTGTCCAACGAAAATCGGACAACACCTCCCCTGTACCGCGGACAATTGAAACCTGTATACAAGGCCCACACGGCCCACTATACATCGGCCAACATGGTCGGAACATAAAACACCATAATATATATAGTATATGGGTCTCAGGCCAACAACCAAAGTAAATAAGAAGTCTAAAATCTCTAGACTTACCTCTTCTACCATCTGAGCAGGAATACATAACCACACACATAACCAAAATAAATCGAACAAAAAGTCCATAAGGACATAATCAAGTACCACCAAAACAACGAGTATAAAGTATTACAAGTTTAAAACATAGAGTACTAGTGATAAAAATATGGGAAACTGAAATCAAAACAACGAAGTCGTCAGATCAGGGGACTGACAACTGGACCCTCCGGAAGATGAATCCTGAAATAAAATAGATATCAACGGAGTGAGTAAAACTCAGCGGATATCTAATAGTCATCCATAGTAAACTATAAGTAGCAATAATAATCATGCTGGTACAGTTTCTCGACAAAAATATATACCTGAAACTGTACATACCAGAATCACCTAAGCTGACATAAGATACATCCATACAAGCAGATGTAGAATCACCAAAAACAAACTACACAATACCTCCTGTATGTGCATGACAATCATATGCAACCACCAAAAGTGCAACAAGTAATGCATATAGTAAAAACGTATGCACATGATGCAATAACCTGTGTCACCCCTGACGCCAGTCAAGCCACCGACATGTCATGTGTGCCGGCCGAGTAGGTAGGGTTGTGACAACTGTGCACTCTATCGTCACTACACCTATGTGACCGAGTGGACAGGATGATGACGGAGTATCACCCTCCTACCCCATGTATATATATGGGAGACATCACCTCGTCTCATCTCCTCGTCTCACAACGAAGGAGGGATCCCTGTTTGCTACTACGCTACAATATCAATATCCTGAGCGACCACCGTGGAGCCCTGACAGAGCAACTACATACACCCTCCTGAAATATCACTAACTCACGAGTGGTTGTGTGTGTAGATAATATAACTGACGATGGGCTCAACTACTAAGTAATATCACCTCCTACCGATGAGCCGATGATCGCCAGTCATGCAATAATGCAAGATGGTGCATGTCACTAATGCACGATACACCTGTCAATCCATGGCTACCTATTATATGTACCAATAGGAGCCCATATCAAACAACCCAAGTACATAAGTCTATATACACATGCAAGGTATATTCATTATTCATTCAATGTCCAGTATGTAAGGTATGTCACTACTCTTAGTGTCAAATAAATAAATGACAAGTATCAAAATGATAGAGCACCAATATAATAAGCATATGAAAAGGCTACAACACATACTAGGTAGTGACATACCAGGGCAGTTAAAAGCATAGAAAACTATTACTAGCTATAGTAAACGATGCACATCAATATGACAATATCTAAAAGAAGATAAGTCAAAGATACCCACCTGCTATGAAGAATATCAACTGTCTTTACGCCCGTGGACCGGTCTCGTATCCACGTCCTGTAAACATCATCAATTACGATTAAGTGCAAGCATACAACTACATACGAATTAACTACTACATCATCCTTATATTTATATCCTTTATTGAATACGAATTATAATCCACAATCACCCGATTCATCCTCAATTGAGCTTACCTTACCATCCATAACTCTCTTTACCGGAACTGAGCTTCCCCAGCTCGTTCCCAACCCACACACAGAACACACACAACTTTCACAGCCAACACAGCCCGTGAACAACCTTCACAGTCTGTTCTATTCATCGAAACAACCCACTTATAGCCGTCATCAACACATCTGACCCCCAAGCACCAATCTCATCACAAACATCCACAGCCTAACAAACCTTCAAACACCTAGCCGTGCACAGTCAGCGTAGTCGTGCACAACCCCTTCCCACTCTCACACGGCAGCCAATCAAGATAACCAACAACAATGAAAGAAAAGATAGATCACCACTTGGAACCTCCACGCGTAAATCCCCACCGCTTGTTCACGGAGCAACTCGAGCCCGCTAACCAAATCATAGATCCAAACTAGAATGAGGAAATCCACAGCTAGGTATAGATCTCATCCAATGTAACAAAAAGAAATCGGCCCTCACCTAGCTTCGACGACAACCGGCAACCCTTCCCTCTTCTTATCCCCTGTTCACCCGACAAGTCGCTGCCCAAGTCTCACACGCAGGGATCTTGCTCCGACAGCAAATCACAAGGCAGATTGCAACTAGGAAACTGCCGAATCCAGCTTCCATCCACTCGCTCGCCGTCAGTTCAAGCTTCCAACCGCGCACACCCGCCGCCCTAGCTTGTCTGCGGAAATCGTCCAAGCTGACGGCCACCGCCTGCTGCGAGGACGAAGAACGAGAGGAAGGGGGAGAGGTGCTCGGCAGTCGTGGGTCTCGGAGAAGAAGAGAAGGCGACGATGAAGAGATGGTTGTGCGTGGGTCGGCGACGCAAGGAAGAGCAACGCACGGGGAGGAAATAGGTTTCTAATTTAGGCTTTCATTAAGCCCTAAGTAGGGTTTTTAATTACATAATGTTATACTTAATTAAATTAATCAACATAATGATTAATATTAATTAGACCTCGTCCCGGCTAATAAAATTCTATCCCAAATCTTATCCCGAAATCACGAAATAAATACAAATAAATGACTAAATTCCATTTTAATAAATTAATACATTTATTTTATTTATTTCATTTTAAATTATATTTTTATTATTATTTTATTTTATTTTTCGATATATTATATTCTCCCCCACTAATAAAAATTTGGTCTCTAAATTTCCCACTCAAATGTATAATGAGTAAGAGATAGCACACTCAAGTAGCACAAGTACTGAAAGTATATTTCACGTACCTTAAGTAAACAGGTGAGGGTATTGAGCTCTGATCTTTTCCTCAAACTCCCAAGTAGCCTCCTCATCGGTGTGGTGACTCCACCCGACTTTAACAAGTCGCATAATCTTGTTCCGCAACTGTCGTTCTTTGTGATCCAGAATCCGTACCGGAACCTCTTCGTAAGTAGAATCAGGTTGAATGAAACCTGACACATCTAATAGAATATGTGTAGGGTTTGGCACATACTTCCTCAGCATGGACACATGAAACACATCATGAATACCAGCCAAGGACGGTGGTAGCGCTAGGCGGTAAGCGACTGCTCCGATCCTCTCCAAAATCTCGGAAGGACAAATGTACCTTGGAGCTAGTTTACCACGGAGGTCAAATCTCTTCACCCCTTTCGTGGGTGAGACTCGCAAGAATACATGGTCACCAATAGAGAACTCCAGAAGTCTCCGTCTCCGATCGGCATAACTCTTTTGATGATCCTGTGCCTCTGTCATCCTTCGTCTGATAGTACAGACCAACTCTGCCTCATGCTAAGCTCTATAGGGTCCTAGCAACTGGGCCTCCCCAACCTCCTCCTAGAGGATGGGTGTTCGATACTGTCTACCATACAATGCTTCAAATGGTGCCATTTGGATAGTCGAATGATAACTGTTGTTGTAGGCGAATTCCACTAATGGCAAGTGGTCCTCCCAGCTACCCCCGAAATCCATAACGCAAGACCTCAGCAAGTCCTCTAGAGTCTGAATGGTCCGCTCAAACTGTCCATCTGTTTGCGGATGAAATGTTGTACTAAAACGGAGTTATGTGCCTAAGGCCTGCTGTAGACTCTGCCAGAACCGCGACATGAACTGGGGATCTCTATTGGATATAATGCTTAAAGGAACACCATGCAATCTGATGATCTCCCGACAATATAACTCTGTCATACGATCTAGAGAGTCGGTCTTCCGAATCGCTAAGAAGTGTGCGGATTTGGTTAATCGGTCAACGACTACCCAAATTGCGTTATGGCCTCGTCGTGTCCTAGGCAGACCCACCACAAAATCCATGGTAGTGTGATCCCACTTCCACTTGGGAATAGGAATCCTCTGAAGTAGTCTGGCTGGCCTCTGGTGCTCAGCCTTCACCTGTTGGCAAACTAGACATCTAGCTACAAAATCTGCGATGTCTTTCTTCATGTCGTTCCACCAATACAAACACCTTAAATCTCGATACATGCGGGTTTCGCCTGGGTGGATCGCAAATCGAGAGCGATGAGCCTCCTGAAGTAACTCCTCCATGATCGGGTGAGATTGAGGTACGCATAATTTGCTCCGGAAATAAATAATACTCTCGTCATCTCAGGTGAACTCAGTCTGCTATCTAGAGGTTATCTGGCTGCTAATGAATTGTAAGTGCTGATCATCGGCTTGAGCCTCTCGGACTCTCGTCCTGATAGATGACTGAGCAACCATGGTAACAGGAATGCCCTGCTCTGTCGGTCCATGCTCCTCAAGGCCTAACTCGGAGAAACCCTGAATTAAATTCGTGACTAAAACTCGGTAGCAAGCTAAAGTCCCTCGGGACTTCCGGCTAAGTGCATCGGCAACCACATTGGCTTTCCCTGGGTGGTAGCTAATGGTACAGTCATAATCCTTCAGGAACTCTATCCATCTCCTCTGTCGGATATTGAGTTCCTTCTGCGTAAATAGATATTTAAGACTCTTATGATCAGTGAGAATCTCAAATGTAATACCATACAGAGGATGCCTCCAAATCTTCAAGGCAAAGATAATAGCAGCTAACTCTAGATCATATACTGGGTAGTTTTTCTCATGCTCCTTCAACTGGCGAGAAGCATAAGAGACCACCCTGCCGTGTTGCATCAGTACTGTGCCTAAGCCCTGGAGAGACACATCGGAATAAAGGACGAAACCGTCATCCCCTGATGGCAATACCAGAATCGGTGCTGACACCAGTCTCTTCTTCAACTCCTGAAAGTTGGTCTCGCAAGCCTCTAACCACGTGAACTTCACGCCCTTCCTGGTAAGGCGTGTCAATGGCATAACAATGCTTGAGAAACCCTCAACGAACCGTCTGTAATATCCGGCTAAGCCCAAGAAACTGCGAACCTCCTGAACCAATTTCGGTTGCTCCTAACTGGTGACAATCTCGATTTTCTGGAGGTCAACTGAAATGCCTTTGCTAGATACTACGTGTCCCAAAAAACCGACTAAGGGTAACCAGAACGCGTTTTTACTGAACTTCGCATATAGTTACTTCTATCGAAGCCTATCCAGGACAATGCGAAAATGTTGTGCGTGTTCCTCTTCGAAACAGGAATAGACCAGAATGTCGTCAATAAAGACAATGACAAACCGATCTAGGAAATCCATAAATTCACGGTTCATCAAGTCCATGAATACTGCCGGAGCATTGGTAAGCCCAAATGACATTACCAAAAACTCATAGTGCCCATATATGGTACGGAATGCTGTCTTCTGAACGTCCGAATCTCTGACCCTTAGCTGATGATATCTGGACCGCAGATCAATCTTAGAATACACTGACGTACCTCTAAGCTGATTAAACAAGTCCTCAATACATGGCAGGGGATATTTATTCTTGATGGTGACGACGTTCAACTGCCTGTAGTTGATGCATAATCTCATCGAATCGTCTTTCTTCTTTACGAAGAGAACCGGAGAACCCCACGAAGATACGCTAGGGCGGATAAAACCTCTGTCCAAAAGCTCCTGAAGCTGGACCTTTAGCTCGTCCAACTCTTTCGGGGTCATACGATAAGGAGCTTTCGATGCCGGCGCCGTCCCCGGAATTAACTCAATTATGAACTCCACTTTCCTTCTAGGAGGCAGGCCCGGTAACTTCTCTGGAAAGACATCCAAATATTCTCAGACGATAGAAATGTCCGAGATCTGAGAGTCACCACTGTCCTCGGCGTTGATCAATTACAATAGAAAACCCTGACAGCCGTGTGATAAAAGCTTCCAAACCTGAATCGCAGAAACCGTCGATATACCATCGTTTCTGGTGCCAGTGAAATCCCATGAGGGTTAGTTAGGAGGATGGAACGTAACCACTCTCGTCTGGCAATCCATAGTGGTATGATACGCTGTTAGCCAGTCCATGCCAAGTATGATGTCGAATTCGATCATGTCGAGAACCAACAAATCTACCGGGAGTATAACGTTGTCAAATCTAATGGACATCCTTTAACCTCCTGGGTGACTTCTAATTTATCCCCAGAGGGCAGAGATAGCATCAATCTTTATGACCTAAGGGTGGGTAGTCTACCAATCTCTCTCAGAAATGCCCGAGAAATAAATGAATAACCAACTACACCACGACACCATGTGAAGTCTGACCCTGATCGACAGGATCATTCTCCGTAGACCTTTCTGACAACTGAGTAGATCTCAATGTCCTTTTGCGTGGCTGCCCTGCACCACGTCTCGGCGCGAGAGCACGCCCACCTCATTTCATATTTGCTAAATTATTACCCAAGTATTACTACAGATAGAAAATCAATAATTTCACCTGTTAGTCATCTAGAGATGTCCTGTCACTGCCAAGTTCCCAATACGATCTTGTCGAAATATGACTCCAAAATGTCTGAAACGCCAAATTGACGGAAATCCATAAAAAAATCCGAAAATGCACAGGTTGACCTGCCAAACGTGGCGAACTCCGAAAACCCAAAAACCCTTAGGGACTCGGAACCTAGGCTCTAATACCAAATAAATTGTCACGCCCAGAGAGGGGGCACTTGTCCAACGAAAATCGGACAACACCTCCCCTATACTGCGGACAATTGAAACCTGTATACAAGACCCACACGACCCACTATACATCGGCCAACATGGCCGGAATATAAAACACCACAATACATATAGTATATGGGTCTCAGGCCAACAACCAAAGTAAATAAGAAGTCTAAAACCTCTAGACTTACCTCTTCTGCCATCTGAGCAGGAATACACAACCACACACATAACCAAAACAAATCGAACAAAAAGTCCATAAGGACATAATCAAGTACCACCAAAACAACGAGTATAAAGTACTACAAGTTTAAAACATAGAGTACTAGTGGTAAAAATACGGAAAACTTAAATCAAAATAATGGAGTTGTCAGATCAGGGGACTAACAACTGGACCCTCCGGAAGGCTTCATCTTGAAATAAAATAGATATCAACGGAGTGAGTAAAACACAGCGGATATCTAATAGTCATCCATAGTAAACTATAAGTAGCAATAATAATTATGCTGGTACAGTTTCTCGACAAAAATATATACGTGAAACTGTACATACCAGAATCACCTAAGCTGACATAAGATACATCCATACAAGCAGATGTAGAATCACCAAAAACAAACTACATAATACCTCGTGTATGTGCATGACAATCATATGCAACCACCTAAAGTGCAACAAGCAATGCATATAGTAAAAACGTATGCACATGATGCAATGACCTGTGTCACTCCTGACGCCAGTCAAACCACTGACATGTCATGTGTGTCGGCCGAGTGGATAGGAATGTGACAACTGTGCACTCTGCCGTCACTACACCTATATGACCGAGTGGATATGATGCTGGCGGAGTATCACCCTCCTACCCCATGTATATATATGGGGGACATCACCTCGTCTCATCTCCTCATCTCACAACGAAGGAGGGATCCGTGTCTGCTACCACGCCGCAATACCAATATCCTGAGCGACCACCGTGGAGCCCTGACAGAGCAACTACACACACCCTCCTGAAATACCACTAACTCACGAGTGGTTGTGTGTGTAGATAATGTAACTGACGATGGACTCAACTACTAAGTAGTATCACCTCCTACCGAGGAACCGATGATCGTCAATCATTCAATAATGCAAGATGGTGCATGTCACTAATGCACGATACACCTGTCAATCCATGGCTACCTATGGTATGTACCAATAGGAGCTCATATCAAACAACCTAAGTACATAAGTCTATGTACACATGCAAGGTATATTCATTATTCATTTAATGCCCAGTATATAAGGTATGTCACTACTCTTAGTGTCAAATAAACAAATGACAAGTATCAAAATGATAGAGTACCAATATAATAAGCATATAAAAAAGCTACAATACATACTAGGCAGTGACATACCAGGACAGTTAAAAGCATAGAAAACTATTACTAGCTATAGTAAACGATGCACATCAATATGACAAAATCTAAAAGAATATAAGTCAAAGATACACGCCTGTTATAAAGAATACCAACTGTCTTTATGCCTGTGGACCGGTTTCATATCCACATCCTGCAAGCATCATCAATTACGATTAAGTGCAAGCATACAACTACATACGAATTAACTACTACATCATCCTTATATTTATATCCTTTATCGAATACGAATTATAATCCCCAATCACCCGATTCATCCTCAATTGAGCTTACCTTACCATCCACAACTCTCTTTACCGGAATTGAGCTTCCCCAGCTCGTTCCCAACCCACACACAGAACACGCACAACTCTCACAGCCCACACAACCCATCTCACACACAGGGATCTAGCTCCGGCAGCAAATCACACATAGGAAACTGCCGAATCCAGCTTCCAGCCACTCACTCGCCGTCGGCTCAAGCTTCCAACAACGCACACCCGCCGCCCTAGCTTGTCTGTGGAAATCGTCCAAGCTGACAGCCGTGGCCTGCCACGAGGAAGAAGAACGAGAGGAAGGGGGAGAGGTGCTTGGCAGTTGTGGGTCTCGGAGAAGAAGAGAAGGCGACGGCGAAGAGATGGTTGCGCGTGGGTCGGCGACGCAAGGAAGAGTAACACACGGGGAGGAAATAGGTTTCTAATTTAGGCTTTCATTAAATCCTAAGTAGGGTTTTTAATTTACATAATCTTATACTTAATTAAGTTAATCAACATAATGATTAATATTAATTAGACCTCGTCCTGGCTAATAAAATTCTATCCCAAATCTTATCCCGAAATCACGAAATAAATACCAATAAATGACTAAATTCCGTTTTAATAAATTAATACATTTATTTTATTTATTTCGTTTTAAATTATATTTTTTATTATATTATTTTAATTTTTTTCGATATATTACAACTTGTCTCCTATCAACAATGCAAGGAGTATTAATTATCTCCTATACGCTTGCTGTATTTATTAGGGTAATAATCCCTATTACTTCTGAGGGTCAGCGTCGTCACGTCATGAGACCATACTGCCCATGCCTACCATACAGCTCTGCAGGGAGGTATCTGCTTATATAAAGGTAACCTGAGGAAGAGAAAGGAGGTTCGATATCACCAAACTCACACTCTCCTACTTTCATTTCTCCTTTTCCTCCTAGTTCCTGACTTGAGCTTCGGAGGGGTTAAGCCGAGATCCCTCTCGGCACCCTTAACCGCTTTTCTTCTCTATAGGGCTCTTCTCGGCAAGCCGCAACCTATCATTTGGCCAGTGCCGAGACGCCGCCCAGTCACCCGAGACAACGCATTTCTTACCTCAGCAACTCCCGCCACGTCAGCGAGTCATCCGCATCACCGATCCTTGCTGTTTTCACCACTGGACACCTCAGCATCTCGGTCTCAGCCGGAATATAATTGGTGCCGTCTGTGGGAACTTGTAAACACAACTGAGATAGATGGGAGACCAAGGAGCGAACTCTGGCAACCGGAACTCTACTGAAGGGAGCATGACGAGGGAAAGCATTATCGCCCTCGTCAAACCACCTTGGAGGACGTCATACGTGAACACTTTCCTAGAGGTCCTGCTCCGATGCCGACGTCCCCTAGCCCGGTCCAAGGCCTAGCACCAGCACCTGCTGCTTCGACTCCGAGCCCACCAAAGACGATCCCAATAGTATCGCTACCGACCGAGTCATCTTCAACAACGTCTCTACAAGAGTCCTCTGAAGAAGTGCCCTCCTATACGCTGCCCGAAAGAGAACCCAAAAAGGGAAAGGCTCCGTCAATCAACATGGACTCTCCCCTCTCCCCCAATATTATAGCGGAGAGACTCCCCAAACATTTCAAGATGTTGTCTATCGGGGAATATAACGGTTCCACCGACCCAGAGGAATATCTAGGTTGATTAAAAAAGGCTGCCCTCTACATAACTATTCTGATGGAGCAAAGTACAAAGTCTTCTCCCTCAACTTGGTGGGCTCCGCACAAAGGGGGTTGACCGGCTTCCTGAACGATCCATCTACTCCTTTCAAGAACTTGCTGTTCTTTTCCTCTAGCATTTCGCCATCAGCAAAAGGTACCGTAAAACTGCTCAATATCTTTTGTCTATAAAACAAAGAAATCATGAGTCCTTAAGGGATTATATACACCGGTTCAACTGGATAGCCGTGGATGTCTCGGGTGTCTCATCCAAGATGATAGTTAACGCCTTCTCCCAATGCCTAATACGGGCAGATTTCTCAAAATCCTTGATGAAGAGACCCCCGCCTCATTTTAAAGTCTTGCTGGGACGAGCAGAGGCATACATTAACTTGGAGGAGGCCAAGAGAGCAGCAGATGAACAGACAAGCGTAGGGGAGTCTAGCAAATCTCATCCGTCACAACCAAACAAAAAAGCTCTCATCCCGACACCAACTCGTCCTCCCCGTATTCCTCACGCCTATGCTCCGTGGTTGGCCAGGGAAAAGGTGGTTCATGCAGTGCAGGAGACTGTCTAGCCATCAACAATGCCGAATCAGAACAGCCCCTTCTGTGCCTTCCATCAAATGCATGGCCGCTCCACCTGGGAATGCCGCCACTTGGCTGAAGAAATCAGGCAAGTAATGCGGGAGCATCATCAGAATAGTAATGCCCAACACCAATTTCCGAGGATAGAAGCAAGGCCAGAGCCAAGGAACCATGCTCGGCAAAATCCTTTGAGGAGGGCTCGCCAACCCTCAGCGGAGGAGCCGAATAGACGAGCTCAGGCTCCACGTAGGGCCAGGGAGGCTTCCCCAAGACAGCTAGTCCCTCAACCTGACTCACCAAGAGATCTCTCCAACACCCCACACCGAGGTACCATCAGTATGATCATGCGTGGAGTCATAGATGGAGATTCAAACCGAGCTAGGAAAGCCCATGGAAGATGGCTGGAAAATATGGAAGTAAACACCAGTCGGAGACATGCCGAAGGACCCTTAATGAACTTCGGCTCATAGGACCTACGAGGAGTTTCTGTGTCACGCCCCAAGGGCATATTCGTCATCCAAATGATGAAGGAGCCCCTTAGTGACAACTATTCCGAAATACAATACTGGAACCAGATCTGATAAAAACTTTGAAATAATATAGAAATACTATTATTTTATTGACTGCATACATGCACGACTAAAAATATAAATCAACTAAAAGTAAATTAGTTTTTATGACACTAAATCAAATCGCGATAAAATCCAAAGTACATAAACAAAATGCAATAACAATAAAGAAAACCAAATCAGCATCTCGATGATGCAGTGGGACCAGCACGGCAAGGAACTCTTTGAGCGACTTATGGGTAAGTCAACAGGACGCACCCTCTATCAGCTAACCTGGAGGATAAGAGAAGAGGGGGTGAGTACAAACACTCAGTGGATGGATAGAAAATAGCGCATAATTATAATGGGCATACTGGATATACTGGACATAATGAACATAATGGAAGTCAGAAACAAACTAAAGTAAACCAAACCTCCAAGTACCGATATCAGTCCGCTACAAACCTAGTCAACAATATAATAAATACACTTGTAACATATATAACCAACTCCGAATCTACAGACAATAAATATCAAGGTACCTCGACAAAGCCTCGTGACTCTCGAGGTAATACAGAGGGAACTATCTATGAGCTACCATGAACAGGACTCGTGGGCCGACAAGCAATATACAAAGCACTGTCTACACGCAACTACATGCTACCACGAACGAGACTCGTAGGTAGACAGGCAATATAAAGGGCACTATGTCTGCGCGCAATGACATACTACCACGAATGGGTCTCGTGGGCAGACAAGCAATATACAAAGCACTGTCTACACGCAACTACATGCTACCACGAACGGGACTCGTGGGTAGACAGACAATATAAAGGGCACTATGTCTGCACGCAACGACATGCTACCACGAATGAGTCTCGTGGGCAGACAGAGTATATAACTATCTAGCTATTGACTGCACACAACAACATGCTACCACGAATGAGTCTCGTGGGCAGTCAGAGTATATAAGTATCTAGTTATCGACTGCATACAACAGCATGCTACCATGAATGGGTCTAGTGGGCAGTCGATTATCCTAGGTTGTTAAGCCTAGGATTATCTAATACATCTAGCATAGAACGTCTATCAAAGTCGATAAAGATCATCGATCTACAAATAAGCCCATCGAGGTGGTCAAGCGAGGGTTTCAACACCTCTAATACGAAATGTCTACCAAAATTTATAAAAATCATCGATCTATAAATAAATACGTCAATGTGGTTAAGCATAGGGTTCCAACCCTTCTAACATGAACGCTTATTAAGGTCGATAAAGATTATAAGTCTGCTCATAGACACGTCGAGATGGTTAAGCCTAAATTATAACATTTCTACCAATTCAATCATACATGCTACAACATGCTATCACGAATAGGTCTTGCGGGTACTTAAGATGTAAAGTAACTATCTAGCCATGGACGACATATGGATCCAACTATCACTAACTCCGAACGGACAATGCAAAAGTATAACTTTATGGTAGGTCATCTCGATCATGAATGGGAGACATGATCGACCATAGGTATACCAAGCAATCATAAGGAAACTCTACTGCAGACTTTCTCAACCATGAATGGGAGATATCGTTGGCAGCCGAGACATGAGAAACGTTATACCCTCTACAGATCAATCTCGTCTACATTATACTATTCTACTAGTCCAATCACAATATCAACCGAAACAGAAAATAACTAGGTATATACCGGTAGCATCTAACAATAAGCTCGTCTGGGGTATTAACACCTAGGGTTCCAACTCCTAGGGTTTTACTAGTGTTGTTTCATTACTGAGATCCGCTCCCATGGAATAACCTCATTTAAGTTATTCTATCTTTACTAGTCTCAATCATGGAATCAATAATACAAAATCAATAAGCACTTAACAATAATAACAACATAAGCATACTAATGAAGATCAATAGGCAACCATATATATATATAACCGAACAAGCATATAACAGTGATATCCAATAAACAACACAAGCATACTAATAGAAATCAGTGGCTGAAATTCATTAAAGTATAACTAAAGGGGGTAATGCCAATGCAAAGTCAAGACAATACTAAATAGAGCATCAAGTGCAAATATACCATAAACCACATAAGCAACATAATCATGTCATCATGCACTAAAATCTAGGGAGTCAAAGAACTTATATATACCTCCTAAGAATTTATCTCATCTTAGTCTTATCGTACCAGTTCAATCCTAATACTAATCCAACAATTACTCAGTAGGCATCTACCAGTAATATCTAACAATTTATATCACAGTAATAATTAGACACGTATAACAGTAATACCAATTAATAACTATATGTTAACGATAAGCAAGCAAGCAACCTAGAATCTAACGGTCCAACCGACGTAAGGTTAAAGCAATACTAGACAGATCACAAAGTGTAAACATAATACAACCTAAGTAAACAATATAACCAATATAATCATGCACTAAATTCTGAGATCATAGAATCCACCCACCTAGTATATAGACTATGTTGATGGTCTTCGCGCTCGCAAATCTATCTCGAATCAAAGTCTTCACATTGCTTCAATTCTCCACAGTGGATACACGGAACCAAACCTACTGTTGTTCACCCTTAATCACCTCCCTCCGATTTAATGTTCCCAGCTTCTTGATCCACAACGATCTGATCAGCCCAACCTTGTTTCAATCATCCAAATCACATAGCTGCAGCAGAGACAACTGATCTCACCCTCATACTCCTCATCACCAATCGATCGCTGATATTGGAACAGCTGTGCTCAAAATCGCCGATAGAACCTCAAACCACCATGTACAGCAATAGTAGTGGTCTTCCCAGCCACGATGGCAAAGCTTTCCTTGGCAAAATGAATGCATGCCTCTTTTGCAGCCGCAAGACAAGTAGCCATCTCACTCTCTTCACATAATTCATTCGAGCAATTCCAAACAGAATTTTCCACCAAGGGGGTTTGCACTTGTTAGAGGCAGAGATCGAGCATCCAATGCGTGCTCCAGCCTCACCCTGAACAATCATTTTTGATTCGGTAGAGCGGAAGGCGGATCGCTAGGAATCGGCGTCTCTGAAGGCGAGGACGAAGGGGCCGGCGGTAGGGTAATCGAAGTGGCCAGCCAGGACAGGTCCTCGCAGCAGAGGGAGCGGTGAATCAAAAGGGATAACTGTTGCTGAGGCCGAGAAATCCTCCGGGCTTCTCCGACATATGGCGGTTGGTGCTGGCCGGAAAGCGGGGAGAAGGCGGCGGCGACTGCGCGTGTGGCGACTACGGCAGTTGGAAGAGCTCGCTGCAGGTGCCGGCGATGGAAGTCATCAGTCATCGCTGTACTCGCGTGGGCGGATCGTGACGGCAGAGTCGGGGGGAAACGGCATGGGCGGATGGGGCGACACGAGCTGGCAGTGCGCGCTAGCGCGAGCGTGGAGCTCGGCCGCGGACGAGCGCCGGTGCGCGGCGGCGACTGGCCGGAAGGCGGCGACTGGCCGGAAGGCGACCGACACCGACAGGGGTGCGTGCTGCAACGGCGGCGGTGAAAGGGGGAAACAGAGGGTGCGGCGTTACAGGGCGGTTGCGGCGGCAGAATCCGCCAGTGGTGGCAGATCAGAAGGCAGCCGGCGTTAGCTGCTGGCAGCGACGACGACGGCGGCACGCGGCGAAGAGAAGAGCGGCAGCGCGCGACGAGGAAGAGGTGCGGCGCGATGAGCCGGCGACGCGAGATGGGGAGGAGGAAAATAAAAACGGGATTAAATCTCCAATTCCCTCATCCAACTTAGGTTTTCCTATATATAACTTAGGGTTAATTTAATTGGTCAATTCCTAATTATGATTGGGTAAAAATAATTAGCCATTTAGAATTAATCAACCTTATGATAATTAGACTTAGCTCAAAATATTATTCCCAAACTAAAATACTAATAAATAACTCAATTTACATTTGATAAATAAATTTATTTTATTTATCTCATTATTAAATTATATTATTATATTATATTTTTTTCGATATATTACATTCTGTCCCACACTATGATGCCTTGGTGATCCGGGCCACCATAGCCAATTATGACGTGGTCAGAATCTTTGTGAACATAGATAGCTTAGTTAATCTTTTATTTAAAGAAGCTTTTGTCTACATGCAGCTCGACCCGGCTCAACTTCAACCGATGAATACGACCCTCTTTGGTTTTTCGAGCCATGAAGTATCCCCACTCGGCCGGATTGACTTACCCCTATCCCTGGGGGAAGAGCCCCTCCATCGGACCCGAATTACCACTTTCACGGTGGTAGATGCTACCTTCGCTTACAATGTCATCTTGGGGAGGCCAACACTGCATTCCTTTGGAGCTGCAGTGTCCACCTATCACCAAAAGATCAAGTTCTCAGTAAATAATCAAGTGGGCGAAGTTGCGGGGGACCAAAAGGTAGCTCGAAGGTGTTATGTGGAGGAGGTCCGGACGGGTCCCAAGAAGAGCCGGAAGATAGAAGTTGTGGAAGTTTATACCCTCCGAGAAGAGCCATTGGGAGGAGAAGAAGTTGTGCCTGTATGGCCAAATCAGCCTAGCAGTGTGGTCCAAGTTGCTGCCGACCTACCACTTGAGATAAAGCAAAAGGTAGTCAACTATCTGGTGGACAACTAAGATATCTTTACTTGCCCCGAGGAGCGAAATTGAAGCATCTCTCGAGCCATGATGGAGCATCGTCTGAATATTCTCCCCGGAGCCTGGCTAGTGAAGCAGAAGAGAAGACACTTCGGCCCAGATAAAGATCAAATCATCCGAGCCAAAGTATAGAAATTGCTGCAAGCTGGGTATATTCGGTAAGTCCAATTCCCCGAATGACTATTAAATATTGTACTGGTACCTAAGCCAGGAGGGAAGTGGAGGGTATGTATAGATTTCCGAGATCTCAATAAAGCATGCCCTAAAGATTGTTACCCCTTGCCTCGAATAGATCAGTTAGTTGATTTCACAGCAGGGTGTGAGTTAATTTGCATGTTAGATGCATACCAGGGGTACCATCAGATTCCCTTAGCACCAGAGGACCAAGAAAAGGTCAGCTTCATCACGACAGATGACACTTTTTGCTACAAGGTTATGCCATTCGGATTAAAGAATGCTGGCACCACTTATCAGAGGCTAATGGACAAGGTCTTTCACTCACAAATAGGTCGGAACATTGAAGTATATGTGGACGATATTCTCTGTTGGGTTTTCGGGGCACCGACGTGGGCGTGTGCTCGAACACGTTTCGCAAACATGTACAGCGGAAACAAATAAAATATGGTAATAAACTACTTTATTACAATACACACACCACACACATGCAGGATACAACTGTGTAGACATAATCGCATATTTAAATTTTGCAATAAAGGAAACTTATACTAAGTATACCTGACGAATAACACGTAGTAGGAAGGGCATCAACCTTAGCGACCCTCGTAAGTTTTGCCTCTATCCAAGTCCACGCCGAGTATCGTTGGGATAGCTTCACAAGCTACGAGCCCATCTTGACGAGAGATACTAGTCTCGTGTCGAAGACGTTGTGATCCGAGGGACGATCACAAAATTAGTTTCACAAACTTATTTTCTCAGAAGCAGTTTTGTCAACAATTAACAAAACCCTTTGTCCTCCACAGAAGAGGATTGTCGGAGATCCAATCCCCGACAAAGAGGTCGCTTCCGGAGTTCCAAACGCCAGCCAAATGAGCTCTCCTCACAATGGACAAAAGGGTTGTCCAAAAGGAGGTGGGAGCTGGAGGAGGTGCCGGGCAAACAAGTTGGCCGGTGACTGCAAGGGTCGGCGGCTGGGTTGCTGGTAGGAGGATTGCTGGAGGATGGCCGACGGCTGGTGGTTGGCCGATGGCTGGCCGACGGCTGGAGGAGGAAGGGTGGCCAAGCTTGGGAGGTGGCAACAAGGTTGGGCGGTGCACAAGCAAGGAGAAGAAGAGAAAGTGGCTAGGGTTTCACAAACCTTAACTTCTCCACGAAATTTGTCTCAACCCTTTTATTTATAGAGAACGTGTTTCTTGACCATCAAGAAACCCTCTCTCAATAGTTATTGGTTCACAACCAAAATCTGTTAACCCACTCCATTAATTTAAGTTAAAATAAATCAAACCGCGTTGGTCTATTTTAAGTTAAAATAAACCAAACCAAATTTGGTTCATTCGTTTAAAACAAACCAAACCCCTTTGATTTATTTTCCACCATTGGATTAGAACCAAACCAATTTGGTTCATCCATCATATCTTCAAAAGACTCGGTCCATCCATGCATCTGATGTGACTGAAACAATTTCATGCTCGCTCCTTGTTTGGTCCAACCAAACCAAGTCTCTCTCGATCTGAGAATCACATTCTCAAACTCATTTTAAATCCTTCGGATAACACTCGTAGTGCGTGTAACCAAATAGGTTCCCGATTTATGTTGGTCGTCTATAATTAACCATTAATTATAGAACGATCATGAGTGGCACTTAGTAGTACATCATGATCCCCAATTAATCAAAAAATCAACGGTTGCCCCCAGAATAACTTCTGAAACCTTTCAACAACTACAGTGAATCATGTCTCGTTCCCTTTACTCATCTTATACCCACTTGGTTCAGGACACGGTCTATGTGTCAGTCCCCACTAGGTTGACTACGTCACACATAGCCCAAGTATCATTTCCTCGTCCTGTGGATTATAGTTGCTGCACATGTATTCAAGAGTATCATACTCTAAACATGTAATGCTTTGGCCAAAGACTTTAGTAACAATCCGACGAGTAGCCACAGGGTATACATCTCCTCACAAGGAGTGGTGAATCCTTTGTAGGCTATTCAAACACCTTCGGGCACTTGAGAAGAACTAAGGATGTGTTTCTAATATATGGAGAGGGTGATATGGTAATACGTGGGTATACGGATGTCAGCTTCTAGACAGACAAGGATGATTCTAGGTCTCAGTCTGGGTATATATTCACCTTGAATGGAGGCGCAATAAGTTAGAAAGGTTCTAAGCAAGACACTATAGCGGATTCTGCCACTGAGACAGAATACATTGCAGCTTCGGAAGCAGCAAAGGAAGCAGTTTGGATCAAGAAGTTCATCTCTAAACTTGGTGTGGTCTCATCAACGATCCAAACATGTGCTTCGCCGCTATCATCTAATCAAAGAGATCATCAGTGGGAAAGGAAATACAAATCGAGAATTGTCATGCCCCGAGAGTATGTCGTGCCGAAAAGCAAACGGACGGCATCTCCCCTGTACGTGGCAACATATCGGGTTAATACAAGGCCCGTAGGCCCACAACAATAATATAACATAAAGATATCAACATATCAAACACAGCGGAAACAATACAGACAAATGCAACAAGATACAAAGACTAACTATGCACTCCGGAGTGACTTGACACGACAAGAATCATAACAGCAATCGAATCAAAGACCAAATACATACATCACATCCGTATATCACAAAATACGGAAACAATACAGGGTAAAAACCCAAACCAACCCATAAGGACACAATAATACGGAAAACATATCCATTCGTCCGGTGTGAGATGGGATCACCGCGTGAGTCTAATGTCCAAGGAATCTTCTACATTATCGGACAGAAGCCTGTGGTCCCGGGGTGGTGAGTATAAACTCAGGGATAATATATAGAAAGTGCATGAACAATATATAAGGATATAGAGATCTACAAGTATACATGTGAAGTTTTACAAGTATACAGCATGAGTCCAATAGACATACAGTCCTATTCAACTCTAATAACAAGTAACTACAGTAAAGTCATACTCAATGTATATACTAAACTGATCAACTGAACATGAAGTAATGTACCAACGTACCTGACGGTCTGTAACACCATATGCTAGATCATCCTGAACAGATTTACAATAACATAACTCATATAACGTACCAAGTCAAACCCATACCTGACCAATACTCCAACATATGAACAGTATATGATCACCTGTAATAATAACCCGGTCCGTACCACACAATGACATGATGCTAATCAAATGCATACAACTGTCTGAATCAACGCATGTATCATGCTCAACACATAGCAGTATATAAAATGCAGATGGCATGTATCATGATGAACAACCATATGCAGCAATCATAGCTCAATCAAATGCAGCATCTCACAGGCATATGTAAAACATATATCAAATACATGCATACATATATATCAGCAGTGCATATGCATGGTCACTGTCTGCGGACCCGTCCAACCACGACCCCAGAGTGGCCAGGGTGGCACGACAATGACAACTAGCCCGACTCCAGCTACCACTACTCTCGAGTGGCCGAGTTGGGTAGTATGACTGAGTAGCGTATAAGCGTAAAGAGCTAACTACTCCTAGGGGCCCCTGCTGCAAGCCACGCCGTCCCTACCCATGAGTAGACAAGCGCCGCACACAGGACAACTGCACGTCACACAACCACCGTCTATAGTGGGCGAGTGCTAACACCACTCTGCTCAGTGGCCAGGTGCGCATCTCCAGCTACCACCATCCATAGTGGTCGAGCGCGGCACATCCAATGCTCTGCCCTCAACCCTGCTACCACTACCCCGAGTGGCCGGGGAGGCAGGATGACTGATGACCCGTCTCAACCACAAGGGAGACCCATTCAACAGCATGCATGCAATGTAATGATGCATAGCTCCATACATGTATCCTCGCCACACTCCCTATCCCACGGGGAGTCCTGGTCAACCAAAAGTCAACTATGCAAGGACTACAATCCACAAAACTCTCTCTATCGCACAAAGAGTCATACACATCAGACAATCAACCACGCTAAGACCTCTAGTCAGTAGCGATATACAATCGACCGTCCATATAACCATACACAGGCACACAATCCATAATGGATATACCATCACGCTAGGACCTCTAGTCCATGGTCACATACTGACAACCACACACTTATCTATGCACAGACAACTAGATCCACCATAGATACACCACTAATACGGATATGAGATAACAATCGACTCCATAATCCAATCCATCACCTAACCCTAGTGATGTAACACAGTAACCCAATTCTGAGGTCACAAAGATAACCTTAACCACCTATACTTACTGAACATCCATCAGTTAATACATAATAGGGTTTATAGTTCCTATCCGTGCTAGATAATCAATGAGTAACAGAGTATATATCTCAAAGGTCAAGGCAGTACAAGCATATGATTAAATAAGAGTGGATTTAAGGTAAACAGGTATAAACATATATCCAAATTCATGCACTAGAATTTGATCAAAACTACCGGACCAGGTAGATATTACCCACCTACTATGTAACCCGTGCTATTCATCTCCACATCCATGTATCTATCACAATCAAAGTCCTGTAACAATAGGATACAATAAAGTACTGTCACATATCTAATGATCGAATCAAATTCTACATCAACCTTGTATCTCGATCAACTAAATCGAACAATCTAATACTACAGGATGAATGAATTCATATTAACCAATCAATCTACAATATTAATCAGAATATACCTATCGGACATACCTTGCATTTCCGAATTAGATCCACAAGGAAATCTCTGCTTCCACACAATCGCGTGTCAATTCCCATAACTGAGCTCACATCTCATCAATACACCAATTCACAATACCTTATTGTCAATACCTCCAACCGTAGCTCAACTAGTGCAGCTTCAATCACAGCTGCCCAATTCCAAGTATAGGTATTAGATCTTGCTTACCCTCACCAGCACAACTTCAGATCCATCAGCCATTAACAGAAAACCCATCGAACATGATACATCTCATACCACCAATCACACAGCAGCCTCCAAAGGAAAATCAACAATTAACATTGAAACAACCAAGGTAAACCAAACTTACTGACCCAAATCTTCACCGACAATCGTTTCCCCCCTAGCTGCCCAGTTCACCAGAGAAATTACAGCTCCAAAAACACTGCCAAACCACAAATCGAAACTCAACCGATGAATCCACAGCTGAAATCACAGCGATCTCTTGATCCAAACCCTACTACCATCCAAGCAACATCCAGATCGGCTTACCTTGCATAAGGAAATCTGACGATGGCAAAAATCAACTAGCGACAGCTCCTGATCCAGCAGAGCGGAGCCGTTGTCATAGTCTTCCTCAACAAATCTTCACACCAGCAAGGATCGCCCAATCCGTTCGGTTAGAGGATTGCTCGTGGCCCGTTCCGCGCACACCGCCCTGTTCGCTTGCTAACTCCGGCAATGATCAGAATGGCAGCTCCCCAATCTGACAGATTGAAGCCGCTGCCGATCCAAACTCCCAGCCGCTTATACTCCATCTCATCCACGGAGAACATCGAGAACCCTAAGCCACCAGCCTCTCCTCTTGAAATCGCCAACTCGAGCAGCTGCAGCGTCGGCCGATGAGAGACAGCAGAGATTGACCGGAGCTCAGCTCGACACGACATAAAGTGGCGACGAACGGAAAAGGAAGAAGAGACGTCGACGAACCGAGCTTCGCGATCCAAGGTGACTGTCGATCGGGTCGGCGTCGAAAAAGATCAGCCACGGCGACGAAGCAGGGAAGAAAATCGTGCGTTGGGGATTTGGGGATCGCGGCACGGAATCGAAACAGGGGAAGAGAATCGCTAAGAAATCAGGATTTAAAGGCCGGTTCGGTTGAGCTAGCTTATGTTTGACCTAGATCTAACCTAATTAACATTTAATCCATCCCTTATTAAATCAAATAATACCAAATGAACTCAGACCAATGGGCTCAACCCAATAGATTCATCCCAATAACTAATTAAACCCCATTAACCCACTAATTAAACCCAATTAATCAAAGGGTTAATCTATATAAATTTTTTCCCCCGTATTTTACAAGAATATTCCCACTGAAAGGAACTTAGTGGATCCTTTAACTAAAGCCTGATGAAGGGCAGTTTCCCTTGCACCTGCTCCAGCTCCTTATCTTTGTGTTGAAGTTGGGTCACACATTCTCCTAGGTGAGCTTGCATTGACTGGTAGCCAGAAGTCATCTCGAGAAGTCTACCTGTCGGTTTTCTTTGTTGGACAAAAACTAAGCGACATAGAAAATCAGTATTAGTTCGAAGAAAGTGATTAAGAAAAATAGTATTTGTACATGGAAAGTTAGCGGGAAGAGTAGGTAACCTTGGTAATGGTGACGCCCATCAAGTCGCATATCCTGGCCAAAGTATTCTTTTTCAACTCTGCCTCCTCGATCTCTATAATTTGTTTCAAGAGACCGCACAGGGGAGAGGCACGAGGAGGCTGAGGCGGCAAGGAAGCACTGAAAGAAAAGTTGGGTATGGGGGGTGTCGGTACTCAGTTCTTGAGAGGAAGTGGGTCCTTCGCTCATCACAGGTTTGATACCTTGATCTGCTCCCTCGTTCTGATCCTCAGGGACTAGGCTAGGGCCTCGACTAGAGAAGCTCGACTCGGCATTGGTTTCTTCAGGCCAACCCCTTTTGCAAGGTCGAGACACTTCTGCAAAGTTTCCTGAACTTATGGTCTTGGGGACAAGCGAAAGTCAGGTCGGGGGGAGCTCAATGGTGTCCACTACGATGGGGGTGGGGACCTCCTTGGTCATTTCCAAGGGGGGTGCGATCAGAGCTCGTCCCCACTTCTAGTTCTTTGAACACGAGGCTTTCCACATGACTTCGGCTTTCAACAAAAAATAGGAAGCATATCAGTGCTCATTTTCAAGAAAAGAGAAAGTAGACTACTTACCTAGTGAGCCATTGAGTTCTGCTTCCATAGGGCTTAACCCGAAATAGAAGAGAAACCCCTCCTCCAGCAGAAGACTAATATCGATCGGCAAGAGTATCTGAATACTCTTGATAGGAGGCAAGCTCCTTAAAATTTCCCAGCTCGAACACTGGGGGCAACTCCATTTGCCAAGAGGTCACCCATTCGAAGGTAGGAATGGGACGGATAAAGAAGTACCTATTTTTCCAAAATTTATGGGAGGTCGGGAATGTTATTAAGAATTTGGTAGAAGGTTGAGCAGCGAAGTAGAAGACTCTGACCTCTTTCTTCTTTGGGGTAAAGAAAAAGTGGAAGTTCTTGGGAGTTAAAGAGATATGATAGAAGAAGAAGACTATCACTGCCCTACAAATTACGCGAAACGAGTTCAGAGTTAATTGTTGTAGAGTAATAAGAAAATAATTGGAGAGTTTAGTAAAAAAAAAGAAAGGAAGAGGAAAGCGGAGGCCATTAACTAATTGGTCACGAAAAAAGGAAATGAAACCATCATCAGGAGGAATATGGGGTCGTTCTGCTTGTTAAGGGATGCGAATCCAGCAGTCACGAGGGGCCTCGTAAAGAGCCCTAAGAGATATCCTATCTTCCCTAGTGAACGAAATGGGGAGAGTTTCGAACCAAAAAGAGGAACTCTCGGCCATGAAGGTAAGAGGTGGTGAAGGAGACTTACAAGTTGAAGACCGGCCAAAAAACTTGAGAGCAAGGAGATAGAAGAAGAGCGATTGAAGGAGGGAGGGGCGCAAACGAGAGCTAGCAAATGGACTTGGATCACTCTAATAAAGGAGGAGTAAGGGGCCCCTGTCATCCGATTTGAACACATGTGGATCAAATGTTAGGATTCGATGGCCCGGCTAGAAGGGGGGATGAATAGCCTTTCGATGCTCGATGGACTTCGCTCGTTCATGATTATCTACACTCTTGTTAGCACAGCAGAATAATGATAAAACAACTAACAAGAACACAATTAAAGCTAAAACAAAATAAAGAGAGCAATACAAACACAATCGATGTAACGTGGTTCACAACCCTTGCCGCTAATCCACGATAATCCGTTAGGCGGATCACTCCCTCAACCTTTCCACTAAACTTCTCTTTTAGCTCAAACACAAGGTGGAGAAAACATTCTTACACAAACTCTCTTCTTACAAGATAATAGAGATGGAATTAGTGAAGAAGAGAGTAGAAAATGTGGGAGCCTTGAGAGTATGATTAGGAGTTAAAGCATTAGCCTCTCCAAGGCTCCCAAGCCCTCTTTGTATAGAGAAGAGAATTTTCTTCCTGTTGGGCATGTAGCAGTCGACTGCTGAATGCCAATAGTCGACTGCTCCTGTAGCTGTTGTCTCACAACGACTTAATCCACGTTGGCATCTCAGCCAACGAATAGCCTAGCAGTCGACTTATCTTGTAGCCGTTGTCTCACAACAACTTAATCCACGTTGGCATCTCAGCCAACGGATAGCCAGAATGATCATTCGAACCCTAGCGATCAATCGATGCACGGCAATGATCGATGCACGGGCAATGATCGATGCACGGCAATGAGGCGTCGTTGAGCCGCTCTTGCTTCGATGGTCGAAGTCCTCTTATACCACCAATCACATACCTTGGCGATCGCTAAGACACAAAACCCTAGCTGACACCAGTCAACTAGCAGTCGACTCAGACTAGTCGACTGATACCTATATCAGTCGACTACTGTCGGGTGAAACCTCAAACAATAAGTTGTTTGAGCATCCGACCGTCGGGTAAAACCTCAAACACCATGTTTGAGCATCTGACACTTGATCTTAGCCAAGTTCACCTAACTTGAGCTACCTCGTCTCGAGTTACAATTGTTCAACTCTCATCTCTCACGGAGTTCACCATTGAAGCTATCTTCGTTCGGCTTGCGTCCCTCGGATGCACTAAGCTCACGGCTTCTCCCGTGCCATCCTTCGCATCTCGCCCTAAAGTCTGCTTCCTTTGGCTCCACTCTATTGCTCCTCGTCCGGTGGTCCCTCGAATGCACCATGCTCACGATTTCTCCCCGTGCCATCCTTCACCGATTCAAGGACCTGAGCCACGAGATGATGAACTTGCCAATGCTTCATCAAGTTGCTTATGTGCGATTCACCAAGTCCTGCACAACTTGAACACACACATCAAACACATCTACATCCTAACTTAAACTCTTTGACACACACATCAAAGCCAAGATCATACTTGGGTTGATTTCCCTAACAATCTCCCCCTTTTTGATGTGTGACAATATATTTAAGTTAGGTAAAATATTCAAAAACACTTAAGGAATGTAAGCATGTAAATCAAACATGGATATCAAAACTCCCCCTTAACACATGCCCTAGCATGATTAACTTAAACCTTAACACTCTCCCCTTTTGACACCATCAAAAACATCATACATATGTTATACAATGTGGTATCAAGATTTAAGAGAATAATACACTCAAAACATGCTTAAAACACTCAAAACTGAGCTACTGTGCTCGTGCACAGTGTCATTAGTCGACTGGTACTGGTCACTAGTTGACTGGTGTCTGATAATCAGCCTTTTTGATTTTTAAAGCCAACTTCAAAATTGCACAAAAAATTCATAAAAACTCGAAAAATCATGAAAATTGGGGAACACATTTCTTATGAGTTTCTCTATCAAGGAAAAATGATTTTTCATGAAAATTCATAAGATTTAAAAAAAAAGGCAAAAACTCAAAAGTTTTAGAATCCTCAAATTTTGTATCAACTTTGAAACCTAGTTTTGCCTTAAAATGTTTTAAAACATCAATTAACAGTTTTCAAAACATGAAATGTTTTTAAATCATTAAAAAATATCCACCTATGATCTTTGGGCAAGTTGTTTATGAATTAAACATTTGCTTTCCCCATAGTTGGTCAATGATTTGCTATATAATGATACACCTAATGACTCATCAAAATGCCATAAGCATTAATGAATCATTTGTATCAACCTAACATCTCACTCATTGCTATGTTATCAATCAAGTCATCCTTATAGTTGATTGTGAGATGTAACTAAGGTATTTCTACTTAACCAAAAATTTCATTGAATGCCATCCAAGTTTAAGTATCATCCATTAACACCCATCATAATCATAAGTCAACCATGTAATAAGATATGAAATAAGTTCAAATATGGTTGACTATCCTAGGTTCTTCTAACCTTTAAGGATTGACTTGGGTACCCAATATTGGTTCTTTCCAATAGGGTTTACCAAGTATTCCTTAGGGATCCATTTTCTAGCTACCATTGTGGTTTTTGATTGCCCCTAGCAATTAGACAATGGTATGTCTTTTCATTCCTTGATTTTTCATATCCTAATGCCTTCTTATTGAAACTTACCCTTTGGCTCCCAATGATCATTTTCAAGGTATTCGAGCCTATAGTAAATTTTTCAAGAGCTTTGCTAAGATATTCTACCTTTTCCCTTAAAATCTTATTTTCCTCCAAGCATGCATCATTTACACTAGAAGAAACAATATCATCATGCATTTTCAAGCTTTTCTTCTAGATTTCTAATTTCATTTTGTATGCATTTATTTTTCTTCTTAGTTCTAAATAAATCCCTAATTAAACTTGAAATCATTGAAATAATATCTTGAGTAGGGAGATTTCTTACCTCACTTACCAAATCTCCTTCCGAGTCCGATGATTGTGCTCCCCCTACACTTGAGCTCTCCTCCTCACTTGTGCTTCCTTTTTCTTGCTCGGATGAGGTGGAGGTTACATCATCTATTCCCATTAGTGCAAAATGTGAGACGGCTTCTATTTCTTCCAATGAGGATGAGTCGTCCCATGTGGTTTTTAGGTTCCGAGACTTTGACTTCTCCTTCTCCTTTAACTTCTTCTCTTCTTTCTTCTTGCCTTCTTTCTTTTTGTCATTCTTCTTCTTTTCTTCCTTCCTCTTGTTTAATAGGGGACACTCATCCCTTATGTGTCATTTTCCTTGGCAATTATAGCAAATGATCTTCCTTCTCCTTCTCCTATCATTAGGCTTGTTAAATTTAAAACTTTTTAAAGCACGCCTCACCCTTCTTACCATATACGCCTCTTCATCAGTGTCCATTGAAGAGGGAGAGTCATCATCCGATGAGGAGGGTGTGGTCTCCTTCTTCTTCCCTTTGCTTGCCACTAGTGCTACTCCCCTTGATTTAGTGATGGGTTCTTCAACTATTCCTTCAAGGCGAGTTTCGTAAAGTTCCATGGTTGAAAAGAATTCTTCTAAAGTACTAACCTCTAGATTCCTTGAGATATAGAAGGAATCCACCATGGAGCTCCATTTTGATGATCGGGAGAATGCATCAATCGCTTTCATTGTCATGTCTCGGTTGGATAGCTTCTCCCCTACACTAGACAAACCATTAATAATCTCTTTAACCTAGAATGCAAAGACAATACCTTTTCTCCTTTGTCTAATTTGATGTTATTGAGTTGCGATCGGAGAAGGTCTCGTCTTGCTAATTTTGCTTTAGATGTGCCCTTATGAAGCTCAATTAGCTTCTCCCACATCTCCTTGGCACTTGAGCATTCTCCTATTCGGTTAATCTCTTGTTGAGGAAGCACGTTGAAGAGATGATGCTTGGCTTTCAAATTTGCTAGGTGCTCCTCCATTTGCTTCTTAGTCCATCTTGACTTTTCTATCGGCTTCCCTTCTTCATCCCTAGATATCTCGAAACCACTTTCCATTATAATCACTATATCGAAATCGGTTTCGAAAAATACCTCCATCTGTTTCTTCCACCATGAGAAGTCTCCCTTGAATTTTGGTGGATGGATGTTCATGCCGACCATTGTTGATTTGCTTGTTGCGGTGATGAGTCCGTTGACAAGCTCCTTGCTCTGATACCACTTGTTAGAATTCGATAGCCTAGCTAGAAGGGGGGATGAATAGCCTTTCAATGCTCGATGGACTTCACTCGTTCTTGATTATCTACACTCTTGTTAGCGCAGCGGAATAATGATAATACAACTGACAAGAACACAATTAAAGCTAAAACAAAATAAAGAGAGCAATACAAACACAATTAATGTAACGTGGTTCACGACCCTTGCCGCTAATCCACGACAATCCGTTAGGTGAATCTCTCCCTTAACCTTTCCACTAAACTTCTCCTTTAGCTCAAACACAAGGTGGAGAAACCCTTCTTACACAAACTCTCTTCTTACAAGATAATAGAGATGGAATTAGTGAAGAAGAGAGTAGAAAACATGGGAGCCTTGAGAGTATGATTAGGAGTTAAAGCATTAGCCTCTCCAAGGCCCCCAAACCCTCTTTTTATAGAGAAGAGGGCTTTCTTCCCATTGGGCATGCAATAGTCGATCACGCATGCCAATGATCAGCTATCAGAGCGATTGTCTCGCAATCGCTTAATCAACATTGGTATATCACCAACGAGATAGCCCCAAAGATGATTGTTAAACCCTTGCGATCATTCATTGAACCCTAATAATGATCGATCGATGCACGGCAATGAGCTACCGGTCGAATCCTCTTATACCAATCTATTGTCATACCTTGGTAGTCGACTGTTAAGCTACAAAACACTAGCTAACGCCAGTCAACTAGTAGTCGACTCGGACCAATTGACTGATACCTATATCAGTCGACTATTGTCGAGTAAAAACTCAAACAATAAGTTGTTTGATCATCTGACCATCGAGTAAAACCTCAAACACCATGTTTGAGCATCCGACATTTGATCTTAGCCATTTGGTCAAGTTCATCTAACTTGAGTTACCTCGTCCTGGGTTACAATCGCTCAACTCTCATCTCCCGCGGAGTTCCCCATTGAAGCTATCTTCGTTCGGCCTGCGCCCCTCGGATGCACTAAGCTCATGGCTTCTCTCGTACCATCCTTCGTGTTTCACCCTGAAGTCTGCTTCCTTTGGCTCAACTCCATTGCTCCTCGTCCGACGGTCCCTCGGATGCACCAAGCTCACGGCTTCTCCCCGTGCCCTCCTTCACTGACTCAAGGACCCGAGCCACTAGATGATGAACTTGCCAATGCTTCATCAAGCTGCTCATGTGTGATTCACCAAGTCCTGCACAACTTGAACACACACATCAAACACATCCACATCCTAACTTAAACTCTTTGACACACACATCAAAACCAAGATCATACTTGGGTTGATTGTCCTAACATTAAAGACTGTTAGATTAGGAGAAGCGGATCAACAATATCACCTATCGTATCAGTTTTAATCTTCATTTATTACTTCGGTTGGATGAGAGAGAGATAACTGCCTTTGATCGTTTGATCAGGAGAGAGACAGAGGGTGGATCATCAGAAGCGAGGATACGTGGCCAGATCAGGCGACCATCAAATCAGATCGGATCCTCATGATTACCTAGGTAATGGTAATCGATGGGCCTTTATAACTCGACAGGCGGGTTTTAACACCTATCATGACAAAACTTTTATAAGGGAATTTACTTTTCTAGTGCGAGGTTAGTTCAATCGAACCTAACTCAAGTCTAGTCAGTCGGACTTAGACCTCCTTCGACTAGACTATGTGGGGGTGGAAAAGTCAAGTCAACGGTCAAGGCTAAGGTGGATCCCGATCCAATAATGCATGAGTCAGCTTGGGCCTAAACTCATTTCAGTTTTGGAATTTAAATCAACTCGACTTCTTAAACTTAGTTCGGCAAGTTAATCACCCCAGCTCAGTTCAACGATTGTGAAGCCACATCTCCGTAATCTCCTCAATACGACTATATATGTATGATACCCTCTGATTTATCACATTTTCGAAAAAGCAGGTCTCTTGGTCACAATGGGGACGCAACAAAGATACTCCTTACCAAATGGAAGTGTCAAGTCAATATTCAAGATCGTGGAAGGCAAAGGTAAATTGAATCAATTCCATATTCATTTGAATCATACTCGAGTTCTATCCGATCAACTTGAGTTAACGGTTATTCAAAGTGGATAAGTAGATGAAAGGACTCGACATCCATAAAGGTGCATCATTTAGTTTTCCTCCATAAAAGTGTGTCATTTGGTCTTCTTCTATAAAGGTGTATCTTTTGGTCTTCCTCTATGAAGGTGCATTCTTTGGTATTTCTCCATAAAAGAGGTGCACTCCTTCTCTCCCTATATAAAGGGAAGGGGTGATCTAAAAATAAAAAAGAGGACTCTCTACTTTCTTTGCATTCCCTATTTTTATACTTTTTCTCCACTTACTGACTTGAGCGTAGAAGGGGCGTCCCCCGCTCACCTACTTTTCAACCTTCTCAGGCCTTACCTGCTTGAATCAATCTCCGAAGATGTCCGATCTCCTGAAGCTCGACTTTATCTATCCGACCATCTACTAAAGCTGGAGGCCAACCTATGGACATCCAACCTTCGATCTCCTAAAGTCACATGTATGCCCGAACTAGCAAAGCTATGAAGAAGGTCGATCTGATCAGTTCGGCATCTCGAAGACATATATGATTTGTACTCAACTGATCGAAGGAATTCGGTCATTAGTATTTTACTGAGTCATCCCATCCTTTGATATCAAACCAATCAATGCAGAAGATAATTGATTTTTGCATGGTCGAATATGGAAGATTATTGGAAGCTCAACCATCTGCTTCTTCAGGGGTACGTTCTTGAGTCAGTTTGCTTTCGTCTTACATTCAGTGTTGTGAGTCAAGCCGAGACATTTGGGATGAAATAAAAAGCACTAATGATAGACTTGATGAAATAAAAGAGGACATTAGTGTTGTACCAAGATTATTCGAGCACATAACTGAAGGCTTCCAAAATAACTCAGTATAAGGACATCATCTCATACCTCTCCCACACATGTGACGACTGATATTGTAGGGCCACAAATTGTTAATGCTGCCCAAAACTTAATTTCGAAGATAGATCATAGCAAAAAAAAAAAAAAGTATAGTGTGTTTGGCGGGATAATTCAATGCTAGATGGCGTGTCGTTGATGCCATGCCTACCATTGACTAATGAACAAGAAATCAACTTAAGAATTTTCAATTAAATTCCAACTTGTCCTTTTGTTGCCAATTTAATAACAGAAGAAGCCAAAAATTACTGCCTGTAAATTAGTGATACGCCGTCACGCTAAACATTGCAGATGAATTAAATAACAGACCGAAGATTAAAGTCGAGAGAGGGATATAGTGCATTATCGATGCAAAGACAACAAAGTTAATAGAAGGACTATGATTTGGTAAAAGATTAGAATTGTCAATTTAATAGCTCCTATCGATCTATCTCACGGTCATTGTGAAAGAGATAAATCGCGGAGGATCTTTAGTCTTGACGCGATTGGCCAAGACAAAAAATTTTAAACCCTTCTTCAGAATTGACCATGTTCATTTCACAAGCGTCATCCTATCTCAACTAATATATCATCCCTGTGGGACAATAGAAGGACTATAATGCATTAGGTGAAGTTGGAGAATATGAAAGATTATAGAGAGAATGAGAAGTTGATTATTTTCCCTCTTTCATCAAATCCTTTCCCTGTTTCCTTTCTAAATAGTTTTTTTTTTAAATCTTCTCTTCTCACCTGTATTCCCTCTTGCTTCTCTCCTCGCGAGTAAACCAAGCCTAAAAAGTATGATTTTTTTTTTCTTCAACTCTTAAACAAGAGAAATTTTTCTAAAGTTTGGTTGATAGTGAATTGAGAAACAATTAAAACGGAAATGAGTAGATTTAACCATAACAAATTAAACCTGTGAGAAGATCCAAACACAAATTAAATAAGAGAGATTATAAAAGCAACTAGACAATAATTTTTATTCCATACAAAAGACACCAATTAGAGACAAGAATAAAAAAGGAATCCAAACATGATCCCACCAATAATTTTATAGTTGCTTAGACAAACAAAGACTCCACCAAAGAAACATGAACCCCTGTTATTTCTCATTGATGCAAATCCCTTCTTACTATTGAATTGTCGAGAGTTCTATAAAAGGTTGGAATCGTCAACCTAGCGACCCCCATCGACTTGTCCCACAACTATTGTGAGATAGTTAAATCGCACAGGAGGGGCCTTTGGATCTTGATGTGTTGATCAAAGATAATGGGGGATCATCTGAGTCCAGAGAGAAGTTTTTTATCTTCCTCAGAAATCGACCCATGTCAATTCTGTAAACATCATACTGTTCCAGCCAACGCACCATTCTCGGAATTGCTGAGAGTTCATCTCGAAAGCTAAAATGGATTTTATAGTTGCAACATTTTTGTGGGTCCTAAATTTGAATGAATGGGTGGCTTTAGAGAAATGAGTACGAATTTAATTTAGTGGACCCTTAACTTTGATTTGAGCGGATGTTGCTCCCTCTTAAAATTAACTTATCTAGTGTCTAATTTCAGTGAGATTGTTTGTGCAAATTAAAGGGTTTATGACATTATAGTTCAATTTTTTATTTACTAAGTCTTTTGAATAAAATGTATATTTTTGAATAATTTACACTTATATTGTTGTCCTTCATCATCAACTTCAACTGTTTATTTATCATCCCTCTGCCTCTGACTTCATAAAGAAATTAACAGTCGTAATAATACCCAAGGTAATATGTTATTTTAAAAAATATGAATAATTTTATATGATATAATTTAAATCTGACTTTTTATATTTTCTTTATAAATATATAATTATTTTAAAAATATGGAAGTAGTTGACATTGAATCAATAATTGCACATGAGTTGTACGATGCGCGGACTGATCTCTTGTTATACAGCAGCTGTTGGTTTTATTGCATCTGTTTGCACTAAATTGAATGTAGAAACAAAAATAAATATGACTGTGAATTGTCTTTAGGGATGATGTTCTTGGAACTGTAGGTGCTCATCGTCTGAGAAAACGATCACAATCGTTCAGGTCGAATCGTTTCTGCGCTTCCACGAGCCAAGTCCCACCTGCGCCTTGGCGTTCACCGATCTCTGATTTCTCTCCGACAGAGCTTACACACACACACAACGCTTACCACTCCCTCTCTGTTCGCACAAGCACAGTAGCAACCTCCGCAAAGCTTGGACGCCCACCCTTATAAGGGCTTGGACGCAGCGAGCGCAGCGAATGCGTGGACACACGCACTCCCCGAGTGCATGTGCAGTTACTGCACAATGTGTGCAGTAATCGCCTCCACGCCCTACATCTCTCACTCATCCAAGTTATGTCGTATAGACAAATGGTCACATAGACCAATAAGAGGTATTTAGTCACATAAACTAAATAGAGCTGGAGTCTATAGTCTCAAATGACTAATAGAAGTATCCAGTCACATAGACCAGAATAGAGTTGGAGACCATAGTCCCAAAAGACTAATAGAATAGAGATTAATAGTCATAAAGACCATTAGAACAACCAATTCATACATAGGAAAATGGTTCGTGCGACAATAATCACACTGAGCAATTCAATGCTAAGAAAGTTGTTACACCTTACATAGCTGCTCATAGAGCGATCCATGCTAAGAAAAGTTGTTACGCCTAACTTAGCCGCTCTACAGATGGTATATAACCATCCTCTGAATGACACATAGTCATTCACCTGATGGCCCATAGCCATCCTCCAGGTGGCACACAACAGTTTTCTAGGTGACACAGAATCATTCTCCTTGTGGTACATAACCTTTTTCTTGGATATAATGTCTTGCTATTTACCCAGATTAAATAATCTCCATTTACATCAATATAAACATCTCTAATCCCTCATAATGACCATCAAGTCAAGAGCATGTTCCATATTCTCAATATTCACAATCATTTCCATATATAACAGAAATGGGTCGACCAGTGAATAATTCTCAAAAGATATAAATCTATTTAACCTTCCTTTTTAGCGTGAATCTATTCATTTTAATTAGTCGTTTTCCTAGTCATGTTCCATAGACCGAATCATCCATAGTCAATAGGTTTACATGCTAAAATAACAGACCCTGATTAAAACTTCAAGTAGACACCTAAATAGTAGGACAAATGCTAAGATTAACATATAATCTCAAAGGGCTCACATAGTAAAGAAGCAGGGATCCATTCTCCTACTACCCTCATTGTCGCTTTGACACATGTGGTATGAATCACATGCTACGATATTATTCTCTTTACCAACAAAGAGTGCATGTTTTCCTCAACATCGTACAAATTTTGATCTAGACATTCCAAATGTCTAATCCTGAATACAACATATGAATTCTGATTTGACTCATAAACAGATATAGTAAATGGTGGGAACATTTACTTCGATCATTTTTCTTAAATGATCTTATCTTGATACACATATCAAGATGACCCCAGCTTATAGGTATGTATCTCTATACATATAGCTTTCAAAGCTATCCTATAAGTAATGATCTTACCCCTATTTGTACATAATAAACAGAGATGATTGTCCATGTGAGAGGATCAATCACTACCTGTCAATATGCTCACCGAGATCTTATCACCAGAATGTAACATCACATACACTGAATAAATTATGGCTTGCATTTAAAATAATTAAATTACAATATTCGATTGTCATTACAAAATTGTTACATTCTACGAAGTCCCATAGACTTTACATGCTAAAAAAATGACTCTCTACTCATCGGCTTAGTAAAAGGATCTGCAAGCATAGCTCGTGTAGGGATATACTCAAGAATCACCTTCTTCTTAGCAACAATATCCCTGATAAAGTTATATTTTATTGTTATATGCTTGCCCTTGCTATGATATTTGGGATCCTTGGAAAAAGCTATAGCAGCTTGATCACGATGAGAGATCCTTTGAACTCCCACTCTCTTGGAATCTTGGATGCTTGAGAACCTCCTTAACGATCGCTTGTATGCAATTCTGAACATGCCACAAATTCAGCTTCCATAGTTGATAAGGCCACACAGGCCTGTTTCTTGCTGTTCTAGGAGATGGTGCCACCATTCAACAAGAACACATAGCATGATGTGGATTTTCTATCATCTAGGTCCCCGGCCCAATCTACATCTGAATAGCCCTTCAGGCTCATATATGATCTTTGATAACAGAGACTATAACCTGTTGTCGCTTTCAGATATCTGAATATCCTTTTCACTGCCTTCCAATGTCTCGATCCTGGGTTTGACTGGAACCAGCTGACTAAGCCAACAACATAGCTGATATCGGGACGAGTATACAACATAGTGTACATCAAACTACCAACAACACTGACATATGGTTTTTTATTCATCTCGGCTATTTCTTCAGGAGTTTTGGGACTCATACTCTTGCTCAGAACAGTACCTTTCACAATAGGTGTTTGTTCACTGTTGCAATCAGACATACTGAAATGTTGTAACATCTTATTTATATAAGACTCTTAAGATAAACCCACAAGTCTCTTAGATCGATCCCTGATGATCTTTACTCCTAAGATGTATTCAGCTTCTCCCATATCTATTGTGTCAAACTGTGATGAAAGCCACTTTTCGACTTCTATCACAAAATCTATATCATTTCCTAGTATCAGCATATCATCAACATATAATGATAAAATGACATACTTTTCTTTTTCCTTTTTCAGGAAAATGCAATAATCCTCATTGATCATTTCGAAATCAAAAGATAAAACCACTTCATTAAATCTTATGTTCCACTATCTTGATGTTTGCTTTAGCCCATATATAGATTTCTTCAATCTACATATTTTATCTTCCTGGCCTTCAACAATGAAACCTTCTGGTTGAACCATATAGATTTCCTTATCAAGCTCACCGTTAAGGAAAGCGATTTTTACATCCATCTGATGTAACTCCAAGTCATAATGGGCCACTAAAGCCAAAATAATTCGGATTGACACAAATTTTACTACGGGAGAAAATATCTCCTCAAAGTTTATACCCTCCAATTGGGTAAATCCTTTCGCAACCAAACGAGTTTTATATCGGTTAATCAATCCATCTGATTTCCTCTTTATTTTGAGAATCCATTTATTCCCAATAACCCTTCGGCCAGGAGGAAGATCGACTAACTCCCAAACATGATTCTTAATCATTGACTCCATTTCTTAAACCATTGCATCTCTCCACTTTTCTCCAACTCTGGAGTCCAAAGCTTCCTTAACTGATTGAGGTTCTTCATCGTCAACAGGGAGTGTCATCATTGCCTCATTCTCAATATCAAACCTCTTCTTAGGTTTGATCTTACGAATACTTTTCCATAAGTTGGGCTCATGAGAAGTCACCCCGTGACTAGGCAAATTACTCTCGCTGGGTTGACTAGGTTCAGGTATCCCACTAGACACCTATCTTGTTGATAACGACTCTTCCTCCTCAAATAGAGGAACTATCTTATCAACCTCACCTCTAGTTGGGAACTCTGTTTCGAGAAAAGTAGCATCTCTCGAATCCAATTCGGAGATTGTTCCATCTTGTTGCTCACCTATGAAAACATAACCCTTGGAGGTATCAGAATATCTTATAAAGATACATTTCTTACCTCTGGGTCCCAGTTTTCCATACTTGTGAGAACTATCATGAACATAGACAGCTGACCCCCAGGGTCTCAGATTGCTCAAATCTGGTTTTCTACCTGTCCAACGTTCATATGGGGTAGATGAAACTGACTTTGAATGCACTTTGTTAAGAATATAGGTCGCAAATAATGCATCTCCCCAATAGAAGATCAGCAAATTAGCCTGCGCCATCATATACCTAACCATTTTGAGAAGAGTCCTATTTCTTCTCTCAGTAACCCCATTTTGCTGTGGAGTTCCAGGGATTGTCAGTTGTCTAATAATCCCCTTATAATTACATATTGTCTTGAACATATCAGACAAATATTCTCTTCGACGGTCCGTGCATAAAGTCTTAACCTTACATTTCGTTTGATTCTCAACTTCGTTCATATAATGAATGAAGCAATCCAATGCTTCAGATTTATGAGAAATCAAATACACATGACCGAAACGAGAGAAATCATCAATAAATGTAATGAAGTAGGAAGCTCCATGTCTAGCCTTTACATTTATTGGACCACAAATATCTGAATGAATCAATTGTAATGGTGACTCTGCCCTAATAGCCTTACCGAATGGTTTCCTAGTTGCTTTTTCAGCAAGATAATGCTCACATATAGACAAGCTAATCTTAGCACGAGAGCCCAATAAGCCCTCCTTAGCTAACCGATTCATGCGATCTTGTCCTATATGTCCTAATCTAGCATGCCAAACTTCATCAGTTATATCTGCATCACTAGTAAGAGCAATGTTTGAAAAATAACTACCAATCGCACAATTGACATTTGGTTCCACATCAAGAACCATAAATCCATTCGTTAAAAAATCATATCCGATTGACACTGAGTCAATCTTAAGTTCCACACATCGGCTGTAAAAGTTAACACAATACCCTAAATCAAGAAGACTAGTTACAGAAATAAGATTCCTTCGAATCTCTGAAGCATACAAGACATCATGCAGAAATAATGTACTTCCACCACGAAGGTTAAGTTTGCAAGTGCCGACTCCTTTGACTTCGACTCTTGCATTATTTCCCACATAAATCCATTTGTTGCTAGCTGGTACCCTGCGATACTCCACATATGTAATCCGTTCCCGAGCTACATGATTGGTTGCTCTCGAATCTATAATCCACAAAGGATAAGAATCAGCTAACAACACAGAACTAGCAACAAAATGCTCATAAGACAGACTTGAAGTTACCTTTCTTGGCTCAGTGCACTCCCAAGCGTAGTGACCCTTTTTGTCACAATTAAAGCAAGTTACCTTATTTTTAGGTTTCTTCCCAGTCTTCTTGTTCTTCTTCTTCTTGATTGGGTCTGCCCCACCTACATCAGTAGCTTCTTTCTTCTTTTCCTTTCCCTTCTTAAACCATCTTTTTTTCTTGGATCCAGATGATCCAGCAGAACCAGCAGCCAAATAGGCTTGGCCAGAAATCCTTGCGGATTCTACTCTCTCCGCCTCTAGTTCAACATGGCGTGAGATGTCAGTGAAAGTCTTAATACTCTCACTGTGAGTAAGGGTCTGCTTCATGGTCTCCCAAGAATCTGGAAGGGATCGAATAACTGCCTAAACCTGTTGTTCATCAGTCAACTCATGATCTGCAGTTTTAAGCTCCTGAATCATGTTCAACATCTCCCTGAGATGTTGAACCATCAAAATATTCGGGCGCTTCTTATAGCTGTCGAACTTGATCGTCAGCTGTCGAAGCTTGCTCAGACTAACTCCACTGTACTTCTCCTTAAGAGCTACCCAGACAGCATAAGCCAAAGAATATGACTCATACTCAAATGCTATGTCATCCACCATTGAACTAATTAAAATGCCCTTAGCAGTGGAGCCCTTTTTCTTCCATGCCTTATAGGCATCAAGATCTCACCTGTTTTGTGCAGTTGGACCATCTACAGGTTCTACCAAGACCTGATTTACAACCTCTAGAACTTCTTATTCCTCTAGGACATACTGTATCCTGAGGTGCCAGATTTTGTAGTTATCCTCATTCAGTTTCTTACCCTTATTGAGTTCAGCTATGATGTTTTTGGTTGTCATAACCTAACATAAATAAATATATTATTTAGTTATTCAGTGTATGTCTTTATGTATGTAATCTCTAAATTGACTCAATATAGATTTGATTTGGTTTACAAAATCAAGTGACAATCAAATTCCCACTCATCATTTGTATGTTCCAATCTAATCGACTTTGATCAATTATATTACATACATTCCATCTAATGAACTAATCATTAAGTTATCATGATATTTATCATTAAATGAACTTATCATTTAAAAATATACTCATAATGAACAAATAAAAGAGTAAATAAATATCATGCATCATGTAAAGTAAACAACATAAAATGAAACATATCATTTAACTAAATATGTTGTACATTGTTAACATATAACAAAGAAAACTCTACTAAAAATGTTACACATAACATTCTTCTGACTCATAACTGATAAACAGAAAAACAACTCTAAAAACCTAGATAGGCGATTATTACTCCCACTAGTACAAATACTAGCGCAGTAATAATCCAAACATGCTCACTTTTCTTGGGCTAAACTAGAACACCTTCCACTGAGATGCTCTCCAGATGATGCCAGGATGCAGAATCCTGTGAAGGACACCTTTGAAGAGATCCTATAGGAAAAATCTCTTCAGGGTCCTCTTCCAGATCTTCCTCTAGATCTTCTTCTGGATCCTCTTCACAATGCACTTCACAAGCCTCGTAGTGAAGTAACTCAGCGCATAACTGGGTATAAGTTACACACCCCTCATAGCGCCCCCAGATCTGATGTGCGACATCACTAAGGAGCTCAGACAGCGAATGGACCAGAGCTCAGATCCTGTAGTTATCCAGAATTGGAAACTCCTGCATCTCGAGTCTCCAAAATAGCCTGTCAAGTCTCCCAATGTGCCACCCGACTCCATGAGCTGAGTCATACTCTATCTCCTAGATAGCCTCCCTCAGTTGATTACGTAACACATCGCGTTGAGTCATAGTAGTGATCATCCATGTCATCTGAAAAAATTGAAATTAATTAAGTCAGTACAAAATCGACAAACCAGTACATATACCGGCTTAATTCAATTTATATATAGGCACAGAACGGACACAATAAATCAAGAACAAATTTTCTTGATTCTCTGGAGAACGGTCGACTGAATTGCTTTAGACCAGTCGATTAGTACTTTTACCAATCGATCATCATCTAAGTCCAACCAACTAGAACCATGAAGACTTTTCTTGGTCGTGAATTCGTGAGAACCTGAACACCATCCGATTTACTCTGAGCACCCTAGGTACTTGAGCAATATCTGTGGCATTCTGTCTTCTCATTGTCCCTAGCCACCAACTCTAGTTCATTTAACCTATCTATAAGTTGTTTATGTCGATTCCTTATTGTTCCAAACAACTACTTGACAATCAAGTTATGAGTTAAGTTGACCAAAGTCAACTGACGTTGACCAACAGTAGACTTAGCCCTTTGGCCGAGCTCCTACTGTGGAACCCGACCACTTTTAGTGAAATCCTCGCCAGTCTAACATCCAGACCGGTTTAATATCTAGACCAGTTTCTAGACTGGTTTGACATTCAGATCGATTTCCAGACCGATTTGACAAATTTCAGACTGGTTTCTGAATTCCAGACCGGTTTGACGTCAATCCAAACCGATTAGACGAATTTCAGACTAGGTTCTGAAATTTCAGACCGATTTGACGTCAATCCAGACCGGTTAGATGAATTTCAGACTGGTTTCTGAAATTTCAAACCAAGTTGATGTCAATTCAGACCGGTTAGACGAAATTCAGACTAGTTTCTGAAATTCTAGACTGGTTTAACAAATTTCGGATCGGTTTTGAAATTGTGATTTTGAAATCTAGACCGATCAGTCAATTTCAAACCGGTTTTCAAATTCGACCTATTTGATGAATCGATCGGCACCTGCACCGGTTTGACACTCGTCGGTTTATGGGCGATCAACCGGTCTATTATCGAGCCGTCAGGATTTCAATGCGGTCTTAACGCACCGATTTGAAATTTCATCGAACCTATGATCCCGATCGCTTGTTAATCTAGACCGTCTCAAATCCCATTGCTTGTTAATCTAGACCGTCAAATCCGAGCACTCTGAATTCCTCGAGAATTAGTTTTTAGAATCGCCCCGTGGAATTCCCACCAGGAATTGTTCCCATCGAGACTATTCTCGAGCGTTGCCCAGGAATCGTTTCCCACCATGGAATGGCTCGAAGAAGCGATTCTAGAATCGCCCGAGGAATCCCACTAGGAAGCTGTTCCCATCGAAACTATTCTCGGCAGTTTTCAGGAACTGTTCCCGCCATGGAACTGCTCGGGAACCACTCGACAAAATCACTGTTCTTCTTCCTCGCGATGAACTGTGATTTCTTAAGTAGATGTTCGAACAGATGCAACACCAACTTGGCTCTGATACCATTGTTGGTTTTATTGCATCTGTTTGCACTAAATTGAATGCAGAAATAAAAAAAAATATGGCTGTAAATTAAACTTACAGTGAATCGTCTTTAGGGATGATTTTCTTGGAACTGTAGGTGTTTACCGTCTGAGAAAACAATCACAATCGTTCAGATCGAATCGTTTCTACGCTTCCACGAGCTAAGTCTCATCAGCACCTTGGCGTTCGCCGATCTCTGATTTCTCTCCGACAGAGCTTCCGTACACACACAGCGCTTACCACTCCCTCTCTGTTCGCACAAGCACGCAGCAACCTCCGCAAAGCTTGGATGCCCACCCTTATAAGGGCTTGGACACAGCGAGCGCAACGAAGGCGTAGATACACGCACTCCTCGAATGCGTATACAGTTACTGTACAATGCATACAGTAATCACCTCCACGCCCTACAGCAGCCTCTCAGGAAGAAATCTCAAATAGACGTCAAAGCAAAACCTACTCTCTCTCTCTCTCTCTCTCGTATACATATCGTTTTAAAATGCATCAACTGTTGAGTTGAGCAATTAGAAAATGATGCAGCAGTTCTATCCATTACTTTTGCATATATCTTCAGTGTCACTCAGGTATGTTAATTCCTCTTTCTCTCTCTCTCTTTCTTTTGCTGGATTATTGTTTACTTTTTCATCGTATATATATTCAGTTCAATCGGATATGTAAAAACTTGGGCAAGACCAAATAATTATGGGAAATAGTTTTGACTAGAAAAGTAGAGATCATATGCAAATTATTTTCCTTCTAATTGGGCAAGACCAAATAATTAAGGGAAATAGTTTTGACTAGAAAAGTAAAGATCATATGCAAATTCTTTTCCTTCTAATTCTGAACAAATTCAAATATCATTTAACTATTTTATCGATCCTCTTCTTCAAAATGTCTGATCTATTAATACAATTTGGTAAAAAAAAAACCTTTATAAAATCTAGAAAAACAAATTGACTGGCTAGTCCAAGTTATAAAAAAAAATCGAGTAGATAAATTTTTTATTTTATAAATTAATATATGACCATATTCATACATCTATAATTTTATTTAAATATATACAAAAATAATTTATAAAATAGAATAATCCAACTAGAGAATCTCACATTGTAAAAAGAAAATTTTAAATTTATAAAATAAAATAATCATGTCTATAAAAAAAATATAAATTTATAAAAGAGTAATTTTTATTTAATAAAAAAATCAAAGAAAGGAAGTTAGTCATTGCATTGTCAATTAGTCATTAATTGATATTTCTTTGGCATAAAAGCCATTTAAGATGTTTAGTATATCTTAACAAGTATTCTTATTACTTCTTCACAATTAATTTCTGGTATAAAGGCTCTCTTTTTCTCACAAGAATGCAAGCATAGATAGAAAGTATTCCAGTATAAATTCTGATCAAGCCTTGAGCAGTTGGTTCATCCGTCTCAAGAAATGGCAATCATCTTACAGTTTTTTGTTTCAAGATACCTTGGCAAATTATCTGATTTTATCGAGGGAGAGATATGTAAAGTGTTAGGGGTTAGAGAAGAAATTGAGAGACTTCGTAGAAAATTATCAACAATCAGTCCCTATATTCAAGATGCAGAAAAAAGAAGAAATAGAGATGCTGCGATCAACAATTGGGTGAAGGAATTAAAAGACTTAATGTATGATGCATGTATGATGCGGAAGACATAATTGATCTTTGCATGGTCAAAGGTGGAATATATATATATATAACATCATAAGAACACGACAATGCAGAATGTATGGTCATACCTGCTCACCCTAACCGCTACCACGAACCCAGTATAGCCTAGGTGGCTCGACATGACAACTGTCCCAACTCAACACCTACCACTACTCTCGAGTGGCCCAGTGGACAGTATAAACAAGTAGCATATAAGCATAAAGAGCTAGCTATACAATGGGGGTCCCTGCTGTTGGCCACTCCGACAGTCACTATCCATGAGTGGTCGAGTGTCACACACGCAGGACAACTGCACGCAACTCCAACTACAACCGTCTATAGTGGTCGAGTATGACACAACAAATGCTCTGCCCTCACACTAATTACTCCTCCATGAGTAACCTGGGAGGCAGGATGACTGATGACCCTCTCAACCACAAGGGAGACCAAATCATCAGCATGCATGTAAATAACATGAATGCACAGTCACACATACTCAACTGATCATAACATTCTCTATTCTGCAGAGTCATACTTGACTGATCAACGCGCTCTCTATCCTATAGAGAATCGTACACAACTGATCATAATACTCTCTATCTTGCAAAAAGTCATACTCGACTAATCAACACACTCTTTATCCTGCAAAGAATTATACTCGACTGATCAATACATTCTATATCCTGCAGAGAGTCGTGCACAACTGATCATAACACTCTCTATCCTGCAGAGAGTCATACTCGACTGATCAATACACTCTCTATCCTGCAGAGAGTTATACTCGACTGATCAACACACTCTCTATCCTGCAGAGAGTCATACTCGACTGATCATAACCAAGCTAGGACCACCAATCTGTAGCGATGCTATATTGACAATCATACGTCCATACACGACTACATGATCCATAGTAGATATGTACACATCATCAGGATATAAAATGGAAACTCAACATTACTTCTAGAATCCTACTCATCCCCGGATGATTTATCTAGATTGCACAATTCAATTTTACAACCGAATTTAACTACGTACACATAGGTAAACCACTACAAGTCCACTTACCATAACATCTATAATTCATAACAAAGATGAATGAATAGATAACAACAATAATAGAGTATTTAAGTGCAAAAGCAAGTATCAAACATCAGAAAAACTAGAGTGGAGTTAAGGTCAAAGTGACAACAATATGAAGTTATATACTTCAGGGTTTAGCTACTACCTGACCATGGTAGGAAATTACTCGCCTGCTATAAAGCTCGTAATGACAATATCTTCACGCCCGCGGACTTGTCTCGTATCCACGTCCTGCAAATATCATCAACTACGATTAAATTCCAGCACATGACATCATACTAATTTACTAGTATATCGTTCCTATATTCGCACCTTTTTTATCGAATACGAATAGAAACCCCCAATCGTCAAGCGTAACCCTTCCACAACATCCAACTAGGTTTAAATCATTAAACCTCTTAGGTACACTCCACCCAAATCAATTAAATGTACTAACTCACCGTTTTTAATTAGAAAAAGTACTAACCTACAGATTCAATTCCATACACCAATTTCTACATTAACAGAGTAGTTCACCAATCTTCCAATATCAACCAATATGGTAAACATGAATGAAGTCATATTTTCCAACCATTACACTAAACCATTATATCATTCCACAGCATCTTCATCCCCATACCATCTACTAATCTATAAACCACGATCCACTTCAACATACCAACATTGGTATACATCCATAAACATTCAAGTCTAGACTTACCAAGCCTAGCTTCCTTAATCCAACTCAGTGTTCCAAACCTGAACAATCAATCCAGATAAGAAATGGCAACCTTACTCATATTGTCTTCATCACCTGCACTAGAAGGCATATTAGAAGCAACCAACCATAATTCTTTTGCTCACCGTGAAGAAGATATCTAACCTAAACACTTCAATTTAACTAAAGGCCAAATGAATTCCATCTCAAAGAAAAAAACCTTCTCCTCTCACTCACAGTCGCACATCCGACATCAAACCCCCCCCCCCCCCCAATTACAGTCGTATAACCGGCAATTTCCAAACAAAACCTCACACAATCACTCTCACAGCCACCAACAGCCCATAACCGTAGAACATGCACAACACATACACATCACAGATCAAAAACCCAGTCACAGACAATAAGGATTAACAACAGCAACGAAAGAAAAATTGAAATAGATCGCCTTACCAGCGGTTGGAACCTCCACCGGCAGCACTCCTCTTCTTAACCCTTGTTCACTGGACAACCCAACGCTCAAGATCACCTGCCCAAACAAAGACCCTCGCTAAAAAGAAGGAATTCATAGTCGTCCAAAAAAATAAGGAGCGAAGCAGCTCTCACCTCCTTCGGTGACGATCGACAGAGACCCAACTCGGCAGCTTACCTGCTACAGCAGAGGTCACGAGGAACAGTTCTCAGTTAGAAAACGAGGAGAAATCGCCATCGATCCCCAATCTCCAAGCAAAGACCCTCACTTCTTGCGAGGACACCCGCCGGAATCTCGCACGGGGAAGCCGTGCACACTCGCCGCCCTAGCTTGTCTGCGGAGATCGTCCAAGCCAATGGTCGCCGCTTGCCACGAGGAAGAAGATCAAGAGGAAAGGGAAGGATGCTCGGCAGCTAGTCACTTCTGAGAAGAAGAGAAGCAGAAGGAGCCAGCGATGAAGAGGAGAGGAATCACGTCGGGAAGAAATGGGAGAAGAACGCTCGGAATAAATGTCGCAATGAGAAACCGCAGCGAAGAGAAAACGGAAAAATGGAAAGAAATGGCTCGGCGTGGAGAAAATGACGGGTTGGGTTTAAGAGCAAACGGGTCGGGTTTAATTAAACCTAGATTCATTCAATTAAACCCATAAGATCTAAACCTAGGTTAGGTTTTTAAATTAATGCCTAACCATGCATCATTAAATTTGATTTATCCCAATAACATTACTCCCTTAGCCATATATTTGCGGTATTTTACATTCTCCCCCACTTATAAAAATTTGGTCCCCAAATTTCGTACTTAAATGTAAGAACCAATACAAAAAAATTTCGGAATCATCACATACCTCAAGTGAACAGATAAAGGTACCGAGCTCAGATAGTATCTTTCAGCTCTCACGTAGCCTCCTCATCAGTATGATGTTGCAATCCAACTTTTACGAGTCGGATGGTTTTGTTCTACAATTGACGCTCCTTGCTGCCAAGAATTCACACTTGAATATCCTCGTAAGTCGCATTAGGTTGAAGTGGAATCGGAACCTCTTTCAGAACATGATCACATCGCGGCACGTATTTCCTCAGCATAGAAACATGAAATACAAGATGAACACCCGCAAGTGTCAGAGATAAAGCCAATCGGTAAGCTACACCCCCCAATCCGCTCTAATATCTCAAATGGACCAATGCAACGTGGAGATAACTTTCCTTTTAACCCAAATATTTTGACTCCTTTGGTGGGTGAAACTCGTAGGAATACATGATCCCCGACTTAGAATTCCAAAGGTCTTCGCCTCCGGTCTGCATAACTCTTCTGCTGTTCCAGTGCCTCCGAAATCCATGACACACGATCTCAATAAATCCTCTAATGTTTGAATGGTACGCTCGGACTGTCCATCTGTCTGCGGATGAAAATGTTGTACTAAGCCGAAGCTCTGTGCCCATGGCCTGCTGAAGACTCTGCCAAAATCGCGAGGTAAATCACAGATCTCTATCAGATATGATACTCAAAGGCACTCCATGCAGCCTGATAATCTCTCGGCAATACAACTCCGTCAGATGATCCAATGAGTCCATCCCACGAATAGGAAGGAAATGGGCGGATTTGGTTAATCGATCCATGATCACCCAAATCGCATCATGTCCTTTACGGGTTTTAGGCAATCCCGTAATGAAATCCATAGTGATATGCTCCCACTTCCATTCCGGAATCAGAATTTCCTGAAGCTACCCAGTGGATTTTTGATGTTCAGCCTTTACCTGCTGGCATACTAAATATCGAGCAATGAAGTCTGCAATATCTCTCTTCATACTGTTTCTACCAATATAAACATTTCAAATCTCGGTACATCCGAGTACCACCAGGATGTATAGCAAATTCGAATGATGTGCTTCCTATAGCAACTCTTCCTTAAACTAGATGCATGTCTGGAACACATAATCGTCCACGGAAACGTAGTACTCCATTCTCGTCACTAGAGAAATCCTTTTACTGTCCATAATCCACTCTATCACAAAGAACTGGAAGTGATTGGGAGACGATAATAACCAATCTCCCTTGTTGCATCAGTCCCTGTTCTATCAGCTCTATAGTAGCTACCCAGTAGCTAGCCAAAATCCCATGAGCATTCCTGCTCCATACATCCACTAATCAGGATAACATCCACTAAGTCCATGTCATGTGTATGACAGCTTATCTTGCAGTTTCTCAACTGCCATAATCTTAAGATACGTCTTATTCAACTGTATCGAATCCGCTCCAATCCCTACAATGATGCATCCGTGTACAGTACAATATCCTTCCATCCACCCCCGGAAGGATTAACTAATACTCGTGCAAACGTCACTCATCATCTAGGCCCTGAACCCTAGTTTGCACAAGCTTCTGACCAAGTGATTTCCATCACCTTCTCGGTCAACCAAGTATGTGGTATAGTAATGCTAACAACATTCTATCCAGATCTACTGTAATAACCAAATCCTACAAGGAAACCACCAACTACGATGGTTGAGTGCGCAACTCTAACTACCACCATCAACAGTGGCCAAGTTACGCAACTCCAAGAATCACAAACTGATCCAATCGTGTCCAAAATGCACGGTTTCTCAAATCCATGGACGACTAAATCGTTAAATACGCCTAACAACCTTATCAACATCTCATAAAATTCATACTAAATATGAAATATCGTTCTCCATACACCTGCATCCTTCTTAAATCAAGCTGATGATACATTAATCATCACATAGACAATGATAATTGTATGACATTAAGTCACTACAATATCAACGCACCAATCTTAAATCAACCCTAGAGTCTACACATATGTCCTTTAGCTGATCTAAACCGATCATTTATCCACAACGAAGGATATTCATTTCCTTTTACCATATCAGTGTTTAGCAACATTGATACCAATAAAATTATCTCCTGTGCATCATCAACCTTGCCAACTTTGCAAAATCGATCACTGAGGGTATCAAACAACTTGAGTAGGCTCACAACCAATGAATGGCATTGCATTGAGTACATCACGAACTTCAACTACTTTGTGTGCTTTACACCATCCCTCAGTCAATACATCATAAGTAAAGACATTTTGCTCTAAAATATCATTACCCCAATCAGTAGAGTAACCATCAAAAATTTTCTCCCGATATGAGGTCTTCAGTATCGAAACTATTCCCGAAATCACTCCGATCGTATACTCCACTTGCCTATGCAATGACAAGCCTGAGAGTTCATCCGAAACTACATTTGAATACTCTCGGATTATACACACATCCGAGAGACATTTTATACCGTCATTTCAACATCATAACATCCAAGTTAATATCAAGATATTCACATCATATCAACCAAGTCAACAATATAACAACTAAGTCAACTCTCCCACCATAATATAACATCTCCAACAATCAACCTCTAAGCATCCAAAATCAATATCATAACCCTCTAATAATCATCACAGTAATTAACTCAACATCTCACCTGTCAGTGGAAACACAACTAATCCACATGATCCAAATATAGAAATCCTTCTAATCCTATCTATGAATGTTCTAGACAAAGATACCTGTAACTATTAGTATTTCTCAATATATTATCAAGTAAGGTAAACTACTGTAATACCCCAAATGATCAATCCTTCAACCCTCTACATCTCCTCTCGAGTAAAGATGTAAACTCATCCAACTTCTGCTCTTGGCAACTGAGCTCATGTAGGTGCAAAAGACTACCATGGAGAAACTAAAGTCAACTGCCAAAACGGAGATGCAAATCGAAATGGCTCATAACCCATGACTCCGATCTAGATCCTTTTATCCAACATTTAGAGACTTCTGATTTTAATAATTTGACCTGTAATATCTGCTTATCGGTCTCCAACTCTTTAAACACTTATACGGAGTCCTTTATAAACTCATGACTCAATCCAATGTCTTCCGACAGGATCTAGTAGAAGATCCAAACATCCTAATTCAAATGGAAGCCAATAAACCGTGGGTGGCTTAAAACATCCATTCACATTCTTGAGCTATTAGGTGGTCGTAACCTCTGCAAGTCTAACGACTCTGCACGATACTTCCATTACTAACTGATTACCCTACTTGAAGCTTAAGAATTCCCTGATAATGAGTTAAAGGAAATAACACGGGGGAAATACTTTCTCCCAATATCACTAAACTGTGACCTAGTGATGTACTATTCCCCGAAGATTATTTCCCTGCATCTTCCACCAAGTACCGACTTAATCCCGATAATGGTATGCAACTAACTCCACTTTCTCTACACACACAGGTTAAGTACTCAAAAAGTACCTTCAAAGCCATAAAACCCAACACAACCATCTCAGGGATCAAAATCCTTATGAAACACCGTAAACTAACCCTTCGCTATCTGCATCAACAATAGCCTACACATCTTGACCATTACCCGACATGTAATGATCTGACTAGTATAATTAATGAAAATCCCTAAGATTGTAGTCTTTGATTTCCACAAGAAATGTGACGACTTGTCCCTTGCTTTCCGACTCGGTATCAGTCGGCTCTCAAAGGAAATTCACCTTTTCGACACAGGTTCAAGACTCACAGGCTCAACAGGTCATTCCTGTGGTCAACTCAAACCACGATTACGAATAATAACCAACACACTACATGTTATTCCCTGTTATAAACATTAAATGCATAGCCAACACAACCGAGAGTATAAACACTAAAGGCAACTCCGGCTAGTCGCCTAGGTAGACGGCTACTATGAGTCTGTACAGGTGTCATAACTCTATCTGTATACACCTGTTGAACAAGTTTAGACAAGTATTCAACTAGAATATAAGTTATCAGGAATTCTTACTTCGTGCTGCTCGGAGCTCATGTCGCTGTCAATCTCATCTCACAAAACCAAAACCAAACAAATCGACTCCCGATAATCCAAGACTCAACGAAAACATCATTGTATGACATCGCATAACCTAGGGCTCTGATACCAATAAAGTTGTCATGCTCCGAGAGCATGCCGAGCCGAAAAGCAAACGGATAGCATCTCCCCTGTATGTGGCAACATATCCTATTTATACAAGGCCTTTCGGCCACAATCACAACAACATATATAATGTAAATACAACAAAATACAGTGGAAACTATCAAAATGAAATAACAACTACACACAGTGCATACCGGTATGACTAACACCAAAACATAAGGAAAACATCATCAAAACCCTACGTACATCAACAATGTCAAACAAACATCCACCATATAAATCCGGATCGATATAAAAAACATCCGAAAACAACGAAAACATAAAACCAAGCTGGGACCCTCGGAAGTGAGATGAGAGCTGGTTGCCAGCCAGAGTTGCTCCAAGCCCATCACGGAGTCAAGTACCTGTTACTTGGGCGAGAAGAAAACTCAGGGTTTGTGGTGGTGAGTATGAAACTCAACGGTAATAAGAATAAAAGTACATGCATAATTTATATATATCACATGTAAGTCAACAACATACTGTCTAACGGTATAACAGGTATACATCAGCATAATATAACAACTGTATAACTAAACTGATCAACAATAACAACATAAGGTACTGACATACCTGAAGATCGACAACGAGGTAACTCATACAATCTGAGTATAAGTACCATAATACAACACCTACAACATGGTAGAGTAAATACTGACTCTATAATAATCAAAATCGTCATACTGATATTTTATGGCTAATACAACCATGAACTGGGTCCATCCCATATCACCTTAAGGTACTGGTCAAAGGTATACGACAATCTAAGCAACTCAACTCTGGCAATCCACACACGACCATATAAGAATATGCAAGTGGAATGTAAGACGCCATAAGAACACGACAATGCAGAAGAGCTACTCTTGAGTGCCCAAGTGGGCAGTATGAACAAGTAGCATATAAGCATAAAGAGCTAGCTACACAATGGGGGTCCCTGCTGTTGGCCACTCCGACAGTCACTACCCATGAGTGGTCGAGTGCCACACACACAGGACAACTACACGCAACTCCAACTACCACCGTCTATAGTGGTCGAGTGTAGCACAACAAATGCTCTGCCCTTACACCAGTTACTCCTCTATGAGTAAACTGGGAGGCAGGATGACTGACGACCCTCTCAACCACAAGGGAGACCAAGTCGTCAGCATGCATGTAAATGACATGAATGCACAGTCACACATACTCAACTGATCATAATACTCTCTATCCTGCAGAGTCATACTTGACTGATCAACGCACTCTCTATCTTGCAGAGAGTCGTACACAACTGATTATAACACTCTCTATCCTACAAAGAGTCATACTCGACTGATCAACACACTCTCTATCCTGCAGAGAGTGATACTCGACTGATCAACACACTCTCTATCCTGCAGAGAGTCATACTTGACTGATCAACACACTATCCTGCAGAGAGTTATACTCGACTGATCAATACACTCTCTATCCTGCAGAGAGTTATACTCGACTAATCAATACACTCTCTATCTTGCAGACAGTCATACTCGACTGATCATAACCAAGCTAGGACCACCGGTCCGTAGCGATGTTGTATCGACAATCACACGTCCATACACGACTACATGATCCATAGTAGATATGTACACATCATCAGGATATAGCATGGAAACTCAACATTACTTCTAGAATCCTACTCATCCCCGGATGATTTATCTAGATTGCACAATTCAATTTTACAACCGAATTTAGCTACGTACATATAGGTAAACCACTACAGGTCCACTTACCATAACATCTATAATTCATAACAAAGATGAATGAATAGATAACAACAATAATAGAGTATTTAAGTGAAAAGGCAAGTATCAAGCATCAGAAAAACTAAAGTGGAGTCAAGGTCGAAGTGACAACAATATGAAGTTATATACTTTAGGGTTTAGCTACTACCTGACCATGGTAGGAAATTATTTGCCTGCTATAAAGCTCGTAATGACAATCTTCACGCCTGCGGACCTGTCTCATATCCACGTCCTGTAAATATCATCAACTACAATTAAATTCCAGCACACGACAACATACTAATTTACTAGTATATCGTTCCTATATTCTCACCCTTTTTATCGAATACGAATAGAAACCCCCAATCATCAAGCGTAACCCTTCCACAACATCCAACTAGGCTTAAATCATTAAACCTCTTAGGTACACTCCACCCAAATCAATTAAACATAGTAACTCACCGTTTTTAATTAGCAAAAGTGCTAACCTACACATTCAATTCCATACACCAATTTCTACATTAACAGAGTAGTTCACCCATCTTCCAATATCAACCAATATGGTAAACATGAATGAAGTCATATTTTCCAACCATTACACTAAACCATTATATCATTCCACAGCATCTTCATCCCCATACCATCTACTAATCTATAAACCACGATCCACTTCAACATACCAACATTGGTATACATCCATAAACATTCAAGTCTAGACTTACCAAGCCTAGCTTCCTTAATCCAACTCAGTGTACCAAACTTGCACAATCAATCCAGATAAGAAATGACAACCTTACTCATATTGTCTTCATCACCAGCACTAGAAGGCAGTTTAGAAGCAACCGACCATAATTCTTTTGCTCACCGTGAAGAAGATATCTAACCTAAACACTTCAATTTAACTAAAGGCCAAATGAATTCCATCTCAAAGAAAAAAAAAACTTCTCCTCTCACTCACAGTCGCATAGCCGACATCAAACCCCCCAATTATAGTCGTACAGTCGACAATTTCCAAACAGACCTCACACAATCACTCTCACAGCCACCAACAGTCGATAACTGTAAAACCCGCACAACACATACACATCACAGATCAAAAAACCAGCCGCAGGCAACAAGGATTAACAACATCAACGAAAGAAAAATCGAAATAGATCGCCTTACCAGCGGTTGGAACCTCCACCGGCAGCACTTCTCTTCTTATCCCCTGTTCACCGGACAACCCAATGCTCAAGATCACCTGCCCAAATAAAGACCCTCGCTAAAACAAAGGAAGTCACATCTGTCCAAAAAAATAAGGAGCGAAGCAGCTCTCACCTCCTTTGGCGACGATCGGCAGAGACCTAACTCGACATCTTACCTACTACGACAGAGGTCACGAGGAATAGTTCTTGGTCAGAAAAAGAGGAGAAATTGCCACCGAACCCCAAGCTCCAAGCGAAGACCCTCACTTCCCGCGAGGACACCCGCCGGAATCTCGCACGGGGAAGTCGCGCACACTCGCCGCCCTAGCTTGTCCGCGGAGATCGTCCAAGCCAATGGCCGCCGCTTGACGCAAGGAATAAGATTGAGAGGAAAGGGAAGGACGCTCCAAAGCTGGTCGCTTCGGAGAAGAAGAGAAGAAGAAGGAGCCGACGATGAAGAGAGGAATCGCGTCGGGAAGAAATGGGAGAAGAACGCTCGGAATAAATGTCGCGATGAGAAACCGCAGCGAAGATAAAATGGAAAAACGAAAAGAAATGGATCGACATGGAGAAAATGACGGGTTGGGTTTAAGAGCAAACGGGTCGGGTCCATTAACGGGTCGGGTTTAATTAAACCTATATTCATTCAATTAAACCCATAAGATCTAAACCTAGGTTAGGTTTTTAAATTAACGCCTAACCATGCATCATTAAATTTGCTTTATCCCAATAACATTACTCCTTTAGCCATATATTTACGGTATTTTACATCTGGTGCCCTAGTAGACTGTCTTTCTCCGTGGTCTTTAGGTCTCATTTGCATTGTTGGGGCAAGGTAAGGATATGTCCTCCCCGATGGTATCTCGCCAGGCAATATTTTAGTGTCTAGCGGAGCCGATGTATAAACGTGAGAAGGTCCTTCGCCCTGCTGCTCCCTTTGAGAAGGCTCACCAAAATGGGGATGAAGATACCTCGTCTTTTTCCTTCTCTAACCAAAGCTTTAAAGACTACTACATCTATCATAGCCTTCAACTGTGATGACAACAAAGTTATGGGGCTTTCTTCGGCGACAGGGGCTGCTGAAAGAGGAATCTCTGGCAAAGAGATCTTAACGTCTTGCTCAGTAGTGTTCCCACAGATGGTGTCAACTGATGTGGATGGTCCGGATTTTTCTCCTCCTCGTGAAGGAGACACTGACGTCAAGGAGGCTTAGGGTTCTCTCCGGCTGCAACAGTAAAGAGTGATGGATGAGGATGAAGGGAATACACGTCACAATGAGCAGTAACACGAGATTTAATGTGGTTTAAAATTCTAATTCCTACTCCACGGGGTGAGCTCTCAAGCGAGCTACGGTGTTAAACACCTCAACTATAAAACCTCTCCTTCTCAGAAGTACTTCCGGGAGGTGGAGAAAACCTCTTACAAGTTTTATCATGTACAATGTAAATAGATGAATACAATGTATCTCTCCTCTTCTCCTTTCTTCCTCTTACTCTTCAATCTCGCTTCTCCCCCCTCTCTAAAAGTTCCTTCCGTCTTGGTCCAGTCACCTCCTCCCTCCTTGGATGATTCCAGTGGAATTGAATTGGCCAGCTCCCTTCTTCCTCCTTCTTTTCCTTTTATCCTCGCTCCTGACAGCCCATTGTGATGTAACCAACCATCCCCATCATCGTTCCCCTGGCCAGCCCTTTTCCGCCTTAGGAACAATTCTGTTAAGTGGATAAGAAATGGAGATTCATGGGAATATTATGTGGGGTCCTAATTTGTTATGTCGTATCACAAACTCTCATAAGTTAATGTACATAGGCATGTTCTATCCTTCATCTTTACCCTCTCTGTTCCCCTTGATGGTCTTTATTTTTCTCCAACCATCTCCCCTGACTAACTCGGTCCTCCTTTTCAGCTATGAGGCTTATTCCTTCGCACTTCCCCTAACTCTCTGAGTCACTTCCCCGAGTCGTCCCTCGACTTACATCCCGAGTTATTCATCTGGCTTCCTTTGGCCCTCAAACTTTTCCGTCCTACTTCATATTGTTACCCTATCCCTTCGGTCTACTTCCCTTGATTAGGTGTAGTTGGTTTAAGTAGCATATCACACATGACCTTTCCCGTTCCAATCGATCGTTATTTTAATATTTATCCTTCAAATCAGGTCACAGTTATAAAAAAATTTCTAGTAGATAAATTTTTAATCTTACAAATTAATATGACCATGTTCGTACATATATAATTTTTATTTAAATTTATACAAAAATAATTTATAAAATAGAATAATCCAACTAGAGAATATAAATTTATAAAATAAAATAATCATGTCTATAAAGAAAATATAATTTTAAATTTATAAAAAATATTTTTATTTAATAAAATAAATCAAAGAAAGGAAGTTAGAAAAAAAAAAGTTGGTCTTGTCTTTTCTTTTCAAATTTATTATAGAACTATAGAACTGCACATAACTACGTACTTATGCATTGTCAATAGTCATTTATATATAGTCAATAAAATTTATTTACTTTGAGAATTTTTCAGAAGAAAAACATACATCTTACATCAATTAAATTTTAATTATTGGATAAGACTAGAGAAAATAGGAAATTTTAATTTGTTAATTCAATTTAGGTAAAAATCAAATGATACCCTTTATTTAAAAAAAAAAAAAAAAGAAATGAGATGTTTCGTAAAAAAGAATTTGAACAAATATAATTCATAAAAACTATTATTTAAATTTTTTTAATCATATTCATAAAAGTATTATTTTTATTTAAATTTATAAAAGAATATTTTTTTCAAAAACATTAATAACATAAAAAATATCACATCCATAAATTCATAAGAAAACTATTTATAATTTTATAGAAATATTTAACACAATAAAGAAATGCTTGCAACTAATAAAAGTAAAAATAATAATAATTTAAATTCATAGAAAAATAATTTGGCAATTTCCGTTGATATGCTTTTGAATTTATAAAATAAAATTAATCATATTTTAAATAAATTTAAATTTTTATAAAATAATTTATAATTTATTTAATTAAAAAATCCCGTGAATCCTTAAACAAATATACATTAGAAAAAAAAATTATATTTTTAACTCCCTTTTAAGATTTTTTTTTTTTAAAAAAAAAAAAGACATCTTTAAAAGTTGATTTTTGCTCATTCATATTAACTAAAGAAACAGTAAAATTAAAAATAATCAGTTAATAATTGTATTGTCAATTAGTCGTTTATACGATGAATAATATTTGATTAATTAATTATTATTGTGCAAGTTTGGCCAACCACCATCCCAACTCGTATCGAATGTCAAAAACATTTGTCAGATTTGAAAATTTTTCCTTTAATTTACATCTTTTTTATAATCTTAAAAGTCTTTCTCATGAAAAAGATATATCCAATATGATTTTTTTTCCCCATAAATTCTTCCTCTGATAAAGTTTTATTTAATATATCTTAACAAGTATTCTGATCACTTCTTCACAATTAATTTCTGGTATAGAGGCTCTCTTTTTCTCATAAGGGCAAACAGAAGTCGATAAGAATACAAGCATAGGTTGGAAGTATTTCAGTACAAATTCTGATCTGGCCTTGAGCTGTTGATTCATCCGTCTCAAAAAATGGCAATGGTGTTACAGTTTTTTGTTTCAAGGTACCTTGGCAAATTATCTGATTTTATCGAGGAAGAGATATGTAAAGTGTTAGGGGTTAGAGAAGAAATTGAGAGACTTCATAGAAAATTATCAAGAATCAGTCCCTATATTCAAGATGCAGAAAAAAGAAAAAATAGAGATGCTGCGATCAACAATTGGGTGAAGGAATTAAAAGACGTAATGTATGATGCAGAAGACATAATTGATCTTTGCATGGTCGAAGGTGGAAGATTATTGGAAGCTCGACCATCTGCTTCTTCCGGGGCATGCTCTCCCGTCAGCTTGCTTTCATCTTGCTTTCAGTGTTCTAAGTTCCGCAGAAACATTTGGAATCAGATAAAAAGAGTTAATGATAGACTCGAAGAAATCAAGGAGGACAATAATGTAGTACCCAGGTTAGTAGCTCATGAAAACAAAGACTTCCAAATTAACTCACTAAGGACGTCATCTCCCACTTCTCCTACACATGTGGTGACTGATATTGTAGGGACACAAATTGATGCGGCGGCCCAAAGGCTAATTTCGGAGATAGAGCAAAGCGAAAAAAAGTATAGTGTGTTGGGAATTTCTGGGATGGGTGGAATTGGCAAGACCACTCTAGCACAAAAAATATTCAACGATGAAATGGTAAAAAAACAGTTTCCAAAAACAGTGTGGCTACATGTATCCAAGAATTACTCTCCAATAGAGATACTCAAACAGGTATTGCGAGGTGTAGAAGGGAATGATGATGGTGTTCAAAGTAGAGCAGAAATCGAAGGAAGAATTATTCCTCTTCTTTCAGAAAGTTTGCTTCTTGTGCTGGATGATATATGGACTGCAAATGTATGGAGAGATTTGCTCAGAAATCTCATATTGAATGGATCTTGTAGGACTGTTATCTTATTTACCACTAGACGGAATGATGTGGCCACAGAAATGAGAGCTGATTTTGTACACTCTGCTGAGAAAATGGACAAAGATAGTTGTTGGGGATTAATTAGAAAGATTGTTTTTGGAGATGAGGAGGATGTAATAATTTCTGAATTGAAAGAAGTTGGTATGGAAATTGTCAGTAAATGTGATGGTCTTCCTCTGGCAGTCAAAGTGATGGCTGGTGTTTTATTTCACAAGGAAAGAACTAAGAGGGAGTGGGAAAAAGTTATTGAAAGTGATTTTTGGTCAATGAAAGAGATGGAAGATGAGCTATCAAAGGCTTTATACTTGAGCTACGATGATTTACCTAGTCACCTCAAACAATGTTTTCTCAGTTGTGCTTTCAACCGTGACATATCATCTCGAAGGGACATAATCCGACTGTGGGTGGCCGAAGGGTTTGTGATTGAACAATCAGATGATTTGATGGAAAATATCGCAGAAGACTACTACAAAGAACTTATTGCAAGAAACCTTTTGCAATTTGATTTTAGAAATTTAGCTGAACGAAAATTTGTTATGCATGATGTCTTACGATCTTTTGGGGAAAAACTGATGGAAGAGGAAGGTATTATCATTAATGATGCTCGATGCACAAATACAAATTTTTCGACAAAGATTCGTCGTTTGTGCATCTCAAACCAAAGTGATGTGTTATCTCTTCCCAATGTGATACTAGAGCAAAAGTGTCTGAGAACCCTACGCCTCGTTAATTGCCCTCAATTCGAGCGAATAGAGAATCAGGCATTTGAAAGCTTACAGCGTCTCAGAGTATTGGATTTGCGTGATACATCAGCAGACAACCTCCCAGATTCTCTTAAGAAACTGAGTCATCTAAAATACTTGGATCTTGATCGAACAAAGATTAGAAGGCTTCCTGAATCCATTGAGTGCCTTGTAAACCTGCAAACTTTGAATCTCTCGGGGTGTGAATCACTGCATGAACTTCCAAAGGGCATCACAAGGTTGAGCAATTTGAGGCATCTTCGAATTTCGAATACTCCGCTCACCCATCTTCCAAAGGGAGTTGGGAAGTTGAAAAATCTCAATGATATTCATGGATTTTTGGTCGGCCATTGTGACTCCGTGAGCAGGATGGACGGAGGTTGTGACTTGGACGAGTTGCAATCTCTGTGCAACTTAATTGTTCTGTTTATTGGTAAATTGGAAAGGGCAACAACGAGAGGAAACAGAAACTTTGTGCTTGCGAACAAAACATTTCTTAGGAGATTGAAACTCGGATGGACAAGGAATAATAATGAAAACAATGAGGAGCAAATCACTGAGGCGGAGAGTATATGCAACCAACTCAGTCCTCCTGCGACCCTAAAAGAGCTTGGCATCCACAATTTCCCTGGCCGGCAGTTTCCAGAGTGGATGGCGTCCGTACATTCTTTGGCTGACTTAACATTTTTGTATCTTCGCAATTTTCCATCCTGTACGCTGCTGCCTCCATTGGGCCAACTACCCAATCTTAAACTCCTACGCATTGAAGGAGGAGAAGCAATCAGGAGTATTGGGCCTAAATTCTTTGGTTGTAGAACGCCTGCATTCCCAAAACTTGAGGATCTAACATTTAAAAACATGCTGAATTGGGAAGCGTGGGTATTGCGTGATGCAGAGGATGTTGTGGTACCTAACGAGGATGTTCGTGCAAGCAATCTAAAGTTGTTTCCTAATCTGAAATCATGTAACATCATCCGCTGCCCAAAGCTGAAAAATAGCATCCTTCCCTCAACTAGCTATTTGAAAATTAATAACTGTCCAAAATTGGAATATGTGGAGAAGGTTGGCATGTGGCAGGAATTGGATGTTATCTTCCCCATCTATATGCAACAGCTTCCACAGTGGGTGTCAAGCTTGATTAATGCCACTTCGCATAGTTTGCAGCTATTTTACATGGAATGCAATTCACTTCTACTAGATAGTTGCAGTAAGGGGAAGCAAAATTGGCACATCATTCAACAAATTCCAAAAGTTACTATTAATAGCATTGATCGGCAAACACGCTTATTGCTCAGTAAGGACTCGTACAAATACGAAATAAAGAATGAGTTTGGACGTTTCATCACCTTTGTAAGTCCTCTCATCGTCTATTTTTTTTACTATAGCTTATTGGATACCTTTCAATATTGTTGGGAAAAAAAAACTTGTACAACTATTTTATTCCATGTACAGGATCAATCAATTTTATCAGAAATCTCCGAAGAGACAGGAGGACAGGATCAATCAAGCTTCCATGGCTAATTGTTTCCTCCATTATGATCAAGGTTAGTAATTAATTAATGGTGAATTTATAATATCATGACAAATAAAATATACTTGTTTCTTTATTTCTACTTGAAGGTCGCTTATTGGAATTGGTATAATTTGATCAAAGCGCATATTTCCACTAGATGGTATTGATGTTTGGTGACGCACTGCTTTTATCTATACATAATTTATCCTCGGATTCTAATGTTAGTTGGCATTTCTGCCTTTTATTTGTCTAAATCTACTTTTTCACGGAAAAAGATTAATTGTCTTTATATTTAGAATAGATATTTTGAATTGTGTATTGTAATCTGTAAGCTACTTATTTGTGTCTACTTCCTCATAAATGTTTTGAATGGTACATTGAAAGTCATAAACTATTTAATGATATTGCATATTGTAAACAGCTTATTTGCGCTCTCTTCCGTTGTTTACTCAAAACTTATGAGGATTTCTATGGACACATTTTGATGTTATTGAGAAAAATAAAATAAAATAATTCAATTCATTCTTTTCTCATTTGTTTGTTATATCCAACATAACATAGTATTTTTCATCTTTCTCTCTCACATTCAACCCCACTAAGCAAAATATCTTTTATATGGTATAATGTAAGAGTGACCACGATTCGGTTCAAATCATGAATCGAATCGAAAAAATCAAATCAAATCGTTTTTTCAATTACGGTTCGAAATCAAAATCAAATCGAGCATATAGTTGATTCTAGTTCTTAAATTTTTAGAAATCGAATTAAAATCAAAGCGAATCGAATTGAAGCTGAATCGAGTATTTTTTTATTAAAATTGAGATTGAATTTTTAAAAATAATTTGATATTTACTTTTGAAAAAAAATTAAACTCATTCAAAATTCAAATATTTATTAGTGTGTCACAATTATAATAATAAATATGTATAAAAATCAAAATTAAAATCATTTAAAATTCATATTTTGTATTATTACATCATAACAATCAATGTGCAAATATACATAAAAATTAAAACATTCAAAATTTAAAATTTAAAATCTCCACTTATAAAATTTAAATTTAAATATAATTTAAATTAAAATAAATGGACCGAATTAATGAATTAAAGAATAATATACTTAAATCGCCTATTAAAAAAATGAGATTTAAAATTAAATAATTTAAATTTCGATTTTAAATGGTTCGAACTGAAACTGAATCGTAAAGAACCGAAACCGTGTTCAATTCTGATTTTGATAGATGATGAATCAGAATCAGCGGTTCTAAAATCAAAACAGAATCGTTAGAAATCGGAACCGAAATCATTGATAAGTGATTCAGTTCCGTTTCCATTGAATGATAAATCGGAATCGACAATTTTAAAATCGAAATCAATGATTTCGAAATTATGATCACCCCTAGTATAATGGTCCTCGAATAAGTCAAAAGTTGAGAGAGATATAGAAATGGTAAAGAGAAAAAGCACATTAATGCATTATCTATATCTTTTTCTTTTTAATTTGTTTATCGTCATTGATTATAGGTGAAGTTCAAACAGAAAGAGAATGAGAGAGATTATAAAAAGTACAATTTTTCCTCCCTCCTCAAATTCTTTCACTCTTTTCTTCTTATCTTCTAAACAATTTTTTTTTCACTTCTCTTCTCAGCTACTTTCCCTTCCTCCCTTCAGTTCTTTCTCTCTTCCTCAGTATACAGCCTGAAAAGTAGGGGAAACACCAACCAGAGATAGGAATATAAATGAAATCCATGTGAGATCGGACCCATAACCCTGCGCAGACAAACAAAATTTCAAGTATGCAAATATTCTCAACAAAATGTGATGATGCAACAACATCTCTTGCGTGCAGTTCGACAACTCGAACAAATAAATTCATCTGGTAGGATTCGACTTGTGGCAGTTGATCGAGGGAATACTGAAGTGGATTGCTTGCCTTGGTTTCTCTTATTCTGGCAACTGTCAATGGCGATGTAACATGTAATCCTTTCAGTATGTTTCAGTACAATTGATAACTCACTCAAGTTTCTCCTTTTATAGCAACTGAAAGAATGATATTGTGAAAGATTGCTGGTGCTCCAGCTTGTGATTCCAGCAGGGGCAAACCTATGTTTTTTATAACTTGAACAACAATATCATCTAAGACAAACTTTTCACACCTTCGTTATACAAAGAATAAAGAGATGGCTTCCGAAATGATATGAACAAGAACATTCTGATGCTGGCTGAGTACGTGGATTGTCATGGGTTTTGAGGACATGCCTGCATCGAAGAAGCCTCTGTAAAACTTGCGATCGATATTTATTCTTAAAAAAATGATTCTTTAAATTTGAAGAACCTAAAAAAGATCTAAGATAGAAAAAAAAAGTGCACATTTTTATTTATGTCATCGAAAAGGATAATTGTTTTTAAATATTTATCCTTTTTCTTTTTACATTCCTCACCATCGATCCTTCCGTTAATGTTAAAGGAAGGTAAATCATAAGAGATTATGTGACTCGTTAGTTAGAAATGACAGAAGACTTCCAATTCAAGATAAGAATTTTAGATTTCATCTCGAAAATCGATCACTATCCATCTATAATAATATTTGTTGTGTAGTTTCTCCTTCTGAGGGGAGAGCTGCTGCACTGGCTTCAGACAGTCCTTTCAGCATCGGTGAAGTCGATTCAGCAGAGCCGATCTGAAAGAGTCGATTCGACAGAGTCAATTTGAAGAGCTGATTTGGTAGAGCTGCAGAGTCGGATGGCAGAGACGCAGAGTCGGATCGCAGAGCTGGATCGCAGAGGTGAATGGTAGAGCCGCAGAGCCGAATGACATAACCGAATGGCAGAGTCACAGATTCGGATGGCAGAGCCGCAGAGCCAAATGGCAGAGCCGGATGGCAGAGCTGAATGACAGAGTCAAATGACAGAGTCGGATAGCAGAGTTGAATGGCATACTCGGACAGGTCGGAGAAGTGCTCGGTTATTCCGTAGTACTACTCGGTGTCGAGGCCTGTGGTTTCCACAGTGTCCATAAAACAGATTCGCCCCCTCTTTCGTGCCTTCAAAGGTGATGGACGACTATTTCTCAGGATACAACGACAAAACCGAGTGAACAACGAAAGCACAGGTCATTTTCGGCGAACTGACTACACCAGAAAGCTATCAACGGCGCAGGGGGAAAAAGGAGGAGAGATGGAGAAAAATTAACTCATATCTCCAACGCTTCCTCTTTTATAACTTCGTAGCATATCTCCAATTAATTGCATAATTAATGGCTCACTTTTGAAATGTTTGCAATCAACTCGGTCGTACGCCAAACAATCATCAATGCATGTGTTACAAAAAGAAAATGGAACGGATTCGCAAATAGTTGGTGGATCCACTTGGGCAAATCATGCCTTGGTCGATCGTACATTCGACGCGCAAGTCGCGCTCGCGCATGAGTCGCCTTGCGGTAGTGCAATCCGGGCCCTGAATTCGTACCCCCCCCCCTGCGCACCCACGCGTGAGAAAGAGTCTTTTCCCTTACATATGTTCACAATTACAATGCTTGTGATACATTATAAACCAATCAAGTTATCCCTCAACTTCCAATGTGGGACTAAACTTCTCCACAAGAGGGTTTCTCCATCCTTCCATTTCCTTGTTTCCATTCACATTTTCAACAATCCCCCACATGAATGGAAACTGATATGTGATAGCTCTCAACAGTAAAGTCCGACATAGGATAGGTAGGTTTTATCCTTTGTACCTTCCCTTATGATAATATGTTTGCTTACTGGTTGATTTAGTAGACGCGATGTCTTTGAACTATTCGACCCTTCATATAAGCATTGACACATTTCACACAGGACTTTCCCTAATGTCCTTCAGTTCTCATGAGTGTGTTCGTTCTTGGCCATGAACACGCCTGGTTCTACGAGAAGATTTAAGATTTGTGCCTTCTAAATCCCTTCGTAGCGGCCCCACTTCTTTCTCACATAGATGACCCTTTTAAGAGTATTCCATACCGCTCTATTGGATCATTAAAAGTCATATGTTTATCCTTCATCTTATCACTGTTTCATTATCTCATAACCCCCACAGTGATCCTTCTTAGTCGATGCAGTTAGGTTGTCCCTTTGAACCTAGTTCTTGGGATCTCCAATCTCCATAGGTTGGGTTTCCTTTGCACCAACATTCGTTATCGACATCAAACCCATCCTTCGAGATGAGCTCGCAACTAACTCTCTATTTAACCCTTTGGTTAGCGGATCCGCAAGGTTATCCTTTGACTTTACATAGTCAATAGTGATAACTCCCGTTGAGAGTAGTTGTCTAATAGTGTTATGTCTATGATGCATATATCTAGACTTTCCATTATACAAATGACTTTGTGCCCATCCAATCGCTGACTGACTGTCACAGTGTATGCATATCGCGGGCACGGGTTTTGGTCATCTAGGAATATCTTCAAAAAATTATCGTAACCATTCAGCCTCTTCACCACATTTGTCAAGAGCCACAAACTCAGATTCTATCGTGGATCTAGTTATTATGGTTTGTTTAGAAGATTTCCATGACACAATTGCACCCCCTAAAGTGAACAAATATCCACTTGTAGACTTAGAGTCTTTCACTTCAGATATCCAATTAGCATCATTGTATCTCTCGATCACAGCTGGATATCTTGTATAATACAACCCATAATCACGAGTATACCTCAATCTCAGTACTCTTGTTATCCCTTTCCACTACTCAACACCGAGATTACTCGTGTTTCTACTCAATTTGCTTACTACGTAGGCTAAGTCTGGTGGTGTATAATTCATTAGGTACATCAGACTTCCAATCACTCTGGAGTACTCTATCTGAGAGCTACTCTTTCCTCGATTTTTCGATAGATGTTGACTCATATCTATCGGAGTTCATGCCAACGCAGCATCATTCTTGTTGAACTTCTCAAGAATCTTATTAACATAGTGAGACTGGCTGAGAACAAGTCTTTCAGCTATTCTAAGAATTTTAATTCCTAGAATCATATCAGCTAGGCCCATGTCCTTCATGTCGAATCTTGAATTCAATATTTTCTTAGTGGATTTAATTATCTTATCATTATTTCCAATGATAAGTATGTCATCTACATAAAGACATAAGATGACAAAACCATCTTCCATGTTTTTACTGTAGATACATTTATCACACTCATTGATTCTAAATCCATTATTTAGCATGACATTGTCAAATTTTTCATGTCACTGCTTAGGAGCTTGTTTCAAGCCATACAGTGACTTGACCAATCTACATACCTTATTTTCCTGTCCAGGAGTAGAAAAACTTTCAGGTTGTTCGATATAGATTTCATCTTCTAAATTTCCATTTAGAAAAGCGGTCTTCATATCTATTTAATGTATTTCCAAATTCCACAATATGACAATTGCTAATAACACTCTAATAGAGGTTATTCTTGATACCGGAGCATATGTATCAAAATAGTCAAGGCCTTCACGCTGTCGGTAACCTTTAATTACCAATCTAGCCTTGTATTTATCTATTGTGTCATTCGATTTCTTCTTTCTCTTAAAAATCCACTTACAGCCTAATGACTTACTTTCCGGAGGAAGATCCACAAGCTCCCAAGTATGATTTTGTAAGATAGATGTGATCTCAGATGCAATCGCTTCTTTCCAGTGAGGTACCTCAGAAGATCTTAGAGCTTCTGGATAGCTCTATGGTTCACTTTCCAACATGAAAGTGATAAAATCCGATCCAAAGGATTTTTCCGTACGAGATCTTTTACTCTGACTAGGCTCTAGCTCTACTGGTTCACCCTTATTCTCTTCTTCTTGCGTTTCAAAGGTCCTTTTTGAGGAATTTGCTTCCTCTCTAGATTTATATGGAAACACATCTTCGAAGAATGAAGTATTTCTCGATTCAATTATTGAGTTCTTATGTATTTATGGAATTAGCGACTCATTCACTAGAAATCGATAGGCACTGCTATTATGTGCATATCCTTGCAGGACTTGTCTTAGAACTGGACAATTGCTTTTATGTTTCTTCGTTGATAAAGAACATCATTTCTATTTCTTGTTTAAATAGAAATGGGTACCATTTGACTTTTAGTAACAATTGTTGTTACATAACTTTGAATGGAGTTCTTTATGGGACTGGAACTTTAAGCAATGGTGTTTATACGTTGGACATATCCAGTGACATTTGCAATATCGAAGCGAGCAACAAGCGTGCTCGAAAGGATAATCAAATAGACTCCTACATGTGGCATTGTCATCTTGGCTATGTAAGCAAGAAATGCATGTCCGAATTACACCGATGTGGAATTCTGGAATCGTTTGAATTGGATTCATACGATACATGTGAATCATGCTTAAAAGGAAAGATGACTAAGTTACCTTTTACTGGAAAAGGTGAACGAGTGGGAGAGTTACTAGGTCTAATACATACTGATGTATGTGGACCTATGTCAACTCAAGCTTTAGGAGGCTATAGCTACTTCATTACCTTCACCGATGATCACTCACGGTTTGGGTATGTGTTCTTGATGAAACACAAGTCTGAAGCCTTTGAAAGGTTCAAAGAATTCAGAAATGAAGTAGAGAAACAACATGACAAGAGTATTAAAATACTTCGATCGGATCAAGGTGGTGAATACTTAAGTCAAGAGTTTCTTGATTATCTAAGAGACAATGACATATTGTCTCAATGGACTCCGCCATATACACCATAGCATAATGGTGTATCTGAGAGGCGTAACCGGACCTTATTGGACATGGTCAGGTCAATGATGAATCATGCGAATCTTTCCAAGTCCTTTTGGGGCTATGCACTTCAGACAGCTGTTTACTTGTTAAACATAATGCCAACCAAGGTAGTCTCTACTACTCCATATGAGATATGGAATGGTAAGAAACCTCATGTATCTTACTTGAAGATATGGGGTTGTCCATCTTATGTGAAGCGGACTGTATCAGACAAATTGGATGCTAAGTCTGATAAATGTCTATTTATTGGATACCCTAAGGAAACAAGGGGTTACCAATTCTATCATCCTGTAGAACAAAAGGTGTTTGTTTCAAGGCATGCTGTGTTTCTAGAGAAAGAGTTTCTCTTGCAAGAAAACAGTGGGAGTGTCGTCGAGCTTGAGGAGGCTCGAGAGACTCAAATAGACATTGATGAGATACCTGGTGAAGCACAATAGTTGATAACTCATAGTGATGAGCAATCGGCTGGACCTACTGTAACACCACATCTTCGTAGATCTGGTAGAACACGCAACATTCCTTCATTAAAGCGAATGTTCCAAGGTCTTGAAGCTTGCTTCAATCCATAAATGGACCGATTAAGCTTTCACACAAGATGCTCTTTGCCCTTAGCAATGAATCCCTCTGATTGCTTCATATAGATGTTCTCCTCAAGACTTTCATTAAGGAAAGCTGTCTTGACATCCATCAGCCACATCTCATAATCCATATGAGCTGCTATGCATAAGAGCTCCCAGACCTGAATTGAATGCATAGATTCAATCTCAGTATTCATTGCACTTTGCAAAGATGCTGCATCTATATCTTGGATTGCCTCGTCATATGTCCAGGGATCAGGTTCATGTTCGCCAGGGACCAAATCGGAAGATTCTCCCAAGAACATGAATCTATCAGGCTGTCTCACAACCCTCCCACTACGACGAGGTATCACCTGTGTATCCTCTGTGACACGCGGTGCAGTGACATGTGGTATATCCTCTTGTACCGGTGATCAAGTCGGACTTCTGATCGACTCCTCGAAGAACAATCCTACTCGTGGGCTTGTGGTTCATCACATAGTCCTCCTCTAGAAATCTGGCATTCGTACTAACGATCACCCTCTAATCTCTAGGACTATAAAACAAACCACCAATCGTTCCCCTAGGATAGCCAACAAACAAGCGCACTTCTGTACGAGGTTCCAACTTACCAACATCAGCCTTCAGCAGATGTGCTGGACTCCCCATATCCGAATATGTCTTAGACTAGGCTTCCGCCCAGTCCACAACTCTGTGGGAGTAGAAGGCACTAATTTAGATGGAACCAAGTTCAGAATGTACACCGCCGTATCTAGAGCATATCCCCAGAACGAATCTGGCAAGTCAGAATAACTCATCATCAATCTAACCATCTTCATAAGAGTCCTATTCCTTCGCTCTGCTACACCATTCTGCTGGGGTGTGCCAAGTGCAGACAATTGAGATTGAATCCCAGCCTCTGATAAGTAATTCCTAAACTCTCCCAAGAGGTATTCACCACTACGATCAGATCGTAGTGTCATCTTGAATAATTGTCTATGAAAAAGACGAAATATTCAAAATTACCTCTTGCCTGGATAGACATAGGACCATACGAATCAGAATGAACCAATTCCAACACATCTTTGGATCTATACCCCTTGGCCTTGAAAGGCCTCTTGGTCATCTTACCCTCCAAGCAAGATTCGCAGGTTGGGAGATCCTCCACCACTAATGAACCCAAAGGTCCATCAGCTTTCAACCTTTGAATTCTGCTCAGGTTAATATGACCAAGTCTAAGATCCCAAAGATATGTTTGATTCATCTTCGAAGGTACTTTTCTCTTATCGGAATTAGAAGATGAGTTATAAACTTCAATTTGCATCGTGGGAGCTTGTGGTTCAAGTTATAAATTTCCTATCTATGTACCTGAATAGATAATGTCCCTATTCCTTTTATAACAAATCTGTCATTAAAAGGAATAGATTATCCATCCATAATTTAGAAACCGAAAGTAATTCTTTCTAAATAAAGGTACATAAAGAAAATTCTTAAGAACCAAAAACTTTATTTTTCTCAAAAGATAAATAAAACATCTCCCACTGCAATAGCCGCCATCTTTATGGCATTGTCCAAGTAAATGGTAATATCCCCTTTAGCTAGTCATCGGGTTTCCTGGAACCCCTGCAAAGTATTGCAGACATGATTAGTGGCTCCCATACCTACTCACCGGGTGCCGGTAGATAATGCCTCTAACCATGTTTCAACGACTGGACCAAAGGATATACTTTTGTTCTGCTTTGGATTGGGACAGTCCTCCTTCCAATGTCCATCCTGCTTGTAAGTGAAGTACTTGCCTTTCGGCTTCTTCACTTCTCCCTGAGATCCTCCCACCACGTTTGCTCCACCTTGTTTCTCCTTCTTCTTGCCTTTCGGCTTAGAAGTAGAAATCTTTTTGAGCAACCATGGCTTGAGGACACTCTTGGAAGAGTGCATACATGTACTTCCTAGTAGATAAGACAATATCTGGATTCTTTTCCAATCAACATTATTTGGGTACAGTAAGTTTATTTCTTTTAGTATCACAACAAGTGGACTGAAAGTCATTTTGAAAATCCTAGGAATCACATAGATCATTACTTTAGATTTCAAATATTATTGATTCCTCAAAACAATAAAATTCTGAAATCAACCAACACCTCAAAACACCGAATATACTGCCATGTGACGATAATGAATTCTACATTTTGTAAGAAGAGGTTTTACCCATTAATTTTATTATCTTGTCAACCTTACTTTTTGACAAATAAAATTAATAGTTGGTTCCTCTTTGGCCCTACAAATAAAAGCAGTGACTCCGATGGGGAGGATACCTTTATTTGCATCTAAGTGTGCACCATTACACGATACTAAGGGAATTATTTCGGATTATGTGCCTTACCGCTGTGGAAGTACACACGCTCCTAGATAATTTCCTATAACCATTATTTGACCTAGTGATCCACAAACAAACTCATCCGCAGGGAGGAAGGCACTCAGAGCCGACACGCAAGTTTGTTGCATCACACGTCAAATTGTAATGGAGGTCGCGGGAATTAATTAAAATATCCCTCTCCCACTTAGTAAATTGAAAATAAGGAATTTTAAAGCATACACAACATGCATATAAAACAAATAAGCAATAAATATGGAAAAAACATAATTTTTCCAACTATTATGGCATTGTTCTCCAATACGCATCCCATCGTGTCACCACCTCGTCCGCTCCATCTTTTCCCGTGCGCCAGTCACCAAAGAGATCCGAGCCGAGATAAACTATTTTAATTTACATCCATCGATCCTATACTCCACGAAGGAGTGTACAAATAATCTAGATCAAAAGTAAACTAAAATGAGTGGCTAAACAATGCCGTATTTAATTACAAAAAAGTTCCAACGGGACTCTCACCAGTCGACTATCAACATTGGCGATCATTTGCCATTATGGTCGATTGCCCGATCGGCTCACGGAGCATCGTGCTCGCGATTAAACCAAGAATCGATTGCCGTCCCTTAGCAATGACATCATCCAATCGCTCGATGAGCGATCATTGCGGAGAGCAATTTTAGCTCTAAAATGGCAGTCAAACTATAGTCGACTCACGACAGTCGAACCGGCCATAATGCTAGTCAACTGTTAACCTCAAACATGAGATTTTAACCCAAGTATGGTTCCCCCATACTTGCTAGACCACCCTTAGCCTAGACCTAAGCCTTCTAGCCACCTCTATCAGCCTCATGCCTCTCGGATCCCTCCAAGTCATCCATGACTTGTTCATCCATTGCGTTAGCCTTTAGGTGCTTCCATCGGCTATGTCATGCTAACGGTGTCTACATTGCCAAGGCACATTGGACTTACGCCGCCAAGACTCCACTTGGACTTTACGCCGCCAACCATTGGACTTATGCTGCCAAGACTCCCGCTTGGACTTTACGCCGCCAATATTAAACCCCTTGGACTTCTCAAATGCCAAGGCTCAAGCTTGGACTTTCCCTTGTCAACCCATGTCGGACTTTCCATGCCAAGACCCATGCTTAGACTTTTCCTTACCAAGACCCATGCTTGGACTTTTCCCTTGCCAAGACCCATGCTTGAACTTTCTATGCCAAGTGCTCAAGACTTGGACTTTCCATGCCAAGTACCTATAACTTGGACTTTCCAATAATGTGGTCAAATCCAATCAACCATCAAAGTCTCTCTTGAGTCAAACTCGAGTCTGATCAATTATAACCTGGGTCGATTGTATAAACAATCTCCCCAAAATATTAACTGACATCAATGTCAAACATACTATGTCAAACATCAAAACATCACTCGAGTCAAACTCGAGTCTGGTCAATCGTGACCTGGGTCGATTGCACCAACAATCTTTCCCTTTTTGATGTTTGACAAAACAAACCTTGAGTTAGGCCCCTAACTCAAATTCCCTTACCAATTTTCCAAATTGGTAATTTAACCTTCTCCCCCTTTTTGACATACATCAAAAAGGTCTTCTCTCCAAGGAGGTCAATGTCTCATGTCCCAATGAGATCTTACAATCTCCCCCTTGGTCCACTAATATCTAGGATGCCTATAATCTTTCTAGTGATAAGTCCCATATCACCCAAGAGAGGCAATCTTATACACTCTCCCAATTTCCAAATTGGGTATCTCAAAATCTCATCAATTTTTCCAATTGATAACATTCTCCCCATAACTTCTCCCCTTCAAGAAGAAAAATACATCCATCATCCCAAGATGGATAACTCCCCCTAAAGACTTGCTCCCCTTGACCATTGCACTAATAATGTCCTTGGAAAGTCCCTAAGCCAATAGGAACTCTAAACCATCAAAATTAAGGTTCAAAGTTCAAACATGAACTCTTCCACCCTTAAATTTGATAATTTAACCTAACACCTCTCCAAATCCATATCCAATGGATTTTTATCCTTTATAATGCTTCCCAAAGCATATCCTAGGATTAGGAGTGGTTAGGGATCTTAACCGTAGCTAAACACGGGCTAAACAAATCTAGTTCGACTCTCTTACGATCATGCCACTCACATCAGTCGATTGCCTCCCAAGGCAGTCAACTGATGCCTAAAATTTCCGAATTTCAGTTATCAGAGACGGATTTTGAAAAATCATAAATAATTATATGTAATTCAAAAAATTATAAAATTTGAAACATATAATACCTATGACCAATACAATGGGTGAAAAATATTTGAAAATTATTTTATCCATAAAATATCAAAATTGATACAAAATCCAAAAGTGAATAAAAACTTCTAAGTTTTAGCTCACTTTGTATCAATCTCATCAATGGTGATTGCTATCAAAAGATAGACTTCACCAAGATTTTTCAAAAGGATTTTAAAATGTTTTCAAAACCTTATTTTGGATCATATTCCTTGGGCTCAATGTACATGACTTATACACAAGCTTTCCCAATGATCCACCTTTGAATTAAGATGAGTTGCACCTTGAACTCAACTCATATCCTAGCATCTCACATGTATCTAGGGTGTATAAATATACATACATGTCAATGTGATGTGAGATGTGGATTTTATTCTCCCTAATCTAGGGTTTCGTGCATTTTTCTAAGGCAACCCTACTTGATTCCCTTATAAATAGGACTCCAAGTCATGTCATTGTCCTTAAATCAATTTTAATCAAATGCATGAATGATTATAACATTAATGATAATATAAATAAGCATATGCTCATAATCACGATGTCATGTCATAATATGAAATCTAAAAACACATGATATTTAATCCTTAATCCTAAACATGATCATGATATATAAATGATAAAAATAAATATGATGTCATGACATGTTATATGACAAACAAGGCATGACAAATAAAAAGTATAGGTATAATAATACCTAAATTTTAATATTAGTTGTCATTCGATATAATTAAGTTTATTTTGTCATATTACTACTAATCTCCCAAGTGTGCCAAAAACCCAAAATGACACACTAACCTTTAAAACTAAATTGTTCCAATTTAATTGATTTTTCATAATTCCAAGAATGTATTAGCACATCCTAAAATCTTTTAGGACCACAATATCAACTCTATTTTCAAGCTCTTAGCATGAGTGTCACCTTCATCATGGTTGAGTTAACTACCCATCCAATCAAGGTTGGCACACCCTAAACTCATCTAGCGTGAGTCAATCACGCTCTTAGGAACCCAAAATATATTTGAGCTCATTGGGTTAATTAGGTATTCCTTAGGGATGACTTCCCTAGATACCGTCCTAATGACCCTCCTAGGCTTGATAGCCTTCTAGGTTGACTCTAGGGGTAACTCCCCTTGCAACTTTCTTAGTGGTCACCCTAGGTTTCTTCGAAACCCTAGCCACTAGGCACTTACCATGGTTACTCTTAGGGATAACTTCCCTAGTAACCTTGGTCTTCCTAGACCTAGTTTGTGTTCCATAATCAAATGGAACACTATGATAAGCCACCTTAGACTTAGGTTTGTGACCCAAACCATTCTTGCCCTTGGATGACTTTTGACTCTTAGGCTCTAGGTGTTGACTTTGAGTCCTAGACTCTTGACTTTGACCATTAGACCCTTGAAATTGATTTTGTATATTCCTAAGGGTCTTTTCTAATTTCTCAAGCCTTGATCTCAAGACTTGATTTTCCATCTCCAATTGCCCAATTTTCGATTTTTGATTAAGTTTTTGGGCATTGCAATTTCCTCTAGGCATATGCCTTGTCCATTTAGGATTAAGACCTAGGTGCTCTTGTATTTTCTTAATAGATTCCCTAGGTAAGGTTTTTCTAGGGACATTAGTCTCAAATTTCTCCTTATTTTTAAAATGACAATTCTTAGCTCCTAAACAAAAGTACTTGTTCCTATTAGCATGCTTTTCATAAATTGCAAGAGAATTAAAATTTCTAACATGCTTTTTAACATTTAAATTAGGAGCATTATTTAGATATACCTTAGGGTTTGCCTTAGAGGCTCCCCCTACTTGTGATGCTCCCCTTTGTCCCTTCTTTTCCCCCTTTGGGCATTGATTCTGATAGTGTCCCGGTTGTCGGCATTTGAAGCAAATGACTTGCTCCTTGCTTTTCTTGGCGGGAACACCGACTTCATTGACTTTTGGCACCGGTGGACTCTTCTTGATTCTTTTAGGACATTTACTCTTGTAATGTCTTACCTCCCTACACTCAAAACAAATTATGTGATTTTTATTTGAACCTACATTGCTTGAGTTACCTAGGGTGGTGGTGGAAGGTGTCGGAATTGGATTTTGAGCTTCTTCATCTTGACCGGATGTTAAAGCTTCTTCTTGATGTTGTTCCGGTGATCTAATCTCCTCCCCCTCAATTCTTGAGGTGGAGGTTTCCTCCAATTCTACTTCTTCTTCATCCTTGGATGTTTATGGTCTCTCAACCTCCAAGTCCTCACTTCCTTGTGAGGATGATGCATTTTCCTCTTCGGTCCCTTCCTCTTGGACCGGTGATGGACTTTCATGGAGCTTGGCCACTTGGCTCATAGCTCATTGACATCTACATAATTACCTAACATACACAAGATATTGTTAGGTATTAAATCAATTAAAAACTTCATTACCTTCTCATTTTTCTCGAAATCTTGGACTTGCTCTTCGGTCCATCTCTTTTTCTCGAGGAATCCACCTTTTGGTCCTCTTGGATAGCTATATTCCTCCATTAAAATGGATCATTCTTCAAAGTCCCTCATCATTAGGAAGTCCTCAATTCTCGCCTTCCATTGTCTAAACCCTTCTTGTCCATAGAAGGTGTAAGGGATCAGTGTGTTGATATCTCATCCTAGTTGCTCTTGAACTTCCATCTTCACCCTCTAGCGTGCTCCCTTAGTTGTTAAACCTTGAAGAGCGGCCTCGCTCTGATACCACTTGTAGGGGATCGTTGGAACGCTAGAGGGGGGGGGGTGAATAGCGCGTGTTGCCATTTGTTGATGGAATTTATTCGTGATCGTGTCTACAAATCGTGTTAGCGCAGCGGAATAATAATAATGAAAGCAATGTCACGAAACACAATCACAAACACAATGGCACGAGATGTAACGTGGTTCGGAACCGAATGGTTCCTACTCCACGGATTGGGTTCATACGAACTCTAGTGATGCCACAAACACCACTAAGCACAATAAACTCCTTCTCAATAACACGTCGAAGGTGAAGAAACCTCGTACAAAGATTACACTAAGTAATACAAAGTAAGACAAGCAAATACAACAAGAATACAACAATCTATGCAAAGAAAACTTTACAAATGCTCTTTGGATTGATTGCTTTTGGTTGCCTTGGACTAGCCTTGAAGGACTGGAAAAGCACCAACTATTCCCCTTCAAATCGCCCAAGAAAATGTTGCTATCGAACCTCCCATGAATAATGCTTTTAACTTGTCGTGGATTTCGATCGCCGATCGATCGCCATAAGGTGTCGATCATCACCCTGTTGTCGTGAGATAACGACTCGATCCATGTTAGAAAAGTTCCAACGGGACTCTCACCAGTCGACTGTCAACATTGGCAGTCGACTACCAACCCCATAGTCGATTGCCCAGTCTGCTACGGTGCATTATGTGCTCGCGATTAAATCCAATGATCGGCCGCGATCGGGCCGATCATTGCCGACATCATCGATTGCTCGATGAGCGCATTGCCAGAGTAATTTCATCTCTAAAACGGCAGTCGAACTCTAGTCGACTAACGACAGTCGAACCGGTCATAATGTCAGTCGACTGTCAACCTCAAACATGAGATTTTAACCTAATTATGTGCCCCCATACTTGCTAGACCACCCTTAGCCTAGACCTAAGCCTTCTAGCCACCTCTATCAGCCTCACGCCTCTCGGATCCCTCCAAGTCATCCATGACTTGTTCATCCATTGCGTTAGCCTTCAGGTGCTTCCATCAGCTATGTCATGCTAACGGTGTCTACACCGCCAAGGCACATTGGACTTACGCCGCCAAGACTCCGCTTGGATTTTACACCGCCAACCATTGGACTTATGCTGCCAAGACTCCCGCTTGGACTTTACGCTGCCAATATCAAACCCCTTGGACTTCTCAAATGCCAAGGCTCAAGCTTGGACTTTCCCTTGCCAATCCATGTTGGACTTTCCGTGCCAAGACCCATGCTTGGACTTTTCTTTGCCAAGACCCATGCTTGGACTTTTCCCTTGCCAAGACTCATGCTTGGACTTTCTATGTCAAGTGCTCAAGACTTGGACTTTCCATGCCAAGTACCCATAACTTGGACTTTCCAATAACGTGATCAACTCCAGTCAACCATCAAAGTCTCCCTTGAGTCAAACTCGAGTCTGGTCAATTATAACCTGGGTCGATTGTATAAACAATCTCCCCAAAATATTAACCGACATCAATGTCAAACATCAAAACATCACTCGAGTCAAACTCAAGTCTGGTCAATCGTGACCTGGGTCGATTGCACCAACACCCCACACTCGTAAGTATTTATAGGATGACTTTCTATCATTCCATAATTTATAAGGGCTCTTGTCTATATCTTTTCGGGGTACCTTATTTAATAGGTAATTTGCTGTCAGAACAACCTCTCCCCATAAATTTTTTGGTAACCCAGAACTTAATAAAAGAGCATTCATCATCTCTTTTAAAGTACGATTTTTCCTCTCTGTAACACCATTTTGTTGAGGAGTATATGGAGCAGTTGTTTCGTGTCTGATTCCATGTTCAGCATATAACTCAGCAAACAGTGAAACATATTCACCTCCTCGATCACTTCGAATCACTTTAATCTTCTTATTAAGATGATTTTCAACCTCAGTTTTATAGAGAATAAATTTCTCTATAGTCTCATCTTTACTTTTCAGAAGATACACATAACAAAATTTTGTGTTTTCATCTATGAAAGTAATAAAATATTTATTTCCACCGCACATTGGAACCCCTTTTAGGTCGCATACGTCTGTGTGGATTAGGTTGAGTGATTCTGTGTTCCTTTCAACATGTTGAAAAGATGACCTTGTCATCTTTGCTTCGACACAAGTCTTGCACTTGTGTTTCGGGTCTAGGAGGAATGTCGGAATGCTTTGTATATTAATTAATCTTTGCAATGAATTATATTTAACATGTTCTAGTCTACTATGCCACAACACAGATGAATCAAGCATATAAGAGGAAAAACTTTCAATTTTATTCATTTTAGGCCTAATGGCCATTACACTGAGCTTAAAAAGCCTATCATTTTCATACCCCCTTGCTTACAAACATTTCACTCTTGGATAGCACTACTATGTCCGACTCAAATACAATGCGAAAGTCATGCTTGCTTAAAAGTGATTCGGACACCAGATTCTTTCGGATCTCCGGAACATACAACACATTGTTGACCAGTTACGTATTACTTCATCTTGGCTACTTTTCCCTGACCTTTGATTTTAGGTTCTTTGAATTCCCCATATCTGATTTGTCTCCATCTTTAACTTCTTCAAAGTCATAGAGTAGCTCCTTGTTGCAGCACACATGTTTGGTGGCTCCTGTATCAATCCACCACTTCCGCGGGTTCGAACCGATGAGGTTCACTTCAGAAATTACGGCGCATAGATCTATGTCCGACCCTTCGCTCACATTAGCCTCCTACTTCTTCTTTGGCTTTCTATAGTCCGAAGATTTATAACCAACATGGTCACAATTAAAGCATTTTCCTGTAAATTTTTTCTTGCTAATGCCTCCTTTAGGCTCTAGTTTGGAAGCCTTTGACTTCTTCCGTTGTGAGCCCTCGCCATGTTTAATTACATTGGCTTTGACCACTGCCTGAGTGAGTGATTGCCTGTCCGAGCTCCTGTTGTCTTCCTCAATCCTGAGTCGGACGATAAGCTCCTCGATATTCATCTCCTTTCTTTTGTGCTTCAAGTAATTCTTGAAGTCCTTCCAGCCGAGAGGGAGCTTTTCTATGATTGCTGCCACCTTGAAGGTCTCACTCAACATCATGCCTTCCGAGTGAATCTCATGCAAGATCACTTGAAGCTCCTAGACTTGGTTGATCACCATCTTGGAGTACACCATTTTGAAGTCCAGGAACCGACCAACAATAAATTTCTTAGCCCCGCATCCTTTATTTTGTACTTCTGATCTAAGGACTCTCATAATTCCTTAGCCGATTTCTTTGTGCAGTATACATTATACAATGCATCTGCCAAACATTTGAGGATATAGTTTCTACAAAGAAACTCTGAGTGTTTCCAAGCCTCCACAGCATTGAAGGTTTGGGTATCCAAAGTACCCTCAGGTACCTTGAGTGGTTCTTCTGTCAAGAACCTAGCCAGATTAAGAGTTGTCAGGTAGAAAAGCATTTTCTGCTGCCACCTCTTGAAATTCAATCCAATGAATTTCTCTAGGCTCTCAGCGTGATTGATTAGGATGGTCCCAATCATCACAGTAGGAGTGTTTACCTGCACTTGTTGAGTAGTAGGCTGCGCTACCGTCATCTCAACTTTGTCCGCCGCCATTGCAACTTGGTCTGCCGCCATTGCAACTTGGTTCGCCGCCATCGCAACAGAGTCAAATCTATTTTAAGATCTGTTGTGTAGTTTCTCCTTCAGAGGGGAGAGTTGCTGTACTGGCTTCGGATAGTCCTTTCAGCGTCGACGGAGTCGATTTAGCAGAGCCGATCCGAAAGAGTTGATTCGGCAGAGCCGATTTGGAAGAGTTGATTCGGTAGAGCCGCAGAGCCAGATGACAGAGACGCATAGTCGGATCGCAGAGCTGCAGAGTCAGATGGCGGTGCCGCAGAGCCTGATCGCAGAGGTGAATGGCAGAGCCACAGAGCCGAATGACAGAACCGAATGACAGAGCCGCAGAGTCGGATGACAGAGCTGAATGGCAGAGCCGCATAGCCAAATGGCAGAGCTAGATAGCAGAGATGAATGGCAGAGCCAAATGGTAGACTCGGACAGGTCAGAGAAGCGCTCGGTTGTTCCGCAGCACTACTCGGTATCGAGGCCTGTGGTTTCCACAGTGTCCTTAAAACAGATTCGACTCTCTTCCGTGGCTTCAAGGGTGATGGACAACTGTTTCCCAGGATACAATGACAAAACCGAGTGAACGACGAAAGCACAGGTCGTTTCCGACGAACTGACTACACCAGAAAGCTATCAACGGTGCAAGGGGAAAAAAGGAGGAGAGCTGGAGAAAAAATTAACTCATATCTCCAACGCTTCCTCTCTTATAACTTCGTAGCATATCTCCAATTCATTACGTAATTAATGGATTAATGGCTCGCTTTTGAAATGTCTGCAATCAACTCGGTCGTTTCAACGCCAAGCAATCATCAATGCATACGTTACAAAAATAAAATGGAACGAATTAGCAAAAGGTTAATTGGATCCATTTGGGAAAATCATGCCCTGACTGGTCGTACATTTGACGCGCGCAGGTCGCGCTCGCACACGAGTCGCCTTGTGGTAGTGCAATCCGGGCCCTGGATTCGCACCCCCTGCGCACCCACGCGTGAGAGAGAGCCTTTTCCCTTGCATTGAAGGGTTTTGCTTATCGAGTCCGTGAGGGGAAACTTCGCTTCCCACTTCACCTCGGTAGCTTGACCATGGTTATCCCTTCGATGTCCCCGAATTAAAAAAAAAAATAATCCTAGACGAAAGGGATTGCCCAAACCACCAAGTCATCGTCGTGCTATTCGTTTAGAGAGGTCACTTGAACAAACAAGTTGTTCAAGCGACCAACCTTTATTCTACGAGTAGCCGCGGAATAGACGATGTCCGGATCGCCGGTTTTTTGTTTATGCTCGGGATCCAAGTATTATTTAGCCATTTATAGAAATATAACATGCTTATATTTGAAAAACAAAAACAAGCAACAAACAAAAGAAGAAAGTAGAATAGGTATACCTCTCGATCTTCTAATGTATGACCTTCCTCCTTTTGGACGTCATGTGGGCGACGATCTACCAAAAGTCAAAGCTCCTAGATCGCAAATCTTCCTTCCTTGCTCTTCCAAAGCAAGAGGAAGAGTAGAAACAAGGTTTTTCTCCTCCCTAGAAACAACCAACAAGGAACTAAATCTATCCTTGCCGCCGGCCAACTAGGTGAAGGAGAAGATGGTGGAAAACAAGTAAGACACCAAGGGAAGCCCTATATCTTGTTTCCACCACCTAAGGAGAAGGAGAAGGAAGCTTTTGGGCGTCGACCAAGGCTGGAAAAGTGTCACACCCCAAAGGAGATCCCTCCAGACAAAAATCCGACAGCATCTCCCCTGTACGGGTGACAATCTCAATTTACATACAAGGCCTACATGACCACAATACATCGGTCAACACGACCAGAATCCAAACTCACACGAAGTTATTAAAATAGGACTCTGGCCATCCACCAAAATAAATGCATAATATCTATCACAACTATACTTACCTCTTCTGCCATCTGGGCAGGAATACTCACGAAAACTAATCCAACCAAACCGAATAAAAGTCCATAAGGACACCAAAAATCCACAAATACAAATATCAATCTCCAATCCTAAACATGTCCTCTAATCAAAATCCAAATACCATAGAAACAAATAACCAATAAAAATTTTCACGAGTGGGGTTTGGCAGCTGCACTCTCCTGACAGCTTCATCCTGAAATAGACATAAATCAACGGGATAAGTTCAAAGAACTTAGCGGATATAGTCGATATGCAAGTAAGGTATAGCTAACAATAAAAATAATGTCAGTACAGTCTCACATAAATAGGGTATACAAGCAAAAAATACAAAAGGACTGTACTTACCTGAATCTCCTACCCTGATATAGGAGCATGTGCCTGACTAGAAGTAATAATGTCCTCACCATATATATAAACATGTATCCTGTATGCATGACAATCATATGCACATCCAAGGCATCAATAAAAATGCAGCAAACACAATACAAATGCGATCCGTGCAAAGTGCATGTCGTGCAAATGACATGGTCACCCCTGACGCCAGTCAGCTGCCTCACACGCGATGGTGAAGCCGAGTGGGTAGGGCTATGACAACTATGCACTCTGCCATCACTGCTCCTGAGTGACCGAGTGGACAGGATGTTGTCGGAGTACACCTATCCTCCTGCCCCAAACAGAGTGGGGGAGCTAAGCTCTCATCTCGCGGTGTCATAGACCAGAGGAGGGATCCCTGCCCGCTACCACGCTGCCTCATCGCTACCCATGAGCGGACCAGCGGAGCCTGACAGAGCAACTGCACACACCCTCCTGATGTACCACTAACCCATGAGTAGCGGTGTATGCGAGCCATGTAACTAGATGGCTCAACAATAATGGAACCCGTCGGCCGATGCAATCATGCAAAAATGGTGCATGATACTAAAGAATGTAAATCCTACTCAAAACACCTATCCGAATAATATGTACAATCAATATGTACATATCCCTAATCCATGTACTATGATCCAAATCAAACAGGGAAATATAATCATATCCTATCACATGCATGTATCAAGTAGGCACCAAAAGCATACTAGGCATATAAACATGAAAATTTATTGTAAGCTATCCTAACTAGCATATCAACATTGACTATATCTAAAAGATAAGTCAAAATACCCGCCGAATATATATCCATAAAAAGAACCAAATCATCACGACTGGGGACCTGCCTCGTGACCGAAACCTGCATATAGCATAACTATAGTTAAGCACAAAAAATGCAATTCACCGACAAATCGAATATTTAATCGATTTCCTTCATAACCCAATTAACCCAAATCAATTTCAAATTCTCCTTAAGTTTCCAACCGTCTTATTAATCCTTTTCCTACCACAAATATCCATATAATTAATTTAGCCCGCTAAATCAATTGATAAAAATTTTGATTAATTAATGATAAGCTAATTAATCAATTAAACCTTGATTAACCTGCATTTTAACAACCTAAGCCAAATAAATAAAATTTAATGGCTTTTAATTTATCCAATAATTGTACCAACAAATTTACCCAATTAATTCCTAATCACCTAACCTAATTCATCACCTACAAAAATCCTCAAGATCAAACAACATCACCCAACCATCCCATATCCTCCGAATACAATACCGATCAACCGAATAACCCATTCTAAACCACTTCTCGCTCACTTAACATACCTATATAGTCGTACAGCCGACACCAACCCAATCACAGCCAACCAAAAACCCCAAATTCAACCCAAATGGACCACCACTCCGGCTAACATCCGCACAACAACACACACCCCACCATACCTTCGTTACAACCCCTAATAATCCTCCACCAACAGAACACAGTGTCAAATCCACCAAATCAAACCACCGTCCAACAGCAGATAACTCAAAATATACCTACGATTAAAACCTCCCAGCCGCTTGGTTCACTGGAGAAACGAATCTGCCGCTGCCCTAACTCTTGCTACGGCGAACCTCCGGCCAGAAATCACGGCGAAAGGGAAAAAACGGCGGCGGTCCGGTGGCTACAGGCGTGATGGGGAAGAGGAGGCTCGGGCGTTCCTATGGCGAAGGAAGCGGATGACTGACCGGAAGGTGGCGTCACCTGCGGAGAAGGCGACGCAAAGTCTCACCAGAGAAAAAGAAGGTCGCATTTGCTGGCGCTTGCAGAGGGACGGTCGGGCTCTCGGACAGCAAGTCGGCAAGGCTGGCTCGGAAAGAAGGGTGTCGGGCGGCGTAGGGGATTGGAAGAGGAACGTTAGGGATCAGCGTCGATGAGTCGCGCGTGAGAAGAGAACGAGGAAGAAGAGATAGCTTCGGCGCGTGAAGGAACTGCCGAAGGAGGAAGTCGCGACGGGAAAAAAAAAGGGAAATAGATAATTAGGTTTTCATCGTGTATTTATCCCCTTTAAATAGACCCCTCTAAAGCCTATTTATTTTATCCCCGTAAAAATCTCGTACGTACTCCGTTTAAATCCAAAAAAATTCTGGAAAAATTCCTAAAATTCCCTAAAAATCCCAAAAAATTTCTAGGATTATTTCCTTAATTATTTTGCCATTAAATTTACATGTTAAATTTTCCAGTATTTAACATTCTCCCCCACTAATAAAAATTTGGTCCCCAAATTTCCTACTCAGATGCATAACAAGTAAGAAATACCACAAGTACTGAAAATATACCTCACGTACCTTAAGTAAACAAGTGGGGGTATTGAGCTTTGATCTTTTCCTCGAGCTCCCAAGTAGCCTCCTCGTCAGTGTGGTGACTCCACCCGACCTTGACAAGTCACACAACCTTGTTCCGCAACTGTCGTTCCTTGTAATCCAAAATCCGTACCGAAACCTCTGCGTAAGTAGCATCAGGTTGAATGGAACCTGATACATCTGACAGAATATGTGTAGAGTCTGGCACATACTTCCTCAGCATAGACACATGGAACACATCATGTATACTCGTCAAAGATGGTGGTAGCGCTAGACGATAAGCCACTGCTCCGATCCTCTCCAAAATCTCAAACGGACCAATGTATCTAGGAGCAAGCTTACCACGGAGGCCAAATCTCTTCACCCCTTTAATGGGTGAAACTCGCAGGAATACATGATCACCTATCAAGAACTCCAAAGGTCTCCGTCTACGATCTGCATAACTCTTCTGGCGATCCTGCGCCTCTACTATCCTACGTCTGATAGTACGGACCAACTCTGCCTCATGCTGAGCTCTCTGGGGTCCTAGCAACTGGGCCTCCCCAACCTCCTCCCAGAGGGTGGGTGTACGACACTGTCTACCATACAATGCCTCATACGGGGCCATTTGGATAGCCGAATGATAACTGTTATTGTAGGCGAATTCCACTAACGACAAATGATCCTCCCAGTTGCCTCCGAAATCTATAATACAGGACCTCAGCAAATCCTCTAGTGTCTGAATGGTCCGCTCAGACTGTCCATCTGTCTGCGGATGGAAGGCAGTACTAAACCGAAGTTGTATGCCTAAAGTCTGCTGCACACTCTGCCAGAACCTAGACGTGAAACGGGGATCTCTATCTGATATAATGCTCAAAGGAACACCATGCAATCTGATGATCTCCCGACAATATAGCTCTGCCAACCGATCCAGAGAGTCGGTCTTCCGAATCGATAAGAAGTGCGCGGATTTGGTTAGTCGGTCTACGACTACCCAAATCGCGTCATGGCCTTGACGTGTCCTAGGCAAACTCATCACAAAATCCTTAGTAATATGATCCCACTTCCACTCAGGAATAGGAATCCTCTGAAGTAATCCAGCTGGTCTCTGGTGCTCAGCCTTTACCTGCTGACAAATCAGACATCTAGCTACAAAATCCGCGATGTCTTTCTTCATACCGTTCCACCAATACAAACGCTTTAAATCTCGATACATACGATTTCCGCCTGGGTGGATCGCAAATCGAGAGCGATGAGCCTCCTGTAGTAACTCCTCCACAACCGGGTGAGGCTGAGGTACACATAATCTGCCTCAGAAATATATAATACCCTCATCATCTCGGGTGAACTCAATCTATTGTCCAGAAGTTATCTGACTACCAATGAACTGTAAATATTGATCACTGGCCTGAGCCTTTCGGACTCTCATCCGGATAGACGACTGAGCAACCATGATAACTAGAACGCCCTGCTCTGTCGGTCCCTGCTCCTCTAAGCTCAACTCAGAGAAACCCTGAATCAAATCCGTGACCAAAACTCGGAAGGAAGCTAAAGTCCCTTGGGACTTCCGACTAAGTGCATCGGCAACCACATTGGCTTTCCCTGGGTGGTAGCTGATGGTACAGTCATAATCCTTCAGGAACTCCATCCGTCTCCTCTGTCGAAGATTGAGTTACTTCTGCGTAAACAAATATTTGAGACTCTTATGATCAGTAAGAATCTCAAATGTAATACCATATAAATGATGCCTCCAAATCTTCAAGGCGAAGATAATAGCGGCTAACTCCAAATCATGAACTGGGTAGTTTTTCTCATGATCCTTCAACTGTCGAGAAGCATAAGAGACTACTCTGTTGTGCTGCATCAATACTACGCCTAAACCCTGTAGAGACGCATTGGTATAAAGAACGAAACCATCGTCCCCTGATGGTAATACCAGAATCGGTGCTGACACCAATCTCCTCTTCAACTTCTGAAAACTAGTCTCGCACGCCTCTGTCCACGTGAACTTCACGCCCTTCCTCATAAGGCGTGTCAATGGCATAGAAATGCTCAAGAAACCCTCAACGAACCGTCTGTAATAACCGGCCAAGCCTAGGAAACTGCGAATCTCCTAAACTGATTTCGGTTGCTCCCATCTGGTGACAGCCTCGATCTTCTGGGGGTCAACTGAAATATCTCTACTCGAAACCACATGTCCCTGAAAACTGACTGAGTGTAACCAGAATGTGTATTTATTGAACTTCGCATATAGTCGCTTCTGTCGGAGCCTATCGAGAACAAGACGAAGATGTTGTGTGTGTTCCTCCTCAGAACGAGAATAGACTAGAATGTCATCGATAAAAACAATGACGAACCGATCTAGAAAATCCATAAATTCACGGTTCATCAAATCCATGAATACCGCTGGAGCATTGGTAAGCCCAAATGGCATTACCAAAAACTCATAATGTCCATATTGTTAGGGCAATCTCTTGCCATGATTAGGTTTTGATGTGTGTGGCAAAGGGTTTAAGTTAGTTGGTTATGTTGATTTGATATGTGCGTTGAAGTCGTGCAGGACTTAGTAATTCGCACATGGAGCCGTGGCGAGTTTCACATCTCATCACTCAGGCCTTGAGTCGGTGAAGGATCACTTTACGGAAGCCGTGCGCTTGGAGCATCCGAGGGACCGTCGGACGAGAAGCTTGGAGTGAAGCCGGAGGAAGTAGACTTCGAGGCAAGAGACGCGAAGGAGCATTGCAGAGTCGTTGCGATCTTTGCCGAGGGGCGTGGCGCGAACGAAGAGAACTTCAAGGCGAGGACTCAGGGATGAGTGAGCGATTGTAACCCGGAAGGGTAGCTCTTAGGTGAAACTTGGCCATTTGGCTAAGTGTCGGATGGATTTTCCGACACACCGATCGCCATATCATGGCGATCGGCCGAATCGAGTCGGATTCATTGGTATCCGGCGGGCCGGTTTGTGGCCAGCGATCGCTACCATAGGTTGGCGGATCATTGCCGAACCACCGATCGTGATGAAGGCATCGATCGGTGGTCGAGGTTTAGCCACGAACCGTTCATAGCCGGCCGAGGCGTCGACTACGAAGGCATCGATCGTGATGGGATCCATCGATCGGCCCGCCAAGTGTTCTGTTGGACTACAACGGTCGAGATCCGACGTGTTCGGAGGCCGTTGGAGTGGCGCGGCGATCGCCCAAGCGTGATCGGGTGGCGGCCAACGGGAAGAAATCAACCCTCTCTATAAAAAGAGAGGGTGTGGAGCTTTGGGAGGCTAATGCTTATACTCCAAACGATCTTCCTAGTGCCCCACAAGCTTTAAACTCTTCTTACTTGTCTTTACTTCAATCCTATTGTAAGAAGAGTGATCTTGGTTGTAAAGGTTACCTCCACTTAGCTTGGTGCAAAGGAGAGACCAATAGTGATTGGCTTTGAAGGAGTGATTCACCTCGGACGAATCGGGATTGTGGATTAGCGGCGTAGCCGTGAACCACGTTACATCTCCTTTGTTAGCGTTTGTATTTTCGTTTATTGCTTTGTCTTAATTGTTTATACTTCCGCTTGCGCTAACGATTGTGTAGACGAGCAAAATACGACCTCCAACGAAAGAGGGCTATTCACCCCCCTCTAGCCGGCCAATCGATCGACCCAACAAGTGGTATCAGAGCAAGGTTCGCTTGTTGAGGACTAACCGCCGACACAAGCAAAATCAAAAGATGGCCGGCTCAAATATTCACCCACCGAAATTCGACGGCGAATTCTCTTGGTGGAAGAAGAGAATGGAGGTATTCTTCGAAACCGATTTTGAAATTTTATTAATAATGGAAAACGGTTTCGAGTTACCTAGGAATGAAAATGGGGAGCCATTGGAGAAATCGAGGTGGAGCAAGAGGCAAAGAGAAGAATACTTGGCAAATTCAAAGGCCAAGCACCACCTATATAACGTACTCCCTCAACAAGAAGTAAACCGGATTGGGGAGTGCTCTAGTGCGAAGGAGATGTGGGAGAAGCTAGTAGAGCTTCATGAAGGCACCTCGGAGGCCAAGCTTGCAAGAAGAGATCTTCTCCGCTCCCAACTATCCAACATTAAATTAGAAAAGGGGGAAAAGGTAACTTCTTTGCATTCTAGATTCAAAGAAATTTTGATTGGACTAACAAGTGTAGGAGAAAAGCTCTCCAACCGGGATATGGTAATGAAGGCCATAGATGCCTTTCCCCGGTCCTCAAGATGGAGCTCCATGGTGGACTCATTTTACATCTCCAAGAACTTGGAAGTAAGTACCTTGGAGGAATTCTTCTCTGTTGGGGGATCGGTTGGCCGGCTAGAGAGGGGTGAATAGCCCTCGTTCGTTGAACGTCGTAATTTGCTGGCAAACAAGGGGAAGAAGAAGATAGAAATCCCCTCCTCCTCCGACGATGAAGCCTCCTCATCCTCCTCCATGGATAGCACCGAAGAAGCCTATATGGTAAGGAGGGTAAGGCGTGCTTTAAAAGGTTTTAGATTTAATAAATCTAATGATAGGAATAGAAGACCAAGGGGCAAAATTATTTGCTACATTTGCCAAGGGGAGGGACACATAAGGGACAATTGTCCACTCCTAAACAAAAGCAAAGAAGAAAGGAAAAAGAAAGAAGAAAAGAAGAAGAAGGGGAGCAAGAAGAAAGAAGAAGAAAAGAAGGCCAAGAAAAAGGGGAAGGCCAAGGCGCTAAAAGCAAGGACTTGGGATGATCCCTCATCCTCCTCTTCATCATCATCGGAAGAGGAGAACGCTTTCGTCACCAACCTTGCACTAATGGCTTTCGACGATTTGGATTGCTCATCCAACGAAAATGAAGAATCAAGCTCAAGTGGAGAGAGCTCAAGTGAAGGGGGAGCCTCCTCTACCTCCTCATCCGAAGAAGAAGAGGACATGGAAACTATGGTAACTAATCTTTCACTTAGTAAAATAGTTTCTATGATTTCTAGTTTGACTAAGGACCTATTTAGAGCAAAGAAGAAAAACAAATGCATGCTAGATCAAATTAAGGACTTAGAAGAGAAATTAGAAAAAGCATGCTTAAATGAAAATGAAAATATTTCTTCTTGCCATGATGATGCTTGCTCACATGATAATTACATGCCATTAGATGTAAGTGATGCATGCATAGAAGAAAATAGGGCCTTAAGGGAAAAGGTTGATTATTTAACCAAAACCCTAGAAAAGTTTACCATAGGCTCCAACACCTTGAACATGATCATAGGGAGCCAAAGGGCAAGTTTTAACAAGAAGGGCCTAGGTTACAAAGAAAAGAAAAATGAAAAGGCCTACAAATGCCTAATAGCTAGGGGACAAGATAAGAAGAAAGTAATAGCTAGGAGATGGATCCTCAAAGAGTTTTTAGTGAACCCCATAGGCAAAAATCTATATTGGGTTCCTAAATCCATCCTTAAGGGTTAGGAAAACCCTAGGGTAGTCAACCATATGCAATTGACCTATATCATATTTTAGTTGACTTAGGATGTCAGGACAACATTTTTAAATAGTGTTAGGTGATGATAACGTGCCTATAAATAGTTAATAATGCTTAAATCATGATGATTGATATATTTGTTACATATGTTTGCAATCATGATTTATAACTTTGGTATTTGGCACATAATCATGAGAAATAGGATTTAAATCATGCCTTAGGTGATATTTGCTTATTATCATCATATAATACCTAATGCATAATTATAACTTGATAAATACATGTGTTTCATGATCATAATGTAAAATTAAATCATATATGTCATTATGATCATGTAGGTTGTTAGGTTGATACTTAACCTTGATAAAATTGCTTGAATATAATGGTTAAGTATACAAAAATACCCCCTAGGATACATCTCACACTCACCATAGGCTACCATGATTGCAAACTTAGTATGGGTGAGATGTTAGGATGATACTAATGTCCACTAGTGCCTATGGCATTTAGATGGTCATTAAAAGTATCAAAATAGCAATAATAGACCAATCATGGGGAAGGCTTATGTTTAATTAATAGACATATTGCCCAAAGATCATGGTTGGATATTTCATATGTTTTCAAAACATTTTCTTACTTTAAAATCTATGTATTCATGTTTTGAAACAATTGGAACCAAAACTAGGTGTTAAACTTGATACTATCATGATCAAAAACCTAGTGATTTTTTGAAGCTTTTGGATTTTTGGCAAATACATGGAAATATAATGATTTTTCATGTAAAACTATTTTTCACTGATAGATATACTTATAAGAAATGTGTTCCTCAAATTTCATGATTTTTCGAATTTTCTAGAATTTTTAACGCATTTAAAATTAAAATCGAAATCCGAAATCATGTGCGATCGTGATCGAACTATCTGATGATCGATGGCCTGAAAAACTGAACAGTAAAGGCCGAATTCAGGTTTTAGAGCAATTTTTGGTATTTTCCTTCTATTAGACTTGATGCCATGAGTTTATAACTTAGAGTTAATCTTTTTGATGGTGTCAAAGGGGGAGAAATAATTATGTTTAAGTAAATTGTGATAGGGGGAGAAATTGAAATTTGTATGGGGAGTGTCATGGATTAAGGGGGAGTTGCATGTTGCTATATCATGTTTATGTTTACATGCTTTCTTACCTTAAGAAATTTTTATCAAATGTTTTTACCTAACTTAAACGGATTGCCACACATCAAAAAGGGGGAGATTGTTAGGGCAATCTCTTGCCATGATTAGGTTTTGATGTGTGTGGCAAAGGGTTTAAGTTAGTTGGTTATGTTGATTTGATATGTGCGTTGAAGTCGTGCAGGACTTAGTAATTCGCACATGGAGCCGTGGCGAGTTTCACATCTCATGACTCGTGCCTTGAGTCGGTGAAGGATAGCTTTGCGGAAGCCGTGCGCTTGGAGCATCCGAGGGACCGCCGGACGAGACGCTTGGAGTGAAGCCGGAGGAAGTAGACTTCGAGGCAAGAGACGCGAAGGAGCATTGCAGTCGTCGCGCTGATCTTCTAGGGGCGTGGCGCGAAACGAAGAGAACGGGACTCAGGGATGAGAGTGAGCGATTGTAACCCGTGAAAGGGTAGCTCTTAGGTGAAACTTGGCCATTGGCCAAGTGTCGGATGGATTTTCGGCACCATTGCCATATCATGGCGGTCGTCATTCCGAGTCGAATTGGTTCGACCGGGTATCCGAGGTGGTTTGTGGCGTGATCGACCATAGGTTAGCGGTCATTGCCGAAGACGACCGATCGTGATGAAGGCATCGATCGGTAGTGGCGAAGGTTTCGCCATAGCCGATTTGGCGGTGGTCGACTCTGAAGGCATCGATCGTGATGGGATCCATCGATCATTGGTTGTTCCGTTGGACTACAACGGTCGGGATCCGACGTGTTCGGAGGTCGTTGGAGTGGCGGCGATCGCAAGGCGTGATCGGTAGTGGCGAACGGCGAAAGAACCCTCTCTATAAAAAGAGAGGGTGTGGAGCTTTGGGAGGCTAATGCTTATACTCCAAACGATCTTCCTAGTGCCCCACAAGCTTTAAACTCTTCTTACTTGTCTTTACTTCAATCCTATTGTAAGAAGAGTGATCTTGGTTGTAAAGGTTACCTTCACCTAGCTTGGTGCAAATGAGAGACCAATAGTGATTGGCTTTGAAGGAGTGATTCACCTCGGACGAATCGGGATCGTGGATTAGCGGCATAGCCGTGAACCACGTTACATCTCCTTTGTTAGCGTTTGTATTTTCGTTTATTGCTTTGTCTTAATTGTTTATACTTCCGCTTGCGCTAACGATTGTGTAGACGAGCAAAATACGACCTCCAACGAAAGAGGGCTATTCACCCCCCTCTAGCCGGCCAATCGATCCCCCAACACATATCTGGTACGGAACGCTGTCTTCTGAATGTCAGAATCTCTAACCCTTAATTGATGATATCCGGACCGCAGATCAATCTTAGAATAGACTGATGTACCTCTGAGTTGATCAAACAAGTCCTCAATACGTGGCAGGGGATATTTATTTTTGATAGTGACAGCGTTCAACTGCCTGTAGTCGATGCACAGTCTCATCGAACCATCTTTCTTCTTCACGAAGAGAACCGAAGAACCCCAGGGTGATACACTAGGGCGAATAAAACCTCTGTCCAAAAGTTCCTGGAGTTGAACCTTTAACACATCCAACTCTCTCGGGGCCATACGATAAGGAGCTTTCGATGCCGGCGCCATCCCAGGTATTAACTCAATCATAAACTCCACTTGCCTTCTGGGAGGCAGACCCGGTAACTCCTCTGGAAAGACATCTGAATACTCTCGGACAATAGGGATGTCCGCGATCTGAGAGTCACCACTGTCTTCTACATTGATCATCGATAATAGAAAACCCTGACAACCGTGCAATAAAAGCTTCTGAGCCTGAATCGCAGAAATGGTTGCTATACCGTCATCTCGGATGCCAGTGAAATCCCACGAGGGTTGGTTCGGAGGTCAGAATGTGGCCACCCTCGTCTGACAATCAACGGTGGCATGATATGCTGACAACTAATCCATGCCAAGGATAATGTCGAACTTGACTATGTCCAGTACCAATAAATCTACTGTAAGAATGATATTACCGAAATCTAAGGGACAACCTCGGACCTCCTGGGTAACGTCCAATGTATCGCCGGATGGTAGGGAGACGACTAATCTCTGTGATCTACTAGTAGGTAATCTACCAATCTCTCTCATAAAAGTACGAGAAATAAATGAATGAACTACGATGATCAACTAGCATAATAGCAACATGCATAAAGTGAAACCGCATTACCACGAAATCTGGTCGTTGGCTCATTCGCATCCTCTCTGTAATCGCATGAATCCGCCCGATCTCGGTGGAGGTGGAGGTGGAGGAGTGGTATCACCGCCAGAGGTGGCTATGGGCCCGGAGATCGAGATACGGTACGTAGGCTCTGGCGATATCCGAGCACGGTTATCTGTCTTAAGTAGCTACGCCAGTCTGAACAGAGGCGGTGATCTTGTATGTCGTGGCTGCTGTGAATGAATAGCATCTTGGTACTAGTTTGGGGCGCATCTAGTACTACTGGTCTCCGAACCACTGTGACACCGTCGGGCGGTGTACTCTGTCCATGAATGCCATGGCGACTCACGAAGAGGCATCCTCGTAGGCGTTGCGAAGTCCGTCTAGCCCCTCTCGAGTCAGCATAGCGGTCCTCCCTGAATAGAAACCCCGGAAGCCACATGCTAAGCCTTCAATGAACAATCTCGGCTCATGTGTCCAGGCAGTTTGCAATAATAACAAACTGACTGTCCCAAGGTGCAGGCTGAGACGATATGCTCTCTCGATCCACAACGAGTACAGTGGGTGTCACTAGTGGGCGGCCTCGGCCTCTTGAGAAGACCAGGAGGGCGGTGAAGATCAAGATCGATTCGAGACCGGCTAGATGCCCCTAAATGACTCGACCCGGTATTGTGACCACTTTCGCTGGCCCGATCGTGGCTGCTGGTCGACACGCTGTGGTTCTTTCGGTCTGTTTTCTCTTCCTGTCAGTATTGACCCTCTGTTGAGCCGACTCGATCAACAAAGCTCTATCCAATGCCTCTCGGTAGGAAGAACTACCAAATCTTGCCATCTTGACCTGTAGATGCCCATCTAGTCCCTAAACAAACTGCATCATCCGTGACCTATCCTCAGCAACTAATTCTAGACAAAACCTGACTAACCGATTAAATTCTGTATTATACTCCATCACTGAGCGATTATTCTGTCGTAGACTCAGAAAATCCTGATGTCACATCATCTGATATGCCCGTGGGAAATACTGACTCTCAAAAGCCTCTCTAAATCTCGCCAGTGTCTCGCGCCCAATAATCGGTGCATATCCACGAATCTGACCTCGGCCTCCGTAAATGGAAGGTCGCGCCAACTCTACCTTCTCCCACTCGGAGCCCAGTAGAAGGTACGCTCCATCGTCTCGATCCAAGACTGAGCCACGATCGGATCAGTCTCTCCGCTGAATAAAGTGAACCGACTTTTCATTGACTTTGCTAATCCTGGAATCCGAGCTCGTGTTGCAGCTACATCAGTAGGATAGGTAGGGCCGGTGGTGAAACTCTGAGTAGATGGGCCATTGCTGGCGAATCTGAAAGTGCCAACCGGCTCAGCGATGGGCTGTCGTGCAGCTGTGTCCCTCTTGGGGTGTCGATGTGTAACGAGGATCTCCATTGGTACATCGGATACTCCAGAAGCGGGTATCTCGGGAGGAGGATCGACCGAGAACTGAGGATCCACAACTCCCGTAGCACCCTATGGAATCTGAACCTGATCAATAATCTCGTCCTCATTAGATCTTCCTAGCAACTCTGTCGCCAAAGATCTCAGGGTCCTCTGGCGTGGCCGTCCCACACCACGTCTCGGCGCAGAAGCACGCACACCTCGTCTCATATATGTTAAATGAATATGGATATTACCACAAATAAAAACATATCAAATTAATCATCATACCTATTTCACCGTCAGGAGAGGTCCCGTAGCCGCCAAAACCCCATATTGATCTCGTCAAAAATCCTTGAATTTCCGAAACATAAAAATCATCGGAAATCCATACCAATCCAAAGTTTTTCAAGATTGCCTCGCAAAAACCTGCAAAAACATGGTGAACTCCAAAAAATCCAAAAACCCCTAGGAACTCGAAAACCTAGGCGCTCTGATACCAAATAAATTGTCACGCACCGAAGGAGACCCCGCCAGACAAAAATCCGGCAGCATCTCTCATGTACGGGTGACAATCCCAATTTACATACAAGGCCTACACGACAATAATACATCGGTCAACACGACCGGAATCCAAACTCACATGCAGTTATTAAAATAGGCCTCTGGCCATCCACCAAAATAAATGCATAATATCTATCACAACTATACTTACCTCTTCTGCCATCTGGGCAGGAATACTCACCAAAACTAATCCAACCAAACCGAATAAAAGTCCATAAGGACACCAAAATTCCACGAATACAAATATCAATCTCCAATCCTAAACATGTCCTCTAATCAAAATCCAAATACCATAGAAACAAATAACCAATAAAATTTTTCACGAGTGGGATTTGGCAGCTGCACTCTCCTGACAGCTTCATCCTGAAATAGACATAAATCAACGGGATAAGTTCAAAGAACTTAGCGGATATAGTCGATATGCAAGTAAGGTATAGCTAACAATAAAAATCATGTCAGTACAGTCTCACATAAATAGGGTATACAAGCAAGAAATACAAAAGGACTGTACTTACCTGAATCTCCTACCCTGATATAGGAGCATGTGCCTGACTAGAAGTAATAATGTTCTCACCATATATATAAACATGTATCCTGTATGCATGACAATCATATGCGCATCCAAGGCATCAATAAAAATGCAGCAAACACAATACAAATGTGATTCGTGCAAAGTGCATGTCGTGCAAATGACATGATCACCCCTGACGCCAGTCAGCCACCTCACACGCGATGGTGAAGCCGAGTGGGTAAGGCTATGAAAACTGTGCACTCTGCCATCACTACTCCTGAGTGACCCAGTGGACAGGATGTTGTCGAAGTACACCTATCCTCCTGCCCCAAACAGAGTGACGGAGCTAAGCTCTCATCTCGATGTCATGCAGAGGAGGATCCTCGCCGCTACCACTGCCTCATCGCTACCATGAGCGGACAGTGACCTAACTGAGTACACACCCTTCTGATGTACCACTAACCCATGAGTGACAGTGTGTGCAGGCCATGTAACTAACTGCGGGCCCAACAATAATGGAACCCCGTCCAGCCAGCATGCAATCATGCAAAAATGGTGCATGATACTAAAGCATGTAAATCCTACTCAAAACACCTATCCGAATAATATGTACAATCAATATGTACATATCCCTAATCCATGTACTATGATCCAAATCAAACAGGGAAATATAATCATATCCTATCACATGCATGTATCAAGTAGGCACCAAAAGCATACTAGGCATATAAACATGAAAATTTATTGTAAGCTATCCTAACTAGCATATCAACATTGACTATATCTAAAAGATAAGTCAAAATACCCGCCTGAATATATATCCGCAAAAAGAACCAAATCGTCACGATTGGGGACCTGCCTCGTGATCGAAACTTGCATATAACATAATTATAGTTAAGCACAAAAAATGTAATTCATCGACAAATCGAATATTTAATCGATTTCCTTCACAACCCAATTAACCCAAATCAATTTCAAATTCTCCTTAATTTTCCAACCGTCTTATTAATCCTTTTCCTACCACAAATATCCATATAATTAATTTAGCACACTTAATCAATTGATAAAAATTTTGATTAATTAATGATAAGCTAATTAATCAATTAAACCCGGATTAACTCGCATTTTAACAACCTAAGCCAAATAAATAAAATTTAATGGCTTTTAATTTATCCAATAATTGTACCAACAAATTTACCCAATTAATTCCTAATCACCTAACCTAATTCATCACCTACAAAAATCCTCAAGATCAAACAACATCACCCAACCATCCCATATCCTCCGAATACAATACCGATCAACCGAATAACCCATTCTAAACCACTTCTCGCTCACTTAACATACCTATATAGTCGTACAACCGACACCAACCCAATCGCAGCCAACCAAAAACCCCAAATTCAACCCAAATGGACCACCACTCCGGCTAACAGCCGCACAACAACACACACCCCACCATACCTTCGTTACAACCCCTAATAATCCTCCACCAACAGAACACAGTGTCAAATCCACCAAATCAAACCACCGTCCAACAGCAGATAACTCAAAATATACCAACGATTAAAACCTCCCAGCCGCTTGGTTCACTGGAGAAACGAATCTGCCGCTGCCCTAACTCTTGCTACGGCGAACCTCCGGCCAGAAATCACGGCGAAAGGGAAAAAACGGCGGCGGTCCGGTGGCTGCAAGCATGATGGGGAAGAGGAGGCTCGGGCGGTCCTATGGAGAAGGAGTAGACGACACAGGCACGGGAAGGCGACGGCCAACTACGGAGAAGGCGACGCCAAGTCTCATGAGAAAAAAAAAAAAGGTCGCGTGACAGCCGACGCTTGCGGAGGGACTAGCTCTCGACAGACAAGTCGGCAAATGACTCGGAAAGAAGGGCGTCGGGCGGCGTAGGGGATCGGAAGAGGAACGTTAGGGATCGGCGTCGGTGAGTCGCGCGTGAGAAGAGAACGAGGAAGAAGAGATAGCTTCGGCACGTGAAGGAACTGCCGACGGAGGAAGTCGCGGCGGGGGAAAAAAAATAAAAGGGAAATAGATAATTAGGTTTTCATCGTGTATTTATCTCCTTTAAATAGACCCCTCTAAAGCCTATTTATTTTATCCCCGTAAAAATCTCGTACGGACTCCGTTTAAATCCAGAAAAATTTCGAAAAAATTCCTAAAATTCCCTAAAAATCTCGAAAAATTTCCAGGATTATTTCCTTAATTATTTGTCCATTAAATTTACATGTTAATTTTTTCAGTATTTAACAAAAAGAGCTGGAAAGGGTGCTGGACGTTGGCCAAAAGAGGAAGAAGAAGAGAGAAAGAACCTTCCTTATTTGGTGCCACCCTTGCCTCCAAACCTTAATCCTAATCCTATCTCAACTAGGATTCCTTCTTGCTGCCCAAACCCTAGCTCTCCTTTCATGTTGTTCACGCCAACTCCCATGCCATCCTTTTATAGAGTTAGGGATAAGTCATGAATTATTCTCATCCATTGGTTCTAGGGATTTAATCTCAACCATCGGATCTAGAGATTTAATCTCAACCGTCGGATCTTAGAGATTTAATCTCTATCAATGGATCTTAGACTTTTGTTTCTATCCATTGGATCTAAGCTTTATGAGGTGTTAATAGGCTACATTAGGGACCATGAGGAGGAGTTGGATCTTGGCCACCCATGGATCAAGCTCACATAAAGTTCGATCCACTAATGATGATCCAATCCACTAAAGGATCATCATTGATCTACCTCACCAACCCCCATATGATAATATGGGCTCCATATATTATTTGTACATTTCCTCCCCGTGTTTAAGATCTCGAATGTCCGTCGATTAATTAATTTGCTAACCATTAATTAATCGACATCTAACTCCATGAGTAGTACCACTCAACCTTTTCATCATGTCGGACCAAGTCCACCTGCAGGGTTTACATGATGAACCTTATGAGATCCTCAAGGGGACTTCATCATCCTAATATATAGGATACGGTTTTCTTCTATAATCAACGGCACACCATATAAATAATATCATCTCCCAACTTACCGAGCCTATTGATTTAATCTATAAATCTCGCCCATTGGTAAATCAAAGAGATGAGTACTAAGTATATGTGCCCGTTATTATATCGGGATTAAAAGTATGTACAAAATAATATCCGAGGTCCGACTCGATTATGTAGTCAGCAATAAATCGAATCACCTCTAAGTCGGTCCTGCTCAATACACACAAAGTGTACTAGTGTGATTCTATGGTCAAGACAAACCAATACCAAATCACACTACAACCATTCCGATGGTTGTGATCATGTCACACTACATGATCTCTCGTGTAACACCACACACCATGTTATCTATAATGTAAAGTATTAGACAATATTGCATAACCTTAAAAATATGCAAACAATGATCATGTGATTCTTATTTCAAAATAAAGATGTTCATACAAAAGATAGACTTTTAAGTATACATCCCTACAATCTTCCACTTATACTAAAAGACTATGCTATCCTCAAACTGTCATACATCTGATCCCCATTCCCTCCACATGTCTATCAAAAGCTCTCGCCGGAAGGGCCTTAGTGAAAGGATCTGCCAGGTTATCCTCCGATGCAATCTTGGCCACAGCAACTTCTCCTCTCTTTACGATCTCTCGTATTAGGTGGTACTTGCGCTCTATGTGTTTACTAGCCTTATGGGCTCGTGGTTCCTTCGAGTTTGCAACTGCACCACTATTATCACAATAAATTGTGATAGTTCTGGGCAAACCAGGAATCACATCCAAGTCCATCAAGAAGTTCCTGAGTCATACATCTTCTTTGGCTGCCTAAGAGGCCGCCACATACTCAGCTTCCATGGTGGAGTCCGCCACGTATTTCTGCTTGACACTCCTCCATACAATGGCTCCACCTCCCAAAGTAAACACAAAATCTGAGGTAGACTTATTGTTATCCCTATCAGATTGGAAGTCGAAATCCGTGTAACCCACAGGGAGTAATTGGTCCGCCCGGTAAACCAGCATATAATCCCTAGTCCTTCTCAGGTACTTCAATATATGCTTTACCGCAGTCTAATGTCCCTGTCCTGGATTACTCTGATATCTGCTGACCATGCCCACGGCAAAGCAGATATCTTGTCTCGTACAGAGCATCGCATACATGAGGCTTCCTACTGTCGAAGCATAAGGAACCGCCTTCATCTCCTCTATCTCCTCAGATGATCTAAGACACATCTCCTTAGATAAAGGAACTCCATGCCTGAAAGGTAGAAAACCCTTCTTGGAGTTTTGCATGCTAAAACGCTTCATAATCGTGTCTATGTATGAAGCTTGGGATAAGCACAACATCCTTTTCTTGCGATCCCTTATAACCTTGATCCCAAGGATATGTCCCACTTCTCCCAAGTCCTTCATATCAAACTGTTTGGACAACCATACCCTTACATCCGATAACACCTTGATATTGTTGTCAATCAACAAAATGTCATCTACGTATAGTACAAGAAATACCACTACATTTCTGTCACATCTCTTGTATACACAAGACTCATCCGGACTTTGAATAAATCCATAAGACTGGATTACCTCATCAAAACGGATGTTCCAAGATCTTGAAGCTTGCTTCAATCCATAAATGGACCAATTAAGCTTACACACAAGATGCTCTTTGCCTTTAGCAATGAATCCCTCTGGTTGCTTCATGTAGATGTTTTCCTCAAGACTTCCATTAAGGAAAGCTGTCTTGACATCAATCGGTCACACCTCATAATCCATATGAGCTGCTATGCATAAGAGAATCCGGATAGACTTAAGCATGGCTACCGACGAAAAGGTCTCCTCATAATCGATACCCTCTTTCTGAGTATATCCCTTCGCAACAAGCCTCGCTTTGAAGGTCTCAACCTTCCCATCTATTCCTCTCTTTCTCTTGTAGATCCACTTGCATCCAGTGGTTTTTACACCATCGGGTGGTTCTACTAGCTCCCAGACCTGATTTGAATTCATAGATTCAATTTCAGCATTCATTGCATTTTGCCAAGATAGTGCATCTTTATCTTGGATCGCCTCGTCATATGTCCAGGGATCAGGTTCATGTTCTCCAGGGACCAAATCAGAAGATTCTCCCAAGAACATGAATCTATCAGGTTGTCTCACAACCCTCCCACTACGATGAGGTATCCTCTGTGACACGCAGTGTAGTGACATGTGGTATATCCTCTTGTACCGGTGGTACTAAAGAAGTGACTTCCCCTTTTAACTCCTCCAGGATAATTTTACTCTTGGGCTTGTGGCTCATCACATAGTCTTCCTCTAGAAATCTGGCGTTCGTGCTAACGATCACCCTCTGATCTCTAGGACTATAAAACAATTCACCCTTTGTTCCCCTGGGATAGCCAATGAACATGCGTACTTCTGTACGAGGTTCCAACTTACTAGCATCTGCCTTCAGCACATGTGCTGGACTCTCCTATATTCGAATATGTCTTAGACTAGGCTTTCGCCCAGTCTACAATTCTGTGGGAGTAGAAGGCACTGATTTAGATGGGACCAAGTTCAGAATGTACACCGCCGTATCTAGAGCATATCCCCAGAACGAATCTGGCAACTCAGAATAACTCATCATCGATCTAACCATCTCCATAAGAGTCCAATTTCTTCGCTCCGCTACACCGTTCTGCTGGGGTGTGCCAGGTGCAGTCAATTGGGATTGAATCTCAACCTCTGATAAGTAGTTCCTAAACTCTCCCAAGAGGTACTCACCACCACGATCAGATCGTAGTGTCTTGATATTTTTATCTTGACGTTTCTCCACATCAGCCTTGAATTCTTTGAACTTGTCAAAGCATTCAGACTTGCGGCGCATTAGGTAAATGTATCCATATCTCGAGTAATCGTCTATAAAAGAGACGAAATACTCGAAACCACCTCTAGCCTGGATAGACATAGGACCACACAAATCAGAATGAACCAATTCTAACACATCTTTGGCTCTATACCCCTTGGCCTTGAAAGGCCTCTTAGTCATCTTACCCTCCAATCAAGATTCACAGGTTGGGAGATCCTCCACCACTAATGAACCCAAAGGCCCATCAGCTATTAACCTTTGAATTCTGCTTAGGTTAATGTCACCAAGCCTAAGATGCCAAAGAAATATTTGGTTCATCTTCGAAGGTTCTTTTCTCTTATTGGAATTAGAAGATGAGTTATTGATTTCAATATGCATCGTGGGAGCTTTTGGTTCAAGTGTATACAAATTTCCTACTAATGCACCCGAATAGATAATGTCCCTATTCCTTCTTATAACAACTCTATCATTAAAAGAAATAGAATATTCATCCATAAACAATTTAGAAACTGAAATTAAATTCTTTCTAAATAAGGGTACATAAAGGCAATTCTTAAGAACCAAAAGTTTATTTTTCTCAAAAGATAAATGAATGTCTCTCACTGCAACTGCCGCCACCTTCGTGGCATCGCCCAAGTACACGGTAACCTCCCCCTTAGCCAGTCGTCTGGTTTCCTGGAACCCCTATAAAGTATTGCATACATGATCAGTGGCTCCCGTATCTACACACCAGGTGCCAGTAGATAACACCGCTAAACATGTTTCAACGACTAGACCAAAAGATATACCTTTGTTCTACTTGCTGTTGGGGCAGTCCTTCTTCCAGTGTCTAGTCTACTTACAAGTGAAGCACTTGCCTTTCGGCTTCTTCACTCCTCCCTGAGTACCTCCCACCACCTTCGCCCTGGTTTGTTTCTTCTTCTTGCCTTTCGGCTTAGAAGTAGAAACCTTCTGGGTCACCATGGCATCTTTGAGCACTGCGAAATAGTCCTCTGCGCTGGAGTTACATCAGAAGTTCCGCCAGCGAATACAACCTCTTGTTCATGTTGTAGTTGAGGCGAAACTGCTCAAAACTCCTAGGTAGAGACTGGAGTATGATATCGACCTGGGTTTCCCCATCGATCTCAGCTCCTAGGACCTCCAGCTCATTCAAATGAGCCATCATCTTAAGAACATGATCCCTCACGGGTGTTCCCTCGATCATGGTGGTCGTCATAAAGTTTCTCATGGCCTCTTGCCTCGCAGCCCGATTCTGGTGTCCGAAAAGCTCCTTGAGATTGAGCATCATATCATAGGCAGTGGGCATGGCTTGATGCTGATGTTGGAGTACATTTGACATAGATGCCAAAATGTAACACCGCGTCATCTCATCGGCCTTGATCCACTTCCTATAGCTCTCTCTCTCCTTTTCCCCAGAATCATCTGCAGGCTTGGGAGGACACTCTTCGAGGAGTACATATTTGTATTCCTTAGCAGTCAAGATAATGTCTAAATTTCTCTTCCAATCTACATAGTTGGGTCTAGTAAGTTTGTTCTCTTTCAGTATCACAGCAAGTGGGTTGAGAGTCATTTTGAAAGAAAACCTAAGAATCACATAAATCAAAAACATTAGATTTCAAAAAATTATTGATTCCTCAAACAATAAAATTTTAAAATCAACCAACACCTCTAAACACCGAGAATATCGTATGCCACGATAGTGTGGACGTATACGAATTCTACATTTGTAAGAGAAGGTTTTACCCATTAATTTTACTATCTTGTCAACCTAACTTTTTGACAAGTAAAATTAATAGATGGTTCCTCTTTGGCCCTACAAATAAAAGCAGTGACTCCGATGGGGAGGATACTTATATTTGTATCAAAGTATTCACCATTACTTGGTACCAAGGTAATTATCTCGGGTTATGTGTCTTACGATGGGCAAGTACACACGCTCCTTAATAATTTTCTATAACCATATTCGACCTTGTGATCCGCAAACAAACTCATCCGATGAGGAGGAAGGCACTCAGAGCCGACGCGTAAGTTTGTTTGCATCACTTGTCAAATCGTAATGGAGGCCGTGGAAATTTATAAAAATATCCCTCTCCCACTTAGTAATTTGAAATTGAGGAATTTTCCTAGCCTACGACATGCATATCAAACAAAAAGCAATAAATATGAAAAATAAAATTTTCCAACTATTATGGCTTTTGTCTTCAATATCTTCGTCGTATCATCTCGTCTCTCCTCCTATGCCGTATGCGAGCCATCCAGGAGATCGAAAGCGAGACTAAACCTATTTTAATTTACATACATCGATCCTATACTCCACGAGGGAGTGTACATGAAATCTAGATCGAAAGTAAAATAAAATAAAGAGTGGCTAAACAATGTCGTATTTAATTTACAAAAACTAAATACTAGCCTCGTCAACCCCAAGTATTCAACAAAAATAATCATTTACACACATACAATCACATACATACACATGGCCATAATAGTCGGATCTTATGCCTGCAACCAAAGAGTTAAACTACGCATATCCTACTATTATCCGACACATATAATATATGAAAAGTGCATAAAAAATTAACTGAATCCTAAACACACAAAACCAGAAACTTTGGCTCTGATACCAATTGAAGGGTTTTGCTTATCGAGTCCGTGAGGGGAAACTTCGCTTCCCACTTCACCTCGGTAGCTTGACCATGGTTATCCCTTCGATGTCCCCGGATTAAAAAAAAATTAATCCTAGACGAAAGGGATTGCCCAAACCATCAAGTCATCGTCATGCTATTCATTTAGAGAGGTCACTTGAACAAACAAGTTGTTCAAGCGACCAACCTCTATTCTACGAGTAGCCGCGGAATAGACGATGTCCGAATCGCCGGTTTTTGTGTTTATGCTCGGGATCCAAGTATTATTTAGCCATTTACAGAAATATAACATACTTATATTTGAAAAACAAAAACAAGCAACAAACAAAAGAAGAAAGTAGAATAGGTATACCTCTCGATCTTCTAATGTATGACCTTCCTCCTTTTGGACGTCGTGTGGGCGACGATCTACCAAAAGTCGAAGCTCCTAGATCGCAAATATTCCTTCCTTGCTCTTCCAAAGCAAGAGGAATAGTAGAAACATGGTTTTACTCCTCCCTAGAAACAACCAACAAGGAACTAAATCTATCCTTGCCGTCGGCCAACTAGGTGAAGGAGAAGATGGTGGAAAACAACCAAGACACCAAGGGAAGCCCTATATCTTGTTTCCACCACCTAAGGAGAAGGAGAAGGAAGCTTTTGGGTGCCGACCAAGGCTGGAAAAGAGCTAGAAAGGGTGCTGGACGTTGGCCAAAAGAGGAAGAAGAAGAGAAAAAGAACCTTCCTTATTTGGTGCCACCCTTGCCTCCAAACCCTAATCCTAATCCTATCTCAACTAGGATTCCTTCTTGCCGCCCAAACCCTAGCTCTCCTTTCATGTTGTTCACGCCAACTCCCATGTCATCCTTTTATAGAGTTAGGGATAAGTCATGAATTAATCTCATCCATTGGTTCTAGGGATTTAATCTCAACTGTCGGATCTAGAGATTTAATCTCAACCGTCGGATCTTAGAGATTTAATCTCTACCAATGGATCTTAGACTTTTGTTTCTATCCATTGGATCTAAGCTTCATGAGGTGTTAATAGGCTACATTAGGGACCATGAGGAGGAGTTGGATCTTGGCCACCCATGGATCAAGCCCACATAAAGTCCGATCCACTAATGATGATCCAATCCACTAAAGGATCATCATTGATCTACCTCACCAACCCCCATATGATAATATGGGCTCCATATATTATTTGTACATTTCCTCCCCGTGTTTAAGATCTCGAATATCCATTGATTAATTAATTTATTGACCATTAATTAATCGACATCTAACTCCATGAGTAGTACCACTCAACCTTTTCATCATGCCGGACCAAGTCCACTTGTAGGGTTTACATGATGAACCTTATGAGCTCCTCAAGGGGACATCATCATCCTAATATATAGGACACGGTTTCCTTCTATAATCAACGGCACACCATATAAATAATATCATCTCCCAACTTACCGAGCCTATCGATTTAATCTATAAATCTCGCCCATTGGTAAATCAAAGAGATGAGTACTTATTATATCGGGATTAAGAGTATGTACAAAATAATATCCAAGGTCCGACTCGATTATGTAGTCAGCAATAAATCGAATCACCTCTAAGTCGGTCCTGCTCAATACACACAAAGTGCACTAGTGTGATTCTATGGTCAAGATAAACCAATACCAAATCACACTACAACCATTCTGATGGTTTGTCCAAAGTCATCTCGGTTGTGAGCCTTTACTTATACTTTTCAAGGGGCCGATAACATGATCTCCCGTGTGACACCACACACCATGTTATCTACAATGTAAAGTATTAGACAATATTGCATAACCATAAAAATATGCAAACAATGATCATGTGATTCTTATTTCAAAATAAAGATGTTCATACAAAAGATAGACTTTTAAGTATACATCCCTACATGCATATGTTCACAACTACAATACTTATGATACATTATAAACCAACCAAGTTATCCCTCAACTTCCAATATGGGACTAAACTCCTCCACAAGAGGGTTTCTCCATCCTTCCATTTCCTTGTTTCCATTCACATTTCCAATGATATTTATGTCGCTCTAACTAACGGATCATCCCATGGGGACATCTAAAATATTAATTCGATTATATTTGATGGTGAATTTAAAAAAATATATATACGGACGATCTTGACCATATGAATTTATTTTTATAAATAGAGTACGATTTAGATATTGAATAATTTTAGAAGAACGATAGAATTACAAAAACTGAGTTGGGAGAAATTATAAACTTCTAATAAAAATCTGTGAGATTAATCTATCATTTTAAAAAAAAATAGACTCAAATATACGATGCTACTAAAAAAACATGTTTGGCCAGATAAACGATCTTGACCATATGAATTTATTTTTATAAATAGAGTACGATTTTGACATTGAATAATTTTACAAGAACGATAGAATTACAAAAACTGAGTTGGGAGAAATTGTAAACTTCTAATAAAAATCTGTGAGATTAATCTATCATTTTTAAAATAAATAGGCTCAAATATACGATGCCACTAAAAAAACATGTTTGGCCGGATAATTAAATGTGATACGATTGGTCTATTTTAGCAGCAAGGATGAATCACTTAGCAGTGACTCGGAAGCAGTCACAGAGTTGACGACTAAAACATGCGACTCTTTAAGCAATTTACTTATTGTTAAAGATCAGGTTGGATTGTCCAACAAATATCGACTTGAAACAATGAATGAGCAAGATAGTGCGGAAAGCAAATCCAAAGAAAGGCTAATGAACACGTGAACCATGGATATCAATTCAGGACGAAACAAGAAATTAGAACAAATGATAGATCATATTCATGTCATGTTACTAGACATGATTCCGAGTTTATCCAGAGGAAAGTCGAAGGTGAGAATTCGACCAGAGAAGTTAAAATACTACAGATAGATAACGATGCAAATCGAGCAAAGAAAAAGAAGGTAAGTTATAAGGAAGTTACTGGTCATCTTCTCGAAGACTAGTGACCTCCTGTAAATCTGTGGATAAATATAGACACTTATTGTATCATTAAATTTGAAGCCTAAAACGAAAGGATTATAAAGGAAAAAAACAACAACAAATCCCCCGTATAATGTTGCTACTTGAAAAGGAACTTAATGTATGTTGTTTTGAGTTCATGAGATAATTGATTATGTCTGTCCATTTTAATGTTGCATTATGTTATTATGATGTTGATTACGATAAGAAATGAAAACGTTAGGGATAAATCCTAAACAGGCTAACAAAGTGTGGTAAACATTTGGTGATTCTTATTACGTTGTTTGCTTTATATATTTACCGTTTTTATAACTTGTTAATAAATCCAAAAGTTAAGCACTCTACGTCATATGCATTCAACCGGTTAATCTCGATAGTGGAGGTGTTCTTTAAATTTTATTCTTAGTGAATTTTTCTTCATTTCTTCTGAATTTATGATTTGGTGGTAAAAATTGTATATAACAATCAAAATAACTCACTTTCTTTCATGTTTGAATATGAATAACTTTGATCTCCCCATACATATTAGATATCTAAAATTCCAACGGTACTCCATCCCGATAACTTACCATATGTCAAAAATGATCTGCACTAACTTGTATTTGTATGTTTCGTCCAACTTTTTCATCGGATATGAACGATTCACCATGATATGTCCAATTATAATAATTTAGTATAAAACCAAATCTACAAATTTTTCTAATTAATACATATATATTTTTGATATGATAATGAGTTATAGGCTATAACATATCAAACTAATACTGAATTTTTACCGAAAAAGAAATACATAAAACAAACTATATATATATATATATATATATATATATATATATATATATATATATATATATATATATATATATATATATATATATATATATATATATATATATATATATATATATATGATCTCCTCCGCGCCAAGATTTGCGCCTCCTCACATGAACAGTGAATTCACTGTTCACATGAGGAGGCACACACACAGTGCGCAAATGCTGGCGCGGAGGAGAAAATATATAGTCTTGATATCCTGAGCGTTGTGATTTGCGCGGTCTGTGTGCGACGACGAGGAATGTACAGTAATCGTGCGCCCGACACCGCTCGCAACCACCGACGGGAGCCCGGATTCTGGCCACGATCTGGTCGGAATCCGACGGTGGTCCGGTCGGAATTCGACCGCGATCCGGCCAACACCGAAATCCGACCAGATGGCGATTGGATTCTGACCGAATCGCTACCAAAAATAGCCGCAATTATGGCCAAAATGGTCGCGATTGCGACCAAAAAGGCCGCGATTGAGGTCGCCAGTGTCCGTGGCACTGGCAACCGCAGTCGGAATCGCCCACTGGCGGCCACAATCGCGGCCGTTTCTGGCTGCGATCCGGTCATGCTCCAGTGCAGACTAGATTGCGATCGAAATTTGGGCGCCCGACTGTGAATCGACGGTGAAATCGCACGGAGAAGAAACACTGTGCATTCCTCATTCACTATGCAATCGTGACAATCGGACAGTTGAGAAGCTGTCGCGCACAAGTCATGTATTCGTGGGCGCTCAGGATATCAAACTCGTGTGTGTGTGTCTATATATATATATATATATAGAGAGAGAGAGAGAGAGAGAGAGAGAGAGGATCTACTGCACGTCGAAAATTTCCACACTTGTTCGCGCCCCCTCAAGTGAACAATGAATTCACTATTCACGTGAGGGGGGCGGACGAGCGCGGAAATTTTCGATGTGTAGCAGAAAAATTTCGTATATATATATATATATATATATATATATATATATATATATATATAAGTGTAAAAATTTCGAATAGATAGTATCGTTATTGGTGGAAACAATGTATGATAAGCTGATCAGCAGAACCCTTTGCGTACATGTCGATCACCTAATTAAAGACGAACAACCATGTGAAAAATTAAACCTGTAGAGAATAAAACATTAAAATTTTGTACGATAGCACGATCACGAATGCCCTCGAAACGATGACATCAGCGGACAGGTGCGACCCCTGCATAAGGGGAGGGACAGGAGGAGACACTACAACAAAAATGTTAAAAGACAACACCACAAAGACAATGGTTTTAGGAGAAACTGTTGTGATTTTGGTAAAAGACAATGATTTTTGATAAACCGTTGTCTTTGAGCGCCCATACAATACAAAAGACAACAGTTTTATACTATCCGTTGTCGTTGACCATATTTTTTTTAATCAACATTTAGAACCGTAGAGGGGGCGTCAGCGAGGGCGACACCCCATTTATTCTGTTCACGTAGACATTTTGAGATTAATTTATTGAGAGAGAAAAAAATAAAATGATCCCATTCATTCTTTTCTCGTTTATTTCTTATGTCCAACCTACTATATAAACAATTTAAAAAATTATTCTGAAAATATTAAAAAAAAAAAAATGAATCGACCCTGACTTTCACATGCTCACAGGCACTATCATGCGCTCGCATGCACGATGCATGCGTCCATTGAACCTTCTCAATGGCCATGTCATTCACACTCATTGCATATGCAGACAATATATTTATATATCACATTACAAATATATATTGAAATAGCGTCAAATTTTTATAATGAAAAAAAATTATTACAAATCTATAATGAATATGGCAATGAATTATCAAATCATCGTAAATTAGTAATAAAATTTATAACAAAAATTATTTTATCACAAAATTAACAATAAACTATTTATTTGTCGTAAATTTTCTAATAAATCAATTTTTGCCGCCAAATTCTTCGTAAACTTTGTGACGAACATATTTTTCATTACCAAATCTACAACAAAAAATCAAACTCATTACAAAATTTGCGACGAAATTAAAAATTCATTGTAAAATTTGCGACGAAAATGGATTCGTCACAAAATTTTCGATGAAAATCAATTTGTGGAAAATTTGGCAACAAAATCTCCAACAAAATATTTTCGTCCCTCATTTGAATTTTTTTTTTTAAATCAGGATGATTGTCGGCGTCATCTTATCAGAAAATTTTATGGTGAATTCCATATTCATCACAAAATCTGCGATGAAAATATAAATTTGTCGTAGATTTTGTGGCGAATATGGAATTCATCACAGATTTTACAATAAATATGGAATTCGTCACAAAATCTACGATAAATTTTACGATTAAACTTGGACGTATTTTTATAATATGAAAAAAATATGGGCAGTTACGCAATTACACGTGGCAGTTGCCAATCAACTGTCAACATCGACAACATCAGTTCTCGGTGAAGTTCAAGAAGAGAGAAAGAGCTACGGAGATAAGGAGAAATTATTTTCCCTCCCTCAAATCCTTTCTCTCTTTTCTTTTTATCATCTAAATAAATAATTTTTTCTCTTCGAATATAAGAAATTTTAAAAAGATTTAAGTAGAACAATAATATTTTATTTTAGAGGAAAACAGCAACCCGAGATATATAGGAATATAAATGAAATCCATATGAGATGCAACTCGATCTACATAGGTGCTAAGATTTAAGCATGAACATATGGCATATGCTACGATAAACATTCGAAAACAAGTCGAAAAGAATGCTAAGCTTGTACGTAGACACGCAAAAGCCTGTAACGTAGTTGACATTTCCCTTTAGCAAAAGAATGGTAGTTTTGTTCTGATGAAAATTGTTGATATAGATTAGATCCGTATGTCTATTTGAATCTAGTATATACATCTTAAATTCGTGATTTCCATTACCTCAGACAAATAAAACCTCAAACAAAAGCAATATGAATCCGTGTTATTTCTCCTTGATGCAAGTCCCGAAGCTTCTTGCTGCTGAATTGCCGATAGCTCATCTCAAAAGCTAAAATAGGGTTCGTAGTTGCAATCTCTTTTTGAGTCATTAATTTGAATGAATTGGTGGCTTTAGAGAAAATGAATACGGATTGAATTTAATGGACCCTTAACTTCGATTTGAGCGGATGATGTCCCCTTTTAAAATTCACTTATCTAATATCTGATTTCAGTGAGATATTTTCTGCAAATTAAAGGGTTTATGACATTTTGGTTCAAATTTGATTTACTAAGTCTTTTGAATAAATATGGATATTTTTTTTTAATAATTTAAACTTCATCGTTGTCTCTCATCATTCAGCTGTTTATTTATCATCCCAGCTCGAGGACCTTACTAATCTTAAATATATATTTTTCTTTATAATTATTTTATATTCACAGTATACGGACCGAGGACTGCACAGCAACGCATGGAGGTAACTGATTGAATCAATAATTGACAAGGATGTATCTATCACATCCCTATCAAACATGAGAAAGTTGGGTCGATGTGGCTGTCAAGTTTTAGACTTTTATTCGCCTCACAATGAATGTCTCAATTTGTGTCACCCAACTTTATTCCACAGAGTTTCTACATTGCGTGTTTAGGTTGGCTTCTCTTTGGCGAGTAGCTAGGCAGGAATTTTCCAATGAAAAGTTTGATGTTGAATTTGAGACAGTTATCAGCAAATATTATGCATAGAAGGGCTCCTCCCCAAAATGAACCATTCAACTTAGTGAAAATTTAATTTCTGAGTCGGTAGAAAACTTTAGATATCGTTCTCAAGATCCCAAATGAATTTAGGATCTTTTATACCTTAAATTTACTTACAGAATTTCAGGTCCTCAGTGATTAAACAATCAAATAAGTATTATACGACTCGGTTTCCTATTGTATATCGAGAGAAAAAAAATGACAACAAGCATTGCTCGCACATTATAATTAAGACAGGCTTAAAAGAAGAGTAAGAAATGGAATAAAATAAAGAGTGTCTTATCTTCGTGTGCATCTTTTGGAGTGTGTAAGCAGAAGACGGAGTGAATAGTAACTTATAGAGTACTTTTTTATACCGAAGAGGAGGAGTCAACGTATCATGCATGTATATATATAGGTTGCTTTGCTTGGCCTCTCTTCCTACACATTACACATATAGAGAGCACTGGTACAGGTTCCTTTTTGAACTCTCATGTGCTCCTCGAGGTTCAGGCATGCATGTCTGCCTCCTATTTCCTTTCTTGTGCTCTGCTGGAGAAGAATTAAGAAGAGCAAGTTATTAAGCAATGCAAATTTTTGGTCGGTTATTCTAGACAATTGCCTCCAAGGCAAACGTAGTCGAAGCCAAGAAGGTCCACCTCAGAATTGAAGAGGTCAACTATTTACTACATTGGAGAAGATTCGTGATCTCTTTGTGGGTTAATTAAGATCTTGTTTTATAAACAAGGGCGTCGTTTTAATGCATCAAAATAACCAAGCCACCCATCCGAGCCTCAGATTCTAAATAATTGCGGGCCTCTTGAGCTTTAAATAATATATAAGATGCCAGATTCTAAATAATTGCGGGCCTCTCGAGCTTTAAGTAATATAGGAGACAATCAAAACAAAAGCCCCTGTTAATTCAATAAATTGTAAATGAGAATTTAGTGTTGTTAGACGACACTATCTCAGTATTCCATCTCCAATTTAAAATATGCATGATTAATAAAAATAAAATTTTTAACATTGATAAATTAGAATACATGGCTGAAAAATATTAATAATTTTTTTATAACATAATTTAATTTTAAAAAAGAACTTAATTAATCTTATGGCCCCTTCACATTATAACGACGGGTACTAGACTTGGAGTTGATTGGCGTTGAATAAGATGATAAAGTAGTGGTTAAGAATTACAACACTGAGACAATGCGCTGACTGACCTCTTCATAAATATGCACACTCTAATATATAGATGTTAAAACAAAACCTACATCTCTAATATTGTTAAGTTTGACAAAAAATAAATAAATAAAACCTTTTCTCTCCCCCCCTCTTTATTTTCCCTGAACCTAGCCATCTTTGAGCCCCATACCTAAGCACGTGCACCATCATCACCTCGTTCCTCGTCCATGCCCATTTCTTCTTCTTCTCTTCTTCTTCTTCGCCGATTGTTTTTTTTTCTTTCCCTCTCAAGGCAGTTGCAGCTTCACAAAGAAAAGGTAACCCTCTCTTCTTCTTTCTCCACTCCTTTCTCCTTCGTGATCTAGGGTTTTTGGTTTGCACAAGAAGAGGAGTTGAGAATTGTTTCTTTCTTGCGGTTTGGCGTCGTTGTTGAAGCCGTCAGAGTTCGTCGGAATCCACTGAGGCCACCAACGAGGAGGGAAAGGTTTACTCTTCCCCTCTTTTCTTTTCCTTTGTTCTCCTTGCATCACTGGAGCTAGCCGAATTCGTTGTCGAAGCAACTAAACTCTACGTCGAAACCAACCAAGACTAACAATCTAGCGTGAGCTATGGTGGCAGTAGATTCCTATTTTTGTTTAGCAAAAATATCAATAGGCAGCAACCATTTTAGTATTGGAATCAAGGAAATTATGAGATTTCTTTGTTTGCAATTCTTGCGATCTACTTAAGTTATCTGATAATAGCGAGGTCTCGTTTAGTATAGGGTAGCGCGATCACAAATGATTTATTTGACTTTGAATTTCGAGTAAATTTATAAATATTGTGTTATTATCATTATTGGATATTATATTGATGAGTTTTGAATCATTTTCATATTGCATTTGTAGATACTAGTTCGAGTGAAGCTCGGTGATCGATCAAGAATCGACGACTTTTGTTGTATATAGAGGCGGGTACATTCGATCCTTGGACTCTATATGTTTTTTGTGCATGAATAAATGAGATAATTAATTTATTTATATTTGTATAATTGTTTTCAAAATTAGGGATAAAAATGGTATTTAAAAATAGTGAAATGGATAATAAATAATTAAACTGACGGAGGGTAAATAATTGATATTACTTCCTGTTCATATGCGGGTTTTATATGGGGTGAACATGGGATGGGTTGTTTTAAAAATTTAAATGGATATTCTAACCCACTCTTCCGTTGATACTTGTCTGTTTATATTGCTTGACCTTCCTTACTCATGATTATTTCATCTGTTGATACTTGTACCTTTTAATGATACAACATGTAGATATAAATTTTATGTTGGTGATTAAATAACTTGATCATGCAGATTTATCATAAGATGTACATATATAGTTGAACAAGTGTGATAAAAGAATTAAAGTTGAATATTAAAGAAATGAATGAGAAAACTAAAAGTGAAAACTTTGAGTCTGACTTGATACCAGAGTACCTGACCGCCCATATGTTGTTATGGTAGCGTGTTGTCGCCCGCGGTCAACATTTTATTTGCGCTTCGGCGCCTTGTTGTTATCCCTTGTTGCATTCCACCGGTGATGGGGCTTTTAGCCCATACGTCAGATGACGTTATATACACTCTGATGATATGACTTCAGTTATTCACTATTTAGTTGATTTATCAGATTATTGATAATCTATTAGATTGTAGTTGATTTATCAGATTCACATTATTGATAATGTTTATAAAGATGATATATACATATATATGTATGTATAAGAAATTGGAACAAATTAAAAGACTTAAAACAGAAATGAAAGAATAAATTGAAATTTTACAAGCTCCTTTGACCTCTTAAACAAGATTAAATTCATACACATCTTTCCTTATTATCCGCTTAGCAATCTGTGCTAATGTCTGTTTTCTTTGACCTCCAGTTTTGCAGGCTCGAGCACCCTTTTGATAGTTCACTGATTTTGCTGTACATAGAGTCGCTCAGAGATATCGACCTACTGTCTTTCCGGTTTGTTTTTTATTTCGATGTATTTTGTTTAGTTTCTTTGATTTTCTATTTAGATGTATTTCCAGCTTATGTAGAAAAATCTATCTTCATTAATATAGACATTTTATGGAATTTTTTGAGTTACTTATCTTATATGGTCCTTAGGTATCGTTATTCATAAACTGTCACCGAGCGGGGTACCGAACTGACATGCGTGACAAATATACATATCATTTTATAAAATGCATCAACTCATCATAAGTTGAGCAATTAGGAGACCATGCAGGCAGCAGTTCTATCCTTCATTTTTGCTTAAATCTTCACCCGTCAGTCAGTGAGGTATGTTACTTTCTCTTCCACTAGCTTTCTTTTGCTGGATTATTGTTTACTTCTCAATATTTCAGATATACATACATAAACTTGGACATGAGCAGATAATTAAGAGAAATAGTTTTGGCTAGAAAAGTAGGGATGATATGCAAACTCGTTTCCTTTTAATTCTAGAAGAAGATCTGGACAAACTCAAATACCATTCAACTATTTTATTGATCCTCTCCCTCAAAATGTCTGATCTATCGATTCAATTTGAGTAAAAATTAAAAGAACAAATCTTTATATATAAAATCTAGAAAAATAGATAGGCTGATCGGTCAAAGTTATAAAAAAAAATTCTAGTAGATAAATTTTTAATCTTACAAATTAATATATGACCATGTTCGTACATATATAATTTTTATTTAAATTTATACAAAATTAATTTATAAAATAGAATAATCTGACTAGAGAATATAAATTTATAAAATAAAATAATCATGTCTATAAAGAAAATATAATTTTAAATTTATAAAAAAAATATTTTTATTTAATAAAATAAATCAAAGAAATGAAGTTAGAAAAAAAAAAAAGTTGGTCTTGCCTTTTCTTTTCAAATTTATTATAGAACTATAGAACTGCACATAACCACTTATGCATTGTCAATAGTCATTTATATATAGTCAATAAAATTTGTTTACTTTGAGAATTTTTCAGATGAAAAACATACATCTTACATTAATTAAATTTTAATTATTGGATAAGACTAGATAAAATAGGAAATTTTAATTTGTTAATTCAATTTAGGTAAAAATCAAATGATACCCTTAATTTTTTTTAAAAAAAAAGAAGAAGAAAAAGAGATGTGATGTTTCGTAAAAAAGAATTTGAACAAATATAATTCATAAAAATTATTATTTAAATTTTTTTAATCATATTCATAAAAGCATTATTTTTATTTAAATTTATAAAAGAATATTTTTTTAAAAACATTAATAATATAAAAAAATATCACATCCATAAATTCATAAGAAAACTATTTATAATTTTATAGAAATATTTAACACAGTAAAGAAATTCTTGCAACTAATAAAAGTAAAAACAATAATAATTTAAATTCATAGAAGAATAATTTGGCAATCTCCATTGATATACTTTTGAATTTATAAAATAAAATCAATCATATTTTAAATAAAATTAAATTTTTATAAAATAATTTATAATTTTATTTAATTAAAAAAATCCCGTGAATCCTTAAACAAATATACATTAGAAAAAAAACTACATTTTTAACTCCCTTTTAAGATTTTTTTTTTTGTTAAAAAAAAAGGCATATCTTTGAAAGTTGATTTTTGCTCATTCATATTAACTAAAGAAACAATAAAATTAAAAATAATCAGTTAATAATTGTATTGTCAATTAGTCATTTATACGATGAATAATATTTGATTAATTAGTTATTATTGTGCAAGTTTGGCCAACCACTATCCCAACTCGTATCGAAATCGAACGTCAAAAACATTTGTCAAATTTGAAAAATTTTCCTTTAATTTACATCCTTTTTATAACCTTAAAAGTCTTTTTCATGAAAAAGATATATCCAATATGATTTTTTTCCCGATAAATTCTTCTTCTGATAAAGTCTCATTTAATGTATCTTAACAAGTACTCTGGTCATCACAATTAATTTCTGGTATAGAGGCTTTCTTTTTCTGACAAGGGCAAATAGAAGTCGATAAGAATGCAAGCATAGGTTGGAAGTATTTCAGTACAAATTCTGATCTGGCCTCGAGCTGTTGATTCATCCTTCTCAAGAAATGGCAATCGTCTTACAGTTTTTTGTTTCAAGATACCTTGGCAAATTATCTGATTTTATCGAGGGAGAGATATGTAAAGTGTTAGGGGTCAGAGAAGAAATTGAGAGACTTCATAGAAAATTATCAAGAATCAGTCCCTATATTCAAGATGCAGAAAAAAGAAGAAATAGAGATGCTGCGATCAACAATTGGGTGAAGGAATTAAAAGACGTAATGTATGATGCAGAAGACATAATTGATCTTTGCATGGTCGAAGGTGGAAGATTATTGGAAGCTCGGCCATCTGCTTCTTCGGGGGTATGCTCTCCGGTCAGCTTGCTTTCATCTTGCTTTCAGTGTTCTAAGTTTCGCAGAAACATTTGGAATCAAATAAAAAGAGTTAATGATAGACTCGAAGAAATCAAAGAGGACAATAATGTGGTACCCAGGTTAGTAGCTCATGAAAACAAAGGCTTCCAAATTAACTCACTAAGGACGTCATTTCCCACCTCTCCCACACATGTGGTGACTGATATTGTAGGGACACAAATTGATGCGGCGGCCCAAAAGCTAATTTCGGAGATAGAGCAAAGCGAAAAAAAGTATATTGTGTTGGGAATTTCTGGGATGGGTGGAATTGGCAAGACCACTCTAGCACAAAAAGTATTCAACGATGAAATGATAAAAGAACAGTTTCCAAAAAGAGTGTGGTTACATGTATCCAAAGATTACTCTCCGATTGAGCTACTCAAACATGTACTGAGAGATGTAGGAGGAATTGATGATCGTGTTCAAAGTAGAGCAGAAGTCGAAAGCCGAATTATTCCTCTTCTTTCATATAGTTTGCTTCTTGTGCTGGATGATATATGGAATGCAAACGTATGGAGAGATTTGCTCAGAAATCTCATATTGAATGGATCTTGTAAGACTGTTATCTTATTTACCACTAGACGGAAAGATGTGGCCACAGAAATGAGAGCTGATTTTGTACACTCCGCTGAGAAAATGGACGAAGATAGTTGTTGGGAATTAATTAGAAAGATTGTTTTTGAAGATGAGGAGGATGTAATAATTTCTGAATTGAAAGAAGTTGGTATGGAAATTGTCAGAAAATGTGATGGTCTTCCTCTGGCAGTCAAAGTGATGGCTGGTGTTTTATTTCACAAGGAAAGAACTAAGAGGGAGTGGAAAAAAGTTATTGAAAGTGATTTTTGGTCAATGCAAGAGATGGAAGATGAGCTATCAAAGGCTTTATACTTGAGCTATGAGGATTTACCCAGTCACCTCAAACAATGTTTTCTTAGCTGTGCTTTCTACCGTGATGTATCATTTCGACGGGACATAATCCAACTGTGGGTGGCCGAAGGGTTTGTGATTGAACAATCAGATGATTTGATGGAAAATATCGCAGAAGACTACTACAAAGAACTTATTGCAAGAAACCTTTTGCAATTTGATTTTAGATATTTAGCTGAACGAAGATTTATTATGCATGATGTTTTACGATCTTTTGGGGAAAAACTGATGGAAGAGGAAGGTATTATCATTAATGATGCTCGATGCACAAGTACAAATTTTTCGACAAAGATTCGTCGTTTGTGCATCTCAAACCAAAGTGATCTGTTATCTCTTCCCAATGTGATAATAGAGCAAAAGTGTTTGAGAACCCTACACCTCGTTAATTGCCTTCAAATCGAGCGAATAGGGAATCATGCATTTGAAAGCTTAAAGCGTCTCAGAGTTTTGAATTTGTGTGATACATCCATAGACAACCTCCCAGATTCTCTTATGAAACTGAGTCATCTAAAATACTTGGATCTTGATCGAACAAAGATTAGAAGGCTTCCTGAATCCATTGAGTGTCTAGTAAACCTGCAAACTTTGAATCTGTCGTGGTGTGAATCACTGCATGAACTTCCAAAGGGTATCACAAGGTTGAGCAATTTGAGGTGCCTTGGAATTATGAATACTCCGCTCACCCATGTTCCAAAGGGAGTTGGGAAGTTGAAAAATCTCAACCGTCTTGATGGATTTTTGGTCGGCCATTACGACTCCTTGAGCAGGATGGACGGAGGTTGTGACTTGGACGAGTTGCAATCTTTGTGCAACTTAATTGGTCTGTTTATTGATAAATTGGAAAGGACAACAACGAGAGGAAACAAAAACTTTGTACTGGGGAACAAAACTTTTCTGAGGAGATTGTATCTCAGATGGACAATGAATAACAATGAAAACAATGAGGAGCAAATCACTGAGGCGGAGAGTATATGCAACCAACTCAGTCCTCCTGCGACCCTAAAAGATCTTGGCATCTACGATTTCCCTGGCCGGCAGTTTCCAGATTGGATGGCGTCCACTTCTGTACATTCTTTGGCTGACCTAACATTTTTGAATCTTGGCAATTTTCCATCATGTACGGTGCTGCCGCCATTGGGCCAACTACCCAATCTTAAAATCCTAAAGATTCAAGGAGGAGAAGCAATCAGGAGTATTGGGCCTAAATTCTGCGGTTGCAGAACGCCTGCATTCCCAAAACTTGAGTATCTAACATTCAGAAATATGCTGAATTGGGAAGCGTGGGTATTGCGTGATGCAGAGGATGTTGGGGTACCTAACGAGGATGTTCATGCAAGCAACCTCAATTTGTTTTCTAATCTAAAAGAATGTTTCATCATCAACTGCCCAAAGCTGAAAAATAGCATCCTTCCCTCAACTAGCTATTTGGAAATTAATAACTGTCCAAAATTGGAATATGTGGAGAAGGTTGGCATGTTGCTGGAATTGACAGTTATTTTCCCCTCCGAAACCAAACAGCTTCCACAGTGGGTGTCAAGCTTGATTAATGCCACTTCGCATAGTTTGCAGCTATTTTACATGAAATGCAATTCACTTCTACTAGATAGTTGCAGTAAGGGGAGGCAAAATTGGCACATCATTCAACAAATTCCAAAAGTTATTATTTATAGCATTGATGGTGAAACCCGCTTATTGCTCAGCAAGGACTCGTACACATACGAAATAAAGAATGAGTTTGGAAGTTTCATCACCTTTGTAAGTCCTCTCATCGTCTATTTTTTTTTACTATAGCTTATTGCATACCTTTCAATATTGTTGGGAAAAAAAAAACTTGTATAACTATTTTATTCTATGGACAGGATCCATCAATTTTATCAGACATCTCCAAAGAGACAGGGGGACAGGATCAATCAAGCTTCCATGGCTAATTGTTTCCTCCATTATGATCAAGGTTAGTAATTGATTAATGGTGAATTTATAATATCATGACAAATAAAATATACTTGTTTCTTTATTTCTACTTGAATGTCGCTTATTGGAATTGGTATAATTTGATCAAGGCGCATATTTCCACTAGATGGTATTGATGTTTGGTGACGCACTGCATGCTTTTATCTATACATAATTTATCCTCGGATTCTAATGTTAGTTAGCATCTCTGCCTTTTATTTGTCTAAATCTACTTTTTCATGGAAAAAGATTATCTGTCTTTATATTTAGAATAAATATTTTAAATTGTGTATTGTAATCCGTAAGCTACTTATTTGTGTCTATTTTCTCATAAATGTTTTGAATGGTACATTGAAAGTCATAAACTATTTAATAATATTGCATATTGTAAATGGCTTATTTGTGCTCTCTTCCGTTATTTACTCACAACTTATGAGGATTTCGATGGACACATTTTGAAGTTATTGAGAAAAATAAAATAAAATTATTCAATTCATTCTTTTCTCATTTGTTTATTATATCCAACATAAATCTAACATAGTATTATTCATCTTTTCTCTCTTACATTCAACCTCCACTAAGCAAAATATCTTTTATGTGGTATAATGGTCCTCAAATAAGTCAAAAGTTGAGAGAGATATAAACATGGTAAAGAGAAAACGCACATTAATGCATTATCTATATCTTTTTCTTTTTAATTTGTCTATCGTCATCGATTATAGGTGAAGTTCAAAAAGAGAATGACAGAGATAAAAAAAATTACAATTTTTCCTCCCTCCTCAAATTTCCTCCCTCTTTTATTCTTATGCTCTAAACAATTTTTTTTTTTGTTGATTTGTTGAGTTCCGAAATAATCGGGGAGACAACAATCTGATATGAGCTCGTCGAGACTAGTGTTCAACACTATCTCCGTAAAACGATATTGCTCCGCTCAGGTGCTTACGTATAGCAGCAATTCATTTCCAAGATACAACGACGATGTCTCGAAATAGTAGCACTATAAATTCGGAGACCGGCGAACCTACTCGTAGGCTTTTTGGACTCTGGATGCAGAGGATGGATGGATGAGATGAGAACTTGAGTGAAATGAGTTTGAATTGAGTGATTTATTCCATTCTCTAGGGATCTATTTATACTAGGTGAAGAGATGAGGTGCCCTTTGGTGAGTTTAATCTGAGCCATTGGATGTAGAGGGTTGTAACCCTTCATCAAACCTTTTAATCTCAGCCATTAGATCTGGATGATTGTGACCTTTCAAATCATCCTCGATCTCAGCCGATCTGATCCGATCGATCGATCCTAATCCGACGCTCCAAATCAATCGTAATCACCAGCGGTCCGATCGTGATTCTTCGCGATCAACGCTCCAGATCGCGCTACTCACTCTCTTCGTTCCAACGTATCCATCCGATTGCCGGTCGACATCACCTCTCCATACCTAATCGAAATGTGTATACATGACACATCACCTAAGTGCCACGTAGCGCCATGTCACACGGCATAAATTTAAGCTCCTCAATGCTCCTCGCGACCACGCGCAGCGCAAAGTCGCCAACAAAGCGCCTATGGCGTGGGCGAATGGCGGAGCTTAGAGGTATGAGCGCCGCCCGTTGGATGAGAGTATTCTGCGCTTATTCGAGTTAACTCAATTAACTCATCAACACATATAAGGATGTAAATCCTCTTGAAATTTTCAATGTGGGACTATTGTTCTCTTACTCCTTTAATAACTTTTTAGTCGACTTTAACAATTAATTTCTCATTCACCCATAATCGGTTTTGAGCAAATTAATAGTCTAGATTCATCTAAAACGTAGATTTCGATTTTGAAGTCAATTTAGACTTTCGTTGATTGATGTACATCGAATTTCCTTTTCAAAACCGTATATTGGACTTTATATGATCCAATATCTAACATCCCCATACGAATGGAAATTAATGCGTGTATGCGTCGCGACACTTTACAAGAGTCCAATCGATAAGTCGAATGCATCGAGAGGTAGCTTGTGGCTTTGAACCTTCCGTAGTGGAATGCTATCGAGCATACTAAGTGCCTTGAACGAATACATGATGTCTCAATACCAAATTGGTTTTGTATGTATTATAAACAATAACACAAAAAAGACTTATCTCACCTACTTTTGGTTCACATGGTTGGTTCCGTTTGTGGACACCATCTTGGATTCACGAGTGTTTCATTAAAGCGTCTGTCTTCACACTCACATAGTGATACTTCTATCAAGAGTATCCTACCATACTCCACCTTATAAATGTATAGAAGTCATTAAAAGCATAAGCTTAACCTCACTATACGAGGTAGACAACACATATTCATCCTAGACTGGGATAGAGATAATATATCTCGTGTGCTATAACACATACTTCAGAACCTCGTTGTCCCATCAACCAAGATCTTGGGATCTCCAAAAACAAGGTCAGTTACCGCTATACCATCATTTTAGTTGTAGATTTTTAATCTCATTCCTCTTGATGAGCAATATACTGATCTCGATTTAGCCCTTGTAAGAGGATCTAAAATTATTTTTAGACTTGATTCGATTGCAATCACTCCATTCGAGATCAACTGTCTAATGGTATTATGTCTACGATGTATATATGTCGTGACTTACCATTATACATACTACTCAGTGCCCTTCCAATCGATCGACTATCACAATGTATAAGCACGAGCATAGGTTTTGTCATTCGAAATATCTTCCAAGAAATTCCGCAACCATTTAGCTTCTTCACCGCTTTGCAGTGCTATAAACTCGATTCCATAGTCGACGAGCAACGACGGCTTAGTGGATTTCAAGATACCGCTCCTCCATCAATTGTGAATACATATCCACTAGTGGATTTGGAATCTTTGTATCGATATCCAATTAGCATCACAATATCCTCTAAGACAAATGGATATTTTCCAAATGTAATCCATAGTATATTTCAAATATCTAAGAACTCGTCGATCGCTTTCCATGGGTGTCATTTGGATTACTCAGAAACGACTTAGTTTGTTAACCACACAATATCCGGACGTGTGCGATTTGAGATACATCAAACCGCTTATTATCCAAATATTCTAATTGTGATATGGGCTCACCTTGATTTTTCGCTAAGTGTCGACTTAGATCCATAGATGTCTTTCTCAGTAGAGAGATCGACGCGTTGAACTTCTTCAACACCGATTCTACATAGTGAGATTGTGTCAAATTATCCCCTCGGATGTCCCGAAAATTTTAATTCTAATATAACATCTCCATATATCATTCATATCGAAATTCTTGGTCAACATTTTCTTCAGACTACATGATTATCTCATGGTTACTACCCATTATAAGCATATCGCTCTACGATGACGATTATATAACCTTTAGGTGTCTTTGACATAAATGCATTTGTCACATTCATTTATTTTAAATTCGCTTTGACAACATTATTTTGTCAAATTTCTCTCATGCTAGGCGCTTGTTTTAGTTCAACTAACGACTTAACAAGTCTGCACACCTTTTCCTCTTTTCCCGAACTACGAACCCCTTGCTCCATATAGATTTCTTCTTCCAACTCACCATTTAAAAATGCAGTCTTAACATCCATTTGATGTATTTCAAGGTCATACAATGCTGCGATGGCTATCAGCACTCGTATGGACGTAATCCTTGTCACCGGTGAGTAGGTGTCGAAATAATCAAGGCCTTCTTTTTGCTTGTACCCTTTGGCTACAAGTCTAGCCTTATACTTGTCAATCGATCCATCAGCTTTATACTTGCGTTTTAGTATCCACTTACAGCCTAATGGTTTAGCACCAGAAGGAAGGTCCACTAATTCCCAAGTATGATTATTCATGATGGACTCGATTTCACTATTGACTGCTTCTTTCCATAATGGGGCGTCGGGACTAGAGAGAGCTTCACTCAATGTTCTTGGATCCGTTTCAGACATAAAAGTCATAAAGTCCGGCCCGAACGATTTCTCAACTCTAGCTCGTTTGCTCCGACGTGGCTCTTCATTTTGATAGTCAATAGTCCTTTTACGACAATTAAGTTCAGAGACGTCATTGTTGTTAGAACTTCTGTTGCTATCAATTTGAATGTTTCCCCTTTTATTTGGGAATACATTTTTAAAGAATATCGCATTCCGAGATTCTATGGTTGTTCCCACATGAATATCAGGAATGTCTGACTTGTGAACTATGAAATGATATGCACTACTGTTTTGGGCATATCCGACAAATATTGCATCGAATGTTTTAGGTTCGATTTTTATTTGCTCTGGCTTGGGTACTTCGACCTTTGCCAGGCACCCCCACACTTTCAAGTATTTATACGATAGTCATGGCCTTTCCATAGTTCATATGGTGCTTTATCATTTGCTTGTGAGATTTTATTGAGAATGTGATTTGCGATAATAAGGCTTCCCACAAGTTCTGGGGTAAGTCCGAATTTATCAACAAGACATTCATCATTTCTTCGAGTGTCCGATTTTACGTTCGCAACACCATTTGATTGAGGTGAGTAAGGCGCCATGTTGCGATGGATAATGCCAGATTCTGAACAAAATTCATCAAACGGTGCACCATATTCTCCACCTCTATCGCTACGAATTATTTTAATTCATTTATCAAGTTGATTCTCAACTTCTGTTTTATAGGTTCTAAAAGCCTCTAAGGCTTCGTCTTTACTTCTTAAAAGAAAGATATAATGGTAACCTCGTCCATCGATAAAGGTAATAAAATACTTTTTACCTCTTTTGGTTTGCACGAATTTTAAGTCACATAGATCACTATTTATTAACTCTAGAGGAGTCGTTGACCTTTCCACCGAATGAAAAGGTAGTCTCGTCATTTTTGCTTCCACGCACACTTCACATTTGTGTGTTTTGTCAACATCAACATTTGGTAATAAATTTAATTTGACGAGGCATTTTAGAGTGCTATTATTAACATGTCCAAGTCGATCATGCCATAAATTAAAACACTCGACAATATAGCTGGAAGCTTTTATTTTATTATCATTAAATTTACGGTGTACAGTCATTACAACCATCTTGAACAGACTTTGTTCTAAGTACCCTTTATCTACGAATACACCGTTCTTCGTAAGTACAAAATTATTTGATTGGAACACTAGTCTGAACCCGGCTTTAACAAGTGTCGATCCAGAAACTAGGTTCTTTCTAATGTCGGGAACATGGATCACATCAATAAGCGTTAGCTCCTTTCCTGACGTCATTTTCAGAACAACTTTGCCGAGTCCGACAATCGGCGATGTTGTGGAATTGCCCATATAGAGCTTCCTTCCATTTATCGGAGTATACTTAGAGAACATCGCCTTATCAAAACAGATATGACGTGTTGCTCCAGTATCTATCCACCACTGCTTCGAGTTGTCCACCACCGTGTTGGCTTCAAACACGACCGCAGTGAGATCTAGCTCCATGTCGTCAGAAGTTGCGACCTGGTTCGCAACTTCCTTCTGACTCTTGGTTGGTTTCTTTGGGTGTCTGCAATCTTTAGACATGTGTCCTGGCTTTCCGCAGTTGTAGCACGAGTCCTTGAATTTCTTGCCTGGAGTCTTCTTTTTGAATTGCTTCGGCTTTTTGGTGTTCGACTCAGCCAGGTTAGACATCTCGTCGATAGTCCGCTTCGTTCCTTTAGAGTCGGAGAATCTTCGATTATCCTCCTCTATCAGACTATACACGTCATACAACGTGTTGTACAATACATTGAGAATGTAATTACGGCACAAGAAATCTCCGTGCGACCACGCATCGCAAGCAGCCTTACTATCGGAATCATCTTCCTTAGCGGCTGGCGGGTCTTCATGCAAAAACCGTACGAGGTTTAGCGTTGTCAGATAGAACAACATCTTCTGCTTCCATCGTTTGAAATCGGCTCCGTTGAATTTCTCCGGCTTCTCTCCGGGTGGAACAGAGGTTGTGACTCCGGTAGTCGGAACGTCGTTGATCACGACCATATTAGATTGCACCCAATATCGTTTTACGATTGTTGATTTGTTGAGTTCCGAAATAATCGGGGAGACAACAATCTGATATGAGCTCGTCGAGGCTAGTGTTCAACACTATCTCCGTAAAACGATATTGCTCTGCTCAGGTGCTTACGTATAGCAGCAATTCATTTCCAAGATACAACGACGATGTCTCGGAATAGTAGCACTATAAATTCGGAGACCGGCGAACCTACTCGTAGGCTTTTTGGACTCTGGATGCAGAGGATGGATGGATGAGATGAGAACTTGAGTGAAATGAGTTTGAGTTGAGTGATTTATTCCATTCTCTAGGGATCTATTTATACTAGGTGAAGAGATGAGGTGCCCTTTGGTGAGTTTAATGCGAGTCGTTGGATGTAGAGGTTGTAACCCTTCATCAAACCTTTTAATCTCGGCCATTAGATCACGGATGATTGTGACCTTTCAAATCATCCTTTGATCTCGTACCGCGGAATCTGGATCCGGATCCGGTCAATCCGGCGCTCGGATCAATCGTAATCACCGGTGGTCCGTCGTGATTCTTTGCGATCAGCGCTCGGATCGCGCTACTCTCACTCTCTTGTTCCAACGTATCCATCAGGTGCCCGGTCGCGGCCGGTCACCTCTCCATGCCCAGCGGTGTCATGTATACATGACACATCACTCAAGTGTCGCGGCCTTTGCCATGTCACACGAAGCATAAATTTAAGCTCTGATGAGGTCTGAGTGCAAAGTGCACCAACAAAGCACTCATTGCGCGTGGCGAAGCTTACGGTCTGGCAAGCACCTTTGCCGCCCATTGGATGAGTATATCTGTCTTATTTGAGTTAACTCAATTAACTCATCAATAGCATATAAGGAAGTAAATCCTCTATGGAATTTCCAATGTGGGACTATTGTTCCTCTTATTTCCTTTAATAACTTTTTTAGGTTGACTTTAACAATTAATTTCTCATTCACCTATAATCGATTTTGAGCAAATTGATAGTCTAGATTCATCTACTCGAAACGTAGATTTGATTTTGAAGTCAATTTAGACTTTCATTGATTGATGGCACATCAATTTCCTTTTCAAAACCGTATATTGGTCTTTTCCCGTTCAGTTACGTATTGTATGCTTTTTGGGCCCGGCATTTGGTACCTTCTTCATTGTTAATGTGCCTCGGTTTCTTTTCACACAGTCTGAAAAGCAGGGGAGACACCAACCAGAGATAGGAATACAAGTGAAATCCATGCGAGATCGGACCCATAACCTGCACAGACAAGCAAAATCTCAAGTATGCTAATATTCTCAACAAAATGTGATGATGCAACAACATCTCTTACAGTTCGACAACTTGAACAAATAGATCCATCTAGTAGGATTCGACTTGTGGCAGTTGATCGAGGGAATACTGAAGTGGATTGCTTGCCTTAGTTTCTCTTATTCTGGCAACTGTCAATGGTGATGTAGCATGTAATCCTTTCAGTATGCTTCAGTGCAGTTGATAACTCACTCAAGTTTCTCCTTTTATAGCAACTGAAAGAATGATATTGTGAAAGATTGCTGGTGCTCCAGCTTGTGATTCCAGCAGGGGCAAACCTATGTTTTTTATAACTAGAACAACAATATCAACTAAGACAAACTTTTCACACCTTCGTTATACAAAGAATAAAGAGATGGCTTCCGGAATGATATGAGCAAGAACATTCTGAAGTTGACTGAGTACGTGGATTGTCATGGGTTTTGAGGACATGCCTGCATCGAAGAAGCCTCTGTAAAACTTGCGATCGATATTTATTCTAAAAAAAATGATTCTTTAAATTTGAAGAACCTAAAAAAGATCTAAGATAGAAAAAAAAAAAATGCACATTTTTATTTATGTCATCGAAAAGGATTTTTTTTTTAATATTTATCTTTTTTTTTTTATGTCTCTTATCGTTGGAAAGATGGAAAATCATAAGGGGTTATGTGCCTTGATCCATTGGTCAGAAATAACGAAGGACTTCTAAATCCGAATAAAGATTTTAAATCTCACATCGAGAATCAACCTTTGTCCATCTATAATAGTATCTACGTCGCTCTAACCAACGGATCCTCCCATGGGGACACCTAAAATATGTTCCATAAAAATATGGAACAACTACATTAATGGTTCCTTCCGTTTATTTCTTTCGATGGAGAAGGTAAATCGGACAAGTGCAAATGGGACTGTCTCAATATACTAGTATTCCAAGAGATCGATCTTCATATAGGAAAAAATTCACATATACATCATAGCTAAGAATCTATCCAAAACTTCAACGTAAACATCTTTTCAGCTACACTATACCCGGAGCTCACCTTCCACGCTATACTTTGGTATTGCGCCCCCTTGGAATATAGTTTCTATCGAAGTCTCCAAAATTATTTTCTATTTTTAACATTTGTTATTAAAGTTTTCTGTTTATATTTTTCTTTATTAATTTTTTTCCCTTCTCATTCTTTTTTTTTTCTTCTCTTGTAATTATTTAGAAAACTAAAAACTAAAAAATAAAAAATAAAAAGGTTTTTTGTTTATTTTTTTTTCTTTTTCTTCCTTTAGTTGCTAATTAACATATTAAAAAAATAGAAGCACTGTTCTAATCAAAGCACACAAGAATATTTTTAGCAGAAAAATATAGGCAAGATAAAAAAAAAACTCTTTTAATTATCTCGGTCAGAGCAACGAAGCGTAATGAAAGCCTTCACGGGTCTAATAAGGGGTAAAACAATCAAAAGATAAATTAGAGAGTCAAAGTTTAAATTTCGAACGTGAATAAATTTGAAAGTCGACAGCGTGTATAAATTATATTTCAGATTTTTTTTACGGTGGACAAATAAGAAAGAAAAGTTAATATTGAATCATGCGAAATATGAACAAGAAAAGCATCGTTTGCCCACGGTGAATGGTAAAACTAAAAGATATTTCATATGAATTATAATTCGACTCTTTGTGAAGATATATTTGCCAATGAATTTTAAAAATTTTATACGGATGATTCTAACCGTTGGAGTTTATCTTTATAAATAAAATACGATTTTCAACATTGAATAATTATACAGAGACAATATGACTACATAAATCGGGACTATTAAACTATTAATACTTTTGAATTTATCTTGATGATAAATGAAGACTTTATTTAAAAAAGTTATGAACTTTCCAAAAAAGATTGGATCTAGCATTTTTAAAATTAATCAGATTGAAAATTTAAATATATGATGTAAAGAAAAATAAAATATAGTTTGGCTGGGTAATTCAATGCTTGTAGTAACAAAAAAAGATATTCGTCCAGGGTCTTCGTAAGAAAAATAAATCATGAAAAATTATGTCGTTTGATCCTAGTCGAGATTCAATTTATGTGCGCTCTGGCCAACAATCCGAAAGGACTCAATAATTCAATGCAATGCGGCATATCGTGGATGCTAGGCCTACTACCATTGACTAACGAACGATTCGAGTTCACAAGAACTCAACTCGAGATTTTTCAATTAAATTCCAACTTGTCCTTTGTTGCCAATTTAATAGCAGAAGTCAAAAATTACTGATATCAGACAAAACTAACCAATAATGGCAAAGGTTTTTTATAACTACTCACGTACTAAAGTCAGCTGGTATACACTAAGACGCCAAATGAAAAAGGCTTATTCCATCTCAGCTCCTTCCCGAATGACGAAGCTATTATCTCTCGGGCTTACCGAATGAGGAAGATCATTTTAAAACAAAGGCCTTATATTTTAGTTAATATGTTCTATCTCGGTTATATGATAATTCAAAGACCTGGTCTACAATTATATATTCTCCTCCCTGCCAAGTGGCATGCCTAGTATATATTATGTCACGACTTTAATCAAATGACCTGGTGCTCAGTCAAGACCAAATGGCCAACAGGGCATCCCCTGTCAGTCACCTTGGTCGACAAGAAGAAATATGACCATATCGGCTTCAGAGAAATATATCAGGTCTATCAAATGAAGGTGTGTCTTCTATCAACCATGCGAGGGTATTAATTACAGCCTATGCGTCGGCAATATTTATGAGGGTAATGATCTCAATTATCTCTAATAATCGACGCTGTCATGTCAGGAGATCATATCACTCATACTCCTCCGTACCGCTCTGCATGCAGGACTTCGCCTATATAAAGGGCACTTGACGGGAAGAAGGGAGGTTCGACATCTTTCGCCTTACACTATCATTTCCATATTTCCTCCTCTGCTTGCTAATGTAGGATGTTGCTTCGGAAGCTCATTGGCTCCCATGTCCCCGGATTAAAATTTTCACTAATGAAATAATTAATCCGGATGGGATGAGCTTCCTTGGCACAACCTATTCGTCGTCATGCTAACAACTTGAATGGTCGCTTGAACAAACTAGTTGTTCAAGCAACATAACTCTTTTAGTTGGTTAGCCGCGGAAGAGACGACGGACGGATCGCCGGTTTTTGTGTTTGTCTTCGGGGTCCATGATTATACAAAGTATTTACTAATTCACACATGTATAATCAACACATAAAAGAACAAGCTCAGGTCTGAAAATAAAGTTATAAAACTTTATACCTTACGATCTTCTACCGTATGTCCTATCCTTCTCGTGGACGACGTGTGGGCGAAGATCCTCCACGAGTAGAAGCCTTCTAGATCGCGTTATTCTCTTCCTTGTCCGCTGCGAACAAAGAGAAGAACCAACAAAACCTTTCCTTTCTAGAACCGACCACCAAACAAAGGAGTTTGATGCAACCGCCGGCCAAGGAACAAGTGGATGAAGTGCCGGCCAACTTGAAGATGAGTTGTCGCCGGCCACCAAACAAAGGAGTTTGATGCAACCGCCGGCCAAGGAACAAGTGGATGAAGTGCCGGCCAACTTGAAGATGAGTTGCCGCCGGCCACCAAGGAGAAGGGAAGGAGGAAGAGCACCGGCCACCAATGGATGGAGAACCGCCGGCCAAGGAATAAGAGAGAGGCCAAGTCTTGATGGAAGAGGATGGGCGCAAGAACAACAGGAAGATGATTGCCGCCCAAGCCCTAGCTCCAAACCCTAGCCGCCCACTTTGAGAAGAGCCAAACCCTCACTCAAATCCAATATCTTCTTTTTCCGCCCAAGCCTAAGCCCCTATTTATAGAACTTAGGAGAAAGTTGGTTATTGATGAGGTAGCCAAAAATATAGGAACTAATTCCCAATTTTCTTGCCTTAAGGGTAGCAAGGAATTAGTAAATTTTTCTTCCTATAATCTTGCCGCCCAAGGTGGCATAGGAAATTTTTTTTTTTCACCAATTCTAATCTTAAAATTTTTTTTTAACTAATTCTAATCTTGCCGCCCAAGGTGGCATAGAATTAGGAAAAAAAAATTTTATCAATCTTTTAAACTTACCGCCCACCTTATCCAACATTTCCTCTCCCTTTCCTTTCCTTTCCCTCCCCTTTAATCTCCACCGTCGGATCTAGATTTCACAAGGATTAAATTAGGCTACGATAGGGACCATAAGGAGGAGTTGGGTCTTGGCCACCCGATGGATCGGAACCACACAAACTTGATCCATCAATGATGTTCCATTCCACTAGAGGATCATCATTGAACTACCTCACCACCCCCCATAAATTAATATGGGCTCCATATATTATTTGTACAATAATCTCCTGTTTAAGATATCGAATGTCCGGCCAATTAATTGATTTATCGACCATCAATTAATTAACATCTAATTCCTCGAGTAGTACCACTCAACCTTATCATCATGTTGACTAAGTCAAACAGCTGTGTTTACATGACGAACCTTATGAGCTCCTCAAGGGGACATCATCAACCTAATATATAGGACACGGTTTCCTCCTATAATCAACTACACACCATGTATATAATATCATTTCCCAACTTAATGCATATTGATTTAATCCATCTAAATCTCACCCACCGTAAATCAAAGAAATAAATACTAAGTACATGTGCGCTATTATATCGATTAAGAGCATGTACAATATAATATCCGAGGTCCGATTCAATTATGTAGTCAGTACTAAATTGAATCACCTCTATGTCGGTCCTACTCAATACACCTAAGTGTACTAGTGTAACTCTATGTTCAAGATAAAACAATACCAAGCTACACTACAACCATGCCAATGGTTTGTCCAAAACCATCTTGGTTGTGAGCCTTTACTTATATTTTATAAGGACCGATAACATGATCTTCTCGTGCCACACCAAGCACCATGTTATCTACAATGTAAAATATTAGACAATATGCACACATATAAATATATAAAGTGCAAACAATGATCATGTGATTCTTATTTCAAAATAAAATGTTCATACAAAAGAGCTAGGCTTTCAGATACATTCCAACAATCTCCCACTTATACTAAAAGACTACGCCGCCATCACTCGCCATACATCCGATCCCCATGTCCTCCACATGCTATCAAACGCTACTGAAGGGCCTTAGTGAATGGATCCGCCAGTTATCCTCTCGATGCAATCTTGGCGACAAAGAATCTTCTCTCGCTTTACGATCTCTCGATAAGGTGGTACTTGCGCCTATGTGTTTACTCGCTTTATGGGCTCGTGGTTCCTTCGAGTTTGCAATCGCACCATCAAGTATCACAATAAATTGTGATAGTTCGGGCAAACCAGAATCACATCCAAGTCCATCAAGAAGTTCCGAGCCATACACTTCCTTGGTCGCCTGTGAGGTCGCCACATACTCGCCTTCCATGGTAGAGTCCGCCACGATTTCGCTGACACTCCTCCATACTATGGCTCCACCTCCAAAAGTAAACACAAACCCCGAGGTAGACTTACTCTTGTCCCTATCCGATTGAATCAAATGTAACCCATGTGGACTAATTGATCCGCCAGAAACCAAAGATATAATCCCTAGTCCTTCTCGTACTTCAATATATGCTTTACTTCCAATGTCCTCGTCTCCAGATTACTCGATATTCTGCTAACCATGCCCACTAAGAAAGCAGATATCCTGGCCTCTCGCATATAGCATAGCATACATAAGGCTTCCTATCGCCAAGCATAAGGAACCGCCTTCATGTCCTCTATCTCCTTTGATGTTTTGGGACACATCTTTAGATAAAGGAACTCCATGCCTAAAAGGTAAAAAACCTTTCTTAGAGTTCTCGCATGCTAAAACGAGCAAGGATAGTGTCAATGTATGAAGCTTGAGATAAGCACAACATCCTTTTCATGATCCCTTATAACTTTGATCCCAAGGATGTGTCCCACTTCTCCCAAGTCCTTCATATCAAACTGCTTGACAACCATACCTTACGTCCGATAACACTTTGATATTGTTGCCAACTAACAAAATGTCATCTACGATAGTACAAGAAACACCACTACGCTTCCACATCTCTTGTATACACAAGGCTCATCCGGACTTTGAATAAATCCATATGACCGGATTACCTCATCAAAGCGGATGTTCCAAGATCTAGAAGCTTGCTTCAATCCATAAATGGACCGATTGCTTACATACAAGATGCTCTTTGCCTTTAGCAATGAATCCTCCGCTGTTGCATATATAGATGTTCTCTCAAGACTTCTAAGGAAAGCCGCCTTGACATCCATCCGCCAAATCTCATGAGCAAACTATAGATAAGAGAATCCGATAGACTTAAGATAGCTAAAAGGTCTCCTCATAATCGATACCCTCTTTCTGAGTATACCCTTTCGCAACAAGCCTAGCTTTGAAGGTCTCAACCTTCCCGTCTACTCCTCTCTTTCTCTTGTAGATCCACTTGCATCCAATGGTTTTTACACCATCGGGTGGCTCTACTAGCTTCCAGACCTGATTAGAATCCATAGATTCTATCTCTGAATTCATCGCACTTTGCCAAGATACCACATCTCTGTCCTGGATTGCCTCATCATATGTCCAGGGATCAGGTTCATATTCACCAGGGACTAAGTCCGAAGACTCTCCCAAAAACATGAATCTATCGGGTTGTCTAACAACCCTCCCACTACGACGAGGTGCCTCCCGTATGCTCAGGACACGCTGCGCTGACTTGTGGTGTCTCCTCTTGTACCGGGTGGTACCAAGTCGGACTTCGCCAACTCCTCAAGAACAATCCTACTGTGGGCTTGTGGTTCATTACATAATCCTCCTCTAGAAATCTAGCTCGTATCAACGATCACCTCCGATCTCTAGGATTATAAAACAAACCACCTTCGCTCCTTTAGGATAGCCAACAAACATGCACACTGCATGCGAGGTTCCAACTTACAAAGATCGACCTTCAAAGACATGTGCCGGACTCCCCATATCCGAATATGTTTGAGACTAGGCTTACCACCCACAATTCTCTAGTAGAAGGTAATCGATTTAGATGGAACCAAGTTCAGAGTGTACATTTTGTATCCAAGCATACCCCCAACGAATCAGTAACTCGTAATAACTCATCATCGATCCGACCATCTCCATAAGAGTCCTATTCCTTCGCCTCCGCCACACCATTCTCAGGGTGTGCCAAAGTGCATAATTGGGATTGAATCCACCGATAAGTAACTCCTAAACTCTCCCAAGAGGTACTCGCCACCACGATCGATCGTAATGTCTTGATACTTTTACCTCGATTCTTCTCACATCGCCTTGAATTCTTTGAACTTGTCAAAGCATTCAGACTTGTGGCGCATCAAGTAAATGTATCCATACCTTGAATAATCGCCTATAAAAGAGACGAAGTATTCAAAGCCACCTCTTGCCTGGATAGACATAGGACCGCACAAATCAGAATGAACCAATTTCCAACACATCTTTGGCTCTATACCCTTTGGCCTTGAAAGGCCTCTTGGTCATTTTACCTTCCAAGCAAGATTCGCAGGTTGGGAGATCCTCCACCACTAATGAACCCAAAGGTCCATCAGCTATCAACCTTTGAATTCTGCTAAGGTTAATATGACCAAGCCTTAGATGCCAAAGATATGTTTGGTTCATTTGCGAAGGTTCTTTTCTCTTATTAGATTTAGAAGATGAGTTATTGATCTCTATATGCATCGTGGGAGTTTTCGGTTCAAGAGTATATAAATTGCCAACCAATGTACTGTATCAGTATAATCTCCTATTCCTTTTATAACCACTTTGTCATTAAAAGAAACAATATCCCATCCATAAACAATTTAGAAACTAAAATTAAATTCTTTCTAAAAGTAGGTACATAAAGACAATTTCTCAAACCAAAACTTTATTCCTATCAAAAGATAAATAAACGCTCTCCCAATCGCAATAGCCGCCACCTTCAAGCATTGCCCATGAAGACTGTAATCTCTCCTCACTAGTCGTCGGGTTTCTGAACCCCGCAAAGTATTGCAGACATGATCAGTGGCTCTGTATCTACACACCGTGCAATCGTAGATAACACCGCTAAACATGTTTCAACAACTAAACAAGAAGATATACCTCCGTCCGCATTCCAATGTCCATCTGCAAGTGAAGCACTTGCCTTTCTGCTTCTTCCCTCCTGCCTGAGGTCCCACTGCCACTTTCTTCGCTCCACCTTGCTTCTTCTTCTTCTTACCTTTCGGTTTAGAGGAAGAAACCTTCGAGCGACCATGGCTTGAGCACTCGTGAAAAAGCTCCTCTCTGCACTTTGGAGTTCTCGCCAAGCTCCGCCAACGAATACAACCTCTTGTTCATGTTATAGTTGAGGCGAATCGCCAAAACTCCTAGGCAGAGATCGGAGAATGATATCGACTGGTTTCCCCATCGATCTCAGCTCGAGGACTTCCATCTCATTAAGATGAGCTTCATCTTGAGAACATGATCCCTAACGGGTGTTCCTCGACCATGGTGGTCGCCATCAAGTTTCTCATTGCCTCTTGCCTAGCCGCCTACTCGATGTCCTAAAAGTTCCTTGAGATTGAACATCATGTCATAAGCGTGGCTATGGCTCGATGCCGATGTTAAAGACATTTGACATAGATGCCAAAATGTAACACCGCTACCATCTCATCCGCTTTAACCCATTTCTTATAACGCTCTTTCTCCTTTTCATCGAGTCATCTGGGCTTAGGAGGACAGACCTCAAAGAGTATAAATTTGTACTCCTCCGCAGTTAAGACAATATCCAGGTTTCTTTTCCAATCAATATAGTTTGGACCAGTAAGTTTGTTTTCTTTTAAAATCACAGCAAGTGGGTTGAAAGCCATTTAAAAATCCTAAAAATCACAATGATCAAAATATTAGATTTCAAATATTATTGATTCCTCAAAACAATAAAATCCCGAAATCAACCAAGACCTCAAATCACCGAGAATATCGCATGCCACGCAGTGTGGACGTATACGAATTCTATATTTGTAAGAGGAGGTTTTACCCATTAATTTTATTATCTTGTCAACCTTACTTTTTGACAAATAAAATTAATAGTTGGTTCCTCTTTGGCCCTACAAATAAAAGCAGTGACTCCGATGGGGAGGATACCTTTATTTGCATCTAAGTGTGCATCATTACATGATACTGAGGGAATTATTTCGGATTATGTGTCTTACCGCTGTGGAAGTACACATGCTCCTAGATAATTTTCTATAACTATTATTTGACCTAGTGATCCGCAAACAAACCCGTCCGCAGGGAGGAAGGCACTCAGAGCCAACACACAAGTTTGTTTGCATCACACGTCAAATTGTAATGGAGGCCGCAGGAATTAATTAAAATGTCACTCTCCCACTTAGTAAATTGCAAATGAGGAATTTTAAATCATACACAACATGCATATAAAACAAATAAGCAATAAATATGAAAAAAACAGATTTTTTTCCAACTATTATGGCATTGTGCTGCAATATGCATGTGTCGCCACCTCGTCCGCTCCATCTTTTCCCGTGCGTAAGTCATCAAAGAGTTCCGAGCCGAGATAAATCATTTTATTTACATCCATCGATCTTATACTCCACGAAGGAGGGTACAAATAATCTAGATCGAAAGTAAACTAAAATGATCGGCTAAACAATGTCGTATTTAATTACAAAATTAAATACTAATCTAGCCTCACAACCCCGAGGATTCAAATAATAAATTTTTACACACATCCATTCACATACACATAATAGTTGGATCTTATGCATGCAACCAAAGAGTTAAACTACGCATATCCTACTATTATCCGACACATATAATAGATGAAAAAGTACATAAAAAATTAACCGAATCCAAAACACACAAAATCGGAAACCGTGGCTCTGATACCAATTGTAGGATGTTGCTTCGGAGGCTCATTGGCTCCCATGTCCCCGGATTAAAATTTTCACTAATGAAAGAATTAATCCGGATGAGATGAGCTTCCTTGGCACGCCGCGTGCTAACAACTTGAGTGGTCGCTTGAACAAACTAATTATTCAAGCAACACAACTCTTCTAGTTGGTTAGCGGAAGAGACGACGGACGGATCGCCGGTTTTTGCATTTGTCTTCGGGGTCCATGATTATACAAAGTATTTACTAATTCACACATGTATAATCAACACATAAAAGAACAAACTCAGATCTGAAAATAAAGTTATAAAACTTTATACCTTACGATCTTCTACCGTATGTCCTATCCTTCTCGTGGACGACGTGTGGGCGAAGATCCTCCACGAGTAGAAGCCTTCTAGATCGCGTTATTCTCTTCCTTGTCCGCTGCGAATAAAGAGAAGAACCAACAAAACCTTTCCTTTCTAGAACCGACCACGAAACAAAGGAGTTTGATGCAACCGCCGTCCAAGGAACAAGTGGATGAAGTGCCGGCCAACTTGAAGATTAGTTGTCGCCGACCACCAAGGAGAAGGGAAGGAGGAAGAGCACCGGCCACCAATGGATGGAGAACCGCCGGCCAAGGAATAAGAGAGAGGCCAAGTGGATGGACGCCGGCCAAGTCTTGATGGAAGAGGATGGGCGCCGGCAACAACTTGAAGGAAGATGATTGCCGCCCAAGCCCTAGCTCCAAACCCTAGCTGCCCACTTTGAGAAGAGCCAAACCCTCACTCAAATCCAATATCTTCTTTTTCCGCCCAAGCCTAAGCCCCTATTTATAGAACTTAGGAGAAAGTTGGTTATTGATGAGGTAGCCAAAAATATAGGAACTAATTCCCAATTTTCTTGCCGCCCAAGGGTAGCAAGGAATTAGTAAATTTTTTCTTCCTATAATCTTGCCGCCCAAGGTGGCATAGGAAAAAAAAAATTTCACCAATTCTAATCTTAAAAAATTTTTTTTAACTAATTCTAATCTTGCCGCCCAAGGTGGCATAGAATTAGGAAAAAAATTTTTTATCAATCTTTTAAACTTGCGCCACCTTATCCAACCTTTCCTCTCCTTTCCTTTCTTTCCTTTCCCTCCTTTCCTTTCCCTCCCCTTTAATCTCCACCGTCGGATCTAGATTTCACAAGGATTAAATTAGGCTACGATAGGGACCATAAGGAGGAGTTGGGTCTTGGCCACCCGATGGATCGGAACCACACAAACTTGATCCATCAATGATGTTTCATTCCACTAGAGGATCATCATTGAACTACCTCACCAACCCCCATAAATTAATATGGGCTCCATATATTATTTGTACACTTATCTCCCCGTGTTTAAGATATCGAATGTCCGTCAATTAATTGATTTACTGACCATCAATTAATTAACATCTAATTCCTCGAGTAGTACCACTCAACCTTATCATCATGTTAACTAAGTCAACCAGTTGGGTTTACATGATGAACCTTATGAGCTCCTCAAGGGGACATCATCAACCTAATATATAAGACACGGTTTTCTCCTATAATCAACAACACACCATGTAAATAATATTATTTCCCAACTTACTGGGGCATATTGATTTAATCCATCTAAATCTCACCTTTGGTAAATCAAAGAAATAAATACTAAGTACATGTGCCTATTATATCGGGATTAAGAGCATGTACAACATAATATCCGAGATTCAATTATGTAGTCGATTAAATTGAATCACCTCTACATCGGTCATGCTCAATACACCTAAGTGTACTAGTGTAACTCTATGTTCAAGACAAAACAATACCAGCTACACTACAACCATGCCAATGGTTTGTCAAAAACCATCTTGGTTGTGAGCCTTTACTTATATTTTATAAGGACCGATAACATGATCTTCGTACACACCAAGCACCATGTTATCTACAATGTAAAATATTAGACAATATACACACATATAAATATATAAAGTGCAAACAATGATCATGTAATTCTTATTTCAAAATAAAATGTTCATACAAAAAGAGCTAGGCTTTCAGTATACATTCCAACAGCTAATTCCTACCTTGAGCATCGAAGGGGCCTGACCGAGATCCTTCTCGGCGACCTTAACTATTTCTATTTGTGTAGGACTCGTCTCGACTTGGAGGTTTCATTCGACCCACACCAGAGATAGTTGACACTCTCACTCGGCTTGGATTGCCACATCAACTCTTCGAACCAAGTCATCTCTCCTTTGTTGTCGTCGCCATTGGACACCTCATCATCTCGGTCTCAGCCGAATCATTGGCATCGTCTGTGGGAACGTAAGTATAACTGAGGCAAGAATGAGAGACCAAGGAGCGAATTCCGACAATCAGAACTCCATCGAAGAAAGTATGACGAGGGAAAACATTATTGCCCTCATCAAAGCCACCATGGAGGACGTTATACGTGAGCATTTTCCTAAAGGGCCTGCCCCTATGCCGGCATCCCCCAGCCCAGTTCAAGGCCCACCGCCGACACCCGCTCCATCAATGCCAATTCATCCCAAAGCTGTTCCAATAATATCATTGCCGGTTGAGTCATCTTCTATAGCTTCTCTACAGGAATCCTCAGAGGAAGTACCTCTCTACACATTGCCTAACAGAGATCCCAATAAGGGAAAAGCTCCGTCAATCTGTACGGACTCTCCTTTATCCCCAGCATTATAGCCAAAAAACTTCCCAAGAGGTTCAAAATGTTGTTTGTCAAAGAATATAATGGCTCCACTGATCCCGAGGAGTATTTGGGATGATTTAAGAAAGCTGCCCTACTGCACAAGTATTATGATGGAGCCAATGTCAAGTCTTCTCTCTCAATTTAGTGGGATCGGCACAGAGGTGGTTCGACCATCTCCCTGAAGGATCCATCGGCTCTTTCCAAGAACTCTCTGTTCTCTTCCTCCAACACTTCGCTAGTAGTAAAAGGTATAGAAAAACAGCTTAGTACCTTGTGTCCATAAAACAAAAAAGTCATGAATCCTTAAGGGATTATATACACAGTTGCTCAGTAGTTTGTGGATGTTTACGGTGTCTGCTTGAGACAATAGTTAACGTCTTCTCGTAAGGCTTAATACGGGGGGATTTCTCGAAGTCCTTGATGAAGAGATCCCCACCTCATTTTGAAGCATTGCTGGGACGGGCAGAGCCATACACCAATTTGGAAGAAGCCGAAAGAGCAGCTGATGAGCAGCAAGGAGTAGGGAAGTCTGACAAGCCTCATCTCCCAAAGCCAAACAAGAAAGTTCTTACATCGCCACATCGTCCTCCCAGAGACAGCCTACTTATGTGCCGAGGCTGATCAAGGATAGGACAATTCATATAGCACAAGAGGCTAATCAACCCTTGGTAACGTCGAGTCAGCACAGTCCTTTCTACGCTTTCCATCAGGTGTTTGGTCATTCTACGTGGGAGTGTCGCAGCGTGGCCGAGGAAATCAGGCAAGTAATACGAGAGCAACAACATAATTTCAACGACCCACCTAGGCTTCCTCAGATAGCGGCTCGGCTCGAGCCAAGGAACCACACGAGAAAAATCCTTTGAGGAGAGCTGTGACCTTCACGGAGATCGAATAGGTGAGCTTGAGCTCCAAGAAGGTCAGTTAACGATTTAGTTCTAGTTTGGGTGGATGATGAATCAAAATTGGTAGTTCTGAAATCAAAACTGAATCGTAAGGAACCAGAATCGACGATTCTGAAACCGAAATCGAAATCGTTGATAAGTGATTCGGTTCCGATTCCATTGAATGATAAATCGGAACCGACGATTTCAAAATCGAAACCGATGGTTTTGAAACCATGGTCATCTCTAGTATAATGGTCCTCGAATAAGTCAAAAGTTGAGAGAGATATAGACATGGAAAAGAGAAAAAGCACATTAATGCATTATCTATATCTTTTTCTTTTTAATTTGTCTATCGTCATCGATTATAAGTGAAGTTCAAACGGAAAGAGAATGACATAGATAAAAAAAATTACAATTTTTCCTCCCTCAAATTCTTTCACTTTTTTCTTCTTATGCTCTAAACAGTTTTTTTTTTTTCACTTCTCTTCCCAGCTACTTTCCCTTCCTCCCTTCAGCCTTTTCTCTCTTCCTGAGTATACAGCCTGAAAAGCAGGGGAGACACCAACCAGAGATAGGAATACAAATGAAATCCATGTGAGATCGGACCCATAACCTGCGCAGACAAACAAAATATCAAGTATGCAAATATTCTCAATAAAATGTGATGATGCAACAACATCTCTTGCGTGCAGTTCGACAACTCGAACAAATAGATTCATCTGGTAGGATTCGACTTGTGGCAGTTGATCGAGGGAATACTGAAGTGGACTGCTTGCCTTGGTTTCTCTTATTCTGGCAATTGTCAATGGTGATGTAGCATGTAATCCTTTCAGTATGCTTCAGTGCAGTTGATAACTCACTCAAGTTTCTCCTTTTATAGCAACTGAAAGAACGATATTGTGAAAGATTGCTGGTGCTCCAGCTTGTGATTCCAGCAGGGGCAAACCTATGTTTTTTATAACTTGAACAACATTAATATCAACTAAGACAAACTTTTCACACCTTCGTTATACAAAGAATAAAGAGATGGCTTCCGAAATGATATGAGCAAGAACATTCTGAAGTTGGCTGAGCATGTGGATTGTCATGGGTTTTGAGGGCATGCCTTCATCGAAGAAGCCTCCGTAAAACTTGCGATCGATATTTATTCTTAAAAAAAATGATTCTTTAAATTTGAAGAACCTAAAAAAGATCTAAGGTACCAAAAAAAAAAAAAAAATGCACATTTTTATTTATGTCATCGAAAAGGATATTTGTTTTTAAATATTTATCTTTTGTTTTTCCGTTTCTCACCATCCTCACCATCGATCCTTCCGTTAATGTTAAAGAAAGATAAGTTATAAGAGATTATGTGACTCATTAGTTAGAAATGACAGAAGACTGCCGAACCAGATAAGAATTTTAGATCCCATCTCGAAAATCGATCACTATCCATCTATAATAATATTTGTTGTGTAGTTTCTCTTTCGGAAACTGCATTGACGGACGATCCTTTGCGAAATCGATTCATGTGATTTATCGAGCCGGTCGGAAAAGGATTAGTAGTCGATTTGAAAGATTCGAGCAGTCAATTTGAAAGTGATTAATGAGTAAATTTGAAAGAGCAGAGCCGGATCGCGAGTCGGATAATGTGATCTGAGTCGGATCGCAGAGTGAATAATGACAGTCGCGATGAATGACATAGCAAGAATAAGCGAGCGCGAGTCGGATGACAAAGTTGAATGACAAAGCCGCAGAGCCAAATAGCCAGTCGGATAAGCAAAATGGTGGTGAATAGCGGACTTCGGAGTCGGAGAAGCGCTCGGTTGTTCCGCAGTACTATTCGGTGTCGATGCCTATGGCTTCCACAGATCCTTAAAACAAATTTGTCCCCTCTTCTATGCCTTCAAAGGCGATGGGCCATTATTCTCGAGATCTGAAAAAATCGGATGAGCAGCGAAAGCCGCGGATCGTTTAAAGCAGGCACTACACCAGAAAGCTATCAACGGCGCAGGGAAAAAAGGAGGAGACATGGAGAAAACTAAAAATAACAAATAAAAAAGCTTTTTATTAAGATTTTTTGTTTAATTTTTTTCTTTTTCTTCTTTTATCTGCTAATTAACATATTAAAAAAAATAGAAACACTGTTTTAATCAAAGTACACAAGAATATTTTTAGCAGAAAAATATAGGTAAGATAAAACAAAACTCTTTTAATAATCTCGGTCAGAGCAACGAAGCCTAATGAAAGTTTCACCCGCATTGATTGGAATTTGTTAATCTAGTAGTTTTCATCGATATATTTAATGGTCATTATAAGAGAGATAAATTATGAAGGACTTTATAGATTTTGATGTATTAGTCAAGATATAGCAGAGTCATTTGAATCTAAAAAATAACTTTAGACTTCCTTCAAAATCGATCTTTATTTTATCCGTAAATTCTACTATATTTTAGTCCTCACACTATCCCTATAGAGACTTAACGAAAGTCTTCACAAGTCTAATAAGGGGTAAAACAATCAAAAGATAAATTAGAGAGTCAAGTTTGAATTTCGAAAGCGAATAAATTTGAAAGTCAGTAGCTTGTACAAATTATATTTCGGATTTATTTTACGATGGACGAATAAAAAAGAAAAGTTAATATTGAATCCGGCAAAATATGAACAAGAAAAGCATCGTTTGTGAGTAGGAAAACGAAAAGGTATTTCACGTGAATTATAATTCGACTGTTTGTGAGAATATATTTGGCGGTGAATTTCGAAAAATTTATATGGATAATTTTGATTGTAGAAGTTTATTTTCGTAAAGAAAATACGATTTCGACATTGAATAATCATACAAAAATAATATGACTATAGAAGTCGAATTGAACTACTAAATTATTAAGAATTTATTCGGATGATAAATAAAAATTTTATTTAGAAAAATTATGAACTTTCCAAAAAAAAAATCGTCATGCTTAAAATTATTCCGATTGAAAATTCAAATATATGATGTAAAAAAAATAAAGAATATCATTTGGCTAGATAATTCAATATTTATAGCAACAGAAAAAGATATTCGTCTGTCCCATTGAGATAGTTCGATGGTAAACACAAAGTAATATTTGTGAAGAAGTTCGGATTTGAAATCAGATGAGAGGTCTAAAACTCTTTCAACATGAAATACCCTTTTTTTTTGTTTACCATCGAGTCAAAGTAAAAAATTCACCTGTAATTTATTTTTCTTACCATGATCGATCTTATTTTTCTTACCATGATCGAGAGATCGATCGATGAGTCACTAACTTGACTATTCTAAACTTTTGGGAGGAAAAGATATTCGTCTATTGTATCCGAAAGGACCGGATAATTCAATGCCATATGGCGTGTCGTGGATTCCAGTTAACAAGAACCCAACTCGAGATTTTTCAATTAAATTCCAACTTGTCTTTTGTTGCCAATTTAATAGCAGAAGAAGTCAAAAATTACTGCCCGTGAATTAGTGTAACGCTGTCGCGCCAAACATTGCGGATGAATAAATTAACCGACCGAAGATTGAAGGAACAAGGCACATGATAGGATTAACAGGCAAAAATATTTGCATAATAATTTCTGCATGTAGCTCCAGACATGTGAACTTATATACAAATATATCTGCCCATCTTTTACAACTACCAACTAAAAAAAAGAAAAAAAAAGGACACACACAAATTTTCGTAATTAAAACTATACTGAAATTATTTTTCTTTATGATTTTTGATATTTTGTGTCTTCGGACAAATGACTATTTGCAAGAGCCGACGCGGAATCCTTGCAACGCCGCGTTCCTCAAACCCAACGCCGAGTGGAAAAGACCGTTAACGGCGTTAGATAACTCGTCCAGACCCTCCGTCAAAGCGCCAGTCGCTTTCTTGGTGTCTTCCACGGATTTCCGTAACGCCTCCGTCTTGTCGTCGTCGCTGTTTGTTGAGATCACGTCCGTCAAACTCTTGACGGCGGCTTCGGCCGCATCCAGCTCCGCAGCGAACCAGTCGCCGACGAGCTTGAACGATATTGCCGAGGTGAGATCGTGGTACTCCTTCGCCCAGGGCAGGTCGGAAGGAACCCGAACGGCGGTGAGCTGCTCGCTGCCGCCGAGGGCGGCCACGAGGGCGCCGACGATCAGGTAGGAAACCGCCTCGACGGCGTAGATCGCTCTCCGGGCGACGGAGATCTTGCCTTTCGGAGCGTTGACCGGGGCCAGGGATTTCGCCAGGTCGACGGCTGACGGCTTGATCGCGCGCCGGGGCCGGTGGTCCACCTCCAGGAGTCCGCGCCTTCCGCAGCTTCTCGGCGTCGCGGCCGCCATCGGAGGAGGCAAGGATATGGAGGGCGAAGCGGAGGTGGAGGCGCCGACGGAGGAGGCGGTCGATCTCGGCGGAAGCGGCGTTGCAGGCGTCAAGGAGGGCAACGCCCGAGTCGAGGTGGCCAGCGAGGGCGTCACGATCGGAGGAGGAAACGGGAGCGTCAGCCAGGAGGGCGGCCGCATCATCGAGAGTGAGAGCGAGGACGCGGACGGCGCGGGCGAGCCAGGAGAGGGAGGCGGTGTCTAGAAGCAGATCAGCGAGGCGGGCGGCGAGGGCGGTTTCAAAGGGGCGCGCTAAGGAGGCCGGCGGCGATTTCGGCGGAGACGAGGCGAAGAACGGGAACCGATGGGCGGAGGAATCTTTGTGCACGAATAACATGATGAAGAAGCTGTCGGTTGAAGATTAGAGATGAACAACGACCGCAATTTGGGCCTCAAATCGCTACAAGGAGAGAGAAGAAAGAGGGCGAATATAAGTGGAGAAATAGGCGATAGGAAAGAGGCGAGAAGGAGGACGGAAGCGACGTGGACAGCTCACCCACCGCTTCGAATGGTCCGCTCCAGAAATGCGTCGCGAGTTGAATCGCGAATCAAGCGACGGGTGGAGGTGAAAGCATATGGTTTCGGCGGACTGTGTCCCAAATCGCGACTAAAGTCGGTAAAGGTTGCGTTCGAGTGACGGAGGCGATGGGAGCCGTTGGTTGATTTACTCAGCATCAATTTTAGTAAAAAAATTGATAAAATAATTTTAGTTACATACATAATATTATATTAATTTTAATTAACATTAGAACCGTTGCGTAGTGAAATAGCTTTAATCAGTAATGGATCAATTATAATTTGAGTTAAAATTATTCTAGGAATATTGGATAGAACAGTAAAAAAAATATTTTTTTAATGAGATATTGAGACGAAGTGCTTCTTGGCTAGCTTTTGTATCTATATCGTAATGAAAATAAAAAAAATATCTTTTTAATTTTTATCGAAAGAAAGATTAACACGCAATAAAAAAGAGAACCCAACGTAACTCTACCCGTGCAGATTTAGTACATCGCTAAGACGGAACTCGCGCGTTTGAGACACTGTCGCAGCAGGTACAGCACAGAGTGACTGCCTTTTTCCGGTTTCGTGTTATTATTATTATTATTATTATTATTATTATTATCTACATCATATAACTTTATTTTTTACCCAGAATTTTTTCCATTTTTCTTTCTCAAAGAATATTATTTAATTATAAATATTATTAATGAATTTTCCGATGAGACATATTTAGCAAACATAAATTTATTTATTTAATGGGAGCATGACTTCCACAGAATATAAAGTGCCCAGTCTGAACGACTCGAATGCGAAGGATAGCCAAGTCTCCTCTCTCTGTTATTGGAGCACGTTGTGGGTCCAGGAGTGGTTGAGTTTAATCATATAATTTTATGCGCACCGAGTCAATCCATGGAACCCCATCGGTTCGCTATCGTGCGAAGGAAGTGGTGGGTCCAGGCGGGCCGGCAACGAAGAAAAAGCCGAAATAGACCGGCTCATCAACTCGGATTAGGTGCACCATTAAGGTCGATTAAAGCTCTGTATTAATTTAACACGAATGACGAAATGGAGCGACCGTGTGGGCCCGCTCGCGTTTGGCTCCGTGCAGGAACATCAAAGCGGTGGCGAACCAACTAATGTTGAATACCCAACGAGGACACGTGGCTCGTTGTTGTTGGGGAGCCAGCCAATGGCGGTGCATCGTGATAAGGACGAAAAGGAAAACCATGTGATCGGTTCCGCGGTTTGAAAGTTAGATTGGATTGAATCCGAAATGGCGGAGCAAATAGCTCATCTCTTGATTTGACTTTTATAAACGAGTTTAATTCGGTTGACCGCGTAATTGGTCAAACTACGTCCGCGTAATATTTCGGGTTTGCACACAGTCAAAAATTAAACGGTCAAATATAAATATACGTCGAAATCGATCGTGGAACCGCGCTGAAGGAGCACCATGCATGGCGCGTTTGCAATGGAAATTATTACTGCTGCTCTAATTATTTTCAATGGCTCAATTAATTGTTCATGAACTCGTTCTATGTAAAGAGCTAAAGACGATGTATTTCATGGTCTGGAGCTTCTCGCTCGGTACGGAGAGAAAAGCAGTCCATTTCCAGTGCTCCATTGAGATGGCGTAAATTAATTAGTTTACGTGAGGGAAAAGACGCCTTCGACTTTTGGCTGCCTCTGGCGCATGGCTTCTCGTAAGAGGTTCATGCCCTGCGCGAAGGGCAAAGAGAAGAAAGCAGGTGGTCAATGAATCGACGCCTGAGACGTTGTGTTAATTTCATCTTCGTCTTCGTCTCTTCATGTAAAAAGAAGGTGGTGGATTTATAATCTCCTCCTGCAGACACCAATTGTTGCACATTTTGGAGCGTTATGCTTTGGCAGATGCGTTTTCAATGCCAAAGCATAAGATATGAAGCACAAGCGGTTAAATTTGAAAAATAATATCGAATTGAAAATTAATTTTTATTCTTCATGAACATTTGCAACTCTCTCTCTCTCTGTTTATATATATATATATAGACACACACACACATATGCATGTTTGACATCTATTTAAGCCGGCACTGGCTCAATCTTTTCTACTGCTTTGCTGCTAGCTTCTTCTCCTATTTTTCTTGCGTTTTATTTATCGGGTTAGATTCTTGTTCTTCCATCTGAAGTTGAAGCAGATAAAATCTATGAGATTGCGGGAATGTTCTCCACAGGCTTTCTTGAACTGTGAACACTTAAGCTCTCTGGTTTTCAGTATGCCAAATTTCATGGAGTTGATAGTTCAAGAAAGCCCTTGGAGAACATGACCAATCTTTTCGAGTTCAAGTCCTTTCCCCCGTCTTCTCGTTCATAATTCAACCTCGTTGTTCAAACCTTTTGCATTTGTCGTTTCGTCGACTCATTTTGTTTTTAGAAAAAGAAAATAGAGGAGGATCTGATTGAATGAATAATTTAACTGAACTGGACAACTTCAATTCCTTTTCATTCATTTCCTTTTTCTTTGCAATAAAAAGACTGAGAAAGAAGAAGAAGAAGAACAAGGAAAACAGAGATACAAAATTTAGTCTTCGAATCATTGTTGATGTTTTCCTGATTCTAAATTTTGATTTGTGCTGAATTCTTCATCGAAAACTTGATGGATCTACTGAACGACATTAAATTTTGATGGCAGTAAAAAAAGAAGAAGCAATTTCTGTGTAAGTAGATAATCAATTGCCTTCTGTTTGTTAATTAATTATATGCTAAATTTACACATGGATTTCTGAAAATACTCTTGATTTCTTAACCACCAATATATATACATCATATTATACCAATCTCATTTGATGATTCTCATACAAGGAAAAGCTGTATAATTTTCTGAATCTGAAATTATCAGATTGATCAAGAGAAACCGTTAGAACAATGTATCGACAAATATATGATGTTTTCTATCAAAATTCTAAACTGTATCCTGAAAACTTAAAAAGAATACTTTTCCTTCCATTTTTCATTCAGCCAGATTCGTTGAATACAAACCAATTGGAAAAAGAAATGCTGGATTGCTTTCTGAATCAGTAGTATTCAGATTGATCAACATAAAAATGTATTAGAAAACTGTAAAATGAACTCCCCTTGTTCACAACTTCTGCTTCCGTTTGCATTATATATGTCAGGTTTGTTAAATGGAATTCAATTGCAAAGAAATCCACCCTATTTTTTGTTTCTATTATCTTTGTTAATAATGAATTTGCTAGTTTTTTGTCCCATTATGAGTACTTTCTGCTGCAGTACTACATGATTGGATTTTTTCTGTTCTCATGTATGAAAAAGTGAGGAGAATATGAAGGCATTCATGTGTCATCTACTTACACAAATATGTGAGGAGAAAATTTTTCCTTGCTCAGTTTAGTTATTCATGCAGTCTCTGCATATTGCTGGCAAATCGTTAATAAGCTTTATGCAGCCTTTGAAGTAATCAAGGGAAGAGTAATTGTATAATTAATGAAGAATTTACTCAAATCATACTATTTACAAATGCTTTCAGTGCTTTAGTAGAGCAGAGACCTGTATCTTCCTCGAATCAAAACTTGGATTTCATCTGCAGTTGAAATGGATTCTATTTGAAGGAAACTGAGTATAGGATTTAGCTCAGTTACCACCGTTTTAGATTCAAGAGATGGAGAACAAACAGAAGCAGTAGAAGAAGAAGAAGGAGGAGGAGGAGGAGGAGGAGCCATGAACAGAGCAGTGAGTTGTGTGTGACTCCAGTGGTTTGCTCCAGTTGAGAAATTTTGTAGAATAAGAAGGTCCTATTTGACATTGCGAAAAATGTCATAGTGGAATATAAAAAAAAAGTGAGGGCCTTTTTAAATCTTTTGCCTGGTTTTTAACGAAAAAATAAATTTAATATTTAATATGCCTGTCTGCCGTCTCAATTCACGGCCGATTCATAGTCGCCTGCCGAATCCTTTCCGAACCAACGCGATCGCCGCCGACGATCTCCGAGGCCGGCCACGGCGACGGTAAGTAGTGCGTGTGGTTTAGTTAGCTGTTTTTACAGCCATTACCAGCGCAATTCTTTCCTGCCTCTACAATCGATTTGAGCGGATACCGAAATGCCCTGGCTTTTCAAAAGCAAGGTACCAAAATCGTGCACTTTTCTTCTGCTCGCGCTGTAGGATATATAAAATCACCGAAAATCTATCCAGCCGAACGTGGATTGTGGATACGGTTCTTGTGTTCAGTTCCTGCTCTCTCTCGAGGAAAAGAAAAGGGAAAAAAAAAGGATTTTGGCATCAATCTAGTTTGCTGTTTTCCTGCAATAAGCTTCGTAGATTTTATAGTCATTCTCTTCCTCCTCCATCAGGTTCGATTCTAGGTTTTTGCTTCCAACATTCTTGTTTGGTCACAATTTTTTTTTATATCCGCCTACCAATTGTTTGACGGAATGCCTAAACATTTCACATTGTTATTCTCAAATTTCTTTCATGTTCAGTTTTAGTGCAGGCATAAATCGCTATTTAGTGTCCCACAATTTGATGTTTTGATAAGATAGTGTGTTTTATATTCATGCTTTTAGATTTGGAACCAAGCCCTCATTGCTCAATCTCCTGAAAAGATTTCATTTGTCAATTTACTGTAGATGTTTCTCCAATAACAAGCTTAAGAATCAGATTAGCTTAGTGGGCTGTGAGGGTGGTATCAAGCATGAAGATGAGTCTTCCTATTTGGTCATCACCAAAACTAACTCCAATATCTCTTTTTACAAGAAGGAATGCTTTTAGGACTACTTGCTCCATCTCTGAATCAATGAAGAAGAAGGTCATTGTAATCTCTGGTCCTACGGGAGCAGGAAAGAGTAGGCTTGCACTGGAGCTTGCAAAGAGGCTGGACGGAGAGATTATTAGTGCTGATTCTGTGCAAGTGTACCGCGGACTTGACGTGGGATCTGCTAAGCCTTCAGCTTCCGAGAGAAATGAGGTGCCTCATCACTTGCTTGACATCTTGCACCCTTATGAAGATTATTCTGCAGGGCAGTTCTTTGAGGATGCAAGAAAAGCAACACAATTTGTTCTGGAGAAAGGCCGAGTGCCGATTGTTGCTGGGGGAACTGGATTATACTTAAGATGGTATTTGTATGGAAAGCCTGATGTCCCAAAGGCATCGTCAGAGATAACTTCCAAAGTATTTTCAGAGCTCATGGAGCTGCAGAAGAACAAGCAATGGGATGCAGCTGTGGATTTGGTTGTTAAGGCTGGCGACCCCAAAGCTCAGTTTTTTTCTACCAACAACTGGTATCGATTACGACGTAGCCTTGAAATTATCAGATCATCTGGACTGCCTCCTTCAGCTTTCAGTGTACCTTACGATTCATTTCGCCAGGAAATTGACCCGAGTTTAACGAACACTTCAGTTGCTAATCACTCTTACGATGAGAACAACAGCCATCATCATCCAAAGAATCTGGACTATGACTTCATTTGTTTCTTCCTTACAGTTCCAAGAGTCGATCTGTACAGGGCTATTGACTTGAGGTGTGAAAATATGCTCATGGAAACTGAAGGGCTACTCTCGGAAGCATCGTGGCTTCTTGACATCGGTCTTCGTCCCGACATGAATTCTGCAACCCGGTCAATTGGATACAGGCAAACCATGGAATATCTGTTGAGCTGTAGGGAACAAGGAGGAAGTTCTCCCGAAGACTTGTATGCCTTTTTGTCTCAATTTCAAAAGGCATCTCGAAATTTTGCAAAGAGGCAGATAACTTGGTTTAGGAATGAACAAATCTACCATTGGCTTGATGCTTCGAAACCATTTGAAGAAATTGCTGATTTTATTTGCAGTGCATTCCACACTGAAACAGGAAGACTGGTAGTGCCTGAGTCACTTCAAATGAAGAAAGAAATCAGTCAGAGAAGGGAAGCCTATGAATTGAAGTCCTATCAAGCACAAGTGAAGCTGTTTTCACATGATGAAGATTGTAATCATGTTTTAGATTGGATAAGGAGTACCCAGCATCAGCCAGCCATGGCTGTCTGAAATATTCATGCTATACAGTTTTCCCTTCTCTATCAGCAAATTTAGAGTTGTGAAGATTCAAACTCGATGTTAGTGTTTTAATTGATTATTGAAAGGTTCCAACCTTCAAGATGGAAAAAGGTGTCCCTTCTCCAAGTGACTTATGAAATAGATCATTGGAACACGTTGCTCTGTTAGGAAAGAACCTAAATATTATTCATTTATTTACTCAAGTTACATGTCTGCTCGTCAGACCGTTTATCATCTTTGCCTTCCCGAACAAAAAGAATCAAGTAGCCAATTGATTTGAATAACTACAGTCCCATAAAGCTTCAACAGCTTCAAACAAAGAACTCTCACAATCAGCATCTGTAAGAAATTTTCCTCTCACAGTATCACAAGACAACAGCAAGCCTTCATGACCTTATCCAGCTAGATCCGAGCATTTTGCTTACTTCCCTTTCCTCCATTAATTCTCGAATCCTTGCTGCTGTATCCCAATTTCTCGCATCGGCATACAAATTAGAAAGCAAAACATAAGTTGATGGATCCTTCTTCTCCAGAGCTAATGCTTTCTCTGCCGCCCTCTTGCCGATCTCTACGTTGCTGTGAAGTTGACAAGCACCCAGCAATGTCTGCCAAACAAGCAAACCGGGTTCGAAAGGCATGGTGCGTATCAACTCCTCTGCCTCTGCAACATGCCCTGCCTTTCCAAGGAGATCCACAATGCATGCATAGTGATCCTCTCCGGGGAGAATGCCATGCTCGCGCACCATTGAATCGAAATAGCTTCTCCCTTCATCCAGGAGTCGACCCTGAACACACGCATACAGTACACAGATCATTGTGATGCAATTTGGTTTCACGTTCTCAGAGATCATTTGATCGAATGCCTTCACGGCTTCTCGAGCAAGACCATGTTGTGCGAATCCCATGATCATTGAAGTCCATGAGATAACTGATCTATCCTTCATCCATTCGAAAACCTGCATTGCACTGCTCATAGAACCACACTTCGCATACATGTCGACGAGTGAATTATCAACACACTGGTCTGCATTGCTGCCCATCTTAATCCTGAAGCCATGGGCTTTCTTCCCTTCTTCCAGTGAAGCCAAGCCAGAACAAGCATTGAACCATGTTGCCATGGTGAACTTGTTTGGCATCACACCGGACAACTTCATCTGCTCCACGATCCTCAGTGACTTTGCCGGGTAGCCGCAATCTAAGCAACCGGCGGCCATCTGCGTCCATGAGACCACATCATGGCGAGGCATCTCTTCAAAGGCTTTAATGCCGGAAGCAAAAGATTTGTTCTTGGAGTACATTTCCACCAGTGAATTCCCTACGCAGAGATCGTCGCCATGGCCATGCTTGATGACTTGGCCATGGACCTGCACGCCGCACCTCAAGCTCGAAGCTTTTGCCAGCCCCGAGAGAACGCTGCTGAAAGAGAACTCATCTGGCCTAACTCCTGCTTGAATCATCCGGCACCAGAATCTCCATATCTCCGAGCACGAGGACTGCAAGTAACCAGCGAGCATCGAGTTCCAAGCGACAACATTTGTGCCCCCGATTTTACCGAAAACCTCCGCCGCTTCCTCCCTCTTCCCACTCCTAATGAAGGACATGAGGAACGCGTTCATGAGGAAGTCGTTACTGTCGAAGCCGAGACGAAGAACCAGAGAGTATATTTGTTGAGCTAGAGCGGGGCCGAAACCAGCGAGCGAGCTCGCGTTGAGCGCACTCGCGAGGGTGAACTCGTTCGGCCGGGCAACGCCCTCGCGATGCATGGCGGAGAAGAGGGAGAGGGCGCGCTGGGGGCGCCCGGACTGGATGAGGCCGGCAATGGCGGTGGACCAGGTGACGGCGTTTCGGCGGGGCATGCGATCGAACAGACGGAGGGCGAGAGAGGGGTCGGGGAAGCACTTGAAGTACATATTGAGGAGGTGGTTTTGGAGGAAAATGGAGGAGGGAAGGAGGGGGAGAATAAGACATCGCCGGAGGAGGCAGGAGTGGAGGGCGGCACCGAGGCGGAGGTCGGAGGTTAAGGCACATCGATGGAGGAGGCCAGCGTAGTGGTCCTCTAGGGTTTGGTGGTCCGGCGAAGGCAAGAGAACGGTCGAAGAGAAAAGCCGGTGACGAACCGTCTGGTCGATTGAACCGACGAGGGGTCGCAGGACCCGAGTCATCTCTGGGTTCGAACTGAGATCGCGTGGTCACGTCTAATTTATAGGATACGGACCCGATCCGATGGGTTCGATTCAAATCCATTAGCCCAACATGATTCGTAAGTCTATAAACAAAAACATAAGTCCCGAAATAAATCGATTTACCTTTTTTTAACTAAAAATTTAATATCTTATTTTTAGAGATTCGATATGTTACGCGATGTATGTGTGAATCGAGATCTCTGATCAAATTTTTTATTATCAATCATCATCCATATTATAATTCAATTTTTGAATCCTTCGAGATTGTCAGAATTCGATTGAATTATGATCATCAATGTTATAGTAATTGACGATTATAATTCGATCGAATTTTGATCGTGCTTCGATGATCTCTAATCAAATTTTCTATTGTCGATCGTCATTCACATTATAATTCAGTTTTTGAATCCTTCGAGATCGTCATCATCATTTGATCGATCGAACTGCGATCAGATTGTAATCAGAATTTGATCAGATTTTAATCAGAATTTAATCGTGATTTTATTGGAGTTGAAATCCGATCGAATTTCGATACCAATAAAATTACGATTGAATTTTAATCGAAATCTAATCATTCGATAACAATGCAGAGTGACAGACGCTCAAGACCGTATGGGTCATTTTTTAATACAAATAAATAAGGTGCCGTGTTACTTGTCCAATTTTTAGCTTACGTGTTGACTTGTTGACGCTCAAAGAACTTTTAGTTTTCTCCTTCGATTATTTATTACGTAACAAGAAGTTGGTCATCGAATCGTAATAAATATATATCTTAATATTAAATATATTTTTTTTTTAAAAAAAAAGAAATTTCTATGAATTTCGATAGCTTCTCCAACTTCCACTCCGCGTTAAATAATCGAACGCTCTTCGAATTCAAGCCACCGCTTTGTTTTCTCGCTTCTTTTTCATCTCTCTGCTCCAGAGAATTTCTAAAAGCGGTTTCAACTTTCCAATCAATCTACTGCTCTAATTAGCGGCCCTTTAGATTTGGTACAGTGTTCTTCCTTTCTCGATCTTTCTGGTTTATCGAATTTTCGTTGTTCTAGTTGAAGTTCGGTTGTCGCCGGAAATGGCGAATTCGGGATCGAGTTCTTGGACCAGGAGATACGGGACCCTGATTAGAGCATCAAAGATTGCTTTTTTGCTGCTTTGCGTCCTCTTAGCCGGCGCCGTTGCCAGAGTGGCCGTTCCCGCCGCCGCCGAGGCTTTGGCCGTTGCCTTCCCTGGCTACCGGGCCGCTCTCCGTTCCTGGCTCACGCCGCCGTACCTCTTCGTCGCCGTCCATCTCATCATCTTTGTCATCTGGAAGCTCTCCGATCAGAAGCAGCTGCAGGAGCAGCAAGGCAGAGAGCAATGGGCGGCGGAATCGAGGATAGTGGACTCCGGGAAGCCTAAAAAGTCCAAATTTTTGGGATCTCCTCCTGTCTCTGGGATTTTGGGGAAACCCTCCCCGGACACCTGGCGCTCCGAGATGCCTCCGTCCTCGACGGCGGCGGCAGTCCTAGCGTCGGATCCCGCTGAGAGCTCTCCATCAGACGCGTCTTGCCTCACAACAGACGCCGACGAGGTGCATGCAGTCTCGTCGGCGGTCATGGTCAAAGGGCTGCTGGAAGACGACTCCAACAGCAGCGTCAAGGAGGAGGAAGAGGAGGGCGAGGAGGCCGCAGGGCAGACAGCGAACGAATCGATCGAGGCCACCTGGAAGGCTATAATGGAGAACACTCCTCGCTCTCCGGCGATGTCCCGCCGCAAAGCGAGGCAACCAGCGGAGGCTCCCTCGTCGGCGACCACTGACGAATTTAACCGGCGAATCGACGATTTCATCAAGAAGACCCACGAGCAGATCCGTCTTCTTAACGGCCGGCAGCGGCGGCCCTAGGAGATCCATCGACGTACGAACTAAATAAAAACCTAATCTTTACCCTTATCTTCTTCAATTCTCTTCAAAACCCTTCTGTTAAAAGCTTCCGACAGAGGAAGAAGGCAGTTCTGCAGGCAAAACACGTCCAATTTACAGCCAACCCTAGCGGTAACAACAGAGTGCCACTTTTCCTTCCGCTTCTGCCAGAGATTCTCCTACTTCAAGCAGACAGAATCGACATTGCTCGCAGACAAAATGTTCGGCTGCAACATTCTTCTTTTGATGTATCCGATTCAACTGCAAAATGACTTGATCTGGTAGATGAATGTTCTGATACCCCCCTCTAATGTTCACGTAGTTAATTTCTTTGCTGTGTGCTACTTGTCTGAGTTTCTTTGTTCGATCAGCATCGTTCTATCTTTCTCCTTTCTGCTCGATGGCAACAAATCCTTGGCATAATTTGCATTCAATGTGAAGTATTTTCCCCCCAGTAGTTGAGAGAAAATGATATCAAACAGCATGATGATGGCTGCTCTACTAGAGTTGTTTCATGTCGGGCACGCTTTTCTTGCTCACTGTCCTCATCATATTGCCCTGCAGTAGGGCAGTTGCAGTTTGCTAGAATTATAAACCATATTAAAGTTTATTATTGTAAAACTCGTCGTACTTTCTCGGTCTGGATCCAAGAAAGTAATTCCAAGCTTCCTTTTTACTTGTTTGATACAACTTTCATGTCTGTTGAAAGGTCACATCGAGTTTTTGAAAAGCAACAACAGGCATCTCAACATCATGCCCATGCCAACAATATTTGTGGCATCCATTCCTAGTGCCCCTGAAATATCCTCTTGGAAGATCCTAATCTCTTGGCCCAGGTTAGGGTTTATTTTAGCATTATATATCTAGGGTTTATGCAATTGGATGGAGTACAAGAAGACAAACTTAACAAACTGTGATTGTCCTGATTCACCAAACTTGGAAGATTTGCAGCTGTTCTATATGACTTTTTGGTATATACTACAGATAATCTTGTTCTTCGTTTTGCTGAATTAATTGTTGACTTTTACAGACATATATAATCAAACAACACAAGTTGGGTTGCATTTCGTGCCAGATTCTAGATGAAGTGTTGTCTCCACTGGTCGAAAGCTTCTCCTGGCCAATTCTTGTCTGAGAAGAACAATAATTGATGCCTTTTACTGGAGTTACAAGAATCATGTCTGATCATGAACTTAGCTTATGGCTGTCTGCTAGTTTTGTGACTGAAACTGATTGATAGATGCCCAGAACTATAGCGACATTGATCAATTAATATGATCAATGGCTTGTGTTGATGGTGAGAGACCTTGAAAGGTACTCTCCGACACGAGAAGATAAGGTTCTTGTGATCTCTGTCATCTACAAGTGTAACTTGGTGGATCATGACTGCGAAACTTAACACCGGCCGTGAACAGGATGAGTGATTTCCGGCCACCGGAGCTTGTGACTTTGTTGTCATGGTTGCTGTCAGTGTGACCTATTCATGTTATGTTAACCTACCACACGTTCATCTCTAATTCGAGTATAGTTTCTCTGATAAAACAGTCGAATTGAGATTATTTGAACTTAATACTGAAAGTTTCAGTTGTTTTTAATATAATCGTAGATGATTTTTAATTATAGCAGAAAATCCAATTGATCTTCTTCGCACAAAACTGTGAGATAGATTATTTATTGGGAAACTGGAGCCAAAATTAAACTAATTTAAGATTAAATTAGCTGTTTATTGGAATCAAATTGCATATTGGATTGGGTTAATTAGTGTGATGGTGTCCACAATTATTGCATTAGTATCATATTCATGAATAATTCAATATTTAATTGGTTCGATAAGAGTTTATTTATGGTTTTTGATATCTAAAATAGATAAACTTTAACTATGAATTAAACAGTGAATCGATAAGAGTTCATATATATTTATTTTTAAACAAACGTATTAAAAAAAGAGGCATATCTTTAGTGTTTGTCTTCCTATTCTTTTACATTATTAATAAAATTATATTTATTAAATGATTAATTGATTTTTTTTAAAAAAGGAAAACAAATTCTAGAACACAACAACAGCATTAATTACTTGAATTTAAAACCCATTTAAATTTGTCTTATTTTATTCTACGGCGAATTTGAGCTTATAGTATGTACTTTAATAATTTATTAAAATAATATGTTTTAACCTCCTTAATAGGTATACATCTAATTGATGTTTTTTTTTCGAGTTATTTATGTATTATTTTAAATCTACATCGTTAGAAATCAGTATAAAATTCTTTGGCTATTGCTCCAATTTAGGGCAAGAAACATTTTTTTTTTTCATTATCATTATTATTTTTGTTAAACCCACATGCTCCGCATTAAATAAATATTGGTCGAGTTTTGTCAACTTTTAACAACCCAATTTTAATTTTAATTTAGTTCGTACGACCTTATATTTTAATTGTTTTCTTTCATGAATGTCTTTTAATATTCTCTCCATTTGTTTTCTTAAGGCAAACTTGCGTAATTAGTCTTAAATAGCCTCAACTTTTTGACCAAATACCCCCGAAGAGTGCTACCATTGACCTAATGGTTAATTATTAATAAATAATTGGTAGATAAATAAATTGATTAGTGACTCTTTTGAGTTAAATATTAGCATTTCATGTCTAATGGATAATTATAAACACGCAACAACTTTTTGACACTAAGTTTTTATATTATTATTATTATTAAATAAATGATTGGCAGCTAATGATATCCTTCGCGCTGGCAGATTGCTATTCCAGCCGTCCATTTAAGATCGAACGAGTAGGAGAGCTAATACGGCGATCTCCCGGCGGCGAGGTCGCTGTCGCTCCAATTTAAATCCCCTCCGTTCGATCAACATCGAACGGCTTAGCCAGTTTTACCTTCAATCTGGCGCCGCGTTTGCGCCGACGTTGTCGGCTCCTCCTCGATTCGTGGAAAATCTATCTAGATTCGGTCCCTGGTCAAAATTCTCCACTGGTCAAGTGCTCATAGTGTTCCTTTTGATGCGTTAAGCTGATCTTAACTCAAATACAAAGATAATCTGAGGTGTTTTTTTTTATTAAATAATTATTAAAGAACGTTTTTTTTTCAGCTTTTTTTATTGACATATTCGAACCTGTCTAACCTTCAAAATTCATCAATGTTGAAATGAGTAATATCGTGACTTCCATCGAAAGACTAAATGTAAATCGAAAAAGCTTTATAATTTTTTACGATTCAAATTTCGGACTTCCAATTATCATCGCGAATAACGATTAACGTCAAAATCGTCTCTCTCATCTGGACAAACTCTTTGGCCCCAAGATCATTTGAATGAATTTTTTCTAAATTCATCGTCAAACGATATCGCACTGTATTCTCTTATGGAATGTCTCTCCGCTTTTACCGCTTCATGTCTCTGGTGGCTTTTTTATTTTTTTTTTAAATTGGGATAGATGTCTATGATTTGACTCGATTAATTTTGAAGATTATCAATTTAATTCTACTAACATTTTTTATCGATAAGTAAGATAAAATCTAAAAATATTTACACTCATAGTCCAATAATTTAACATAACTTAACTCTCAGACACACGCGATTCGTTCTTCAGCTACAGTAAATTTATAAAATATTTTTTTAAATGGGATGATAAAAAAAAAATTAAGATTGTATGCGTGAATACTTTTCAATTTATATTCCTCCTTCGTATTATGTTTGGATGGAACGAAGAAAAAATTCATTTACCAAAAAAGAAAAATAAAAAGAGAAAAAGAGAGAGAAAATAAAATATTAATTGAGAGCGTTTGGTTTGTTTGTGAAAAAATGTCGTATTTTTTATTTTCATTTTTTAAAAAAATAAAAAAAAATATATTTGATTGCTGTTTACATCTTTGGTTTTTAGAAAATTAGAGAACATGAAAAAATTATTTTCTGAAAAATAGAAAAACATGAAAAATAAAAATAAAAAAACTAAACCAAGCACACAGTCACGTTTCCCGTTTGGAAGGGAGTAGACCTGGCCACGGTCCGCGTTCGGTCCGGGTCCGAGTCGAAACCGTCGGATCCGGGTTGACAAAATACCGACCCTTAACCGGCCCGCTCATGGCCGGTTACGGTCCGGGTCATGGAACCGCCAGTTCCGGTCCGGGTCCGGGTCAAGTCCGGGTCGGGTCCGGGTCCGGGTCCGATCCGGTTAATCGTCGTCTTAGTTAAATAAATAAAAAAATAAAAAATGATGTAAATAATTAAAATAAAAAAAAATCACAATTAAACTTATAAAAACTCTATCAAATATTTCATTATCTCAATACAAAATATATTACATCTTAGACTTAAATAAAAAAATCTATTACAATAAAAAAATCAAATACATTTCAGTCGTATTTGGTATTTCCACGTCAGTTCCTAGGATGTTTCCGCTTCGCCTTGGTCTTCTTCACTTTTAATATGTTGAGTTCGACTTGCAGCCTTTTGACCAATCATTGAGTAAACATTGGCTTCCAAATTTTCTCCTACTTAAGCTAGAACGCCTCTCGTCCCAATGTATTTCCTCCGATACTAAAAGCTTGTTCCATCGCAATCAAACCGACAAGCTAGAATTTCTTTTGTCATTATAGATAAGATTGGAAATAATTGAGTTCTTTCATGACCACCATTTTAGAATGTCGAAGCTTTCTTCATCCGCATCACTAAAATCAAAAGAAGTGGTAATAATTCTCAAGTTCTGATTGGAACTTGAGGATCCTCGACGTTTAGTCATTAATAACAATTGTGCTTTGTCTTTAGTGAGTTTAGAAGTAATAATACTAGTTGTAGTGGATTGATGTGTTTACGTCCAATAATTTGTTCACCATATTTAATGTTATATTCATTATAAATATCATGTAAATGTATTTTAATATTAAACAAAATCAAAGGAATATTAGGAGCAGTTTCGGTAATAGGGCTTAAAGATTCATAATATAATGCTAACATATCTTGCAAACCATTTAATTTAAGTCTAGGATCTAAAACAAAAGCACATAAAAATATTTCAGGAATGTTTAAGAAATATTTTTTCCATTTTTCTTTCATTACATAAATACATTGAGATAAATAAGTATCATTTGATTGAATATGTTCATTAAAAATACATGCAATATTACAACAATGTGTTAAAACTAATTGTGAAGTTGAATAATAAACACCTGATAATTGGTCACTAGCATCACTAAAAACTTTTAGAATTTCACAAATACTAGTGCATATATTCCATTGATTTGAAAACAAATAAATATCACGTGATTGAACATGTTGATGAAAAAACATACATAATAAATCTTTATATTCAAAAGTAGATAACAACAATTTATAAATAGAATTCCAACGAGTTGGAACGTCACGCAAAACCGCTTAGCTTCATGTCATTTATTTTACAAAATTTTCTCCATTCTTTCATTACTTGAGGATGTGTCCATAAATAATGAATTGCACTCTAATTGGTTGAATATGTGATCCTAAATTTTTAAGTCCATCTCAACACACAAATTTAAAATGTGACATGTACACCTAATATGAAAAATCTTCCACCTATTGATGGTTTACATATATCAATAAGTTCACTAATACTAGAGTATTTGCACTAGCATTATCAAAAGAAATTGAAAAAACTTTAGAAGTTAGGCCATATTCTTCTAAAATAATAAAAATAAGTTATGAAATATTTTACGAGTGTGTGTTTCGTTAAAACATCTATATGCTAGCAATCTTTTTGAATGTCCCAATTATTATTAATCCAATGATAAGTAATACCCATATATGAACAACTTCACAATTATCACTCCAAATATCGAACACAAAGAAACTTTCTTTATTTAAATTAGAAAATTCTTTAATCAATTCTTGTTTTTGTTCTAAGACTAATTTTAAAAGTGTACGTTTTAGAGTATTTCTTGGGATACGCTTTAATAGAAGGATTTGTACTTGTAGAAAGCCAATTTTCAAAAGATAATTTATCACTAAAACTAAAAGAAAGTTGTTGATTGCACAAAATTTAGCAGCTTCTTCTCTAAATCTAGTTTACAATTTAAAGAGTTTAGATTCATTACCCCAATCCGATTGAGAAGAGAATGTGAATTTGAGTTTGAGAACGATCGATACCAATTTCCATAGGATGATTTCTCTCACGTGTCGAGTAAGGGTTAGTAACCTCCTCCTTGAAATTTGTAACATTTGAACAATATTTGCATTTTGCTTGCATATCACCGGAAGGGAGCGTTACTTTTCGAATGTTTGGTGAAGATATCGGACGCGGGCGAGGCACTCGAGTTGGTTTTAGTAGCCGTAGAACCCGCCATCGTCTTTGGATGTATTGCTCATACTTTCTTGACTTTGATGATGATGACGTATTTGAAATTCATCACCAAATATCAAGATCATAGCCAGACCGATATCGAATGGAGGTGAATTGCCGCCGCTTGCTCGAACTCGAACTCGAACTCGGTGGTGGCATTATGCTTTTCTCGCACCCACCCTTACGACTTGATCCTAGGCTCGGACATTTGTAAAAATATGACTTGAGAGTTGAGACTTGAAAGCAAATGAGAGAATGAGAATTAGAGAAGAGAAGTTGTGATTTGTGAAAAAATGAAAGGGAATGGAGGTGTATTTATAAGAAAAAAATTCAGCAGACGACCACGGGTCGTCGGCCGACCAGGTCGTCAATCAACACGATTCGTGGTCAGTTCTTTCTTCTTAAAAAAAGGCGACCGGGTCGACCGCTGTCCGGCTGTGTCCAAAGCCCGTGTCGTTTTGGTACTGCCCGTGTCGTGACGGACAGAGAGCAACACGCCTCGGCTGTGCGACACGCCCGTGTCGTGTAACGGGAAAACAGCGACACGCCTGTGTCGGCTGTGCGACACGCCCGTGCTCGGCCACGAAATCGTGGCCGTTATTTTATTTTATTTTTTTTTAAATGCCGATTTTTTTGTTTTCCGGTTCGATTTTTTAAAAAATCGGGACCGGACCGCCTAATAGGGAGGGAGGGAGGATTCATAACACGTGTGAGAGAAGAAAAAATTTCCCACCGTTTATTTTTATTTTCATTTTTTTCAAAAGAAATTACGTTCCTTCTCGATCAAAAATGGCATATACCAAGGATCTAGCTGGTATACAACAGAGGTCGCGTGTGTTCTTATACCTGTGAAGGAGACGGATTCCGTCGGCGAAACCACATTCGCGGATACGCAACGCTATCTCTTCCTCTTCGCTTTGCGCCGACCGAATCTTCTTCCCCAAATCCAGGCGCCTTTTCCTATTTATAGGCCTTCCCGTTTCGTCGGAGCTGCTCGAGCGGCTCCTGTTCTAGCCACCTGAACAAAACAGAGGTCCGTTTCCCTTATCGAAAGTTGTTTTTTTTTTTTTTTTTTCTGTTTTGTGTTTCCTTGCGTCGTCGTCTTCGATCGTCCTTAGGAGGTTCGAGGCTTCTGTGGAAACATGCGATTTACTGTTTGCATCGATTCCCCTTCGAAAAAACCCAGTTTTGGGGAGAATGCGATGATTGGATGATAGGAGACGTGATTCTTTTTCGCCGATTGAAGCTTCGTAAAACGCTAATCATCTTGAAATCCTGTATCTGAATATCCGGGTCAATGAATCTAGGGTTTTCTTTCTTTGTTTTTTTTGTCAATTGTTGTCGCTGTTCTCAACTTCAGATGGGATTGGTTTGCAGATCGAATCAAGAGGAGCCAAGAGAAGCCGACTCGATTTTTGAGTTGTCGTCGACCAAAGTATAGGGCTGGGCTGTCAGCCAAAGGGATTTGACAGTCAGCCCTTTCTCTTTCTCTTTCTCTTTGTCTTTCTCCCAAAGCTCCTCCTATTTCTCAGGTAAGTATCGCATTTGCCCCCCTTTTTGTTGGGATTAAAAGCTTTAATTTTTACTTGACAACGACGCGCTGGTCAATGGATTCGACCGAGCATTTATTCTTCTCTTCGCTGTTTCCTCCAGTTTGACTTCGCTTTCTGTCCGTGTTCATCGTGTTCAATTCAATTCAATTCCACCGCGTAGCCGAGTAGGCGGCCGCGTCCTCATCCTGCAAAAGGAGCCCCTTTTAATACCTGCAACGCCCAGAAGTTTGGGCAATTCTTCTTCTTCTTCTTCTTCTTCTTCATCGATACAGTTCCAATGGCTTCCCTCTCGGGTTTTCTACACCGGCCCCTCTCCGCTGCTGCCGTAGTCGCCATCACCGCAGTCTCATCTGCCCTCCCTGAGCATGCATCCTCTCCGTCACAACCCGATCTCGCTGACTCTGTTGCCGCCGCCGCCGTCGCTGCACCTCCCCCTGTCTCATTTTTGCCTGTGGACAAGATCAAGCCTTTATCTCATGTGCCTGCTACCGTCTTTGGCTCCTCTGCTTTCCCCATTGTCTCCCCCGCTGCCCTCTTCGCCCCTTATCAGTACGCCAAGCTAAGTGGCCCTCGGAAAAATGTCGAATTGCCGCCGCCGGCCATTGCATCTTCGCAATCTGATGTGCTGTACCGGTGGCATTTGCCGCATCCGAATGCTTATGATATCGGTGGAGCCGATCAGAGGTCGAAAGCCAAGTCTCAGACGGTTGTGGTACTGCTTGGGTGGCTCGGAGCGAGGCAGAAGCACCTCAAGAGATATGCAGAATGGTACACCTTGAGGGGGTACCATGTTGTGACTTTCACATTCCCCATGACCGATGTGGTTAGCTACAAGGTCGGAGGGAAGGTCGAAAGGGACGTCGAGTCATTGGCTGAGCATTTGGTGGATTGGGTATCGGAAGAGAAGGGGAAGAAGTTGGTCTTCCACACTTTCAGCAACACAGGATGGTTGACGTGAGCTTTCTTTCTTGCTCAATCTTTTAATTTTTCTTTTGCCACAGCTTGATGGTTTTTGGGTAGTTCAGGTGTAACATTTGCATCTCCCTACAGATATGGAGTACTGCTGGAGAAGTTTAGGGAGCAGGATTCTTCTGTCATTGGCAAGATCAAAGGCTGCATTGTGGATTCAGCTCCTGTCGGCCTTCTTGTGTTCTTCAAGACAATGATTCAGTGATCTCACTGTCTCCATTTGGATGATGATTCTTCAAAGTGGAAGAATATGTGTATCTGTTTCTAGAAGATGCTTTTTGGCTTGAACAAACAAACTAACATTTGTAAAAGCTAGATGGACATGAGCAGAGCAGAGAATAAAACAATGTTATAGGTAACAAAAACTAGAAGAGAAAAAAAAATAGAATAATAGGTTAGGTGTCCATTTTTATGAGTTACTCTTTGAATTAAGAATATTTATGATCTTTCCTAAAATGATATGAAGCTGTTAGGTCACAGTTTTGATGGTATCACTTGATCTCGGACTAAAACTAATCCAACTTTTGTATGTTGCAGGTTTGGGCTTCAGGTTTTTCTGCTGCTCTTCTCAAAAAGCAAAGTGTGGCAACAAAGGGCAATGCAAGACCAACCGTTTCAGGGTTAAACGTTGTGGACTCTGAAATTCTATGCGCCGATCCCAAACCGGCAGTCGCCGAGAGCGCCATCTTAGTGGTCTTGGAGAAGTTCTTCAAAGTCGTTTTGAACTTGCCTACTATCAACAGGTAGAGACCTCATTCATCATCTGTTTTTCCCCTGACACAGTTACAACTGAAATTGAAAATTCTTGCAGGAGGCTATCTGATGTCTTGGATCTACTAACTTCAGAGCAACCGAAGTGCCCTCAACTGTACATATACAGCTCGGCTGACCAAGTTATTCCGGCAAAGTCAGTCGAGTCGTTCATAGAGAGGCAAAGGAGAGCTGGTTATGAGGTCAGGGCATGTGATTTCCTGTCGTCACCTCATGTGGATCACTTCAGAAGCCATCCAGCTCTTTACGATACTCAACTTGCTAGCTTTCTGGATGACTGTGTTCTTTGCAACAAAAACTCCTGTTGCAAAGACACCTCATGAGATTTTTCCCCCCCCCTACATTCCTGTCATTCTTTTCTCTGGCTGTTATTTTACAATTGCCATAAATATAGGTTTCTCTTTATTGTCTTAAAACTGTGTAATGACTGCAAAGGGATATACACGAAAGTAATGTTCGTTTTGTTCTTTTATTTTAAAGAAATTTGCACATATTCACCGGTTGTTCCGTTCTTGAGGTGTGATGAATCCATTACAACTGACCTAACTGGTTTAACTGCTCAGCTCGATCGGTCGAATTGATGCCAAGAACCATTTTTTCCAACTCATCCAACCAACTTGATTGATCAGTGTAATAAGTATGGCTGGCCCATTTAATTCACCTAGATAACTTGACCTACCTAGCTCGACTAGGCGGCTAAATGAGTCTGTTCAGCCTGTCCTCCAATCAGCCCATTTTGACTTGTCTCTGTCTGAGTTGTCTGACCAACCAATGAAGGCAGTGTGCAGTTCCTACTTGAGTCTCTAATACTTAGACTAATGCACTATGTGGATGTAGTTTTGCAATATATACAAAACAGCAGGCATTGAGCAACACTCTTCAGGTTCAAAACATGTCACACTCCCAACATAATATGCAAATTCATAAATGTATAATCAGCGTTCTGAGGATAATGTCATTAGAGCTGCCTCTCCAACCGTTTGTCAAATCACTGTAGATGCACAGTGCAAACGTTGTCATGTATGCAAATGATTGATGATTGAGTACCAACCATATCGTGCAGGGACAGACCATGAGCTCGGATTTGAATAAATGCACCTCCATTCTTCTAATTATAATTCACCAAAATTGGCCAAAACTCCGGTAATCAAAATACAAATAGTACTATCAGCCTAAGAGCTTGAGCATGCTTGCAAGTCAGACCTTTGCGTGTGGGCTTCTGTTACTGAATAACTGAGATGATCTCTTGACAGAGATCTCCTGCTTAAAAGTTTTCTCTGATCCTCTGTGTCCAGGAGGATCCCACACCATTGATAAACTGCAGTTGGCCTAAGCTACCAGATGAACCACAAACAGAAGCACTGAAGGTTCTTTGAGTGTTACTGCCTCCCAAGCCATGTCCCATGCTAAATGGGTGCTGCTCAGAAGCATCAAATGTAGGACCGAGTGGTGCTTTTATCTTTCCTTCATCTGCAGTTTAAAAATACAAAATGAGAAGGCTTAATATTGTTTCATCAGCCCATGAGTCAATCGAAGGCTAGCAGCATGTCAATAAGCCATAAATTAATTAAAATTGGCCATTCCAATACTTCAACTGAAGTTATAGGTAAAATTAAACTGTAACATGGATGCAAAATAGAAAAGAGGAATCACATGGATGCAAAAGGGAAGGAATTGAGGTGAAGTGACACCAAAGAAACTATACTCACATCTGTAACAAGGCTTCACATGGATGCAAAAGGAAAAGAAATGAAGTAGGCAGCATCAGCTCGTGCCCGCAACTTGAGGCTTCCTCCGTGAAGGTGCTCAATCAATTCTGTTGCACAATCAATCAAAAAGATTAAACTAATTTCAAACCGTTCAAAATGAAGTGGAGGTCAAAAACCAATCCAAATCAATATTGGATCTGGATTAACTAAAAGGAACTGTTAAACGTCATCAAACTGGATGAAAACTAGTCAAACCAGAATACAAAACTTCATCCTTAGAAAAACCAGCACCATCATCACTAGGATCAAGCTGAAGTTGATAGCTGAGTTTTGGCCTTCTGCTGAACTGAACTCCATTAAATAATCTGTGAATTTATTAGTCGCGCAAGGAAGACCGAACATAAAAATTCCTTAACCAAGGCCTGACATTTCTCTGGCAAACTCAGCCACCATATAATTGGAAGAATATTTAAAGAAAATCCATTACTTGTGAAAGTTTCTGAATTTATGAAATTCTACGATTTCATGAATCTCCATAACAAAGGTACAAAAATTTCTATGAGAATTCAACAAACCACTCTTAACAATATAAATCCCTGCACTTATTGAATGAAGTGAAAATGTTGGAACCAGCTAGCTTTGCAGCAGAATTATTGACTACAATGTTTGTTGTTGTCAAAAAGGAATTTTCTACTTCAAATTTAAAAGTAACAAAACTCTATTCATCAGAAGGGAAATTGATCCGCCACCTCATTCACCTCACTACGTGTCAACAATTTGACTGCTTTTCCACATGCATCAAACACGTTAGCATAACCGTGATAGTTGGAGAACTAAGTTGACATTCACATTCACAAGTGTAAAAGCAAAAAGAATATTATTTGTAGATTAAACACTGCTAGTGCATGAGTTTCGAACAAGTTAGCAACTGCAATTTTATTCAGCAAATTTTCTTTAATAAAATGAAAAACAATCTAATTGATTCTCTCGAGTTAGAAAACAATGTGGCAATGCGATAAGGCAACAGACTTAAAGGAAAACGAATACAACATTATATAAATTGGCAAATCATTAAGGATCCAATTTATTACATAAGAACTGGAACCTTTAGATACAGAACAGTGTATAGTTTCCCATGTATAGCTCCCCAGGATTTAGGAAATATTGAAGTGATCCAGAAGGCAACTTCTTATGTTAATTCAAAAATCATCTATTTCTCCCCAGAGTGCCCTTCAGTTGTTAAATCTGAGAGACAATTGGATAATCCCTTTTTTTTTTATGTTGAAGGTATTCTTTATAAGTAAAGGCTTTTATGCTGAACGTATTCTTTATAAGGAAAGGCAATCAATTACAAATAGTACTATCAGTCTCAGGGATTGTAGCATGTTTGCAGTCAAACCTTCACTGTGTGAACTTCTGCTACAGAACTGAGATCTTCTCTTGACTGAGATCTCCTGCTTGAAAGATTTCTCTGACTCCCATGGGGTGTCCAGGAGGATCCAGCGCCATTGATAAACTGTGGTTGGCCTAAGCTACCAGATGAATAACTATGAGCAACAGCTAATGGATGCACTGGAGGTTCTTGAGCGTTACTGCTTCCCATGCTAAATGGATGCTGCTCAGAAGCATCATTTGTATGATTGAGTGGTGCTTTTATCTTTCCCTCAACTGCAGTTTACACATACAAATTGAAAAGTCTCAATATTCTTTCATCAACCCCATGTGTTAATTGAAGGCTAGCAACATGTCAATAAACCATAAATTAATTAAAATTGGCCATTCCTTTACTTCAATTGAAAAGAATGCCAAACATTAAAATCTATACGTAAACCATCCTCAGACACAAGTTATTGTTGTAGAAATGTCAGCATTCATTGATTTACCTATGGAATCAACAAGCATGCAAGTTAATCAATGAAATACGCATACACAATTCAAACAGATTTCCTGGACTTATTAAAGATGGACAAATCTACGGGAAAAAAATACAGGATAACAATATTTGATTCATCCAGCCAGTCTAATGAAAATGAACTAGTAACCAACTATGCAAGAGATGATAGAGCAAATATCATATCAACTCATATATCTATTGGAATAGTTTGAAATGTCATAACAAAATTTTGCTAAAGAAAAAATGGCATTGGAGTGAAGGGAAAGAGACCAAAATAGATTCGTGAAATGTTATATGTGCAGTTCAGAGTTATCAGATGTACATCAGTGTCTAAACCATTTTACTATTCACTCTGATATAACCAATTTTTCTGACTAAAGCATGGGAGATGGTAAAGCTATTGAAATGGAGACTCTTACCAGAATTAATAGGACTCCACCTCTGGAAGGGGATGCTAAGAACAGAGCTTGGCACACTATTGTGCCTGTGGAGTGGGAGATATGATCCTCGGGAAAATTTTGGAATCATTTTTCTTATGAAGTATAGTGCATAGCAAAGAAATAAAACCAAAAACAAAAGCATTGCCACAAGGAAAGCCGGATGTATGTCTGTTGGCACAATCTTATAGCCATGCACTTCAGATAAATTTGAAAATGTCCGTCCAGCCTCCAATAGGGCTACTGCCAATGTCCAAGTAATACTACCAGAGCCAATAATCACCTGACTATCATTGATATGCAACCCATCTCTCAAAAGGGATATGGCATAAGGAGCCCTAAAACAATATTGCTCTATGTATGGTTGTGGTGCAACACTATTCTTTGCAGCTTCCCATGGTTTACCACAAAACTCCTGACCCTTTTTAAGTACATCTTCAAGAGAAGCCTCAGAAGATAAACCAAAAAACCGGAAAACCACAAAAAAACCTGACATGGCATAAAATTTCCCATGAGGATGCGGTAAATCGTCACTGAGAGCACATGGTTTAAGTTCACAATCAACTCTAGAACTTGAATGCGTCCATGCTGAGAGATTAACAGCTAATTTTGCAAGGGCATTACACTCCTCCCACTGAGGAGTGCCAAGTAGTTCGACAACTGTTCCAGTTCGCCCTCTGCTCATTGTTTTCCCTCCAAACCCAGGAACTCCTTCTAGGTTAGAGGCACAGCGTGAACATGTATATTCTTCCTTGTAGCCACTGTTTAAGCAAGGATGTCTAAGTTGGAACTTCTCATTGCTGAAACCATCTGAAGTACCAACAACCTTTCTGAAAAGATGAGCCACAGATTTGTCAAATGCTTCATTCAATCCAAAACCTGATAGAGAATAGGCACTAAGATGGTGGCTAGTAGAAGCAATCCTCAAACTTATACTTGTATCATGATGTGTTAGTGTTTCTGTCTCAAATGTAACTTGTAATGATGAACCCCCAAGATCCAGTGAACCATAAGTCTTCCCAACTGGCAATGAACCCAATAGACCCATGTGATAGTTAAGAGCTATCCACCCATAGTATGCTTCCTCCATACCAGATATAATCTTAACCCAATCTCTCTTGCATAAAAATGATGAGTTCTTCAAAACGTCCCATGCTTTGTTTAGAAGCCAATCTGAATCAGATCCAGGCAACCTGCGTACTCCAGCAGTAGCAAGCAGAAACACAGATGTGCCTCTGTGAGCATGCTTTGGTATTTGTTTCTCGGCCCACTGAAGGAGTGGATCCAAAGCAGCCCTTATGCCCAATTCATTATGAACAAGTTTATCAAAACCAGGCTCAGTTTCCATACGCTGGTAAGCACGGCCACTTTGCATTCTAGGATTTCTTTCGGGATCTTCAGGCAAAGATTTCAATGCAATAGGAAAGTTTTTATCACCTTTTTGGTCAATCAACCACTTATAGACATAAGCACGAGTACCAGTACTACCACAATCAAGAACAACATAATACCTAGATGTCTCTTGTGACAAATAAGAATGAACAAATTTGGAACATACAAAAACCAATTCTAGCAATAATAGAAGCATGGTGATGCCTAGAGTTGCCCGTACCCATTTTTTTGGTTTAGATGGAGTTAGCGGTAAGGATTTCTCCTTCGCTAGGCCCGACGGGATAATTCCATTTTGAAGAGCATGAAAAGGTTTCAAACGCCCATAATTCTTGTCATTTTCATGTTCATCTGAATTTAATTTAGAGAATGACTTCAGATCTTGGAGAGATAAGGAAAGCCGCATAATGCTTTTCTTTTCAGGAGATCCAACACTGTAATGCAACCAGATTTTGCAGATAAAAAAAAGAGGTAGTGCAGTGACTCATCCACCTCCACTTTGATGCCAACACTAGATAGAAGCAATTTGCAAACTTCTCAGTATACCGTTATGCACCTGAAAATAAATTTGAAAGCAACTGTTGTGAATGAAATTAGATTATTGTATCATTAATAACAAGACAAAGAACAAACATCTTATGTGAATGTATTATTTACCAAATAGATATACTTAATGAAGTGGATAAATGTAATGGCTCTGCAGTGAATGTATTGGATGTAGTTGGTGTAATGATTATGCATTGGCTGCAGTGGAATTTAAAGATTGTATATAAAATGTATCATGACAGAAGGAAGCAGATAGTGAATAAGTGTTTTTAAGTTGGCATAGTAATTTCTTATAAATGGCTAAGGTAGACAGGTATTCACTAGAACGGGATATGCATATGTAGTGCTTCACTTCATCATATATGCATGGTATGTGATGCAATCATTTTGATTAGCTCATCTAGACCAAGCTAGTCTATAAGTTTCACCTTAGAATATTTAGGAATAAAGTTAATAGATTACACATGAAGTAGATGATTGATCCATTTTATGTTTTATTTTCTCCTGATACAAAAAATAAACAAAACAAGAGATATAATAAACGAAAAGAACCAACTCTCTGATGAGTTAAAACAAAGGAGGTCAAATTTGTATTTTGCTATGGTTGTTAGAGGATTAAAATATTACCTGAGAATGATCCTACCTAGGAACACTGAAAGGTTCATAGGTATGATTGAATTGTAAGATCCTATGAATTAATATTTTTTGAAATTGCATTTGAACTTTCAATTTATTTTATTATATATATTATTATTATGAACAATTTAAAATTTGTATCATTTGATATCATAAAATATACTATTCACTTAGAAAATAAATGAATAATGTAATATGATTATGAAGATTGAAAGCTGGTTAACTCTCGTACTAGTTTGTAAATTTAACTAAATCCTTTTTTTATAAAATATATGATAATGAAAAGGGCTACTTTTTCTACTTGGAAGTTAAAAATGCTTTTCATATAATAAAGCTGTCTACTTTTTATTGAATGTCAAATAATATGAATGTAAGTTTATCTTATTAAATTATGATTGTGCGGATCAAGATCCTACTTAAGAATGGTGAAGAAAACATAGAATCAGATTGTAGGCTCGCAAAATCCTGGTCCAATTAAAATTCTACTTGAGATGTGGATCATATTTTCTAAATGAATGTAATAAGATCCTAACATCCAGCTTGCAAACTAGACAAGCATAACGTGGAGAGTTAATGACCCGTATCAACCAAGAAAAATATTCAAAATTTACTTCAAAGTAGAAACTAATGAATCACAAAATAATACATATGAGGAGAGAAAATAGTGTGGTGATTAATTCAATGACTACTTAAGGAAGACTATTAATTGTACCTAATAATGTTTTGATTTTAGTGTAATCAGTTCATATGTTTTTTGGTCTAAATAGTTAGTTCATATTTAACTTATTACATATGAAAAGAGAAAGGAGTGTGATGATTGAGAGGAATTCAACAACAATTACATTTCTTAAGAAAGATTATTGTTGCACCTGTCAATGTTAGTAATTTTTTTTTTTGTATAATCAGTACATATTCTGCCTATTGATACTTGCTAGAAACATTGATCTTATTTATATTTTGTTATCCAAAGCAAGTGTAGATTATTATTTGGGATGTCTTATCAATTATTGATGAATATGCACTATATATACACAGCCCATTGCATGTTACCCGAATTTGCAATCTAAACCTTCCAACAGAGTACTCATATTGTCTAGGGTCATCCAGAATAGTAGTTCCATGATACTTGAAATTAGACTTCCCTCATTATTGTGGATTGAAAAGTGGCTCGACCAGTATTGATCACTTCTGCCAACAGTACTCGAGAAGCAATAGTCAAGTAGAATTTTCCAATCTTATAATAATGTGTACTTACAATTCTTAAATTTGATGTCAATCAAATTGAACTTATCTCGGGAAGACTTCAAGGACTACTACAACCTAAACTTGAGGAAAACAAACTTGGAACTGCTGAAATTCAACGAATTATTAGGAGGCTAATACGCAGACTGCCACTTCCCAATTGAGAGCCCCTTGGCTCGGACAACGGGGCAGGTATCTCGTTCACTGACTAACAAATTAATTTTGGCAGAACACCATATTAAAGGTGGAGATCAAAGCCCATCAACCATGGGATCTGATAGATTCCATAGATCGTGCTCGATCATAGAGACAGCTGCAGAAGTAGCACAGGCCAACCTCAGTAGTATTGATCATACCACATGAGACCCACTTTCACATCAAACTGAGACAATCAATCCCAGATCTGGAAGGTAGTAAACAAGAATGGGGGATGCTTCTTATGGGCCACATTTAACACTTGAATACGATACAACAATGCAAGTGGTTGGGCGTGCCTGAGGATTCCATGTCTGCATACTAGTCCACGTTAAAATCAAACCAGAAAAGAGATCTAAATAATACCCGTCCGAAGACGATGTGTGTTCACGGCGTCGACTTCCGCCAGTCGCAGCCCGCGGAGAGACGAAGATCGATGAAAACTACTACGGCTAGCGGTGGGGCTGCGAGCGTCGAACCGACCGCGTGCACCACTCGCCGATCGCCGATCGGCAGAGACAGCGCAGGAGGACGGCTCCGGATGCAATCGGTAGGCAAGCGTCGTCACGCTGGGGGAAGCAGAAATAGGGGATCTGGGCGGAGGTCGAGAAATCGGACGTAATTTGAGTATCGAATATTAATATTGGAATTTAGGAGGTTATTAAAGGAAAAAAATCTCATCTTTGCTTCCCAAGTGGGTCAAGTCCACCTTCTTCCCTGCCATGGGAAAATTTGATTCTGCTCCAGGTTTTGTTAATAATTTTATTTCACCCTGTAAATTTTGTTTAATACTACTTAACTAGAAACTTTGCACATTGTTACCGTTTTAATAATGTTCTTTATTTACACGATAAAATTTATGAAAAACGATATTCATAAATCATATTGGATTCTATATGTACAATGGGTCAACTTGATGGTCAATACATTGAGTTGAGCATGATTTTCTAGTCAAACTAACCCAATTCGAAAGAATAAAACTTTTAATTTATTAAATTGTTTGCTTTGTTTTTATTTTATTCATCTTAAATATTTTTATTTTATTATTATTTAATCTATTGATGTTATTTTAACTAATTTTTAGCTAAATTTCCGGATATTCCCAACAAACTCGCTACTAAAAAGCAATGCTAGATATAAGAAATTTCATCCTAAAATAGTTTCACTAGAGTTTTAAAAATAACATTCAGTAATTCATGAATTAAATTATTTCAACAATTCTAAATTAAAAAAAAATATTTCAAAAAGAAATTTCAACATTTATTTATTTTTTAAAAATATCATAACGCAATTTAAATATATAATGTGTGGTGACGAATTAACTTAATTATTAAGTTAAATTAATTTTTACTTTTATTTTTTTTATCTCAGATAATTTAAGTCTTAGAATGCTTAATTACTAAATTAACATAATATTATATTTTTTTTGTAAATATTATCGTCCTTGACGAAATACGTAATTTTGAGGGAGTTAAACGAAATATCTCTTTTAGGTAGCCACGTTTCGATTTAGAATCATGATTCATCATTTTGTATACGTGTGCAGTCTCTAGGATGACGCGTGGCAGCGAAAGGAGGAGGCGCCGCTTCGTCCTCGGCGCATTAAACTGACGGCATCATCCCATTACGCGGCACAACACCAGCACAGCGCAACATCGCTCGTCCTCTCTCCCCCACCACAAACCGGCTTCTAACGAACCTCCTCCATGATCTCCTTAATTGTCTCCATCTCCTCCCCTCGGCACCAGATTCCAACGAGGAGGTCACTTTCGATCTCCTCCTCCTCCGCCATCGGTCACGCCGGTCCACGGGTCCCCAATTCTAGCGAAAGAGCGAAATTTAACAGGAGACGAGAGAGAGAGAGAGAAAAACAAAGAACTTGAACCCAATGCCGAACGATGTTGCCAGTGGCGGAGCATAGGCAGCCTCCTTGAACACCAGCCGCTCGGTAATCCCTAATTCCCTGTTCTTTCGCGTTATTTGTCTGAGATTTCTTCGCTCAAGCGCCAAAAAGTTTGCAGATTTACAGTTGTATAGGATTCGATGGTTTTTTTTTTTTTTTTTTTTTTTTTTGACTTGGATGTGGAAATTGATCGATTGCTAATTTAAAGTGAAGATTTTTGAACCATTGCCAATTGAGTAATCGCGATTTAAGGAGGAGGAGGAGGAGGAGATGTCGGGCTACGTCGGCATTATCGTTTCCGATCCATGGCTTCAGAGCCAATTCACCCAGGTCGAGCTACGAGGCCTCAAATCCAAAGTAAGCATTTTGAACGCAGCCCCCTTTTGTTCCCTAGAGAAAATGTCGCTTCTTAGCAATGAGTCTTGGATCTGGGATCGTCTAGTACCTTTCAGCAAAGAAAGATTCGGGGCATGTCACAGCTGCAAATTTGCCGCCTGTTTTGGCCAAGTTGAAGGCTCTCCGTGGTGCTTTTACGGTGGAAGATATATCTGAAATCCTGAAAGCTTCCGATCTAGATGAAAACCATGAGTTGGACTTCGAGGCCTTCTTGCGGGTACACTCTATTGGCTGAGATCGTGAATCTTGCTTCTTACTTTGGCATTTATTTATCTGAATGGTATTCTTTCATTGCGCAGGCTTATTTGGAATTGCAAGCGCGGGCTTCTAACAAAGACGGCAGCGTGAAAAATTCCTCATCGTTCTTGAAGGACAGCACCACCACACTTCGTCACACCATCATAGAATCTGAGCAAGCTTTCGCTGTAGCACATATTAATGGTTATCTTGGAGATGATCCGTTTTTGAAGAATTATTTGCCACTTAATCCTGCTTCGAATGATTTGTTTGATTTGGCGAAGGATGGCGTCCTTCTTTGGTGAGCTGCAGTCATTCTAGGCTATTGTATTATTGAAAGACTTGTCTGGGTCTCGTGCTATGAGTGACCTTTTTCCATATAATTTTTTCCTACATTGCATTGTATTTAGGACAATCACTAAACGTTGAATTGGTTCTTCTACTTTTTTTTTTTTTAAATCTATAGATATATATCTGTTGATGCTTCTTCCTTGATTTTGGTTAGTAAATTAATCAATGTGGCGGCACCGGGTACAGTAGATGAAAGGGCAATCAACACAAAACGTGTGCTGAACCCGTGGGAGAGGAATGAAAACCATACTCTCTGCTTAAACTCTGCAAAAGCAATAGGATGCATGGTTGTTAACATTGGCACACAAGACCTTATTGAAGGGAGGGTATGTCAGATTCTTTCTGTTTAAATCAAGTTACAGTATTGTTTTTTTTTTTTTTGCTTATCAATTGGGAAAACAATGAATGCTTAAAATTGGAACATATCATCATTAAGGTTTTGTGAAAATCCTTTTCTATAGGAACCATGGGCTAGTACTTGTGCTGACACACGATCATAATTTTAGTTATAACTTCAAGCATTCTTTGTTATGGTACACATATAGTTCACACACATGTATTCCATGTAGAATCAAAAGGTACATATATAAAGAAGTCAATATTGGTCTTTTATTGTCTTCCTGTTAATGTGATTGTATTAGATTCATATTTTGAATCATGCATACTCACTTTATGGTATGTGGCAGAGAAACTTTCTTGAGATTTCCGACTCAATCATCTGATAGAGAAATGTGAAGTTATACACTACAGAAAAAAATTCTCTCTAGAAGTTAAAGACAAAAGCTTCACTTTGTGTTTTCGAAGAGATCACAAAAATAATTTAGCTCTGGGCTTTACAGTCTTGAGAAAAAAGAGCCCTTTGAATCTTAATTTTCTTTGTGCACAAAGCTAATAGAGATTATATATGAAGATATGTAATTGTGCTGGTCTGGTCCTCATTAGAAATTTGTGTGCAACTGTTTGGTTCAATCTTATTGATTCTTCAAAAAAAAAAAATGCAAAATGATGTACCCTTCGTCAAGTATAAAGCTCCCAAGAAATTCATGTCCCTCTACTTTTAACTTGATTTTGATCTATTTTGCAAAACTATTTGTATTGTCTGACATACTAATTTTTCCAATGCAGCCTCATCTTGTGCTTGCTTTGATATCGCAGATCATAAAGGTAGTTTATTGATCCTTGTTTAGTTTTCTTTACCATTTGCAATTAGATAAGAACTAAAAAAAATTGAGACATCTATGTTGATGCTTTGATCCATTTGCCACCTTTGTTCTTTAGGTAATATTAATTTTATCAGGTTCAGGCACTGGTTTAATATGCACAGGCTATGAGTACTTAATTTATTATGTGGATCTCTTCTCAGATACAACTATTAGCAGATCTTAACCTGAAGAAGACACCTGAACTTCTGGAGTTAGTAGATGAGAATCAGGTATGTCCTTCTTGGAGTTGATTAGCTTGTTTGCTGATTTATCACAAAGGGTAGCATCGCTTTATTGATATCTTCATCTGACACAGGATGTGGAAGAACTCTTAAATTTAGCACCTGAAAAAATGCTGCTTAAATGGATGAATTTTCACCTCAAGAGAGGAGGATACACAAAAGCTGTAACAAATTTTTCTTCAGATCTGAAGGTATTGTGCTTGGTAGATAAAATAGCAGATATATTCCTGAGTTCATGCTCCTACGTAAAAATGTAGTTCACAATATATTGATATAATGAAATTCGCATTCACTATTCTATCTTAGCTGTGTTTTTGTTTTCTGCCGGTTGCCTATTAAAAGTAATTCTAACATCACAGATATTTCAGATTTCTGTTGTTCCTTGAACCAAATGCATAAGTTTGCAGTACTGCTAATGCATAATCAAATTCAACTGTAATTCAAGACAAGGCTTATTTTGGATGTTTCTTAAAAGGGGAGCCTTGGTGCAACGGTAAGGTTACTATCTTGTGACCAAGAGGTCACGGGTTCAAATTTTGGAAACAGCCTCTTGCAAAAAGCAAGGTAAGACTGCGTGCAATGGATCCTTCTCCGGGGACCCCACATGGTGGGAGCTTCGTGCACCGGGTTGCTTTTTCTTTTCTTATGAGGGTAGATTTTGTGCAATAGAACTATACTTTTTCCTGCAGTAAAGCAATAAAGTGGTACTCATCTGCCACTTTGTCATCTGATTTATATCAACTCCAAGCCAAAATTTTCAACCTCAACTACGGCAAAACCATCTTCCATTTTAATGCTTGCATTGCTAATACTTCTCTGCTTGCACCCTAATACATCAAATTCAACTTCTCTGCATGCTCCTCCCAATATTCTTCTGCATATGCTGCTCACTTAATAGCTAACGCATTGCATATTTTCTGAAGGAGAATGCAGTCATTGAGGTAGTTTCATTCCATGGTGGTTAGAATTTGAAGCTAATTTATGCCTATATAGACACCTACATATGTACCATGTGTAATCGTGTGGATTATTTACACAGCTCCTATCAGGGACAAAAGCAAAACTTGTTAAAAAGTTCAGTAATACCAGTTAACTTGCAATTCAAGCTACCTTCCTGGCAATTTTGTTGCGATGGTAAATTATGAGTTATTTTCCCAATGAACACGGACATCTATGAAATACTTTAACTGCAATTTTGAGCAAATTCAGCCCAAGTAAACCTATTCTTGATGCATAATTCATTGTCTCTGAGAAGAACACAAGTTGATTATCAAATATTGTAAGGTGAAATGTGCAATAACTGAACTTGCACTTGGAATCATTACTAGGATGCAGTGGCTTACGTATATCTGCTTAATGTTCTTGCACCTGAGCATTGTAACCCTGCAACACTAGATGTCAAAGATCCAGCAGAAAGGGCTAAAATGGTGCTTGAGCACGCGGACAAAATTGGCTGCAAAAGATACTTGACATTTGAGGATATTCTAGAAGGCATCTCTAATCTCAATCTTGGATTTGTTGCACAGATATTTCATTATAGGTATGAATTTATAAATCATTTACCTTAATATTTTTCCTGCAATTCTTTTAACTTGAAATCTCAGCTTTTCTAGACAACTTTAACTTTGTTTTTTACTTACTCTTACCTTGCACTTAGCACTTATTTTCTATGGCATGACAACGATATTAAAAAAGAAATTTATTTATTTTTGTAAAATGGAAATCTAATCTCCCATTTTATTTTAAGGAAGATTTGGTTTCTCAGATAATATAACCATGCTACCGTATTAATTGGCCAGTCTATGTCACTAAGGAAGCTGCTAAATTTTCATTAGATGTGCTAAGCTTTTAACTTGAATTTCAAGATGTTCGGCCATGAATAAGATGCACACCACAAGTATGATTTCAAAAAATAAAAAATAAAAAATGGCGAACCCTTGTGATTTCATTTAATGATTTCCCTTTATTAATTTGCATGCTTCCTTTGCAATTTTGATTTCTCTTAGTCACTAACTACCTGCATTACCAGAACATAATAATCCTGTGATTGTGCCATGCAGGAATGGTCTGTCAATAGATAGCAAGAAGATTTCATTCGCTGAAATGATGCCAGATGATGTGCAAGTGTCTAGAGAAGAAAGAGTTTTTAGGTTGTGGATCAATAGTCTTGGAATACCTACCTTCGTTAACAATGTTTTTGAAGATGTTAGAAATGGGTAAGCATCTAACTTTATATGAAACGACATTTCATGTCAGTGGTGTTCTTTGCTAAAATTTGGCTCTCCAGGTGGGTTCTTCTGGAAGTTCTTGACAAGGTTTCTCCTGGGTCAGTGAACTGGAAGCAGGCGACAAAGCCACCCATCAAGATGCCTTTTAGAAAAGTGGAAAATTGCAATCAAGTAATACAGATTGGTGAACAACTGAGATTTTCCCTCGTAAATGTCGAAGGCAATGACTTTGTTCAAGGAAATAGGAAACTAATTCTAGGTGAGTAGGCTTATTTTGAGGAGACATTTGGATGCCATTATCTTCAATTCAGTTTCAATCTAAATCTGCTACAGATTAGTCTTGCCTCTTCTTTTTGGCTTTCGTATGAACTTTTACATGGTACGCTTAGTCCTAAGAAATATACACTTTTTAACTTGGTTATTGTCTTCTGATGAAATCAAATCGTGTAAACATTGTAATTTTAATTTTTAGTTATTTTTGGCAATCTGTTCTTTTGAAACTTGCCGACCATTATAATTTCCTGATTTTTGAAGGGGAGTTTTGGTACAATGATAAAGTTGGGTACCGTGTGGCCTAAAGGTCATGGGTTCGAACCATAGAAATAACCTCTTGCAAAGTAAGATAAGACTGTATACAACTTTTCTCCGGGATCCCGCATTGACAAAAATTTCATGCACCGGATTGTCCTTTTATTATTACAGCCAATTCCGTGTCAACTTTCTTCTTGTAGTGGTCAACAGAGTCATAATTCTACTGTTGAGCAGAAGCTCTAGGACAAATGTTACTAGTCATTCATTCTTGTTTTGCTTCATTTGATATGCTTCAGCATGACAGTTCATCTGCTTAATTTACTGATTTCTATCACTGATGAAAAATATCATATCTTCATGCGAAAGACATGCATTGTGAATTCTTTTAGAGTGCCTCTCACGACTAATGATCCAAAATCTTGTTGGGAAACTAAGCTCTACAAATATTCAACCATTCTTGGTTGCAATTTTATCACCACTTTATAGGTTTGACATTATCAGACTAATTTTGTTGGATAAGATTACACAGTTATATGCCATCTTCTTCATAAAATGGTTTTCCAAAAAGTTGCCAATACATTGAGAAGTAAGAAGCAAGAGAGCAATTGGAGCTTATCGGAAACTTAGGTGGGAATTTTAATCCCACGTCTAGTTCTTGGAGGTAGTTTGGGACTTCAGATATAAATGTACCCATCAGTTACATGTTAGAAAAAGTGAAGTTAACAGTGATGCACACATGGAAAATTGCCAGGTAGGAAGTTGCTCTGCCTGGCTGCCATCCAGGCGATTAGTCCATTAACAGGTTGCGAAAGAGTGAATGATAAAATTGTATCCTAAACAAAATTCATTGAACACCTATTGCAAACCATTGGTAGAGAGGATTAGGTTTTTGGTATGAGTGTGATCTATTTGATCAGAATGATATGATGGCATTTTTCGAGTGTGATGTTATTAGAACTATTTGCTCATGAACCTGATTTTCCTTCATTATTCCTTTTGTTATAGCTTTTATGTGGCAGTTGATGAGATTTGATATATTGCAACTACTCAAGAACTTGAGGTCTCAATCTCAAAGAAGGGAAATCAAAGACGCCGATATACTGAATTGGGCAAACACTACAGTGAAAAGTGCTGGAAGACGTTCTCGAATGCAGAGTTTCAAGGTTTAACATATTCTTCATATCAAAGAACATTATACCCTAATCTCTTCATCATAAGGTCTCTTAGCTTGCTTTTCCCTGAGTTTGGCAGGATCCCGGCCTTGCAAATGGCATGTTTTTCCTGGAACTTTTAAGCTCCGTTGAGCCACGGGTTGTCAACTGGAATCTTGTTAAGAAGGGTGAAAGTGGTATGCGATTGTGTGTTTGTGTTCATTTTGTTCCTCTTAACAATCATTCCTTTTCTGAGATGTAGACAAGCGAAACACTTTTGTTTCTCTCGTATCATTTGTTTGCAGACGATGAGAAGCGGCTGAATGCTACATACATCATAAGTGTTGCAAGAAAGCTTGGATGCTCCATCTTTTTATTGCCTGAAGATATCATGGAGGTAATATCGCTATGAATATTCCTAAACAGTTTATTCTGTTGCTGTGTTCCATATTGAAGGTACAAGATGATCTTTTTTGTTTAAAAAAAAATACAAGATGATCTTTGAACACCCACCTCCACCATGTTTTTTTTATTGTTGAGTGGTTTAACTTGTATTCTCTAACATGGCTAGCACCCTTGGTTCTCCAGGTAAATCCAAAGATGACCCTCGTCCTCACAGCCGCCATCATGTATTGGAGCTTGATCCAACCGCTGGAGAACTCAGACGAGGTGGAATCTTTTGCAGACGATTCATCCTCTCACAAAGCTCCATCCGAAATGTTTCCAGATGATGGCATCTCAGCATCTGATGGAGAAGGTGGTGGGAGTTTTGCCACGAGTATCATATCGACCATCACATCGGAGGATGGTTCTTCGGCAAGTTCAGAGGTAGAGGATGGTTGAATGGCAGGGGAAGGTTCACCTGCATGAACATGCTCAAATTAAGAAAGTTCAGAGGAGCAGATGAACCATGAGCCATGAACTACTCTTCTTTCTTTTTTTTCTACCTTCAAATACTGTGTTCGATGCGCCGTATTCATATATGCACATATTTACCGGACGATTTCACTTTGGAAAGTGTATATTTTATCTGAAGAAATTCTTGTAATCTTGTTGGAACATAAGGTCTGTCGTATACTTCTAAGCTCCTTGATCCAAAATATCACACACAGGGAGTAACATAATTTTTCAGCTAATATTCTTTTCAGAATTGTTTATCCTTATTTCAATTTACTTTCTTTGATCTGTTGGTATTTATTCGGATTGCATCCGAGTGGCTTCCGTGGGCTAGTTCGGATAGTAAACGCATGTAAAATTTATCTAAAATTTATCTTAGGATCAATTTTCTGTTTCTGCGGGGTGTCTAAGGATTGTGTGATCCAGTCAAACATATTGATCTTGCTTGGCAATTTTTCAACGCAATCTTGTCAGATGTATTGATTTTGCCGGGCATATCTTCAGTATCTTTGTTTTGTTTTGGGTTCGATGAACTCGAACTTTTTTCTTCTTTGAAGACTACAAGAACTCGAACAGCCTTGTTGTCGGCAAAGAGCCTGCTTCAGTCACAAGATATAAAACAACTAGTGCATTTGTATCTTAGCTACAGTTGTTAACAAACTCATCTGGCCAGCTATAGTTGAGACTCCAAGATGATGCAACACCATATCAACTAAAGAGAATGCATCTCATGGTTTAGGCTAGTGAGTACGTGATCCGTGACTGCAAAATGTTTGCCAATGCAGGATCCTAAGAAAGGGACTATAATACATAGTAAAGGTTGTTTTTATGATTCGAAATTGTGACTTTTAAGTCACATGGTAATAATGTTATCGTTGCGTCAGACTCCCTTTCAATGAAGACAGAATAGAGAATGAAGACATCTGCACCTTGAACGTAAGGCACAAAGAGGTCAAGAAGATGAACAAGTTTTATAAGATGCGCTTACCATGAAGAATAACTGAGAGAACCTTGATTTGGATGACTTTTACGCTCTCCTCTATGAGAAATGAAACTGTAAATTGAACTGCTAGAGAAAAGACCATTGAAGGACCATCGTCAGACTGTTACAATACAACTGATCCGGAATGCTATAAACCACCTGCTTAGTTCCAATAGAACGTCCACGGGGATAGGCTTAACAATGAGACAGCCAATGATACAATTATCAGTCAATGCACCCTCAAGCTCACTGAAGATAGACAGAGCCATAACACAGAAAAAAATGAGCGAAGAGAAAAGAATACAGAAGTCAGGTCTCTAGCTACATCCTCCAGTAGGCTACAGTACTGTCCCATATAAGAATGTAGAGCATCTGCCAAAAGAATGACAAGTAAAAGGATAAGTAAACCACTTTGATTGTCTAACAGTTGTTGCGCCGAGCTGATGAGACATTAGTCGAGGGAAAGGACCTATTTAGAACATCTTAACAAACTCAGGTACCTTGATGGTAACATATCACGAGTTAAAATTATAATAATGAAATTCAAATTGCTAGACTTTCTTTCTCTTTTGCAAGTCTAGATATTTATAAAAAAATATCTGCAAATTGTAACTTCTATTTATCTGTCACAGAACACCAACATATGTGAGAAATTCATTTCCTTCAATTCACAATGGAGAATAAATTTTACATCTTCGACTACAAGTCACATTCGGTTGACATTTCAATTCTTTTGGTCTTTGCACATAGGGATGAAACCTTGTACCATCTCCGAAATAGCATTGACCAACCACATCGGCATTCATAAAAAGTAAGTTGCCAATGGGCGATCACTCGTTTGTCTTCAAAGTATTGAGTCGTCGCAGTCTTTGGTCAAGCTCAGCCATGACTGCCGGCTCTTGTTTCTTCCTTTCCTTTGTGATGGTGTTGCTAGTCATAGAACCAATTTTGTCAAAAGCTACCTGTTGATGGAAAGAACAGGTAAAGATGTAATGGTCAGTGTTCAACTTGTAGATTGATAATTGCATTCTCAGGTAAATTCTAAACAAAACTGTATTTCGAGTTGTATCTCTCTCTCTCAATCATGGAATTTAGACAACTTATCTAGCACGAATAGAATCGTTCATATCTTACCCTCAGCAACTCGTCAGGGTCATACATGTGATGGATGGTTCTTTGTAGAATATGAATAACCTCTCCGACTTGTTGAGCATTCAATATTACTTCTTCATTCATCTGCAATTACATCGAAATAGTCTTAAGCAAGCCTGTGATTGATGCACAATTATACACTTCTTTTGATGCTCTTTTACTGGAATGATTATTCTGTAGCATTTGATACATAAAAGAACCATGACCAAAATAGAATTGGTACCTTAAAGATGGCCAAGGCGACATGGAAAAGGACCTTAGCTCCCTCATTGAACAGCACATCCCAGACCCGCAAAGTTGTCTGAAAATACTACTTATAACATTAGTTTTCGAAGAGAGTTGCTAAGAAAACAAGATATAATTCCAGATAAATTCAATGTTGCATCCAACATGAGATCATCAGCTTATCGGCGTTTACCAAGTTAGAAAGTACGATGATAAATTTAAGATTATGATTTGAAACCAAATGACTTCAGTGAATATGCTTCCACCAAATTAACCTAAATTACAAGTAGATATGGAATAGTTTTACTAAAATCTTGTAGGTCTCATGTCTGAATAAAGTAGAATATTTCCTCGAAATTTACGTTACCTCAGAAGGCAAGCTTTTTGCAAAGAGACATAGGAACCATTCTGTGGCCACAATAGTGACATCAAATCCCATAGCTTCCAAATGAGCAGCTATCCTGTAGTTTTTAAACAAAGTTAACCGACACATTAAGTCTGTAGACCTCAAAAAACTAAATTACTGTAGAGGTGCAAAGGAATAAAAATGGACCTAGGGCACTTTTTTGCAAGGAGATCTCTGAAAACCCTTTGCTCCACATGGCATCCCGAAAGGTTATCTGTGTAGCAATCACTAACCAGAACATTTTCCAAGAGGACTGCAAGCATCCAAAAGGCATCTTCTTCGGTTTTCATTACAAGCAGCAGCAAAGCAGCTACATAATTTAGACCCTGCACAGTGGTTCAAAATTTTCAATATCATGGATAGGTTCATGCAAAGCACTATTTCAAGTGTAAGTGAAACACTAAAGTCTACTTACCTGGCAATAACCAACATCTGAATCTCTAAATGAATACCCGACAAGCACCCGTCGAAGAGATGCCTGACCTTCGGGGCTGTTCAACCATGGATGAGATGGAAACGTCCGTGGAAGATCCTGCATATATTCCAAAGAATCAAACAAAGTAGCAAAATCACAAGTTAAGAAACCATGTAACATGGTTCCAAAAGAATGTCTTTCTTTATCTACATTGTCATCACAAACTCTTCATCCAATTGCAAATGAAAGAATTATCTAAATACTTCTTCCTTGATCGAACAAAATGGGTACTCCCATGCTGTGAAGCATCAAGTTATTTACAAGAGATTCATCACATAGAGAACAATTTCCATTTAGACTATCAGTTGTTTTCCTTCAAATTTTATGCAACATACAAATTCTTCATTTAGAATTTGAATAGATGAATGCCATCAAATCCTGCATCAATCCGAATGATTAATAAAAGACATATTTTTTACCATCTCTTTGTCAATCAAGAACTCACATGATCGATTTGTCGCATGGCAGGCGTGACCTTCCCTTGTGTTGCCCTTATCAGTTCATCATAATAGCTCTCTGGCACGGTGGATCGCTTCTTTGCAGCGCCAGACACCGAAAGCCACACCTTCGGCCGCAGCACCGGCGGTATCCCCTTCCTGACGAGCTTGTTCAACATGAACGTGTTGGTGAGCTTGGAGAGCTTCAGAGAGGAAACCCTAATGCCGTCTCCGTTCCACGAAACCTGCGGCTGCTGCAGGTACCAATTCACCCCCTTGCTCGCCTCCAGCTCCCACCAAACCCTACCCTGCCGCCGCACCCTCTCCCTCACCTCGTTCAGCACATTTACGTCGTCGATGTTCCCCTCCACCGTGAACCCGTACAAGTCCTCGAATTTAACGGGAAAGGAGGTCTCCGGAATCGAAGTGGTAACCGAAACAGCAGCGGTGGATCTAGGGTTAGGGTTCGCGGCGGCGGTTATCCAATACGACCTCTCCGGCGCCGTCGCAAACGTCCCCCCGTCTTCGCTATCCTCCAGAAATTGGTACCGAATGCCTTCGAAATCCAAAGAAAGTTCGCATTTTGGATCAAGAACCAAGAAGCATTTGCTTGAAACAACAACAAATGTAGAATAAATACCTGGAGACAAAAAGGATCGGTACATCTTTAAGCGACGAAGAGAATTTGGGGCTTCTCACAATTCGCCTCCGGAGATCACCATAAACCCAGCAAGGTGGAAATTTGGAGCTCGGATTGGTGGAAATGTACTATCAGGTGCTCAAAGTTCGCAGCTTTACGAGAAGCAAACGCCCAAATCGAAATCTCCCTCACCGCCGACTTCTACAGAACAAAGCGCCTCTTTCGGGATTGATCACCTGGTCCGAGAGTAGCCATCGAAGGCGACAAACTCCATCTTTTCGCGAGCTGCGAAACCAAAAAGGTTGGATTTCGATGGCGAATCTTCCAATGGAATGGGAAGAAGAGGACGAGGAGAGGAGAGGAGAGGATTATGGCCGGCGAGCAAGGAGAAGAAGAATGGGAGGATGATATTGCGACCGCGTCCCATGTCGATGAAGCGGGCAGTTGGAGATCTTGTGAGGATAATCTAAATTTGGATCATTTCCAGATCCACGTAATGTCAACTCTAGTTGAAAGTACAATATTGCCCCTCATCATCATTCGAGCATCCATATTTACTTCAGCGGAAAAGGGTAAATTTGTCCGCGTACTGTCGTCCGCCCACAATTAGATTCTGCCAAATAAATCTGAGTTTACTAAATCACGGTGTCAAAACTCAAAAATGCATTCGTAAAGGCGTAAAGCTACGTTTTTCTCTTTCTATGCATATTATATTCATTAAAAAAAAAAAATCCGAATAAAAGGAAAAAAAAAAGAGAGAGAGAGAGTAATTTATTGATTTCTATATTTAATTACATGAATGAAAGAAAAATAAAATAAAATAAAATAAATTTTTGTATTTGATGGCGACCGAACATTTTGGCAATTAAACTATTAATTTTATTTGGTAATTTATCAAACAGTATAGAGATTTTCAAATACAATTTTATAATTTTATATTTATTAAAGGACATATCTCTTTTTTTTTTATCTTCTCGTCAAACGTCGATATCAAATTGACCGAAAAAAATATAGTGTTGAAAATTATATTACCAGAAACACAGTGGTTTTAGAATTTGAATTCTCAACATCACGTATAATATTAAATTTGCCTAGAAAAAAGATGGTGTTGGGAATTATATTCCCAGAAAAATAGTGGTCCTGAAATTTAAATTCCCAAGAATACAGTGATCCTGAGATTTAAATTTCCAACACTACGTACAATATCAAGCTATTCTAGGAAAAAGATGGTGTTGAAAATTATATTCCCAAGAACACAGTGGTACTGAGATTTAAATTCCTAACACCACGTATAATATCAACTGATTAAAAAAAATAGTATTGGAAATTATATTTCTAAGAACACAGTGAATCTGAGATTTAAATTTTCAATATTATATTTTTTTGACTACTTTAATATCCATATTTGACAGAGAGATAAAAAAAATATAAGATGTATCTTTTAATAAATATAAAATTATAAAATTATATTTAAACAATTTCAATGGATAAATGGCCGAATTTCATTTCTCCAGTCATTAACTAGTTGTCACTTATAAATTCGTAGAGAAAGGAGATCACACAACTTTTCAAATTTAAAATTTTAAAAATGGAGGTAGGAGGAGGAGAAGAGAAGAGAAGAATAGTAGAAAACAAAATCAAAAGGATTAAGATATTTACAAAGAACACATGATTGATGACCATTTCAGTTCAATAATTGTGGGTGTATGGATGACTTTTCCTTAACTAATCTTGCATGAATATAAAGGTGACAAATAAGTCACTAGCACGACCCATGTTTTAGCATTTCTTAATTTTCTTGATTTAAGTTATATATATTATTAGGCTTCACCTAGATCGAGTCAAGTTGAGCATGACGGTCATCTAGGATTGTAGTAGCATTTGTTCAGTATTCCTCTCACATCCATGTTCTTATGGATATAGACCAAGAAAATTCTTCGACAATTTATCAAACAATATTCCTGAAGTTTAGAATTGTCCAAAAAGTATCATATACTTTCATATTTACCAAATAGCGTACTTAATTTCCTTTTTACCTTTCAGAAATAACGCATTTAATTTTCGAACGTGGTGTTGGGAATTCAAATCTCAATACCACTGTGGTGCTGGAAATTCAAATCCCAACACCACAGTGATGCTGAAATTTAAACTTCCAACACTAAGTCTGAATTGCACACCTCGTGGTCGAAAATTTAAATCTCAAAGACCACAATTGGTGTTGATTTGAATTCCCAAAGACCACAATAGTCTCGGATTGCAAATTCCAACACCACAGTGGTGGTGCTGAGATTTGTAATTCCAGCATCACAGTGGTACAAATTTTTTTGGCGGAAGAAGTAAAAAGGAAATTAAATACACTATTTGATAAATATGAAAGTATGAGACACTTTTTTGGACAATTCCAAACTTCAAGAGCGTTGTTTGATAAATCGCCGAAAGTTCTTGCACTTGAGTTCATGTCCATTAGGATTGTAAATGCCTCCAATTAAATTGAACTTAGTTTGAAATTCATATTGTTCATGAAAATTAACAAGTCTAATACATATATTCAATTTTATTTATTTAATTTATCAAGTCATTTAAACTTATTTATTAATTAACTTTGATGTATATTGAATGAATATATAAATAAATTTTTATTGAATAGAATACTAAATTTATTCATGAATATTTGATTCGTTTTGCTTTAATGCTCATGCCTATGTGATGTCAACCAACTATGATCTTCTATCCCAACTCTACTTTTTTAATATGTTTTTTTTATTGATATCAGAATATCCGAATCTTTGATCCGATTAATCCTTGTGAGTGATCGATCTCGTCCCACGGACCTTTGAGACGTCTCACAAACAGCTAAGCCAGATAAGATCGGAGCCCAAGTGATACCGGTCACTGAGGGATATATCAAGAAAGCACTCGTAGTTTTTTCACGGTTCAATCTGAACTCTGTAGTCATGTCATTCCTGAACGACAGTCCAACATCGAAGAATAAATCAGAGAAGCGCTCACAGCTTTTTCATGATTCAACTCGAACTCCATAGTTGTGTCATTTCTGAATGACGGTTCAACGCCGAAGTCATACTCTGTCCACCGGATAAACTCATGAATCCATGATCGTTCGAATAGATTTTTTTAAATTCATTGTTGAACGATACCATTACAGAGAATCGAACTGCATTCTCTTATAAAATATCTCTCTATTTTTACTGCTACGTTGTACCCCTGACCACTTTATGTTTTTTATTTTTATTTTTATTTTTATCGAACTGAAATGGTCATGAATCTTAATATGGTCCACGAAAGGTTAACCCTTTGCTCCACGTGGCATCCCGAAAGGTTATCCATATCTACTTGTAATTTAGGTTAATTTGTGGAAGCATATTCACCGAAGTCATTTGGTTTCGATTCATAATCTCTGTAAAAGATTGAAATCATCAATCTAGCGGTCTCCACTGGTCTATTTCACAGTCATTGTGAAGAAGATAAATTACGAAAGACTCTATGGACTTTGATGTGATGATCAAAATATATAGAAGTCATCTGAATTTAGAAATGAACTTTAAATCTCCTTTGAAATCAATTTATATCACTTCTACAAACATCGTCGTACTTTAACCACGCGCCATCCCCACGGGACAACAATTCGTTTACCGTTTGAATGCCCATGTCCATGTCCTTGTTAGATGTCAGGCAACTATGATCTTCTATCACAACTCCACTTTTTAATGTGTTCTTTTTTATTTTATTTTATTTTTTTATTTTAAATCCACACGTGAAGATTCATCGAAATGAAATGAATCATGAACTGTACTGCTCTGAAAATCCATGAACTAATAATAATCCACACAAACTAAAGGAATCCAAGTGCAGTTACAGCAGTTGACGCAGGCTATTCGAGCAGCAGAAGGTGGGGAATTAATGGAGCTGAGGAGGAAGAGGAGGAGGAAGAGGAGGAGGAGAAGGGGCAGGTGAAAAGCGATATGCCTACTCCCGAGAAGAAGCAAAGGGGCTATAGGTAGCTTGCACCAGTTAATGCTGCAGGAAGCAGGCCATGTGTAGATCAAAAGCGCCCATTTCTGCTTTCACTTTGTGGCTTTAACAAACGCCCAGCTCCAGCTCTAAAGCTCTTCCACCTTGCGAATTTCACCCAACACATGCATCATCGAACGCTGGTCCATCTCTAGCCACCGCCTGCACATTTAATCTCTCAGGCCTGCTCCAGTTGTTGGCTAGCTTCTAAAGGAGGACAAGGAGAGGCAAATCGGGAAGGGAATGGGTCGCTCTGGAGGTCTCGTCAAACGAGTCTTCTCGCGGAGTCGCACTTCTGCTGCCATGCCCAAGTGCCAGGTAGAATCTCCCTCGTCTTGCTCCGGATTGCGATTGCTCGCTTTTCGAGTCGTAATTGACTCTCGGCCTCAGCATGAAAGGAGCATGGTGCTCGACAAGATCAAATGGAGCGCCATTAAACTCTACCTCTGTGGGGAAGAATTCAACTCTGTTCAGGTGGAGGATGATTCGGCCTCTTGCAGAGGCTCCGAAGCAGCGATGACGACTATGCTGCGTCCTGCATCTGAATTTTCAGAAGAGAATGGAGATCGTCGAGCAGTCCGAGCGGAAGATGGCATGGCTGGAGATGTTTCTGCTAGAGAACGCGCTGCGATTCTCATCCAAGCGGCTTTTCGAGGGTTCCTGGTAGCGTTCAGAATTCTCCAGGCGGAGCTTGTTTAGGTTTAATTTCTTACTGGATTTTTTGATCTGTTTTGTTCGCAGGCAAGGCAGCGAGACAAGCTGCACGACAACGGGAACGATGCCCGATCTCTGGAGTGCGAAACATTCGAGAACACATCGATTGAGGTTCAAATGGGAGATTCAGTGTGCATTTCGAGCGCTCATGAAGCAAGCATCACGCTGCAGGACCATGCTCAGCGAAGAGCTAGATCTCAAGTGTTCAAGCCAAAGGTATAATTCATCATAATCCATTTCTAACGCCGCAAAATTTTCGCAGAAAGCACTTGGAAATCCAGTTTATCGAGCAAAAACAAAGCTATTTTTTAGCTTAAAACTGTCGATTTCATGCTCAATTCTCGCAGGAAGAATGGGACGACAGCACTCTCAGCAGCAGCATCGCGAAACTGAGAATCCAAAACAGACTCGAAGCGACGACCAGACGAGAAAGAGCTCTCGCCTATGCCTTCTCCCAGCAGGTAAGTCCGATCCAGAACACAGATCCCAAGAGTTTGATCCATAAGGGTGACCGCGAACAGAAAAAGCTGAGCTCGGCACGAATGCAGCTGAGGACTTGCATGACCAAGAGAAGATCAGCGAAGCCGATCCCGACCGAGCTGAACCTGGGGTGGAGCTGGCTGGAGAGATGGATGGCCACACGGCAGCAAGAACACGCTTCAGAGTTGAGTCAAGTTTCGAGCGTACAGAGGAGGATGGTGATCGGAAAGAGATTCAACGCGGCAGTGGAGGAAAAGGAAAGCTGCGGCTCGAACGATGTATCAGTGAACTTCGATGCATCTTCCATAGCTTCTCAGAATCCCAGAAATGGCTGTCAACCGACTGGCAGAAGGAAGTCCAACAGCAAAAGAAGTGCCTCGAGAAGGAAAATAACAGCGAGCAATCACTGCGCTCCTCACTCGAGCAGCAAGGTGAGCGTGTCTTTCACTTCCGCTGCTAGCTGAATAGGATACAGATCGTATGACATGCTTCACTGTCTGCGTAGATGATCAAAAGGGAGCACGAGGAAGAAGAAATAGAAAGCGAGACGACCGGCAAGCAAGGGAAAAGGAAGAGCAGAGAGGAGGTTAAGGTAAGAGATGTTCTTGTTGAGCCTCCATCGGATTACCAATGAACCATTCTGAAGACATGCTAGCTAGAATCACTTGTGTATCGCTCAATAAATTCGATCCTTGGTTGGCAACTCGATCTTCCTGTAACTAAATTATCCATAAGCGATTGTCACTCACCTTCTTCTCCTCTTTTAAGACTTTGCTTACAAAATTTAAAGAGAATGTTCTTGCGAAGGTGTGCAGTTAAGAGTTGAGGAAGAATTCTACTTTGGATTTTAACGCCTACTTAACATCACTTTTAGTTAATTAGTACTAATATTATTTCATCAGCTAACAGTAATGACCCTCGACAACAATCACGGATTCAATTAAATAAATTTAAAGAATATTTTGAATTTAGAAATGCAGTTCACCTTTTAAAAATATTTTTTTGTCTTTGGAAAATACATTCTAAAAGAAAATACAATTCGAACTGAATCATCATTAAAAAAAAAATAATTATAAATTAAAAAAAATGACACAGAAATTTATCCAATAGATGAAATAAACCATCATTAAAAAAAAAATGATCCGATTATAAAATCCAAATTAAATTATAAAAGAATTATGAACATTTTATTTTATTCAATCTGATCTGAAAGATCCGTGAAACAGATTTAATCCCAAAGATCCATAAAACAACTGATCACTTCCAAAAATTCGATGCCAATAAAAAAAAAATAAGTAAAAAAATTTAAAAATGGGTAATAAATATTCCAAGTAAAATAAACTAACTTGTTTTAGAAGCTTTACGTGATATAAATTGTAGGGTCGGCCGAGCGAGCCAACCCTATCCGGTTCCACAAATTGTGTCGGCCATATGTCTTGATTACCATACAGCACTCATCGATTAAAGACGAGCGTGGCATACATAGCCAACCGACCCTTTTAAACTTTACCCGAGGCATCTCCTCCTTATTTATTGCTTCGCAGCTCTAAGCAGCTCCTCCTCGCTTCCGATGTGGGACTAAAATCCACACAGCGAGAGCGATCGCGAAGCCGGAGTGTTGTCGTTGGTAGCCCCGCAGCTGCTCGCCGGGGCCTTTCGCCCTCCCGCTACGCTCCCGCGCCGGCCTTCAGTTGGCCGGTGCGTCGGCGGAGCAAGATGTGGCTTGAGCGGCAACGGGAACCACCACCCTCCGGTTGCATCCCTCTCTATCAGGAGGCTTCGATAGGTTCAGCCATCATTTTGACTCCACAGTGCAACAGAAAGGTTTTTGGTAGCGTAGGCATTTTAATATGCAACAAGGCTCACTACAGCCCATTCGACTAGTTTCGATAGGTTCGCAAGTGATCGAGGAATCACAGAGATGGCGTGTTGGTTGGGGGTAAAATAACATTTACGAGAGATGAGCACTGAACACGAGTCAATTCTGAAAGAAGATTTAAAATTCCTCATTGATATAAGATGATCTTTTTTCTGTCCTAGTCAATCGTCAAGATCAAAAGTTTTCGCGATTTATCTCTCTCATAATGATTATAGAACAAATCGATGGAAATCATTAGATTGACAATTCTAATTTGTTTGTGAAGTGAGTGATTGGGGAATGACCCCTGCGGATGTGATGCATCGGTAAGCTAATAAAATTTTTTTGTATAATGAATAATGATCGATTCCGAAGATGATCTAAAACTCTGTTCTAGATTCAGATGATCATTCATTATCTTACCAATCACGTTTAGGATATAATCCTCCCGTAATTTATTCTCTTTCGAATTTTCAAGGAATGAATGCATATCATTCTCTCAACCAGCAATTTCGTCAGGAATATAACAATAAACGTTAGATTGGAATTACAAATCTCGATCGACATAATATAAGGTATTGTTGCATGAGCCAGCAGCATCCAGCGTTCACAAATCAGGCGAAAACATCGACAGATGAATCCAATTAACACAGGAAATAATGGTACAATATTTCAGCAGATCTAACAAAATACAAATTAAGAAGCATAAATAATGGGAGAAAGTTGGGGGAGACTCAACAAGGAAATCAGATCTCTTCCATATCCATGAGCACGAGACCCCGAATAATTCATTCCAGGGACAAGAATCTTGAAACAGCAGTCGCCTGTCGATCCTGTTCTTGCGAGAGTGGAAGCCATGGCAGTCCTATGAATCGTTAACTTGAGAATGAAAAATGAAACTCGGGAATGCTGTAGTGATGTCCCTGTTCATGATACAAACATCACTAATGAGAAAAATAATCGAGAACGGCACAAAGAAACTAGAGTTGATAACGATGTGAAAACAGCAATGGTGCATGCTAATGGTCACACACACAGACAAAGGAGGAGGGATACTACAATTACTTGAGGTATTGCAAAGTCATATTCTTAAGAAGAGAGGGATGGTGCAAGACAAGATTGCGCCATTCATCTTTGTCGATTCTCCCATCGTTCTTGGTGTCTGCTTCCTCAAACGTCTGAACAGATGAAAGGAGAAATAAAACTGCTTAAAATTGACAAACATATGAAGATACAAATACAGAATGATTCTTACGAGATACATAGCAGTTCAAGTCAATCAGTAGAACCAGTAAATAAAATGCTACATTGTTACCACAAAGGAGAAAAAGAAAAGGAAAAAGTGTTATAAACAAAATTATTTGTCTTTTGTCGCCTACAGCCACATATGCTAGAGTTAACATTAAGCAGGTGCGCATAAACCTAAAATGTCTACTTTAAAAACGCCATAGCAAATCATCTTATCTGAGTGCATTAGTATTTGGAGATAGTAATTACTTCAGCACCATCATTACCAGGAACATCTTATCTGTATGCATGTATTTCTGGATAGCTCAGTGTCATTCCCATCTCAACCAACCAACAAAAAATTTCCAGTTTTAATAGATTATTTATTCGGTTTTCCTTTAGCTCAACTGGAAGTTAGCCAGCAGCACCAAATCTCAGACACAGATGCAATTACTGATGAGGAAAAGCAGAGAGTAAAACCAAGGTAACACAAATGTAAACGAGGCAAGGAATGTAAAAGGATGATCAAGCTAACAAATGTAAACCTTGTCGATGATGCTTTCTATGACATCATCAGAAAGATTCATTCCAGATTCGGCAAGGGTTGCTACAACCATTTGTTTCACCTGGATCAAATGCATGGAGAAATATTTTAATGAGAATATTTGTAGCACACTATTGCAAGCAGAAGAAAAAATGTTAAATATTTTGAATAAAAACGGAATTTTCATGCAAATTGGCACATCTTTACCGATACAGAGACGCCATTAGACAAAAGATGTTTATGCTAGAATATAGCAGAGAATCTTTATTAGCATCTTTTCCAGACAAATTTCTCAAAATAGCAGTGTGAGGAGATGCCTTGTCTAATATCAATTTTCTTGGAATAAGTTAGGTGTTTGATTATTTTGATATCAATGTTCCCGGTCCACCATTTGAGTATCAGAAGATGGTAAACTGTTGACAAAATGATGACATTAAGTTGTTTGGCTATTTTGATGCTTAAAATGGTCCCAGTTCACCTTTTGAGTATCAGAAGATGGCGTGCAGTTGACAAATTGATAATATTAAGTTTCTGCAAGACCAAGCTACAAAATCTCACATAAGCATGGATTGGATTGGTTTGAGTTTTTTCTGGTCAAGTTATTTTATATCTCTGGACAAAAACAACAGGAGAAATTTAAGAGAAATATTTGTACCTCTTGACGTTCAATAAAACCTTGCTGCTTGAGATCATATAACTTGAAGGAAACTGCATCATGAAATAACACCCAAGGCATTCTTATCCAACAATACAAGTTTGTCATTCTAATGATGCTAAAAGAGAGAGAAGTAGTTAAGTCCAAAACAGTAGATATCAGCTTAAATATCTAAACTATCTTAGTGAAAGTACAAGTAGTAGAACGGCCACTATGAATTGACAATAATTTAATTCATATGCCTATCTAATTTAAATTTTCTGTAGTTATGCAAGCAAATTTTCATAGGAGAGAACAAGTAAAAAAGGCAATTTCAAGACTAAAGCTTTTCAAAATTTGGAGAGAGTAGACAAGATATGATGTAGAAAAAAAAGATCTGGTACTAGTAAATGTACTATGGAGCAAGAAATAAAAAACAAGTTGGATCACGATTCAAATTTCAAAAATGCCTGAGACAACTGCTTTTTAAAAACTCAAGTAGGAACTTGATCCTGCTTTTTGACACTGCTACCATTCTACTATCTGATCCTGCAAAGCTCTCATCATTCCTAAGTAGGAACTTGATCCTGAATCTTAATGCCTATTGAAATTATTGTTGTATGATTTATTTAATAGGTTCTGCGATAGTTACAATAACAAATAACACGTAGAAGACAAAGCCACTTCACTCACTCAGGCTTATTTGCCATCTGCTAGACCTTAAAATTCATAAAGCCTTCAAAAAAAAAAATGCAAAAGAGCAATCCCGATCAATCTTACTTACAGTCAATTTTGTCACCAATAGGAGCACTTGGATGGAAGACTGACATGGCACGTGCAAACTCTTCAAACCCCAGTACTCCATTGTGCTTTGTGTCAAATATATCAAACACCTGAAATTCATTTACAATATTACAGAGTCCAAACTCATGATGTTTACAATCACACTATCAACAAGTAATTTGCTAAATTTCCTTCCAGGGCAGCAACATTAAGATGACACCTGATAACTATACTATTCAACAACATTTCTCCTTCATGTTTATTGATTAACATAAACAAAAAGCAACATTTTATGGTGATCCCTTTGCTAAAACAAAACTATTTCTCATTCATAAATCATCAAGATATGAATTAATTAAAACAAGAACACCATGTGGACTAAGTGGGGTTCTCTGGCACCCAGGGAAGTCAAACCAATCCCACTAAAAATAGTTAGACATTTAAGTGGGGCTCTCTGGTACTTGTGCAAGCACAAGACCTTGTTACACTACCATGTGGACTAAGCTAAGGTGTCAGTAGACTGCATAGAACTTCAACTAGCTTTCCATCTTGGTCAGTAAACCGAGCTCTGTACTATGCAGAAACACAGGAAAGTTGAATCCAACCCAAAGCACCTAGAGGCATTTAGGTAGGGACCGTAATTTTTAAGCATGCCCAAGGTCATACTCTGCTGTGTAAGCGAAGTGGGGAAGCAACCATGCTTAACATATACCATGATTTGTTGAATGGGATTTCATTTAGCAAGTCGATGATCCAACCCTGTCTCTCTCTTTCAGGAAGGGAAAAAAGGCAAAGAAAATGCCATGTGGGCTGTACCATGACATATGGTAAATTGCCATGAATTTTAATAAAATCATAATCCAATATGTTTCAAATGAAATGCTAAGAAGCTAATTCGAGAACGTTTGTAACTTTCTAGCAAAACATAAAAGCCCAGCCTCATGAGAAGCAATAAGCTCAGTGTAGAAGAGAATTTAAGAAATATTGTGTATAACTCTCTCTGGAGTATAAAATATATTAGAACTGATATGTACTATTGCAAGTATACAACGAAGAAATGGAATCAAAACAAGAGTAAATTGAAAACAAAGCAGCAAGTGCTGTGCTAGTAAAATCATTAAAAGAACTAGAAGCCAAAATACCCTATCAGCAAACAAGCTCTCCTTTTTAGTCTTAAATAATGCCAACTGGAATTCTTCCTGCAGAGAAAAAGTTGAGGCTATTAAACAAACACAGATCAAACTATAGTGAGAAAAACACTGACAATTGCTACAGTAACTAGATAAATAAATATTTTTACTACTTATACCTGGGCTTTCGTAAAGTAAGATTTGTTAAATGGAATGGGATACCTTTCCCGTCTAAAAAAAAATGAAATGACCAACTAATAATTCTCTCACAGTTATTCATGAGAAGTCTATATGACTGACATGACTGTTAAAAAGATTAAATTAGATGCATAGATATTAAGAGAGGTTAAATCCAAATGCTACTATTTGACTTGAGCAAGAATGAATGAACTTCCATACCTTGTGGATCAACCCATCATCAATGACAGCAGTACTGATCCTTTTAAACAGCTCATACAAAGCTTCTATTTCGCTCACACTAACTGCAAAGTCAACAAACAGTACTTTAGGTGGAAATCTTATTCAAAGCCAGCTTGAATCCCTATTCCTTAATAAAAGAACACATACTCTGAAATATATGAAATCTTTGTTAATGACCCTAATAGTTGGGACATACGATAGGGATCTGTTATTGTGTTTGATGCATGTGCGTGCACGCACACACACACATATGAAGATCCACACGGTTTGTTGATGATGATGTACATATATTTAATTGTAAATATGAAGAGGAAAAGAGACGAGTATTTCATATGTCTATCAAAAAGGTAGAATGAAAACATTCTAAATAAACATTAGTCAACATACACACAGTTTCTCTGGCTAACTGTTCGAGTTCCTCGATGCCTCTTTGGGACTTGTACAATTCAAGCTCACAGCACTTCCCAAGGATATTGATCAAATGCGTCAACCAGTCTAGACAGAGCACCATGATTTTTGACACTCATAACAACACTCCATAACCTACATTCAGATTGAACAAAGAAAATTATACTTTTGTGCTGATTCAAAGAAACAGTAGTATGATATTTTTCAAAGTGGTTAAGGAAAAGAAATGTTTTCGTCGTTGGGTTGCTGAAAATGCTTAAAAGATTAGACTTTCTGGTGGTTGGGAACAAAGAAAGCTACAAGCTAATTCTTATAAGGATATTCAAATGAATGTGTTGGATTGCCAAAAAAGAGAAATATAAAAAGCATTCTTGAGCAACTACGTTTTCACCAGGATTAAACACTTAAAATTTGATGGACTTATCATTACTACAGGAAGAGTAGAAGAAGGCTTCAGAAATTTCTACTTCTGTTTACAAAAACAGGAAGGTTTCGATAAATAGACTCAATGGGGAAAAAAAAATCAATGTAGTAAGGCACATATCTAGAATTTTAAAACTTCTTGTTGTCAGGCTCAAGCAAGCACTACTGTAGACATGCAAAACAAAGATCAATAATTATGTCTGATAGAAATTATAACTCGTTCAGCACGTATAAAATTCAAGAAATCCTGTTCTAAGGTAAACTCAGGAATGTAAAGCGCTTATCTTCATAATGCATACCATTAACTTTTTGCCCCAGATCTTTGGACTTCATATTAAGATCCAAATAGATATAAGATGAACCCACCTGCATCGGAGACTGGTTATTGATGCACTAACGTTCCAAAGAAAAGAATTAAGTTTGACCACATAGACGCACTTCAACATTATGATCTCAATCAAAACTTATTATTCCCTTTCAACACATGATTTTCATCGCGACAAATCCATGTTCAGAATTTAATTGACCAAATATCACACACACACACACAAAAAATCCATTTTCAATCTTTTAGCGACAAAACACAGAATCAAATATACGACGCCACTCGAATCCAAGCGGAATAAAATCCGCAAAAGCCATCTTTTTCCAAGATCTGAAGATCGGAGGGGGTGGAACAAATAAAACTGAGAAAAACTCACCGGATTCGGAGCCGACGGTATCCCCTCTCTTCCTGCTCAACTCCAATTCATAAAGAATTGGAGATAGCCTGGGGAAGAAGAAGATCTTCGATGATTGTGGAAACTGATTGAGAAAAAAAATGGACCTAAAAGGAACAGGAGAAGCCGAGATTCCAGAGATCGACCATTCCGGTCCAAACGACGAGGAGAGGAATCAAGATATTCAATTACCCTTATTTATTTCCATAATGAATAATTAGTGCAAATTTGCTGGAAAATCAAACAAATAATAGAATTCCTAAATGCCATTACTCTCCTTTTTTTCGCATCTAAATTGTTTTCTTATGACACACATATCTTTTTTTTTTTTTTTTTTTTTTTTTTATAGGCATAAGATATGACACACATATCTTATGCCTATAAAAGGTGGACAATCTACCAAACACCTTCTATATTTGGTGTGCACTAAATAAATGCCAATAGTATCATTCACAAAAAAAACAAAAGAGAAATTAATAGTTTCCCTCATTATTTCTCTTTCTGCTCTACCATTCAATTCGAAAAAGGCCTCCAAATTTTATTTACTCTTCTTTTTTTTTTGCTAATTAATTCGACATGTTGAATTCCTTTGTATACGTTCATGTAGGTAAAAAGTCTATCAGTATAAAATAGTAGGTAAATTATTTTTTAAATTAATTTGAGATTGTTTGTTCCTTTTTTAATTAGAAATTTCATTATGCAAAAAAAAAAAAAACACTCCATATACTGCCAATAAAACAACAAACGCTAATGAGGGCAGAACATTATTCACCAATAAAATGGAACAAATCACATCATCCAAACAAAAGGCGATAGGTTTTGATTGAAACAAAAATACCAACTACGAACAATTAGGATGGACCAGTGTGCATCAGTTCATGTTACCACAGAGGAACATGAACATGAACATGAACAACTACTCTGAAGGTTGTCCTCCCAGCTTTCTTCCACACCATGCTCACTCTAACCATCAGCCATCTACTGTTATGATGGTTATTGCTACCCGCGACTTGAAAATGTCACAAACCAAGGGGAAAATCTCGATTCAGTAACTTCTATGTAACAAGCATCCCTCTCTATGGGTCCGAGGATCCTTGCATGCAGCAAAACCATTTCTTCTGTGGTTACAGAGGATCAGACAGTGTTAATTAATCCAAAGAATTCATACAAAGGAGTTAATGAGCAATGCAGACTGGATGCTCACTGAAGGTGACTTGGAAGAATAAGCTCCAGGTTTAAAATTTGGATCCTCCTTGGCTGGAGAGTCTGTTTCGCGTGTATTGGCACCGGTTTTCTTCTCGTCGCGTGCTTTGTTGAAGATCACAGTGAACCCCTCAGCGGAAGCAGGATCGTTGACATCCCACTCGCCAAACTTTGGCAGGGGCCTGCCTCTTTCCTCCTGGAATTTACATTCACATTTTTGTAAGTAGTGAAGTGAGAGGATATTTAGCTATTGTTCACGGCAAATTTAGAAAAGAAATAAGAAAGCAAAGCTCATGTTTTTAGAATTGAAGGTTAAAGAAAGTTTAAAAAAAATACTACTATTGGAGGAGAACAAGATGATAAAATGAGATCAAACACTTTAAAAGAATATGGAAATACTCAAAACTAATAAATAATATAGCCAGACAAGTAGAATGGATTACGAGGAAAGATGTGATGGTGAAAGAGGGAAAGAAAATAACTTTATCAATATAAATAGATAGAAATGATTTGACAAAACCATAGGGATTACTACTACTACCGAATTTTCACAAAATTTAAAGATATGATAAAAATCCATAAACTTAACTGAAAACAGTTGGACATGAAACTTTGTAACGAAGGTTGAAGAATGTCAATCTAAGCCAACACTTAAAACAACCAACTATTAGTTCTTTCACTCATCTAAGCCAACGTTCACCAAAAATCATAGTAGTTTCAAATTCAGTTCTCACTAGTCTTCCTTTAGTTGTTCCAGACCTTAGATTAAAGAAATCAAATATTGCCCTCGAGAATCTCTATAAGCAGCAAAACATCTGTAGCTGACTGAGAATGTAGCTAGCTTTTATGACAGGCCAATTAAGGAATCCAGTTATTGATCAAATTTTAAATAGCTATCCACACGGGAAATTTTCCAAAGAATTTCAGTTAGCTCAATAATGAGGCAGGAAATCAACTGAACTACAAAAAACACTATAGAAGTCATAGCCTTAACTAAACCAACCTTCAAAATGACCGTGGAAGCTCTAGATCATCATTTTATACCATTTGCATGTTAAAAACACATGAAAAATGAATATTCTACATCCTTTATTAGACCACTGATCCTTCGAAGTGTAATTCCTTGTTACTTTATCGACATGCTTTATTGGTGAGCATAGGCTAAAATATTTTCTCTTTCACCAAACAGGTGTTTTTCCAACTTAGTTTTCAACTCAAATTAATGTTTGGATAGGATTTTCATGGTAATCAGAATGGCTAAAATGGTCGGAAGGATCTCAAAGCATGCCATGGCAAGTTGGGAAAAAGGGAGTTTTTGCCAATGCTAGAGCATGTCAGAGTTTAATTAACATGATAAATCAACACGCCACACAAAAAGAGTATTGGGAGAATAAGATGCAATGCCAATGAACAACCACCCTCCTGTTGAATGATGATCTAATATAAACAAGAAATGCACTCTCTTCTTGACCAGTCATCTGCACTTCGACTCACTCAGTCAACAGTTTAAATACAAAACCAAAATATTTTATTCCGTCTTGACTACAGGGCAAAATAGCATGAGAATGTGTCATTGCAAAGGGCAAACCACATCTATTTGCAGAATGACACTAAAACAAAGACTAAGACAACATGAATGAATAGTAGTTGAATACTGACACACTATAATATAAATAAACCAAATGGATAGTCAAAGTCAGATATACTAGCAGAAAATGCGTACCAAAATGCACAAGAAACATGCAACACATTTTTTAGACCAAGAGACATACATGAAAGCTTAGGTCAATTTATAAAAGAAGCATATGCATTAAAATTAAATCAAATTAAAGTCCAGAAGCAAAAGAATCAAACACCCTGTGCTATGGTTCTTCTTTCCTTCATAACAGAAACTCTTGTACAACAAAGGTGTAGTAGATTCATGTCAGGCTAATCTCAGATTCCCGTCTCAGAACAAAACGATCTTACATAAAACTCACATGGCGATTCACAAAATATAAAAAAGTAAGGTATAAGACGCAGCAGAAAGCAGCTTTTGCAAATTTACAAAGATGACCGGCAAACGCAAAACGGTTGTCAGAAAGGAGAAAAGGCACCAGATTTCAAATACTGAATAGCTCCGAGCTGCAGTGGACTAATCGACCTAGTCCCGCACCACAAGACAAACAAATAAACGCACGCCGAACAAAACAAGAACTTTCGCATGAACAAGACCTAGATCATCAATTACTCAACAAACAAAGGGGAAGACAAGCGGAAAAGAGCAAGAAAAGATCCCTCTCAAGATCAATGTCACCCAAAACGAGACAAGCCCTTAAAGATCAACCAAACCGAATCCCATATTTCTCAAACAAGCAACACACCAATCGCCGAATGAGGAAAAATAAGAAAGGGAGCAAGGCAGGAGGAGTTGCCACTCACCGACATCAACTCTTCCGGAAAGGCGATCAAGCGACTGAGATGGACAGAGCGAGAGAGATGGGCTTGAAAACAAAAGGTACACTCCCAAGGTCGGGCAGCGGTGGCCGAGGTGCCCATTTCTATAGGATGAAGCAAAGAGGCACATGAGCTGTCTGCCGCCGTCCAAGCGCCAACGGAATCGCGCGGTGCCGTTAGATGACGAGACGGGGCCGTTAAGGTCGCTTTCCTCTGAAACCAGTTCGCTAGCTCCATTGGCAAGGACAGAGAACTGGAAGAGCGCAGGCGGATTTGAATTGAAGAGCGGCCTTCGGAATCAACTGCAAGCGCAACAGGCCAACAGCCTGTCTTAGTCGCTCGTTCCAAGACAGGATGACAGAAAAAAGCGACATGGAACATTTTGGCACGGAAACCAGCACCAATTTGCCTGCACATTTGATCGCAAAATAGCAGAGGGCATGCAGAAAACGACACTGATGTCTTTGTCTCGTGAGCAAAGAAACAGTCCCATCGTCTCCAGAACGAGTTTGAGTAATTGGATAATCAATTGTGTCACGGCGCAAGTGGCATTGGAGTATGTTTGTGACCAGTCTTGGCTCCTGCTGCCATTGCTACTGCAGGGGAGTGGGATAGTGATCTGTTTGTTGGTAGGTGCTGACAAGACCAAGCTGGAACCCACCAAAGCTAAGCATTTGGATCCTCTGTTGGCCAATGGGACTCATCTAAACTTTCTCACTGCATGGTCTTTTTCGCACAAGGCCACCAGTTCACCATCAAAGAAAACAACATTCAGTGGGTGGCTCTTGTTGGCTGTGGATTTGAAACTGTCATACCATGATTTGAGAACCAATCTTCATCATTGAGAAAGGAGAAGAAACAATATTGTAATTGAATGGAGAAGAAATTCTTACAGTCAAGTTCAGCCTAACACGAGTTAAGAATAATACCGGCAACAAACTTTTCATCCGAACTCATCCCCTCTTTCCTCCTGTTCATCAATCCAAATAAAAAAATATGTTAAAGAAGCTTAAAAAAAAAAGATAAAGCAATTAATACATAAGGCATTATTTTCATCAGAGAACAGTGTGTTCGTGTCATTTAGGTGGTCCTGTTCCTTTTAAAGCAGTCCATTGCATCAATTTTGATTATAATGCCTCAATTATTGATAAGCATCGCCTGTAAGGATCTCTGATAAAATTTGCATGTGTGGAGTTGATCAAACACTGTTCTAAGACACAAATGTAGATAGGTATGTGGGTAAAGTTAGTACCTTGTCATGCGAAAGAGATTTTTTATTCCAAGAAGCAAAATGCTCTTCTGGCTTATCCTCATCTGGAATTTATGATGCTTGCCCATCTAAAATTCTCCGGCTTCACCAGACATTCTGAAAGAAAATAGATGTTCTGATATCAAAAGCCTTCAAGCTGTCCTCCTATAAGTCTGCTTCTTTTGATCCGATCACAGCACTCATCTCACTTTCAAGTTTCTACAGAATCAAAAGGCCCTTGCTTTTGATCAGTCTAAAACAACATAGTGAACATCTACACTCGAAGTTGGTTCGGAAGCAGAAAAGTCAACGGGAACAAATCAAATGTGGAAAGCAAAAAACAACCATGTCCAGATAGATTGAGGTCAATTTCTTAAAGTAGGGATGCTCAGAAATGTGATCATCTCTGCTGTTTCAGACAAAATCAATAAACTAAGAAATAAACAAATATATTCTCAGGAGAGTAGCAACGTAGTCGCAAGAGTTAGATAATAAGCCCGCTCTTATGGATAAAATTACATATTTTGTATTACTGAATGAATGAATATAACAATCAGATGCTAGAAATACAAAGGCAGAAATAAATAAAATTACATTTTAAAATTTTTAGAAGTAAATGAGATTGACATTTAAAATTGAACTGGTTGGATTAATTTATTTCTAAATGAATTGTTTTCTATTTATTTGCATGAGTAACATTTCTAACTTGTAAAGTTGCTGCCATATAGAGGATAAAAAGCTACATATAATAGATCTAATATGGTCTGATTTTTTAACTGGGACTCTGCATTAGCAAGAGCTTGTGCACTGGATTATTATTTTTTTTAGCATTTCCAACTTCATGTGACAATGCAATCTAGATGGAAAACTTCGGTGCAAAAACAATTATGCATAAGTTACATGAAGGGAGATTTGATGCGTCAGCAGAAACAGCACAAGAATTCCTACATTCGAGAAGGCTGAAGGCTCCCCTTAGATGCTTGTGGCTTCAGATGAAGAGCCCTGAGATGCTTCATTGTCTTCTGATGAAGGATCAATTAATACACGAGTAAACCAACGGAACCTGTTGTCTTGCAGAACATAGGTGCCCTGAAACATACGAAAAATAGTTTGTATTATTTTTTTTTAAAAAAGAAACTTCTACAGTGTTTTTGAAATTCTTATCAAGCCTATCACCCTGTGATTGATCCTAAGTAGTCCCCAGGGTTGTCCCAGTTGGTAAGCACAAAAGGATAACTCTTAAATGAATATGGGTCAATTCTCAAGGGTTTTATTGCCCTGCGACTGACTCCCTCCTTTGCACTTGTCACTTGGAATCCTAATTTACTTCCTTCACCGGTAGGGACAGCCGGACGGTTCCATATTTTTTTTCTGTGATTGATCCTCAAGTTATCAATCTGCTTCTTGAACAATCCTGACCAGAAATCTTTGCATATAAACTTGATTGCCTCAAGATGATTACTAAAACGAGGAGGGAGGTTCCACAGTATACCTTCTCAGAGACAAGTGATAAGTAAAAATTATGTCGTGGACTTTTAAAATAGACATGATGTGATCTGAGGGACAGAATTATGGGAATTTTTAGCAAAAATATTTAGATATTCAAGGCACATAATCAATTCTTTTCTGCAACCTATGATGTCGAGTATATCTTAGCTAGTAAACGAGAAATTCTCTCTGATGAAAAATTCTGACAGCTACAAATCAAGTAATGTTGTTAAACCAACCATAAAAGTAGTATAACAACCTATAGTTTATAAATCATTTTTTTTTATTTTGAGTGGTTGAGAATCAAGACAATTAGCTAGTGGCACTTTCTCATTTAGCAAGAGTTACTTTTATTTTATGAAAATTTGTCTTATTTCCTTTATCCTGTTATATAGAATGAGTTGTCTCCAATATTCACAAGTAGAAGCTCAGATCAGGTTAGCATTCCTTTTTTTTAAAGAAACATCCAGAGTAGAATTTTAACATGCAGATGCAACTGCACTACATGGAGCAGTTGTCCAGGTAATTTTCCTATGAAAGGAAAAATCTCATGGACTAATAGCGGAGACAATGCCCCAGTCATGGTAGAAATGGATCGTGTTGGTAATTTTCTTGGAAATTTTGCAATGTAACAAAGGAGTTGTTTCATTTCAAGAGGGTTTACAGTGAACCCAAAGATGATGTCCCAACTAGTCTATACAGATTGCTCTTCCAATGCAACTACTCTCACAGAATGACGTCAAATGTGGATTCTAAGCATACCGAATACACGTTGAGATGCTTAGCTAAAGCGTTTACTTGATCCACCTCAAAGATGCAAAATGATAATATAATAGCAATAATAATAATAAATAAATCAGACAATAGAACTAGCCAATGTGTTAGGGGCACAACATGAGCATCCTCCATTCCAAGAAAGTGAGAACATATTGAGCTTCTAACTGGTTATCTCATGTCTATTTGGATTGGGTGCCATGTGATGGAATGTTAATCTGTTATAAGTCTGAGTAAGATGATAAATTTACTCTCCATAAAACAAAAGATGTACTTCTGAATTTCTTTTGTTGAATCAACCCTGTGATATTTGTTGGCACTATCAAACAACCGTGAGTAAGATCAGTGCCTGCTAACAACAAGATGCATATGAGGCAATCCAAAACCAATCATGCTTTCTTGGAGTGCATCCATTTGATAATCGGTTCACTTCAAGCAACAATCATCCAAAATATATGCAAGTAATTTAATAACATGATAAGGCCCAAACATGATAACCCCACTTCCATAGTTGGTTGAACATGCAAACAAATTTTATGGGACAGATAATATAATTTCAATCTTAACAAAAACAAGTAGAAAGAGTATAACTTCCAACTAAAGTAATCAGCTAATCAACTTGAGTATGCTTCTTTTGTACCCTCAGCTCCTCATATTAACAAACGTCCAGCCACAATTACTAGGGTCAGATTTTAACATTCTCGAACTGATGATACGAACCGCCTTAAAAAGCAATGTTTACTAACTTGTGATGTTAAACAATTCAAAATTCTCCATGTACTGATTCACAACTGCACTTATCAAATTGTTTGCTTTTTCACCTTTCATTAGCCATATGAATCATGATAAGACTTATAGGATTGGCCCAAGTAAAAGATTCTATACTTGTACAAATAAGAGAAGTCACGGTCCAATTACAATATCAATGAATCTCTATTGATATTCGCAGCTACTTCGTTGAATCTCTATTCCTCTGACATTCGCAGTTATCGTCCAGAAAGGACCGCTCTTGCTGACTAAACCAAAAGTACTCAACGAAATCACACAATCCGCGAAAATAAAAACTACAGCACAATGATAATAGAAGGAAAGGAAGCGAAAACCTAAGAGACAACTGAAAAGACGGCTTCAAGCAATATAAAGAGCAGAGGGAAACCAATCGATGAACTGGTGGCCGACCTGAAAGCCGATCGCCGGTATCCGGCGGGCAGCGAGGTCCAGTTTAGTGGCGTAACCTCCGGCCGTACGCCGACACCATCTCGATGATGAACCCGTCGACGCAGCTCTCTGCTACCTCCCTCCCCATCATCTGTTTTGTTTCGGTTCTCCCTCTTCCTCCCCGCCTCCCTTCTGCCTTCCGGAAAGACGGGAACATTCTACTAAGCCTCACGGCCCAATATCAATTGGGCCTGATATTGGGCCGACGATGCCCCTTATTCAAAATTCCTTAAATTTTAAAATCATCAAATATTCTTTTAAAATTTTAAAATTCTTTTCTTTTTATTTTTTAAACTTAATATTATTATTTCATATAATAGAATAACAACAACACACGTATTTTGGTAAATAATTTTGAAATATTTATATCCGATACCATTATTTAAATCTTTTCTTTGTAATATTATTTATATCCGTAAATTAAATTTTATTTATGACGAAATTCAACTAAATTCATAAGAAAAATTATGCGTTTCGATGTAATTTTAAACTTAACAAGGTTTTCAAGAAATAGCATCCATTGGTTTGCATTATGAATAGCATTATAAAGTACAAGGAATAGATAGTCATAGGGGGAAACACTTCATGAGGATCAATGCTAACTTTGGCCTACTAAATTATGCACAAGTTCTCTTATGAACAACACAATTCAAGGATAGATTAAGCAATGAAAATCTAGGTTAAGGAGCGTCCTCCACAGAGGATGATGCCCCCAGATTCTATTCTTTGCCTCTGTATCAGCCTTTCAAAAAGAAGATCTTCAGTTTGCTTCAAGTTCAGGTACTCATCCATGTCGAATGAAGATGCACTCGCCCGGCCATCGGAATGATCGTTTCCGAGTATGAACTTGCTTTGACTTCTGTTGACAGAAGCCATGGAAGAGTTTTCGATCCTTCCAGGGCTCCAACTCCCCAAACTGCTCGCGATCTTACTGCCAGTACCGATCTCTGCACCTGCCTCCTGAGATTTACTCATGACATGATCATTGTTAACTGTAAAGCATCTTTCTCCTCAGCTAATAAATGGAACTGTTAGTGAAGTAAAGCCAGATGATAACCTGTGCCGGCATTGTTGCAGCAGCAGCAGCATATGAGTTGTTTCCTGTGGAAATTGGAACTCCAGGCTTGTCTTTGCAAGGCGAAAATGGACCTGTACTAGTTTCCCATTGCAACCAAGGAAGCAGAACACCGTCGGCATCAGCAGGCACTGGCCTAGTTCTCATCAAACTGTCATGAGTTTCTGTTTTGAAGTTGATTGATCCAGCATCTCTTATGCTTGAGCTTGTGTCGCTCCTTTCTCCATCGAAGGAAGATATATCCGTATCTTCAACATTACTAAGAAAATCTGCTAAGTACTTCTCTGCTTCTTCGTTCAACCGTTTTGACATTCTCGTTCGGTCATTGCTCCTCTGGGGAATTCATTAACCGATTAGTTGTAATTCCGGTAAGATACATTTGCCTTTTAGCATAATAAAATACTTACTCTTCTTGACCGCAATTGCCTTTCTGGAACAGCAGGACTGGTTGAAGGCAGCAAATCTTTCACAATTTTGCAAAGCTCCTGGCCACGCTCCTCTTCCCAAGCTAACTGAGCTAACAATTCCTGTTTGCGCTTCTCTGACTGAATTAATTTCAATAAAGGATTTAACAGAAATTAGAAAGTTTCAAAAATGATCACGCATCTCAAAATATCACAAAAGGTTAGATCCCATGAGATACTACAACAAAATTTCTAGGTACTTCGAGAGCAAAGCAAAACTGTAATTTCATTGCATGTCCATGCTAAACGAAGAAGACATGGCGGGTGTATATGAGTGAGAACAAAAGCAAAATATAAGTCATTATTTATTAAGGACATGCAATAGGGTAGGAGCTCAAGTTCAAGAACATACTTTGGAACTCACAACATTTAAAAAAATAACATAGGTCAAGAAGAGAGAACATTTTAGGGTGAATGATTTAATATGCCATTTATAGAGGCTACATAGTCCATAAAGATAAACAAACTGGAACAATTATGACAGAAATTCGAAGACAAATGCAAACTATTGTATCTCAAAATATAATCTTAACATGCCTGTTCAAGCTTGGTCGTGTAGTTTCTTCTGATTTCAACAATAGTTTCCAGAGCTTCAGAGCTTTTTGGCTGAATGTTATTCCCATTAGAATATTCTAACAATTCTTTTGTAGCCACGAGCTGGATAAAGAATGATAAGGATAAAATAAATGAATAAATATATTAACCAGCCATTAAAATCAAAATAAAAAAAATACCACACAACATTCAATGTTAGATCGAAATTGTCAAATTAGGTTATTCAGGTAAACTACTTTATTAACCCTCCAAAATTACAATGAGAGCAACAAAATTTAGTTTGCTGGAGACCAATAACCATTAGAATAAAAAGAGACAAATGTTCAGATTGGGCTGAAATGATGATCTTGATCGATGTGTATAAACCTTTTCCTGGACATAGATTGTTTGGATCGTCTTTTCATCCCCACCCATTCTTAAACGGAAATCTCGAGCTTCGTCATCAGTTAATGAAGAAGAATGGCTCTGTGACAAACAAGCACCCAATGAAAAAAACATCTATAAGATATTTGAGTAGTTGAAAGCCAGACACATGATTAGTATGATGATATAAACATAGCAATGATCGAGGGAAAAAAAAACTTTTCTCTGCCAGAATTGGGGTATGACTCTTTGCCATTCTTTCTAAAGTATAGGAAATTTTTTAAGACTATTTCAAATGAAAGGAAGAATCAAGTTCATGGAAAGTATGAAATTACCGAGTAGCTATCTTGTGAGTTGTAAAAATCCTTTTGACTCATAGACCTGCTCAGAACACCGTTCTTCACTGCCCTATGTGATGAAGACTGCTGCAATACATTGTTGCCAGAAGTCTTTGGTTTACTTTTAATGCTAGAACTCTGAGATTCCAGATCATTCTGCAGTGAATTAGAGAGGGTCAATATTATACTCATGCTTGGTTTAAAGGTTCTAAAAGAGTTCTGTTTACAATCTAGTGGAAACAATACAAAAGCAATCATTGACGGCACAATTTAGTAGTTCGTAAAGGATAATGTGTCAAGGAAATCAAAGCTCTCAGCAGAAAAATAGATGCTTCTCCATGATGAAAGATGTGTAGTTAGTTCTTTCATAAGAGTTTCAATCTAGTGATCGATGAGGATTTCGTTGCAGAACGCCACATTGGACGAAACTAAAACCAGTAAATTTAGCCAAAATTGACTTCGTCAAAGCGAGGAGACAAATACCTCCGAGTCGCTGTATCGATGGCGAGCAACCGAGACGGATCGCCGACGCCTCGAGACGCCATCGGGCACGCCCTTCGAAGGCACTGCCGGGCGATCAGGAGGCCTCGAAACGGATCTCCCGCGCTGGCGAGACGACTCCGTCCCTCTCAAGTAGCTAGCGACAGAGCTCCGGCCTCGATTCCTGGCGTAGGAAGCGTCGCTTTCCTCATCCGACTCCGCCCTCGCCCGAAGGAACTCCTCTGCGAGGTCATCGACGCTGACCTCGGGGACACCGGCCCCGCGGACCTTGTTGACGAACCTGCTGCGGGGGGTGGCGAAGTCGTCGGTACCAGGAGGGGTCGGGGGGAAGCGTCCGGAGTATCGGCTGAGGCTCCTCGACCGGCGGTGAATCCCGCCGCGGCTGAACTTGCCGGCGCCTCCAGCGGAGGGGGCGGGTTCGCTGCCCTTGCCTACCGAGGAGCGCCCCGTGGTCGACCGGAAGGACGCCGTCGCCATCGCCGGTGGAAACCCAGTAGAAATGGCAGATTGATAACGCCAAAGCGAGGGATTTCGTGGACGGCGGTGGCAGGCGGAGAGACCGAAGATTTTACTTCTAATTTCTTCGTTTTCTATAATTATTTCACCTTTTGGCGTAGAAAAGTGTCGATGGAATCACGGGAATGCCACTGATTAATTCACACGCTGTCCTGCCGCCCGGTTCAAATGCGGCATTAATCCGAGCCGGAAACGGTTCGAATCGATTTCGGAACTATTTATGGTTAATGATTAATGATTTAATATTGCTATTCTCGACCATTTAATGACGGCTTTTTTTTGGAAGCGTCTTAATATCTTCCATTGACGTTGAATCTTCCGATTTTTAATTGCGAAAAATATTTTTTTAAGAAATAATTTTGAACCCTGTGGAGGAATAAATGAACAGCAAGAATGCTTTCGTAGATTTGTTCACGAGGTTAATATAAAAAAAATGAATAAATTAAATTAAATTTAAAAAGAGAGAGAGAGAGAGAGATTAGAAATGGCGCCAAATTTCAAAGAGAGTGTGTGGGGCCCAACAACACAGGCCCAGCAAACATGGCAGAGCACTGCATGGGGGGAGATGGACTCAGTGGGTCCCAATTGAACTCTATTTAGAATCGATCGACAAATCTATCAAATTTTCGGTGCTAAGAGGTTTGATTCGCTGTGCGCCACTCGTGTGATGCAATCTTAATTGATCGTATTGCATGGAGATATATAGTAAATGAGTACATAGTATTTTTTTTTATGATCTCTAATCAAATTTTTCACCGTCGATGAATTTATCGAGATTACCGTCGACATCCCTCTGACCGAACTGCAGTTAAATTTCGATCGAAATTTAATCATGATCTAATCAAAGATCAAATTCGATCGGACAATATCAAAAGGATTTCAATCGCAATCCGATCGAAATCTAATTGTTCGGACGACAATGGAGAAAAATGCAATGACAAAAAATTACAGCGTATTTTTCACATGAATCACGCACACAACATAACAACACCGTATAATCTATCAACGCCTTCAACAATTAATATCAAATCTATCGAATTCAAGACTTTTAAAAAAAAATAAAATCATCAAATTTTTGCACATACGACACTCACTTCTTAGTCTAATTATACGATAACCAACTTTTTGTTTTATTTCTTTTTTTTTTTTTAAATTTCAGTAGGCGAAATCGATTGTCTAGATCTCGATGAATTTATTTCAGCGGTCTTATTTATCTAGATTTAGTACAGAATACGATAGAATCTAGAGTTTCTAGTTTGTCTAATTACAAACACACAAAATGCAAACTTACGAACAAAATTTAGGAGCAAACCAAAAGGTTCCAAGAAAGGGGGGGAAAAAAAGTGTCAATTGGCAATTGCATAACACACAGGAGAATGTGCTAAGGACACAAATTGATGTCAGAGACTTTGCGCAGCACACACTACATGCACCGGAAAACACAGAGACTTAATAGTTTGGATTTTAGCCTTCACGTAAGAGTTACAACACTTGCAGCCACTTGGGCTCGAGTCAGTTTCACCCCATGGCATACTTTTGGGTCCATGCTCGAGCAGTCTCCTCGTAGCGCGACCTCTGCGTCTTGTAGATGTGGGCGATCTCGGGGACAAGGGGGTCGTCCGGGTTCGGGTCGGTCAGGAGGGAGCAAATCGAGAGGAGAACCTTGGAGATGGTCAGTGCAGGGCTCCACTGCTCCTTGAGGATGTCAAGGCAGATGCTTCCATTTGAGTTGATGTTAGGGTGGTAAACCTGCACAAGAGAGTAACTTCATGGCAATAATAACTGAATTCTGCCTGTGGAAAAGGCAAGCCTCCACAGGTGTAATCATCATACAGATCAAACGAACTTCGGAATATTTCTTGGAAAGTTATCTTGGAAGAACCAAAAATGTCGATACCAAAGTGAATAAATAACAACTCTTTAAAGAGAGATTTGTAGCGTTATCTTCAAGTGGCTTCTTTTTAAAGCTTTGTTATGTAGAATACTGAAACTGCCCACAATAAGAAAAAAAATTGCAGTAAACCGATCATGAGTTCTAATCATTTCAAAAAAGCCTTCTCTTCTTTTGGCCTTCAATGGATTCATGTAGACTTATTTTGCTACTAATATCCAAATTATATTAGTTCGGATCTTTCATGCTTATTTGTACTTTCATCGACTATCATATTTGCATTTGTAAATAAGACATACTAAAGAGATTTCTAATTGACAAGGATATCAAGCACAATCATTAAGTTACTGATTTAAGCGAGACAAGCTCACTAATGACTGTATGTAAGACGTTAGGTTTTGGGGAAATTAAATTTCGAAGTGATACGTATGCAATGAGCAATTTTTTTTTCTTCCTAAATATTTATTTCGTCTTGTAATTCACCAAACTAACTATTTAGGTATTCTAATGATAAATTTTTTTCACAAATTATAAAAGAAACAAGTGAAATTTTTTCATTTATAACAATTGTATTAAAAGAACATTCTAAATTTTTATTAGATAAATCTAAGATTTAGATTCGTTATATTATTTATAGTCAAATATAACATATGGGTGGAAAAAAAATATACAATAGAAAAATATGGGACAAAAAAAATCCACTTGGTTTCAAACTTGGTACAAGTCAACATCATCATTCCTTTTGGTTCGAGAAACCAAAAAATTATTCTGTAAGTTAACAAGAAGATAAAAATAAATAAAGAATTGTATTAAGAACTATGTACAAAAAAAATGGGAGAATATCCTCAGGTTTTGAAGGATTTGCATAGATAGAAATTTAAAAATATGATCAATTTGATCCAGGTCATAATCTATATTGGATTTCCTAATTTCTTAATAGAAGGTCAAACAGGAGGCATCAAAGAATTACAGGTAAAAATACACAAAAATTTGCATTCTGTGAAGCGGAGATTCAATACCGCCATTACAAAAGTGGAAAAACCCTATGTATGGGCAACCCAATATTGTTGCAGAATATATAGCTTTACAATTAAAAAATAGAGTTTCATTTTGAAAGATAATGAAAAAAGCTATTGAATTAGCTGAAAAATAGATACAAATGAAATTCAAATGCAAATTGCAAGGCGGATCGATGGAAAAGAAATTGCACATGTCGAATGGATCAGAGAAGGGAGAGTAGTTCCCTTACAAACAATTCGTGCTAAAATTGATCATTGTTCCTATATAATTCGAACTAATTATGGAGTATTAGGCATCAAAATTTGGATATTTTGGGAGGAGCAATAATAGACTTTTATTTGTCTTTCTATTCTATTCCGTGATAGAACAAAAAATCACAAACTTGTTCATTTTTTTCCCATTAAATCAAACAAAAATAAGCAATTCTAATTCTAAAAGGTTGAATAAAAATTTGATTGACCATTTGTTAGAATTGTTATGCTTAGTGTGCGACTCGTTAATTTTTCTTTAGAGTTAAGAGTTGGGTTTAAAAAAAAAGACAGACCCCTACTTATACTTAATAAGTTACTTAAACTTAATAAGTATGATATTTCTCCAGTAGTTGTCTTATGAGTCTTATTAAATAAATGACATTTATAATTAATTGCATCAAGAAGAACAAAATTGCAGTTGCTACCTCATAAAGTACCAAACTAGATGTATCTTAAACAGGAAATCTAAGCGATGTTATAAAGTGGACTCTTTTTTCAGGCTCCAATATCTTGATAAAGATATCCTAACAGGATAACATCCAGGGAAAAGAACAAATGCACTGACCAAAGTCAATAACTTATCAGCTTGAAGCAAATTATAGATCTTAAGATGCAGCAAAAATTGAACATGAAAGCCCGTGAAATTACAATGAACAAAATACCAATTATTTAATTGTCTACTCTATGATATTTTAACATTAGAATTGTAGAAATACATCACAAATTGAAGGTGTGTCTAATTGTTTCTATTTGGTCACGAAGTCATTTGGTCAAATTGAATGAAAAATACTCAACTTCAATATATATTTAACATATTTTTTTAACTCGTGTTGAAAATAAAAACAATGTTTTTAGCCATAGTTCACCGACAACCACTTCACACACTCTAGAATTGACAGATACCATTGAATGCAGTTGCAAACAGGAAGGGGAGACAAGCAAGAAAAAATGTACGAGAAAACACCGTATAAAGTACCTTTGTTTGGAAGTTGACTTTAGGAGGCTTGAATGGATAGTCCGGTGGGAAATGGATCTTAACGAAAAACACCCCTCCTGAATAGGGGCTGTCAGTAGGACCCATGATTGTTGCCTGCCAATGGAACAAATCTTCACCAACAGGTCCAGCACTGCATGATGTAGGAGGATCCTTCTGCAAGTCCAAGAGCTCCTTTTGAATTCTTCTGCTAGCCATTTTCGTTCTTTTTCTTTAAAGGAAAACTCTGTAAATGACAAAGATCTCAATTATTTGTAGATAAATGACCTTTATAAAAAAACTGAATCCGAGCATTGTCAAAGATATAATAAGAGAAACAGCAAACTAGACCCTACAGAATTGCGAATTCCCCTACCTAGCAATGCCAACACTTGATTGCATATTCGTGCTGTATAAGAAAAGAGGGATGGGAAAAGTAAGTGCTATCCACATAACTAAACTAAAAGGTCAACTAGATAACCCTTCTATTTACATAAAAATCACTCATTTTGTTCTTTCAGAAAAGAGGATTTCAAGATTCAGTCCATTCACATAAGTACTCTCCTCAAAATTCTCTAGTTAAAGCACAAAATTTAGGGAAAATGAACTCACAAATTGATTAAAAATTTACTATTTTCTTAGGTTTGCATCCACCCTAAATAATTTATAGAAACCTACATAGGAAATTACAAGGATCTAGCATACAAGCTAGTTGAGTGCTCATATGTAGTAGGAGCATATTTGCAATGTTCCACACAAGTATTTTAGTTTTGCCATGTGCACTGTTATTGGAAAACTCCAGCAATATACCATCAAATCAAAACATTCAGATGGTTGAATAAAACAGTAGTTACAAATTCAAGATATGTAACTTCAGACGGTCAGATAAAACAGTAATTGCATAGTTGAGGCATCTAACTCACGCATTACCTGAATAAAAGGAAGCTAATAAATTATTGCCTATCTATCAAAATTAATCATGAAACTAGTAGTTCTCACCTTTTCTTTCTTGACAAGCTTATCAACTCCATAGAAACAAACAAGAAAGATATGTGCCTTTGGCTTATATAAAAGCAACCTAGTAGTCTTGTAAGTCAATGATCACCATCCTTTTTCTGGTCATCTCTTTTCGAGATAATCTTGTGTTTCCCTTGTCCCAGTTTGCAGTAAATTCAATAGATTTTGATATTATATCAATATGGAATCGACAGTTTTAAAAGAATTGGAAAGACCATTAACTTGTTTAGGTGCAGAAGGAAAATGAATTATGCCAGTGGACGGTTACAAGAAGACCAGTTGCAGCCAGTAGCCTTTAGATAATCAAAGCTACACTTGCATCACAATCAGCAACTATCATGCATTCAACAACAGTCACCACACCTATAATTCTTCACCCTTGATTTATTTTAAGGTTAATGATAAAAAGACTCTTGTTTCAAAATGCTCAAACACGATCCTCATTTCAAAAGGTTCCTATCAGGGCTCCAACGAACCAAATTCCTAAAATTATCCCCAGAATATTGCTGCTTTTTTTTCATTATTTTATTTTTACTTTGGAACAATGCTTTTGGTCAAAAGATTATTTTGAGTTAATTACGAGACTGTCACTTTGATTCGAAAGATCCCGATACTGTCAACGATTTCAAAGGAGGGATAAGATCCATGCAGGCTGATTCGGTGGGAATTTTTCAAAAAAAAAAAAAGAGGAACTTATTTGAGCCTTTTAAAACGGAAATCAAATCCTTTTTGAACATTTCTCCAATTATAAATACAAAGGCGATCCCTTTTTTTTTTCTCTTTCTTAAATAAGACTAGAATTGCTCGTTGCTAAAAGTACAAAGACCTTATAAGCGTGTACAACAGTAAATCAATTAAATCCTCTCATATTCAAATGCCATAAAACTTAATCGTCCATATCCAACAAGAATAAAGATCAATTGGTGGTATGCACCCAGGAAAACTAACACGAGCAGAGCAAATCACAGTCAACGAGTTTCATCTAAACCAAGCAAAGAAAACATGAAAAGGTCATCGGCCGCCAGATCCTTCAATCTAACAAGATCCCCATGAATCCCAGAAGTAAATTTCAAAACTTTCAACTCGATTTCGACTTCAACGATCCAATCTTGCCCGACGACTAAAATCCCCCTCTCCCAAAAAAAAACAGAAAAACAAACCCAAAAAGGAGGAGAAGACGATCCTGAAAGAGAGTCTGCATAGAAAGGAGGAAATTTTAACTCACGTAGCAGGAGAAGTCTGTCGGAGCGATTTAGCTCGGGCCGCAGACGAAGTCTCGAGATCTCTCAATCGGAATTCCTCCAATTCGATTAAAGAGGGGAAAAATCCTCCGTCAACCCAGCAACTGAACCGGCTTGCTGTGGCTGGTTCAGGCGGTCAACGCCGGTTCAGTCAATGTATGCACTCACGGTCGACAAATCAAATGCGTGGATCCCAGTCGCAAACTGGGTACTGGGTAGGGCCCGAAAAGAGTGTTGCCTGTTCGCCTCCCACAGCAAATCCTTGTCCAGGCAAATCAGCGTTCTCCACGATCAACGCATCGGCTACCGCTTTATGGTAAATAATAGACCCAACTTTGCGGTGACCACCAAGGGTCACCTATCACATTGTTGGTAGGCTGTGGGTAACGTTTGAGCTATTTTTAACCTTCGTTAATGATACCTTTCCATCCCGATTCCGTACACTGCTCTCGTCCCGTAAGCCACAGTCAAGCGTTCTCCTTCTCCCTCTCCCTCTCGAATCGGAGCGATCGAGCGGAACCCTCTTCTGCGATTCACCAATCTTTCTCTGTCGTTTGCCATCGCCCTCGTTCGGTATCGTTGCTTCATGGAGTGTTGAGGACCCTTGAAGGATCGGGCAAGTGCCAAAAAACCGTCTTTTCTCTCAACTTCTTTCTTCATAGTGCTTGATTGCTCTGACACATTTTTTTTTTATTACAATCTTTGATATTTGGGTTTATTGTGGTACGCTTCCATGCTTCTTAGGCTTTTTCGACGGTTTATATGCTTTTAGTCTTCATGAATTAAAGTTAATATATGAAAGCTGTCATCTTTCATTCCGTGTTCCTTTTTTCTTTAATGCATGTATTTTTCTATTCTCATTTTGCATAGTTCGACCAACAGACAGAGTTTGATCATTCACAATCATTTCCTTGGGAAGATCTACTTTAAATCATAGTAGTTTGGTGGGTTTGTTCCTTGTATCTTTCTTTTTTCATTTTTTTTCTTCACAGGTCGATCATTTGGCTATTATTGTTCTAAAATGGGCGCGACGCTTGGAAGAAGCAACTCGCTTAGTGGTGTTCTAGAATCAAAACTTGATGCGAAGATGGTGGAGGCTATGCAACGAAGGGCATTGGAAGGAACTAACGTGAAATCATTTAATAGTGTCATTATGAAATTTCCAAAAATCGACAAGAACTTTAGAAAGTGCAAGTCCATTTTCGAGCAATTTGGTAAGTTATACATTCATTGCAAAATCAACGAGTTCTGAGACTGGTTAACTTGATTTCTAATTCTTGCATTTGACTCCAAAACGTTTGAAACTGAAACAAAAAAGGTTTGGCTATTGATACATGCTCTCAGTGGGTAGCCTATAGCTACCCATAGCAGACAGTTCTTTAATCAAATCAACAACAGGGCAATAATACACGTGTTAGCTTATAGTTGGATTGCATGGTACTGTACAATTCATACATGATGAGGCTTTTCTAATGTGGAATATTGTTATATGCAATATGTATGCTAACAATGTAAGATATTCCTTATTTTCTTTCAGTTGTTCATTTGTATAGGCTTGTTGAGAAAAGTTACAACAAGGATTAGTGGAGAAAGAAAAGGAATAGTAACATAATTCTAATGGTCTCGATTAGTTAGCCCAAGGCTACACCTAATGAAACCTACCATTATTTTTTAAATTTAATTTGTTTTAGAAAAACCAATTGAATTCAAGTTATTTTTATGTATTAGCTATACTCCCTTTGACAAACACTCTACATTGTAAATTTCTGCTTTTTATGATTTTTTTTTTTTTTGTAATCAATTTAGATGAAGATTCCAATGGTGCAATAGATCTAGAAGAGCTTAAGCACTGCTTTCAGAAGCTAGAAATCTCCTGTGACGAGGAGGAGATTTCTGATCTTTTTTTGGCATGTGACATTAACGAGAACATGGGTATGAAATTTAATGAGTTTATTGTTCTTCTCTGCCTTGTTTATCTTCTCAAGGAGCCAACAATTGCACAAGCAGTATCCTTCATAAAGTTTATTTCCCAGCTATTTTTTTGTTGAATTATTATCTTTTTTGGGGCCGCATTATCATTTTTACAGTTGAAATTGTGCATCCCATATGTGAAATGTCGTTCGGAGAGGTATAGGAGATTATAGTATCATTTTTGTAAGATCAAATGGATTAGATTTCCTTAATGTGTGTAATTTATTGTAGACTTTTTGACAAAATTGATGATTGTTGCTTGTAAGTATTTGATCAAGAAATGTAGGGCTAAATGGTGTGTAATTTATTTAACAATATTTAATTATTACACATCTAACAACTTTAACATGGAACAATTCCCTAAGGGATTTACTCATTTCAAACAAGAGATTCTAAACCCCTTTAGGCTGGAAGTGATCTTCTGAAGTATGAGGTTTCAACATTCGAGGTCTGGAACACTTGCGTGCAAGTGCAACCTCATTAATAAGCCAAGGAAACCTGTCTGCTACATTTAGAGTTTATGTAGTTCATGAAACAGGAAGTGGATATGCTTCCTTATACAAAGTACAAACATGTAAGGAACTGACTTGTGTTAGGGATGACAATGAGACCAAGTATACTTGATAATGATGTTTGGGTTTGCTTAAAATTATGGATACATTCACATATTTTATCTATTTATGTTAGGCACCTGAACAAAGGTCCCCATGAAAGATACTATTGAGTTGTATTCAGATACTGAATATTTAGTAGAGTACAACTTGGGTAATACCTGAAAATGTGGTACCCAAACCATTGTCATCCCTATTAAGAGCTATTTGACTCATTTATATTAATGCGCAGAAGAGCCAAAGTCTAAGTCATCAATGGTTTACAAGATTTCCATCAACATGTTAATAGGATGACCTAGTCATTTATGGGCCATGTTTCTGTGATGAAGGTCCTGAGGAGCTAGGTAGTTTATCCTTCAAGATGATCCTTGAACAAAATTATCTCCATTCATTTACATTTTACACCCATCTGCAAGCTCACATTTTTATAAGCATTAAGAATTAACATATATGGAATAGGAGAATCGGTTTACCAGTGCCTAAACAGCTAGTGAACAGGTAAAATACTACAAAATAAACACCAAAGCCTTATGCACAGTAGTGTATGACAGTCTCAAGCATGTGGAATGGGCTTCTTAGTATCATTAACAGAAATCTTCTATTTTAGTCAATTATAACTCATATGAGAGTGGCACTTGGATTTACGCAGAGTGATAATTTCATCGGCATCTGGAACTCTGTGTTTCTCTTCTCTTGAGAATTTGCAAGGTTGTGCTATAGTTTCTTACACTAGACTGTGTCTCTAGTTGCATTGATATTTGTTTGCAGAAGCTTGTCTATGTTCCTTTATGTAGTCTAGTTTGGCATGAAACCAGAATATGAAACATCCAATTTCATTCTTCCATGACCAAATTGCTAGAAATCGCGGATGGGTCTGGCAGATCTTGAGACTACTTTTGAGGCACTAGTTGATGCATTTGTGTTCTTGGATGAAAACAAGGATGGGTATGTCAGCAAGACTGAGATGGTGCATGCTATAAATGAGACAACTGCAGGAGAGCGCTCTTCGGGACGAATAGCCATGAAAAGATTTGGTCGGTCATTTTCCCCTCTTTTATTATCTGATTTCATACTCAAGCTAAATTGTCGTTTAAAGTGACAGTTGATTTGCTAGACAATTTAGGATGCATTTCACTTCCACCCAACCGAACTCCGATATAAAGATCATCCCAATATATATTTTTGCTTAATCTTGTTGTTTGTTTGCTGCAGAAGAGATGGACTGGGATAAAAATGGGATGGTGACATTCAAGGAATTCCTCTTTGCTTTCACCAGTTGGGTGGGGATGGATGAAGTTTGAAGAAGAGAAGGAATGATTCTTGAGTGTTTCACCAGTTCAGTTGCCTCCACCTAGCACCCAAGCAAATGAAGAACATATGCTAAAAGAGGCTTTGTGCATACATTTATACTTCTTTTTGATCTTCTTGTGCAATAATGGCAACTGTTTTCAGATTGCTCTTTCAAATTAAACGTTCATAGTTTGAGTTCAACACTTTTTGCTCCCCTGTTGTTTTATATATTGCATTTGTATCATGTACTTAAATTGAGCATCTTTATCGACTTTCTACATGAATTTGAAAGACATTTTAGATGAATAAAATATTGAGATATTATCTCGCTCTTATCACGTAGCTTTTGGACCATTGTAAAAGAGATAAATTATAAATAATTATTTTGATAAAAAATTCAGTGATCGATGCAGGAAGGGACGGTATCTTATTTATGAAGGATTAATTTTTTACCTTTTGACACATAATCTACATGTATTAACCAATTAGGTTCGTCCGCAGGGGTAGGTATACTTATCGGTTTCGGTTCGGTTCGGGTGTGATCGATTCTGGATTCATTGACGTTGGAATCAGTCTGAATCGATTCCGGTTTCAAAGTTTTAACTTTGAAATCAATTCAATTCAATCCAAATCGATTCCGATTTGGTTTTGGATCGATTCCGAAATAGTTCCGAAATATTTTTCTTGAATTTGAGCTTTCAAATTCATCTAATATGTTGATGATTCTATTTTTTTTCTATCGTAAAATAATTTTATAGACATATTAGTATGTTAAGAATTTTCACTTTTAAATATCCAAATCGGAATCGAGCAGGTTTATTTGCATTACGAATCGATTCGAAAATCGATTGGCAAGCAACCGAACTGCATTAGAAGCGGTTTGATTCGATTTCAGATTCGATTTCGATTCTAAATTTAACGAATTGATTTCGACTCAATTTCGGATCGAACTAATCCATTAAACATGTCTACACAGGAGCAACTCGAAAACATCATAAAATATATGAAGGTGGTGAGTTATACATGATATATTCTACAATTTAACATATGTTGGGGGTGAATTTGTATATGCTTAACATCCTGTGGGTAATCTAATAAATGGACTAGTTTATCAATATATTTGTTAATGAAGAATATAATAATTTGATGGAACCGGGTCAGCTAATTATTTGTGAACCGGAGAAAATTTTCAATTCGCCGGTTCGAACCGCCAATGACCCAAAATGATAATTTACTCCCAATGCTAGTGGCAATATCGTCAAATCATGTGTCGTCAAAACCCTAGGTCCTGCGTCTTCCAGCTATAAAATTCAAGCGAGGGTGAGACAATTGCCTGCTCTTTCGGTGGCCGCGCAGAGCTTCCTGCTGTTCCAACATGTCGAAGCGAGGTAATCAACTTGCTCTAGTCTTTTTGAGCTGAGGAGTTGTCGGTTTTTGAGTTGGGTTTGTTGCGATTGAGTCTTGTAGGTCGTGGAGGGACTGCGGGTAACAAGTTTCGGATGTCGCTGGGTCTACCGGTGGCGGCGACGGTGAACTGTGCTGACAACACAGGGGCGAAGAACCTATACATCATCTCTGTTAAGGGGATCAAGGGTCGTCTCAATCGCCTACCGTCAGCCTGCGTCGGTGACATGGTTATGGCCACCGTAAAGAAGGGGAAGCCTGACCTCAGGAAGAAGGTCATGCCTGCCGTCATCGTGCGTCAGCGTAAGCCATGGCGCCGAAAGGATGGCGTCTACATGTACTTTGAAGGTATGCTGAATGATCGCCATTTGCAGGTCTATTTTGCATGTAAGTTTGTCTGGTAACAGATTGAAGATTGTCTTCGAAATCTCTATCATTGTTTATCCTAGTGTGGTCATAATTTCTACAAACTGCAAAGTTTAAATTGATTATGCGTAGCAAACATTCAGCTTGCATTGGTTAAAGCAACAAATTCCTAGCAATGCATTTACTCGAATTACGGACTACACAGCGTGAGGGCCAGGGTTGCAGCTCCCAAATTCATAGGATTTGCTGCTTATTGTTATCCTCGTCATCACTGTTCTTTATTATTTGTATATTTTGGACACTTGAGCCTTAAGCTATTATCAAGCTTCCATGTCTTAGAGCACTACAACGGCCGAGCTCAATTTATGTTTATCCTAAAATTCACATCCTTGAGATATACTATGTTTATTTACGGTGATTTAGGAAGCTTTGGTTCTTGCATTGGGTAATGTTGGAATAGAGAAGCTATTACCTTATTTTTTTATTGTTACTAGTAACTTTTGACTCTGCTCCTTGCATTCAGTACTCTACCGTGGATTTTTGCCCAAATGAAATTTGTTTGTCTTTGCCAAATTGTTTCTCCTCTCTGTCTGCTTGAATGGATGTCTGTATGGAATGCAATGTTGTTTATGGTTGCAAAATTGTTCCTTTTATTCAAGTATTCACTGGAATTTTGTTGATTTTCTTTTACAGATAATGCCGGAGTGATTGTCAATCCGAAGGGTGAAATGAAAGGTATGCAGTTTTTTTCAGTGGCATTATATTGCCCTATTCACTGTATATAAACAAAGTACAGATCAATTTGCAAAATTCTTAACCGTTTAACCCTAGTTTCTCATGCCATCAAACAATCTCGACTTCAAACATGTTGCCTTGATTTTTCGAGGCCTGGTTTAATTGTGCTTTTTTGGGAGGAGAGGTAGAGGTCAACACCAATCTCAAGATGCCCCCCTTGTTACCTTGGTAAAAATCTGATGCAGAGGAACATATTCCTGTCTCCATGACCATGAGGTTTTCTTGGTCACAAAATGTGTCGGAGTTGGGTGGTCTTTGTGGAAGGAAGGGGAATATGCAGTTTTGTCCCTTTCTTTCCAGCAACAAGCAAGGTCAGTCTTGAGCAGGTGAGGTTGGGTGGTGTTTGGTCACTTGTCCTTCAAGAGGTCGTGTGGGCGAGCTCAATCCCTGTGGCATTGGCTGTAGGATGGCACAGGGTGTGAGATGGTTCATGGTGTTGTGGTCGGGTAATTTTACCTCTCTTTGCAATCTTTGAAGTAAACAGAATCCTAGGAATTTGTTTTTGTTCTCTTCTCTTCCACCAGCAACAAACTGGGCCTTAATTTTGTCACTCAAAAGAATTTTCTTTCAAGGCATCGACACGTTGACTTATTTTGTTTCCTTCAGGATCTGCCATCACTGGACCCATCGGCAAAGAATGCGCTGACTTGTGGCCGAGGATTGCAAGCGCAGCCAATGCAATTGTGTAATTCGAGGTTTCTTGGGATCAACCGTTGACGTTTTGGTTATGGTTATGGGAGTCCTTTCTCACTTCTTGCAAGAATTAGTCAAAGGATCAAGATTGTCTATTGTTGCTTAGCAGTTGTTGTTTTCCGGAACATACTTAATTCACTGTGTGGATTCTATTTCTCATAATTCCGCCATTTGATTTTCGAACTCTATTAATAATTTTCATCCTTTTGTGAAGGTATTACATAGAGCAATTTCTATTTACTTCGCGTCTTAATTCAATATTTATAATTAGGTTATGCTTTTGTTTCCATTTGCTCTATTATCATTTAAATGCAAAATGATTATCATATCTATATGAGTATATATATACACATGTATATTGTAAAGAATTATATCCTTAGAAAGTGAAGATATCCTAGAAACTATAGGTAATTTCGACTCGAAACTTAGATTATTATGGTTAATATATTTAGATATGCTTGTATTTGTATCATATTAAATCGATGATTTTTGCCACTAAAATAAAATAAGGAGAAACAATATTTTAGAATTGATCTTAGCCCTAGCAATTAAATTATAAAAAATGTATATTTTTTATTTTATCTACTTCTAACTTAACTCTTTTGCCGTTTGTATTGGATAATATAATCAAGTTAATGTAATAAATTTTCGATCATTGATTATCAACGATTATCGATCGATTGTCGACCATTACAATTAAAATTATATTTGATATTTAAATTTTTAATCTCATAGTATAATTAAATTATATCTATTGTAATCCGAATTATTACATTATAATTTAAAAAATACAACAAATAAAATAATCCTTATACTTGTTATATAAATAAAAGAAATTTATTTTTAAACATTGAAAAGAATTACCGATTTTCAATATTTGAATATTTAACTTTTTTTTTATATATTTCATCTCGATTCCCATTTTCCCACGAATTCCCAAATTAAATATTTTATTGGAATATCTTGAATGTGCTTCAACCATATTTACTCTTATTTTTTTAAATTTATCTGATTTTAAATATACCCTTTAACATTTTAAAATTATTAAAATAAATCATTTCACGTTTAACCATTAAATATTACTTGGTTTTATTTAATAGAATAATAATTTGGCATATTAAAGAAGAAATGATTAAAATAATAAAGAGTATGCGGTGTCTTCGGAAACTAGATTTTTTCTATTTTAAAAAAAAATAACACGGACTATATTACTAAATCCCTAGTGCGGCTGGCCTCCGATCGGCGACTCTCTTCCGTTTGCAGCCACCTGAAATCGCCTGACCGACGCCGATCGCGAACCGGTGGATTGGACGCCCTCTCCTCTCTGCTATTCTCCTTGCGGCGATCACCTCCATCGCCGTCAGTCTCCGCCAGGTCTCTGGAATCACGATTCCCCTTCTGTGTCATTGATTTTCATACGATTTCATCTTCCTTTTATAGCCTTCCGAGGATATGCAATTGCAGTTCGTCAAATTTTGATTTTTATCTGATTTCATCTATTGCAGATAGTTGTGGAAGTTGTCGCTTTGAACTTAACCGAGTGAATACGATAGTTTTTACTGTTTCGGAGATGGCATCGGCAATAATTTCTTATCTGCAAAAAATTTGGCCATTGTCAACATTTAAGGCTGATGATTTGAAAATTTCTGATAGATTAGTTCGCAAACTTTCAATACCAGATACGGCAAAGCAGTTTGTTTTGGCTCTGCGTGAACCCGATTCCGATGTTGTAGTATATATATTAGCTGCACAAAACTTGTCACTACAATCAGCCTTTGATGCGGAGGATCTAATCAAAGAAGTTAAGCCGAAGGCTGTGGTGGCTCAGATTTCACAGTCGGCGTTAGCTGATATCCAAGCCGAAGAGAAAAATCTAAGAAATGATCAAGCAAACCTTGTACCAACTTCATCAATTGGGGTGCTCAAAAGATGCTTCATTGAAAAAATTAGCAAGGATCATTATGAAAATTTGGCTGGGAGGCAGGTCTTGCAAGAGATCTTTGGGGTTGGCTGTTATGGTCACTTCTTGTCCGCAAAGAGAGCTGCAGAAGAGATAGGTTCGCATTTTATGTTATTGGAGTCACCATATGACGGTAATGAAGGTGGACATGCTTCAACATGTCCGGACAATAATAAAGAGGGTGCTCAAACTATAGGGTTGAGAATACAAGCAATCAACTTACTTCCTTCAAAAGTTACTTCGGCTACATACTTCAGTTCTAAAAGATTGAGCTCAGATGATGCAATTAAGGAACAAATGGTTAAGAGGGTGATTCCATTCCTTGAGTTAGCTGTCTCAAAAGGAGGTCAACCTGACTCTAATTTTGAAGAGGGATCTGGAAAAGATCAGCCAAAACCAGACTACAAAGTGCCTGCATTTGCACAATCTTTCTACCCTTTATTTGCAGATCTACATGACGTATTCATTGAACTTCCATCAATTGAAAAGGCTACAGTTTCTGTACAGAGAATGCTTGCTGATATCAATGAAGGAAAACCAGTTAATACTCAAACGTTGTCAAATGCTTACATTTTCAGGATAGCTGTTGAGGGTTTAAGGGTTGCCTTAAACAATGCTGCACGTCATCCAATGGAAAGAACAAATAAAGCCAATCCTAGCGAATTGGATTTTTTTGAGCTCCCCTTGGAAGACAAAGAGCATGTTCTTTTTGTGCACACTCTGAAGAACCAGGCAAAGAAGTTTGGATCTATGGTTGCTATAGTTGACACTAGTTGCTTGGCTGGTCTGCGCAAGCACTGGAACACATCTGTGCCTCCTAAGGTGGCAGAATTAACCAATTTAGGTTCTATAGAATACTATGATGATGATCTTGAACGTGAAAAGGTGATAGAAAACATGAAAAGAAATAGTCTTCTGGTGGATAAGCCTGTAGTGGCAGTTAGTGCAGGAGCTACAGTAGTTTTTGGTGCATCTTCATTGTCTAAAGCAGTTCCTATGTCCACATTAATTAAGTTTTCCATGTATAAGATTCCTGCTACTTTGAAATTAGGCTTAGCACAGCTGCAAAGAACAACTATTATGAGTCTCAGTAAAGTTTTTGCTGTGAATCCCTTCACACAAGGACTTGCTAGTGCAGGAGCCAAGGCCTCCACTATGAAGCTGACAACGTCAGCTGTGAAAATCCGCTCTGCGACACACACTATGATAGCAGCAGCTGAGAGGACAAGCTTGTTGGCTATGAGAACTTCGTTTTATGAAATTATGCGGAGTAGGAGTGTCCGACCAATTAGGTTTGCCCCTTTGGTTACGTTTGGTTGCAGCATGGCTGCATGCACTGGGCTTCTAGCTTATGGTGATGGAATTGAATGTGCTGCCGAGTCATTGCCTTCTGTTCCGATGATTGCATCTTTAGGCCGTGGTCTTCAAAGCTTGCATCAAGCATCCATGGAAGTGAGACAAACAAATGGCACCAAAATGCAGGAGGTTTTGCAGTCTTTAGTGCACAATTTGAAGAAGATGGGAGCACAATGAATAAACTTGAGGTATTTATTGGTTATTTGGTTCGTGCAATAAGTGGCCTTGTACTAAAAGGAATTTAGGTCTTTTGCAAAGACTTTAACTTCTGTTTGTACTTCTGCAGTATTGAAGCCCCTTAATTTGTTATCGCTGATAGAACAATGCCACAGTGATTGAGATTTCATTAATAATAGCTAATATGGGTTCAAGATCAAGTGGATTTATTGGTGTACTGATGGTTTACCAAGACCACAGCAAATGCAGTTCTCCTGGAACCCAGGTATTGCCACAATGATAAGTCTTGCTGTCAGATCTGCAATGTAGGATATCACCATGCTGCTGCTTCTTTGGTGTTTCCAAAAATATGCTTGTATTCAATATAATGTTTCACCTTTTTTTAAACTGAAATTGGTTTCCAATGGTCTTTGGATTTGAAGTATCATGTAGCTTGCTCTTGAAGCTTAGAAGCTTTACAATATCGGATATCATGAACGTTGAGTGAGTTTATTTGGTTAGCAGGGTACATAAAATCCTTGAGTAGTTGATTCTTTTATAAGAATTATCCCTAAACAGTTGATTCCATTTATAAAAAATTGACTATGTTAGATTTTTAGGATTAATACTCTAGCGTTATGTTTTTATAAAAGATGAGAACATGTGCAAATAAACTCTATGATAGTTTACTGAAGTCTTAGTGATCATCAATTGGAATTTATTTTTAATTGATCAAAATTCATGAAACAATGTGTAGGGTCATTAGAAAAAATTTTGTGATATCAAATGCCTATGTGATGCTCCTTAACCAGCAAATAAACTACCTGAAGTAAATGACTTAAATGCGTGGAATGAGTAGAAGAAAGACATGGATAATTAATAACTTAATAGTTAGTCATTATGGTTTAGATATACTATATCAAATTGTACATATGAATTTGTCAAAAAAAAAAATCAAAATTTGGGATTAGTAGAACTTCAAATTATATGATAGATTTGCTAATTAAACTCTCTGTCACCAATACTGCTAAATACTGAAGCTCTCAAATGCAAAGTTATTGCTAGGGGTGGGCATCTATAATTTGAAACTAATTAACTAAATTGATCTGGGTCAATAAATTCAACTTATCTATTTGGGTATCAATTGTAATCTAGGCAAAAAAAAAAAAAAAATCAGTTTAAGTTTCGTTTTGGTTTAACTATAGATAAATCATTAAAACCAAACTGAATCAGTAAGGTTTTTGTACAGATATATAAATAAGCTGTTTATAGAGCTAAGTATATGAATTAATAATCAGTATGTTCTCTTATTTATATGAATTAATAAATTAAGATTGATCATTTTTTTGTATTCTCGTGTATGAGATTATTTGATTATTTCCTTTTTTTAATAATTTTTCTTATGATTCTTATTACACTACTACTGTTCTAATATGATTGATACTATAGATTTTTTTTTTACCATTTGATCTTGATACCAATATAAGTTTTGATAACCATGGTCGAAACCATCATCCTTCGATGCTAAAAAATTGTGAAAAAATATAATTCCTTGAGGCAGACATTCTATATTGACTAAATATGGTTATCAAGGGTGCCATAATATGTAAAAGGTGTACAGAATTCTTTGAGGTCTTGAATAAAAGGGGGGGGGGGGGGGGGAGATGATTGGTGATTTTTTTTTTCCCAAGTCAGATCACTTACTGGTTTTCTCAGAACCAACTATACTAGGAGATGTGCTTGCCGAAGCAAAATTCTCCATCAAATTGGTGATTGTTTCGCTTCGGTTTTCGAATGGGAGGAGCTCCATTTTTGTCTTGAAAGGAGCATAACTAGGTTCCGCAATTGGCAATAAGGAATGACTAAGATAAGAGTGCACCAGTTACCTATATGTAAGCTGATTACTAATTGACTGTTATTAGTGTTAGTTTGTATGTTACAGCTATCAGTTTAATATTAATCTACTATTTTACAGCTATTAGTTTACGTGATATAACTAATTATAATGTTTCTGATATTTAATTCAAATCTATGGATACATAGGAAATGTTTCTAATGTATTCATTGCCATCAAACATGTATGCCGTTAGTAGATTGACTGATGGTGCCATTGACTAAGCAAAGCACAAATCCATATAAGTTAACATATTATTATTTTAAAAGTATTTGATAATTATAGTTTACAATTATTTGATAATTAGTTAAGTTAATACTATTGATGCTATTTGAAATTACTATTAATTTTATTTCATATCAACTCAGTAATAGGTGATTGGATAAGCTAGGAATTTTTCTATTAGTATTATTATTCCATAAGATTAAACAACTTTTTAGTAAGTAACAAAGAGCTGATAAATTGCTAATTTAATAAATCAGCTGGTAAATAATTGTAATAATTGTAAAATATTAAATATTATTATTTTAATATTCTAATTAATGAATTATAATTATTATCATATTATTATAATATAATTTGTTGTAGTTAATGGAGCCTAATATTTGCCATTCTTAGAAATTTTTAATTTTGTTTTTATTTCTTTGTCCAATTATCATCCCACCCGTCCAATATGTTTGATGTTTAGATTTTTCGACCGATACCCATAATGTTTAGATTTTGTCAAGCCTGTGATGGGGAGCAATGTACCCTCAAATTAGCTCGATTATTAATTATGGTGAGAAACGTCTTGTCCGCATTAGTTTCATGTATTCATTATCATGAATTTGCTCATATGAATACCTGGTTGTCTGAGTATTATATTTGTTGCAGCAGTAATACATTTCGTTTTACAGTCATGGAGTGCCAAAGAGAGGAATTTCTGTTATTTTATGCATTGTCATCCCTGAAAAGTGTGTTAAGACCAACTTTCTTGAAGCTAGCTACATAGATCTTATCCTTCGTAGACTATTTTATGTACTGTATCAAAATGATGGGTCAGAGTGATTGACTTCAAGATTTATCTCGATGAGTTGAACATGTGATGCTTGTGAAAGATTTTTGCATCCCCTAAGGTCACATTTTCCATTGCAGTATTTCTTTTGTCGAAAGCTATATCTGAATCAGTTCATTAACATATCAGAAGACAACAAATTTTTGTTCATCTTTACCTATTAGAATGATCAAAATGAATGACCACATGTTGTGCGAATTCAAAAACAAATTTAGGAAGAGTTATCTGACACATGGATGAGTTTGATTTCTGTTGTTCTGTTAGCTTTTGAGGTTCATAGATCTTTGACAGTGTGCAAATTATCGATGAGTATTCTTGATTCTCTCGCAAGGATCATATTGCTGTGGGAGATACTCATCCAACAACTTGATTATAGAAACAAAATTTTGAACTCCTAGAAGTCGGCACTGAACTGTCAATCTGATCTTTTGATTGTGCATTCAATTTTATCGTCTTCGGAGCTAACAATGTTCTTTACAGAAACTCAAGTAGGCTTTCTTATAGACCATACAGCTTGTGCTTGATGGAGGCAATAAACTTTCTCCTGTGCCATGTTCAGGAACTTCGACATTAAGAGCCCAGCTGAAAAGCTTCTTATCTACTTGACCATTTACATTAGCATAGCTCGCCAGAAGGTTGCCGAAAACTAGCTGTAGCGACGAAAGGTACCATCAATTCCACCTTCCTGGTCTTCTTGCCCATCTCCGGTCTCAGAATGAAGCAGGTGCTTTCTCTTGTCATCAGCAGAGCTCTTCTTATCGTAGTTAACAGTGAGTACATTTAACTTCTTGAATCATGTTACTCTTATTGTATGCAAAAATTGTCTATGGCACTGCAGATTCAGGAACTATTTTCTTTCCTTTTTTAGATAACATCTATGAAAGCACCTAAGCCAGCCTTCGCCGACGACTTCTACGACCCTTACTGACATAACATACTCGGCAACTATCGCATGAAGCAGAAAAGGGAGGAGCCGACTCGAAGATTCTTTGTTATGCTTGTAGACTATGAATGGAAGAGAATATTATTCTTTCTTTTTTTTTGTTCTTCCCTGTTAAATTTAGTTTCTTTCTCACTTATTGCCTTCAATTTAAAAGGTTTTGAGTTTCCTATGAATCATGTAAATAGGTATTTATTCATTCATAAATGTAAAATAGGATATTTGCCCTTGCAAACTCAATATTGAATATCCTTTTAATATCTCCAAACTCAATATTGAATGCCATTTGTACAGATTAAATTTGATTATAGGTGGTTCTCATCTATTGCTCATTATAATTAATTCAAGCTACTATAAGTCTTTCGGTCGGTGAGACTAGTCCAATGTCGGCGTTGACTATTAAATCCAAGGTCTTCTATACGCAAACAAAACATGTGCCAATTTGTCCAACAGTATCTTCGTTGACGTACAAAGACGAAGAAGATGACGATTCAAAAAGTTCATCTGTAAGTTTTCTGAATTTCATTTGAGAAAGGTAATAAAATTGCAAAAGTTCATTGATATGAGAAATTTAAATTCCATTGCACAAAAATTAGAACTATAATTCTTTTATATTAATTATAATTATTGCTTAAACCAAATTTAACCATATACATAAAATCAAACCCTTCCTGCTCAAAATAATCTTCATATTTGAATTTTAGATTTTATGAGTTTGCATGCTCATATTCAGAGCTGACCGCAACATTGCCTAAAATACACCCGTTCTAGATTCCCAAGATCTTATAAAGTCAACTCGATCGTGCATGCTAATCCATGGCAAAAAAAATGTCTACATGATGCTGCAGTTCTCTTGGTCAGCACTGCGCACCTCGTACGCGTATGGATGATAGTACGGTTGCATGGGGGCTTGATACGCATAATTATAGCTCACCGGCGGCGCCGGCGACCAGTTGCTCTTATTCTCCGTCCCTGCAGCCGCGGATGATGACGACGAATGCGGCTGCTTGATCTTGTCATCCTTCCGGTCGTCGCCGACGCTGAGGAGCTCGACGGGTCCCATCTTCTTCCGCAGGACGATGGTGAGCGCCACCGAGTCGATCCCCTCCCCCACCACGGTCAGCCGGTCTCTGTCCAGCGACACCGACACGACGCCTGCCGGAAGCACGATTAATCCGCACTTAACGACGAGGTGAAATTAATCAATGTGCGATTAACGAATTAATTAATTAATTACCGGGCAATCCTACGGCCGTCCGGAGAGCTTTGGATCGCCTCTTTGCATCCTCCATCGGCAACCGCATCACCACCTTCTGCTGAAGAATAAAAAGGATCGATTCAATCTCACAATGAAATCGATTAGTTCTGGAGAAATTATCAATTCACCTTAACCATCTCTCTGGCTGTTTGTTTATTTGCAGGGTGGAACCAGACAGCTGAAAGTATTTATACTGCGCGCGCTTAAGGGCTCTAACTCAGTTTATGATATCATAAAAAGGAAAATTAAGAAGAAACAATTTTAATCGCACACGCCTTGAACAAACTCTTCCAAACTCGGCTTTGCTTTCGGTGACAGCGGGCGGAAAAGTAGCTTCACGGAACTTTAATCGCATACGATTACGAAGAACTATGCGACGCGTGGATTTCCTATTTGTTTTTCTAACATTTACATTGCTTGCTCGAGCATCTTGCTCTGCTACTCGCGCGCTGTCCACAAATTCGCTTCTATGGTTGATTAAAAGATTCAACGGCATGAACTTCACGTATGTAATTTTCGTTGTGGTCGGTTTTAAATCTGAGGGCGGAATTTCCCGCAGATTATAATAAAGAGCTCGATCGCCGTGAAGATCTTCTTGATCATTTTCAGGCGTAAACGACGTCGAACGAGAGAAAAAAGGACATAAAATTCATAAAATCACAGCTGATCGTTGATCACAAGGAGTTGCTACAAAAGCAGGAATGTTATCTCCGGCCATCACAATGACCACGAGCCTCGGCTCCGAAGACTGCACAGCCACGGCGATCTCCGATGGCCTCTCGCCGTCAGCGGAGGAGGACGGCTTGCGATCGGAGCAGAGCAAGACGAGGAGAGCCATGGCTACCAGAATCACCACTGCCGTAATGCCTCCGAAGAGAAAAGGAATCGGAGTGTGCCACATCTCTGATCCAGCTGAGCTCATCTCCTCTTCTGGCTTAAGCTTTTGGTGCCGATCGAGGGATCGAGCTCTATTTACAGAGAAGGAAAGCGACCGAACGAGTGGAGAAGATAGTGGAAGCACTGTGAATAGTTTGAACACTTCGAATGAAACATGCAACTAAACACTCGATTGATTGATCGGTCGCTGAGTTATATCCTCAGCATATTCTCAGGACTGTCCGAAATCATGCGATCAGGTAAACGACGATCCAGTTTCTGCAGTCTGCTGCATGCCAATTGGATTTTAAATGGAAAAAGTGATCGATCGAGTGGTCTACTAGCTAGCTAGGAAGGTTTGATTGGTGCTCGACAATCAATCAGTCATCGCACTGAAGCATGCAGAGGCCAGAGATTGAGCAAAGCCATTAATCATTGCAGGCTTTGCCGCAGCTTTCACAGATTAATAGTGTGGCCACTGTTCGATTCAGCTAGGGCTTTATGTCAACATCTGGAGCACATAAATGACTCTAGGTGATGACATTGTCCATTTGCCACGAACATCACCAACCCCACTGGGGTGGCCTTCTTCCTCGTCGAGTTCAGTGAAAAAGGTGACCACGCGAAGCTGAATTGAGAGAGACAGTCTAGTCTGTCAGCAGTCGAGAGAGACAGTCATATGCCAAGCATAGTAGCAGCTAGCTATCAAACTAGTTCAGTCCAATGAACTCGATGCACTTTCAGCAGGCTTTGAATTTTGATTGTAGAGCCATCTTCGCTGCATGTTTTAACAATGATAGTGTAGAATTGAATATTTTAATAGCCTATTTTTAGATGTATAGATAATATGAATTGAAAAAATAGTCCTCAATTGAGTAGTATGATAATTGATAAATAACATAGAATGGAGTTTGAATCTAGAGTTTGAATGGTACGAATACAAATAGTTCTTATGTGAACACTATTGTACGTATCAGATCGGTCGAGACATAGTATATGAATTAATATGTATATATACATGATATTTGTAAGGTCTAAGTTCACATGTATTGTTCATGCATCATGAAAGGCCAAAGCTCACCGTGATGAGGTGTCATCTCATGCTCCAAGTGTTTTTTCATGTTTGGGGCATGTGGTATGGTCAAACCACATGAGCATCCATGTATCTGGATGCCACCGTAAGTCACCTAGAAATGGAGGTGACATCGTCATAAATACCTAATCCTTCTTACAACCTTTCTTCATCGTTGGAGAAAAAAAATCAAAGAGAGAAAGAAAGAGGAGAGGATGGAAGAAAGCAACGGATTCTTTCTTCATCATTTTAAGTAAGAAAAGAATTTTTTTCTTCTTACGAAGAAGAAAGTAAGGAGAGTGAATCTTTTTCTATCCTTCTTTCATTCCGTTGAATTGTCCTTCGCTCAGCAGATTCGGGGATAATGTTTAGATATCTATTCAAATCGCCAAAACAATCGGTGTTGGGTTATATTAGTGGTTTCGTCAATTTATTATGGGAGATAGACGTCCTACGTCATCTCATAGTACTGTCAGAGGAGATGAATCTGTCTACTTCGTAAGACTCGACGTCTTCATTCATATACGGAGGGATGGATATCATCTTGATAGAGAAGTCCGAATCAAATTCTTATAATTTTAAATTCGAACTATTTTATGTATTTTCAATTTAATTATGGAATAAAATTTCCAATCCTCCGATCCTCTTGGCTGGTATACCTTCACCTAACTTTATCTAAATGGACAGTCTTTCTCCAAAAAACAAAAAAAAAAAAAACACTTGCTTAAATAGGTTGTCTTCTTCGGTCTTAATCTCCTATGATTCCGAACTAGAATAATCATCAAACTTTACTTAAATATGCAAAATACGCATTAATTATCATTTATCAATTTGAAATGATCAGACAATTAATATCGATTCTTTAATTGTCCAGATAAAAAGATTTTTCTTCCTCCCTCTGTACAAATATGCACCTAAAATGAAAAGAAAATATTTTCTTCTCGTGCTAGATTTTTTTTTTTTATTTTTCACTGGCATACTCATGATCCTTAAGCTCTCGAGTTGATGTAACCATCGTAGAAGCTGTCGGACCGGACATGCCAACACCTACTGACGATACGAACTTACAAACTCCTTTAGCCAGCCCCCAGGACTAACCCAGTTGGTAAGTACAAAGGGACAACTCTTAAGTGGGTAGGAGTTAATTCCCGGAGAGATCATGACTCTGGGCCATCGACGGACCCTCTCCTTTGCACTTGCCACCTGGATCTTGATTTACCTCCTCCATCGGTAGGGGCAGCCGGAGAGGGCCGCTATTATGGCGGTTCCATTTGGATCGAGAATCGAATAAATTAGTCTCTACATAGATGACGCATTGGTTGATACAGTATAATATTTGCAGAATCGATATGAATCGATTTCGGAAGAAGATATAAAAAAAAATTTTGGACTTAGATGATTCTTCACTGTCTTTGATTAACGTATCAAGGTCCAAAAGATTTTCTGCGATTTATCCCTTTTACAATGATCATGGAATAAATTGATGGAGATCGTTAAATTAACGATTTCAATTTTCTATATAGAATCAAACAAATTAATAATATTTAAGATTATAAAAAATGTAGAACATCATATTAGGGCTATGTTCCCAAAAGAATGATAGGTTGAAGATATTTAAGTCATGATTTCAGCTTTTTTTTTTTCAGGATGAAAAAAGGTCATAATGAAGTTTTCAGGGTGAGTGAGAGTATGAATTTGCAAGTCATTCCGTCTAATAAAGTTTTTCGCGATGAAGATTCGAGAGATGTTAGGCAGAGCGTTGCTCCAGCGATCAGAAGGAATTATTTTTTTGACGAGTAGAATTCAATTTTGAAAGGAAATTTGGCGCAGCGCAAAATTATTGCGGTGTGATTCGAGTATAATTCAATTCTATTAGATTTAGAGAATTTTAATCTTCGGATTGGTGCGTAGCCATTCAACTATGACCCAATTCGATGTTGGTCAGATCGAACCATATAGCAATTATCATACATGATACATGTGAATCGGCCAGATCGAAGAGCTTGGTTAGGTCGACGGAGTCGACTAGAAATTGTAGATTTCCGATTATGATTTGAGTTCGAGGATCGGAAAGAGGGAGCAGTTTGAGTTCGGGATCGAGCAAAGGAGAGGCGATGGCGGGGCTGTTGGCGTGGGCGGCGGACGTGGTGGGAGGGAGCGGGCAGGGGGACGGCGGAGTGGAGGCGGGGATCCCTGTGGTGTTCACCGCGGAGCAGCATGGGTATGCGGCGGAGCTTGACGCCAAGGCGGCGGCGCTGAGGCGGTCGATCCAGGACCTGCGGCTCAGGATCCCTCCCGCACACATCTCCCAGCGCCTTCCGGATCTCCATGCCCACTCCCTCGCCTCCAACGCCGCCCTCACCCTCCAGTTGAATGCCCACTCCACCACCCGAGAACAGGTCTCTTCTTCTTCTTCTTCTTCTTCTTTCTTCCTTCCTTGCATAGACACATTTTGATCCACCTGTTTGCAGTGCACCAATCTCTGTGATCTTACCAGATAATCCCGATACAATAGTTACCAAACTATTCCCCTTTTCTTTCCTATTCAATCCTTTGTTTGAAATAGTATATTTTTCCTAAATCTTTAGGCTGTAGCTGATCTTATCGTTTTGAGATGATCAATCTTCTGATTGTTGTTTCCCTCTTCAAATCATTCTCTTGCACAATTAAGTTTGCTGCATTGTGAAAATGTTCTTCTCTAGGCACAACTTCGGGAAATGAGCCTTCAGGAAGAAGATGCTTCATATGAAAAGGCAATATCTAATTACCAAAAGAAGATCCAGGATAAAATGCAGGAGACTAGCCGTCTACAAAGTAAACTGAAGGTTGGGGATTGAAACCTTTATTTTCTTTATTCTTCATGCAGTGTTCTTCCCTACTTTTATTTAAAACAGTTCTTGTTTCTGTGATATGGAAGTAGCCAGAGCATGCACAATTCATGGTTATACTGTTTCTTTTCCTTCATCCTTTTTTGTAGGTCTCATTCTTGGCCAAATTATTTGGGATGTGTATGCACTTTAAAATCGCATTCAGTGAACAAAAACAGTTCTAATCTCTAATGATAGACAATTCTAGATGTGTCTTTAAAGACTTCCCAAGAACTGATCTGATTCTGCAGTGCTTAGCTATCAAACTAATTGGAAGCTATAGAATGTGTTATTGCTTTCAAACTAGCACTTTTATTTTATACTACATTTCAATTAGTTTCTTCTTTGTTTTACTACATTTCAATTGTTTGGTGTCTGAAATATCCATGTTGAAGATTGTGCACTTATGGGAATGTGGAAGATTCATTTACACAAATCTATATTAGACTCAACCCAATAACATGATCCTACCTACCCGAAACGCAATTAAGAGAGAAAACTCAAATGTCATCAATATATAAATGGAGTTTACAAAATATTAATAATTTTTATATCATGTGATTTAATTTTTTAGAAAGTTAGTCAATTTTACACCTTTCTTTAAAAAATAATTATTATAATATTTTCTTTTATAGTGTCTTTTCTGGATCTGAATGACACAGCCTAATTAACACAACACAAATTGACTCCCCTAATCTATACCACAAAAATATGTTTCCAGAATCATCTAACACTAAGATTGCTATCTTAGTTGTTATCTGCACTAAATTTACTTGAACATTCAGACATCCATGCGGTTCCGTGGTTACGCTGTAGAGCTTGTGAAGCAACAGTGTTAACTCATACTTTAACAGGAAATGGAGTTAGTAGAGCAGGATCTGAAAGCTGAGATGGAAAAAGCATTAGGTTCCAAGGATAAGAACCAAAATGATACCTTGTCAGCTGATTCCATTAGCCAAGAAAAGTTTCAGCTTGAAAGAGAATCATCAGAAAACTTTAAGCTAAATGACCTAGAGGAGAAGAAAAGGGAGTTGGTAAGTTTCAGTTGTCCTTTGATAGATCCGAAATGACATAATTACAGATTATTTTATACTATTTTCATTTTCTGGAAGGCTTCAATGGAAGTGACAGTCCAGAGATTGGAGAGTGAATGGGCATTGGTTCAGCAAGAATCTTCGAAGAAGCCTACTTCAGGTACTTTCAGTCACAAGGATCCTTTAGAATGCCCTGAAATATTTGTCCTTTTCAACGTTTCTAATTCTATGCCTTTAAGCTAATTATTCGGAAACATTGTTCTGGTATAATTTAGAGTGTACTCTCATAATATTTCGCGGTTAGATTTCCTGGTATCATAAACATTTGTGTTGAAATCAGCCTTGAAGGATGTGATTTCTTTTGGACTGCAAAAGGAAGAGTAAGGTTAACTTTGAAACACAATGAAAGTAATAAAACCAGTATTGTATCTTTTATGATTTTTATTAAAGTTTGTAAAGGATTTTTGCAGACTTCCTTCAATAAAGCAAAATGAACCTCCTAAATACAAATTTGAAAATTTAATATGAATTCTGAGTTTGCCACTGCTCGCGTTAGACATTCTTGGTTTGATATATGATCCAAACCTAGCTCTCGTGTATTAAATTTTCACTGCCTATAGCTGAAAACTATATTCAAGTGTGGAAAGCTTCATATTTGATTTTCCACTTGCATAGCTGTACATGCCTTTTGCCTCGTATTACAGTCCATTAAGAAACTATATATTGTAAAATATCTTAACTCTAGAGAAAGAATGGATATTCAGGATTTTAGCTGGCGACTGCATGATATTTGATTTTGCATATTTCCATGTAATTGTTGTTGGGTTTGTATAGGAAAAAAGGTACAACAATAACACACTTGAAATGCGTGGTGTTGTTGGCTTTTCTCTTGATTCTTGATCTTTCTTGGGCCAGAGTAATCAAATATATATCTAAAGATGATTCTTTTGCTTCCAGCTCAAAGAGAGAAGGTACTGGAGAAGCAACTTCACAGCATAATCGAACAATTGACTTCGAAGCAGGTTTGTCCTAGCTTCGAGCTTCCTAGATACATTGTTTGATGATTGTACCATTACCTTTTTCTCATCCCTTTGTGTTGTAGATTCAAGCAGAAGGATTATTAACAGAGATACAAACTAAAGAGAAAGAGCTGGAGAGATTGAATTCACTGAAGAGGAAGATAGATAACGAAAGTGCAGATTTCAATACCGCAAGGAACCGCATCGGAAAGAACTTGTTAGGTTCTGAACCGACGATGATGGACTATTCATTTGAGTCTAATAGAAGGCCATATCAAACTGGTGGCAGAACCGAAAGCCAGCAAAAGCTCATGATTCTAAGATCTGCTTTTATTTTGTATATATTGGCCCTTCAAATCATTGTTTTTATTAAGATTGCATCATGAATTACCTTGGCTGATCTTTGGCTGGAGACTCTTTGTATTTCGCTTGTATTGAGGTCATTGGAGGTCCACTTTACTATTAAACCTGAAAAATGCAATTTCATCGTTTTATTCTTGTATTCCTTTCTGCCTGCCTTTATAATGTACAGCCTCATGGCATAAGTACCTAGTCAAACAACAAAGGGTTTAGATGATGAAATTAATTGTAGTGAAATGGTGAAGAGATTGACCAAAACAACGTCAAGAAAAATTCAAACCTCCTAAGCAATTGCAAGAAACAAAAAGGAAACCTTATGCGACTACCATTGACATCCTTTGTTTGCACTGGCAAAGTGCTACAAAGAAACAAAATTATTTCCATCGAGGAAATGCTTAGACGATCTCTAGCAGGTTTTATATCAGAGTGATTTCTCCCTAAATTTTTAATTCTCGAGTTGTCCTCAGCCTCGAGTAGCGAAACTGTTGGCGAAATAGACATAGACGACCCAACTTCCGTTCTACTGATCCAATCCGACCAAAACTGTGATTGCTCTCGTCTACAAGTGAACTAGAACCATCTCCACCCTCACAAACTTCACTGTGAACTTTTGAACCTGTAGGTGACCTTCGGCCATAGAAAATAAACAATAATCAGGGTTAGCAAAGGACAATGTCTGTTTCATTGCTTGATAAATCAATAACCATGAAAAACTTCTAGATCCTCACATTCGCTGCTGGTCCAGTTCGGCTCTAGCATTCCTTGATTTCCTCTTGTTTGTTCTTTGATCGAGTGAAAGATGTTTCATAAAATGCAGCTGCATCAGAAGGAAAGGAAAAATGAGCACTGTAGGACTGATTACTAAGGGATGCATCTTCACAAAAATGATTTTCATACAATCTCTGTGTCTGCCATTGGCAGGTATGAGATACAAGAGGAAGGTGAAAGAAACACACACAGTTTCTTCCTAGATATCATAAAACCAAGCCTAAGATGCATCTCTATAAAATGGTCTATATCTGGTTGTGATTACTGAATAGCTTGCTTATGAAATGGCAGTCTTTTAACACAAATACTGTTTCAAAATAATAACAAACAATCACTCAGAAATATTTCTATTTCAGATAAGAATGATATCGAGACAGTCAGCAACAATCTTTAGAGGAGCAATGAGAAATTAAAAACAATATGAAGTGCTTCTCCATGAAAATGATGATTTGCAGTAGTGAAGACATTACTTAAAATGAGAGAATGCTGGATTCAGGAACTGAACAAGCATGAAGAGTATGAGGCTTGCAGTGACAATAAACAAACATTCGTAACAGTCGTTTCTACCGACCAGAAAAATGCATTTACAGATGAAGGAAGCGAGAACAGGTTTCAGTGATGACCTGATCTCCATCGTTGATTCGGAAGGTCTTCAAACACGCCTTGTCATCTGTTAGCTTCTGTTCTTTGTAGCATAGGCAGAAATGACCCCAAACATGAGACCTGCCATTAGGACTGGATTAAGCGAATCCTAAAAGAAACAATACAAACCCTAGTTCTGAAAACGCAGCACTTGTGAGCAATAGTAAATCAGGGCATAAAAGAACCATCTTGGTGGTAGTTTGCTGAAAGAACCCTAGTTTTGAAAAAGGAGATGAACCGATTCCATTTACCAAGAAATAGAGCCTTTCACATCCTCGGGGTCGCGCAACTCGCTAAAGAGATCCTCTACCGCATCCTTGAGATCCCTAACAGACGCCGTCTTCGCGACTCGCACATCTGACCACAATGCATGGGCAAACAAACAAATCGTCGACAAAGCCGAAAGAAGAAGGGGAGGCGGGCAGAAAACGAGAGGGAAGGGGAGTACCGAAGGAGGATCCGTCCAGTTTGAGCACGGAGAGGTGGATGATTCGATCGGAGGGAAGGCGTAAATAGGATAAGCTGCTTCTCTGACGGGATCCGACGCCGGTGTCAGATGAGGTGAAGCGGCCACTGGCAAAGGCGGGCTGCGAGAGGGACCGCAGCAGCTTAACGTAACAAGAGATGTCGCTTGGCATCGCACGACAATCGCCAGGGTTTCGGCGATCTCTTCGTTCGCCGGCGACTTCGTCTTCTTTGGCGAGCGAGCGAGCGACTGTTATGTTTTCCGAGGCACTCGCCAGTTCAAAATTTAAATAAATAAATTTTCAGACAAATAAGATAAAATTTGAGGGAATGTTTCTCCTATCACAATAAGGGAAATAAAAAAGCTGTCAATTTTTTTTTTTAAATAGTTGAAATTATACATGTTTAAATACTCAAAATATCTTATGGATTATGATGTTTATATAGTTATAAACTATATTATATTTATAAAAAACAATTTAAAATAATAAATTCTAGAATAGTGAATTTTTGGACGGTTTGCTTCGAATAATTTTTTTATTTATTTTGAAGGTGAAAATTTTATGAATAATTAGTGTTGTACACAATTATTAAATCGATCGAAACGAAAAATTCAATTCGATTTAGTTAGAAATTTAATTTTTTAAAATAAAAATATTGATTATTTCAATTCGATTACAGTTTCAAAATGAAAAAAAAAAAGTAATTTAATCAGTCGACTTATATGTCGATTGTTTATATAAACATTCGATTATTAATTGCAAATCGAAAATTAAAAAAAAATAAATTTTATTGATTTTCATTTTTTCCATAATAATAATCGATTGAAATGTTCATAAGTCAATTGATAGGATTATCAATGGAATGATTATAAAAAAATAATTTTAATTGGAAAATTGATTCTTTTTTTCTAATGGATTCGATTTGATGAAAAATTTAGATCAATTCAATTAAATTAAAAAAATTAGATTTATTCAATTTCGATTTTAATCGTTCAGCTCTAGCCGATTGCACACTGAACAACTGAATCAATTTCCAACAAAAAAAAAATAAATACGACAAAATAATTTCAACAAATGTCAACGTATTATGTTCTTTCTGTTAGAGCCGAATCATGGCGCGGACACCGCCGCCGGCTGCGCCGCCTCCCGTCTTCCGGAGTTGCCGCCGGATTCCTCCTGAGAAGAAGATCGACCTATTTCCACCTACCCACCGCGACCCACTTCTCCTCCGTTTCGTCCTCAAACTGCACAGGTCCTACCCACCTTGATTTTTTTCTTTCGGCTAACTTGGTCGATCGATCTTGGATTTTGTGTTGATGTGGAGGTCGATAGATATGGCCTCCGTTAGGGAACTCAAGGACGTTGTCGAGGATCTCTTCGGCCACTTCTCCGAGGACGGAAGCGACGCCATTCTCTGGTATGTTCGATTGATTGTCTGACTCACTTCCTAGGGTTCCTTAGTTATATTGAAGATGGATCTTTTATGCTCCTTGTTTTCCATATCGTAATTTAGAGCATTTTTGTGTTCCTTGTGGCTATGACAGGCCCCAATAATCCTAGGATCAACACAAGTTAACAGATGACAATGCTTGTGTAAGAACTTTGGGATCAATAACGGAGATCAGGTCTGCACTGCAACTGGTTGTCCTTTAGTTTGTTCGTATAAACGTTTGTCTCATTGTGGATGTACACCTCATTCAAGTGCTTCACTACTTGTTCAATTCATAGTTCAACTGAGCATCTTATCAGTTATCACTTCAGTGTTTTCCCCTGGATTTGAAACGACAATTTAACTACTGCAGACCTCCATTTTCGTCCACAAGAACATGCATCCTCAGCTTCCACACTCTTGGGTGTGTAGACCATCTAGTTGTCATTAGTTGTTCCAAGTTCTAAATACTTGCTGAGCTAGAAACACTCAGTAAATTTAAATACAGAGTGCTGAAAATTGTTGGAGTACTGATTGTTATCTATACTAGTTTAAAAAAAAAAAAAAATCCGCAGCTTGGGCAAGTTTTTGTACACCACTTTAGTTGGAGTCTACAATTACTTGATTAGCACCAACATACAATTAATCTTAAGAAGGGGAAAATGGTAGGGTTCTATTAAGTTTGCTAGGTATTAGTATTTACTTATATAAGGAAGAAACCGATTCTCAGTTAAATTCTAAAACTATTATTTCATGTGAGACCTTCATGTCAGTTTAAAATACCTATGAATTATTAGTAATACAATCTCTTAGTTGTTTCACTGACTATCTGTTGTTGTTTCATGTGAGGACCTTCGTGTCTATCTGTTGTTGTTTCACTGACTATGCAAGACTTCCTTACTTCTTGGCATGAGAAGATCATGCATCTCTTAGTTATTATGTCTCAATATCCAGTAATTACTAACTGGATTACTACTGTAATTGGTTATCGTATGGGTGTTTATTATAGAAGCTGTGCTCAGTTGTGTTGGCCTTAATGTAGCTGCTTTTCTTTTACCCTTTCTTCTTCTTGTGCAGCTCCATTTTATCAGGCACATTTCTCCTAATCAAGAATCAACAAAGAAAAGGAGAACATCAACGAACCAACACATGTTGTGAAGTTCACGAGCTGGGTCGAAAGTACATGATAAAGATGATGAGAAACACGAGAATGGAGATTGTGCAGTGCCAGAGTTGGTTCTAGTCGATCTTTAATTAAGTCAGCGCAATCACGATTCTGACAGTGATTCCAACTAAATTGTACCAACATTACTGAAGTTGCAGCCTCCTCATCTACTGCGTCGATGGTTTTCTTACCCAAGACTGAAGAAAGTCACAGGACAAAGTCAGAGAAAAAATTAGCAGAAATCACTAGATAGAGTTGTATCATAGGTGATACCAAATTTATACCCAAGACATTGTTTCCTAAATGGAAATAACTTTGATGTATTTCTTTTTTGTATTTTTCGCCCTTTTGGCAGTGTAAAACAAGATAGTAGGGCAATTAATTAGTTCACTGTGGTTCCTATAGTTTTAGATTTTGTTTTTTTTTTTTATTAAATTTCTGTGCATGTTCTTCATGATCTTAATTAGTAGAGTTTATCTGTGAAAATGTCTTGCCTTTCTGTACAACTTTCCCTACACAATATTTGTTCATTGAAAATATTCCTGAATTCGTTTATGATAACTGACAACTATTAATTTGTCTAGATACGACTGTCATTAACTAGCAATGCAATAAAAAAGATCATCTCCAGCATAGGAATCATGAAAAACTAAAACAGCATTAATTTGCACAATTAAGTTAAAAGAAATTGAATTTTAATTAGTTTCCTAAGTATTTAACACTTGAATACGATAAATCAAAAAACTACTAACTTGTAGAATCATAATTAAAATTTGTTGATGGTCTTTCAATTTTTTTGTTTTTTTGATGGTCTTTTAAGAACCATGCATTATAAGGTGAAATGAAGAATTAATTCCTTATGCTTAATTTGCATGACTGAACTAAGAAAAAAGATAAGGGAAGGTAGGAGAAACTAAGTAAGAGATTATGCATGAAAGACAATTTAATTATAGAAATGAACTTGTTTAATTAATAACTGCAAGTGCAAAGAACTCTCCATACTAATGGCCTATGTACATCGTCTTCGATGTAATCAGCTTTAATAACAGATTAATTAGCACATTATTTGGGTGGCTTGATAAAAAGAGAGATAAAATATATAGATTTTTAGGGCAATATATCACATATATTACAATTGCAATTAGAAAATTCAAGTCATACCTAATTTGCTGGAAATCAAAATGAACTATACCTTCCCTTTTTGATCAAAAGTGCAGTATTCCTTCCTCTTCCTCTGTCATATTAACCAATACAATGATCAAAGCTAATTATGTAGATTAACATCGATAAGTAATGATCTAATTATTATATCTGAAGCAATAAACACTAACTGAACTAACTACTGTTATCAAACAACTATGAAATCTTCAAGAGATAAATGAACGAAGAGAAGATGTGTGCTAAGTATAGTGATATTGGCGCGGCTCAATCTGAGAAGGGCTTACCATCGTTTGTAAGTCAATCATCGGATTGAACCTCACCAATATCGCTGCTTACATCTTCACCCTACTCAATCAAAATCTAGATAAATAAATAAATAGATAGATAGATAGATCTCTTTCTTCATTTCACGAAGAGTTTCTTCCAGGAGATATATAGAAAGCTCTGAAAGGAGCAGACTAGAAACAGAAGAATGATCTGAGAGGCCTTCTTCGAGGATATATATACAAAGAAGAAGAGAAAAAAAGCTGTGAACTACAAGGAGCAAGAAGAGTATGGCATGTACTGGAACTGGAGAAGTGCTGCTTTCTAGGGTTTTATATAAGGCATAAATCAGCAGGCATGCAAATGGGAAGCAGAGAAGTTCATGTGAGGGGCAATATTAATAATTATAATCATGCAAATTGAGGTACGAACCTACATGTTCAAAACTAAGCCAACTATCTGCCATTTCTTTACACAAATTTAATTTGAATGAAATAATTACTTCACAGTGCTTCATGTAAAACTTAATTGCGCATGCATGCATGCATGGCCACTGCAATATTCCCCCACTTAGATAACACCAAACCTATACTTTTGCACTTGCACACCTTCCGATGGATGGAAGAGAAGAAAGAAGAAGAGAAGAAAGAAAGAATCTTCATGTCGTGACTTTAGAGGGCTTTGGGAGCATGATCCAGAATGTGTGTACCTAGAAAACAAGGTCATATTTATCACCCAACTTATTTAATTAGTTATTAATCGAATAATAATAAATTGCAACGCCATAGTGGTGGACAAAGAAACATCCATGTTTTGCTCTCGCCAAGCATTTCTTCAGGATTTCCTCATCTCGCGCAGCTTGCACTTGTTGCTATACTCAGCAGTTGATTAACTAATCTTTGTTGCAGCTTCTTTTTAATCAGGACGATCCAAAATGCATGGATTAAGTTGGACATTCACAGTGAAAGAACATATATTCATATGCTATTATTATTATTATTATTATTTTTGTAGTTTAAAGATAATGGGGCTTTTTAGGTAGTCCATATGAACTCGTTGTGCATAGTGGGGAGGATGAGTGTGTTAGGGAAAAGGGGAGTCTCTTTAATGATATTGCTTTGCTTTGCTTGGAGTCTCTTGATCTTCTCATATGTTGAGGTTGGTGGTGGAGTGAAAAGGAGAGAAGGGATTCATAAAGGTGAAGAGATATCCCATGTTTCAATCATGCATGTCAACTTAGTCTCCTTCATTATTTTTGCTAGCTTGAGTTTGTCTCCTTGTGAAGACAAGGACAAGACACCTCCAATCTCCCATGGGAGTTTCTATGTGTGCAAGTTTTGTAGATCTCCATGCACACATGCTTTTATGTTTAATTTAGAAATGAAGATGATAATATAGAATTGTATAAATCATAAAACATCTATAGAATTCATTATGTTATTGTGTGTAATTCCAACTATAAAGTATATTTTTTTATAAATAGAATAATATACATTTTGTAAAATTATGGGTTTTTTTTTAAAAAAAAATTGGGCCTATTAGCAATTGGATTGAATAAGATCCGGCCCATTATTTTGTGGTCGCCATCGTCGCAGTCCTCCTCCAGCGTCGCAGCTCTCATCCTTTTTACTTCTTTCCTGCTTCCGTGCTCGGATCCAATGGCAACGCGAAGCTTCGTCCTCTGGATGCACGGGTTGGGCGACTCCAGACGGGCCAACGAGCCCATTCCGCACCTTCTTCTCCGTTCCCGAATTCAATCTCGCCAAGTGGTCCTGCTTCCTTCTATGCTCGAGCGTTTGCCTTTATGCCTTTGTTTATGCAGATCGATGGAAAAGGGCACTTCGTACTGATGCAATTGGACTAACTTTGTTGTGGGTTTCCGCTTTTGATCTATATCGGTATTTTCCATACGCTTGCCACTATTTTTTCGTGTTTCATCGACGACAAAAAAAAAAAAAAAGAAAAAAAAAAGCTTTTTTGTATGCAAAATGTGGCATCTTCCCCATTCTAGGTTTAGCGTCATTCCTATCAACTTCTGATTGGATGTTTTCCACAATTCAACTTCATCAAGATCAGTATAATTGTTTAACTAATTCGGCATTCAGATTTTGTGAAAATTAGGGTGTTTTCAGTGTGGTTTTTATGCTATCGAATTGTAATTGTAATGCTTGGTCTGTATGAACCTGCTAAAAAAGGTTTTGATCTATATGTAATTGTTATTTCTCCTCAGTCATCCATGTTGAGCTTCACAAGTGAAGAACTACTCCTGAAATTCATAACTACTTTTTGAAGAATCAATTTTGGATCGAGTCTCTAGTTTGCAAGCTTTCCTTTTTGTGGGCTGAAAGAAAATTTCTTGAACTTTATCATATGTATTGCCGATGTAATTACATTCTAAAGTTTTGGGTGTTCACTCACTCCTGATTTTTCAACTTCGCTTGTCGAAACAGATCAAGAATCATGCTGGCAATGATTTTAGATTTTCAGTAAATAATCACTGGGCTGAAAGATTGTGCCAACTATTATGACAGGGATTGACTAAGTTCTTTGTCGATTGCACTATATTCAAGTTCTTATTATAACAATATTCACCCCAAGTTTCCCTATATAACAATATTCTTTAGCTATGAGAAATTGAGAACAAATATTATCAAAAACTAGCGACATTATGCACTATATTCAAGTTCTTTTTAATTCAATTATGTCCTTCATCATATGGGATTTGTTGTAGACACCTATTTTCTGGTCTCATAGTATGGCTGACAGGACTGTATCATTTGATGTGGGGGAAGCTGGACCTCCTTTTCTTGAACAAGCTGGTATTAGTGGTGAAATCGAGGCAATTACTGTGATCTGCTTACCTTTGCATCCATGGAATTAGAAGATGAAAACTGAAAGGAGTTCGGAACAGAAGAGTAGAGAAACTATGGTACCTTCTTTCCTTAAGTTTATCAGCTCAAAAGTAGATCAAAAGCCAGCAAATCTGTAGTAATAATAAAAAATTCCTTCCCTTGACTTTTCCTCCCTAAAGAAACAGGTAAAAACAAGATCATTGATTTCCCTTCTGCTCAACGTTTATGTAGACAAAAAGAACAAATTTTCTTCCACTTCTTTCTCCAAATATGGCAGGTTATTATCATCATCTAAGGTCCTTTCAATTTACAGGCTTATCCTAATGTTAGTCATTCTATCACAGCTGAAGAATTGCTTCATCTTGATTCGTGGATCAACTCTTGTCTGAAGAGTTCGTCAAGGCCATCACCAACTTCTCTCATCAATATTCTGTTCATGCTTGGCGAACAGACAGACTCTCGATCAGATACAGCAAGCTTTGGTATGGCTATGCATCAGCTACCCAACCATCATGTTTTCATTACATCCAATTTATATGTAAGTGATACTTCATTCAAAACCGCTGTTAAATTTGTGCGTATACAATTTTTTTTAATCTGCATTGACTCTAAATTAGTGAGAATATTGATGAACTTGTTTTTGGCATTCGTGTTGCCAACGCTGTCTTATTACTGAAAAGAAAAACAATGACATGCAACATTATAGATGTTATTTGATATGAATGTTTAACTATTTTGGCTTTTTGATATTGAATATCTAGTTACTTGAACTTTTAAAATTTCACCAGCTAAATCATTATCATTTTTTTGTGAGAAAGACTAGTCGACTTTAGCTGTTGCTTTTAGTGATGTATTGCAATTGTGGATGGGTCCAATGAAATTAATTAATACTATGTAGATGAGCGTTTGGCTTGGTCTCTCAGTTTCTAGTTTTGGTGAAACATAGTTACATGAAAATAACCAATTAAAACTGTTGAAACATATCTTTGAATATTGCTTTAGCTTGGAGATTCCATATCAACATTAATTAATGCATTGGTGGTGGAAAATGGAAAAACAAAATCATGAATCATGTAAAGAACGCATGCTAGTTTGATGGAACCATCATATTAATTATAACTGTTAGAACATCTTTTAATATTGCTTTAGCTTGAAGACTCTTTATCGACATCAGTGCATCAGTGGTGGTAAAATGGCAAAACAAAAAGCCACATAGCAACCGCATTACAGACGATAAAAAGTGATCGTCCATGTAGTTCCATTAATTTTTTTTAGGAGACAATAAATTTCTAAGAGGATGAGACAGAAACCAATGGATTGTGTGTTCTGGTGAACGATTGATTTATTTTTTAAAAATATATATAACATTAAATCAGTTGTTGGCGAGCGTTTTCAGAGATCATGTGCTTGATTGAACTTGCCTTGATTATGTTGTCTGTGTGTGTATATATATTCAGATTTCTCTGATTAATCCGGGAGATAAATGATCTTTTTCCTTAGTTTACTCCTCGAATACATTCAAAAATATTCACCGCCCGACGGTAAACCTTTGCAGTCCATTTTGTCCGTAAAAGATTGAAATCGTTAATTTAGGGGTCATCATCGATCTATCTCATAGTTATTATGAGATAAGTAAATTACGGAGGGTCCTATGAATCTTAATGTGATGATCAAAATACGTAGAAATCATCTGAATCCAGAAAGAATTTTAGATTTTCTTCGAAATCGACTCGTGTCGTATCTGTAAATACCGTTTTGTCTTAACCAATACTTCATCCTCAGACCTCTACAGTCCATCTCGATAAGATCAACCAATGTCGAATTCATGGCGAAGGTAAACTTTCAGCTCAATCCATTCGATCCGAATATAAATTTTTCTATCTGCATGTGTCCTGTTTGAAGATCAAATTGTGTGTGTGATGTAAAATCCATCGTACCATTGCATTGTGTCTGGTGGGGGCGATTGATGTTGTCTGTATATGAACAAAAATTCAATTAAATTGAATAAATTCATCGAACTGAATTTTTGTTAAATTTATTTGAGAATTTATTTATTTATTTAAAAAAAATATCGATTTAATTAGTTTATTCGGTTGGATTTCAATTTTAAAATGAAAATAATCGATTAAATTGATTAAATTGAATTGTAGTCTATCAGTCGACTGTTTGTCATATCAGTCGATTAATTAATACAAACTAATCGATTGATTGTCTTAAGATTCACGATCTATATTATTATTAGTTGATTGATATGAAAATATCAGTCGATCGATAATAAAAAATTTGATTTGTTCGATTTTCAATTTAATTAATTAATTTTCTATCGATTCGATTTATTCGATTTTATTGAAAAGTTCGATTGATTTAAATAAAATTAATTTATTCAATTTTAAATTATTAATCGTAAACCATTTATCTCATCGACATAAACATGAATTATGCTTGAATTCAATCCCAGTTCAAATACTACAACAACACATAAAAATCAAGGCAAGCAAACACTTCAAAAAGACAAAAGTTCACGTGCATACAGAAACCACTAAACAACAAGCTCCTCCTCACTCTTGTGTCTGCAGTAAAATTGGGTTACCTATTATTATTATTTAAATAATTATATTGCATTACTTTTTAGTTAAATTGGCATTGTTTAATTTTTCATAATTTATAGAAGAAATTATTGTCAGAGATAGATTTGTCTCTTTTTGATTTTTTTTTTTTTTTTTTTTGGTTGTTGTTGTTGTTCAACTCTTGTAATTTCTATGGTTTCGATAAGAATGCAAATTGTATATAAAGGACAGGACAGGTCCACAAGATTCCAATAGCTTTGCACCAACAAAGAACACGTCCCGTGCCCATGGCTGTCACCCTCCTCGTCGTCTTCTTCCTCCTCCTCCTCCTCCTCCTCGGCCTCGCCGCTGGCCGCATTCCGGCCGTCATCGTCTTCGGCGACTCCACCGTCGACCCGGGCAACAACGACTTTCTCCTCACCCCACTCAAGGCTAACTTCCCCCCCTACGGCTGTGATTTCCCCGGCAGCACCCCCACCGGGCGCTTCTGCAACGGCCACCTCGCCACCGACTTCATCTCCGCTTCCCTCGGCCTACTCCCCGCTGTTCCCCCTTACCTCGACCCTTCCATCCCCATCCAGAGCCTCGCCTCCGGCGTCTCCTTCGCCTCCGCAGGCACCGGCCTCGACCCCGCCACTTCTCAGCTCCTCGTAATATGATCCGCCTTTCCCTCGTTCTTTTTCTTTTTCTTTTTCTTTTTGTCTTTTCATAAAAATGAGATTTTTAATTGATATCGATTCATTGGTAGTCGGTGATTCCGCTGATGGAGGAGGTGGAACTGTTCAGGGAGTACAAGAGCCGGCTGGCGGCTCATTTTGGGGCGGCGGAGGCGGAGGCCATCGTGGGGGAGGCGCTGTACGTGGTCAGCATCGGGACCAACGACTACATTGTTAACTACTTCCCGATGGCGACCGGGCGGAGCAAGGAGTTCACGGTGGGGGAGTTCGGGGAGTTCCTGACGGCGGGGGCGGCGGAGTTCGTGGCGGCGTTGCACGCGCTGGGGGCCCGCAAGATCGTCTTCGTGGGGCTGGCCCCCATCGGGTGCCTGCCCCTGGAGAGGCTCACCGGCGGCGGAGGCGGCTGCTCGGAAGAGCACAGCGCCGCGGCGCGGGGATTCAACGACAGGCTGGAGGCGGCGTTGGCGAGGCTCGACGGGGAGCTGCCGGGGCTGAGGCTGAGGTTTGCGCCACTGTACGATTTCGTGGCTGACGTCATCCAACACCCCCAATCATACGGTGAGTTTTGATCTCAGAAAAACGCACACACTATATTTAAGGCATTATTTTAGATTAAACAATTATCTTTATTTATATATATATATATATATATATATATATATATATATATATATATATATTTATTTATTTATTTATTTATTTTTGCACGTCCAATGCACGATGAAGAGAAATATATAATAATCACATTCGACACTCGCTCACACTCATTGACGGGTGGCTAGATTCTGATTGAATCACAGTCGCCAGCACCACGACCATTGGAGATCGCAATCGCGGTCATTTTCGATCGCGATTTTGTCAGAATTCGATTGCAATTCGATCGGACTTCAGTGTCGATCGAATTGCGATCGAATCACCGTCATAATTCGACCTTCGTCAATGAGTGCAAGCATGAGTCATGAGTCAGACGCGATTGCTATGTATTTTTCTTCATTGTACATGGGCTACATAAAAACGAGCTATATTAAATAATATTAAATTTGTCCCCCCTAACTAATATTAAATTTATCCCCCCTAAAAATAAAAAATTGCGATGGACCCATGAATCTCCTTTCATTCTTCCATTGTACTAAAATATCTTTATCGTTATTATTAATTATTTTTACTATATGATTTTTAAAAATATTTTTTTTTTGAAAGTCTGAAGCTTTTCTATAAATATTATTTATATTGTGTATCAAATAGAACTCATAATTCTTCGATAGCAACTGTTGGATCGAAAAACTCTATTCTCATCGTGCGAAATTGCGAAATCGATGATCTCTGACTACATCGTTAATGTTGTTATTGTAGGGTTTAAGAATGCAGAGCAAGGATGCTGTGGAACGGGCGAGTTGGAGGTGAGCTTCCTCTGCAACAAATGGTCGCCTTATACTTGCCCCGATGCCAACCAATATGCCTTCTTCGACTCAGTCCACCCCTCAGAGAAGTTGAATCGCTTGTTGACCGACTATCTTCTCAACACGACATTGTCCGAGTTCATATGACCCTCGACACCTCGAACTCTATGAATTACCTATCGAATAATACGATCACGAGGTCCAAACTCGCGACTTAAATAAAAACTTTGTTCCATGTATATCGAACAATACAATCGCAACCAAATTCGATACTTAGTAAAAAAAAAAAAAAAAAAAAACTTTATTCCACAAGGAACACTTGCAACTTCCATTCCTCAACACAAAAATGGTGAAGGAGTTGAAAATTGTATCCTTTTTCAACTTGCTCCCTTTAATTTGTATTTTTAGCAAATTGAATGATGTCTTGTCAATCGATGTCAATGATAAATCCATCGACTTTCTACGAGTTGATCCTTATACTCTCAACTAATTGCATTGATTGGAATATTATTATTCTGAAGGTGACAAATACTTGAAAAGCATTCTCGATTTTAATATTAGATCGAGACAATTTGTACTGCGAAGGAAACTGAACGATTCAAATAATAAAGACTTTTTTTTTAAAATAAATTAGGTAAGGGTAAATATAATAATTTATATTTTAGGGGTAAAATAAAAAAAAGGTAAATAATTGAGAGACCAAATTGTTTCTTTTTTTTTCGTGAACAAGATATAAATAACTCGACTAGAGGCCTTCTTTATTCCTCCATTTCCTCCGCGCGTCACCTGTTCTACGGCCGTAGGGGCGGAAGAAGCAGTATGATTGGTTAACATATGAGTTGGGATCGATTTCATAGTAGGGTCTAAATTCTCTTTGGGTTCAGATGGCTCTCCTACTATTTTGTCATCGTGTTCAAGGACATAGTTTCCCCGTGATTTATCTTTCTCTCGTCACAATTCTGAAACGGATGACAGAGAATTACTAATTGGACTAATTCCCAACTTAGCGGGGGCGGAAGAAGTAGGATGCTTGTGCAGGGCAAGAAAAACCCTAGCTTTCATTGTCGCAGGCACGCATCGATTGTTGGTACATCTTTCTTATTCTTGTTTGTCTTTTTTATTTTCCCTTGTTCTGGTTTTATTGAATTCTTCGTACGATCTCAGACATTGATAGTTTCATTAAATTCATTGGGAGCATAGTTCGTCGGAACAATCGCGATCGCAGATTTTACCGTTCCAGTTCTAAAATTATTTTACAGAATGATCATGGTACGGATTTATAAATAAAAAATAAAAAAAATAAAGAATTAGTAAAAAAAATTAGATAAATACATAAATTACATTAACAATAAAAATCATATAAAATCATAAAAAAAATCAACACATTCTTAATAACTTAATATATTGAATAAAAAAAAATTAAAACTTATCTGGAATCCGATTAAAAGATCTATAGTAGTATTGAAATGCCCTATAAATTATTAGTACTAATTATTATTATATTTTAAAAAATTATTCATTTAGCTAGAAAAGGTATTTTAATTGCATTTATATTATTGATGATAAGATGATAATAATAAAATGATAGGGTTAATTAAAAAAGCAATAAGAGATAAAGTAAAAATTTTCAACTAATGTTTGGCCGTTTTCACTCTCCATTCGCTACCTTTTCTGTTTTTTCTCCTTTCCCTTTCTCTACTTTTCTTTCTCCGTAGCCTCCGTAGTCGCCGCTCCGACCACGCTCCACTCTTCCTCCTCCTCCTCCTTCCTTTCTCCATCGTTCCGTTTCAACCGTTCCAATCCGTTGTTTTCCCATTTCATGACAACCACCGTTCCTCATCGAAAAATTAGCACAGAGCATGTCATTCTGATTACGAAATGCCCATTCCAACCGTGCCATGGCCATTCCGAATTGAGAGATAGTTTGTGCAAGCTTAAGATAAATCGGTCTGACCCATGGTTTGTCGGAACGATTGTCGAACGATCGGAACGGGAATTGAAACAGCGTGCACTGTGTCAATTTTCCGTTGAGAAACAGTAGTTGTCATGGAATGTCATCCACGGATATTATAGTTATAACGGAAAAAAAAAATGAATCAGAACGACTGAAACGGAACAGTCATTGGATTCTTTATTTTTTTTTTACTTTGCTTTAATTATTTGATTTGAGTATTGTCACAATAGATTTGATAGCCTCGTCGTACCGCATAGAATTTTTTTTTTTTTTTTTCAAAAGTCGATCAATAATTCAATTACATAGACTAGTTAAGCAAGTAGAAAGACAAGGTAACAATTAAACCCTCAGAACTAATTTCACATGGTAATCTTTCTATTGAGCCACATGGCAAATCTTTGGTATATTCTTATTTCTTGGAATGTGATTAAACAGGCCTAGTTCGCCCAATAAATTGGATTAGAAAATGAGATTGGATGATATCTCAATTCTCAACTCTGTGAGAACTGATGCTGTTGTTTTCTTATTCACATACAGAGAAAAGGAGGCTTCAACTTGGCCAGATTGGTCAAAGGCATTCTCTTACAATTCTTCCATTATTTTTGAAAGAAAAAGAACACTTGTTTCGTTACTTTTTCTTCAATTCTATTAATTGCATGCATAATCTATATGCTTCAGAACGCAACTTGTGCTGCAACTCAGACTCAAAAGCAAACTGCAAGAAGTCGATCATCGACTATCTCGATCACTCCTGCAAAGGGTAGCTTTCCTAACTTTACAATGTGGGTTAACGTCTAGATGTGGAGCAACTGGTTTCGATCCAATTCTACAGACATTTTGTAGTGCAGTAACTGATTCAAATTTGAGTATAGGTTACAGTTTGCTTGTGCATTTGATCATTTAGTATTGATTTCCATGTTATCCTCCTACATATGGTCAATCATTTACTTGCTCTCTCTTTTGGAAAGAGACCACTGAGTCAATCTACATTTCAGATACCCAAAAACCTCGGAAGCTTTACGACGCAGCGGCGGCGACGGTGGCGGAAGTTCATCAGGTGGATTCTTTTTGTTTTCTTTGTTGGTATTTTTTGATTACTTCAGGGATGACTCTTTGGACGACAGGGGAAGGATGTACTAGTATATTTCAGGTGCATTCCATGAAGGCATTGTTGGAAATTGATTTTGAGTCAGTTAATTGAGTAGATAATTTTTCTCAAATTTAATTTTGATTGAGTGAAAAATTAATTATGATTTGATTTGGAGCGTTGGATAAAGTGGGCAAATCAAATTCATCTAAATGAGAAAACATAAATGCTCTTTTGTATGATGACTAAATATTAGCCATCGAATTGTCCTTAAGGGAGGAGGGTCTTGTGGCTAGTACAACAGTAAAATTGTACCAATGAACATCATCGGGGGTTGTAAATTTTTCGAGGTGTCTGTCTGCTCTCCTGCCACGCTAGCCCTGGGTTAGACAATATGTTCTCTGTAATTTACCTTTTTCATGTTGATAGTGGGATCGACTGATGAAGAAGCTGAGGGCAAACAAATCACCTTTTGCACCAATATTAACCATCAAATTCAAAATAGAAGACTTAGATGTATTCAAATGAAGAGACAAAGTGTTCTTTCAATTGAGATATGATATGAGTCATTAGTTTCAAAGTGGATGAACTCAAATGAAGGGACATTGTATTCCTTGAAAAAGGATGTGATATGAATCATCCAATTAAACTGGATAGATGAGATTCAATTGAACTAAGAGATTTCTTTACCCTTTCACAAAGTATAAATAAGACTCCTCACTCTCTCATTTGAATCACCCAGTTCATTCCAATTCAAAGCAAAGTAAGCATTGCATTCTATATACTTGCATTCTAGAGAATCGAGAAGTTCCTTCGATTTAGAAGTCTTGCGATTTACAATATTGCTATCGCAAGATAAAATCATTATATCATGGAAGATGATTGTCATATTCCGTGAACACCGTATACAAAACAAATTCGTCATGGAGAAATAGAATCCAACTCTAGTCTCGACTTTATCTAAGTGATAATATACCGTCATTCTACTCGCACTCAGATTGCACCACCATCATCAAACCCGACAGACATTGCATACATCCATTTTCTAGTTGCAAAGGTTTTTTTCTCTTTTTTGTGTGTTCCATATACCAATTTGGATCTCATTAACTAATAAATACTTAAATTCATTGTCTGATTCTAGCTTGATTAAAGAATGAAAACTATATTTTTTTTTTCACTTGTAAACATTTTTTGTCCATCATCCTTAGTCTTCTTTCATATAGGCTAATTGAATAGTGTAAGCTGATCGAGCCAATCGATTGAGGGGTAGTCGGGCAAGCATTGATCTAGTAGGTTGCTCTGCAGCATCATTGATAATTTATTGTAAGATCCCTTTTATGAAGGTAATTTGTGTTTTCAAGGACTTTAAAAATAAGAGATAATGTATAAAAGTTCAATTATTAAGCATAGTAAAGAATCCAGGAGTGATTTTCTAAAATGCTCAAAATCTTTAGCTATGCACATGAAAGAATTATAATGGCTAGCTTCAATGGCAATAAATCAGAGCAACACTTGAACATAACTTTTGAAAAAAAAAAAAAGATACAAATAAATATGTAATTAAAATTTTAGGAACACATTTGGCACAATATATCAAATATATACATAGCAAATTTTTGGTTTAGAGACAAAAGTTACAGACAAGTAGCCTTACTTTTCACTTGTATTAATTTGTGGAACTGCTACTTGTGAGAGCTTACACAGGTACTCGTCTGCCTCTGAAACGTTCAAGTAACTGGAAGAAGAGAGAATGAAACTTGGAATCAAGTGAGAACCTGAAGGAGCAAACTAAGAACTCAAAATTTTTGCGATATGTATGTCATTACCGATGTTACAAATGGCTGCTGGAACAACCAACCAAAGATGGGAATCCTTTGCAAGAAGACTGCAAGGGTTGGCCAAAAGCCACTGAAGAGTAAACCAGAGAAGGAAAAAATATCAATGACCAATGAGATATTACTGATGAACAAATGGCAACCTGTGTTTCAGAGTGTCTAATGGGCACAAAAGGTTTACAATGAAAAAGTGGATGCATTGAATAATACAATAATCAAACTTGAGTTCTTTTGCCATCTAAAAAACCAATAATCAGTGTATTGGAGGAAAGAGTCACTCACCTGAAGAGAACAATGAATCCATATGACTCCAAGATCATGCCAAAAATAGGCCATCCAATTAGGACCAAAAAGAAACCAACTCCAAATGATATGGTTCCCTATCAAATGAGAGACGAAATGAGTAAATGATACAATCAAACAGACAGTCCACTGAAATATGGCAGGCAAATTTTCGAAGCAATGAGCAAACCTTGTAATTCTTAGGCTTTGTGAAGAACTGCATAGTGGACTTGAGACCAATGGTCAACATTAGACCTGATAGAAAGAGAATCTGGTAGATCATCAAAGCATGAAGTAAACAGTTAGGTGCACTTTAGAGGAAAAAGGCAACCCAGAATAAAAAAACGAATATTATAGAACTCACATTTCCCATTGCTAAGAGACCTTTGTCAAAGAAGAAAATGATTCCCAAGAATGAGAAGAATATTCCAAATCCAGTCAATCCCAGCCCAATCTCTGACAAGGAAAACTGATGTCAGTAGATTGTGATCAGATCAGGGACACTAACAAGTAACTACATGAACTATCTGTGAAACATCAGTAACAAAGTGGAATATTGATCATAAATGCAGGATTAAAAGACGAAATCCATACTTTTTCGATCATTCATCTCAAAGGACACCATTCTGCTTAGCTAGCCAACAAGTAATAATCTGCAACAGAAAGAACACATAGTGGGTTGTTTATATTACTCAACAGGACAGCAACATAAAAAAAGAATGAAATTAGAGTGAGTAAAAGAACTATAATTTCCATTTCCGTAACATAATTGATGAGTTCATTATTGTCTTATGGCATCTAAGTCAAGATAGTTAGGACGGACAAGTTACAGCTTTTCTGTATGTCATTATGGGCCTACGGCATGAGAGTTGATTGCGAAATCAGAAAATAGAGACAAGTACACCTGATAGTTTCTGCTTATCATAGCATTATGTTAAAACCATGCAGGCATGACATATATCAGATCTGTTTAACAACAAAATTCTCCGGAATACACCTGCTCCCTCAATAACATATTAGCAAGCCACTCTAAAATTTTGTATATGTAGTTCAAGGCTTCATAATCATAATTCTTGCTACAAAATGTAAAATTCCATTTGCATATTGGGAGGAAGGGAAATATAGTGTGAGTATCATAGTTTTCTTAGTAATGCAATCCATAAGTATCAAAAGATACACCTAGCCAAGCCTCTCCAAGACCTACTTGTTCCTTTGCATAGCATACCAATGGCAAACCACTGAGAAATTATGTATATGTAGTTGAAGATTATATAGACATTACTATAATATCTAAAACTTCATTTGTTGGACTGAGCAAAAAGAAAAATATGAATTTAAGTATCAAAAGGTGCATCTAAGTCAGGCTACGCTTGCTAAGTGCCCCATCAATAATAAAGAGAGAAAAAGATGCATCTAAGTCAGGCTAAGCTTACAAAGTGCCCCATCAATAATAAAGAGAGAAAAAGATGCATCTAAGTCAGGCTAAGCTTACAAAGTGGCCCATCAAAGATAAAGAGAGAATAAAGCACTCGAAGTTGAGGTAAAATTTCAATTTTGTAAATTGCATTGAATGGCATATAGTAATGTTAAGACAAAGAATCCATTAGTTTATCTCCTTCACGAATGTTTTAAATTAACTATTGACTTTTCCTTAAAATGGAAAAATAGGTTAAAAAACAATTTACTATGTTCGATGGCATTAACAAGGCATATGAGTAGCCATGCACTGCAAAGAATGGGGGAAACAGTTTAAGGCGTCCAACCTTAACAGCATGGCAGGCAATAAATTAATGAGTATCTTTCTGCGCTAGACGACTCAGGATCGCCTTCAATTTGGAGCACCGAACACGAGAAAATTATAAGAATATAGCAGAAAAGATCTAAAAATTAAAAATCCAGCGGAAAAGGTGCCGTATCAAACCTTAACAAAAAATCGACGTTAACATTCCAACAAGCGATCAAAACCCCAGCATACAAAGAGCATATTTTTTTTACTCTCACAACTTTAAGGGAGATCCAGAAAAAAAAATAGAAGAAATTGAGCAATACAGTAATCAGGATATGAATTAGGGTTAATCACTAAAAAAAATATTGAAAATAACAAAAACGCGAGTCAGCGACGCTAGGTTAAAACTACGGCGAACCCTGGAGCGAGACTTGTAACAACAAATCAAATAGAAATCGATCAAGCAGCTGAAGAGATCAAGAGAGGAACGCACCGAAAGAACCGCCACGGAGATCGAAGAGGAACGAGGGCAAGGAACGTCCGAAGGAATCACCAAAGGGAGCAGACTTGCGCACGTTAATTATTTAGAGAAATTTCCATTTCGCCCCAACATTTATCAAAATTTTCACTTCCACCTCCGAACAGTTTACAAAAATTACCATTCCACCCTAGAGTTTTAAATTCCGCCTACATTGCCATAGAACACTTATCCAATTCCTTTTTCAGAATAATAACACGAACAGAAAATCATTGTTTATGAATTTTTTACGACTACATTTTTTTATTTAGTTATTATTCATCAACAATTATGTCGATCCAAAATGATTTGCAGATTGGAATCCAATAGAATAAAGAACAGAACATAAAAGAACACTGATTCGTGAGCTTGGCAATTCTCAATGGTGAAATTGAAGAACACGAAGCTTTTCCATTAAACAAAGTCACAAAGGCATCTAAATAGCATCGATGCAGTGCTTCAGTTGCCGCCATGAAAGCTGGAAAAGAAATAGCTACAAGAAAACCAGGCCAAATGGGTCCTTTTCTGCTGCTGCTGGCACTACTTGTGGGAATCCTGATGATGCTGCAAAGCCACGGTCGAGCGATGTGGTGGATGGCATGGCAGGCGATGGTTAGTTCCTCCTGCTGCTTGTTCACCAGCTCGAATGGGTCTGTCATCGTTGTTGTTGGCCGTGAAGTTGTAGAGAAACCCTGCTCTTTCAGGTCTTGCAACTCCATTGCTGCTACTTGGATACTGCACAACAAGCCAATAGTGAGTTTCGGGAATAAAAGCAAATCGTAAAGTTTCTGTCTGCTTCGAATTGAATCGAATAAGGAAACTACAATTTAGTTTTGCAGTCTGGAGCAGCCAAACAGCAATCGATTCCATCAGAGGAAGCTTACCTGCTTCAATTGAGGCAAATTCAAGTGCCTTGGAGGGAACTGAAATGGTGAGGAATAGTGATCATTGATGTCGTGAAGAATTGCAGACTGGATGTTCCTGCTGTTGCCAAGCATAAAGCTACTCATGTCGTCGTCGTTCGCTTCAGGAACCTTGAGTTTCTCATCAAACTAGCAAAAATATATGTTTGTAAGGATGTGCTTCTTCCGAGAGAAATTGATTTTAATAAGGTATGAACTGTGAAAGAGGTTAACAAATCATGTGGTGAGAAAGAAACCATACCTTAGATTTAGTGCTGCTATTCCAGTGGGACTTGAAGATCATTGAATCCGTAGCACTGCCCTTGCACCCTGATTCCCCCAAACTCAAGTCGAGATTGTCTTCGAGCTGACCATGGCTTGCTGTAGGATGTTTATTCATACAATTAGAATCTTTGGTCAGGCAGATTTCTGTCTGCCAACTTAAGTTCTACCCATTTTGTTGTTGCTTCTCACAACTCGAAAAAGTAAAAGCATGCATCGAAAGTTTATCGGTTATAACATGCATGTCTTTGTTCGTTAGCGAAGCTAGCATTTTCCAGTTGAAATAGATATGGTGGAAAATGAGTTTCCAGGGCAAGCTATTGCTCATTGCAAACTGATATTTTTCAGATTCTGGTTGACAAACTATAAGTGAAGGCAAAACTGAGATTTCACCACAAGTGAACAAAGTACACTGCCTTGAAAAAACTCACTTGAAGCATTGAACTCCTTGTAGATGCTCGGATCAAAGTTTGTAATTGCTTCCTTTCCGTTGCATTTAATTGCAGCCTTGTCATAAGCTCTGAAAAGTTCAAATAGGCATCTCACAATTCCCTCATAATCTACTCAAACCCCACTAACATGAAAAAACCAAGATTTTGATGTACCTTGCAGCTTCAATTTCAGTGTCAAAGAGGCCTAGATACACATATCTGAGATATGATCGATCAACGATGAACATGAACCATAATTTTGTTGAAGCATAAGAAGGAATAGAAGCATTAAATCTACAGAAACTAAAGAGCAGATATATACTTTTTACCCAGAAACTGGCCCATTCTTGCTTCCCATTTGCCGCATTTGTGCAAGGTCACTCCTCTATATTTGGAGCTTCCTCTAGGATAGCTCGTGCTCTCACGCCGAAGAACATGAACAAACTCCTCCTTTGTGAGATTGCTCATCTGCAATCAGCCAGAGAAACATGTGCTTTAAGTTCATGAAGCTGCATGATTCCTCGTGTTAACATGCACTTCACCCTCTCACCTGGCCCTGGTCGCCCTTGTAATCATCCAGATCGAAGTTAATATCTGCATCTCGTCCCCGGAACTTGATCGCAGCTCGGTCGTAGGCCCTGCATTGAGATCCATCTAGATGAAGAATCAAACAATGAAGCAGGAAGAAGAGGAGCATGTAGAGCAAACCTTGCTGCAGCATGAGCAGTGTCAAATCCACCTACATAGACAAATTACAAGGAAACAAAGTCAACAAGGTTGAAACATTCGAAGTGTTTGATTCCTAGAGTTTTGATTTCAAATCAAGAAACAAGATGAAACATTTCAACCAATTTATGCAAACATACCCAGATAAACTTGTTTTCCGCAATCCCTGCAAGTCAATGGATGGAAACAGATCGACATGAAGCAAGAGAAAGTAATCAAAGTATGCTGATATAGTACTATCTTTGATTAGGGTTGTAGTCGTTGTAGAAAAAGAGGAAGCTAACCAGATATGGGACTCCCATCTGCCGGTCCTCCTGTAGAAGGTGACGCCCCGGAACTGTGAGCTTCTCGACCGCGGTCCCCTCCGGCTCTTCTTCGCGACTTGCAGATCCTCGAACAGCCTCCCGGCCGCCGAAGGCTCCGGCGACGACCCACCTCCTTCGGGAAAGAACTGGTGGGTTACGACGTTGGGTTCCGGTCCCACGGCAGGACTCTCCTCCCGGCAGCCGGAGATGGAGAACCCAAAGATCCTCATGGCGCCGGCACCAGGCTCCCCCTCTTCAGAAGCCTCGGCGATGGAGACGGAACCCTCGTTCTCGGCGTCCGCGGAGCCGACCTCGTTGAGATTCCACTCTCCAACCATCAGTTGGACCTTCGTCGATTTACCTCGCTAAAAAATGGCACTTTTTCTAATCCAACCTCTTCCCAAATCCAATCTGTATCCCCTTTCTCCTTCCCAAATCAAAACACACGACAAGACGAAAAAGAATCGCACTTTTTTCAGCTCCGAACTGCTCTCAAACTCTAAACTTTATTCCCTTTCTCTTCCTATTTCCCCATTTATACTCTTTACTTTTCAAATCGAAACAAAGGACAGCGGGAAAAGCCGAATTCGATGCCCAAAGCCAGCAGCTTTACCAAACCTTTTTGCCATCTAAGGATCGACACCATCCCAGAAAAGAAATTTTAAATGAGATGATAATTCAGCATCTTCAATCACAAAAGGCAGCCTGAAATCGGCGATTTGCCTCCACAAAATTGCACCTTTTCTCCTCCCTCCTAGCAATCCAACTTGTCTTCCTTTTCTCCACCAGCCGCCGCCTCATTTATACTCCATCAAACCAAAACCTAGGACATGGAAAAGGCCGCAGCGGAAGATAGTTTCAACCTTGACGCCTCAAAGGGAGAAGCTCTGCCAACTGATACACAACCTGTTCTTCCATCCTGCTCCGCCAGAGTCTCTTGTAGATGGTGGAAAATGGAAGAAAGAAGGGGAGTGATTGCCACATCCACGTTTAGCCATCCCACATTAACCAGATCGAAAGCAGGATGCAAGCATTCCTAATCAGTGAACATACAGGAAAGTGACTGGTTACCTTCCTAATCAGAATCCTAATGCACTGTCAACTCTGCTTTCTCACCCTCACTCTGGCGTTTTCTACACTTCGATCACTGATATGGGAGCTGCATTAATTGACTAATTGGCAGTGGGGGAAGTCTGAGTTGGATTCTGCATGATTCACCGTATCTATCACAGTGAAGAAATCTCAGTAAGAATTCCCCAAATGGCTAAATATATAAACTCATTATTTTTCTTTTCTTCCTCAAACAACTGCTCCTATTTTGTTACAATTACGTAATGAAACAATCTCATTGAACATAGCCTAGTTTAGGAATTCAAAACTAATTGTTAAGATAATGAAACAAGCACGTGAAAGATTAATCTAAAGAAATAGCCCAAGAAGCTATATCTAAGTCTCCTATGGTTGACAAAGAGAGTTTTTGTTTTATAATCTACGTTCAAACTAGTCAGTCAAGTTTCTTATTGATGTCCATTTGAGGCGGAAGAGCCTAATCTAGACAAAAAGATAACTATTTAGCTTCTTTCCATCAACTGTTTTTTTTTTTTTTGTTAAGCTTTGCTCCTCTATTTAATGTAAATCTTCTTCAACAGTAAGTATGGATTGAGACATGCGAAAAGAGGGAGCAAAAGCTTCCTCTCTGAACAAGTCAATTGTTCATCATTATTGGTTACAGTTGTTGCACTTTGTAGCCTTAGAGGAAGAGACGATCAAATCAATGAATTAATAAAATAATTTTCACCTCGTGAATATTTTCAGTGGATTAATTGGGGAACAGTTGTTACCCAAAAAATAAAATAAAATAAAATAAAACTGAGCTGCTTTTGGAGTTGCTTGTGGCCAAGACAACCCTCCGTTCTCCAGTCCGTTCTGTACCTGTTCCTGACATTTCCTTGTCTTCTCCAAGTCATTTCCGTGATAAGCTTCCATTAATTTATCTGATAACTGTTTTGCGCAGTGGATTAATTCTTCCGCATCCGTGTAAGAATGAGTTGACTGATCTGGGAAGGTAGCTTGCATGAGTGGATTCCATTCCGTGCTCTCTGCTCTGCACAATGATTTCACTTCGCCACCCGTGTGTGTGACTGCTTTCACCACTGCCATCCCTGCTCTTCCTAACCCCGCCCTACTTTGTATCACAAGTCACCTGACAAGGTCGTAAGCACACTGCAGCACTGTTCTCTGCCACCCCCAAGATCGTCCTTAATAACGTGTCATTATGATCAGTAACACAGGAATCATACAAATCTGCTTCTGACTACTTTTGGCCACTTCTTTGGCAGGTACTTTGGCACACCAAATTTACCCTAAAGGGGTTGCTTCAAACAAACTGTTTCACGATGAGAACCAGGATGAGAAAGCTGAGTGACATGAAATGAAAAAGCCTGCCTTCCATATCACACCACGAAGCATTCTTCCATCATGAGGTTCCCACCGTGCTACAGCTCCTTCGCAACCAAACAAGCAACGCAAAAGCAGCGGCCTGCGCCTGTCCATATCACACACACACACACAAACACAATACTTGTCAACATGCAGATATCTAATCACTGAAAAAATTTTCTTAAATTTGTTCTTCGAGCGAAGCAGAAGCAGTGCCGTGCCGACCTAATTCGTATTGTTGAATCTCGACGGAGTCGAGCTCTACGAGCCAGCGAGCTCCTCCGGTGACTTCTCCGTGTGATTTCCCACAGCTTTATTGAACTGCATGCAACTGAGACACGCGCCATGACTGCCGTTCAAGAAAGCTGTGGAAAACTACACGGAGAGCCATTCCACCACCTGCAAAGATTCAACTCTGCACCAAGAAACCGGGAGGAAGTAAAAAAAAAAAAAAAAAAAAAAAAAGGAGGAGAGCCAGTCAGAGGCTTCACTGGGAGAGAGAGCTGAGGCCGAGAGGGGATGGTACTTATAGAGCTGAGTGAGTCCTGAGAGAGTCAGAGAGAGAGAGAGAGAAAGAGAGAGGCAGCAGATCCCAAGAAGAATAGAGGGTTCAGAAATTGATGCACTTGCGAGTAATTACAATGCAATTACACAGCAGAGCCGAAGGTAAAATCCAAATCCCCTCCAAAGGGTCCCATGTTTTGTAGGCATGTGGTTTGCTGACAGATCTTGGCCCATCTGCGCATCTGTTTCAGCAAAAGTTGACCGCTTGGCCAGAGTAAAAAAAAAAAAAAAATGTATCGATCGACTCTCGAGAGGAGCTCTGAAGGAAGAGCATTGCCATCTCCCCTCCTTCGCTGTGCTCCAAGCACATCAGCTCAGGCATGCAGTCAGAAACAATGTGAAGCTGCAAAGCAGAAGCAGCAGCAGCAGCAGCAGCAGCAGCAGAAGCTCAGAGGAGAGGAGAGGAGAGGAGAAGAACGCCTGAACTTACTCGATCGCATTTGCTTAGATTTTCAAAGAACAGCGTTTGCAGACAAGAAGGTGGATGCATGAATAGGAAACCGCAAAAATAATTGTGCAGGACAAGACACAATGTTCTCTTCACAGGACGAGGGTACATCCATCCCCAATCTGGCTGTGGCTGGCATGCATGGTGGGAAGAAGAAGAAAATAAAAACATTTTGGATCGTAGAAAATATTTTACAAAAAAACAAAACAAAACAAGAAAAAAAAGTCCCCCCCCCCCCCGACCCCCCCGATGTATATGAATAATAATACTCGTAAAAACAGTCTCTCCTGTGATAAAAAATTACATATTTTCTCTGTAAAAAATAAAAATGATATATAGATTCGATGCTCTTATCCTCCTCTCTCTCTTTTTAAGGCTGTCATGATAAGGATTAGGCTGTCATTTTTAATCTTGTCACCTCTCCAACTAACACGCATGGCTGTATTGATATATAAATCTTCGAGTTTTCTAGCGCATTGCTTAAGCCGCATCTACCGTATAATGCGTAAACTGTAAACGAAAAGTGGTGTCGAGAGAGAAGACAAACGCAGCTAGCTACGAGTTTGCCAACCACATGGCGACTGCAAATATATTTCAATAATTAATCTGGTCCTCCTAATCATAATTATGAAGACAATATTAAGAGAGATATATATTTTTTATTTAGTGAAAGAGAAAAGGATTACGGAAGCACATTGCAGTGACAACTCAATATGAATTTAATTTATATATATACATTTTGAAGTTGATTTTGGAACTGTAATCTTCTTACTTATTTTCCTAAATATTTTACCATTGTAATTCTTGTTCTATATTAGATGTCACATAGACAATCTCTTGTTTTTTTTTTATTTTTATTTTTATTTTTTTTGCTTCTTCAATCTGAGCTTCGAGTAAATATATCACATTATAAATAACAATTATGTAAAAGAAGTACAACATATTATAATATCATTTAATATATACTTCGATATCAAATACCTAATTTAAAAAAATATATTTTATTGACTATTGGTTAACGAGAGTTTGATTGATCCATTTATTTAACATTTGTTTTATTTTAATATTGGCTGATAACTTAATACAATCCTCCTCCTTTATCCAGATTTGGGATCGATCACGACAAAATTAACGATGAATGTTGGGCTACGATTCGAGCATATAAGCAAAAGATGAAAGTTGTAGAGATGAGGATGTTAAAGTGGATGTATGAGTATACGAGGACGGACAGAATAAGAAATTAGAACATTAGAAAAGAAGTCGATATTGTATTTATTGAAAAAAAAACTCTGAAATACACACGAACATGTATTTAGATTATCAATAAATGTTCCAATTAGAAATGTGAAACGATGACAAATATATATATCAAACGAGGAAGAGGAAAATAAAAAAAAAACTTAGTTAATAACAATAAAATAAAATAAAATTTATTTAAATATAAATGATAATATAGCAGAGTATAAAATCTAATAATGTAGAAGGAACTATATGGTCGATCTCATCAGGTGAAATAATTTTTATTGTTGTTGTATTGGGTAACGATGAAGTGATAAATTACTCTAAATAAGTCGATATTAAAATGTGAATATCACAAAATAGTCATTTACATTTATGAAAAAAAAAATCGCATAAAAAGTTTTAAATGAAATAAATCATCAATAAATTTGTTACTCAAAACGTCCCGTGACGATGGAGATTGGTCGCTGGGATGGGCCGACGTGTTCCGTTCCTTGGCTAACGGAATGGGTCAAACGAAGCGAGGAGAGCGGTTATTCGAACGAACGGTGAGCTCGCCACGACCGCACACGTGTGCGGACAGGAAGCTTTGAGATACTCGGCAGCCGTCGATTTGTCGCCGCGTCCCTGTTGATGCCCCTTGTGCTTCCTGGAGGACCAGGAATCTCAGCCGCACTCGTCCGAGGTCGCCTTTTCCCACCCATTCAAGGTGATGATTTACTGCGAGATTTCTTTTTGTTTTTGTTGTTCACTGATTTGTCCTTTGATCTTTTGGATTTGTGCTGTGGCAACGGGAACGAGTGATCTCGAGACTTTAGTAGAGGTGGATCAGTTTACGGTTATAATCTGCAACTGGAGTAATTTTGTTCCAGACATTTTGGATTGATGAATCTGGATTGCAAACTGTAAGCTTTTCTACTTATGGCGGTTTAAGAGGAGAAGACGTGATCGCTGGATTCATTTTTTTTTTCCTTTTGGATTAATTTTATATAATTAGGAACGAGTAGTTGCTCAAGTAATTCGGATAACTGGTGCTAGCGAGTCAGAGAATATTGTTGAGATTGATCGACTTTTATATTTTTATTCGGGATCGAAATTATTTAGGAAGATTCGGAAGAGGCAAATTCCTGATATTTTGAGTTAAAACGAAAACGAGAGATGTTTGTGCCTATGGATTCTGTCTTAACAATCAGGATATTAGAATGATTGAGGAAGACTAGGAAGAGGCAAGATTCTGACATTTCTGTGCCTTCGGATTTTGCCAAAACATTCAGGATCGATAAGCTGCAGTTTTTGATGTTTATTGTTATTGAAGAGGATAGAGGTGTAATAGGTTTGATGTCTTGGTGCATCTGTGTCATTGAGATTATCGTTTATTTTACTTAAATTTTCTCAATCTCAGTAGAGTTGGCGTAATGATAAAATTGTTGCCATGTAATATAGAGATCACGAGTTCAAATCATAGAAACTGACTCTCGTAAAATATGATAAGATTGTGTATAATAGATCCTCCCTTGGGACTCTGTATTGATGGGAACTTAAAGAAAATAGAGATATAATGGGTTTGATGTCTTCATGCCTTTGTGTCATTGAGATTATCATTTATTTTACTTAAATTTTCTCAATCTCGGTAGAGTTGATATAACAGTAAAATTGCTATTGTGTGATTTTGAAATCACGGATTCGAGTCACAGGAACAAACTGTTATAAAGCAGGATAAAATTGCATACATACAATAGACTCTTCTTTAGCATCGAACTACTCTTTTTTCTAAATCTCGGTGGAGTTTCATTTTCACCAAGTACGATTTCCCTGCAAAGAATTGGAGTTTTGTAGCAAGTCATGATGTGATGGTAGTTTATAGGCATGTTGGTACTTGATTGCATTCAACTAAATTCTTGGGTCTTTATCTAGCAGATTAAGGTCATGGCCATCTTGGTCAAGAGGAGAGAGAGATTGCTGCTGAGGTGGTAATGTTTAGAACATCACACCATGTAGAAGGGAAATGTGCCGTGGAATTCTGGAAGCAGATTGGTGGATTCAAATTCCAAGTGAGATTGTACAACTAATTGGTTCTTAAGCTGTGTTTCAAGAACTTAAATGCGGTTTCATTGTTAAAGGAAAAGGAAATATAAAAGACACTTTTCACCACCTTTCACTGTCAGATCTCTAGCGCACATGCAAATGTTTGATAATTCCATTGCTTTCTTAAGTTTATTTCATTTCATTTTGTATGTTTTCCTGGCAACAAATTTGTTAGTTTGTGAATTCTTAACTTCATGATCAGTTGACCTCTTTTTTAATTTTTGAATGGAAATTTACCTAATTTTGTACTAGCTTTTCTTTCCTTGACAAACTATCAGATTAGCTTCACTTTGTGGCAATCAATTTTCCTATTCTAATTGCAAGCAGTGACAAAGGATATTAATATCTGCAATACATGCAAATAACATGAGCTTTGAATAAGGTTTTGGAGGTTGCACATACAGTGGAAAAGGTATTCCCGGGAAGAAAATGTGAATTGATGTTCCTGGATTGACCTTTAAATTCCCTTTGGTCGAATTTCTTTTAGGAGTTATTTGTCAACAGGAGGATGGCAGTTCGTTTGCCTTATTTTGACCCTGAATATGAGAATCTGAATGAGGAGATATATGGACCAAGGTCAGTTTCTTATTGGCCATGTACCACAAATTTAATATTTGTCAAGATTCTTTACTTGATGACTTAAATACCAGTATTATAGGGTCTCTGTGGACAATGAATCTTGTGAAAAATGCACAGTGGTGAAGGTATGTGAATCAGTGAATCTCAGAACTTTGTGCCTTCGTGCATGATTAACTAGGACACTCCATAATTGACTTCGTTTTTTTTATTTTAGGTTGATAGTGTCAACATACAGGGATTGTTACTTAAAGCGGTGCAAGTTTTAACAGACATGGATCTCTTTATCACCAAGAGCTATATATCTTCTGATGCAGGATGGCTTATGGATGGTATTTATCTATGCCATTTGTCATATGGTTGTGTTTCATGATTGCATTCTGACAGTACACAAACTGTTGAGACTAAAGTATGGACATCGTCCTGATTTGTAATGGTTTTAGCTCAAGTGGTTGATAATGTTGAAGTCTTATGTAACTAGTAATTTTATGTAGCCTCCATCTTTTTGAAAACCTGTTATTTGACTTCAAAATCCTTCCAAGAAGACATGCTGCTTTCAGAACAGGTTCATCTAATAGGTTGCTATTTGTTTCTGAGAAAGTACACACATTTCATTACTGCCTTTTTCCTTTGAAAACCCAGGATGAACCTCTGTTAGTAACTTATATCAGATAATTCCTCATGCACCTTTTTGGAGGGGTTATAAGTCATAACATGCATTTAAATTTGCTTCTGAAATATTTAGGCTAGGTGCAGGTTTTCTGCAATTATGCCATGATTTCTTTTTCTTCGTTGCAGTCTTCCATGTCAAAGATCAGTTGGGAAACAAAGTAAACGAGAGAAAGATTCTCAGAAGCATACAACAGGTAAACACTCTCTCTGTGTTGTGATTTTATTGTTCCAATTTTAACACAAAAGACAGAGGGCTAGTTCTTTAATTGAAATGGAAACATGGATGAATTTAATTTTAACCAAAAAGCAGTGAAGCAAACTGGAGATTATTTTAATAAACTTTTTGAGTTTGTAATTGGTTTTGGTAATTTTCCTAATTTAGATATCGAAGTTTAGTAACTTTTAGTTTGGTATGAATAATTTTAATTTGATTATAGTTTAATGGGTATCTTTGGTATGGTAGGAGCTCTTTTGGCTAGGTAATTAAGATTATTGTATTTCTCAATCAGTAGAATATCTTTTAGTTGAATTGATGATGAGTTTAATGTATGAAGTATAGAAACTTTGATTAAATTTCTTCTTTAATAATTTCTACGAGAGATTTTTTTCTTTAATAATTTAGTTGGGAAGAATAATGCAATGGGGTGAATAATGCAAACTGAGAATTATTTTAATTAAAGTATTGAATTTATAATTGATTTTGCTAATTGTCATAATATAACCCTCTGTTTAATTGGAAAGTAGGAAATAAAAACCATGAAAAATTTTCCAAGGTGACAAAATTTTCTTTGATTACTTTGTAAAAACAACAACAACAACAATAAAGTTTTATCCCACTAGGTGAGGTCAACTATATGGATCCTTCTACGCTATTGGATTCTATTCCCTACCATATCATCATCTATATTTAAATAAATTTTAACTTGTTTTATTGTTGCTAATCAAGTCTTTTTTGGTCTTCCTCTTCCTTGTTTGACATGTATATTTGACATCGTTTCACATTGCCTAATTGGAGCATTTATTAGTCGTCTAAGTACATGTCAGTATCACCTTAAATATGTCTCTCGGAGCTTTCCTTTAATAGATGCAACACCAACTTTTTCTCTAATGTTCTCATTTTTTATTCTGTCCATCCTCGTATGTCCGCACATCCACCTTAACATCCTTATCTCTGCAACTCTCATCTTTTGCTCACGTACTCAAGTCGTAGACCAACATTCAGCTCCATATAACATAACAGGTCAATTCGCCATTTTGTAGAACTTCCCTTTAAATTTTAGAGACACTTTACGATCACATAAAACACCTGACGTTTTTCTCCATTTCAATCATCCTGCTTGTATTCTATGTACGTAAGACTTCTCTTCCAATCCCTCCATCATCTTGGAAAAATGATCCTAAATATTTGAAGTTCTCAGTTCTAGACAACTCGTCATCTCTTATCTTAACACTTGTCTCATTACATCTAATATTGCTAAATTTAAATTTCATATATTCTATCTTTACTCTACTAAGCTTAAAATCTTTCACTTCTAGTGTTTCCCGCCAAGATTCTAATGCAACATTTACTTCTTCACGTGTCTCATCTACCAAAACAATATCATTTATTCATTATGCGTTGATTGCTCAGCAGGCGGATGAATTTAAGAATCAGTTCGCTGATTTCTTTTTAATTATTTTTTTGTCCGTCCAAATCGGATGAAATCTCTTTTCTTCCTCTTTTTTTCTCCAACGCACCAAAGTGATCGGCTGGCCAAGGAGAGCTTGGGTCATCGGACGGTGATCCCACGCAAGTAGTCTCTCAGGCAGTGACCTCGTTTTGCTGTTGTATTTTGTTTTTATTTTATTTTATTTTCCCTTGCCTTTCCTTGATGATTTTTTTTTCCTTTTTCTTTCCTTTTTCTCACCTTTCCCTGGGAATTTTTTTCTGCTCTTAATTTTTTTTCCTTTTCCGTTCCATCTTCCGGAAAAATTGAGGCTAATTGTTGAAGTTTGGTAGGAATAATTTAAATTTGGTTACAGTTTTAACAGATATCTTTTAGCACAGTGGGAAATATTTTGATTAGATAATATTTTATTAGGATTATTGTGATTTCCCATAGTGGTTTCTCTTTGCTAGTTTAGTTGACTAACGAATCTATAAAAGTATTATTGTGAATACCTAACAGTACTGAAGCTTTGATTAATGAAATTTCTTCTTTAATAATTTCTATGTTAGGCTTGCTTTCTTTTTGTAAGATAATTATTCTAATTTCTGAGTAGTTCGACAGTTCAATTTTGGTGCTGCGTAAAGCATATTACTTTTTTATAATAGAATTTTATAACTTGCAACGTACTCAAAGTGCTGGGGCTTTCGTCCAGGATCTAAAGAAAATTTTTCAAAATATACAAGGGGAGAGATTCAATTTTTATTGAATTTTTTTTTTTTTTATCTATAACATGATTCATTTTTATTATTTCGCTTGGGGTCCTAAAATATCGACCGACTCTTAGTGTACTACATGTGCTGAAAATTTGTGACTTTTTGCAGGCCGTTGGTCAAAAGCAAGAGAATTACAACCCAGGAGAAGCCGAGAAACTTGCCGCTTACACCAGCGGTAATGAGGCTTCCATTGAGTGTACAGCCATAGAGATGATTGGCACCAATCGACCAGGACTGTTCTCTGAGATCTCAGCTGCCCTTGCCGAGCAGAGATGCCATGTTGTTGAAGCTCATGCGTGGAGCAACAATGATTGCCTTGCATGTGTAGCCTACATCTCTGATGAATTCACTTCGACGAGCATAGACGACCCGAGTAGACTATCCACCATTGAAGACCGTCTCTCCAACATTCTTGGGGACTCAATCGATGGCCATGATAGTACAAGCGTTAGAACATGCTCTCTTGGATGTGATAACTTGATGAGTCATGTCGAGCGCAGGTTACACCAACTCATGTTTCAAAAACGAGACTTTGACTGCCCCCGCAACCCCTTGAACCTGCCCCCATTGTCTGTGAACATGGACAATTATCAAAAAAGAAGAAGAGCATTTGTTTCGATCGATAGATGTAAAGAAAAAGGATATACTGTTGTGAATGTCGAGTGCTTGGATCGGCCAAAGCTCATGTTTGATACTGTCTGCACGCTAACAGATATGCAGTATGTTGTTTTCCATGCCAGCATTTCTTCTAGCGGGGACTATGCTCGTCAGGTATGTTCAGTTTCATATCCAAATTGTTCAATGTCAACTGTTGTGCTCTTAAGTAATGCAATAGACGAACTCCTGATGCTTTACTCTTTCCGGATCATTCACGCGTCATTTGATTTGGAATTGCAGGAATATTTCATTAGGAACAAGGATGGAAGCTCATTGATCAGTGAACTCGAGGTACAACGAGTTGCTAAATGCTTGGAGGCTGCAATTGAGCGTCGAGTCTGTCAGGTAAGCAAGTCCCATAAATACATAACTTCATTTAGAAGTTCAATTCGTATGGTGTTATTATCATGTTAAACATATGAATGAGTTACCATTTAACCAACAATAAGCTTTCGGAAATGCTTATGAAGTCTCCATCAGCCATAGATTTTATTCCGCATAACTACATAAGAGGAAGAATGAATAAGTGAACAATTATATAGAAGATGCATGTGGAATTTGAACTCCACCTTTGACCCCATTATCTGATTTAGCATATCAAAATATTTGATTTAGATCATTTAATTCCAGAAGCATAAGCTTTTGAGAAAGAAAAAACGAGTAGTAACTTGTTCCTTGATCCATTTGCCTCAGGGGATTCGCATAGAGATCGACTTGCAAAACAATGTGGGAGTTCTTCCTTATCTCACCCGGTGTCTCCGCGAGCACGGCTTAACTGTGACCCATGCAGACATTGCGGCTGACATTGCCACTCACGGAGAGAAGACTAAGAGTGTGCTCTACATCGAGGACATCTCCGGGAAGAAAGTTGACATGGGGGTTATGGAGCTGATGCGGAAGGAGATGGAGCCATTGGCATTTCAGGTGAAGAACGATACGGTGCCACAAACATGCACCTCGACTGATGGCGATCGGTCATCGATCGTTAGTTTGATTAGGTCCAGTCTGGAGAAGTTTTCTCATAGTTTTATCTCAATTTAGTGTGGAGATGCAAAAAAAAAAAAAAAAAGAGGATACTCTGCACTCCGATGCTGCTCCTTGTAAATGCTTTGCAGATCTGTACATACATGTGAATGTTCTGTAAATAGATTGCAAGGAATAAAATTAACATGTTTTTTCATTTAAAATTATGTCTTTTAATAGAAATATTATCTTATACAATTTATCCATAAACATCATTATTATTCATCGTCTAATCTTCTAAAATTCAAAGACTGAACTATAGTGCATATTCGATTGGACATCGGAGGCGAATTCAGAATTTTATAATAATCACTTGGGGTTGGGGGAGGGGGAGGGGTGGCTAAGGCTGTAAATGAATCAAGCATTCATAAACAAGTTTATTGTTCGACTCAGTAAGAGTTCGTTTATGTTCGTTCAATATACATCAAAGTAATTAATAAACAAGTTTGAACGGCTTAATAAATTAAATAAACAAGTTTGAATACATATGTGTTCGATTTGTTAATGTTCGTGAACAGTATTTATGAACATTAACAAACTAATTTATGATTAGACTATTTTAAAATTTATTTTTGAATTTATTTATACTCATTTATAAAATAGAATTAAATTGATAAAATTTTAAATAAACAAATAAGTTCGACTTAAGTGCTTAATAACGTTTAAATAAGTCAAATTTAAATTAAAAAGCTCGATATCCATTAAACAAATCAAGTTCAATTTAAGCTCAAGTAAAGTTCAACTTTCGATAACAGTTAATTTTGAAACATTTCTCGACTTGATTATCTTATCAAATAAGTCTGAATACTATAAAGTTTGGCTTGACTTGACTCGTTTACAACCCTACCGATGGCTCTCCTAAAACCCTTTAGATTCGCATTCGGACGATAAATAATAAATATGTTCACGGATAAATAGTTAACGAAAGCATTTCTTTATCTTTTAATACCCTTTTTTTTTTCTCAATGAATTCTCCTGTTCTTCAATTTTTTTCTCGGAATATTTAAAAACTTTAAATCGACTCGTCTAGGCAAAATGTCGGGGGTTCATAATTTTTAAAATAAAAGTAAATAAATATATAGTTCGATAATTTTGTTGTCATATGAAAATGTTTTTTCCATACAAATATATAATAAACGACTTGGTAGGCACCGCCAAAAGTTATTACTTTGTCAGCACCATCTTTATCCGCATATTCTATATATATATATATATATATATTATTAGATATATATATAGGAAAAGCTTTATATTTTCTACGAAATAAGTGGATCTTAGTGATTTAAAATGTTAATTTGTTTTATTCTTATTGGCAAACTAGATACATTTTTTATTTGAAACAAAAAATTGTGGATTTTTTTTTAAAATTTTAAAAGAGTAAATATTTATTTACTAATTGTTAAAAAAAATATACATTTTTTTTTCTTTTTGCTTTTTGAAAGAGTAAAAAGGAGGTCCTCAATTCGTACTTGTCAAAAAAGAGAGAAATAGACAAATATATTAACCAAAATTTCCTCCGTCGCCCTTCTTCGACGGCAAAGCTCCGCTTTCGCCCGTCGCCTTTCCTCTCGCCTTCGATCTTTGCGTCAGGTACGCTTATTCTCCTTCACAATGATCTATGGTTTAAGCGATCCGGTGCTCGATCGGGCAAGCCTGGTGTTGATCTTGCTGTCGTCGCCGCCTGCGTGTCCCTGGTCAATATGGAGGGGATCTGTCCTGTCGAGATCCCTTTTGTTTTTTTGTTTTTTTTTTTGGAATTTCGTTGATCGATGCTGCGTTGATGTGGACTCGGGGGGTCTTGATTAGTTGGGTTTTTGGTCGATTTTGGGGATTTCAGAGGAGGACGTGGTTGTTTTGTTAGGGTTAGGATTTGGATTGGTCGACGTAGGGTTATGGAGGAAAGAGGGATATTTAGGGATGGTTCGTGATTCGTGATTTGGGGTCGAGAATTGAGTGCATAACTTTTTGGATGTTTCTTTGGGTGTTTGACACGCCAAGAATTAGGTTGTTTCTATGATCGGTGATTCCCTCACCCCCTCTTCTGTTCGTAATTAGACCTGATTGTACTTGCGAAAATTTCTTGACCTTGAAATGCATTAGTTGGTCTAAAGCTGCAAGCTTTCTTATTGTTCTAGGGAGAATTTGGTTTGCGCATTTGATGGATGATGACTGTTCCCATGGATAGTTCTCGTCCCCCATCCTGGGAACTTGCACAGCGACTTTATGACAAGGTATGAACTTGTGAATTCTTGTTTACTGTGGCTAGTTCTTACTTTTGCTGATATTCAAATAGTAAGTAGATTCTATTTTCTTATCCAAATATCAGCAGTAGTTTTTATTATTTTATTGTTATTTAATTGGCACTTGTGTTTCACCTGCCAACCTTTGATAATTATGTAACCGTGTAACTGGACGCACAAGAACTTCAAATACAGTATAACAATATCAACAGCTTAGTTATATAAGCCTTCAGAAATAGGATCCACTTATTATCCTCTGAGCCCTTTAACAATACGACCCTTTCACCTGAAATCATTACTCGTTTGGATCTTCAGAGTTCCATTTTTTTGTCATCTGATTGGAAACTTACTACAACTGGTAATGGTTAAGGTACTTTGTAAAATATGCATCAAGAATTTTGAGGACTGTTTTCTTGTTCCACCCACTATAACTTCGAGAAAAAAAGGGTACTTCTAAAGTACCTTGAAGTTTATTCTTTGTGGCAAGGTTTTAAAAGAAAGTTTGAAGATGGTATGCACTTGAGTGCCATATGTGGTAGTTGACTCATACATTCACTTATATGGTTCTTAAAAAATAATTATTATTGACAATAATGCATAAGATTGTGTGACAAAATGCAAAACACACTCACATATACACACATCTACTTTTTTAACAGCTAGTGTTCAAATCCCTTAAATCACTTAGTTAACTAAGTTTTCATTGGTATCCTCTATGCCTGACACCTTCATCTTTAGTCAGTTCAACCAATCTGATTATAGAATCTTTGGACGCCTTTAAATATATCCATATTATCTTAACTAATTTTCTCTCATTTAATATTTTGTAGCTAAACCTATTGCTCCCATTTTTACTCAATCCATCTTAATAACCCCACATTTTCTTCAGCATTCTCATTTCTTCATTATTATTATTATTATTATTAAATAAATAATGTCTAGTCTACATAAAATCTTTTAGACATGAAACTAAATTGATTTTCGCAAATCTTTATTTAATCTCTTATTATTGTCTGAATATTTCTTTCCCAAAGGTTCATGATATGACTCATATATTTAATTATTTTTTTAAATAAATAATGTCTAGTCTACATAAAATCTTTTAGACATGAAACTAAATTGATTTTTGCAAATCTTTATTTAATCTCTTATTATTGTCTGAATATTTGTTTCCCAAAGGTTCATGATTTGACTCATCTATTTAATTATTTTTTAAAATAAATAATGTCTAGTCTACAAAAATCTTTTACACATGAAACTAAATTGATTTTCGCAAATCTTTATTTAATATCTTATTATTCTCCTAATATTTCTTTCCCAAAGGTTCATGATATGACTCATCTATTTAATTCCTCTATATTTGAGACAACTTTGTATTTTTCATCTAATATTTTATATATAGATATTTGCATCATCCTATGACAGCTATTGTTTTTCAGGATTCATCATCTATTCTGAATAGCAAAGAAATTAAATTTATAATAGGCTTTCCACCCATCATGACAATGTGACATCATATTAAGTTACTAGCTGTATTCTGCATCTATAGTAGGCTTTCCACCCATCATGATGCTGCAGTATATCAAGTTATTAACTGTGATTTGTAGTCTATAAATCCATCATGATGCTGCTGCTTCGTATTAAGTTTTTAACTGTAATTTTTTGCCTATATCTTAGAATGTTGAATTGGAGAATGGACTACGACAATCCGCAAAGTCAAAAGTTCCTTCAGACCCAAATGCTTGGCTTCAAATGCGAGAAAACTATGAGGCCATAATTCTTGAAGATCGAGATTTTTCTGAGGAGAAAGATATAGAGTTTGTCCTATGGCAACTGCATTACAGAAGAATAGAGGAGTTTAGACATCATATTCATGCTGCAGTCTCAGCTGGTACAGGTTCAAATCCATCAGCAAGTGGGAAGGTCCTAGTTCGCCCTGATAAAATAAAGAAAATCCATTATGTTTTCAGAAGCTTCCTAACAGAAGCTACTGGCTTTTACCATGATCTCATATTGAAGATAAGAACAAAGTATGGTTTACCATTGAGCTACTTTAATGAGGGAATTGAAAATGGAATTGTTTCGACAAAAGATGATAAAAAATTGTCTGAGATGCAAAAAGGTCTTTTGTCATGTCATCGGTGTTTGATATATTTAGGAGATCTTGCACGTTATAAAGGACTATATGGAGAAGGGGACTCTGTTAGCCGTGATTTTGCAGCTTCTTCCAGTTACTATTTGCAGGCAGCTTCACTTTGTCCTTCAAATGGAAATCCACACCATCAGGTTTGCATCATGTTTCCTAGCGCAGTTATAGTTATCCGACTATTGTTTACATGGTTCTTGTTCTATTTAGTATCTACATAAAATCTTTATGGTTGCAGCTGGCAATACTTGCTTCCTATTCAGCTGATGAATTGCTGGCAGTATACCGGTACTTCAGAAGTTTGGCAGTTGAAATTCCCTTTTCAACTGCAAGAGATAATTTGATAATCACTTTTGAGAAGGTACCTTTTTGTGTGGCCCAACTAATATATTTATGCTTTTTTGGGGGCTCTGTTGTGTACTCGTGTGGTCCTTAATTTGTCATATGCATGCATCAAGCTGGTGTTTTTTAACTGTGATCAAATAATTTTGTGGTTCAGAATAATTACAAACAAAACAATATGACTGCTACGTCTTTGCATGGTTGCTGATGTATTTTCTTGGTCAATGATACCATAACAAAATCTTTTTGGTACTTGTGGGTCTTTTGGCAGGCAAAAAACTTTCTTGTTTCTATACTGTGCAACTTGCAAACAAGCTGAACATATTTTTGGCAAATTGTCTTTTCTGCCTTTCTGTTTAGGTTGACTGTGCATTCTGCATGTGGTGGATTTATCCTTGATAGATTGTAAAATTCTGTGTTTGACTGCATTGTAATTACTATATCTTGATTTTTTTTTTATCTTATTGTGTTGTCAAGGAAAGAACATGAGCTTTTTGTCCTTTTTAATGTATGAAATTATACTTGACTATTTGATTTGTTAATACTTGGCAAAAGTATATTCAATGTTTTCTTATTTGATGTATACTTTTTTTCTATAGAATCGTCAAAGTTTCTCTCAGCTGGCAAGCAATAAAAAGGTTGCTAGAGGCCAAAAAATGCATATGCGCTCAACTGGGAGAGGTAGAGGAAGAGGGGATTTAAATATCATGCAAAAGGATACTAGAATTGAAACTTCTCCTATCAAAGATCTAGAACTCACGAAGTCTGAAAAATTGAAAGCCTTCTCAATTCGATTTGTTCGTCTTCATGGAATCCTTTTTACAAGGACAAGGTACTTGATGAGTTTATATATTATATGTTTTCAACTTTCTTTATGCTGATTATTTTACTTGTTTTCTGACTTCAACAGCTTGGAGACTTTTGGTGAAGTATTTGGCTCTGTAATTAATGATCTGATTGTGCTCCTTTCCTCTGGCCCCCAGGAGGAACTTAATTTTGGTTCAACTGCTGCTGAAAATTCATCAAACATACTGAGGCTTATTGCCATTGTGATATTCACTGTTCACAACGTGAAAAGGGAGTCAGAGAACCACTCATATGCTGAGATCCTTCAACGCAGAGTGTTACTGCAGAATGCCTTTACATCGGCCTTTGAATTTGTTGGGTATATTCTAAAGAGATGCGTCGAGCTACAAGATTGCACATCAAGTTATCTTTTGCCTGGTATTCTGCTTTTCATCGAATGGCTAGCATGTCATCGAGACATTGCGGCCAGTTCTGATATGGAGGAAAAAGAAGAGGGTGCAAGACTGTTCTTTTGGAAACACTGCATTCCTTTCATGAATAAACTTATTGATACAGGACTTGCATCTATCGATGGTGATGATGATGAAGCTTGCTTTTTTAACATGAGTAGGTATGATGGAGAAGAAAGTGGGAATAGACTTGCACTTTGGGAAGATTTTGAATTGAGAGGATTCTTACCCTTAGTGCCAGCACAACTCATTTTAGATTTTTCGAGGAAGCATACACACATGAATGATGGAGATATGAAATACAAAATGTCTCATGTTCAGAGGATTCTGGCAGCTGGACGGGCTCTTACAAATATTGTTTATGTTGAACAGAAAAAATTGTATATTGATCCAAGCCTGAAAAAGTTTGTTATGAGCACAGAGCCTCCAGTATTGCAAGGTAATATGGACCCTCCCTTTTCAGTTCTGTTGGATTCAGGTTTTAAAAAGCCAGGAAGTGAAATAGAAAGTATGGCTGATCTTGGGTCAACAGAAAGCCTAGGAGTGGCAGAAATCAAGGACCACATCTGTATGGGAGGGGAAGATGAAGAAGAAGAAATTGTGTTCAAGCCTACTACCTTGGACAAGTATCCAGTTGCAAAGGTAACTGCTTGTAACTTGATCAACCCTGTGCCAGAATCTTTTCTTTCTGATCAGGCAATGCAAGGCCATCATCTTGCTTCAAATGGGGGTCGTGTTCCGATGTCACCTCTACCAAATAACAAATGGTTCTCAAAGCATGAAGCATGTTTATCAAATGGTCTTATGAATATGAATATAGCGGACAATGGACATTCAAATAAGCAGGTCTTGCAAGAAAGCTCAAGTATCTTGCAGCCCCAACCGTTCTCGCCTGTATTGTCAAGTTCTGTTAGTCTGGATTCTAATAACACATTCTCCAATCAGATTAAAGCTGCAGATGTGATGTTGCCATCTGCACTTGATACTATATTACCACCAGGAGGCATTTCTAATGGTGTGCCTATGAATCTCTCAGCTTTTCCATTGAAGAAAAATCCTGTAAGCCGTCCAGTTAAGCACAATGGGCCACCTCCTGGATTTAGCAATATTGGTTCTAGACAATCGAAAGGAGGTTTTCCAAATTTTTTTACTAAGGAACAGCCGTATGAGAATGATGATTATAGCTGGTTAGATGATAGTAGATCATCTACCAAAGGCATGGATGTGGTGAATTCTTTTGATCAGATAGCACACAAGGTTCCATGCGTCAACATGAACAATACTACTCCCTTTACAACTGTTTCCACTTTCCCATTCCCCGGAAAGCAAGTTTCTAATATGCAGTCTGAAACTGTCAATGGACGAAGATGGCATGATTTCCAGCTTTTCGAACAACTGAGAACCTACAATGGGCAGCAAAGTCAGCACTTAAACCCACAGCAGACTCTACTGCCCGAACAACATCAAACACAATCACTTTGGTCTAGCCGGCACTTTGTGTGATGCTATATTTGAAGAGGATTTTCATGGTGAGAAAGTGAGGTATTGATGTTATAACTTCTCTTCTAACATTCATAGAGCAATTTACATAATTTTATCTTTTGATGTTGTATGAAGTATCTTTAATTATATTTTTTGTTGTTTTTTTAGTGATGGATAGGTACCTTCCATGGTGAGTGCTTGCAACTGGGTGCTTATGGGAATCAGTACCGTTTGGCAGAACTAAATATCGTCAAGTTTATGGTCAAATATTGATAGTCATGGGAGTGCTGCTAGTGCTTGGACTTTATATGGTAGGTGCTATATTGGCTGTCTTTTTATGCTTTTTATGTATTTATATGAAATGTCTGGTGTAATCCATCCAGGTTGAGCTTTTGTTTTAGGGAAGGTAATTACTGAAAAATTTCAGTTCTCAGATAGATTTCTCCAATTAGTAGAATGATTGTCTATTATTAGTTACTGAAAACTATATTTAGGCCCTTATTACTATATTATGATTTGGCATAAGTTAAAATATTTTAATGGTCATCCCCTTTCTTGCGAAGGGTCATCCTCTTCTCATTGAGCAATTTTTTTTAAAGAGTTTGGGCAGTAACGGCTAATCTCTGCTGTTAATATATTTTGGAGTGATGTTTTTCCTTCATGAGATCTTGAGAGTTTACCTTTGCCCAGTTAGTCTGCAAAAGTGGATGTGTTGCATCTGCTTTTGTGGAAATTATTTCTAGTCTCCTCGAGTGTTCAGCGTATAAAGTTTGTCCGTGAAAAGATGATCTTCATGGTAAAAAGGATATTGATCCATTAGTTTCATCAGTGGTCTCTTTTTGTTCGAAGATTGATTACCTTAACTATTTTGCAAGTGATTTCTGCCTAATCGCTGTTCATCTTTTGTTGTGATCTCTACTATTATTATAATAGAAACTGTGAACAAATGTTTATCTCTTCAGCACTTTTTGCATGTTATTTTGCATTTACTTGTCTTAAGCCAAGTTACGTTATTTATGCAAATGGCAATCCACAAAGATGTCACAAATTCTAGGCTGCTTCGGACCGGTTGTTATTATAAGCCTAGCATTTAGCAACTCGATATGCAAGGGATGTTTCCATTTAATTTGTATCAGCTATTGTTGAATTCATTTGCTCTATCCTGTCAAATTCTTTTTCCAGTGGTTTTTAGTTGCTTGAACAACCCAGATGCTAACATTTTGCCTTCCCCCTTTCAGGATGCACCCATTGCTATCTGGCTGTGGGAACAAAGAATTGATTCTCTTGGATTGAGAGGAATATAAGCAAGTCGTATGCATGGTTATTTCAAACATGATTGTGATTGCTTCACGGTGGGAACTTATCGTTCGGTCAAGCCACATAGTGTTTGCGTTTCAACATAAGCACCATGTGCAAATCCAGCAGCTTTCTCGGCGAGTCTTGCTTTTATTATCTCTCATCTAGATGTCAAACTTTACCAGCAGTAGGAAGATCGAGAAAGTAAGTGGCTTCAGATTGGGAGGTTTGTCGCTGCAACTTGATGAATAAACAGACCTAATGTTCTTGTCGCCTTGAGGAAACTTTTGCGTTGATATATTCAAATAATGGTATGGTTGTTTCTGTGGTTTGTTTTGGTATGTGTTGGAAGCTTGGAATTTCCATCTAAATTTCATACTTTTTCTTCATTTGAGTTGCTGTGGACCAATTTGGATGTTGCTTGAATTATCTGGTTTAATTGCAATATTTCTGTAAGGAGAAAAATGCTGCTTGTGTTCTGGGGATTTTGACGTGTCGAGTTTTTAATTTCTCCTGGCTTTATTTTACAGCGAAGCAAAAACATTTTATTGCGTCTCCCGCGTATGATTTTATTGGCTTTATTTTCGGATCGTACTACTTATGTGTTGGTTTTAAATTATACTAAATTAAATTAAACTAATAAAATAAATATTTAAAAATGAAAGCAAACAAGATCAATAGGAAGCATTCTATAGTTTTAATTTTTTAATAATCTAGTGTAACATTTTGGTTTGGTGCCAAATCTATACCCTCTTTCGTTTTCATTTATTTATTGTTAAATTGATTATGTGAGATTAACACGGTTGAATTTTAGATCATCCATCATTATTACCTGATCCATCGCCTTCAGGGTAAGCACCCAATAAAGAATCAGGGTTGGATGATTAGGCAACATGTTATTCTTAGTCTTGTTTCCGATTTTTATTGAATTATGAAGTACAAGACGTGATTTTCATTTGCATAGCAAATGATCATGGCCATCAAGCAATGTGAAAATTTGAATGCGTAGACCAAGTTGAGAGGGTAACCTTTAGCCCCTAAATCGTTAGTCAAGATGAGAACTAATTATCCCAAGGAATAAGATCAATCTTCGAAAATCTTGATTATACAAAAAATACTCCTTGTAATTTAAAACTTTTCCTTCGTCTGACTGTGAAATCGATAATAAGAAGCATCTAGTCCCCACGGAGATGGCGCGGTGATAAGATAGTGTGGTTACTTTGAATACGAAGTGAGGTCGATTCCGGAGGAGATCTAAAATCCCCTCTGGACTCAGATGACCCTCCCACTGCCTTGCCACCGTGTCAAGGGACATAGTCCCCCCGCGATTTACCTCCCTCTCGCCGCAGCCCTGGAACGGATGACAGGGAGCTGCTAATTGGACAGATTCCCAATTTTTGGATAATAAAAAGCATCTAAAGCGAGCGCAACTCCCAAGATAAGAACTAATTGGATAAAAAAACGGCACAAGAACCAAGCGGTTTGACTTGCAATCTACTCTGGTAATAAATTGGGACTTGTTAGTAACAGATTTCAAAAATAGACCATATTCTCACTCATCTTGGAGTAAAAAAAACACATATACTTAAAAGAGCATCTGCACTTGCACCGAACGAGCGATCAATAAACAATGACCCCAAGTTTATCACTGCGAAAAAAAAAACACATCAGAATCCGAATCTTCCTCAAAAGGCAATGGCCAGTTATGAGTTGGTCCACTTTTCTCATTAATGAATGCTCATATTGCTTAATGTGAAAGTAACCACGGCAAATTCTCACGCCTTGCGACTGAACCAGAACTAATCTGTAATAATGATTCCATCAACCTTTTCTTTTTAACAGATTAAGTACTTGTATATCTACTTAATTTTGGCACATCACACTCGAAAAACTCTTGGAAGCAGAAATTGTAAAAATCATAATTAAATGTCAGAAAAAAAGTTTCTCAACGCATCAATCTACCTAGTAGCTTCGTCCCCAGTATGCCCACTTCTTTGCAGGCTTTCCTGAAGCAAAGCAAAGAGTCCCTGCAAATAATATGAAAAAAAATCATGATGGTTCAGTCGAGTGGCATTCGACATATAAAACAAATAAAATGATGATAGAGAAGGGACTAAATTTGTAAACCAGACGAAATCCAACAATTTTGCAAGGTTGAAGGAGACTTGATGTTGAAAACGGAAGCATAAATCATAATGTGGAATGTGGTTTTAACAAGGAAAAGATATGAAAAGAACAATACTCATAAAAAAGAAACAAAATATATAAAGATGTTGATTCCACCTATTTTTTTTCTTCAAATCAAAGATCTACATATATGTGCATCAGAAAAGATACACTACACTAAGGTTCAGAATAATCCTATACTCTCAAATCTCATAAAGAAATGTTAAAGCATGCTCTTAAACCTCTCATTTAGATTTTCAATGAACAAACACCTCGACTCAAACATGGATTAGCCAATTGAGATATCTAATTTCCAACCCGTGCTGGATTTAGAAGATTAACTCACCAAAGGTGCCTTTGTTTATTGGGATCCTCTAGGGAGGATAGAATTCAAGAAGCAAATTACAAAAGCTTGAACAAAGCAGGTACAGGGTTGGCTATGGAAGGTGTTATGTCAAGTCACTGGTGATGATTTAATCACATTCTCTCCTCAGTCTTTCTTAAATTTGTAAAAAAACTATTTCTTTCCTAGATGAATAGCGGGTCTTCAATTAGGGTATGTAATCACGAGGTGTACTTTGTGAAGATCAACTTAAAAGTATAAAGGTGAAAAAAGAGTTCCTAGAAGTAATAGATGGACTATAGGGTACCTTCAAGGAGTCTTGGCTGATCAAATGGCGTGCATAGGGACTTGGCAGCTCCAAGTTCACCCTTTGTTCGAGTTTTTACTTCCTTCTCAACTTCCTGTAGATCAGTGAACATAAACAACACTGGTCGTCAACTACAACATTTGACATTGTTAATGAGGGCAAAAAAAAGATAAGCAACATAAATATTAGTTTAATTCTACAGTGGATCTTTAATAGGCTTGAAGCCAACTAACGTAGTAATGTATACAACTAAACCAATAGAACACCAATATGATAAATAATGCAAACACAACAAATGTTCTTTGGAAAAACAGCTGATGACAATAAATCAGTTCGTCTTGTGAATAAATAACAGCACATCGAGATGATTTAGCTTCTACCCATTACACCATCCCAAAAAGCAAGATTTTCAAATTAAATCATAAAAGATGCATGAATGGTAAAAGGATGTACCTCTTCGTCACACCAAGGAGCTAGGATCATCTTTTTCTCATTCAGAGCAGAGACAAACTCATCCCAAGTGTTGACAACCTTAATGCATGCATCTCTCTTCTGTTTTGCAGCATTAAACAAGCATTCCTGGATGCTTGTGAGTATCTCTTTCACTTGATCCACCAAAGTTCCCCTTGGTATATCTGTTTTAGCACCATTGTCACGACGAACAACTCGTACCTGCAGAGTTGAATGGGAGATTTCTCACCTTTTAAATAACAAAATGATACAATGAACAAAACCCATACTAGAATCATCCATGTGACTTGCAAAAATACTACAATAGAACCCCACGTCCACAGACAAAATAGTAACACTTTTCTATCAAACAATGTTGTAACACACCACTGACAGTTTGACAACCAATAAATATATATACAGATGTGCTGGAACTCAAAATTAAATATCTAATTCTTAAACAGTGAAGATCTCAAACCTAGGTTATCTAAGCGTTATTGCATCAAAACAAGTATAGAAGGGAAACAAAGCCTCATCAAGACACCGAAGCATGAAATTGTTTAGCGACTGCAAACTAGAGCGTGAATGCATGTGTGAACTTCTAACTGCAACCATGAGTGTCAATGCGAGTAAACTTGCAACTGCAATCACACACAGATTGAATCCTAGCTTACCTGGTTATTTGCTAAATCCTTCGGTCCAATTTCAATCCTCAAAGGAACACCTTTCATTTCCCAGTGTGAATACTTCCAGCCAGGGGAATAGTTATCTCTCAAGTCAGCTTCAGCTCTAAAGCCTGCTTGACAAAGCGTCTGAACTGTTGATGAGCAAGCATTAAAAATAGCATCTGTATCTGCATCCTTGTATGGTACAGGAATGACCACAACTTGCACTGCTGCCACTTTGGGTGGTAAAACCAAGCCTTTATCATCTCCATGGACCATCACCATAACCCCAATCTGCACAAATCAGAATATTAGGAAAAGAAGACACTCTAGCAAAGTGTATAATTTCTGAAATACACGTCAAATTCTCATGGTGTAATTTTAATTTGAATGAAAAATCCTACGTATGTCAACCAGGTGCTAGTTGCTATCAAGTACAGCAATAGTAGGATTGACAGTGCATTAAGCCACAAATTGCTGACTAATTATCAATAGGCACATAAAATCTCTCAGAAGAAATAAACCACTAAAAATCAAGATCCCTTAATCAAATGCAACGTGCTATTAATTTTCTTCATATGACACCTCCAAATATTTGAAACCCATGACTTCAGATGTGGGATTTAGAGCACTACATTTCATGATCCATTGCAAGAGGTTAGTAACATTCAACGGAAATGCACAGTACTATAGTTAACACTGTAGCATGTTAATCATCAGACAGCAGTCTGGCAAATACTAATTTGCTTATACTTGGGGTGATCCTCATGCATCATACAATTTTTTCTTACTTTGTATGTGCAGACAAGTCTCGAACTTGGTGCAGTCAAAACTAAGTCCAGAAACTTGAACAATACCCATTAAATCACTTAGTGCACTTGCGACCTATGGGTGAGCAACAGAAATGGGGATTATCTGCCTTATATGCTTCCAGGCGAAAATTGATCTATAAGATACTTGAAAAATGACATAAATTACCTGAAAAAGATAAATGATCAATTCCTATGATGCTTCTTTTGCAATTATGAAGTTTTTAAATTATAGTTGGTAGATCAATCTCCAAGTTCAACTATTAATTGAAGTACCATGAACTTGGCCCCCCCATGCACAGAGGCATTCAACGATCTCAAAAACTTCAAGAACTTACTAATTAAAAGACTAAAATAAACTTCGAAAACTGAATCGCATGTTTCATTTTCTTGTTTAGACGAGTTATTGCCTGAACAAATTGTCTACCCCAGTAGCAATGTCACAATAAAGGAAAGGACAGTATGGTGCACGAAACTCCCGTCATACGGGGTCCCAAAGGATCCATTGTATGCAGCCTTATCTTGCTTTGCAAGAGACTGTTTTCATGATTTAGACCCGTGACCACTATGTCACAAGGCTCCCCTTCACCGTGACCTCTAGCAATGTCACAATATAAAAATAAATAAATATAGACCATTAGAAAGGAAAGAATCAATATTTCAATGCTAGGATTAAGCTTCTCTACAGATAAATTATCTGCAACATTAGATGTGCCTAAGATCATCAACAAAGAATCATTACAAAGAAGCAGCACAAAAAATTACCGTTCGAGTAGTGTATGCCCAAGAGTTCTGCCAGACCATGGACTTCCCGCCCTTCTCATTCTCAAAATTTATCTCAAACATCTTTGCAAAGTTTTGTCCCAAGCAATGTGAGGTAGCACCTTGTATTCCACGGCCAGTATTTGGAATAAAGGCCTGAAAGATTGTGGATAATTCTTTAAAAACTAGGAAAAACATTTTTTTTACAGGCAAAAGGTACTGCTTTTGATAATAAATCAACCATCTAGCATGAAGCAAGAGAATTGCAGATAGACATAATCATTAGTACCTCAACAGTGGTAGTATAATAGCCGCCAGCAAACTTTTCTAATTCACTTTTCCTACCTTTAACAACAGGAACTGCTAGGAACTCTTCATATATTTTCCTATATAATTCCAAGATTTGAAGTACCTGAAACAATGATATAGTATTGAGGCTAGCTTATCGGCAAACTGGCTAATTTTAACACAACTATGAATTTCAAACAGATTGCATGTCATGCCACTTTCAGCTAGAACTATAACCAAAGCACAAGTTTGAGAGTCCAATATGAGGACCTCAAGAAGGGCTTTTTTTTAGCTTCTCGGCCTTTACAACATATGATATCAGAAAAAAGACAACAATCAAATGGATGAAACCAAACAATCTATCACGAGGTATAAAAGATTTTCTTTTTTAAAAAAAGTACTAAAATCATATTTGATTTGGATTCTTATCATTGGCTTATCCAGTGGTTGTTAAGTAACACCTTAAAATACCTTCATGTGATTACATCAATCATCAACCAATACGCAGATAATCATACTTTTTTTAGTCAATATGGCTAATTACTATCACACAGATGTACTACTCAGGTACCTCTTGATCTGCTTCTGCTTGAGTTGCAAAAGCTGTATGCCCTTCTTGCCATAGAAATTCTCGGCTCCTTCAGATAAAAAAATATGGCAACAGTCAGTCAAGCAGACAGTGCCTAAATCTCAACAAGAAAGATACAACTCAAACAATCGTAGAGAATCTCAATTTTTTTAAGATGTAGCACAGTGTGCAAAAGAATAGTTAGTATTAGATGTCATTTCACCAAACTATGGATATCAGTAACAAAATCAAATTTCATTAAGAGACATCATTTGTCTCAGGATTGCATAGTTTTTTTTTTTTTTTTTTGATTTAAAGGTTCAAATGAAGGAAAGAGTTTTCTCCAATATATGAGAAATGAGGGGAGGAGTTGACATGGCATGGACAAATTCGTTGACATCTAATAGATCTTGAAAAAAAAAAGGCTCTAAAGTCTAGTTCCAGGCTGATCCTTGGTCAGAATGATACATCTTGGAGTTGTGTTGATCATGGTGTCAATGCTTGTGCCCAGCCTTAACAATAATGGAATGAAAAATACTTGAAGAATTGGCCAAAGGGGTCCTATGACAAGCCTTAAGTCAACAGAAGAAGAGCAAAGGAGGAAATACCAAAGGAGGAACAAGCCTTGCACTGCCGCTAGAGAAAGTCTTGCAACTATCTTAGCGAGTAACCTCATTTACCACTTTGTCACTGGAGGAATCTCATCTTCTCAATGAGAAAGAAGACTCACTTCTATCACTGCTAGAGAAAAAATTGCTCATCACCCACGTGTCACATTGTTATTGGAGGATAAAGAGCACATCACATTGAAGGAAGAAAACTATGCTTTGTTACATTAAGAACAAGGAGAAGAATTGAAAGTGTCGAAGAGATTGAGGGTTTCGATGTATCAACCTAATTTTTTGTATGGATCAATGGGTGAAGCAAGATATTTCACTTGTGATGACCAATGTTTGAAAAGGTGTTTCCAGACAACAGGCTATCGGCCAACTGCATAAAGCACATATCTAAATGCAAGGGCATACATTGTCAAGATTTAAAAAATTCCAAAAATGTTTTTGATAATAATGATTAACATATATTCAACAAAGTATAATAATTGATTCATTTAATTCATAATTCCACAAAAAATTAGTACAAAATACAATGCATAATACAACAATGAATACATCATATCTATCAGAACATCATTAATAGATACAATGTTTATAACTTGAAAAAATAACCGCTCAAGCCCACGTTAATTTAGCAATGTTTATAATCACAAGAGTTAATAAAAAAAAATCATGACAAAAGTCTTCATAGCCTTGTAGGCGCCTATCTAATCTAAGCACATGAATCTTACCTAATGGACCATAAATGATATACAGTCACTTGTCTAAAACTCCTAGACAACCAACCATATGCAGCTGGGCTGCTTTTTTGAACATTGACGCCGATTAACATAAACAATTCTTAAACTTGTGAAAAAAGAACAAATATTCATATGGTAGATTTGTTAGTTAACTCACCAATATCCTCTTCTTCACCCATCACCTCAACACCATCATTCCTATCATTCATTAAGCAGCCAATGACTTCCTCATGAGGAGTTCACTAATTTTTGCTTCCTTGTCCTCTCATTCCACCATCCAACCAATGCCCTTCATATCACCTACCACTTTTAACTACATCCTTGCTAACATTGTTCATGGTTTCATTATCCATGCATATTATTGATCTATAGGCGTTGGACCACTAAGCCCTTCATCAGGCCTGCAAGATCTACTTATTATTCACTAAGCAACTAATGGCTCCCTCTGTGAGGAGTCCACCAGTTTTTGCTTCCTTGTCCTCTAGATCCACCATCCAACCAATGGCCATCACACCACCAACTACTATAACTACATCTTTGCTGGCATTGTTTATGTTTTCACTATTCATGCAAATTGTTGATCTATAGCTACTGGATCACTAGACGCTTCATCAGGTCAGTAAGATCTTCTTTGCTGTAGGCATAGCTACCCAACCCACTCCATCAGATTGGCACACAGGCAAAGTACACCACCCTTCACTACTTGCCAAATTCCTCTATGATCCTGGTTGAGTGACGATGATATGGCAACAATTGTTCATGGTTCATACTCCACACTGATCATCGTGTTGTTGTTGTTGTATAGCCTATAATGGACGATCTAAACCCTCGCATGTGATACACAGGGCGATGGGTCAAATGGTCCACATGCAACCGACATTGGAGGGGCTGCCACAACTACAGTGAATGTTAATGTCAAGTGTGTGCTCAAGGAAATCTTAAAAGTATTCATGGTGTTGATTATCATGATAGCACAATTGTGATGTAAATCTTTGTGGCAATGCGAGGATGCATTAAGCAATAAGCTGGTGGTGGGAAGCACCAATGAGCTCTCATTCTCTTGCGACAAATGATGGAACTCAACATGTGGGGGATGAGTATATGAGCGCAAGTTGGAAGGGTATTGAAAAGATGCACCATATTTCAATATTGGCAAACCTTTAATGACTTGATGAAAGTATTAACTGGCATTTAATGAGAGGCTAAATCTACTACAACTTAAATAATTTTGAGTCTAAATTGTTAGAAACTTTGGTATTGGTTAAATATGTAGAAAGTTACTCATTGTTTAAACCAAATATAAGCACTACAACCTCGAGGATTTAGAAAACCTCAAATACATGTTTCTAAAGAAGTTAAACTCAAAGACTTCAGATGACCAGAACCTGATTCATGTGAACTCAAAAAAAAAAAAGAAAAATACCTGATAAAAGGAGTAGGGTGGCTGAATTCCCATCTAACAACATTGCACCATTGGTTAAGCTTCAATGGCAAATCACGATGGCCCCTGATCCATTTTGAAAAATATGGATACATGACAGTCTCACTTGTTGGACGTATTGCAATAGGCACTTCCAACTCAGACTGTCCAGACTTGGTCACCCACGCAACCTGCAAGAAAGAACAATGGTGCATTGTCACATGGACATCAAGAATACAAAGTGTTGAGAACAAAAAAATGACTATGATAATCCAACAGATCCAACTTCAAGTGTCAGAAACCCTTAAAATTTATTATCAACACATGAATGCAACACTAAGCAGGCTACAACAAATACAGGATCTATAGTCAAACAGAACCACTCCTTACCCTATTTACAGATTAATTAAATATATGAAAAATGATCCTCTGCGCTTGTGCTATTATGCATCACAGCCAAACAAGCAATTGATGCTGGCATAAAAGTTTACTATTTATTGTGTCACAAAATATTATTGCCATCAAATGCAAAATTGGCATGACATAATAATTGCCAAACTCAAATATAAGGGTTTAGTTGTCCACTGCTACAAGACAATAACAATGTAAGAAAATGAAAACCTTAGCACTACTCACAAAGTCATATCTAGTATCCTTTTGCTTGTCTAGCTATTCTTAGACAGAAAAAAGGTTGAACATTAAAGATAAAGATTGACCACTTATCTAAGTGTAGAAAAAGATAACTACCCTTCAATTGTCATGTCTTTTCAAATATAACCGGCATCCACTACAATGTTACAATATACCATGTCGAGCTAGACATCCATGAGACTGAAAAGAAATTCCTTCCTGATCCCCCACCCCTTAACCACAGTACTACTATACCAAGATGCTCTTTTCTTACTTCCTCCTGCCTTCTCTCTTTCTTTCCGCTTTTCTCTATATTTCACCAATCCCTTGCCTATACTTTTGAAAAGAAACCTTCAATATTTTCACAACAAAAGAGCAAGGAAAGAACTGCAATTTTTATATAAAAAACGAAGTCAATTTCACTAGAGATATAGCTCCATAAAATAAGCTAGAGAAATTTACCTCAGGTGCAAAACCTTCAATATGATCCTTTTCCTTTTGAAGGACGTTTTCAGTAACGAATAGAGGGAAATAAGCATTCTTGATGTTCATCTTTTTTATTTCAGCATCAAAAAAAGTCTGCATGTAAGATACAATAAATTTCACACATTAAACAATAGAAACAAACAACATGCCACTGGTATTTATTGTGTCGATCATTAAAGGGCCTAAATTGGAAAACGATGTCTAAGACAAATAGATGCTAGAACATGAAACTAACTCTAACACATACTTGCAAGGCTTCCCAAATGGCCATTGTCCATGGTCTCAAGATGTAGCAACCAGATATGTCGTAGTACTCGATCATTTCGCTATTAACAACAACCTGACGGGAAAAAAGAATAGTGCCACGACGACGAAAACATACACGACAATACAAATTTTTATGCTCGCGTACACACCTCAGAGTACCATTCACCAAAATTCTCATCTTTCTTGTAGGTCAAACCGAGTCCAGTTTCTTTCTTCACCTCCTTCTTCTTCGGTGCTGATGAGAAAATTACAACAAATATACATTCAAAATTACATTGTTCAAAAAAAAAAAAAAACGTAGATACATGTCGTAGTAACACGTACTGTTCTTGGTGTTGGACTTAGTGGCCATGAATCTAGACAAGTAATTGCCCGACTTGGTGACCCCTGGAAGAAAAATGAAAGCAAACCTCAGAGACTTGTAACGCCAATCGGTGAGGCATAAGAGCACAGATCCGAAGATTACAAAGATATAGAGAAAGAAGGAGAGGTCGTCACCTCCGGTAGATGCTCGGCTTCGAGCTAAGAAGAGACCAGAGCGGAGCGCCTTGCCGAAGAGCTCCACGTTGCTGGCAAGCAAGGCAACGAGACAGGTAAACCCTAGGTCGCGATCGAGCTGATATTTTATACTCGGCCCAAATAAATCAAGTCCGTACGATTGAAAGAGAAAATGGGCCGAGACCCATCGCGGTCTCGACCTCCGTGGCTTTTTTACGCGTCTGCAATATTTTGGTCTAAATCTAATGCCCTGTGATATTTCTAATGGCCCAAATAGAACTTAATTGGGCCGGTCTCGTAATTGGACCACAAGGAGTTTTCGCCATTTGTTTCTCACGTGACTATCGGTCGCTTTGAACTTGTTTTTCCTTATTTTACTTTTCCATTTCCTTTTGAAGAAATCGGCCATCTCGAGGCTCAAGCGATGGGCGGCGGACGGCGGAGGCCCAGCAAAAACGGCGGCAGAGGCCGGGCACAAGCTGCCGGTGCAAATACTTTCTCTTACGGCCATGCAGGACTTCGGGGAAGACCCGGAGAAGGCTCTTCCGGTGGTCGGGCGAGGATGGATGGAGACCGACGGATGCGTGGCCGGGGGAACGCCTTCGGGTACGCCTACGCCCGCGCAGAGTCCTCCGGCGGAGGCGACCACCATAGACGCCCTATCTTTCTCTCTTCCTCCTGGGATGGCCCGCCTACTGAGGCCTTCGTGGATCCTAACCCATGCGTGCAACTTGAAGCTGAGATCCCTTCCTACGAGTACCATCCTTCGGTAGTCGGCAGTCTGGGGTTAGGATATCACGGGGAGGACGTGGATGCGGAGCAGGAGGATGGTGTAGACACGTTGGGCTTGGATTTGGAGATGATCGGGGGTGTTGGTTTAGGTTTCCACCATGGTGAAGAAGGAGGAGGAGGAGAGGAAGAGGAGGCGGAAGAAATTTTGGGGCTTGGATCTTTCTCAACTCCAGAGACCACAAAGAATGTGAGAAATGAAGGCTACTTGTCGATTGGAGGTGTTAGGATCTACACTGAGGACACTTCGTCACCAGAAGAGGAGATTGATTTGTCTAAGGATGACGACAGTGATGATGAGGATACAGATCAGGTTGAGGACGTAATGCTTGATCTTGTGGAGTCTTCTGATGATGAGGAGGATATGGAGGAGTCTTCGCAAGGAGATAGTGAAGAAGATGAAGAGGATGATTCTTCCTCCGAAGGAGATAGTTTGTCATCAGATAGTGATTCTGATATTGATGACGATGTTGCACAAGATTATTTGAAAGGAATTGGAGAAGATGTGGAATTATTGAATATTGACTTTCTTGAAGCTGCAAATTTGGATTCATCTGATGATGATGGTTTGCCAAAATCTGGGAAAAATCTTGGAAAGCATAGAACCAAGTTAACTACGATTGGTCTGATGAATTTATCTTCAGAATACGGCATGAAGAATCCCAAAGCAAAGAAACCAAAGGGGCACATGCGATATAGTACAAATGATTGGCCTGCAGCTGATGTTGGAGCATCGGCTGTTGAGGATTTCATATTTTTAAAAGACTCCAGGGCAGCATTGCGAAAAAAGAAGTCATCTTCTGATCTTTCACGATCATGGCCACGTGAATCTGTTATTAGAAGGAAAAGCAATGGTCCAGGTAGCACTTCTCCTTGATCTCTTGCTAGTGCGATAAGTTTAGTGCTAATTTTGGACTTTATTGTAGGGGGGAAAAAGAAGCATCGCAAAGAACTGGTTGCTGTGAAGCGTCGGCAACGCATGATCAATCGAGGTGTTGATCTCGATCAAATAAATTATGTGAGGCCGAGTTTTGTTTTTGCATTCAAATTTAGGGAACATAACAAATTTGTGGATTAATGTAGCCTTGAAATCATCATCATCATGTGTTTGTTTCGACTATTTGTGGTTTGAATCTCATCTTTTCATTGCACTCTATGTGAGGGTATATCATGGCCAAGGCTCATGAAAAATAGGCTCTATGAATCTTAAAGTAGCCTTAAACTGCAATAATTTTTTCGAAAATCACATTTCTGCCTTTATTTATATGATTTTGTGTTAATGGCACCGACGGGAGAAGTTTAGTAATCATCCCTTAAGGGAATAATAAAATTGCCCTCTGCTTATTTACTGAATTTATAACCAGTTAAAGAGTTGTGCTTTGTGTTATATTGTTCATATTGCGCAATGTCATATCCTCCTATTATTGATGTTCCATATCATGGATAGTTGACAATGTGATGGAGACAAATGGCAAACTCCATTAAAAGTTTACAAGTGCAGAAATAAAGATTCTAAAACTCCATTTTTAATTTGGCATGTCTTGGAAGATGAAAGTCCTACTTGGGAAATGATATAAAGTTCATCCATTCCTAAGAGTTGAAGTCAAAAGTCAGCACTAAATGATCAGCAATTCCCATATGTTTTAATTTATCATGCTTGGAAAATTGTAAGCACATTTATGAGTCTTTTTAATTTCCTATGTGTCTTTTATGAGTCCTTTGTGTTTTCAATCAGTCCATCTAGCATTTATATTCCTATATGACTTTATGAGTCCTTTGTGAGTCCTATTATAAATATATATACTTCTGTAATGCTGAGAGAAGGAATAGATATCAAAGTTTTCAGAGTTCTCTTTGGTTGTGTGATGCAATCTCCCTATGGTGTGATGCCTAGGAACACTTAGGTGTGATACCTAAATTTCTACCCTCTTCCTCCAATCCTTTACCACCTCAGTTGCTTCTTGTGCTACATCACAATGTCCATTTTATTTTTTGGCTCTCATGGTCAACTATAACATTACATAAGATTCATATATATGCCATTTTTTGAAACATTAATTCTGCTAAACAGATGATAATGTAGAAATAATGAACAACTGGCCTCATACATGTTTATATGCAGAAACTTAGACAGTTGGTGGTTAGTGATGTTGATATGTTCTCATTTCAACCGATGCATGCACGTGATTGTTCTCAGGTATGATTTGTTAGCTATTCTACTCATTCTAGTACACACAAGTGATCCTTCTCATTCTTCCTTTCTTCTGGGGAAGCATGTCCTTATCCATTTTGTTAATGCAAATTCATTTGTCAATGGACAAAGTCATGGTGTATTTGATTTTCTTCATCAGGTTCAGAGACTTGCATCCATATATCACCTGAAGAGCGGTTGTCAAGGCTCAGGCAAGAAAAGGTTGTTTTGTTATAGTTTTCAGTCCTCACTAATCATTAGATTCATTAGTATATTACTTTATTTCTTCATTGTAATATTATTGAGAAATGGTTTAATCCTCTAAGACATGTATTTGTCAGCGCCAGTGTTTGTTTCAGTTAATCTATCAGACATAAATAAAACATCAGACTGAGGCTATTATTTTCAGATTTGTGACGGTGAGCCGGACTGAGAAAACATGTCTTCCTTCCATAAGGGACAAAGTTCGGCTGGATAAGGTACTTGAGTAGAGATATTTGATAATACGTTTTGTTATATTTTGATATTCTGGTTGACAGATCTCCTTTGTATAGAGTTTATTGGGAAAATATACTTACTGGTAATGCTTTAGGACTCTTTTATGGATGATTGTGTTTTTGTCCGATGATGTTCTTGTTGTACTATTCAGTTGCTGGGCCTCAGTGTGGATGAAGTTGATGACTTTGTTGTTGGCCCACATGCCAAGACTGAGCCGTGGATAAGAACCACAGCAAAGGGGTCTATAACTCGCGAGCACCAGTCTGCTCCAGCAAAGCTAGCAAAGAAGTACGAACCAAAAGGAAGTGGGAAACGGTTTCAGAAGCAGCAGTATTCCAAACGACCTGTGTCATTTGTTTCCTCTGGAGTCATGCAAGATGGTACAGAGAAAGAGACCCCTTCCATGGATCCAGATACTACTACCACCACTTCGGGTGCAATGGTTACAAACACTAACTCAAGCATTGGTGCATTTGAGGTGCATACAAAAGGCTTTGGCTCAAGAATGATGGCCAAGATGGGATTTGTGGAAGGCTCTGGGTTGGGAAAGGAAGGACAAGGCATTGTTCAACCGATCGAAGTAGTACAGCGCCCCAAATCGCTTGGCCTCGGCATTCAATTTGAGGTCGAGACAAGCAACAGGAAAAACAATGGACAAGAAAAAACAGAGACAGCAGGAATCGGTGCCTTCGAGAAGCACACAAAAGGATTTGGGTCGAGGATGATGGCAAAGATGGGTTTTGTTCCTGGCATAGGCTTGGGGAGAGATGGCCAGGGGATCACCACCCCGTTAACCGCAGTCAAGTGGCCAAAGTCACGTGGATTAGGTGCCAAAACATCGTAACTGTTGCTGAACTACCAGTGTTTAATATCTATTCTAAAATGTAACTTTCACATTCTAGTCAGATAATAGTGCTGATTTATTTTATCGAGTACAATATTTGTTGGTCATATTATATTTTGTAGAGATTATACTATGCATCTGTGAACATGTTCTACTTGTTGCGTTCTAGTATATCTGTGGAACAATTTGCTGTTTCGTTCTATACTGGTGTTGTTTTTTTCCTTTTGGAATGGGTATAAGTAAATGCATTATTAGCTCATATATTAATCATTATCAGTTGATTGAGATGAAACTCACATTCTTTTGTTTACTTACATTCAAACATTCTGGTAAGGCTTGTTCTGCAACTTTATGTGGGAATTTACTAATGGAATTTTGTAGTTCAAAACGGAAGGTTCTATAATTTTTATAATTAAATTTATTTTCTCTTATTCTTATGTGATTTGGGCATAAGTTCGAGTCTTAAAAACAATTTTTTTCACAATATAGAATAAAATTACATACGATATAGCATTGGTAGGAGACAGGGCTGCCCTTTAATCGAATGCCACTTTAAGTGAGTTAGGCTACTTATGCGGCTCTTAATATGCCTGATAATAATTGTGCTTCCTTTCCATGGATTATTGATGAACTGTGCATAGAAGAGAATCCACGTAAATTCATTGAATTAGTAATGGTAGTGATGTGTGAGTTTGAACTCCTTCAGTAGCACCATAATTTCATCTTTCAGAATATGCACAAGGAACTTTTTTTTGCAACGTATGCAAAAATTCCACTCCAAATAAAAATGGATAATTCTTTTTGGGAAAAACAAAAGGATACCTAAAATGTGAATTGAGAGATCAATCAACGTTTGCATTAATATAGAATCATGCACCACAAGTTTTCATATACAACAACAGTCTTTTTGGGCATATCGCGATATCTACAGTGCTCTCACCAACACACTCACAAAAATAGGAAAGGGAACAAAAATAGAAGGGTCGTATAATCTGAGCTGCAACATTGACTTTGATTCTGAATGCATCACAATAAACTGAACAACATGACACGGAATCAAGATCCTTTCAAGACAATCTACAGCGTTTAATGACACAAGTATGCTCTTTCAGAAGTTTGCCTCATTTGCGATTTTAGCAAGGTTTACTGAAGGCATATCTTGATGTTGTGATGAGGGAACTGATGCATCCCAACCCCAAGAAACTTCAACTTCTTTGTCACCCAGACTCTTCTTTGTCGATTCCAGTACAGACTCTAACTCTGCTATGCGCTCCTGTTGCCTTGTATTTATTAATTCATACAATCTTCTCTCTAGTTCCTTTGCGGAGACGCCGCCCTGAACATTGTAGTAATCTTCTTGAGGGTCACCGTTTGAAGAACTTGAGCTCCCATAGGCTATCTGTATTTTGTTTTTCATTAATAAAGATATAGCATTTCGTTAAGAAGGATTTTAAATACGATGGATAGATTAGACAAAACAGAACATGTCTTCCTTGATTCAGAGTGCAATTAGGTTGATACTCCTCAGGATAACCCTTGTTAAAGAAATAGGCATGTATCATCAAAAACCTATCAGGTTTCGCATGTGCTAACTAATAAGTTATAGGTTATTCAGAAGGGAATTATATTGCACATTGATTTTCCAATTTCTCATGTTCCAGGAATAAACAAAGTTCAAACTGAAAATAATGTTTTGAATTTTTTACTAAGAAACTATGTATAATTGACTAAGCATGGACAACATCACAAAATAATAACTCAGACTATTTCCTGCCAGGAATCTTAACCATCATATGGAAAGAAAATTGAAAAAGAGAGAGAAGTTGAGCGTGATGGAAAAAAAAATGTGACGCTTATTATGATCACAGACGTATTTCTTGGCATATGTATAACTATACCTCAAGTTTTGCTTGTTCCGAGAGAGTCATGGAGTCATTTCCATCCAAGCTGAGCTGCAGCTGTTCTAGCTCAAATGCTAGCTCTGCTTCCATTTCATCCATACTCTGGTTCCTAATGTGATCATTCAAGTGTCGCGATTCCACAGTAGACTTCACTTCTTCCAGATGAAAATTTGGTCCATAATCTTGAAATGAGATATTGTTAAATTTACTAACAACCCCACTACAATTTGATGAAGAGGCAAATTCATGGCCTAGATTTAGGACGCTAGAAGCGGCGTGAGTATTTGCAACTTCACTTCTGATTTCTTTAAGCAGCATTTCCATTTGAAAATGGAGGTCTTTCATTCTGTTGAATTCAGTTTCCCACTTGGATAGGGCAAAAGCAATTCCAACTCCCATTCCTAGATTAAAAGACATCTCGGGCTTCCTACCTGGGTTAAGTATTAACATAGTTCTCGTCAGTGCAACAATAAACAGAATGTCATTCGTACAAAAATTGTTTCTCGCTCAAACTAAGACAAGGAATTCATTTTTTTCAATCAAGTTATATATTGATTGGAGGGAGGCAAAATGAATCTTGCACCAAACAGAATCACCAATATAGGCCAAGATACTTCAGTGAGCCTTAACTATGGAAACAGGTGAATATGAAGAACTAACTTTTTCTAAAGAAAGACTTTAGCTAGGCCACAGAGAGCTTATGCTGGTGTCGGTGGAGAACTGCATTAACTTAGCTGTCCATTATCCACATAGAAGATCAAAGCAATTCAAAATACTATATTTAGAGTTCATGCAAAGGATGGATCCAATTCATAATGTCCGAGCACTTCTAAATCTAAGTCAATAATTTCTCAAGGATAATTAGCAAAATGTTTTGACATGAAAATAATTGTCCTGGATCTAAAGAGATCAAAGTGGATAATAGTAACAAAACTATAGCATGCAATCACTTTTGATGTAGGCTTTTGTAGTAGAAAAAATTTATTTTGCATCTTTTGAGTATTTCAGTTTAGCAAGCTTGGATGGCAAAGAACACTTATAGGCTAAAAACTACGACTTCTCCTCAGTTTGAAGTCATCATTATATTTTTTTACTCAACTCAAGTCGAACAGCCTAAAATCTTGGCAACTGCAAGCACTCGGATTATGACTCAATAGACAGGCTAACATCTGATCCTTTGATCCAAATTTGACAAGAGATACTCAATTCAGATAATAAACAAGAAAAAAAAAATGAAATAGGACACTTGAAGGTTGCTGAGCACTGCAAATTTCTTTAGAAAAAGAAATCAGTATCTATGTGAAGAATTCTTGAGGAACTTCTAGGGATCACTTCTATCAGGTTTCATAGAAAGGGCAAGTTTTTGAAGGTTGCTGAGCAGGATTTGAAGCAATAACAATAAATCAAACATTCAAGCTGCAATTACAACCATGTAGGAACGACTCGATCTGCGCAACATACCTGCGACAGGCTCCACCGAACCAGCGTTTGCGTCTCCACCAACCTCATCCGCCACCTTGGAATCAAAAGACGCCGACTTTTCAACTCCATCCTCCTCCCGCGGCATCTCCTTCGCCTTCCTCCTCGAATGCCGACACCCTAGCAACGGCGCCCGAGGCGATCTCGGGCTGGCCTCCCCGCCGCCCGAACGCTTCTTGAAAGAAGAGAGATATCGAGAGAGGAACTTCCGCGAGGCGGACGCAACGGGGCAAAGGTCGCGCCTTGGCCGATCGACTCCGCCCAATTCGTCCGCCTGCTCCTCCGGCTCGCGCAGGCAATCCTCGATCCGCATCTTCCCCGCCTTACTACGCGCCTCAGTCACCCGACCTTCGGCGCCAGGTCTCGGGGCGGCGGCGCCACTCCCCTGCCTCGAGGAGTCCACCATGGATCGACGAGGTAGTGCGCTTTCCGGGAGCGGGACGGCGTCCTTTAGAAGCCAATAAAGCGCGTTCAAAGTTTTAAAGAAAGGGACAGATCACGAATCGCAGCGCAATCCGACGATCAACATGGCAGTTCCGATAGGAAAATGTCAGCGCACAGCTCTGATAGGAATTCGATAATGTATTATTAGAACGGTCCTTGGAGCGGATCCTTGTTTTCAAATTAAAGACTGATGGGAATTAGTTAATGATTAATCAAACATGCCGATTTAATTTAAGCACCCTGGAGTTTCATTTTTCAATTTGACCCCTAATTTTTATATGTGAAAAAAAAACTATTTTAATTTTGGCAATATATGTGAAATATCTATTTTGAAAATAATAAAGGAACAAATAGAACCATTTTAAATAGTCACTTTAGTCCCTAAACTTTTACAATAATTTTGAAAATTATTTTGGAGGTAGAAACTGTCATAATGCTTAATATTTGGAAGGATTGATAGTGGATTGGAAGTTCGACATGTTTGAATGAATCAAGAAATGTAAACGGCGGTGGAACTCGGAAATGCGGCGAGTCAAACAAAAGATTATGCAACATGTGAATTGTTTATTATGAATGGACATTTGAATTGTTTTATTTAAAATGAAAAAACTCATCCACAAATCGAATTGGAATTCTCGTAGAACATTCCCAAAAAAAAAAAAAAAAAGAGAGAGAGAAAAATCCTCCAAAATCCGATCAGTTTGAATCAGCACGAGAATATTATTCAAATGGAAGAGACAATCTTTTGTTGCCTATGTCGAGTTCCAGTTGAAGAAGAGTGATTCAAAGAGGGAAGCACCGAAATTCAAATCTCGACAATGATTTCCAAGGCGAAAAAGTGAGTTCTCTTCCTGAGCTTCGTTCTTCGACTACTTCTGGCGCAACAATTCGCTTTTCTACCTTGTGATTGGGATCCAAAGAGGAGAACCAAAAAAAAAACAAAGCTTGGCGATGAAATCGGCGATGAAAAGCGAATGATTATTACCTCCGAAATAGGTAAATTTCTGCTGGATGATCTTGATCTGAGAGAAATGAGCAAAACAATTGGCTCGGAAGGGTTCGATCCGCTGCGATTTAGAGAAGCAGATCAGGAATTGCGCTTTCTTCCAGCAGGCGAAGCGAGACGGAAGAGTACTGGAGCTGCTCGGAGACGAAGCCTCCTTTACAATTTACTCCGACGAGGTTACGGTGGACGCGCAGGACAGGATGCGCGGTGGATTCGCCGCCGGCGAGCGGCGATGGGGATGAGGGGACGACGACGGCGGCTGTCGCGAAAACCAGCCGCACGGCACCTCACCGACAATTTTAACCCCGAGTTCGACCGACGGTTATGATCCATTTACGTTTTCTATCAACCGTTCGATCTGGAATTTTGATGGGCCGTGGCTTACGGCCCGATTAGATTGAAGGAGTGCAATGGTTCGGATTCCGATCGAGTCCAAAACCGGACCCGTTTCATGTTCCTTTACCATGTTCGATTGCTAACCCAATTAAATCGGTTTAATATGTTTTTAATTGCACTTAATTTTGTCACAAACTGATTTGTTTTATAATTGGTTTTTATTCAAGGCACTCTCTCTAGAAAGTATGACATCCCAATCAATTGATAAGGTTGGATATAAAAAATTATGCATAGATAATTAGATATAAACTATACAAATTGAATAGCATCAAGTGAATTAGGTTAGTTAGACAAATAAAAAAATAATGTCATGTAGAATCAAAGTGGTAACTATTTTTTTTTTTAAAAAAAAAGAAAGACAAATAAACTAGCTTGTTGTTTTAATGTGACAACCTAATAAATTTATGCAAGAAAGAATAAGAGCAAGAGTCTTATTTTAGAATCAAATAAATAATTTCTAGAACTCGATGAATAAGCTCTCTCAAGAGAACAATGAACAAGAAGAGTAATCGAGAGCAAACATGAACCATCATAAAAGTTCAAAATAATAAGAGATTTTGAAGCCTAAATTGATCAAAGTCCTTAGCACTTTTATTGTGAACCTAATGAGTTCGGGCAAGCTTTGTGATCTAATCATGCAAATGATTGATCTAACGATAATTTAACAAACAACGCACGTGAAGTTTAAAATTGCTCAAATAGTATCATATATTTTCATATTTATCAAATAGCACACTTAATTCATTTTTTATCCCTCCCGCCAAACAAACTTGTATCACAGTGAAAATCCTAAACCTGATACTGAGAATTCAAATCTCAGTCCGTAGCGGCGTTGCAATCTCACCACAACGACTGTGGTGTTGAAATTTGAATTCTCAGCACCACAGTGGTGCTGGAATTTATAATCCCAAAGACCATTTAATTCTCGCGATCAAAGAATAGGATTCTAGTCCGTATTCTGATGAAATCTTGGGATTACAAATTCAATATATCGATCGTTGTGTTAGGATTACCGGCGTCGGTTTGTAGTCTTGAGATTTAAATTCTAGCTACCATCTGTAGCGTCCAGCCGATTTATGCGTCTTTGAGATTTGAATTACCGATCTGTGATGGTATAAATCTGTTTGGCGGGAAGGATAAAAAGAGAATTAAGTGTGTTATTTGATAAATATGAAAATATGGAATGCTATTTGAACAATTCTAAATTTTACGTGCGCTGTTTAATAAATCACCGTTGATCTAAGCAAATAAGACAAGTGAAAACCTATATAATTCATAGGATTTCTTCTTTTTAAAACGACTTTTTCAAAAAAGTCAACCACTTGTCCTCGTGCCAAGGATCGAAAAGTCAAATTTGATATTTGATTCACGTGCATAATTGTAGCAATATCTAGATGGAAAACAATGACAAATTCCAAATTGCAACTATGAAAAAACATTTACTAGTGGAGTAGGTGCGCTTTGTCCTTGTCGAAGTGTCACTATTTTAGCTTTTTCCTCATCGATGAGATGTTCATTCGATTTATTAAATTGTAAAAAATAAATACACGAAACTTCAATTATTATTATTATTATTGTCTTAATGATAATTGCATCATTTTTGTTCGTATTTAATGTATTTTTTCATTTTAAGGCAGTCAAATTTAAGTCTCTCGCTAGTTGTTACCAGTTGGTGGATTCACTGGATGTAACCAGAACGTTAACATCCAACCCGACGTTGGGACCCACATAACGTGATCAATCTGACGGTGGGGATTCTCCCACGTCACCAATCAAAATTCACCGCGCCGTTTCCACGGTCAGAAGTGGCGCGTGATCCCACCGTCCGGGACCCTTCCTAGTTCCTTCCTTCCTGTTTACAGTTGGATCTGAATCCGATGGTCCAGATTTCACCGCCTCTTCTTCTTGCCTTCTTCCTGCGGCCGCCTCTTTCCTCCGTATAAAGTAGGGCTGCAGAGCGGAATTCACTCACATGCCCAACGCCGCCGCAACCGCTGCTTCTTCTCGAGATCGTCGTCGTCGTCGTCGTCTAAGACTTGCCACGGGGATGCAGAAAGATGGGGAGGAAACAGTTGGCATCTAATCTCCTTCCTGCGAGAGGCGGCGCGCCGGACGGAACTCCCTGCGGGAGTTCTTCGAGGATTGAAAGTTTGAAAGATCTTTCTTTTGGTTGCCTTGGCGATGGAAGACTGCGGTGGCGGCGGCGTCCTCCAAGGCCGCTATGAGCTCGGCCGCGTCCTGGGCCGCGGTTCCTTCGGGAAAGTCCACCTCGCCCGCGACCTCTGCTCCGGGCGGAGCGTAGCGGTCAAGGTGGTGGACAAGGCGACCGTCGTCCGCGCAGGGATGATGGATCATCTAAAGCGCGAGATCTCCGCCATGCGGATGGTTCGGCACCCCAACGTGGTCGCGCTCCACGAGGTCATGGCCACCCGATCCAAGATCTACCTCGCGATGGAGCTCGTCCGCGGCGGCGAGCTCTTCGCCCGTGTCGCCCGCGGCGGCCGCCTCGGCGAGTCCGCAGCGCGCCGGTACTTTCGTCAGCTGATCTCCGCCGTCGATTTCTGCCACCGCCGCGGCGTCTACCACCGCGATCTCAAGCTGGAGAACCTCCTCCTCGACGAGAACGACGATCTCAAAGTCGCTGATTTTGGGCTCAGCGCACTGACCGACTCCGCTGGAGCAGATCGGCTCCTCCACACCTTGTGCGGCACGCCTGCGTACGTCGCCCCGGAGGTGCTCCTTCAAAGGGGCTACGACGGGGCCAAGACCGACGTGTGGGCCTGCGGCGTCATTCTCTTCGTCCTCCTCGCCGGATTCTTGCCGTTCCGAGACGACAACATCATGGCGATGTACAAAAAGATCTGCCGCGGGGATTTCCAGTGCCCGCCCTGGATTTCTCCCGGTGCCCGTCGCATCATCGTCAAGTTGCTCGACCCAAATCCCAACACCAGAATCACCCTCGCGAAGCTCATGGAGTCCTCGTGGTTCAACAAATCTGCCCCGCAGAAACCAGAACAGAGCAAGGAAGAACAGATGGTGGCGCATCTGGCGGAGGAGCCAGAAAAGTTGAACGCTTTCCACCTGATATCGTTCTCGGAGGGCTTCAACCTTTCTCCTCTGTTCGAAGGGGCAAGGAAAGAAGGGATGAGGTTCACGACGAAGGAGCCGGTGAGCAGCGTGGTGTCGAAGCTGGAGAGCGTAGCGGCGAGCACGTCGGGGAAGTTGCGGGTGACGAAGAGCGGCGCCAGCGGGGTGTGGATGGAGGGAGAGGACAAGGGGAGGGCGGGAAGGCTGACGATCGCCGCGCAATTCTTTGCGCTGGCGGAATCTGTGCTCGTGGTGGAGGTGAGGAAGGACGACGGCGACACGGTGGAGTACCAGAGGTTCTGCGCCGACGAGCTCCGGCCGGCGCTCGAAGACATCATGTGGTCGCCCAATCTCCATCCCATCGCTGCCCAATAAAGAATCCAAGTTCGTTTAATTTATAGTTAATTGTTTCTTTTCCAGTGGATTCGTGATAATAAATTTGGATTTTATTCTGATGATTCTTGTGAAAGGATCTTCTATCATCAAGATCAATAACGATTCTCTTGTTATTGATCATTATAATCGGACACAGCCAAAAACAACCTCAAGTTATTTCTGATGAACTATAAATTTATAGTTTTCTCTGGTTTAAACTTGAGAAACTCTGCAATTGTAAGTTTGGCATCGTACTGGTATTCCAGTTCCTGATGCCATTCCGAAATAAATTCTCTCTTAAACAGAATAAAATAGCTAATCCGCTTTAATTAGAGTTGATACAATCTTATAAGAAAACACTATTAATACTGAAAAATCAATGATTTATTAAACAGCGCACGTAAAATTTAGAATTATTCAAACAGTTTCTCATATTTTTATATTTATCAAATAGTGTATTTAATTCTCTTTTTAGTTTAGAATTATTCAAATAGTATCTCATATTTTTATATTTATCAAATAACGCATTTAATTTTCTTTTTTATCATACCAAACAGACATTATGATTATGATCTTTGAAATTTACAATTTTAGCGTCGTTGTGATGTTAAATTCTGATTAGATTATGTGGTATTATAATCCCAAAGATCATCATAGTGGTCTTTGGAATTATAATCTCAAAGCACATGATGGTGTTAATCTAATATCTTGCCACGGTGGGATTTGCAGTAGTGTTGGAATTTGAATTCCTAGTACCACATTTGAATGATTTAGAATTTCCATTGTGATGCAGGTCTATTTGGTGGAAGGAATAAAAAGAGAATTAAATGTGTTATTGGATAAATATGAAAGTATGAAACATTGTTTGGATAATTCTAAACTTCAGGTGCGTTGTTTGATAAATTGCTGTTGAAAAATCAAAGATTCAAATATGATACAACGAAAATACTCCTCACCAGGTGAAACCTAAGTCCATCAATATGGCAAGGTCAAGCCAGCAGTCAAATTGAAATGGAACTCAAATTTAGAACCGATCAAATTAAACACGAGTCGATTCAAGTCCATTCAAGTCGTGCTCAAACTCAGTTCGACAATTAAGTCAATACGCCTTCACGATTTCTCTTTCGGAAGCAACATCTCCATATCATATCTCAACGTCTTCAGATTTTCCTTCTATAAAAATATAATCCCCATAAAAGTACTTCTCTTCCTCTTAAAAAAGACACATTTTTCTCTTCCTATATAGAGCTAAGAGGAGAGGAATATGATGATTAAGTAATCTTTAATACTCTACTCTTTTTGCTCTATGCATTTTTTTTACTTTTCTCCACTTTTTGATTTTAACGTCAGAGGGATTTCAACGAGGCACCCTTTGACTCCCTTTTCAGTCGTTTTCTAGTTCTTTTAAGTCTGAACTACTCAAATCTTAGAACTAAAGAAAATCGACCTCCCGAAGACATGGGTGACATCCGGCACCTCCCAAACGTGTGGGTGACGTTCGACCTCTCGAACATGCAAATGATGCTCAACTTTCTGAAGGCGCGAATGAGGTTCGACTTCCTGAAGTGTAATCGATGCTCGACCTCTCTAAGGCACGGGTGACGCTCAACCTACTGAATGAGCACGTGACACCTGACCTCCTAAACACATGGTTGATGGCAAACCTTCCGAAGGTACGAATGAGGCTTGACCTCTCGAAGCACAATCAGTACCTGACCTTCCAAAGGCATGAATGATGCTTGACCTTATGAGGTACTATAAACCTACAAAGTTAGATCGATTTATTGAAGATCGGCCTCATCGACGATTGATCTCCTTAAAAACTGATCTGATCTATACTTAATTGGTCCATCTCATTCAGTGATCTCCGACGACTACATCAAGATATCTTGCTAATATCCGGATGATAAAGTCTCTACATTTAGGATAATCGATGAAAATATTAAATTTTCAAGTAAATACTAATAAAGTTTTAGATATTACCTTAACAAAGGGGACAAGATTTTTTTTACAGATTTGTTTCTTGTGAATTATCCTCAAGGCGAAGGAAATGATTCATTTCGTTTGAGGTGTAGGGCGCTGAAGGGATAGTTAATATGACGATTATATATATATATATATATATATATATTTTTAATAAATGAAAGAGCTTCGACCTGTTACTTCTACTTTAGTATCTCTTACACCTTCAATTTTAAAGAAAATCTTTTATTTAGTAAAAGGAAAAAAAATCAAATAGGATTTTCTGACAGGGAATTTAGTTTGTCGCAACCCTTTAATTCTAAAGAGAATCGATTTTTTTTGACAATTAAATTTATAAATTTTATGTGAATTATAGGTTGCGTGAGGGGTAGATTAAAGATATTTATGTTGTCGGGTAAAGCATGATGTTCTTACTACTCATAAGCAAAATTATACTTTGCATTGCTTGTGGCGATGGCAAATGAAAGATGTTGATGTTAATAAAGTTAGCTTCGCAGTGGTGCAACACATCAAAACCAGTACTAGTTTGGTTCGCTGTCTCTCTCTCCTCCCCATTGCATAAATTCATTAACACTAGCAAAGAAAACAAGAGGTAGAACCAATTATGTCCTTGTTCATGGAATTGAAGCATCTATTACTGCAGGTGTTACCATCGCCTGCCATGATGGTACAAGGCCACTCGCTGTGTATCCAAAATCACTTGGCCATGATTTCTGATAGCCTTTGGGCTATCAATTCAATGATCGTTATCCTCGAGATTAGAGTGTTGTATTACGAATTATATCCTTGGGGACGAAAGGAGGATGTGCCTAGAGAATTTGCAGATTGGACAATGGATGCGGCTGCAACAATTATAGATGTGGGAGAGTTGCTCCTTCAAATCTTGGATCGGGAAGCAAGCTTGCATCGTTCCATTATGGCCAACACCCAACAGATGCACTTTCGCCATAATATTCTAGTGGAGCTGAAAGAGATGTTGTTCAACTTGAATTCTCTTGTGCTCAGAGGATCTGCGATGGGTCTTCTGAGGGATCCAATGGAGTCCATGAATCCACTCCAAGAAGACTATTCGATTGTCCTAAAAAATGAAGTGGTGGGTAGGAAGGAAGATCTAGAGAAACTCATTGCAATCATTCAACAACAACAATTAATATCATTCGACAACAATGGCGATGATAGCAGCCCATTTGTGATCTTCATATTTGGCAAACCAGGGGTTGGGAAGACGACATTGGCACATATGATCTACCATCACACTTGGATTCGTCAACAATTTCATCATCGTATTTGGGTGGATCTACCCTTCGTTTCGACATTCAAGATGGTTAATATAGTTGGAAGAGAATTTGCAAGGTCCATAAACAATGAAGAATATTGCGATCAGAAATTACACCCGGAGCTGCCGCTACAAGCCATGTGGGAATATATCAATGAACAACTGGATGGAAGTAGATATTTGTTGGTGCTTCATTGTGAAAATTTGAATAGTTTGATGCAACGAGAGTGGGATGAGTTGAAGAACATCCTGCTGCGTGTGGGCGGGCCGGGGAGTGCAGTCTTGGTCATCCTCAAATCGTCAACAGAAAAATTAGTCAGTGATATGGGCTTTCTAAATGGGGTGAAGGATATTATAACATACAGTTTGAATCCCTTATCGAAGGATGCATCGCTGGAATTATTCAAGAGACACGCAGCAATGGCAATCCCCTCATTAAAGCTGCAGGACAAAGTTAACAAGTATGAGCTCATTCCATTTCCTAAGCAACTCTTCATGGACCGACCTTTTTTCGTGAAGATGGTCGGATGGTATTCTGCTCATGATATTCGGGCAGGACTCGCAGGTCCCATACTTCGTCTTCTAAAAGTTTATAGGCTCAGGGATATGCCACTTTTCTTAGTACGATTACAGCAATACCGTCTTCTACTCGATGCTGATACTCATACTGATTATTATAATGTCATCTTACACATGTTGACCGCTGAATGCCTCATACCGGCCGAAGGCCTCGCACCGGGTTGGATTGAGCTCTATGATAAATATCTCGAACAAATACATTCGACATGGCAATATTCACAATTCATGTTTGCAAGGATGGCTTACTTGCATATGAGGGTACCTGAAGATTCAACTACCATTCCAAGGCACTGTCGCTATTTGCGTTTGGAAATTAATCATAGAGCGAGACCATTTCGATTGCCGACCATGCCAGTCGAGGTGAGCGATAAACTGATAGCATTCATTCTACAAGAAGAAGAAGAAGAAGAAGATGAGGAAACCACACTTGGAGTTTACAAAAAAAGACGCACAAAAGCAGCAACTGCAGTATTAAAATTCCTCACCGAGATCTCGGTAAGATTTTTACATTTGCGTATTTTAGTTGTAGAAAGTAGTATGATTCAGAGGCTACCCAATGAAGTTAGCAAGTTGGTTAACTTGAGATACCTCCACCTTTCCAAGCTTAAGATTGAATCACTTCCCAAATCACTTTTTGAACTACCTAATTTGCGAATTTTAAGTTTGCTTCTGTGCCAAAAACTTCAAAAGATACCTGAAAGAATTTGTAAGCTTCAGAAATTGCAGATTTTGAAACTAGCTTATTGCACAAAGCTTCAACGGTTACCCAAATCTATTACTAGACTCAAAAACTTAGAAGAGCTCAATGTGGAAGGTTGTTGTTGGCTCAGCGAGCTACCAGAGGATTTGGTCAGTTTTAAATTGCTGAAAATCCTCCATGTCACAGGATGTGCATCCTTGTCTCAAATTCCTCGTGGGATCGATCAATTAATTGGCCTTCGTAAATTGTCAGGAATTTTTATCAGTGTCGATGGAGGTTTTGGGCTCGCACAGTTGCAAGCTTTAACAAATCTTCAAGAAATAAAATTACGAAGCCTAGAAACAGCAAAGGAGACTCCAACTGAAGTGTTGATGGGCCAACAAAGTTTGTTGGAATTATCATTGCATTGGGGTGGTGAAGAAGCAAATGAGAGTAGTTCTGAATCAGCAGCTGCACCAATGCAGGTACTCGAAGCTCTCCGACCCAACATGCATTTGAGAAAGCTAGAGATAATTTCTTATAAGGGATTGGAATTTCCTACTTGGATGAGTAGACAACAACTTGCTCGTTTCGATTCTTTATCTGAGGTCAAACTCATCAATCTCAGGAGGTGTACTACGTTACCTTCACTCGGTCAACTTCCTCGTCTCAAGGAGCTTGAGATAAGTGGCATGGATTTAGTAAAACAAATAGACCATACATTTTACAGCGATGACAAAATATTTCCTATGTTGAAAGAGCTCACTTTCTCGGAAATGCTTGCACTAGAGAAATGGTCTGTGCCGAAAAGAAAAAATGTTAAATTGTTTCCAGAGCTTCGACAATTGACACTGATTCAGTGCCCAAAACTCAAGGAAATAATAGATCTGCAAGGTATTTTAGGTATTACAATGAGAGTGCGGTTGAATAATGAAACAATATGGTCTGCTGAATTTTGCAGCTGGGAGAACCTTCAACACATTACAGAAATAGAGATAGTCGGATGCCAAGAACTAAGGTGTCTGCCACGAGGTATGCAAAGCCTGAATCAACTGACTGTGATGACAATTAATAGCTGCAACAATTTGGTGAAATTGGTAGCATTAGATTCACTTAGACGGTTGTATCTATATGCTTGTCCACGGTTAGAATTCAACTTAGAAGCATTTACAGAACTTGGGAGGATTACAATTAAAGGCTGTCCAAAAATGCAAATGTGAGTGTGATCGATCTTCATCTCCTCTGCTTCTATTCATATATACCAATGATAATTAATTATTGCTTCAATCGTATTAATTATTTATTCTCTTCTTCCTTATCATGTGTTTGACGAGAAAACTTAACAGTAATGTGAAAGATTGATTCCGCATATATGGCATTTAATTTGCTTAGTCATTAAATTTGCATGACTAATTAATAATTGCTAATCATTTCAGTTATGGTGATGCCTGGATGAAAAAAAGAGAGGAACGGTGGGCAAAAGAAGAATATCACAGTGCAAGTAGTTATCTATCTTTCCCAAATTAAAGCGGCCACAAAAAAGAAGAATAAAAGATTCTAATTGATGCAATCAGTCAATTTTACAATCAATATAAAAGAGATAAATCATGAAAAATATATTGTCCAATACAAAATTAACACGACAAGAAGACAAATATCTCGAAAGACTTGCAGCTCCGGAATTGATTCTTGTTTATCAGTATAATTTTACTACTGTGCTAATCACGAAGTAGTCCCGTGCGAATAGAATAAAAGATTCTAATAGACATTATATATATATATATATATATATATATATATATATATATATATATATTTGTTGTAAAATCCTCTATTTGTCCTGCATTATTAATCAAATACAAGTTATGGCTTGTGAACTTTTCCCCTCTTGATATTTTTTATGAAATTAACGTGTGATTGTTGTACTTTTTGGATGAATTTATGTGACTAATCAAATTGATTTATTAATATTTATCAATAATGATGTTTATCTATGAACTTAGTTGCTCGATTTAATTTGTTGGAGGTTTTGAAATTGATACTATCTCAATTTTCTAATCATTTATTTAATTTATAAATAATAGATTAAAATTAGATCGAGCCGATCATATAGATGAACCATTACAATAACATTTAGTGTATCTTTTTATTTTTTATTCGTAAACATGTTAACCTGTTTGAGCCGAGTTACTCGAAAGATTAGAATGTTAATATTTTCTATTTACTTAGTTGCATGAATTTATTGTCTAAAGTTTTTACGTTGGTGGTAGCCTTACTTATGATTATCGTGACGCATCCGAGTGTGTCGTATTAATTCGAATCCGATTAAAAGTGATTTAATCATCTTGGTTTTAAGTTAATAGGTTTGTGTTATTGGATGTGGATTAATGAATTTTGGATCCATATGTGTAGAACTCTTTAATCCGTACTGTTAGTATTGATGGATGTTAACGGATTTTGAGTTAACATTATATATAAGGTGTGATCTCCATAGGAGGGCGATGATTTTTGGCCGACTCTTTTTCTCCATCGGGCAGAGCATTCGAAGCCAACTCATTCGACCTGTGGAAGATCAAACCCTATGATGCTTCTTCCAACTTCAGATTCTTTCGACGATGCTAACTCCGGATTCAGGTGCTTTCGATTATGCTTTCGTTTTTTCGTTTTATTTTCATATACTTATTGTAGATCGTTTAACAAGATCCTGTGTACGGATCGTTTTATTTTCGTTTTTTGATTATATATGTGGAAGCACAATCCATTGAGAGATCCAAAAATCTATCATTTTAATCATATAACGTAATTTTTTATATTTAAATTTGTTTAATTTAAATATATAAAAAAATATTATATTTGTTTAAATTATTCATAATAAGTTAAAAATGAATGACCACACAAGGTTTTTTAAAAAATTTAATCAATGCTTTAATTAATAAAGATCATCATATATCACTGGTTGAGCTCGATAAAAAAAAAGTGAAGCTCAACTAGTTTTTGATACTTAAAATTAGATAAAATAAATGATTGTCTATGGGTTCATTAATGCTCATAAATGATTTATAGATAAATTTATTTATTAAGTTATCTATCTATAATTTAATTATAGCTTTATTTTTATTTTAATTTGTGGCTTAATGAAATAATTTATGTTCAAATAAAATTTTGTTTTAAAAAGAGTTGAAAAATAACGACAAATTTAGTTTAAAAAAAGGACAATTTCCCTTTTTTTACTTTTTATTTATTGAATTATCTTAAAACATGATATGATATTTTATGCCATCAAATAACGAGTGGAATAGATAAGATTAAATTAATTTATCAATCTTCAATGATTTATTAAATTAAATGGATAATAGCCTTCTTCGTGCGAAGTTATTTAAAAATTAATTTTTCTTTTATGAAAATCAATTTCTCTTATTAATTTGCTATGAACACATGATATCCACGTGAGCAAATCTAGAATTTTATATTGGGAGGTCATATACTAAAATATAATAATATTAATTAAAAAATAAATAAATAAAATTTTGGCAACACAATGTATCATAGTGAAAAATAATAATCACTTAAATTTTTTTTTTCTATCATATCTCACACAATATAATTCCTCCACAGACGAATCTAGTTGGTTAGCGTAAGCAAACTTTACATCAATGGATAAATGGTCAATCCCCCATAAATACGAGAGTATCATCCCTCCATGTGGTCAGTGGACTTTGGATCAAAAAGACTCTCCGCGATTTACCTCTCTTATGATGGTCCGGAGACAGATTGATAGGGGTCGTTAAGTTGACAGATCCCAACCTCACAAGATACTTCACGAAGTGTCAAGTTATCCATCTTAAACCAAAAGAACATTGAGAAGGCTATATCAAGACGCATGCCTAAATGCTCGGGCAATAATATCATGAGTCAAATAGGTGTATTAATTAGTAAAATTAAGTTGTGAGAGTGAGAATTGAAGAATATGTTTTCCATGACTAAGAAAAAGAGGTTTACAAGGGCGACTAAGTAGGAGTAGATGGATAGAGCTAGTGAGCAACTCCAAATTTAGGTTATCGTCGTCCCTTTTTATTTGTTATAAGAAATAGCAGTCAATTTATGGAGTAGATGCTAAAAAATATGAATAGCTACTATGCATTATAGCTGCTATTGAGCAGCTACTAACAAATGGTATTTTTGTATAAAATAACAGATGCAGAAGCGACCTTAATTAGAGTGGAGACAAACTCAAGAAAATACTAATAAACTTTCAGATATTCTGTCGTCAATGTGTATCTATAGAGAATGATCAGATGCCTTATTTTTTTATCAAGGGGGACAAGATTTTATTACCTCATCAGATTTGAAATTTGGTAAATCTCTACATTTGGGACAATTGAATTACCAGACACTTATTTTCTCTTTTTTTGTTTAAAAGGAAAAAAAAAACTTTAGCTTAACTGAGGGTTGATCCATTTGTGCTATTATTGCAATTTTGGTTGGTTAATCACTGGATTAGATGATTTTCTGTATGGATAGTGAGTTCTAACTAAGAAAAACTTTCGAGGCAAAGATGAATTTATCATAAGAATAAGAATATATCGCTAAGGAATGGCCATATGATGAGTTTATTGGAACACTAAATGGGAAGAATAGTAGTTACTTACATCATAAGCTTCATAGATCTGTTGAAACTGGGCACTGCAGTCAGTTACTCTCCTTACAAATGTCGGGATGATAGAGAAATTTTCGATCATCAATGACAACGTTGATAAAGTTTCAATAAAATTGAAAAGTTTGTCCTTTTTTCCCCCCTAAAGAAGTTGTAACAAAAACAAAATGGTAAATTATTAGAGTAAAAACAGAGTTTCTAGTCTTGTGTGCTTAGATGTCCATTCAAATCATAAATTATCAAGCCGATAATGCAGTATCTCGACAATCTTGATTTAAAAAACTAACAAAATCGAAAGATTAAGAACACATCCACCCTAAAGCAGCAGCGATACAACAAAATAATCAACAAAGTTCAACTTTGCCACAGACTCGAGAAAAAACAGTTCAAATCATAAGAGAGAATCCATTTTCGACCAATCTCATCACCGCATCTGAAAGAACTGAGAAATCCATGAACAAAAACAACAGATTGGAGCAGGCTAAGGTACCTGAAGCTGTGCGAGGTGTCGGAAAGCCTTCTAAACATTGAGACTATTTTTGCCAAATAAATACAAAGTAACTGTTTTATATTGCTCGAGTTAATATGCAAATTTCCTTTTATATGAATTGTATATATAGTTGTTCAGTGTGCATTGTTATATATTAATTTTGTGTTTTCTGAATTGCTCGAAGTATTTTACGAAATCTTTGATTCTCGGGGAATAGATTTAGTATCTGTGGAGACAGATGTATGTTTTATTTATATTGATTGTTTAAGTTCACATATATAAACTCACATAGTTTCTGATATTTTGCTTCAATAGGGTAAACTCACATGCTTTAAAGGAAAGCCCATTTTAATAAATGAAAAAGCTTCCACCAATTACTTTTGCTTTAGTAAAAGAAATAAAAAAAATGAAAGTAGAGAAAAAAAACTGAAGATATGAAAAATTTAAGTGACTTATAAGCCTTCAATTTTAAAGAAAGCCTTTTCTTTTAGTAAAATAAAAAGAAAAGAAATTAAAGGCGAAAAAAGAATATTTTGCTTTGCTTGTGGCGATGGCAAATGAAAGATGGTGATGGTAAGAAAGTTTGCTTCATGATGATGGTGTAGATATCAAAACTAATACTAATTTGGTTCGCTATCACTGTCTCCATCATTGCATAAACCCATTCACTAGCAAAGAAAATAAGAGGCAGAAGAAATTATGTTGGTGTTCCTGGAATTGAAGCATCTATTGTTGCAGGTGCTACCATCGCCTGCCATGATAGCACATGGTCGCTCGATGTGTATCCAAAACCACTTGGCCATGGTTTCTGATAGCCTTTGGGCTATTAATTCAATGATCGTTATTCCTGAGATGGGAGTGCTGTACAATGAATATTTGCAATCGAAGGAGGAGTTTGATCGGGTGCTAGATGTGCCTACAGAATTTTCAGATTGGGAGATAGATGTGGCTGCAGCAGTTATAGATGTGGGAGGGTTGCTCGGTCGAATCTTAGATTGGGACAACATCCAACAGGTGCACTTTCGCCATGTTATTCTAGTAGAGATGAAAGAGATATTGTGCAACTTAAATTCTCTTGTGCTCAGAGGATCTGCAATGGGTCTTCGAAGGGACCTCATGGGTTCCATGAATCCACTCCGAGAAGATTACTCGAGTATCCTAAAAAATGAGGTGGTGGGCAGAGAAGAAGATCTAGAGAAACTCATTGCAAGCTTTCAACGACGACTAGATGATAGCGATCCATTTGTGATTGTCATAGTTGGCGAGCAAGGGATCGGGAAGACGACCTTGGCACATATGATCTACCATCACACTTGGGTTCGTCAACAATTTCAACATCGCATTTGGATGGATCTACCCCACTTTCTGACATTCAAGATGATTAACATAATCGGAAAAGAATTTGCAAGGTCCTTAATCAACGAAGAAGAACATTGTGATCCGAAGTTACACCTAGAGTTGCCCCTACAAGCCATGTGGGAATATATTAACGAACAACTCGATGGAAGTAGATATTTGTTGGTGCTTCATTGTCAAGATTTGGCTAGTTTGATGCGACAAGAGTGGAATGAGTTGAAGAACATCCTGTTGCGGGTGGGCGGGCCGGGGAGTGTAGTCTTGATCGTTCACAAATCATCAACACATTTACAATTAGCAAGTGATATAAGTTTTCTAAATGAGGCGACGGATATTAGAACATACTGCTTGAATCCCTTATCGGAGGATGCAAGGATGGAATTATTCAAGAGACACGCAGCGACGGCCTTCCCATTGAAGAACGATGAGCTCATTCCGTTTGCTAAGCAACACTTCCAAAACTTGATCGGTCAACCTTTTGGGGCAAAGTTTTTTGGATCGTTAAGCCATAATATTCAGGCAACACTTCCAGGTCCTTTGCCTGCTATACCAGAATCAATTTATATGCTGGGGAATTTGTCAGTATTCGACGTACGATTACTCCAATACGCTCACCTACTGGATGCAGAAACTGATAACGATTACGATGTCATCTTGGATATGTTAACCGCTGAATATCACCTGCCAACTGAAGGCCTTGCACCGGGTTGGACTGAGACCTATGATAGCTTCCTTGAGCAAATATATATAACATGGGAATTATCAAAATGCCTGTTTCCAAGGATGATCTACTTGCATATGAAGGTTCCCGAAGATTCAACTACTGCTGTTCCAAAGCGCTGTCGCTATTTATGTTTGGAAATTAATCATAGAGCAATGCCATTTCGATTGCCTACCATACCAGTTGAGGTGAGCGATAAGTTGATAGCATTGATTTTACAAGAAGAGGAAACGACACTCGAAGTTTACGAAAACATACACACGGAAGCAACAACTACAATATCAAAGTTCCTCAGCAAGATATTGGTAAGACTCATCCATTTGCGTATATTAGTTGTAAAAAGTAGTATAATTCAGAGGCTACCCAGTGAAGTTAACAAGTTGGTTAACTTGAAATACCTTCACCTTTCGAATCTTAAGATGGAATTACTTCCCAAATCACTTTTTGAACTATTTAATTTGCGAATTTTAAGTTTGCTTCGCTGCCAAAAACTTCAAAGGATATCTGAAGGGATCCGTAAGCTTAAGAAATTGCAGATTTTGAAACTCACTTATTGCACAAAGCTTCAACAGTTACCCAAATCTATAACAGGACTCAAATACTTAGAAGAGCTTAATGTGGAAGGTTATTGTTGGCTCAGCAAGCTACCAGAAGATTTGATCAGTTTTAAATCACTGAGAGTCCTCGACATCGTAGGATGTGCATCTTTGTCTCAAATTCCTGGTGGGATAGAGCAATTAATTGGTCTTCGTAAGTTGTTAGAAATATTTGCTAGTGTCGATGGAGGTTTTGGACTTTCACAGTTGCAAACTTTAACAAATCTTCGGGAAATAGGATTACGAAACTTAGAACGAGCAAAGGAGACTCAAACTGAAGTGTTGATGGGCCAACAAAATCTTTGGGATTTGTCATTGCATTGGAGTGTTGAAGATGCAAATGAGAGTTCTGAATCAGCTACATCAATGCAGGTACTACTCGAAGCTTTCCGACCGAACTTGCATTTGCAAAGGCTAGAGATCATTTCTTATGAGGGAGTGGAATTCCCTACTTGGATGAGCAAACAACAACTTGCTCATTTCGTTTCTTTAGTCGAAGTCAGACTCTTTGATCTCAGAAGCTGTGTTAGACTACCATCACTCGGTCAACTTCCTAATTTCATCAAACTCGAAGTAAGTCGCATGGATTTGATAACAAACATAGACGATACATTTTACGGTGATGGCGACGTATTTCCTATGTTGGCAGAGCTAACTTTCTCAGAAATGCTTGCACTGGAGAAATGGTCTGTGCCCAAAAGAAAGAATGCTAAATTTTTTCCAGAACTGGAAGAATTGATACTGATTCAATGTCCAAAACTCAAGGAAATAGATCTGCTATGTTATTCTAATTTTACAATGAGAGTGTGGTTGAACAATAAGACAATATGGTCGGTTGAATTTTGCAATTGGGACAACCTCCGATATATTAGAGATATAGAGATAGTCGGATGCCAAGAGCTAAGATGGTTGCCACATGGTATGCAAAGATTGAAGCATCTGACCGAAATGACAATTAATAGCTGCAACAATTTGACGAATTTGATAGCATTGGATTCACTTCGATCATTGTATCTATATGCCTGTCCTATGCTAGAATTCAACCTCGAAGCATTTCCAAAACTTTCTCAATTGAAAATTAAAAGCTGTCCAAAGATACAAATGTGAGTATGATATCTTCGTCTTCTAGTATATTCATTTAATTATTCCTATATTCAATCAATCTAATTATTTATTCTCTTTTAATTTCCCTTGTTTGTTCTACCTATTAGTTGTTAGTCATCGTCAGTGAATAAACTTTATTTTTAGATAAATAAACACTAACTGACTTGTATGATTAATTATAATACAATATGTTTGACAAGAAAACTAAACAGTATTAAAAAAAATTGATTTCACTTGCCATTTCCTTAGCCATTAGACATATCGAAATAAAAAAATAAGAAATTATGAAATTTATTTATTCTTTGATTGTATTTGGAAGTTTGACTATCGAATTGAAGCTGCCTGCAAAGGTTGAAAATGACAACAACAAAAAAAACTCAAGATTCATATCCTTGACTAATGTTATCAAGGCAAATTACATTGCATGACTAATAATTGCTTATCATTTCAGTGATCATGAAAACTGAAGGGAGGGAAAAAAAAACATGAAGAACTATACCGCGGCTTGACCTCGATCGGAGCAGCTACAAAGAAGAAGAATATGACAATGTAAATAGTTTTCTTGACCAAAAATAATTCTCTAGACATGTTGCTAGCAACAATCAACTTGGAATGACGGCACAAGAAGAACAGGAACGTTGCATCTTCTTGGCGTGCTTTAATTTGATTAATGCATGATTTAGTCATTTTTAATTATTATGTGAACTATATGCGTTAATTTGTTATGAAATCTTTATTTGTCCTGTATCATTAATCAGGTACAAATTACGGCTTATAAACTATTTCATTCATGAGATATTTTTTTGATGAATTCATGCAACTGATAAATAAATTCTACTTATTAATGTTTAGCGACAATATAAAACTCCTTGCGTATAGTTAACAATGTCTATGAACTTAAACAGTTGCTCGATTTGTTGGATGTTTTAAAAATATATTTAAAATGTATTCATTATTGTTGATATTATCTTAAATTTATATTTTTCTTTGTAAACCGTGCATGTTGATGAATTTATATAAGCCGCGAAAGATTAAAATGTTTTTTGAGGCTTCCCAATTATTTGATATTTTATGTTTATTTAGGTGCATGAATTTATTTTCTAAAGTTTTATTTATTAAATCAATGGTTTAATTTAATAGATCATCATGCTGAGCTCGATAAAAAAAGTAAAGCTCAATTAGCTTTTCAATGAACAAACTTAAAAACTACAGTTCTTGTGCAGAATTGTCTACGGGTTCAATACTACTCATCAATAATTAATAAATAAATTTATTTATTCATTTATCTCTATCTAAAATTTAATTATAGCCTTGTTTTATATAAATAGTATAATAAATATTTTATAAATTATACTATTTGTCATATATTAAAGATAAGAATTAATGAATTTCATTTATTGAAGTTTTTAAATAGAATAATAACTCTTGTTGAGCTCTAACAAATAAGTTTAAACTCCGAAGAAATATAAATACAGTAATTTCGTCGTACTTCCATCCGATTCTTTACAACTCCAAATATTAATGAATTTCTTTCTCTTATGTCTTTGAAACAAAAGATAATTACATTCGTTTTTAATATTTTTCACCATCGATCTTTTGATGATGGTGAAAAAAGACATAAATCATGTAGAGGGACTCTTGTGTCCCAATCAAAGAAAAATTGTTAATAAGATATTTGATTTTATCCTTCATTTATGAAAGTAAAACCCTTCCTTTCCAGTAAATATACTTTAAACTTGGTTTAGAGACGTTTGAAATTAAGGAGAGAGAAAATAAAGAGAGAAAGTGAACGAAAAAAAAAAGATTAACAATTTTCAAACCTATTCTATTAAATTGATAATAAAAAACGATTTGAAATACATAAATTATCCTATTTGTTTATTAATAAAACGTTCCTCTGCGCTTGCAACTAATGGCTAGAAAACTGTGATTTAATAATTTAAAATGTAGGATATGTAATTTATATATTTAGAAAACTTATATAGTTGGTTTAGTAAATTATTGCTTTTCTTTTTATCATGATAATATTTATCCATCTCTCCGCGAAAAGAATAACTTGCCATTGGAAATTAGTAAATTTCAGCTAGATGAATTTAATCAATTTTTAGTAATATATATATATTGACATCAGAGTTCGGCCGCTCCGAGATCGAATTTCGATCGGATTGCAACCGCAGGACGATCATACTCCAATCCCGACTGAATTTCGGTCGGAATCAACCACAACTGCAGCTGCAACGCTAGCGGCCGCAATTCGGTCGGAATCAGCCGTGATTGCAGCCATTGGCGGTCGCAGCTCTGGAGACCGCAATTCGGTAGGAATTCGATAGTGGTTCTGTCGGCCGATCGATTAGTCGCCGGCGATGACGACGACGATGACCCGACGGATTCGAGCGTTGGCTATGGTGCGTATTCGGCGAAGAAGAAGATGACAAAATCACTGTGCATTTTTTATTACCGTACATTTTCTTTTGATCGGACGATAAAAAATGAGTTGCACACGACTACACGAGTCATGCATGGATCGTCGCGCAGCGTATCAAAAATATATAAAACTGTTTAGACACGAGTCTTAGTAGATCGATGAAAGAAGAAAGAGGATCAAGGAGTCATGGTTCCGATCTTCATTAATGTGTTGCTTTCTTTTCCATTCTGTTGTTATGCCGTCGGCTACTTATCTGTCTTCTCGACCTGAATGGTGGTTCGGATGACCACGCGACGATCAAGTGTACGACGAGCTAGCTCCTGAAGCAGGCGGAGGAAGCTGCCGAAGAGAAAACGTTGCCACCCCTGTCCCTTCCCTGGGATGGGCCAGTTTTTACTGTCTCCGCTGCGAGTAATCTTTCTTTCCGCCGTAAATGATTGACATTTTCTCCATGGTAACACGAATTGACATTGCTTATTCATCACAATTCACAGTCGATCAAAGCGCCACAAGAAGCGGTACTTCCCTACAGCATCCCTCGTTGCTTGTTTCTGTACTGTCTCTATTAATTGTTTATCTTAATCTAAGAATTTGTTCGCTTTCATGTTGCATGGAATTGTTTGATAAAGATTTGGTACCTTTTCTTATTGATTTTTTAAGAACACCTTAGCATGAGCATATCCATGGTGTCTTAATTTGCATTTTTTGCCAAAAAAAAAAAAAAAAAAAAAATCAAGTTTTTTCCGAAATTGTATTGGAAGTCGGGACCAGAAAATTGAATGAAGAGGAAGGTTAGGAGGTAAGGTAGCCGCATGACGTTTCATCCTTGAATCATCGCCAAACCCTGTTACACTACATCACCTTAGCATGGCACCCCAACGTAGTCGCGCTCCACGAGGTAATGGCCGCCCGATCCAAAAATGTTGAGTCGCCGCCGCATTAAAGTTCTCCACGATTATTCCCGAGGAAGGAAATAAATCATAATCTCAATTGATAAATATAATGGTAAAAAGTACTTGAGAGTTTAAGATAATGAACTCTTCGGAAAATTGATCTTTGCATACTATACATAATCATTTTTGTACTTACTAATTGAGTTAGTGCCGAAAGCTATAGACACCCGATCCAAGATTTACCTCACAATGGAGCTTGTCCACATATTGCAGGCCTCGTGACCTTTCACGAGGCTAAATAAGCAGTAGCCTCAGGCTCATCTCGATCGAGAAGGGACTCATAATTTTTTTATTTAATCTTATATTATGGAAAAAAAAAATTAAAGTGTCTTATTTTAATTTTTAAAATATTATGAGTTTTTTTTTATATTATCAAAAAAAAAATAGAATGGTCATAGCCGCTTCCTCTTTCGTGAATGTTTTTCTACCTCTTTGGCTTCCGTCATCGACTTTTTCTTTTTCTCTATTTTTATATCTATAATCTTACAATTTTCTCTAGTCATCATCATGTTGCTGGTGTTATCACTATCATCGACTCATCGTCATCGCTCACCGTACTACCATAGTTGCTCCATTGCTAGCATCGTCGTCGCAGACAAAATCGATAATTGAGGTGAAATTTTCATATACTTTGGTATCAATTTCATTTTAATTTGTAGATATATGTTTCAGTATTTGATTTATAAATCATATTTGTATCGATGTAATATCTGACATCGAAGAATTACTAGTCATTTGTTATTTACAGAAATTTTGGGATAAACTGTTCGAGAGAGAGAGAGAAAGTCATATTATTGTCTCATGCACCACAGCATCAATAATATTAGCATATTGATATTATCATTGTGTCAATTATATTAGATATACTAGAATAACTAGAATTTCTTAATCATTTTGTATTACTTTGATAGTCAAATTATATTTAGATTAGGATTTAGGATAACATGAAGTGTAATCTCTTATTGTAGTCCTTATTTTTTTTAATTTGCTTGTATATTTTGAATAGAAGATTAAAACTATTTTATATCATCATATCTCTTGTTCATACTTTTCATTTTTTTTCTAGATAAAATATAATGAAATATTAAATTTTAAAATTGATTGTAAACAAAGTCTAAAAGACTTAAAATAGAGGCGTTTGCTTCAGAGTAAAATTTTAACCTTAATTGTATCATCATATAATAAGATTGTGAAATTCAAGCTCCTATCTAATTCATTTTGTTTTTAATTTTGAATTTAAAATGCAAGGTATTAAAGTGTGTATTATTGGAATTTATGGTATCGTTTTTTTTTTGTTTTGAATCGTAATGTTCAATTGAAAAAATGAATTGAATTGGTTGAAATAATGATTTATGATGATCTAGGAAGTAGATTTAATTATTACTCTATTTAGATGAATTCATATACACAGATTAATTTTTTTTAAATTATACACAGTCTATTTTTTTAAATTACATAGATTATTTATGATTTCAATAATGAAGTAGATATTTTTTTTTGAATATATAGAACTATATATGGTTAAATGAGAAATTTCGAATTAATATCATTATGAATTATTGAGTTATAACTTATATATTCATTTTTAGTAACTTATAGGTATAATCAAAGAATATTTAAAATGACTGTTAAATATCTATCTAGAGCTCAAAAGAGAAAAATGAAACAAAAGGAGACATTAATTCAAAGTCAAGTCGGTGATATTAACAAATATTTTAGAAGAAGTAGCAGAATAGAAAAAGAAAAATTAAGAGATAATTTGGTGATTGAAGAACAAAGTCACTATGAAAATAAAAAATTGATTGAGGTTATCAATTTGATTAAGTCGAATGAGAACTTAAAAGAAGACTTTTAACATAAAAATAAATAAATTTGACTTTGAATTTGGAGGTCCTGAAAATTAAAATAACATCGGTCAAAAATTAAGAAATTACTTAAGTAGAAATGGATCAAAAAATAATAGATGATTTTTTATTTTCTAAGGATAATAACAATCGACATTTCCATTCATCACATTATATATGAATTATGACAAATAGATAAACATTAGATAGAAAATGATTTATATATTCTATTTCATTGGATAAAATATTTTTCTTCTATTGTAGGTTGTTCAAGACTGAATAAATGATAAATAGAATGAGGAATTTGATTAATGATAGATACAAAGATTGACATATCATGCATAAAAGTCTTAAACATCATGAAATTATTAAATACCATATGGATTGCATGATTGCTCGAGTTAAATTAGAAAATAAGTTGAAAAAAAAATCAAACAATCGATTACAATAAAATTTCAAATCAATAAAAAATTATAACATTAGAGGTAAATATTAACAAGAATAATTTTCATTGTGAAAATACTTATCGAAAATACTTTTGACTTTTCAAGGAGATGATGATAAATCTTATGTCGAGAATAATAGATTATTTTTGCAATGGGCGATAAGGTTAATAAATTAAGTTTCAATAAAATTGAAAATTTTGTCCTTTTTTTTCCCAAAGAAATTGTAACAAAAATAAAATGATAAATTATCAGAGTAAAAACAGAGTTTCCAACCTTGTGTGCTTAGATGTCCATTCAAATCATAAATTATCAAGCCGAGAATGCAGTATATCTCGAAAACGTTGATGTAAAAAAACCAACAGTGGCCCATAGCTCATGACCATGTCATTCACTCAAGATTTTTATCTACATATTTTCATATCCATAGCTGTGACACCATTGTTAGAGGGGAAGCATGTTATGTAAATAAAGCCCACTTTAATAAATGAAAGAGCTTCGATCAATTACTTTTACTTTAGTAAAAGAAATAGAAAAGGAAAGTACAGAAAAAACTAAAGAGGTCAAAGATTTAAGTATCTTGCAAGCCTTCAATTTTAAGAAAACCCTTTACTCCAGTAAAGGAAACAGAAATCTGACTAGGATTTTAATTTGTCACAACCCTTTAATTCTAAAAAAAATTGATTTTTCCATTGACAATTAAATTTATGAATTTTAAGTGGATTATAGGTTGCGTGATGGGTAGATTAAGGATATTTATATTGCGGGGTGAAGCATGATTTTTATGCTGCTCGATGAGCAAAATTATACTTTGCTTTGCTTGTGGCGATGCCAAATGAAAGATGCTGATGTCAAGAAAGTTTGCTTCGTGGTGGTGTACATATCAGAACTAGTACTAGTTTGGTTCGCTATCACGTACTCTCTCCGCCATTGCATAATCTCATTCACTCTAGCAAAGAAAATAAGAGGTAGAAAAAATATGTTTGTGTTCGTGGAATTGAAGCATCTATTGCTGGAGGTGCTACCATCGCCTACCATGATTGCACAAGCTCGCTCGTTGTGTATCCAAAACCACTTGACCATGGTTTCTGATAGCCTTTGGGCTATCAATTCAATGATGCTTATCCCCGAGATGAAAGTGTTATATAAAGAGGGCTTGTCCGAGAATGAGATGTTGGTCAAGGAGCTTGAGGAGTTGAATCGGGCGTTAGATGTGCCTACAGAATTTGCAGATTGGGCAATAGATGTGCTTGTAGCAGTTATAGATGTGGGAGAGTTGCTCAGTCGAATATTGGATCGAGAAGCAAGTTTGCATCGTTCAATTGTGGGCAACATCCAACAAATGCACTTTCGCGATGTTATTTTAGCGGAGCTAAACAAGATGTTGTGCAATCTGAATTCTCTTGTGCTCAGAGGATCTGCAATGGGTCTTCGGAGGGATCCCATGGAGTCCATGAACCCACTCCAAGAAGATTACTCTATTGTCCTAAAAAATGAGGTGGTGGGCAGAGAGGAAGATCTAGAGGAACTCACTGCAATCATTCAACAACGACAACAAGTACCATCCAACAATAATGGCAATGATAGTGATCCATTTGTGATTGTCATATATGGCGAGCAAGGGGTTGGAAAGACGACTTTGGCACGTATGATCTACCATCACACTTGGATTCGTCAACAATTTTATCATCGTATTTGGGTGGATCTACCCTCCATTTCGCCATTCAAGATGAATAATATAATTGGAAAAGAATTTGCAAGGTCCATAAACAATGAAGAATATTGTGATCAGAAATTACACCCAGAGCTGCCGCTACAAGCCATGTGGGAATATATCAATGAACAACTGGATGGAAGTAGATATTTGTTGGTGCTTCATTGTGAAAATTTGAATAGTTTGATGCAACGAGAGTGGGATGAGTTGAAGAACATCCTGTTGCGTGTCGGCGGGCCGGGGAGTGGAGTCATGGTCATCCTCAAATCATCAACAGAAGAATTAGGAAGTGATATGGGTTTTCTAAATGGGGTGAAGGATATTACAACATACTGCTTGAATCCCTTATCGGAGGATGCATCGCTTGAATTATTCAAGAGACATGTAGCAACGACAATCCCCCCGTTAAAGCCGGACAAATCAGAGAATGATGAGCTCATTCCTTTTTACGCGAAGATTCTTGGATGGTTAGATCATAATATTCGGCCAACCCTTGAAGGTCCCTTGCTTGATTTTCTAAAACATTTTTATGGGCTTAGGGATATGCCACTTTACCTAGTACGAGAACGCCAATATAGTCATCTACTTGATGTTGATGCTCATATTGATTATTCTGATGTTTGCCTACGCATGTTGACCGCTGAATGCCTCCTACCATCTGAAGGGTACCAACAAGGTTGGATTGAGCGATATTATGATAAATTTTTTGAACAACAACGTAAGATATGGCAATTTTCAAAATTCATGTTTCCAAGGATGGCTTACTTGCATACCAAGGTTCCGGAAGATACAACTACTATTCCAGGGAGTTGTCGCTATTTGTGTTTGAAAATAAATTATAGAGCGATACCATTTCGACTGCCGACCATACCACTTGAGGTGAGCGATAAGCTTATAGCATTCATTCTACAAGAAGAAAAAGAAGATGAGGAAACCACACTTGGAGTTTACGAAAAAAGACGCACGGAAGCAGCAATTGCAATATTAAAATTCCTCACCAAGATGTCTGAAAGACTCGTACATTTGCGTATATTAGTTGTAGAAAGCAGTATGATTCAGAGGCTACCCAGTGAAGTTAGCAAGTTGATTAACTTGAGATACCTCCAACTTTTTGAGCTGAAGATGGAATTACTTCCCAAATCGCTTTTTGAACTACCTAATTTGCGAATTTTATGTTTGATTCGCTGCCAAAAACTTCAAAAGATACCTGAAGGAATCGGTAAGCTTAAGAAATTACATATTTTGGAACTATCTTATTGCACAAAGCTTCAGCGGTTACCCAAATCCATAACTACACTCACAAACTTAGAAGCACTTAATGTGCATGGTTGTTGTTGGCTCAAAGAGCTACCAGAGAATTTGATCGGTTTTAAATCGCTGAAAATCCTCAACGTCACGGAATGTGCATCCTTGTCTCAAATTCCCCGTGGGATCCAGCAATTAATTGGCCTCCGTGATTTATTAGGAATATTTATTGGTGTCGATAGAGGTTTTGTGCTTTCACAGTTGCAAGCTTTAACAAATCTTCAGGAAATAAAATTACAAAACCTAGAAGCAGCAAAGGAGACTCAAACTGAAATGTTGATGGGCCAACAAAGTCTGATGAATTTGTCATTGCATTGGGGTGGTGAAGAAGCAAATGAGAGTTCTGAATCCGCAGCTGCACCACTGCAGGTACTCGAAGCTCTCCGACCCAACGTGCATTTGAGAAGGCTAGAGATCATTTCTTATAAGGGAACGGAATTCCCTACTTGGCTGAGTAAACAACAACTTGCTCGTTTTGATTCTTTATCTGATGTCAAACTCATCAATCTCAGGAGGTGTGCTACATTACCATCACTCGGTCAACTTCCTCATCTCGAGGAGCTTGAGATAAGTGGCATGGATTTAATAAAACAAATAGACGATACATTTTACGGTGACGGTGACATATTTCCTAACTTGAAAAGGCTCACTTTCTCGGAAATGCTTGCACTAGAGAAGTGGTATGTGCCGAAAAGAAAAAATGTTGAATTGTGTCCAAGGCTTGAAATTTTGACACTGATTCAGTGTCCAAAACTCAAGGAAATAGATCTGTTATGTGATTCTGATTTTACAATGAGAGTTTGGTTGAATAGTAAGATAATATGGTCTGTTGAATTTTACAATTGGTACAACCTCCAATGAATTAGAGAAATAGAGATAATAGGGTGTCAAGAATTAAAGTGTCTGTCACAGGGTATGCAAAGCTTGAAGCGTCTGACCAAAATGATAATTAACAGCTGCAACAATTTGACGACTTTGGTAACATTGGATTCACTTGAAGTCTTGCACATATATGCTTGCCCAATGCTAAAATTCAACCTAGAAGTATTTGCAAAACTTTCTCAATTGAAAATTAAAGACTGTCCAAAGATGCAAATGTGAGTGTGATCTTCATCTCCTAGTAGATTTATTTAATTACTCCTTTGCTTCTATTCACCAACCATAATATTGTTTCAATCACACTAGTTATTTTTTCTCTTCGTCCTTATTTGTTTTACCTATTAGGTACGTTACTTACCATTACTGCATAAATTTATTTACTTTGATAATTAAACAAAAATTAACTAACTTGTATGATTAATAACATAATGTGTTTGACAAGAAAACTTAACAATAACGTGATTCTGCCTACGATTTGCTTAGCTATTGGATATATTGAAATTTTTAAAAAAAATGGGAAATTATAAAATTTATTTGTTCTTTTATTGTATTTGGAAGTTTGACAATCAAAGTATTGCGGCAAAAGTTAGAAATGATATTAAAAAAACTCAAATCGAGATTCATATCCTCAATTAATGTTATCGAGGCAAATTATATTGCATGGCTAATAATTCCTCATCATTTCAGTTATCATGATGCCTGGACAAAAAAAAACGAGGAAAATGAGAAACTAAAACAGGCTTGGACTTGAGGCAGCGAAAGTTAACCCCCGACTATAGTGTAGTAGAAAAGGTATCCATATTGAAGTTCATGTATTTTTGAATCGATCCCAATTACGGTGTATTTATGGATTTTTTTTTTCCAAATGAGGATCAATCCCTTAGGATATTGAATATAGACTCCATTTATACTTGTTCGATTTATATCTTTTTTTCTTTTTTTTTTTTGGTGCAGCAAAAGTGAGAACCACTGAGAAGAAGAAGAAGACGACAATGCGAGTTATCTTTGCCAAAGCAGGAGCGAGGACGACAAAGAAAAAGAATATGACAATGCAAATAGTTCTCTTCGTCAAACTGAATGATTTGCTGGGCATGTTGTAAGCAACAGTCAACTTAGAGCGGCCGTGGAAGAAGAACAGAAGATCCCAATTGACATTGATTTGCTTGTTGGAAACATATCTTCTTAGCATGCTTTGATTTAATTCATTTTTATTGTGTGAAATTAATGTGTGCTTCTTGTGAAATACTCTATTTATCCTGCATCAGAACTTTCTAAGACTTGAGCCACTTTTTGAATAAATTTACGTGACTAATCAAATTGATTTATTAATGTTTATCGACAATAAGTAAACGATGTCTATGAACTTAGACAGTTGCTCGATTTGTTGGAGGTTTTCAAATTGATATTATCTCAAATTATGTATCATTTATTTAATTCATAAATAATAGATTAAAGTTAGATCAAACCTATGAGATGAAGTATTACAATAACAATAAGTTCCTTTTTCTTTGTAGCATGTTAGCCTATTCGAACCAAATTACACAAAAGATTAGAATGTTGTTTAGGACTTCTCAACTCGATATTTTATCTTTATTTAGTTGCATGAATTTATTATCTTTTTTTTTTAAACATGTAACATAATTATTATATTTGTTTAATTTAATTTTTAATTTAAACATATAAAAATTCTAGATTTGTTTAAATTATTCAAAATAAATTAAAAATGAGTGATCATATAAGTTTTTTTTAATTGAATCAAAAATTTTCTCCATTTCATCTACCTAGTGAAGTTTTAGCAAACGAGGTCTCTTTATCTCACGCTCAATTCGTGACTGAACAGAATCTACCATGGAACCTAGACCAGAGCTAGTTCATTGTTTGGGATAAAATTTGAGCTTGACTAGTTTAGATGAGTTCTTAAATCGGAGATCAATTAGCTCCCAGGACTAATCCAGTTGACAAGTGCAAAGCGATTAAGGTCAATTCCCATAGAAGCCATAACCTTGAGTTATCGATGACCTCTCTCATTGTGTTTGCCAACTAAGAGGCAGCAGTAGGGAATTACTAACGTGACAGTTCTATATTTTTTTTTAATCGGAGATCAATTGATGATTGAATTGTCCATATCAATTTAAGGGGTGCCAAAGACCTACTCCAAGCTTCCTCGAGCAGCCACAGAGAAAAACAAAATTCAACTATGGAAGCTGTTGAACAAGTCACAACAAACACCTTCAAATTTCTGACCAAATCCTAATCACCACAAATGCCTTGAATTAAATACCTGCTTCCTCCAAAATCCTCTCCATCTTCAACGTCTCACAAGCTTCTCCATGGCCATGGCCATTCCAGACAAGTTCCTCTCCACCCACACAATACAATCTGAATCCTTGAAACTCATCTTGCGATCCTCATCTCTTTTTGCGTCCATTCTCCTCCTCTCTGCCATCTCTTCTTCCTCCTCCCTCTTCTTCTCAAGTAGGCACGACTCCATCTACTCATCTCTCACAAGACCAATCTGCAGCAGAGTAACCGACATCACGACCCTCTCAGCCTCAATCGAAAAGACCAACATCAAAGACTTAGCCTTGCTGCTAACTTCCTTTGTCATTGCATCTCTCCTAACTCCTGCAACTATCCACGGTTGCCTTCGCCTCATCTCCAGATTTCAAGGAAAACCGATCCCAGATTGAACTAGTTCGTATTGGCATGGATGTGGTGTTGAACTTCCTCATCCTGGCTACGACAACAGCGCTATACTACAAGTGCAAGAAGAGTGAAAGGAATGAGGGTTTCGGAGAGAGGGAAGGGTACATTGTAGATGTTTATCTTCTCACTGCCCTTAAGCAAGAGGAATCCTTCCATTGTGAAATGTGTATAGCTGTATAGGTATTGAAAAAATGTAACGAATGATTTTTGGACTCTGATATCTTTGTTTCTGGAAAATCATGGGAGTGCTCATACTGGGAGGAATAGACAATTAAAAACACAATAATTCTGAAATGAAGAGTCTACACATTGAGTCGAAGATGAGATGCAAAAATGTCAAAAAGTGTGAAATAAAAAGGTAGAAATGCAGATTGTGTGCACTCCATAAACATTCAATAGCTAACATGAAACTAGTTCAGCCATCGATGCATCATTTTCAGCAAAATTTCTTAGATGGTTATCAGAATATACTACTGCCAGTATAACAGTAAGAACAACAAATCATATAAGCAGTGCAAATTGTGCATTCGGTGTCAGTAAAAGCATAGTATAACAGCAATAGCAATATAATTCGATCACTAGATTTCCAAATGAATTGAATGATCAGCACGATAAGTTAAAATGTTCGAATGAACACTATTCAAAATAAGATGTGCATTCCTCATCGAATCAAGAATGAGTGGATGAAAAGCTCGATGAGTTGAGAAAAGATCACGTTGAATCGTCAAGGAAAAGAAGTTGTAACAACTAATTCGAGAACTGATCTTGAAAATAAGATGCGACATGAAAATAGCCCCCTTTTTGGATCAAGAATGAGCGAACGAACAGCTCGATCATGTTTGATTCAGTAAAAGTAACGCCTCGAACCAAACTAATAAATGTTCGCAGTTGATCATCAGAAAATCATACTTGTCTCAGAGAATTAGCACGGGACGAGAATGTTCGACCAGTTGTAATCCCTAAAAGTAGTAGCTCTAACCTGGAGACGGAAGCTAGGTCGACCATGGAACGCAAACGACGATCTACCATGCAGGTTCAAGCACGACGAGATCGGAAACAGCGAGGCAAGATTGCCATTAGGGCACAGAACCAGGACTGTCCGTGGAACTCAGTGAGGGACGACTTTGCCGTAGAACCGTCCGCAACCTCGAGATCCGCCTACGTCGAAATGGGGCGAGGGAGAGGAAGGCGGGATGTGATCCGGGGAGATGGAATCCGGCGGACGGCGGAGGAAAAGACGGCGACTCGGATTGGGAGAAGTGAGTCGAGTAGGTCGTTTTTTTAAACTACCCCTCGCATCACTAATTATTACTAGCACACTTACTGAAGTAAGATTTTTTTCAACGCATGATCTTTCACAAACTAGGAATAGATTTTCATGCGAGGAAGACATTTTAAATATCGATAGGATGTTTTTGTAAGATTCAGTGTATGTATTTTATTTTTTTAATATATATATTTCCTCTTTGTCTATATAATAATATTTATTTAAAAAAATAAAATAAAAAAAGAATTTTACAGGAGTAATTATCAAGTGATGATGATAGGAAAGACTAAATGAGATTAACGTTAGTCTTCTTTTGCCGACATTCATAGGGGACGATGGCCAAAGACTGAAAATTTTCTCTCTATATATATATATATATTATTTTTTTTCCGTGCGATCCATTCCTACACATCCGTTCGCTCCACGCTGACCCCGTGTCACTGTCGTCGTCGCCGTCGCATCATCCGATCACCGCCATCGGACAATCGACGCCAAGAATCACCGTGATATGGACTCGGCCTAACCGATTATCATCAATCCAACGCTAACGGCCGAATTTCAACCGTGATCGGGTAGGATTCCGATCGGCACGGTTGTCGATCCTTCCGTCAGTTGACGGATTCGATCGAATCCGAGATTACGGGCCGAAAAGGACGCCGCCATCGCCGATCGCGTGACGTGACAAATTTCTCGCCGTTAATATATATATATATATATATATATATATATATATATATATATATATATATATATATATATATGATATTTTAAGCGTCCGCAAATGCACGACTCGTACACGATAGCGTCTCAATCGTCCGATTGATTGCGATTTCATAGTGAATAAAGAATGCATAATGTTTCCTCTCCGCGTGATTTCATCGTCGCCCGATCAGATCACCGTCGGATTCCAACCGAATCGTAGTCGGAATTCGGCCTTCCGCCGACGATTGCGAGCGGCATTAGATGCGCGATTACTGTGAATTTTTTGTTGTCATGCATGAGCCATACAAATCGCGATGCTCGGAATATATATATATATATATATATATATATATATATATATATATATATATGAAATAAAGCACGTATGCATCCATGTTTTTTTTTATATATATTTAGATTTGTTCTCTAGTCAAATTTGTCCACAAATGAAAGTTTAAGTCAACGCCTACCAAATGAATCTTCCCCTAGATGAACGACTTTCCAATTTTAGATTATCATCCTCATGGGTATGTTAAATCTCAGAATTAGGAAGATTAATCTTGCTAGGGACGGTCATCTCAAAGTCAACGGTATAACATTTAATTTAAATTTAAATTTATCTATGTCCGAATTTAACAAAAAATAATTGTAAATGTATAACTTAAAAAAGGAAAAAAAAAAAAGAAACCTTGACTTTGACCAAAACTTTGCATTAATATATCCCAATTTTTTTAAAAAATATATATTGAGATTTCAAGATTATATTATATAAATGTATATATCTAAATTAGTGATTAGTAATAAGTATTATAAATAGAAAATGTGAAGGACCAGGTCCGATCCAACTACTCAAAACTCGGTCCCAAAAGAAACTTGTACAATACTTTTATGCACATTTAATTTGTTGACCACTCAATAAATTAGATATAGAAAACAAATGATAATGTTCCTCTTTTTATCTTTGAATCATTATCGACCATAATAATTTTTTTCTACTTGTATTAATTGTTCATCCATTTTGATCGAAATTTATTGTTATTTTTATTTTATTCTATCGAAATATTTTCGGTAATTTATCAAATCATGTACCTAATTCCCCTTTTACCTTTACCGCCAAACATACCTGCAATTTAATGATGAGAGAGAATTTTCATACATCAGACAGCTCTGAAATTCAACCATCTAAGCGATAGTCTTGAATTCAAATCCCAAAGACCACCTTTTATCTGATTTCTAATTTATATCGGTCTAATTTCTGAAATATTGCTGTGAATACCTAATAAAACCTCGAATATCAAAAATTTTGGTCACGGATACACAGAGGGACACTACTCAAACTCAATGGACTTGGAATGAATCGAAAAAGAGGTGAATATGACCATCAATGAGTTTTGACCGAAACTCATTGATGGACTTAGAGGAGTCCAAATTTCGAAATCTTAACATAGACTGAAAGATCTTACAACGTGAATTTTTGATATGTTAAGGAAACTTAATTTTAATCCCCCTATCTCCTAATTTTAACTTGTGTCGAAAAAAAATAGTACTGGAAGTTGAAAAACTGATGGAAGATGATGGTAGTGGTGCTGAAATTTACAATTCCAGCATCACTGTGGTCAAACGTTAAACGCAGTCTAAATTCCATTTGTATGTAATAAATTACATTTGCATGCTTGTAAATGGGATTTAAGCTTGTAATGTAATTTGGATTACATAGGTTTTGCTTTATAATTCAGATTATAAAACTTTATTTTATTTTATAATATAGATTAAATTACATTACAATTTTAAGACAGTAACAAATAAAAAAATTTATCTTATAATGTGATCTGAATTATATTACGACGTATCAAATACAGCCCAAGTGACAAAGGCAAGTCCCTCGAAATTTAAAAGTAGAAAAAAAAATGGCATGAAAAGTTGGTGTTTGGAAGCAATAAAGAGACAGAACAGAATTAAAAAAAAAAAACTTCTCGAAATTTCGATCTCAGTATTAAAATAAGATTAAGGGGCAAATAAAAACAAAAATAAAAAATATTAGAATTTATTACGATTAAAAGATTTTATGGATTCTGAGACCAAGTTGCTGTGATACCGCCACAAGAAGACAAATTAAATGTTTACAATAATCAAAGTCCAAAAAGTAGTGATGCGTGATGATGATAGATTCATTATAAACTAGCTCGTCTTCCTCTCATAAAATAAAATAAAATAAAACCTGAATAAAATATTTTTTAAAAATTAATTTTTTTTAAAAAAGAAGGCAGTGATTAGTATTAGAGAAGAAAAAGAAGTTTCTGTTCATTTGGTCTCAACTTTCTCTCTTCCTTGAATTCTTTCTGCCTCCGTACTCCTACTGCAGAAAGAAAGATACAGGGAACCAAAAAAGTTGGTCAACTTCCTCATCTCAAGGTGCTTGAGAAAAGTGGCATGGATTTAATAAAATAAATAGACTATACATTTTACGGTGATGGTGACATATTTCCTAAGTTGGAAAATCTCACTTTCTCAGAAATGCTTGCACTAGAGAAATGGTACGTGCCGAAAAGAAAAAATGTTGAATTGTTTCCAAGGCTTGAAAATTTGACACTGATTCAGTGCCCAAAACTCAAGAAAATAGATCTGTTACGTGATTCTGATTTTATATTGAGTGTGTGGTTGAACAGTAAGATAATATGGTCGGTTGAATTTTGCAATTGGTACAACCTCCGATATATTTCAGAAATAATTACAATCGGATGCCAAGAACTAAGGTGTCTACCACAGGGTATGCAAAGCTTGAAGCATCTGATCAAAATGAGAATTAACAGCTGCAATAATTTGACGACTTTGGTAACATTGAATTCACTTGAAGTCTTGCACATATATGCTTGCCCAATGCTAGAATTCAACCTAGAAGCATTTACAAAACTTTCTCAACTGAAAATTAAAGGCTGCCCAAAGATGAAAATTAAAGGCTGTCCAAAGATGAAAATGTGAGTGTGATCTTCATCTCCTAGTAGATTCATTTAATTACTCCTCTGCTTCTATTCACGCCAACGATAATATTGCTTAAATCACACTAGTTATTTTTTCTCTTCGTCCTAATTTGTTTTACCTATTAGGTATGTTACTTACCATTACTGCATAAACTTATTTACTTTGATAGTTAAACAAAAATTAACTAACTTGTATGATTAATAACATAATGTGTTTGACAAGAAAACTTAACAGTAACGTGATTTTGCCTACGATTTGCTTAACTATTGGATATATTGATTTTTTTTTTTAAATGAGAAATTATAAAATTTATTTGTTCTTTTATTGTATTTGGAAGTTTGACAATCAAAGTGTTGCGGCAAAAGTTAGAAATGATATTAAAAAAACTCAAATCGAGATTCATATCCTCAATTAATGTTATCGAGGCAAATTATAGTGCATGGCTAATAATTCCTCATAATTTCAGTTATCATGATGCCTGGACAAAAAAAAATATAAGAGGAAAATGAGAAACAACAACAGGTTTGGACTTGGAGCAGCGGAAGTTAACCTCTAACCTCCTGACTATTATAGTGTAGCAGAAAAGACATCCATTGTGAAGTTCAGGTATTTCTGGATCAATCCTCATCTACGGTGTATTTATATATTTATAGATCTTTTCTCAAATGGAAATTGATCTATACTAGATATGTTGAGACAGCTCCGCTTGTATTTGTTCGATTTATCTCCTCCATCGATATGAGCAATCGGAGGAAGTCACTAATGTGATGATTCTACATTATTTTTTGTGCAGCGAAAGTGAAAACCACTGGAAGAAGAAGAATATGACAATGCAAGTTCTCTTTGCCAAAGCAGAAGCGAGGACAACGAAGAAAAAGAATATGACAATACAAATAAACTGAATGATTTGCTGGGATGTTGTAAGCAACAGTCAACTTAGAGCGGCTGTGGAAGAAGAACAGAAGATCCCAATTGACATTGATTTGCTTGTTGGAATCATATCTTCTTAGGATGCTTTGATTTGGTAAATGATTTAGTTCATTTTTATTGTGTGAAATTAATGTGTGCTTGTTGTGAAATCCTCTATTTATCCTGCATCAGAACTTTCTAATACTTAAGGTACTTTTTGAATAAATTTCAGTGACTAATCGAATTGATTTATTAATGTTTATTAACAATAAGTAAACGATGTCTATGAACTTAGACAGTTGCTCGATTTGGTGGAGGTTTTCAAATTGATATTATCTCAAATTATATATCATTTATTTAATTCATAAATAATAGATTAAAGTTAGATCAAACCTATGAGATGAAGTATTACAATAACAATAAGTTCCTTTTTCTTTGTAGCATGTTAGCCTATTCGAACCAAATTACACAAAAGATTAGAATGTTGTTTAGGACTTCTCAACTCGATATTTTATCTTTATTTAGTTGCATGAATTTATTATCTAAAGTTTTTTTTTTAACATGTAACATAATTATTATATTTGTTTAATTTAATTTTTAGTTTAAATATATAAAAATTCTATATTCGTTTAAATTATTCATAATAAATTAAAAATGAGTGATCATATAAGTTTTTTTTTAATTGAATCAAAAATTTTCTCCATTTCATCTACCTAGTGAAGTTTTACCCAATGAGGTCTCTTTCTCTCACGCTCAATTCGTGACTGAACAGAATCTAACATGGAACCTAGACTAGAGCTAGTTCATTGTTTGGGATAAAATTTGAGCTTGACTAGTTTAGATGAGTTCTTAAATGGGAGATCAATTAGCTCTCGGGACTAATCAAGTGCAAAGGGATTAAGGTCAATTCCCATAGAAGTCATAACCTTGAGTTATTGATGACCTCTCTCATTGTGTTTGCCAACTAAGATCTTGATTTATCTCTCTTCATGGTAGAGGCAGCAGTAGGGAATTACTAACGTGACAGTTTTATATATTTTTTTAATCGGAGATCAATTGATGATTGAATTGTCCATATCAATTTAAGGGGTGCCAAAGACCTACTCCAAGCTTCCTCGAGCAGCCACAGAGAAAAACAAAATTCAACTATGGAAGCTGTTGAACAAGTCACAACAAACACCTTCAAATTTCTGACCAAATCCTAATCACCACAAATGCCTTGAATTAAATACCTGCTTCCTCCAAAATCCTCTCCATCTTCAACGTCTCACAAGCTTCTCCATGGCCATGGTCATGGCCGTCCCAGACAAGTTCCTCTCCACCCGCACAATCCAATCTGAATCCTTAAAACTTATCTTGCGATCCTCATCTCTTTTTGTGTCCATTCTCCTCCTCTCCGTCATCTCTTCTTCCTCCTCCCTCTTCTTCTCAAGTAGCCACGACTCCATCTACTCATCTCTCACAAGACCAATCTGCAGCAGAGTAACCGACATCACGACCCTCTCAGCCTCAATAAAAAACACCAACATCAAAGACTTAGCCTTGCTGCTAACTTCCTTTGTCATTGCATCTCTCCTAACTCCTGCAACTATCCATGCTTTCGCCATGGCATACGCTCCGAAGAACCCCTATACTGACATCGTCATGAAGACAAAACGTTCGTGGAAATCCTCTTTTGCGAGCCAAATCTGTGTCACAATCCTTCATTCCTGCTTCGTCCTCTCGATGGATCCAATTTTTCTTGGACTCACCATAAGGTCGCATGACTCAAAGCTTTTAGTTGTGATGCTCATCCTTGTAGCTGTTTTGTCGGTGCTGTATTACTTTTACGCAGCGATAGTTTCACTGCTGTGCTTAGTGGTATCTGCTGTGGAGGAAGAATGTTATGGCATGGAAGCATTTGGAAGGGCCCTGGACCTCATCTGCAGAAGAAGGAAGCAGGGAATTGTAACCAATGTTCTTGTGGTGGTTCTTAGTAGTGTTGCCACTTTGGCATTCACGGTCGCCTTCTCCTCATCTCCAGATTTCGAGGAAAACCGATCCCAGATTGAACTAGTTCGTATTGGCATGGATGTGGTGTTGAACTTCCTCATCTTGGCTACGACAACAGCGCTATACTACAAGTGCAAGAAGAGCGAAAGGAATGAGAGTTTCGGAGAGATGGAAGGGTACATTGTAGATGTTTATCTTCTCACTAGCCCTTAAGCAAGAGGGATCCTTCCATTGTGAAATGTGTATAGCTGTACAGGTATTGAAAAAATGTAACAAATGATTTTTGGACTCTGATATCTTTGTTTCTGGAAAATCATGGGAGTGCTCATACTGGGAGGAATAGACAATTAAAAACTCAATCATTCTGAAATGAAGAGTCTACACATTGAGTCGAAGATGAAATGCAAAAATGTCAAAGTGTGAAAGAAAAAGGTAGAAATGCAGATTGTGTGCACTCCATTAACATTCAATAGCTAAGATGAAACTAGTTCAGCCATCGATGCATCATTTTCAGCAAAATTTCTTAGATGGTTATCAGAATATACTACTGCCAGTGTAACAGTAAGAACAACAAATCATATAAGCAGTGCAAATTGTGCATTCGACGTCAGTAAAAGCATAGTATAACAGCAATAGCAATATAATTGTGCATTCGACGTCAGTAAAAGCATAGTATCACTAGATTTCCAAATGAATTGAATGATCAGCACGATAAGTTAAAATGTTCGAATGAACACTATTCAAAATAAGATGTGCATTCCTCATTGAATCAAGAATGAGTGGGTGAACAGCTCGATGAGTTGAGAAAAGATCACGTTGAATCGTCAAGGAAAAGAAGTTGTAACAACTAATTCGAGAACTAAACTTGAAAAATAAGATGCGACATGAGAATAGCCCCTTTTTGGATCAAGAATGAGTGAATGAACAGCCCGATCATGTTTGATTCAGTAAAAGTAACGCCTCGAACCAAACTACTAAATGTTCGCAGTTGATCATCAGAAAATCATATTTGTCTCAGAGAACGGGATTAGAATGTTCGACCAATTGTAATCCCTAAAAGTACTAGCTCTAACCTGGAGACGGAAGCTAGGTCGACCATGGAACGCAAATGACGATCTACCATGCAGGTTCAAGCACGACGAGATCGGAAACAGCGAGGCACGATTGCAATTAGGGCACAGAACCAGGACTGTCCGTGGAACTCAGTGAGGGACGACTTCTCCGTAGAACCGTCCGCAACCTCGAGATCCGCCTACGCCGAAATGGGGCGAGGGAGAGGAAGGCGGGATGCGATCCGGGGAGATGGAATCCAGCGGACGGCGGAGGGAAAAGACGGCGACTCGGATGGGGGAGAAGTGAGTCGAGTAGGTTGTTTTTTTAAACTACCCCTCGCATCACTAATTATTACTAGCAGACTGACTGAAGTAAGATTTTTTAACGCATGATCTTTCTGATTTCACAAACTGAGAATAGATTTTCATGCGAGGAAAACATTTTAAATATTGATAGGATGTTTCTGTAAGATTCAGTGTATGTATTTCATTTTTTTAATATATATATTTCCTCTTTGTCTATATAATAATATTTATTTAAAAAAATAAAATAAAAAAGAATTTTACAGGAGTAATTATCAAGTGATGATGATAGGAAAGACTAAATGAGATTAACGTTAGTCTTCTTTTGCCGACATTTATAGGGGACGATGGCCGGCAGTTGAAAATTATATATATATATATAGAGAGAGAGAAACGATCACCTGCGCGATTAAACCATCCGTATCCATCCGCGACGCACCGGGCCACCTCCACGCCCATCGTCACCGCCAGCCCGATCACGGACCGAAAGCGTTGGAAGCGCTGGCCGACACCGGCAGAGCTCGGCTTCTACCGGATTCGACCGGGGCAAGAATCGGCCGGACGCGGCCGACTCCGGCCAAGAGACGCGGGGAAGGACCGCCGGCCAAGGGTCCTTCCTCGACCGGATTCCGACCGCGATTCGCCGAATCCGACGACCACGCCGGCGCAGCGCGCGCCATCGCCGGCCGGACGACGGATTCCGGCCGAATCGCGGCCGATCCGAAGGACCGCGGCGATCCTTCCCGACGTGGTGCGGTCGGGATTCGGCCGCGATCCGGCCGATCGCGGCCGGCAGGGTGGCGCGCCATCACGACCGTGGATTCCTGAATCGCGGCCGATACGGCTTCGGCCGCATCCGGCCCGCACGAGGTGGCGACGATGAAGTGGCGTATGGCGACTCAGGCGCGGTTATCAGACATTTCTTCTGGATGACGCTGCAGAATCGAGCGAGTGCGATCAAAATCGTATATATATATATATATGACCGAAATAAAGCACGTATGCATCCATGTTTTTTTATATATATTTAGATTTGTTCTCTAGTCAAATTTGTCCACAGATGAAAGTTTAAGTCAACGCCTACCAAATGGATCTTCCCCTAGATGAACGACTTTCCAATTTTAGATTATCATCCTCATGGGTATGTTAAATCTCAGAATTAGGAAGATTAACCTTGCTAGGGACGATCATCTCAAAGTCAACGGTATAACATTTAATTTAAATTTAAATTTAAATTTATCTATATAATCTTTTTTTTCTATGTCCGAATTTAACAAAAAATAATTGTAAATGTATAACTTTAAAAAAAAACCTTGACTTTGACCAAGACTTTGCATTAATATATCCCAATTTTTAAAAAAATATATATTGAGATTTCAAGATTATATTATATAAATGTATAAATCTAAATTAGTGATTAGTAATAAGCATTATAAATAGAAAATGTGAAGGACCAGGTCCGATCTAACTACTCAAAACTCGGTCCCAAAAGAAACTTGTACAATACTTTTATGCACATTTAATTTGTTGACCACTCAATTAATTAGATATAGAAAATAAATGGTAATGTTCCTCTTTTTATCTTTGAATCATTATCGACCATAATAATTTTTTCTACTTGTATTAATTGTTCATCCATTTTGATCGAAATTTATTGTTATTTTTATTTTATTCTATCGAAATATTTTCGGTCTACACTCTAATTAAGCATCCAAGTAACTGCAAAAGGAAAATTTAATAATAATTGGGAAAAAAATTCTATTTTCCCTCCTACAAGTTTCAAACTTTGCCGAGTTTGTGGAAATTTTCCTTGTTCTTAAATGGCAGAGGCAAGTCCCTCGAAATTTAAAAGTAGAAAAAAAATTTGCATGAAAAGTTGGTGTTTGGAAGCAATAAAGAGACAGAACGGAATTTAAAAAAAAAACTTTTCGAAATTTCGATCTCAGTATTAAAATAAGATTAAGGGGCAAATAAAAACAAAAATAAAAAATAATAGAATTTATTACGATTAAAGGATTTTATGGATTCTGAGAACCAAGTTGCTGTGATACCGCCACAAGAAGACAAATTAAATGTTTACAATAATCAAAGTCCAAAAAGTAGTGATGCGTGATGATGATAGATTCATTATAAACTAGCTCGTCTTCCTCTCATAAAATAAAATAAAATAAAATCTGAATAAAATATTTTTTAAAAATTATTTTTTTAAAAAAAAAAAGAAGAAGGCAGTGATTAGTATTAGAGAAGAAAAAGAAGTTTCTTCTGTTCATTTGGTCTCAACTTTCTCTCTTCCTTGCATTCTTTCTGCCTCCGTACTCCTACTGCAGAAAGAAAGATACAGGGAACCAAAAAAGTTGTATCTTTTTGTTCTTCTTCTTCTTCTTCACGATTCACCTGTTTTTGTTGCGGGAATTTGATCGATTATCTCGGTTTTGGTTTCGCCAATTTAGTGAAGGAGGGATTTTTACTCGATTTGAGGAGATCGCCGGAGGATTTAGTAGCTAAAGGTGAGATTTTTGACCCGTGGGAAGAGAGAATGAGAGCGGAGCTGAGCACAATCCAGCAGATGCTGACGCCGGAGGCGGCGAGCGTGCTGGCTCGCTCCATCGTGGAGGCGGTGCAGAGGAAGCATGGGCGGATCACGCCCCTCCACGTCGCTGCCGTTCTTCTGGCCGCGCCGTCCGGCGTCCTCAGGAGGTCCTGCTTGAGCTCTCACCCCGACTCCGCCGCCCACCCGCTCCGTTGCCGCGCTCTCGAGCTCTGCTTCTCCATCGCGCTCGATCGCCTGCCCTCTGACGGCGATCGGGACGCCGCCCAGCCGCCGATGTCGAACGCGCTGAAGGCTGCGCTCAAGCGCGCGCAGGCCAACCAGCGTCGCGGGTGCCCCGAGCAGCCGCAACAACCGGCCGCGCCGCTGCTGGCTGTCAAGGTCGAGCTCGAGCAGCTTGTCGTCTCCATCCTCGATGATCCTCAGGTCAGCCGAGTCATGCGGGAGGCCGGTTTCTCCTCCACCGTCGTCAAGGCCGTCGTGGAGCAATCACTCTCTTCTTCTTCCTCCAACTCCTCCTCCACCTCATCTACTATCACCGCCCCAGTGCTTTCCACCACCACTTCCCCTGTTTCTCCGGTTCGGCCCTCACCTGCCCACCTCTATGTGAACCCCCGCCTCCTCAATGGAAGCGGCGCAGCTGCCACAGCCAGCGGCGAGCAACCGCGAACGGAGGTCAAAAGGGTCATGAGCACACTATCGCGATCCAAGAAACGAAATCCAGTTCTCGTCAGCGATACCGATCCGGAGGCCGTTATCCAGGAGGTGATTCGAAAGATCGAGTCCGGCGCCGCCCCGCCGCCGCTCCACACCGCCAAAGTTGTCTCTTTTCGCAAAGAATTGCCCGCTGCCGTGTCCGCCGGCGACAAATCCTGGATCGCCGCAAAGATACGAGAGTTAGGCAGCATCCTGGAGTCTCAACTCATCGGCGGCGACCACGGTGTGGTTGTCGATATCGGAGACCTCAAGTGGTTGGTGGAGAGCTCCGTCCGGCCCGCGGCGATCACTTCATCGAAGATCACCGCGCAGCAGACCGTCTCCGAAACCGCCCGCACCGCAGTGGCGGAGATGGCGACACTTCTCAAGTCGTTCCGCGACGGCGGTCGCCAGGTCTGCCTGCTCGGCACGGCGACGTGGACGACGTACCTCCGGTGCCAAGTCTACCACCCGACGATGGAGGACGATTGGGATCTGCAGGCGGTGCAAATTGCTCCACGCTCCCAAAATTTTCCAAGGTGAGATTTTTATTCGATTTATAAGCTTTTCCTCTTCCATTTCATCCAAGAATAGATAACAAAAACCTCCCCGACGCAAAATTTGCAGGACTTGTAAGCAATTTCCAGAGACTATAAACTCTGCAACGAACACAGGGATGTGCGCATTTTGCACCGAGGGCTACAGGGACGACATTACCAAGGGAAGCCATCGACCTCCTCCAAAGGTAGACGAGAACAGAGCATTGCCGCCATGGCTGCAGTTAGCCAAGCACCGCAGTGAATCCAGCACAAACGATCATCTCCAGCATAAGGAAACGCTCCTGAAGAAATGGCAACACATATGCTCTCGGTTTCACTCCAAAGCCTCTCCTTCTCCGTTGCTTCTCTGTTCAGGAAACTCACCGGCTACATCACTTCCTGAGACATCAGTGAAGACTGATCTTGTCCTTGGCAATTCTGCATCCTGCAATCCGGACGAGCCCAAGAAGGTTGAGTTCCTGAACCAGAAGAAGGCTGATTTCGCTAGTGTTTCTGATATCGACGCCTTCAAGAGGTTGTACAAGGGGCTTCTCGACAAGGTCAGCTGGCAGCCGGAAGTGGCCTCCGCCATGGCCGCCACCGTGCTAAGACTCAAGTCCGAAAGCAGGAGGAGAGGCCATTCCTGGCTTCTCTATCTGGGGCCTGACAAGATCGGCAAGAGAAAGATGGCCACTGCGCTATCGGAGCTGGTGTTCGGGACTCCTCCAGTCGTCGTCAAGCTCTGCGGCGATGGTGAAGAGGAAGGAGAGGGCACCGTGAGCTCCTCCCGGGGTCGGACGTCGATGGACCGCGTAGTGGAGGCGATCCGGAAGAACCCGTTCGCGGTGGTGCTCATTGAGGAATTTGACCGTACGGATGATGTGCTGGTGAGGGGAAGCATAAAGAGGGCGATGGAACAGGGGAGGATGGTGGACTCCCATGGACGAGAGGTCAGCTTGGGAAGCGCGATCTTCATCATGACGTCGAGTTGGCTTCCGGAAGAGCTCAAGAGATCTCACGAGTCGTTGATCGAATGCGAGGAGAAGATCCTCCGGGCGGCAGCGCGGGGGCGGGAGCTCGAGCTCTCGGCGGAGAAAACCACTTCGAAACGATGTGTCGATTGGCTCCGGCACGGCGCCCCGCCGACGAAGCTACGACGGCCGCTTTCTCTGGACCTGAATCTGGCCATGGGGACGGCGGAGGAGGACGATCCCGGAGAGGGGTCGAGCGACGTGACGGTGGAGCGTGACGTCAGCAAGGAACGGCTCGACGTCAAGCGATCGACCTCGTCCGTGGTGGCAGAGATGGCCGAGCTGGCCGACGGCGCGGTGGTGTTCGAGCCGGTGGACTTCTCGTCGATGCGCCGGCGAGCGGCGGAGGCAATATCCGGCATCTTTGCGGCTCTGATGGGGGAGAAGTGGTCCATAAGGGTGGACGAGGAGGCCACCGACCGGGTCGTGGGCTGCTCGTGGATCGCCGGCGAGAAGCTCGACGAATGGTCTGAGAGAGTATTAACTCCTCGCTTTGAGGAATTAAAGCGCAGATTGAAGACGGCTGAGGGAGCGGTGGTCGTCCGGCTTTCTGTAGTGGAAGGCAAAGGTTCGAAGGCGAGCGGCAGCCGCAGCGAACGGGATTGGACGCCGGCGGCGGGGATCGCTGTAGAAGGGGTGTAGAGTTGAAAATTATGAAATATTCGAGGGTGGATTTGTACACGTAAACATTATAGTAGTTTTGCTGTCCATTTCGTTAATTAGGCGCTAATGACAGACATTTAACTATACAAATTCAATTAATTTAATGTTACATAGTTTTTTTTAAGTGAAATATTTCAAGAAAGGGCCTGATTTCATCTTATAATTTAATTACACTTTAAGATTCTTTTCAAGATTTAACTCGTAATTTCTAAATCATAAAACTACGAATTTACAGCGTCTAAGCTTTCCTTCGTCTTGAAGTAATTATAACTAAAAATCATTTTTTTAAAAGTAGTTTTAGTCAAAAATTCTACCGGCCAAAAAATAACTGACAAAGATGCACAATATTCATTTGAACATCATATCGCGTCTAGGTTCAAATGTCTATATAAAAACCTTCTATATTTAGATATGCTTTGACTTTGATTTTGACTTGATAAAAGAAACCAAATTTAGTTATAATTTGTTAGGGCGAATGACATTAAAAAATAATGGGAAAGAGTCAAAATTCTCATTAATAACGTGTCCCCTTAATAATATGGAAGACTAAGCCTAATATTAAACATAAAATACGTCTCCCGACACAAAAAAAAAAAACAAAGAAACGGCCGGCCAAAATATCTGCCACACCAAGGAGACCAACATGATGAACTCGTCTTGAATGCATAAAGAAAAGGGTCCCTTCGTTCGATCCCACATGACTTGATTGCCACAGTGACCATAAAGGCAAGCTACATCGTCCCCACCGGATGGACAATTAACTAAAATAGCATAAAAGTTGCTGTAAATATGAAATATAAAATTTTTATCCGAATTTAAAAATCCTTCCAAGTTCTCGTCAATAGCTCAAAAATATAAATTTTTTTATAATTTATCTCCTTTATATTTACTATGAGATCGACTGATGAAAAAATTAAAAATAGACATGCTTATCGATTGCTCGATTCCGAATTTGATTCAACTCTAATCGATTCTGAATACATCGACGTTGAAATCAATCCAAACCAATTCTAAACCGATTCCGAACCTGTTCCGAAACGATTCCAGACCGATTCCAAAATGGTTTCGGACCACCTTCTTCGAACTTGAGCTCCCAAATTTATCTAACATATTGATGATCCTATTTTTTTTTCATCGCAAAATAATATCATATATATTAAGACGTTAATTTTCATCTTTAAATTAAAGAATCAAACAAGATCCAAATCGAACTAGAGCCGCTTTGAAATACAAATCAATTTTGAACTGGTTCCAAAATCGATTGGAACCGAACCAAACCAGAATCGAAACGGTTCCAGTTCGATTCATCTAAATCGGTTCCGATTTCAAATTTAACTGATCGATTCCAACTCGATTTCGGATCGAACCAGTCCGTTAAACATGCCTAGTTCAGAGTGAACAAATCGTCTTTTACTACAAGAAAAGTAAATTATATGCTCTATAAGCATAGTACAATAGTAAAAGGATACATCTCATAAATTAATACGATTCAATTTTCTACTGAGATAAATTCGATTTTGAATTAAAAAAAAAAATAGATAGACGATCCTGAATCGAATACTGATCGAGAGTTTGTCTTTTTGAATAGAGTATATTTTCGATATCAAACTTATTTTATAGAGAAGATGTGATCGTACTATCGAATTTAACTGTCGAACTGTAAATATTTCAATGACTTATTCAAATAATAAATAGAAATCTCGTTTAGAATTATTTAATGTCCCATTTAAAAGATTCATGGTGATGAATTAATCATTCTCGGATCGAAGATTTGAACACGAGATGTAATTTAAAAATAATAATAATAATAAAGGCAAGCTAGATATTATTGTATTACAAGAGACTAAAATAGTAGACTTTTACTCTGTGTGGCCTGTCGCCGAGTGCTAACCCAATTAATGACATGTAGTATGTACATGGACGACGAGAAATGGACCGGCGGAGGAGGACAACTCCCTCACGACTCTTCCACTCATTAACGCCAACAAGTGTAGAAAAGGGTGCAACCTTTTTGGAGGAAGACAAGTCATTTACGCTTCGCAGAAAGATACAACTTTGAAAAGGGACTAGGGAGGCGGCTTGTGCTTCCATTCATTGCCTTTTTGCCCTACCTAATCTTCTCCTAATCTCCTTTCATAAAGTACTTAATGACTAGGAACCCTGAGTTTGAAATATATATATATATATATATATCCAAATTGTTTGGTTGGTATGTGATGTCTGGCTCACAAATTATATTCTCTATAATATATATATGCTATAAAGGGTAAATAAGTTTGAGCAAATATGGACGTAACGTAAATATATGGAGCAAGAAATTTGCGTCAAGGCTAAGGCAGTCCATGTGAAGCAGTGGACCACGGTTGCAGATGTGAGTGCGAACAAAGAGACATGAAGCAGAAGGAAAACAAGAGGCGTTGAAAGGGAAAGTGATGGGTTGGTGTGTACCTCATCTGGCGAAAGGGCTGTCAAAGAGACACTTGTCTGTGCCGCCCTGATGAATGCGATAATGCCTGCAGGAGACAGATTTGTCAGTACTCTCCGGATCTGTAATGTGTCTAGAAGAGAAAGTTGTAGTCGGCTGCAAATAGGAACTTTCTCGAGGTGAGAAATGATCTGAAATTGATATGGTTGGCAAGTGAAGGCTTACCTGAAAACGTGGTTCATGATTTAGCCTCTTCCAGGATTTTGTTGGAAGCCTTCAGGTGCCTGCATGAGAAAGATTCTTCATTGCTTCAGTAACAAGTATGAATAATTGAATACCATAAATTCAGAGCTTCCACAAAAGCTTTTGAGATAGATAAAGCGCAATAAAATTATTGTACAAGCTTGACAAATGAGATGACATCTTTAATTATGAGTCATTATCAATAGGAATACGAATAGTTCAAAAACGATGATGTGCATGGATACTAATCACTGTCAGATGAATGAATAGTTTCTGATGGGCAGACACTATTCTTAGCTTTGCTGGACACAAACATATAAGAAGACCCTTCGCTCTCTGCTCCAACTCCTCCGTACTCAAACTGTTTGCCTTGAACCTGAAATGCAGAAAGGAATACATGAAAACATGCACAAATTCACTAATATGTTCCACCAACCACATAATCCTTAACTTTGGCATTCTTTGCAAGAGCTCAGGTGGGCAGTACAACAATCCTGAGCTTCTCGGTTAGGAAGGGACTTTTCTCGGCATGAACTTAAAGACAGTGGGTCGTTGCTTTACAAGAATACACAGGTGTTTGTCCATCACTTCCAAAGATGTAGATTGGCTACCTATTTTTTATGCTGAAAAGGAAGTTTCCAAAATGACAAGAACAACAAGCTGAACTTGAAAATTCAATAGCATATGGAATATTTCAAGATTGAACTCACTATATATAATACTACCTCCAAATTTTTTCTTCACTATAATCACATTCTACACGACAAGAAATATGCTCTAAGTCTTGCAAGCACCTAGACATCTGTATATATATATATATATATACACTTGGTGCACATGAGTAAAAATAAAACAATAAAATTTGTAAACTCACTCTACGACTTGATACAATAATTACGTTAGGAAGAGGTAAAAGCTTATTGTTATATTTTCCTTTTTGCGGAACATGATCCTACAAATCTGATCTGATCAGTAACAGTTTTTCAACCTTGTCGACCATCTTCTTCATATATATGCTGCAGCATACGGTCCCACAATGCCTCAAGGTCTAGTTGATTGAGCACCGGCAATCTTGCCCTCCATAGCCAACATTTGATGCTCCAGGATCTGCTTCTCTAGAGTTTCGTCCATGGTAATGCGATGTAAATGCCGACCCTAATTTCAAGGTCACCGATGACCTTTCCCTGAAAAATAAATGAAATCCCTGCATTTTGCAGTTGCTTAAGATTCTTTACCAATTTTTGCATGATTCCCATCGATGAGATCCCAAGACCAATTTCCTGCCAAAAATCATCATCCCATCCACACGCCTCCATGCTAAGTTTATCTTTTTCTGTAGTGAGCTGCATGTGTGCATGACCAAGGTAAGTCCACTGGCAGGCAGTTGTACACAAACTAGGAGTGTCATCCCCTTTGGCTCTAATATTCAAATTCGAGGATAATGTTAAATATTCAAATAAATTCTCAGAAGTAGTTTTCGAGAAAACACTGTATCTGTAAAACAGATTATATTACTTGAATGATAACCAGTCACTTGTATCTATCCATCAGCATACCAGAAACCAAGATTCTTGCAAATTCTCTTTTACCCACAATAGCTACATATTTAAGTTGCATTGTATGTATTATTTTATTTAATAGATAAACAGTTCGATAAATGAATACAGAAGAATGCCACATAGTGATTTAAGAGCAATATGAGTGTTTACCAATCACTTAATCCATGACCCTCTTCAATGCTAAAAAGAACGCAGAAAAATAAATTTCAGAAATTGCATGGATCATGTTGTATACTGAACCGGCAATGTTAAATCATACTACAACATCTTTATGAATGGCAAAAGTTCTCATCACCTACTAGCAAATTTTCAAAAGCAATGTTTCTGTCTCATGGCTAAGCAATTATTTGACTGAAACAACAAACTCATGATCCAAACATGTAACAAACAACTGCATGTAAGCCCAGAGGTAATATAGGAAACTGCAGCAACAAAGTAAATAAGTTCTAAGTTCTAACAGAATCTAGAGTAAATATTATCATATTCTCGAGAGCGTAAAGTCATATTTCAAGGATAAAATCTTAGTTTTACTAGCAAATATGACTTTCAGCAAAATGAATTAATAATGACAATGAGAAGTCTATTATGGATTTTAAAAAAACAATAACTATATATGTAAGTTACACACCGACGGCAAGAAGCATTTCATGTAGTTGGATCAGAATTATAGTTGTAGAAGCTGTCCAGTATTATGACACCATAATTTGGCAAATGTGTACATGATATCATATACATGAACATGTCTAATTGAAGCACTAGGTGCATGACTTATTGTGAAGCTGGTATAGTTACTACAATTTTACTACTCGACTAATTTTCTTCAGTCATTTAACTATATATTCTGAGATGGAGAAGAAAGCAAAGCCAAGCTACAAGTTGAAGACGATAACGGACAAATTGTTAGTATTGAGCCATGATTAGCATCCTGTCCTTTACATGACCTCACAGAACTCATTTGCCACTATAAAACCATCTAGCATCAGATTTAGCTATTGCCTCCTGAAGAATGATAATCATGTGAATTTTCATGAAAAACTTAGGCTTTTTATTTGCTGAAAATGTTGCTAAGAAATCACGCTCATCCAGGAGATTTTGAATAACTTTGGCGCTTGCATTTCAGGTGGCAAAGAACTGCCACAATACTGCAACACAGTTGAGTGCAAGCATTAATTCGCTCAGCCTGACTCACAGCCCTATGATCCATCCACACAACGGTATTTCGTCTAGCATCACCAATCCATGAAACAGGAAATCCATCTGAATCAACAGCGACAGTAAATGACACCCGGAAACTGAAATAAATTACAAAAATCACAATTTGTAATCAACTACTTGGGTAAATTTTTTATCTTAGGGGAAAAGTTACCAAGGGAACAAGTGGCCGCAAATCCTAGACCAGCTACTTCTTGAGGACCAGCATTAGCCAGAGAGCACGCTGCTTTCACAGCAGCACACACCGCATGCCAGAAATCTGTCGAGGATTGTTAATACACGGAATAGATAATATTATCCAAAGAAAAGAATAACCTAACGAGAAGTGGAAGTGCAATCCGTCGTTACTTCACAACCTCAATGCAATCTTTTTCCTTCCGTATCTGTATTGGGCTACTGGCCGAACCAATCAGTCTACCTTTCTCGTCAAAGAAAACCTGACAGGGAGATGAAACGAACCATCTTTAACTGAATGGAATGCAGATCGAATCGCAAAACGGTAAAAGCCATCTAAAAAGATAGATAAACAGAGCCACGAAAGCACATTTACCAAACTACAGATCAAATCGACCACAAACTCTCAATCGATCCAAGAAAAAAATGTAAAAAAAATAAAATGAAAGAGACACAATGAACATATACAGTTATACTACCCGAGCGGGCGCTGCCGGTTCCGACGTCGACGACCAGGAAGACGGTGCGTCGGCCGCCGCTTGCGTGGGAGGAGGAGGCCATCTCAGCGGCAAGCGAGGCGGAGTGAGAGGGCAGTGTCGCCGCCTCTTCTTCTTCTACGACTCTCATTAATCTTCGGCTACCCACTTCTGACCCGTGATTATTAGTAAAGAGCTGTAAACCATCCAGTAGTTTTTATAGGAGGGTGTGAATTGGGTACTTTTGTCGGACGCGGACGGGAAGGGAGGTGTTCTTTGTATTATAGCATTTTATTTTGTTTTTAAAAAAATACTTTTCAAATCCATAAATTGTAATAATTTGTCCGGCAATTAATTTTAAAAAAAAAACTCACTTAAATAATTATTTTAAATAAATTAATGAGTGAGCTCCCTCTTTTATTCAAGTTTGAGGCTAATAGTAATAGATTCGAATAAAGTAAAGAAAAACAATGTTATTTTAGTCCAATCTCATCTATATTTAGTTTTCCTTTCAAATTATCTCTAATAATCTTTTTAAGGATGTCCAAACTAATTTATTAAAAAGAATAAACATGATATTTAATTTTTATAAATGAAAAATATTATAAAATGATTAATTTATCAAGGCCAAAAATAAGTGTTAAACGTTTGTAAATATTTGTCACCAAGGTAAAGAATTATAATAAATAAACATATTCTATAAGATTCATATATGTTTATAAGTCTCTATAATTTTATTTTTGAATTTTATCCAAAAAGATGTATACCAACGAAATATTTTTTAATCTTATAAGCATATAATCTTTTCTATATCTTACAAATGTGAAATTTTAATTATATTTTCAATACTTCCAATGATCATTCTCAAATGAATGATCACACTGGGCCTCCTTTCAAGTTTATATGTCTTCAAAAGACTTTCTCTATTTGATATTCGATTCTTAACCTATCAAATTTTCCTACCAACTGTCTGGTTCTCATGATCAAGCTGAATTTTTTATTAGTTGTTCGGTCCTTCTGATTCAATTAGACTTCTTACCAGTTGTTTAGCCCTTCTGACCTGACTAAACTTTCTGTATGGTGTCTGATTCTCTTGATTCAGACATTAGAGCTCTACTTCCTTCGTCTAAAGTGCATGGTCTGACATGGACTATGTCTCGAATATCAATTGTTGATGTCTATAAGATTTATATATTTTCACAATAATATGATATTATTCACTTTGAATTTAAGCTTTCATAATTTTATTTTTTAATTTTATCTAAAAGGTCTTGTACCAATGATGATATCTTTTAATTTTATAAGCATATGATCTTTTCCATATTTTATTCACGTGTATGACGTTGATTACTCCCTGCATTCTATTCAATTTTGTTTTTGATTTTAAATTAAAAAATGGAGAAAAAAAATCATGAATGAATGAAAATTTTGGAATGTGAGTTTTACAATAATTGCATTGATCTGCCACATAAACCACACGAACACACCACAATCTTGTCATTATTTTCGAAGGGAAAAAAAAATAAATCTCAGGAATAAGTGAGGAAATAGATCACATTCCTACTCTGTTTTAATTTTCTTGGCGGCTGAAGCAGACAGCGCCGGAAGGAAGACGGCGGCGAGGTCGGCAGGGACGGCGAAGAAGCACCGCGAGCATCCGTCGCCGTCGGCTTTCCTCTTAGCCGGACGCGGCTTCCTCGGCGGCGGCGGGCACGGCAACAATTCCGGCGACCTTTGTGCAGGCTCGGGCGTGGCAGGGCAGTCCTCCACTGCTTCCTCGGTGGGCGTGGCTGCAGGGCAGTCCTCCACTGCTTCCTCGGTGGTCTCCGTCGCGGGGAGCAGCGGCAATTGTTCCCCGGCGGCGAACTTCAAGCCCATGGAGGACGAGGAGAAGGTGGTGATCGTAGGAAGAAAAGGAGTTTCGAAGGAAGGTGCAAATTATAAGGATGGTCAAATAAATATAGGAGAGATTATTATAAAAGTGGATGCATGATAATGATAATGGTAATTTGGCATAAACAAGTCATTAATAAATTGATACTAGTAAATAAGGTTCCCTCTAGAGATAGAGATAACATGTAGAGTTCCCTCTAGCGAGGTAAAAGTCGGGGAAGAGAATAATAAGTCGATGTTCGACAAGCCTAGACATCAAGCATTGGATTAGTTAAGTTGACAAATGATATGGAGAGATTAAACTCGTAATTTTATCCTCTTATCTCTTCTTCCATTAAGGTAAACACACTCTATTATTAGTTACTAAGTTTGGATTTACTTTTCACAAAAAATGTAATATATTAGTATAAACCTTATAATTCTTGAAAGTATCTTCATTTTAATATTATTTCTAATAATTACGTTCATAATTGGTACAGTTTAAACTAATTTAATTATGATTAGAGCTATTTTAATTGAATTAAAAGAAAATTTTAATATAATAATATTTCGTATATAGCAATTTGGTAAAATTGAAGTGATTTTGCTCCATAAATATATTTATTTTTAAATTTATTTTCAACGCCGGACAACTTGATCTTCAAGCATTCAACTTCTTTATAAATCATCATTGTTGACTTTTTAATTAAAAAAATGTTGCTTGAGGGTGCATGAAATTTTTGAGTGATCCTAGAACCATCAACTCACTTGTCTTTCTCTCCAACAACAAAACAAAAACTTCCTTTTATTTGATGTTATTTAAAAAAAAAACAAATCATCTCCGCATCTTCTAGTTTTAGCTCCTCAAATTAATATTTACAAATTTTAAATTATTGGACCAAATTAAATTAAGTCTTGGAATATTTATCTTTCGATTTAGGATAATTGCTTGGTGAGATTCTAATCGATTAAATTGTTCTTAAATTATAGGTGAAGTATTTTTCATTAAACTAATAAAAAAAAGGGCGTTTATTGTGAGATTAATTATAAGTAATATGATTTTATAAAACCGGTTAATCTGGTCCGTATGATTTGACATAATATTCTCGATCAATTAAGGAACAAGGCAATGGACATATCCCACTCTCTCTAAATACACCCATCAATAATTTTTTTATTATAAATTTTTCTAAATACACTTCATAATATTCCTATTTTATCTTTTCTAGAATCCGTCTGTCACATTGCTGACCGCCGCTCACATCGTCACTGAACAATAGGATTCCAACTGTAGTCCCATTGAAATTCGATTGAAATCTGATCATGAACCTATCGAATTTTGATTGGCTACAATTCGATTGGATTTTGATAATAATTTAATTAAAATTTGACTGTGATTCATTCGACCGGATGACAATGACAACCCAACAAGTTCAAGATTGGTTATAGTCACCGGAGCAACAACACACAAGGACAAAATATTGTATATTTCCATATCATTCAATCCTGATCCACTGAATATATTACTATCTATTTGGTTATTATCTATCAAATACATTAGAATTTCATGATCCACTAAATACAATAAGATATATTGGATTTATCTATCAAACGAGAAGAGAAAGGAAGAAAATAGGGAGAGAGATATTTTATGAATTTTATAAAAAAGACATTTTAGATTTTTCATTTAAGGATATTTTTGAGAGTTTTTTTTTTAGAATTTGTGTACAAAAATTTGATGACAAAATTACTAGGTAAAGCGCAATCAGATTGATTAAGAAGATTGTCAAATATTCTCACTGATTAACAACTTGAAATTTTGCATTGATTAGATTGATTTGACATAATATTCTCAATAATTAACAACTTAAAACCCATTAAAAATGGACACTAGAGACCCATTGTTTATTTGTCTATAGATACTTCACGGCAGGCATCATCAATTATTAAAAAGAAAATTAGCATTGCAAATAATAATCCTTAGCATATTAAAAAATATATAAATATTAAATTATATGAGTAACTATTCCTCCATTTAATCACAGACAGAACTACTGTTCTGTGAGAATGCCATCATATCACACCTAACGCTTTTAACTCTATCTGGATGCCTTCAAAGATTCTTTGGTCAATGAATAAATGCATAATTTATGAAAATTTAATCAGAATTTAAACCAAACTAATTCTAAGCCAACAGTTCGATGTTCAGACAAATCTAATAATGCATTCTATATTATCAACCAAATTTGTGATGCAATAGAAGACTGCAATATTTTCAATCTTTACCATGCAGCTAATTGAAAGAGCATTGAGATAGTGATCACAGGAGGAGCAAAGATTCTCAAAATATTAAATTATTAGGAATTGATGCATAAACAAATGAAAAAGATCACCAAATCTGATTCCTGATCTCACCACTTCCAAAGCTTCATATAATTTTCTCATGCATCAGAACAATAGTACATGCTCAACCTGTAAATAGATAAAAAATAAAATAAAAGAATGGATGGTGAATTGTTGATCATATGAGAAGAGTACCAATAAAATAGTATATCAAAATAATAAATCAATGTGAGCATCTCAATATAATCTGATGATGATCTAAATCAGAATATTTGTAAGAGGGAGACTTTGATTCAGATGGAGGCTCATGCTCATATTTTCTCACTTCTTCCAATTCCATACTTTTCACCTTCTTAGCATTTACAGGTGCAAAACATACTCACCTTAATTCACTTAAATGCCAATTTGATCAAACTAAAAAAGAACTGATATCATAATTACAATCGCAGAAGAAAGTCATAGCATCAGACACCATAATCAGTATCTACCGGTGAGCAAGAATTGAATTTCGGTGAATATTTACACAAAATGAGGTTGCAGCTAATCAAAACAGGAAGATAGAAAATAGATCACATTTGACTATAAGTAGAAGATACATGTTTGAATAACATTGCCCCTATTCAGTGCTAAATCTCTCATCTGCTCACGCTGTGCTCATCTCCATAAGGATAATTGTGGGCATCAATGTATCACAGTGAATATGACTGCAGAACGCAGTTCCAGAGACAAAGGAAAAATTGAATTGAGCTTATTCAGGTAATAGTGTGATTCTGCCGATTGAATGCAATGTCAAAAGGGATGCCGAAGTAAATGGTCTGAATTCAGCCAGCGATATTGCAACTTATCGTCCCTTCTTTTGGTTCTGGCAAAGCATACGTTATTGGAGATGGATTTTTGGAGAGATCCCTCATCATGCCCTGAAGACACAGTAACATGATTTAGTATTAATCAAACTGCAAACCATGTTCTTTTCAAGGATAAACATAGTTTATTGTTTTATATAGTGGAAACGAAATTTCTGAATAGATTCTTCTGTATAAGTATCACATGTTATTGAGAACACCCACTTTATGCAGTGGATGTTGAGACCTTAAGTTCCAATAAACAAACTAATAAACAGTAATAAAAACTAATTGAGATTCAAGGTACATTTCATTGAGTATGAGTGACAGTTTTCCTAATTTCTCAATATCTTTTTTTTTTCTCAAGTTTCTCAATGCTTTAACTGGCAGTAGAATAAGAAGAAAAGATTGGAAACTCTTTTAATCTTTCCTCATTGACCAAAAACATAAAACAGATCGAGATACTTGAATCTGCATAGGCAGCTAGTTAAGGATGAAGGGAAATGTTCGATTTCATCAGATAAAGATTATTCATCAACATAGATCATTCAAAAGCAATCAACTAACAAAAAAATATCACAGAAGCTGTAAATGTTATAGGTGATTTCATGGAACAGAATGATATATGGCTTGAAATTAGAAGAAACGACAATTCCAGTCTCTACCTTATTTGCCCACACAAGTCCGCATGCATTACACAAGGTCCTTGGTCCACCAGGCCCACGCCGCATCATCGGTGTAGACTGTGAGTTAATGCCACAGTGATGGCATCTGTGCAAATCCATAACTGTATATTAGATTTTGAAATTCAAAATAGCTGACCAGTATAATATACATATGGGACAACCAATGGTATCTAGAAAAATTTCAATACGAGATACAATCATTATCATTTATTTATGTTTGACTCAAATATTTGGAGTTTGAACATTAGGCAATCTAATTGATTCAACTTGTTAATTATTGAATCAATCAGGTGAGAAATTGACATTTGAAATATAGAAATAAGATAGCCTGCCACCTAAACAAAACAAAGGATAGCTATTTATAGGAACAATGGACCACATGACAGGTATAAGAAATTTTATTCCCATGTTCATCATTCCGGAGATTTTAATTTAGGTATTTATATTTTCTATTTTTTATATTTCAGGTAAACAAAGAACATATTCACACTAGGAATTCATTTTCCACCAAAGATTATCCAATCTCTTTCCTTTGCCTGCTTAGCAACCCAAAAATCTTTCCATTTTACTACTACTCCAGTCTCCAGACAACTAAGTCTTCATCATTATCGAGCCTGTGTAGATCCCCCATTTATTTGGAATCAGCCGCATGGGACAACTAAGTCTTCCATCCCGACAATTGAACTCCTAAAATAGTCAACTTTTATTTATTCTGAATTTTATTTTAATACATTTTAATAATGACTCTAAAAATAACAAAACAGATTGTAATTTTGCTTCTACAAAAATCAAAAACTACAACAAAAGGCACAAATTGTTTTGACAGCTTACGCAGATGCTCCTATAATCTTATGCTCTGGTGAACCAGAACCTTGGTTTGCAGCAGTATCATCACCAGTGGATCCAGTGGTCTTTGATTTTGATGATGCAAATTGACCCTTGTTCCGTTGCATCCTGTAACATGTCCAACCAGAAATTAAATTCCAAAATAGAAAAGATAAATATGCTCTTTCTTTTGATACAAAAAGGAATTCTTGTTAGTGGCGTTTCATTTTTGTAGCATGAGAGTGTGTTGTCTATATACATAGGTCAGTAATTTATCGCTACACCTTATACATCCAAATACAACATATACCAATGCACATAAATAAATCCGATAAGGCATTAGAGAAGATAGGCTGTGCCCATAGTGAGACAATCACATGAATAGTCATCAAACACTAAGATCAGTAGCTCTCCCTTTATTTTTCGAATACAATGATTTTCACTGATGGCTGTGTGGACATTTATACATATGGAAACACAGATAGCTATGTATTCATATCAAGTGTCGGCAGCCTTAGGGGCATGCACAACTTAGCTTGTGAGGTTCTACCTAAAATGATTAGCAAGGATACAAGTTGTGCCTAGAAGCAGGAGGATGAACTGAGTTGTAATTAAGGAAAACATTGAAAATGAATGACGATCTTTACAATGCTGACCCACACCGTCGAGTTCTCTAACAATAATGGTTATTTTTGCACCATTCATTGGTTGGTTAGAAACAATGCTGGTTATGTGTTCTAAACAATTGATTAGCATAAAAGGTGAAATGGCCCATAACATCAATCCTCTACATTATTAACAATTGTTACTCGCATGATACTACCAAATGAGCTTAAAGTATAGCAAAAGCTTAATGTTAGATATTATTAAATATTAAAAGAGTAAGAGAACAAGGATATGTAAAAGAATTTATAAGGACGCCACCAGATAAAATTCAATAGTTAGAAATTAATATAAATTATATGGTCCTATAGAGTTTGAGAAACCACAATTCACCTAACTTCTGTATGTCGGACCTTATAAAATAATAATAAAATTAAATCATTCCATGAGTATAGGCTTAGTTTTAAGGTAGTTGTCTATGATAATGGTAAAGGCATAAGCACTAAGTATAATTACTTGGAGGAGAGGAAGTATAATTACTAAATACATAATCCATTTTATTTAATGCCCATTGTCCCAGGGTAAGAAAACTCCCAACAAAATTGCAGTTTGAGTTATAAGTTAAGCACCTGATTTTTCACTCAATTTTGCACTTTTTTTACCTAATAGAGCTCTTTTGTTTTTCTTTTAAGAGCAAGACACACTCTAATGGTTTTTGGAAAACCAAAGAATCTAGCAGAGTGCTAGCTAGCTCAGATGGTAAGAACCTTAGGTGATTTTGCCATAGTTGAGTCTGATACCCAGGTCCACCAACAATGGAGATTTAAGGGTTTCCATTGTATTTTATATAAAAACACAATGTAGCTCCCAAAATTAGAGCAAGCCAAGTAAATTAAAATGGAAAAAGAAATCATCATAGATTCTAAAGAAAAAATGTTTGTGATGGGTTACTGGATTAACTAACATAAATTCTGATGGTTGATCTTAAATTAAGGAAGATATTTAGGGACTGAAATTAATAAAATAATCAGGCATTCTAAAGCGAAAAGCAATAGTGAGATTTTAAGTTCAATATGTCTATTAGTAACGAAGGGAAGTCTTGGCAAAATGGTAAAATTATTGTCATGTGACCTAAAGGTCACGAGTTCGAGTCATGAAAAAAACCTCTTGCAAAGCAAAGTAAGACGGCATATAATAGAACATTCCCTAAGACCCCATAATGGTGGGAGCTTGCTTTCTGCATCAAACTATCCTTTATTGTAGTCTACTAGTAATATATTTCCAGTGTAATATTGAAGTTTCAAGTATCAAAGATTGGATGGTAACAACTCAATGCATTGTGTATCAGAAACCTGTGAGTAAATGGAAAGTTTTTAATCCATTCAACAAAATCACCTACTTCTTATAAGAACAGAGCCCCTTTTTTATTCGCATTTTTTAGAATGACAGAGCAATTGTACCCATATGTTAAAGTAATATTCACAAACCTTAAAGTAATATTCACGAAATCATAAACCATTAGAATGAGTGAAAAGCGTATCTCTTACAGCCCATACTCACAAACCTTGCTAACATTTGATAAAGATAAGAAGGAAAAAAAAAAGCAATTCAAGCACAGAAACAAGAAAGACTTTTAGAAGATGAGCCTTCCTACCTTGTTGCGACTTCCTTGCGGACAGCATATCGTATTTTCTTCTCAAAATTCCTATCTTTCCGCTTTTCTCTAAACCTTGTCAAGGATGCAATTCTATGAGGATTATTCCCACTCTGCCATATATCAAAAACAGCTAAATTAACAAACACATTTAATGCAATTCTACACCGAGCAATGCTTGACAGTACTTGAATTTGTGTAGAAGATGACGGGGAAGGATTCGATCTTGATTGCTCCTCAGGGCTTCCTAGCAACAAGAATATGGCTTGAACCTACAATTTGAAACATGAGTGTAAAAAAAGGAATTTTTTTTTTTAACTACAAAAACGGCCTTTTGAACTACGGCAAGTGAAACAAAAAGATAAAGAAAAAAAAAGACCTTGTCGAGAGAAACTGAATCAAAGACGTAGACTCGGTCCTGAAACGAGAGCATAAGCCGATTCCTGCTTGCCTGTGTTAGTACCGCAGCAGGCGCGTCGCCCAGATGGTTCGGACCAGGAGGTCGTTCTGCCTCCTCCTCCTCATTCTCCACGACTCCTACGCCTTCCTCTTCCATTCCGTTACTGCCGCTGCTGCAGTTCGCCTCCTCGTACTGCTGCCAGGCCTGGGCATCGGCGGCGGCAATCAACTCTCCGTTGCCGCCGCCAATTGCGTAGGCATCACCTACATTGACCGGAAGGCCCACGAAAGGCAGCGCATGATCATCATCCGACGTGTGGTGGACATGGTGTCTCGGCAAGCTATCGACAATATTCGGTTTCACGCCGTGCAGTGGGTTACTGTTTCCAATCGTCATTGGAAGCCAAGATCCCATGACGCACTCGAATTCTGCCAATTTTGTAAATCAATCAGAAAAACGACGAACCAAGATCAAGGATAACAGGAACAACTCGACAGAAGAGTCTGATAAGGATCAAATTGGAATTGCAAGTACAAGTTTTTCCAACGCTTGCGATTGCTCCAGGTGACGACGGAAATCGGAACACAGATCACCGCCACCTTCACGAATCACAAGCAATATCAACGGATCAAATCAGTGAACGTGTAAACCCTAGAACGAGAAAAGGCATCAAGGGGAAGACGATTTATTTTACCTCGCAAGTTTTTTTTTTTAATTTATTTTTGGAAAAAAATATAAATAAAATATTTGCTCCTAAATTAATTAAAAAGAGATTAATAATTCACCTACAATTCCGGTAAAAGTTTTAAAATAAATAAATTTATCACAAAAAAAATTCTTTTCAATTTTCTTCTTTATTATGATTTGGCTTATAGGAATTAGTCGCGTATTTTTTTTATTACATAATTTATTAACTTTCCTGATAGAAAAATATTATAATTGTGAATATATTCGTTTTGGCTCGTAACGATAATAAAAATAGATAAGATTTCTATAGAATAAAATTAAAATTGCATTTTATATAATTAACCTAACTAATTAAACTTAATTTGTTGAAAATACTCTTAATTTATTGTAACGGGGAAATCATATTTTGCATATAATGATTGCAAGGTGAATTTGATATTTTAATACATGGCACAAAATATAATATTCTAAATTATATAAAGTGAAATAAAAGATAAATAAATTATATAGGTTAATCATAATGTATTAGTAGATTAATTTCAATAAGAGCATCCACAATGAAAGGGAATATTTTTCCTAAATATTCATATTTTCTATGTCCACATTACCAAATAAATATTTTATTCTTTAAATATCTCATATTTCACAATGAAATATCTCTCTTCTAAATAATAAAATTTTTTAAAAACACTGTAGCATGCAGCTAAGCCCTCCTGTAAACCCACCCACATTTGCAGCTCATATTTTTTTATTTAAAAAAATAAAAATCATCGGAGAAAACTTTTTGCCCGTGATTTCTAATAACTCCATTTATAACTCTTCCAATAAAGGATATTTGGAGTTTGGAGATATTTGAAGAAATATAACCTTCAAATATCCCCCATTCTGGATGCCTTAAAGGAGAAGGAAGTTATATGAATATTGCAACAAGTTTGCACAGAACTTACAAACCCTCGTTGAGTTTAGAAGTATCACAAAAATCTTACAATTTTGATGCTCGTAAAAACCTTCCACGAAGCTCATGGAACATTTAGATTTTAGACAACCATCTTGCTCGAATCTTGTGGATCTCACATATACCCTACCAATGTTATGTTCGTCGTAGTCATCTCAAACAAACACCGGTGTCGACAAGGAACAATTTGAATTTCTTCCTAGGGAGTCGATAGTATCATCTGGAAGCTGGACATCTGTGTCAAATCCAAATGAATTGTGCACGAGTTCAAGGGATAGGAGTGATGTATATGTCTACCAAAGAAGGAAGTTCCAAGGAAATTCACTTGCTCTTCTTCCTGAAGATAATAATATAACTGATGGAACACAAATTTTTGGTGCTGAATGGTGCATTAGTTCCAAGGATTGCCCATTGGAAGTTCATAAAGCCAATCCCGAGACAACTCCTATTACTGTTTGTACCATAAACATTAACTCATTTCAAGACACTGGCTTGCATGATATGTGCTCTATGCTCTATTGGAGAATTTGAAGTGTTTGATAAAACAAAAAATGTAAAATTTCCCAAATCTACACAGGAGAGTCATTATAATTTAAATGATAGATTTTCATCCTCAAACTCTATTTTGGAACCTATTTCGACTTTTATAAAGATAGATATAGATGACTCCTCTTCCGAAGTTTTGGAGCTAGGGGAATTTGAGATCTTTGTATCTATGTGCTCAAGAAACATAGGCTGATTGGAAATTATTGGGCTAGCAACAGTCATGCTGATTTAGAAATTTGGTTTGATAATAAAAGCAAGCTTTTTCATAAATGCAAAAAATGTGGGCTACTTGATGACCCCCTTTAGATGCTTATATGTGACCAATGTAAAGAAACATATAATCAGTCTTGTTATGCTCCTCATGTGACAAACATTCCAGTGAATGAATGGTATTGCCACCTTTGTTTCAAGAAAAGGCCAAAACTTCTAATCAACAATTCACCTGATACCTTACGTGAAATATCTAGTCACATAAATAGAACATCATTCAAAAAGTATTCCATATCATTCATGTTCAAGAACAGTAAACCATATACCACTAAGGTTCGAATTGGTAAATTAAAGATTTTCAAGTTGAAATTATTGATTGATCTGGACCAGTAACCAAGTACCCTAGCTTTCCATTTCTCATTGAATTTCCAAGTTTGTTGAAATGGTATTAGATATGTCAATCCTTATTTCTGTTTTGTGGATAAAATAAATCTAACCTAGAGTAGATGTTGGTTCATATTGTTAAAACATTCTTTTTTATTCACTTAAAGGTAGAATCTGAGTTATTGTAATCCAAGCCTACAAAATTGAATATTTCATGTATTGCAATTAGTACATTTTTTTTTTTTTGCAATTCCATTATTAACTGTTATATTCGAATTCATCTACTAAAATTACTTTTATAGTCATCAAAGAAAAGTTGAGGGGATTGTATGTAAGTTTTTTTTGTGTTTTTCAAAAAAAGACAATATGGGACATAATTCACCTGTCAAATATCTTATTACCTTGATTGATATTACTGAAAATTGATAGTAAATAGAATCCACAAGTTAGATAATACTCAATCCCACGATGAATTAAAAATAAGCTGAGAAGTAACTGTCTTTTTCAAGATGATTGTCTATTTATTATACATATTTTCTTTATCCCTTGGTTTATTATGATAATAGCAATACACTCTAGCTTTGATTTGTTAATCCCTATGTCCATTTCCATTGTTTATTTGATTCCTATTTGCCATCTATGATATTCCATTCCTTTGTGCGTTGGTAAAGTGGTTTCAAATTGGTCTCTTAGAGCTTCAATTGGTTATCCAAGCCATGGTCCAAATTGTGCTTGATGCATTCTCATTAATTATGCAGGGAAGATGATTATTTTGATAAACCTTCCGAAATGAATATTGATGAAATTGTAGATTTGAATGTAAGCTGTAAAGTTTTTATTTTATGTAATCTTCACATTGTTTTGGATGCTAAATGTCATTATATTAGATTTGGAAAGGAAGAAAGACACAATATCCTAGCAATACTGGTACTTGGGTCCAATGCTGGGAATTCTTGTACTCAGATGAACCTAAATATGGGATTATTTGTGGAAAGTGACACAGGGTGAATTTATTTTTCTTTTTTTTTTGGAAGACTTAATAATTATTTTTATACGAACATCTAAAGAAAACATTTCCGAGTATATTTTAAATTGATTATGGTTGAATTGACCGGCTATATTCTCATATTTTATTGTATATCTGTACGAACTTATCAACCATATTCAATTTAAATTTTCTTAGTGTAAGTTAGTTGCAAATGATAGGATGCTAATTATAAGTTTATTAAAATAAACTCGAAGCTTAAGTGTGCAGTAAAAATTATAAAATTGGTATGACCAATCCTACTTCAAGGCTGGGATTTAATTTTTATGTAGTTAAAATAACATATCTTGATGGATCTATTCATTGAGATTTGTTGAAATTAACTCTCCTCATTTCTCATCTAGGCTTGAGATCGACGGTGGAATTTATGAAGGGATAGAGTTCAATGTTATAAGAGGATTTATATAGTCGATCCTACGTAATGGGATAAGGCTTGATTGTTATTATTGTTGTTGTAGAATAACATATAATTAAGTTGGTTTAATAGACATGAAAACTCTAAATGAGTTTATGAGGCTCTAGGAAAGATAAAATGATGCTATTATTTTAAAATATCTAATTGTTACTGCACTAGATGATAAAATGAGAGAAAATAAATATTCTACAAATATGAAGAACACTTACAAATGTATTAAACAAGAATAATTGATTAAAATTGAAGATGCCAAGGTGATCCATGAAAAATCGACTAAATATAATAAAAAGTGATTTAAAAGATCTGTGTACTAGTAGGAGATAATCTTATAGAGAACAAAGATCTATGTAATGTTCCTAGTTGAAACACAATTTGTTCTTCTAGTAGGTTACCTAATATACTAGTCACACCATTTTTTTGTTGGGTTCTAGAAACTTATTTTCAGCTTGACTAAAATTGGATGTAACTTTGGCAATGACAAAAGAAGAAACAATTATGTGATTGAGCTAAGATATTTGGATTTAACTTGGGTCATGAATGGTAGATTCATGGAGAAAGGTTTACTTGAAGTGGAAGTGGACATCAGACAGTCTAGATAGTTAAAGATAATTCTGTAAGATAAAAAATTGAGTTTTATCTTCATCCTTTAAATGCTTCTTCAAGATGTTTCTTCTAGAAGAGTTTGAAGATATGGTTAATTCCATGTATATTGCAGGGCTCCTCTTTTCATTGTTCAGAGTGAATATTGGGATTGCTCTTGTGATGTTCAGACGGATTCAATTCATGAAGATTGTGCAGTGCCTCAGGTGAGTGATCTTTAGTAAATCAACTAATCTGATTATTTCCAATCGTCCACTAATTATCGAGTTTCAAGTATTACACAATTTTTTCCCCTCCATATGTATTAGTTACTAATCTCAAGGGTCAAAGACCTACCGTGAATTATCTCCCTTACGATGGTCCGAAAGTGGATTGATAGAGGTCGCTAGGTTGACGGATTCCAACCTTTTGCATCATAAGTATTACACAATTTTAACCTATGCATTAATGTGATGTGATATTATTTATCAGTGAAATATGTTATTTTCTGTTATAATTCATTCTAGTTTCCTTCTTCCCTGAGTTCAAAACTGAAACATTTTCTTTTGCTTTAGCTTGATGATTTTTTACTACGGCTACTAGTATATAAATGGGATCTTTTTTCGGAAAAGATTTTTTGTATTTTGGTTGGCTGAACATTTTCTTTTGGTGAGTGATGCTTGTATAGTCGATCGTATCTAATGGGATAAGATTTGATTGTTGGTTAACTAAAGTTATTCTTGCACGAATATATTAAAATGAGATGGTAGATTCTTTTGTTAGACAATAGAATAAATTAGAGTTGCGTACCTTATCGTAGCTTCAACTTGTTGGCAAAAGACTTAACATGAGGATTTTCTCGTGTCCAATTGGTTTGTGTCATTTTGGTCCACTATTAAATGATTCAAAATTATAAAATCAATCAAAATACTCAAGTATTAATACTATCTAAAATTACACTACAAGAAAATCTTAAATTAGAGACCGAATTACAGACCGACTCAAATTCGGTCTCTAATTAGAGACCGATTTTAAAAAATCAATCTCTAATTAGAGACCGATTCAAAGTCGGTCTCTAATTTAGAGATCGACATAGATTCGGTCTCTAATTAGAGACCGATTTGAGAATCGGTCTTTAAATTAGAAACTGATTTTGAAATCGGTCTCTAATTTAAAGACTGATTCTCAAATCGGTTTCTAATTAGAGACTGAATCTAAGTGAGTCTCTAAATTAGAGATCAAATTCATCTTAATTTTTTTCACAATTGCGTATTAGCACAACCGCGTCGACGATCAATGTTGTGTAGTTAGACTCGCCACGGCCCGGTCCGGCCGAATCGCCTCTGCGAGTTGGAAAAATATCGACTTAACCTACCGATTTCATAGCCGGGTTGTGGAACCGCCGGCCGTCCGGTCCTCCATTCGTCTTAGTTAAATAAAAAAAATTAAAGAATGACGTAAATAATTAAAATAAAAAAAAATTACACAATTGAACTTATAAAAACTCTATCGAGGTATTTTGGACAAAAAAAACTATTTTAGGGTATTTTTCATGTTAATAGGGTAAAGAATCGGGAATTATCAGAACTTCCAGACCTCAACACACCCCGGGTGTGTTAGTCGACATGCCCATGTTCCTCAACACACCCCGGGTGTTAGCCGACACTCCCACGCTCATGCCCGACACGCCCATATTCCTCAACACACCCCGGGTGTGTGTTAGCCGACACACCCATGTTCCTCAACACACCCCGGGCGGGTCGGCTAATACACCCATGTCTCATGCCCAACACGCTCATGCCCTCCATTGACATGGGTGTGTCGCCCTATTTTTTTTTAATTTTCTTGCCCTAAGTTTTTTCTCCCGATCGCTCGCGCTCTTCTCCCCTCTTCTTCTCTGATTCCTCTCCTCCTCCCCTCTCCCATGTCTTCCCTCTTCCTCTTGCCCGGTCGCCCGAGCCCATGATCGTAACCTCCGTTGCCAGAGGTCGCGCCCGTGACCTCCTCTCCCCTCTCCCTGTGAAGCCGCCGCCCTTTCGCACGAAACAATGTCCGCGAGACCGCGGTTGCACATGGCCGGCGCGGCGAGCGCAGATGCAGTCGCGGGCAGGCCGCTACCGCGATCGTGGTCCCATGAGACCGTCGCCGCGACCGTAGTCCCGCAAGGCTACGCATGACGCAGATCCCGAGGCCGCCGCGCGATCGCGATCCATGAGGCCGCCGCCGCACGCATAGCCTAGTGAGGTCGCCGCCACGACCACAGTCCATCGGCGTCGAAATAAACAAGCAGGTCTATATTCATTCTTACGCTATCCATGTTTCATTTCTGGTTATTTATGCTTCCAAGAAGTTTTTTTTGTCAATAATAATATTTCTCGACTGTATTCTTTACAATATAAGGAAACACAAATTTTCATTTCCTAAGTCGTAGAAGGTATTTTTTGCTCGAAAGGCACAGAAATGGGAAATGCCTGGATGCAGGATCAAAGTTGGTCAAACTGCTAATGCTCATTTGGAAGTTCAACAACGGCCATCCATGAACTTGAATCCAATTTTGTATCAGCAACGCCATATCGTTTGGTACAAATAACAATATGTATTGGAATTTCAGGTCCCTTTTTTTAGTCTTAGTTAATTCCTTCATTGGGAACCATACAAATTCGGGAACTAGAATCCTAATCGTCAAAGTTTTCTAAAATTACAATTTATTTTCTATTATGCATTTGTTCTTCTTTAACCAAGTAACTTGCATACTCTTGACAAGGGGAACTTTCGTAGTCAAAATCTTCTTTACTTGTTGGATTAACCAAGTTTCGCTTATATGTTCCAAGAAAAGTATGGTGCATAATGATTATATATTATTAAGGTAATGCCAAATAGACGATTACGGGAGTTTCTTTATGAGCTCTTTCATATACCATCACCCAAAGGAGCAACATGACTACCCTTGCCTCTTGGGACTAGGCATGAGACACACAATGAGAACAAGAAGTTACATTTTCCTGAATATTTTAGCCAAGTATCTTTAGAATGAAATGCCATTTCCAACCCATGTTATTCTGAACACAAGATTTGAATCGCAATTAGTAATCCCTTTCTACTATGGACTTGAATTCTTTAGGTCCAAAATAAAGTGTTTTATTCTTCATTAATTGTTCAATGTTAATTAATATCCTTGTTATTTATTCTCCCCACGTCTCTTTTACTTTTCTATTCAAGTAATCCAAGCTTAATACTAAGTTATATTTGGGTTCTCGAACTACCAAACTGAGAGTTAACAAGACAAGATCGATTTAGCATTCCTATGAGCATTGCATTGGCAAAATTCCACGATTGGGTACTTGCTATTGTAGTATGGACTGAAAGAAAAAAACGATAATTATGGTAAACCCTCATGTACATGATATTGTAGTATCCTTATCTTGTTCAACCTTTGATATGCTAGAAATCCTCTTCCTATTTGATATTGAATTTTAATTGTTCTGTTAAGGTATCTCTTTTCTTATCGTCTAAGAAAGTAGAAAGCAATATTTCTATTAAGTTGGATAGTATCAAGATTGAGAAGCAAAAGATATAATTTAACCTAATTGATACTCTGAAATGAGACCATTATTTAGCATCAGATTTTTATTTTGTATTTTTTGGGGACCGAAAAGAAGATGACTGCAATGATACTTTTTGGAGTTATGTTGTTTTCTTGAGATGGATGAAGTTGTTTTCTTGTCACTTATATTTTTGCCTCATCTGTGATTGGCTCCACAAGATGACAATGCTTCATTTGATGCTCTTCAGCAGGTCGGCTCTTCGCTTGAAAGTATAAACCGTGAATAGAAGATAACCGGTTAGCAATGCTACATTCACATTCTATTATCTAGATGAAGTTCAGGTCTATGGTCCATGTAATGATCTTCGTTTTTTTATAAATTTGTGTTATATTTTAAATTTATTCATAGGTCTTTTTTAATGTTTTATTTCTAACCTTTCTATTTATAGTCCTTTTAATAACACTTCTTCAATTTGGAAGGTTGACTCTTATGAGAATGATGATGATCCACAACCGAAAGAAGTCAAAAAATTATCGTAAGTGATTGTTTTGCATTGGTGAGGTTTTCTTTCCACTTCATGTCTGCATTTCTATGTTTTCATATTCATTTTACCCTCTTTAATTAACCTTTAGCGAATGTAAGAAACAAAAAGATATAGCTGAAAACTTCTAAGCACTCTACACTGGTAACTACATATTAGGAATTAACATTTGCGAGTTTTTTCCTCTATTTTACTTAGATATATGGTCTTGAATTTATACTATCAATCATGCACTAATAGAACTATATTTTTGTTTACAGGTAAAATAAGGTATGAATAAGTGACTAAGAAGTCGTTGCACTAGAAGAGATCACTCTCTTCCATTGCTTAATTAAGGGATTTTATGACACAGGTGTATTATTATTATTTCCATCGATTTCTAAATAATTCGTTGACATTTTTTATTAATATAATATATATTATCATATTTGTCATTATTTTTTGGATAATATTCTCATTGTCACATTTGTCATTAATTTATGATTAATATTATTCATATTGTCATATTCCAGTGTCTCATGCTTTATTTATGTTTTATATTGAATTTTATTTTTATGTAATGTTTGATATCATGGTTATTTTGGCAGGATAGTAATTTTTCAAGATATGATAGAAATGTAATCGTGTTTGTGGTTTGCTCGTGGAGCTCACTACGACTATGGATCCCACTCGATGCGCCTCAAATTTAGCTCCATGGTATCGTAGCTATGTTGTGGTGTGAGACGAAATGCTACAGGGCGACTATAAAATGCTTTCAAAGGATGAATTTCATTGGATGTTTATATTATAATTGTGTACAGGGCATGTTAATAAAATTAAATGTAATTAGTATTTGTATTGTAATTGTCTACATTTGAATATTAATAAAATTAAATTTTATTAGTATTTATATTATAATAGTGTGTTGGATGTTATTAGTAAATATTGTTATTAATATTGATTATTAAAATATTGTATAAATTTTTTATAATTTTTTTTAAATTTAAACACCGAATTAGAGACCGAATTTACATTCGATCTCTAAATTTAGAGACCGATTTCAAATTTGGTCTCTAAACTTAGAGACCGATTTCAAATTCGGTCTCTAAAATTAGAGACCGATTTTATAATTAGTCTCTAATTTAGAGACCGATTTTACATTCGGTTTCTAAATTTAAAGACCAAATATTCGATCTCTAAAACGGTTGCTAATGTATTTAGAGACCGATTTTCGATCTCTAATTCGGTCTCTAAAATGTTTTTTTTTTTTTAGTGTTAGCCATTTTGTTATATGATGAGAACTTTTCTAAACTAACTGAAGTACCTATTTCATTGCTCAAATATTATAAAATTGATTCACGGTGATTTTAGTTAAAATTATTATAATAAAATTAAGGTATAATTTAAAAATAAAAACTTATTTAGAAGAGCTCTTTTAAGTTTTACCTAAAAAATGTAATAAAAATATATTTAATCAATTCTTTTAAATGTCAGACAAGCCCTTACTTGTTTTTGGCCCACATAACATTAAATTTTATACTCTTTTAAATAACAAAAATATATTTGTATTATTAATTTAAATAAAAACAGCGGCTTGATCCTGAATCTCACGGTGAGATCTGGACCGTCCAAAAAACTAGATTGTCTAATAATAAATCACAATACAATAAAAATTACTTTCATTTTTTAAAATTCTAAATTCACTGTAGAAGTTCAAATCTTTATTATTTCATTCTCAACTTTACCACTTTAATTGTGCAATATATGGTTTAAAAATTTTAGAGGCCATTTTTTTTTATTTATAAAAAACAATAAGCTCGGGGCCAAATGAAATATTTCCCATCTGGAGTCTGGACCATCGTGTGGTTGATAAGTAAACTATCGTAATGCTGATAATACCATAGATCAATCACGACTTATCACGGAGTTTGCTCAGATTATCTCTAATCGCAAAATCTATTTTGATATTATTGCAATATCAATTCAGTGTCATTTCAACACCAAATTTTTTTTTGTCAACTCCAACCAATATACATCATTTTCTACATTAAAAGAAATATTTTTTTACAATGTTCTTTTTTTCCATCTTATAATTTATTATTCAATATACATATTAATTTCAATATATTTTTATTATGATAATGATTATTATTAAAATTAATATTTTTATAGTACATGATAACTAATTTTTATGATATTATATTTTTAATTACAGGGAAATAAATATTAGTATATTTTTTTTTAATTTTGATAGAAATAATTTAGTAGACATACTATTATTTAAATACTATTATTTAAAGACAATATATAATCCTAAACAATTAAGATAAAATATTTTAAATGTTTTCACAAAATAAATAATATTTCATTGAAAATATATCATTATTAATCTTAATTATCATAATTACTATATTGTTCCCATCAATACTCAATTAATATATTTATAAGGACAAAGTGAATATTTTTTATCTTTGATTCTTCGTATCGAGTAAGAAATTTTTGAAATTTTTAAAAATAATATTTAAGAATATTTTAAATATAAATTAAATAATATTAATTTATAATATTAAGAATTTTAAATATAAATTTAATATTAAAATATAATTATTTAAAAAAAAAACTGTATTTATACTGTTTTGGTGCAAGTGAATAGTACATCATCAACCATTTTAATATAATTTTTAATGTCTCCATTACAAAAAATAAATAATGTATCCATTGGAGATGGTGTCAGTGCTCGCTCTGTGAGAAAGTGATTAGTACGTTGCTTCCCCACGCCTCTGTTAATTTATAGCGTGAAAAGCTGTTCGAGCTTTCAACACTCTAAACGAAGAAGAAGCAGCAGCAGCCAGCAGCAAAGAAGTCCGGGGCTTGTGTATCTGCAGTAAAACGGGAACGTTCTTGTGAACAATTTTCTTGAATTTCTTGAGCTTCTAAGAATAAAAAAAAAAAAAAGTTGATGATCAGAGAAATAGGGAAAACAAAGCTTTACTAAGTAGCCCCTAGTCTCCGACGCAAGAAATTTATTTTTAAAAATAGAGATAAAATTTTAAATTGCGATATTAAGTATGATCTCTTGTAAAAGGATCCTCTGTCACAGCAATTTTTTTTTAATAAAATAGTTTAAATTTAATTGCCTTAAAAGTACTTTAATTTTCAAATTTATTCAAATTGTTTAGGTGTTTTTTTGGAAAGTCGGTTAATAAAATTATTGAGGTAGATTTTTCAAAAAATGTGATAATGATCGGATAATTGGTCCTATAAAAGGGGATTCGGATTCTAAGACGTCTCTAATTTCCCTTTTTTTTTCTTGCCGATGCGGCGTAGTCCTTGAAGCATTCAGCTCCAAGATCGAGGGTTTCCTATCGTCTGGTTGGGGAAAGCGGTGCTTGGTTTGGGGCGTCGATTTGATCCAGGTTGCTTTGCGGCGCTTTTTTGTTGGCTGAAAATAGCGCCTTTTGGTGTTAACATTCTGTGTTTGTGTTTGTGTGTTCGGAGGCAGGGAGCTGCGCACTTCGTAAAGCTTTGGTTTTGTCACCGACTTTTCAGGGTTGTACTGATGAGAAGATTGTGATTTTTGTGCTCAAGAGACTCGGGAAACACGCTCTACTTCTCGCCAAAATCTCTGGGTGGAAATCTCTGTGATGGTTGTTAGTTAGTTCCTTGCAAGACTTGGATTATTGTTGTAGTCGAGGACGTTTTCGTCGGAGTTCTTTGATCGTCACTATTTTGTGGCAAAAGAGTTAGTGGAATTTCTATTAGGTGATAGGTGATAGGTGAAAGTGGGATTCTCGGAGTGTGAACTTTTGGATTTTTGTTGTTTGTCTGTCAGTTTTGCCTTCTCCATTATTCTAGCTGGACGCGGAATTTCTGTGGGCGAGCGTTTAGGAATTCCTGGTTCAATGTCTTCGCTGAGCAGGGATCTTGTTTTCTTGATATTGCAATTCCTAGATGATGAGAAATTCAAGGAAGCCGTTCACAAGTATGTTCGCGTTTTCCTTTATAAACATATCATTTCGAGTTCTTAACATTTTTTTAATCTTTTGCTTTAATGTCTGGTTGCCTTGTAGGCTGGAACAGGAGTCAGGTTTTTTACTTCAACATGCAACACCTCGAGGATCTTGTTCAGGCAGGGGAATGGGATGAAGTTGAAAAATATCTAGGCGGTTTCACCAAAATCAGTGACAATTCAATTTCCATGAAAATCTTCTTCGAAATCAGGAAACAGAAGTACCTTGAAGCACTTGATAGGTAAAGTTCATTGCCTCACATTTAGTCATGATTTTCTGATTTATCTGGAACATTTTAGAGCATTTTTGCATTGTGTCTTCAGACATGACAGGGCAAAAGCTGTTGATATTCTTGTTAAGGATCTGAAAATTTTTGCTTCTTTCAATGAGGAACTTTTCAAGGAGATCACCATGCTGCTTTCTTTGGAAAATTTCAGGTAACATATTCTAGAGATGGATAGCTTATGTGATTTTACTTAAACTTAATTTGTCATTCATATTTTTTTTTTTACTTTTCAAAAATCTATACAGGCAGAATGAGAAGCTTTCTATGTATGGCGATATGAAGTCAGCAAGAACTTCAATGCTTATGGAAGTTAAGAAACTCATCGAAAATAATCCTGTGTTTCGCGACAAGTTAACATTTCCAACTTTTCAAGCTTCTCGCTTGCGAACACTAATCAACCAAAGGTGCAAAGTTACTTTCTCCTTATTGCATGATCACTTTGATTAGTAGATATATATAAAAATAGCTAATGTATGTTATCCATTATATTTCTTATGTGTATGTATTGTTTGTTTGGTATCCTTAGATTTTTCAATAGAATTGACTTCTACCTATGAAAGTATCTTTTTTGTTGGATGTTTGATATGGTTATCTATTCTTCATGCATTGAACTTGTTAAGAGGACCCCTAATTTTTCTCTCTTCTTAAATTGTCACAAGTTGATGGATGCTTAAAATGTAAAATTTTGGTGCTATCCAGTATGTTGGTTATGAAAAAAGTAAAATTTTCTTACCTTTCCCCCGGAATAGAACAACTGCATCTTATTTATTTTCCTATTTTAAGTTTCATATTCTGCGAAGTGCATTGTAATGCTGCATTTTTTGTTGACTTATGCCCGTTGTTTAGTCTCAATTGGCAACACCAACTTTGCGAAAATCCTAGTGTCAACCTTGAAATTGAAACTCTGTTTACTGATCATTCTTGTGCTGCCCCCACAAATGGACCACGGGAACCTCCTACCAATGATCAACTTGTTGGGTTAGTTCCCCAGATTGGGACGTTTCCTCTGATGGGCATTCATAGTGTAAGTGGTTTATGTTCGTTTGACTGTCTATAGTATTTTCTTTTCTAATCTGATTGCTGATCATTATGATTCTTTCCTTTGTTTAGTCCTTTCGATCAGTCTCTTCTCCACTTACAAGTTCCGTTGTATGGTGGATGACCAATGCTAACCCTTTATCACCGCATGCTGTGGTAGCACCTGGTCCCTCAGTTTTGGTGACGCCTCAAAATGCAGATATAGGTTGTTTGATGATCATGTTACATGTGATAAAAAAATTTACTGACTGGTGCTGAAATCAAACCATGCATGTGATAAATTACTAATACTAGAAATAAGTCTGTGACCAAATGATGAGACTTTAGTATGGATATTGGATAGTTATATGTTGATTAGGATATAAAATAATTACTAATACTAGAAGAGGTATAACTAAAATTGGCAGCTACAGAAAATTTGATGATCATAAATGCATAACAATATAAAATGAACACTAGCATTGATTGTCATGTTCTCAAATTTAGTTATCACATTGCTCAGACAGGATATAAAATATATCAACCCGAGGCAGACATAATATGAATACCACATCACCTTGCTCCATCTGCACTATATATCATTGTTATCCACTAGCGGCTAGGAGCATCAAAGCCTACTCTTGATCTCAAGTAGTCACAGTGTCATGCTTTGATTTTACCATCAATTGAACTTGAGAAGATAAACTTCACAGAAAGAAATAATGAAACAATATAAGCAGATGGGTTTGGATAAAGAAACCATAATTGAAAATTTTGCATTACAAAACTCACAAATATAAACAGTATATAACAGAGCAAATACATACAGGGATGAACTCCCTGACATGAGGACAAACGGAATAAACAAGGGCTTCATGATCTTCAAATGTATATTGCATGTCTCCAGTTGAAGCATCCCACACCTATTCATCATGATACAGAATTCGTTAAGAATATACAATTCTTCATCTACAATCTTCTGACTGATCAACCACATGGTTTTACTCACTTTAATTACCTTGTCATCACCACAAGTAATGATCGAGAGACTCTTCTTGGGATAGGAAAAGGCAACGTCATTAACACCACCTTCGTGAGCAATAATCTACACAACATGACGCTCTCAGCATCATCATATGGATGCTAAACACCATAACTATTAACTAACCTCCAAATATTGTCGTAATTCACCATTTCGATTAAAAGCGTATGTGTGCACTACATGCTTTGAAAATGCAACACCTATAAGTATCACAGAAGAATAACAAAGATTTTAGATTAATATTGTGACAATATATCCACGCAACTAATGGTCCTATTTGAACTCAATCAAAATAATCCAACTTTTTATTTTTTTTGCTTTGGCATACCAAAAATAGAACCTTTAGGACTCCACAAGCATTGATTGATAGATATGGTAGCACCTTGCATAAATGTGAACTGCGAGTAGAAAAAAGGTGATGTCAAATATGAAAACACTATGAGATTTTTTTTTTAAAAAAAAAGGCATGTTCACGCTCATAGTCTGATCAAAAAGTGTTCAGGGGCTTTTCAGCTTGATGAATATCTGGAACATGTAGTAATATCCCACACCTCGTATTTCTTTTGTGGTAATCTTTCTCTGGATCCAATTTCCCAAACCCCAATGTCTCCATCATTTGTTCCAACTGAAAGAAAAATTATATATATATATATATATATATATAGATGGATAGCTTATGTGATTTTACTTAAACTTAATTTGTCATTCATGTTTTTTTTATATATATATCTGCTAATCAAAGTAATCAAGCAATAAGGAGAAAGTAACTTTGCACCTTTGGTTGATTAGTGTTTACAAGCGAGAAGCTTGAAAAGTTAGAAATGTTAACTTGCCGCAAAACACAGGATTTTTTTCGATGAGTGTCTTAACTTCCATAAGCATAGCAGTTCTTGCTGACTTAATATCGCCATACATAGAAAGTTTCCCATCCTGCCCTTATAGATTTTTGAAAAGTAAAAAAAAAAAAACATGAATGACAAATTAAGTTTAAGTAAAATCACATAAGCTATCCATCTCTAGAATATATATATATATATATATATATATCCTTTAAATTTTCTTTCAGTTGGAACAAATAATGGGGATATTGGGGTTTGGGAAATTGGATCCAGAGAAAGGTTACCACAAAAGAAATACGAGGTGTGGGATATTACTACATGTTCCAGATATTCATCAAGCTGAAAAGCTCCTGGACACTTTTTGATTAGACTATGAGCATGAACATGCCTTTTTTTTTAAAAAAAAAAAGATCTCAGAGTGTTTTCATATTTGACATCACCTTTTTTCTATTCGCAATTCACATTCATGCAAGGTGCTACCATATCTGTCAATCGATGCTTGTGGAGTCCTAAAAGTTCTATTTTTGGTATGCCAAAGCAAAAAAAAAAGGTTGGATTATTTTGATTGAGTTCAAATAGGATCATTAGTTGCGTGGATATATTGTCACAATATTAATCTAAAATCTTTGTTATTCTTCTGTGATACTTATAGGTATTATATTTTCAAAGCATGTAGTACACACATACGCTTTTAATCGAAATGGTGAATTACGACAATATTTGGAGGTCAGTTAATAGTTATGGTGTTTAGCATCCATATGATGATGCTGACAGCATCTTGTGTAGATTATTGCTCACGAAGGTGGTGTTAATGACGTTGCCTTTTCCTATCCCAAGAAGAATCTCTCGATCATTACTTGTGGTGATGACAAGGCAATTAAAATGAGTAAAACCATGTGATTGATCAGTCAGAAGATTGTAGATGAAGAATTGTATGTTCTTAACGAATTTTGTTTCATGATGAATAGGTGTGGGATGCTTCAACTGGAGACATGCAGTATACATTTGAAGATCATGAAACCCTTGTTTATTCTGTTTGTCCTCATGTCAGGGAGTCCATCCCGGTATGTATTTGCTCTGTTATATACTGTTTATATTTGTGAGTTTTGTAATGCAAAATTTTCAATTATAGTTTCTTTATCCAAACCCATCTGCTTATATTGTTTCATTATTTCTTTCTGTGAAGTTTATCTTCTCAAGTTCAATTGATGGTAAAATCAAAGCATGACACTGTGATGCTTGAGATCTAGAGTTGACTTTGATGCTCCCAGTCGCGGGTGGAGAACAATGGCATATAGTGCAGATGGAGCAAGGTGATGTGGTATTCATATTATGTCTGCCTCAGGCTGATATATTTTATATCCTGTCTGAGCAATGTGATAACTAAATTTGAGAACATGACAATCAATGCTAGTGTTCATTTTATATTGTTATACATTTATGGTCATCAAATTTTCTGTAGCTGCCAGTTTTAGTTATACCTCTTATAGTATTAGTAATTATTCTATATCCTAATCAACATATAACTATCCAATATCCATGCTAAAGTCTCATCATTTGGTTACAGACTTATTTCATGTGGAACAAGTAAAGATGGGGATTCACATTTAGTTGAGTGGAATGAGTCTAATGGAACTATTAATCGGACATACTCTGGCTTTAGAAAACCCTCATTGGGAGTTGTCCAGTTTGACACAACTCAGAACCGCCTCTTGGCTACTGGCGATGATTTCCAGATTAAGTTTTGGGATATGGATAACACTAACATACTGACTACTACTGATGCAGATGGCGGACTTCCGGTTAGTATTTTAATCTACATTTTTTCTTGTATATTTCTTGCAATTCAAACTTTTAGTTTGTATGTAACTCTTTCTCCATGCCAGGCAATTCCTCGACTGAGATTTCCGAAAGATGGTTCAATACTTGCTGTTACAACTAGTGATAATGGAATCAAAATCCTGGCAAATGCTGATGGACAACGAGTTTTAAGGATCCTTGAAGCTTCACGCAGTGCTTCACAACAGTCTAATTCCAACGTGAAGGTAGTATCCAACAACTACTCAAAGTGAATATTCTGTTTCAAATTCCAACAACTTACAAACCCTCGTTGAGTTTAGAAGTATCATAAAAATCTTACAATTTTGATGCTCGTAAAAACCTTCCACGAATTGAAGCTCATGGAACTTTTAGACGGTATCACCTTGCTCGAATCTTGTGGATCTCACATATACCCTACCAATGTTATGTTCGTCGTAGTCATCTCAAACAAACACTAGTGTCGATGGACAAGTGGAACAGTTTAGAACTGTAAATTTCATATAGTTTTTCAAAATTTTAACACCTTCTTCAGACATAAGCTTACAATTCAAATAAAAACTGAAGATCCCTATGTTGCATATGAAACAGGAAGAAAATCAAAGGTTTTAAAAACTTTTAGCTCTTTGCAAGGAGTTTGCTGAATTAACACACCAAGAATTCATCAGTAATGTACTAGACAAGTCTCTCTCTTTTTTTTCTGAAGCCCAAAAGAAACCAAAAACACACATGTTTTCCATATTTTTTAGGTTAGTATTTGGTTTCGATCTTCAATCCCTTTTTCTTCAGGTTTCTTATTTCAGTGTGGAATTTTCAGCTAAAAAAAAAAAGAATCATTTTCATGTTTCACAACGATCATTAAACTGTAGAGGAATTCTGAAACACTATCTGAACGTTTCAGTGCACGATCAAGGGGAAGCAAGATTACTAACTACTTGTTTGGAATTTAATTGCATCTCATTTTTGTTTCAAGTAATTTTTTTTATTCAATATGAGTTTGGATAACCTTGATGCAATGATAGAATTACAATCGACTTTGTGCTCATAAGTCAATCTTTTATCAGGCAGAAAAAGAATCTGTATAATAGATAAAATATGATTTAATCGTTTCTAAAACCTTTACATTGGAGGAGTACCTAACTATCTTTTACGAGTTCGGATACATAAGATCATCGCAACTGTCTATTTTCGATGATCGATTAGGAAGCGGTGGGAACATGATATATTAAATACGGAAATTTAAAATACTAAATTAAATGACCAAAATTTAGAAAAAATTATCCTAGGAATTATTTTGGGATTTTTGGAGAAATTTAGGAATTTTTTCCAGAATTTTTCTAGAATTAAACGGGGTTTGTACGAGATTTATGGGGATAATTAAATTACTGGGGGATTAATAGAAACCAAACCTAGGTTTTCTATTTCTCATTTTTCTTTCTACGCCATGCCCAACTCCCTCTTCGCTCGCAATAACTCCTTTCCCCAGCATCGCACCGACGGTTTCCTCTCGCGACCCGACTCTTCTTCGCGAAACCTTCTCACGCGCACGTGCAACCGAATTCCCTTTCCTTCCTTCGTTTTCTCGCGTTGCCCATCCACGCACCGTCGCCTCTTCTCGCGACGCCACCCACAGCGTCGTCGGCGCCTCTTCTGCTCCCACAGGTCGCCGCACGCGAGTTTTCCTCCTTGTGATCTTCCTTCTCGCGACTCATCTCTTGCGCCTGCTTGCTGGCACTGACTCTCCCTCTCGCCTCCTTCCTCGTGGCAGCGCTGACCGCCTCGACGGAGGCCACACTGACGGGTCGACAGCAGCACGCCGCGGGAAGTGGGTGGCGCACCTGACCTGTTCGACCTAGGCGTGATTTTGGGGGTGCTCGTCAGGGGACAGGGAATTCTCGTGGAAGCTAGGGAAGCTAGAAATCCTCTCCTTATTTTAGACGAGATCTAGGTTTAGGATGAGATTTTTCCTTCACTGAGCTTGATTTATCAATAGGGGCAGTGATTCGGCGTCGGTGAATAGAGGATAGGAGGAAGAGGGCTGCCGAGAGACTTCCAAGGTTGGTAAGCTTAATCTAGCCTCTCTTTTAGCTGTAAATTGCTAGATTTTGGGTGGTTGTGTTATGGTAATGGTTGATGGATTTGGGAGTGGCTCGGTTATGGGCTGCGAATAGAGTGCGTGTTGTTGTAACGGCTGTGAGTGAGAGAAGACGCCAGTGGGATGTTCCGGTGAATAGAACGGGTTGTGTTGGCTATTAATGGCTGTAAATGGACTGTGGGTGCCAATTTGTGGGATCGAAGGGTTGGATCGAGTTTAAGGTGAGATTTGGGTTGAGCTATGTGTTTTTATCAGGTTTTGTATACACGATAATGTGGCCGTTTTGGTGAAGGGGATGTTTCATTGAGGTATGCTTGAAGGAGTTGCGTATTCTGTGAATGGTCGATAGAGATTGATATGGAGGATTGATTAGGTTAATAGGATAACTAAATCAATCTAGTTGATCGGATACGAAGTCGATATAGGATTCGATTCGATCATTTGTTGTATGCTAGCACTTAATCAAAATGTCTGTTATATGCAGGTTTCGATCACGAGACAGGTCTACGGGCGTGAAGATAGTTGTCACGAGTTTCATAGCAGGCGGGTACTTTGACTTATCTTTTAGATATTGTTAGGTTGATATGCTTAGTTAGCTATAGCTCGTAGTAATTTTTATGTCTTATATGTCACTGTGTCATACCTGACGCATGCATTTATATCTTAGTCGATATTATCTTGATACTTGCCATGTGTACTTATTTTGGGAGTTGTGACATGCACTGGATTAGCTTTTAGTTATACCTTCCCTGTTTTACCTAGGTCATTGATATGTACCCATTTGTTTGTGCATATTACTCGGAGACGTATTTTAGTTGGTGTTACATGCTTTAGTGTTATGCACCATCTTGCATGATTGTATGCTGGCTGTACGGGGTTCCTTTGTAGTTGAGCCCGCAATGATATGATCCGCACACGCCACCTGGGTTAGTGGTACATCAGAGGGTGTGTAGTAGCTCTGTTAGCTTTTCACTTCACGGATAGCGGTGAGGCGTGTTAAGGCGAGGATCCCTCCTCCGTTGACACCGGAGATGAGAGCATCGCTCCCCACTGCTGTTTAGGGGGCAGAGGATAGTGTCTCCGGCGATCCTGCCCACTTGGCCACCAGAGCTGAAGCGATGACGACAGAGTGCATGTTAATAGCCCTATTCACTCGGCTTCACCATCGCGTGTGGCAGGCTGGCCGACCGACGCTGTGGGTGACCATGTCATTTGCATCGCATGCATATTGCATGGATGACATTTGTATTGTGTTTGCTGCATTTTGGTTGTTGCCTTGGTTGTTGCATATGATTGACATGCATACAGGATACATTTTGTATTTGGTCTGACGACCCTATTTTTTTGCTAGTATGACTCATACTCCTATGTCAGGATAGGAGATTCAGGTATGTACAGTCGTTCCGCATCCCTTTCTTGCATTTTTTTTTCTATTATTGATCAGGAGGAGATTGTATTCGCATGATTATTATTGTTAGTTATATTTTACTATGCATGTCGACTTGGTATCCGCTGAGTTCGTTGAACTTACCCCGTTGCTTTACATCTATTTCAGATTGAAACTGTCAGGAGAGTCCAGCTGCCAATCCCCCTCGTCGAATTGGTCTTATGGTTTTGGTTTATTGACATTGTATAGAAGACAAGTGTAAGACTTGTTTGTTTTGGTTATGTACTCGTGGATGTGTTGGTGGTATTTGTTATGTTTTTATGGATTTTTATTCGATATGTTTTGGTTGTGTGTTCCTGTTCAGATGACAGAAGGGGTAGGTCTAGATGTTGTAGATTCTTTTATTTAGGTTGGTTGTTGGCCTGAGGCCCATTTATGATATGTATGTGTGGTTTATGTTTCGGTCATGTTGATCGATGTATAGTAGGCTGTGTGGATCTTGTATTCAAGATTCGTATTGTCATTCGTACAGAAGAGATGCTGTCGGATTTTCGTCTGACAGGGACTCCCTCGGAGCACGACATGATAGCTTAAAATTTTCTCTCCCTAAAAATTAAATTTTTGAGGAATTTGAGAAGGCCCAAATCTAACGGTGGAGGGCATGGGAAGAGCACGTAGTATCAAAAAGATATCTGTTTCGATACTTCAACTATTTAAAGAGTGAGAGAGGAATCTTTGGAGGCTCTTGCATCGGTTCCGGAGAGGGGAAGAGAGAGGGATTAGGGTTCCTCTGGTACGGGGGCTTCCGTGTAGCTTTGGTAAGACCGATATCTACACCCCTTTGTTCCCTCGATCTGCTACTTGTTGCATCTTTTTTATTGGATGTTATTCTGATATGTACCTGGTTAGTGGGTGTCAAGCTATCGTCCTCGGTGATTATCTTCAAATTTGCTGGTCGTTCTTGATTGGTGGACATGGTATGTGTGATATTGTTAGATTTAAAGGTATGCAGTGTGGTCCTTCTGACTATCCTAGGGTTTTTTGTAGTTCATGATGACCTATGCTTGGTTAGTATACAGAGGAATCTGTGAAATGATGTTAGAAATGTGAAATTGTTATATTATATTTAGGTAAAAAAGATGGTGGATGCCAAGATTTGATGGGGTTCTGTCACATATTAATGATTTGTATTTGGTTCAGGGTGTTCGGGCACTATTTTAAATATTTCTAGGGTTCTGTTTTTTGGAATGTGGGATTTCTTTTATTTTAAACAATTGAAATTAGAGGAATAATCGACAACATGATTTGAGTTGATTAAGAATCATTGTTTCAAACAAAACCCAAAGAATTGGAATTAAACCTTTTCTTCCCTCTTTCTCTCGCTCAAGTGGCCAGGTGTGTGAGTGTACAATCACCTAATTGACGCCTAAAAAAAATTTATTATTGGTTGTGAATGAATTGGTAGAATAGAGGTTAAAAAACAAGAATATAATAGAAGATAAACATTTAATCCAATTTATAAGGATAATAATGCTGATAGTTGAGCTCGATAAAATTCCTAATAAACAAGCTTGATAAGGAAATAAACAAACTTGAATACAACTTAGCTCATCACAATTCATTTACAACCCTATAAAAATTAGATTATTATCAATTGTATTAAAATTTTAGAGAAACAAGTTATAAAATATAACTAGTTAGATATCACTAGTTGAATCCATCTCAATATGCTTAGATACATGCCACAATATAATTCTTCTCGACCCAAGTGACCCGTTCAACACAAGAAAGAGTATCTGGGACAACTAGGATTGAGTTTTGGTAATATATAAGTACGGTAAATTTCAATTATGCTGCTTTATATGACATAAAATTTCATGCATCTAACAAACATTTACTATGTTTATCACTCACAAAATAAGTATTTAAGTTAATACTTATAAATTACAAATTACTAAATGGAGCATCTTAAACATTTATATTAAGTTGGTTTAATCTGAATTGGTTCAAATGAACCAAATTAGTTTTTTTTTAAAAAAAAATATTGGACATGCACATTGCATGGCCAGCAGAATATGTGGTCCATACAAGGGCAGTTTAAAATCATGTATATTATATATTGGAACATGATTTTAAGGGATAATTAAGTACGTTTACTACAATATATCCTCAACGAGTAGCAAGGGTGATTCTATTTAACTTAGATATATATAACAGTCTTATCTTAGTATTTGGTATTTGTTATATTCAGAATAAATTGATAAGGTGCATTCACACATGTTACTCTATATATTATTTTAGCTAATAAAGTCACTAGTCACGGCATCACCATCATCATCATGTGTATTTCTCAACCATTGTGGTGAGCTTCACGAAACTTATCCTTTCATCGAGCTTTATGCAGGGTTATAAAAGTGCCTACTCATAGAAATCATTAGAAGATGCTTGTGCAACTTGAGTGTTGAATGGGAATAACTTCTAAGTTTTTATGGTTTTTTTTTATGCGACTAACATCCAACGAGGTTAATGGCCATTTAACCTAACAGGTGAGATCTTGCCACATCAATTTAACTTAGTTTTAACAAATACTTTCTGCATCAATTTAACTTCGACCAACACATATGATGTTGATATGATGCAATTTCAAGACCGAGTGGCATGCCTTGGTAATGTGTTAAGCATTGTCATTCAATGCCTTGGTATGCACTATTGCATGTACAGGTACTCTCTTTTTATTAGTTTTGTCACTGATAAGTTGCATCTTGTCAGCCTCATCGGGTGATTATTTAATCTGTGGCTGATTACAGAGTTGTTAAAATTGTCAAATGTCTCCAAGCCATGAAGAATGCCATTGTGATACCTCCAGCAATCCCATTTATGCTGACAAGAAAGAATTTGAACTGCCTCCTGGGGGCACAATAGCTTCATCTGGAAGCTTTACTGATGTATCTATGCTAAGTAACAAGTTCATGAATTCAGGGCATATGGCTGATAAGTATGTCTACAAGAGGAGGAAGCTACAAAGAAATTCACTTGCTCTTCTCCCAGAAGACAGTAAAATAACTGACACCGATAAGGAACAATTTGAACTTCCTCCTAGGGAGTCAGTAGTTTCATCTGGAAGCTGGACATCTGTGTCCAATCCAAATGAATTGTGCATGAGTTCAAGGGATAGGAGTGATGGATATGTCTACAAGAGAAGGAAGTTCCAAAGAAATTCACTTGCTCTTCTTCCAGAAGATAATAATATAACCAGTGGATCACAAAATTTTGGTGCTGAATTGTGCGTTAGTTCCAAGGATTGTCTGTTGTAAGTTCATAAAGCTGATCCTGAAACAACTCCTGTTGCTGTTTGTACCATAAACATTGACTCATTTCAAGACTTTGACTTGCATGATATGTGTTCTATTGGAGAATTTGAAGTGTTAGATAGAGTTTGGTAGAGAGAAAATTTTCCATTTTCCATTTTATGTTTTATGTTTTTTTTTTCCAGAAAAACAGAAAATGATTTTTCAGTGTTTTCTAATTTTTCAAAAAATATTTTTTTATTTTTTGAAAAACGAAAATGAAAACAGAAAACGATTTTCTAGAGTTTTTCAGTTTTCCAGAAAACGTTCTTTTATTTTCTAGAAAACGGAGATGGAAAACGCCAACCAAACACGTTTTTTCGTTTTCTCAGAAAATGAAAACAGAAAATGAAAAATTTCGTCTCTACCAAACGCTCCAAAATTTCCAAAATCCACACAGGAGAGTTACTATAATTTAAATGATAGATCTTCATCGTCAAACTCTACTTTGGAACTGATTTCAACTTTTATCAAGATAGATACAGATGACTTCTCTTCTGATGTTCTGGGGCTAGGGGAATTTGATTTGGCAAGGGATCTTTGTATCTATGTGCTCAAGAAACATAGGCTGATTGGAAATTGTTGGGCTAGCAGCAGTCATGCTGATTTAGAAATTTGGTTGGATGATAAAAGCAAGCTTTCTCAGAAATGCAAAAAATGTGGGCTACTTGATGACCACCTGCAGATGCTTATCTGTGACCAATGTGATGAAACATATCATCAGTCTTGTTGTGCTCCTCGTGTGACAAACATTCCAGTGAATGAATGGTATTGCCACCTTTGTTTCAAGAAAAGGCCAAAACTTCTAATCAACAAGTCACCTGATACCTTGGGTGAAATCTCTGGTCACACAGATAGAACATCCCCTAGAAAATATTCCATATCATTCATGTTGCAGGACAGTAAACTATATACCACTGGGGTTCGAATTGGTATAGATTTTCAAGCTGAAATTATGGACTATTCTGGTCCAGTTACCAAGTACACTAGCTTTCCACTTATCATTGAATTTCCAAGTTTGTTGAAATGATATTAGATATGTCAATCCATATTTCTGTTTTGTGGATAAAATCTGACCTAGAGTAGATATTGGTTCATATTGTTAAAACATTCTCTTTTATTCACTTAAAGGCAGAATCTGATTTATTGTAATCCAAGCCTACAAAATTAAATATTTCATGTATAGCAATTGGTACAAAAACTTTTTTAACAATCCCATTATGAACTGTTGCAGTTGAATTCATCTACCAAAATTACTTTTATGGTCATCAAAGAAAAGTTGAGGGGATTGCATGTAAGTTATGTTTGTGTTTTCCAAAAAAAGGCAATATGGGACATAATTCACATGTCAAATATTTTATTACCTTGATTGATATTACTGAAAATTGATAGTAAATAGAATCCACAAGTTAGATAATACTTAATCCCACAATGAATTAAAAATAAGCTGTGAAGTAACTGTCTTTTTTCAAGATGACTGGCTATTTACTATACATGTTTTCTTTATCCCATGGTTTATGAGAGAATGCTACTAACTTTATGATAATAACAATACACTCTAGCTTTGATTTGTCAATCCCTATGTCAATTTCCATTGTTTATTTGATTCCTATTTGCCATCGAAGATATTCCATTCCTTTGTGCATGTAATTCCTGGTAGAGTGGCTTCAAATTGGTCTTTTAGAGCTTCAATTGATTATCCAAGCCATGGTCCATATTGTTCCTGATTCATTCTCGTTAATTATGCAGGGAAGATGATTATTTTGATGAACTTTTTGAAATGGATATTGATGAAATTGTAGATTTGAATGTAAGCTGTAAAGCTTTTATTCTAAGTAATCTTATTTCACATTGTTTTGGATGCTAAATGTCATAGTTTATATTAGATCTGGAAAGGAAGAAAGACAAAATATCCTAGCAGTACTGGTAATTGGGTCCAATGCCAAGAATTCTTGTACTCAAATGGACCTAAAGATGAGATTATTTGTGGAAAGTGGCGTAGGTGAATTTTTTTTTTCTTTTTTTCTTTGGAAGACTTAATAACTATTTCCATATGAACATCTGAAGAAAACATTTCCAAGTATCTTTTTAATTGATTATGGTTGGATTGACAGGCTATATTCTCATATTTTATCTGATCTCTGTGTGAACTTACCAACCATATTCTAACTTAAATTTCCTTGGTGTAAGTTAGTTTCAAATGATAGGATGCTAATTATAAGTTTATTAAAATAAACTCAAAGCTTAAGTGTGCAGTAAAGTTGTTGCCTTGTGACTTAGAGATTGCAAGTTTGAGTCCTGGAAACAACATCTTGCAAAGCAGGATAAGGTTGTGTATAATAGACCCTTCTTCGGGACTTGTATGGCGGGAACTTCGTGCACCAAACTTCCCTTAAGTGTGTAGTAAAAATTATAAAATTGGTATGACCAATCATACTTCAAGGTTGGGATTTTAATTTTTATGTAGTTAGAACAACTTATCTAGATGGATCTATTTATTGAGATTGGCCGAAGTTTAACACTGACTGGCAACCTAACACAACCCTTCTCCTTTCTCATCTAGGCTTGGGACCGACCACGACGAAGTTTATGAGGGGATAGAACCCAATGACATAGGAGAATCTATATAGTCGATTCCACGTAGTGGGATAAGGCTTGATTGTTATTGTTGTTGTTGTTGAACAACATATAATTAAGTTAGTTTAATAGAAATGAAAACTCTAAATGAGTTTATAAGGCTCTAGGAAAGATAAAATGATGCTATTATTTTGAAGTATCTAATTGTTGCTCCGCTAGATGATAAAATGAGAGAAAATAAATATTCTACACATTTGAAGAACACTTACAAATGTATTAAATAAGTAGAATTGATTAATATTGAAGATGCCAAGGTGATCCAAGAAAAATCTACTAAATATAATAGAAAGTGATTTAAAAGATCAATGTACTAGTAGGAGATAATCTTATAGAGAACTAAGATCTATGTAATGTTCCTAGTTGAAACACAATTTGTTCTTCTAGTAGGTTACCAAATTTACTAGGCATACCATTTTTTTTGTTGGGGTCTAGAAACTTGTTTTCAGCTTGACTAAAATTGGATATAATTTTGGCAATGACAAAAGAAGAAACAACTATGTGATTAAGCTAAGATATTTGGATTTAACTTGGGTCATGAATGGTAGATTCATGGAGAAAGGTTTACTTGGAGTGGAAGTGGACATCAGATAGTCTAGACAGTTAAAGATAATTCTGTAAGATAAAAAATTGAGTTTGATCTTCATCCTTTAAATGCTTCTTCAAGATGTTTCTTCTAGGAGAGTTTGAAGATATGGTTAACTCCATGTATATTGCAGGGCTCCTCTTTTCATTGTTCAGAGTGAAGATTGGGATTGCTCTTGTGCTGTTCAGTGGGATCCAATTCATGCAGATCGTGCAGTGCCTCAGGTGAGTGATCTTTAGTAAATCAACTAACCTTTTAGGTGATGCTTGTCTGCTTATTTCCAATTGTCCACTGATTATCGTGTTGTAAGTATTACACAATTTTAACCTACGCATTAATGTGATTTTATTTATCAGTGAAATATTGTTATTTTCTGTTATAATTCATTCTAGTTTCCTTCTTACCTGAGTTCAAAACTGAAACATTTTCTTTTGTTTTAGCTTGACGATTTCTTACTACTGCTACTAGTATATAAATGGGATCTTTTTTCGGAAAAGTTTTTTTGTATTTTGGTTAGCTAAGGATATTTCTGCACGAATGCGTCAAAATGAGATGATAGATTCTTTTGTTAGACAATGGAATAAATTAGAGTTGAGTGCCAGTTTAAACTGTGAGGTATCAAGGGTGACCAAAGGAGGTCACTCTACATTATGTTTGCATGTTCTTTGCAATATACCTGACCACTGGAATTCTCAGTTCGGATATCATTATTTATGGAAGAAAATAAAAGGGAAATACCCACCAAATACATTAAGATTACTAGTATATATCATAGCTTCAACTTGTTGGCAAAAGACTATTGATTTGATTTTCACCATTAAATATAAGGTACTGTTATATTCTCAGACATATATGTTTCTTTTAATCTAATCCCTGTTATAATTTTTTTTTCCAATATAATAACATGAGAATCAGTAAAGCTTAGATTAGGATGCTAATTAATTTTCTCATGTCCAATTGGTTTGTGTCATTTTGGTCCACTATTAAATGATTCAAAATTATAAAATCAATCAAAATACTCAAGTATTAACGCGATCTAAAATTATCCATTTTGTTATATGATGGAAACTTTTCTAAACTAACTGAAGTACCTTTTTTTTTTTTTGTAAAAATAAGTATATTGATTAATAGATAATTAAAGAAGAGTGATTGAACTGGGATGAGCTTCTAGAGTCTTATATGTATAAAGGTAAATGCAATAAAAATAAGAATGCTAAGATGGATGAGTTACTAGAAAGGATAAAAAGATAACCAATATATTCTATAATTAGAAGAATTAAATTGATTAAAGTACGTGTTGTAAGGGTAAGAATAAAGACCTAAGAAAATATTCTCAATGTAACAAAAAAATAATAATTTGAAGGGGAGCCTTGAATCAACGGTAAAATTATTGTCATGTGACCTTATGACAATGGATTTGAGCTGCATAAACAACTTCTATTGCAGGGTAAGACTACATATAATAGATCCAAATGTGATCCGACTTTTCTGTAGACCCCACATTGGCAAGAGTTTGGTGCACTAGATTACCCTTTACCCTTTATCTTTATAACTAAAAAACAATTTAATTTATTTGTAGGGTAATGTAGGCATTTATTTGTTTTATGATTCAAAAATTTGTGAAAAGCTCCATGTTTGTTACTCGTAGTGTGTTACATGTTACAGAATAGTCTTTTCCATAATCATCATTCTCATCAAACAGTTTGGGGTTGATAATGTGTATTATCCCTACATTATCCAAAGTTGGGAATCTGCCCAACTAGCAGCCCCCTGCCACCCGTCCCAGGGCTGCGGCGAGAGGGAGGTAAATCGCGGGGGAACTATGTCCTCGACACGTGGCAAAGCGAGGGAGCTATCCGAGCCTGTGGGGATTTTAGACCCTCCTAATCGACCCACCCGTGATCCAAAGCAACCACACTACCTTACCACCGCGCCATCTCCGTGGGGACAATATTATCCCTACATTAACCTGTATGCAAGGTTGTATGACTAGTTATTAAATTGTTTCCTCAATCTACCAGTTTTACAAGTCATACGTCAGGAATTTTATTTGAATTGATCATCTTTGATGGTTTATTGTGTGTATTTCACTAATTTTGACCTGCATCTATGTTATTTAATCCAATGTTTTCCTTAAATTTTGTTGCCTGCATATTTGGTACCATTTTAGAAATATTCTGTCTTTGCCACATGTATACATTTCATGATACTTGGTTAAGAATCACCTACCTATCCACTAATATCATGGATTCCTATGTGTTCTTACGGATCAGAAATATATTCGTGATGCATGGAATAGTTGGATCGCGGTGTGTTGATTAGTTGGTTAAATCAGCCAAATCAAAGTTCAAATGCAACATTGGTCTTGGCTCATTGAAATGACTTAGAATCGAATCAAATCAAACTGAACCCAACACCCCTTACTCATTCTTGTTTCTATACACTAGAATAGTGCCAATAAAAAGTTCTTGATAGGATAGTGCAAGGAAAGTAAAGTTTTTTATCACTAAAACTCAATATTTAAGCAAATGTATTACCTAGCTTTTTACACTTGGATCGGTAAGGTCAGCATGTCCTCCGAGTCGACGGCTCGTGGTTGATATGGCTAGGCCATGCCGAGATATGAAATGCAAGAGCTTCCATCCAAACCCTGAGGGTGATACATCACCCCGTCGGTGATGCTTGGTCATTAAGGTATTCCTCATTCCTCAAGGTGACTGGCATTCGGCCAGAAGAGTTGTTCCTCTTACTATGTTCAGTTTAATTGAAATAGATTTTTTGTTCACTTGTATAGTGCTTTTATATTGTCCTGTTTCTGAACAATGCCAATGCCATGCAGCTGAGGCGTCGTCTGAGTGCTAAATCGACGAAAGACGACGACTCCAACTGAAGTGTCGATTTGGAGGGTAGAAATGCTATGCCCCCTGTTTAGTTTTTTACGTCTCACACTCTAGGAATTTTGTTGTGTGGAAACTTTTCACCATCACACCCATATATATAGTTCTTGTACATATAAATATGATTTTCATGGCTCAATATAGACGAGCATTATATTGTTTCCAGTTTTGAGAAATGTAAGAGGCACTGGAAGAATGAGATTATTGTAAAGAAAATGAAACAGTTTTGTTGTACGAGTTGAGAGTGCAGAGTTCCACCAGTTTTTCTCGAGCTTGTGTCATTCTTCAATTTCTGAAACTTCCCTGTTTTTTTTTTAAGCAAAAAGAAGTCCCCAGGGGTTTCTCGAGCAATTACCCAAAAGCCCATGATACTGAAAAAGCATTTCCTCGTGAGCAGGCATGTTATCGATCTCTCAATTTCGATATCGGTTCGGTTTTGATGAATTCTGGATTCGTCGATATTAGAATCGATTTGAATTGATTCAAAATCGATTTTGAATCGGTTATGATTCTAAAGTTTTAACTTTGGAACTAATTCAATTCAGTCCGATTTTGAATCGGTTCCGAATCGATTCCGAAATGGTTCCGGATTGATTTCGAAATAGTTTCGGATCACCTTCTCTCAACTTGAACTTCCAAATTCATTTAATGTATTGGTGATTTTTTTTTATCACAAAATAATCTTATAGACATGTTAGCATGCGCAAAATTTTCAACTTTAAATTAACAATTAAAATCAAATCCAAATCAGAACCAGAATCGATTCCGAACCGATTCCGAAATTGATTGGAATCGAATTGAATCGGAATCGGAACAGTTTCGATTTGATCCAGAACCAATCCATTTGAATCCCCGACTCAATTTCGGATCGAGCAAATCTTTTAAGCATGCTTACTGATATTTAAATCAGATATAATTAAAATCTATCCATATTTTCAGATTCCGTTGTAGTCTAGTTGGTTAGGATATTCGGCTCTCACCCGAAAGACCCGGGTTCGAGTCCCGGCAACGGAATTTTTTTTTCAACCTTTTTATCAGTGAAAGGAATTTATATTTTTCTACCGCCTCCATTGCAGATCTATTACAGATTCGCGTTTCGTATTTTTATTATGAAATTTAAATGATATATATTTAGGAACTTTTTGTCTCCAAGTTTTGAATCTGACTGCTGTAGCAAGTGATAATTAAATTATAACATTTATATTAAATATTTAGGCTATTTTCTTCTTCCTTATTTTTGTTATTTCTTATCAGGATAAATAAGTTATATTCTATTTTTAATATACAATTCATTTGGACTTAAAGAATATCTAATTTTTTAAAATTTGGTTATTGTGGCAGGTGAATGTTAAAATGATATTTAAATAATTTTTTATTATTTAAAATTAAAGTTCTCTTTCTTTCTTTTTTTTTAAATAAAATAAAATTCTCTCTTTCTGGAAAGTTTGTGGGATGGTATTTCTGTAAAAAAGAAACAGAAAAAGCTACCAAGCTATTAACGGATCCTGATTTTGTGATCCGAATCCAGATTCGGGCCGAATTATTAACCTCTGATTATCTAATCCGATACCCACCGAGGTTCTCCCAAACCCGAAGTCTCACCCGGTCACTGCCCTCGCTGTCGCCGGCGACTTCCCTCCGCTGCTCGCCGCCCCTTTGCTTAGTTATTCATCGCCACCGACTCCCTCGTCCACCGTACGCTTCTTAAGTTATTCGATCGATCTGAAGAGTATTTTTCTCCCTTTAGAAAAAAGTTCGAATCTGGGCTTTATTTGATCTTTCCTGAAAACAAAAATTGGTGGATCGGGATTCTATGTGCTGTTATTAGGATGATCTCTTGTGAAGATTTTCTTTTGGCTGTTCCGTTTATCCAGGAAAATTTGTTACTTGGAACACTGTTTTTATGTTGCTGTGGATTACTAATCTTACCAAGACAAATAGGGAAGGAAAGATACTGTCTTCATGGCCTTTGAGCAATCTCCTTGCTATGTGTTCCATTTATATCTTCGCCTAGGGATTGTTTTACCTTTTATTACAATTTTTTCGTTGAGGGATTTGGCATGATATGCGCACTGTAATTTACTTGCCTTGGCATAGTCTTTTAGTTTCCTTCATTCGTAGGTTTGCATTTAAGGTTAATCGTTAGATAAAATCTATTAGAGGGAACTTTGAGAAGGAAGAGTGTTTAACCACATACCTTTGCGTGTATAACTGAGTGGATAAACCTTTAATCTGGACCATATTAACTACTTTATTTGCTTATTTATCATTATCATTTTTACTTATGAACTTTGAATTACCTTTTCTTAGCTTGTGAATCTCCTTATGGCATGGCAGCTCAATGAATAACATCGATGAACTTTACATGGACATATTCTCTAACATAGGTTTGTGTGCCAATCAACCATCCTCAAATTCCACCACATCGGCAAGAGTTTAGTTCAGTTTCAGAGCACGTATAAATCTTTATGGTTTTCAATATTTTCAGAAAGTGTAAGACTTTAACTTAGTGGTGACTTTAGGTTTTAAGTGTCTGCCTTCAATTAGTTCGTTAGAATTTGATCATTATTCTTATTAGTGAATCGTATCTAGTTTATACATACGTTGGTTATGGATCTATTGGCAAATTTGAGGACATGTTTGCTTTAACATGTATTGTGGTATAATTCCATGTTTCTTTTTTTGTCCCAGAGAACGACCCAAGCTTGTTTTTCCATGAACTTCTATCAGGATAACAATTGATGTTGAAGCAGTTTGCTTGATTAGAGATGGACATGGCTCCTACGGCAAAGTGGATTCCTGAGGATGATCTTTTGTTGAAGAATGCCGTTGAGGTTATTAATTCCCTCTTTACCTTGCGTTATATGGTTACCTGATTGATGTTGTGCTTGTGTTTTTTTTTTATTTGTCTCTGTTGTTCTTTTATCTCCTTAACTTATTTCTTCATGCAATTGACTTCATTCAATTCTTTAGTAAGAAATGGACCTGTTGATTTCTTCATAATCCCTACTTTTATGAGTGATAATATAAGTGAGAATGGGTAGACTACTCACTTTCATTCATACTTTAAATTGCTGACACACTTCCCCATTTGTTATTCATATCATTGTTAGAATTGAATGTGAAGACAAATGCTACAGGCCCTTTCATTTGACAGGCTGGTGCTTCTCTGGAGTCATTGGCTAAAGGTGCTGTACAATTTTCTCAACGATTTACCATACAAGACTTACAAAGCCGTTGGCATTCACTTCTTTATGAGCCTGATGCATCTTCTGATGCATCTGCGCGCATTATCGAGATTGAATGTCAACTTTCTTTACCTGGACATTCTAAAGGAAGCAGAATATATGATTCTAAAAGCATGCAAACTTCATTTGGAAAAAGGAAAGGCCATAGTGTTCAGAGCTATTATTATGCAATGCGAAAGAGAGTTTGCAATGATCTGTGTGCTTCAACTCCTCTTGATTTTGTTTCACAAGTTGGTCCACATATTATTAAACCATATGCTAGTGGTCATGAAGATCAATTCATTCCTCATGAAAATTATCAAGTCAATGATCATCTTGGATCGACTAACTTTCATAATGAACATCCCGGGATTAGCTATGAACATGGTTGGTCGGAAGAGGAAACTTCACTTGAGAAAATGGACATAGATTTCTTGGAGACCTTTTCTGAGGATAATTTAAGCTCAGAGATTGGAGAACTTGGTAATACATGTGATAGATTATGCTATTTATCTTCGTCTCTCAAGTTACCTGAGAGTGGAAATGAAGACAAGAGGATCGATTCAAGCTGTCCTGGTGTGGAATTAGAGCCAGAACTAGATGCTGGAGCATCACAAACTGTTTTAGATAATCCCCATGTTATCTCAGAAGGCAGCATGGAATTTCTGAATCACCACATACATTGTCATGAAGATGATAACCTTCTAATTGGTATGGATATGTACAACGAAGAGAAGCCTTCTTTTGTAAACATAGACTCAATTTTATCTAGTACTTATTGTGGTGCAAATGAAGCTGTTATGCCCAATTCTGATCAGCATACTGCAACAGAGGTTTCAAAAGCATTACCTACTGATATTGCAACTGGCAATGCTAGTAATGTAACTAATGCCAGTTGCTCTCCTTTAGAAGTCCTTTTGCCATCAAATTTTCCAGAGTCAAGTTCTATAGCCTGTTTGTTAAACACAGAAGATCAGGAAATCCCGTGCAATGATCATGTTTTGCATCCATTGTTTTGTTCCTCAAAACATGAGGGAAATGATGACTTTTCTTCTGCAAAGGGTTTTCCACTTGACAGAGACAGATCTGTAGGATTGATGGCTTCGAGAAAGCAAGAACAGGTTAAGCATTTATTTCAAACATCTAATCACAACAAGATGGATTTTTGGCGACTTCGAGGTGATCGCTCCTCTGGCAGTAGCATAAATGTAGTTCTACTTGTTCATCGCAACCATAATTTCATATTTAAGCAAGCATGAAAACTATAAGCTTTCTTTTCGAGCAGAGACAACTTCTTATAATGTGCCACAAGGTGTGCTTCCATCACATGCAGAGAGAATTTCCCACGAATTGTCGTCATTTGTTCCATTGAAAAAATTGCCAACAGATGATAAAGAGGAGAGTTTTCCAGACAGTGGATTTGACATACCTAGATTTTCTGAGATTGAAGCTATGGTAAAATGTGACTTCAACTTCTTTGAATTCGCTCTACAGTAGCTGTGAAATTTGCAATAAATCCATGCTTGGGTTCCACAAGTTGTATAACTCATCTGTTGGCTTTTCTTTCTAGATTCTTGATATGGACTTGGATTTATATGATCAGGGATCTTGTTCCTTCACCAAGGAAGGTAATATTCACATATTTTCTGAACATTTAGAGTAAATTTCTGGCAATTTCTTTGGCTCTCTCCAAATGGCTTTATCTACTGCATGACATAGTGGAGCTCCTCCTGCTGAAGTGGAAATGAGCATGATATTGCTTTTTTTTTTACAATACATGACCATTTTCTTCTGTATTTAACTTAAATTTTTTACAGCCACAGAATTTTATAGCACTTGTTTTCTTGCTCAGCTGCAAGATATCAGTCAGACGTGGGTAAGAAGGCAATCATAAGGCTCGAAATGGGTGCTAGATCATTCATAAATAGAGCAATTTCATTTCATGGCGCTTTAGCAGTTCTCTATGGTCGTCATTTGAAATATTTCATGAGACAGACAAAGGTAGCCTTTCCCATTATTGGCCATTTTATGCCTAATATTCTGAACTTAATTTGAGATTGGAATCTGTTTTTATAAGTTATTCAGCCTGTTTCCTGAGTTGCTTTACCCATTTGTTCAGGATTCCAATTCTACAAATTTAATTTTATTCTTCATATAGTTGATTTATAAACAGTTTTCAGCAATTACCTATATTGTTACTAGCAAGATTCTTCTTGGTTCAGGCAGGGGATTGGATTGAATTAAAAGATGTAAAAATTCTAGTAAGTATTTAACTTGGGTTTCTAAGCAACTTCTTGAGGTTTGTATTATATAACTTGGGTGTGTTTGGTGTTTTCATGCAATGAAATATAACTTATATTGTTTGGTTCAATCCAAAGTAATGCAATAAAAACTTGTTTGTTTGGAGGTTTTAAAGTATAACTGAATTTAATATTTTACTATACTATCCTTGGTTCAATTATAAAACTTTGTTTACTCTGAAACATATTTGTTTATGATCGAGACGATCACCTTCGTCATCCGATGAGATGGCAGTGAGCGGTCACTGACAACTACGACAACTGCACCGACAATTGATGGCGGTGGCCGCGATCGATGACGGCGATGGTTGGCGATTGCGGCATGCGACAACGATGACGATTAGCGTGATCGTCGGCCAGTGGTCGGCGGTCGACGGTGATCAAATTGCTATTTGATAATTGATAAGTATATTTTTGTCTCAAAGGATAAAAATTGGAGGATAATTTTGGAAAAAAAAATCCATAACTCCAGGAATCAACGAACACCAAGTTTTTTTGGAGGTTTTTCGATTCCCTCATCCATAACCCTTTTGATGACGTGGCATGACATGTCAGACATCCATCATGACTTGACAATCGTTCAAATCCTGAACCAAACAAGGTTTTTATTGATAGCCTTGGACGGATAACTAAGGTTATCAATAATAACCCCGAACGATATAATTTCTCTTGCATCCCATGTTTTATCATAGGAATTGATCATCCTCTTACTCTTTTGAATGTTTTCAACATAGGTTTCAATGGGAAGAGCAACTCAAGAGTCTAAAGTTGACATTGACTTGGGACTAGAAGGACGGGCCAATAAAATATCTCGATTCCAGGTATATGCAATGTCTAAAACTTATGCTTAAAATGGTTTTCAGATAATTAGACCAAGGAATCAGATTGTTCAGCAGAAAATCATTATTCTCTTGAGAAACACAATTTTCACATGGCCATTGGGGATAATGCCTTGGCCCATCAGGGCAATATCTATTTTTATCTTTTTATTCTTGAATTCTTAGGAGGATGTTCCCTTTATCTTACAGGCAACAATTAAGATGCATAAAGATGGATCATTTGTTCTCAAGAACTTTGGCAAACATTCGATTTTCGTCAATGGCAAGGAAGTGACAACCAAAAGTTGGATACACCTAAAATCTGAATCCTTGGTTGAGGTATGTGGATAGTTAATTTTGTCAACATCCACTCGCACCAAATTTGTACATCCTCGTTTAACCGGGTTGAACTGGTTGGTCCAGTCTGATTTTAAAAACACTAGTCCTTGCGATGCTGGTCTTACATAGACAAGTGCAGTACTGTTGCATCTATATACTTATGCATTAGAAAAGTATTACCTCTCTTAGACAATCAATCATTTTGGAGTAGATTGAGCCCAATTCAATATCAGTAATTCATACAGTTGATCACTGATGGATGATGCAGATTATGTGTTTGTAGGTTATGTCGATGCCACTCATGTTCGAGGTGAACCAGAGTGCAGTGAGACAATACATAGCGAGGCCGCGAGACGAGAGGATGACATGTTAGTAAAATCCGGAGAATTATTGTGTAAATAATATTTTCATTTGCTGTCTTCTCTTTGGTTTTGGTTATTTTGGTAGATGTCATGTTAGATGCCTAATAAGATTGTGACATCTTCATACTTTATGTATATGTAAATTGTAAAACCAATGCTACTAATTACAAAACTAAATCCTGAAACATTAAAGATTTGTCAAAGAAATGGGAGATTCACCTCCCAAAACCGTTTCAATTGTAGAAAACCCTACGAACTATATAATACTACACACTGCCCTTGGCGATTGCTGTCGGAAGAAAAAAAAATGAACTTTTTCAAAGGGGGGCTTGAACTCGAAATTTACTCATAGCGGGAAGGATTAATAATTGGCGAAAGGTAAGGAAATTATAAAGAAATTTGCATGGTTGAGGAACTGTGATGGCATGATATGTATCTTTACAAGATGATCAAGTGATTAGTATAAATAATAGAATTGTTTTAAGAATAAGGATTAATTTTTGAGATACCAGTGTTAGTTTTTGATTGGATAAATATTGATTTATTTTTCTTACAGTGATTTTGAGATCATTGGTGAGGACGGTCAAGGATGATAGATTTTATTTTATTTTCCCATAAAAATTGTGTGCAACTAAACTTCACATTGCAAAACATAACAAATATTTTTAAATTTGATGAAAGCATCAACTTTTAGTTATTTATTTCAATTCTAATGCACCATTTAGAAATCTTCAATTGCAAAATTTATTTAAGAAATTATCTCACTTGACATAACAAAATTTAAGTCTTTAGTTATCTCTATCCTTTGATACTTTCAAATAAAAACTATTTGTTTGAAATTGAGATAGATCGAAGGAAAGAATTCCAACATTCAAACAAACCAAACTTAAAAATTATGGACTCAAACGAATATGCATACATTCTTTGGAAAATCAAGTAAAGAGTAAAGAAAAAAAAACTATTACAAAAAATAATATATTAATTTTTTTCCCTACAATATTTAACAAATAAAATGTATAGAATTAGGATAATCATTCCCATCACTCAAACACGGACCATTAAACTGTGAATAATAATGTTGGTATTCAAACAAATCCTGTCTACATGCTACATTCATCTCCCTGTTCAACGTGCAAAATGCTGCAACCACAAGTTGCAGCGCAATTCATACTTTCTACCAGATGAAAAGACTTTGCATGTCTAACAGAATGCTGTAAATGTCACATCATGCAGAACATACATTGAATCACAAGGAGGGGCCTTCACTGTCTTACCAATCGTGTCGAGATCAAAGAACACCCGCGATTTATCTCCCTCACGATGGTCTTGGAACGGGCCGATAGGAGATGCTAGATTGACGGTTCCAATCTTTTACGGAATTGAATCGCAAGGAGACTTTTCTCAGGGACAAAATTGAGGAGAATCATTCACATCTTATTTATGGTGGACTTAAAAAAATAAACCAACCTTTGATTGGAAATAATGTGGTAAAATCTGTATCATCAAGTGCAAAAGGGGACAAATTCAGACTTTGGATCTGCACCATGTAGACTGTCCTGGAGGTTAAAATTCCCAGAGTTGAGCTGCACTTGTAGCAATATGATATTTAATATTAAGAGAGACAACAAATTTTACGAAACAGAATGTAGGTTCAGTGTCTTTACCTTTTAGTTAAACTAAAACCACTTTGTCTTGGTTCATTGTAAAACTTATAAAAGGTTAGGATTGTTGTGGAAGTCAATTTATGTTTTTATTGTCGATATCCAACTGACACATGAACTTATCTCTTCCTATACTACCTTGCATCAATGCATACTGCATTGGCTTGGGATTTTATAAGCATGACAAGATATGAAAGCAATAGCAAAGGATTAGGGATATCTTTACCTTGCATGTGCTTAATGCCGTTGCATTCTATGAAAGATATTTGAAACGTTTGGAGACCATCTTGGAAGGAACTTAAACAACTGAACAATGCACACAAGAAGTCATTTAGATCAGTATATAGACTTGAAACACAGATCTTGAAAGTTAGACCAAGATAAATTCAAAAGTTAAATCAGTATTGTATCGTGCGAGGACAAAAGCAGAGGCTACTTATAAAAACTTACCCAAAGTTTGACAAAAGCATCAAGGATGACTGGAACTGAGCATATAAAGATGGTTATTGCAGCTTCATCAACTTCAAGTCCATAATGCTCAAGAATAACTTCTATCAAAACCTGCCAACCCAATTCAGAATGATACCTGCATTAGAGTATTAACAGTTTTTAGTCGTCATTAAAAAGCATTCAGTGCTACTTTGACCAACATTATCTTCAAGGTAGAATCTTAGATAAAATTTAGTTATTCATCATATCTAATGGTGGTAGATCTGCTGGGCATAGACACAATAGAAGAGGGAGATTAGATAAACATAACGTATCATAATCTTTATCAACAAAAATTCAAGAAATATCCTGGGGAAGCAATTCAGGTTAGAAAAGAAAAAAAAAAAAAAGGGTGAAGCCTCAGACAAATAATAATAATAAACGAACACTCAGCATCCAGGTTTAAGATAGGCAATTAACTCGATTTTTAATTCAAATTGTTGTTTGCGCCCGCAAGAACAAACTTGTGTGATATACTAGTCACAGAAAAACAAAAATCTAGCAAGTAATAAAGACGAAGTTGCAAGGTTCTAAGAGTAGGAATAATTATGGTATCCAAGAGGCTATCAGAAGTATTTTGTGATGCCGAGAAGGAAAACAGATCGTGCTTAAACCTTGACTATTCACTTTCTTAGAGAACCTTGATAATTTACTTATTAACTACAGTGAATCAGGCACAAAACATAGCAACATGGTTAAGTGATGAGTAACATATCTTGTTCCATAACAAATAAATATCAAAATAAAAATAATGATAAAACAATAGTGTATTAACAATCAAAGTGCAACAATTAGTATTCTTTCAGATTGCTTGTGCTTGATATGAAATTCCAAGTAATCTCCATGTTATTCCACTGTTAAGCAAATGGAGCCAAGAATCAAAATTTACCCTAAGAAGGTGTCAGCGATTAGAATGATAAGAAATGCCTTCCCAGCATCTGAAACGTTACTTAGAAGCTTATATCCTGTAAATTTCAGCAGAGAAACCTGAATATGGAAAGATGACCAATATAAGCAAAAGAATGAAAAGTGAAACACAAATAAAATAAACCACATAATCTACTACACAGTTGGAACACAAGGATTGACATAATATTGCAATAGCCAAGCAACAAAATGGAAAGTACAAGAGAATATTGGAGCGAATCACATGAGAAGTTTAATAAAGAAAAAATATAAGCACTTGCAAGTCAAGTTAAACAGTGTGAAACTCAAGTGAGAAAAACAATGCAAAAAAGTAATGACATTAGGTCAGAAAAGATATAGGCAAGTAAGCATACACACTATAAGAAGATGTTTGTTTGGAGGATCAGATAATTATCTTAACACAATAAACATATTGTGGTCTATGAATGTCTTGATATAAGGTCTTCTCTAGGGCACAAGTTAGAAGAAATATGAAGTGGTTGTTTCTATGTTCAGAAAATTTCAGATAGGGATTTAATTCTTCGACTAACAAGTTTGTAGCATAGATTTCAGTTAGTCCATTGCATTTCATACTGTTTTCTTTATAGCAAGATTGCAAACAACCACAAAAATAAATTTGCATGAATTTTCACGAGGAGATTTGATAAAAGATGCAGGGAAATCAAAATGGCATACTAGGCAAAATAACTAATGATAATTTTGACAATTCATACTTATTATAGGTGAAGGGGAGCCTTGGCGGAATGGTAAAGTTGTTGCCGTGTGACCTAAAGGTCATGGATTCGAGTTATGAAAATAACCTCTTGCAAAACAGGATAAAGTTAGATACCATAGACCCTTTTTCAGAACCTCGCATTGGCGGAAGCTTTGTGCACCGAACTACCTTTTTATACTTATCATAAGTTTTTCTTCTTTGAGTTGGTCTAACAATCTTTTTTTTCTTAATCAACTATTCCTGATGTGATTATTATATAAAAGGGCAATTCGGTGTACGAAATTTCTATCAATGTAAAGTCTCAAAGAAGGATCTATTGTATATAGTTTTATCCTGCATTGCAAGAGGTTGTTTTCATGAATCGAACCCGTGACCAATAGATTATACGACAACAACTTTGCTACTGCGGAAAGACTTCCCTTCATATGATTATAATATATTATTCTATTTTATTTTGTCTTCAACCCCTGTTGTCTATTAGCAGGACAGTTACCAGCAGCATGAGTGCCATCATCATCTCCTCTTATTTCTTCCTTAAGTCAACCAATTGATGCTGCAACTATGTTATTACTTGAAACATAAGAACTTGTGGAGCAATGTAGATGAATATCTAAGAGTCTGTTATTGTTTACTCATTAAGCAACATCAAATATATCCTCAACTAAATCCAATCAAGGAATCTAATCACTTTATCCACTACACTAATCAGTTGAAGATCATAACAATATCGGTGTCATACATTTGCACAAGACCAAACTCAAAGCCCATTGAGAAAATTGATGTGAAAATTCTAGAGCAAGCAACCCTAACTTCGTTAGATCCTATGTAGAATACTCACTTTGCTCCTATTAAAGTAGATAAGAAGGAACAATGATATGCCGTAGACCAAATCTGACCAGATATTTGCAAATGCTCTTCGGTTTTCCAATCTCTTTTCATCTCTTAATTCTATCCTGAGAAAACAGCAAACAAAGCACCAAATTCATAAGATATTCAAGGACCTAATAACAGTGTTAAATTGCAAACAGTCTATGACAGAAACAGTATCTTCTAGTTAGTAGATACTCTAGAATATCTTCTAGTTGGTAGATACTCTAGAATATTGTTTCATGTACTGTGGAAAATCAACAAAAATATTTATAATGGAGATATACAGACTTCAGAGAAAGTCCAAGATTTCAAAGAATTGACTAGCTAAGCTATACAGGACCACACGTAATCTAAGTGAGGTGAGAAAAGAAAAACGAAATAGTTCTCTTCTATTTGGCAGGAAGTTTGGAAATATGGAATTAAAACTAATAAAATTCAGTAACCTGGGATAAGAGGAACAGTATGAACAAGGAAAGGTATGTGCCAACTTATAGAATCAAAGAAAGAAGAGCACAATCAAAATGTGAGGTAACAACAACAAATTCAGATGAATATAAGAACTTCAAAAGCAAATGGAAAAGCAAAACTTGCAAACATGACATGAAGAGTTATGTGCATACTAAAGGAACATGCAACTTCCTCTTAGAGTTCTACACCATGCTGCATAGAAATTTGTTAAAAAGTAGTTATATAAAAGATCAATTAGACTATCTTACGCTTTCTGCTGCAACTCCAACCAGACCTCTTCATCTGAAATAGCGGGAGCTTTGCCAATCTCGACTTCTAAGCGCAATCTTGCTTTCTCGAGTTTTAATGTATCCATCATCTCAAGCTTTTGTTGTCTCCTAACATCAAGCATCTTGGCAGCAAGTGGCACAGTCTTCACATACCTATTAATCATAAAAATATATATTTTTTACAAACTAACGTGCACCATTTAAAACTCACTAAGTTCAAAAATTTGGGGGAAGCTATAAGAAACAATATAAGGAGATTTAGCTTGCTGCCGTAAGTATAAAACCCATAAACAAATACTAATTGTTATAGTTCATGTGCCAATTTGGCTATAGAACCCAAGCATTAATTATGACAAGGCACCAAAACTTGAGCTTTGGTGTAGACCCCTTTACAGACGAAACAGTCGATGTGTAAAGCATGTCTATAATAGCAAGAATTTTATGCACCATCAACACCTATGTAACTTCGAATATGTTCCTTTAGACAACACTCCAAACCAGTCAATTTCTAACATACTTGAAAATAAAAGTAATTAAATAAAACTTATTAAACAGCCATCACAAAGATAATAGAATCACTGACGTGCAATACCAAAAGTCGAAGGAAGAAAACCACTATAAAGATATAGCAAATATCCACCAACAGACCCAAGTATCTGAGCTTAGTTTGTTAGGATTGAGATCCTCTCTATAAACAGTGAAAGATTCATAGATCATAGGATTTATAAAAAATAAATCACAGGATCCTTCAATCTAATAATTACATTAATTTGAACAACTTGCATTATTTTAATATCGTAAATCATAAATAAAATAATTCATATAGTCATATATGGATTTATAATATAATCACAGGATCCTTCAATCTAATAATTACATTAATTTGAACAACTTGCATTATTTTAATATCGTAAATCATAAATAAAATAATTCATATAGTCATATATGGATTTATAATATAACTGTGAAGGTATTGCATTGTTATTTTAGTGTAACAAATACTAACTTTTATAAGATAGATTACAAGGACAAAAGTTAAAAAGGATTCTCATATAAGGAAAACGTTCTTGAATGAATGGTATGAAATATATTATAATGATTGTTAAAGGGTAGTCCAGTGCATGAAGCTTCCACCATTCGGGATCCTAGGGAAAGGTCTCTTGTATGTGGCCTTATTCTGTTTTGCAAGAGTATGTTTCCAAGACTCGAATCCATGTCCTCTAGGTCACAAGGCAACAACTTTACTATTGGCCAAAGGTCCACTTCAATGTGAGTATATTATAATGATTGTTAAGTTTTAAAATATCTGTCAATGTGAGTATATTTCATTTACTCAAAGTTGACATGATATTTCCTAAAAATGGCAAGTGGATATAGTATTAGATTAAAGATTAATTAGATCCCAGTAAGTCATATCCTACTTAGGTTTTGAATCGTTTATACTACGGATTTTGGATCGTTAGGTCAATTTGGATCATAACGTTGTGCATCCTAAGGTTGTTTTGAAATCTTGAAAAACATATCATAAGCTATATATAAAGTCATTCAAGTCTCTTATAGTTGTGCTACTCTTAATCCTCTGTATTGCAATGTTATCTTTTTAGCCTATAGTATAGATGTAGACACTGGGTTATGAATGATGTCAGTAGATATGTTAAAGTGTTAACACTTGATATGACGACGCATGCAATTGTCAACACAACGAACTATGGTCCCCTGGCTACCCCAGGCAACTAATGCAAATTTGAGACATGGTATCAGTAACTATGTTAAAGTGTTAATATGATGATGAATGGAACCATCAAAATCAACCAACTATGATCCCTTGTCCACACAAGGCAGCTAATGCAAACTTGTGACCTACGCCATAGTTTTCACTGGAGATTTATAAATTCTTGAACATGAATTAGAATGCAAAGCATGGGTTACTAGCTTAGAACCTAGCAATTTTAGTGAGAAAACCATTGTGCTAAAAAAGATCAAGAAAATAAAAAAAAAAATTGTAGTAAAAACAGTACTAGTTTTGGATAAGAGAATTACCTGTCTAAAAATGGCATCATGATATAGTCATGAACTACAAAGTCTAACGCCCATGGAACAAGAATCAACACAGCTAGAAATTTAGCCTGTAAGAAAATCCTTTTGAATCAGTGATTAGATGCTGTTATCAATCATCATAAAATGCCAAAAACAACATAAACCAAATTTGCATGCAACAAGAATGACAAACAATAAGCTACCAACCACCGGATAGAGTGCTAAAAGGTCATTAGCCAACCAGAAATACATAATAACAAATAACCTATGCAACAATCCTTATTAATAAAATACTAATATGAGTATTTATATCCCTGTCCTTTTCCAAGATATTTAAAAGTATAAAAGTTCAATTACTGACAAGTACGAAGGCTTCAACCTCATTGGCTTGTATATCAATAGTGACTATGCACTGAAGTATTGGACACATAAGTTTGATATAGTCATGAACGTGTAAAATAGTAACTTTAAAGAACCCATCAATTATATGATTCTACTCAGGTTCATGCTACAAAACCAACAGAAGAATGATTAAAAGAGAATGCAATTGCGGATCCCAAGTTGAATGCATCTCAGAGACAAAAATTCAACCGAAATAATAGTGCGTACATCCAAGAAAGAGAGCATGAATTCCTCAACCCACAAAGCTCACTGATATTGTGCGCAAACCGAAACTCTGAAACAATCTATGGAGAGTGATTTCTTTACGTACCGAACTGCTCGAAGCATAACGGAAAACTCTATCCTCGAATAGCAACTCATCGTCATTCTCGCTAATTGACTCTTTAAAGGCTACAACAAGACCCTTCTCCCGCATTACCACCTCCGGGTCATCATTCACCTCTCTTGGCGATTCCGCTTCACCGCCGCCCCAATCCTGATCCCAGGACGAAGAATGCGAGTCCATCGACTCATCTCCTCTGAGCCAATCCTCCCAAGCGCGGTTCTCGGCATTTCTCACATCCTCCTGAGCTTCACGGAGCTCCACAATCGCCTCGGCCCGGCTCTTCCAAGCCTCAAACTTTTCGGCCTCCGTCACATCCTCCTCGTGCTCCTCCTCGCCTAACTCATCAACACCCAGCACATCCTCCTCGCTCCAGCTGAACCAGCTCTCCTCGTCGACGTCCGAGAAGAATTTTTGCCACCAAGATCTCTTCTTGAGGCGCCCTTTCTTGCTGCAATAGCTAACCAGCCGAGACGCGCCCCGCTGCCTTCGCCGGCTCCAGTACTGGGGACATAGCGCGAACAAGCAGCGTGGCGAACTACCGACGGCGGTACTCCGCGAGCCTCTGAGGAAGATGAGGTTGCCGAGGGGCGCAGTCATCGGAGTGCTCGTCGAGGACATGGAAAAGGCGCCACATTTTTCACGCTCAGCCACGATTTGGCGGAGCAAACACCATCACCGTCACTAAATCCAGGGGGAACGGAGAATCCACCAAACGCGGAGCATGGATTATCGAATCGATCGAGAAGAGAGTGGATAACGAGGCAAACGTGGAGTTGTGGTGGCGAATCGGGCGGCGTGGAAGCGCAAGAGTTCCGTCGCTTTCTCTTCTTATTCGCGTTCGACGTATATCAGTTACACAGCAAAGCAAAGCAAAATTCTACTTCGCAACCAGTTTTTTATTGCCTATAAATTCTCTCCCCATTCAATTTTTTTTTTAAAAAACAAGAAATCAGAAAACAAATTTAAATTTCAACGCAAAAAAAAAAAAACAAAATATTAATTCGAAGAGAAATATTTTTACAACAATTTACTGACTAATGAACTATCCATAATCGAACATAAGCGTAACTCATTGACACCATCTTTAGCACATATTCATAATATACAAACCAAAATCTATCATATTCTTACAATGTGTTCCAGTAAAAAATTTCAAACAAGTTGTTTGTATGTTTTCTTCTTCCTAACTGGGTGTCGAATCGCTGAGGTTGCGGCCGCTGGTTTCCAGAGGAAACAAACACACGGCGATTCCCGAGAGGAAGATCACAAGCTCAAACAGAAGAACCGCTGCGGTTTGGTGGCAGCCATGGACTAGGCCAACGGCGACGAGAGGGCACGTTATGCCGCCGATCCTTCCTACCGAGCTCGCGATGCCAATGCCGGATGTTCTCATAGAGGTTGGATATATCTGATGACAAAGAGTAACATTTTGCTCATTAGAAGAATTCAGAATTGTCGAACCGAATCAAGATGCAACACGGTAACTTCAAAATATTGAACATCATGTTATATCAGGCAACTCATTGATGTAAAATTGTCATATCTACCAAAACTACGCGATCTAAGAGAGTCGATAGAGTCTAAGGATCGGTAAACTCTGAAAATTGAAAGTGCTCTGAATGAATTTATTTACTTCAGATGATCTCACGCAAATTGGCTTATCACATTCGATACATAGAAAGGTTCGGATCATAGGAAAAGACTTCAACAATGGTCAATTGGGTCAAGTCACCTTGTTTGACCCTCTACCTGTTAAATTTTCAACCAGAAGTTAAACAAGATTCATTGGAAACCTTATTCCTGGACCATTTGTCTTTTAAAGGGCGACCGTGAGGTAATGGCACAGTTAAGTAGAAAGACGGGAGTTAGGGCGATATTAACCTATCGAAGAACTGATTTGCTTACACTAACCTCAGGAGCATAGATGTAGACGACGGTGAAACTCGCTGAAATGCTAATCCTTGCACAAAATAGAAGCGCGGTCGTCAATTCTTCTGTCTGAGCAAACAGCAGCGGAATTAAGACCACACAGCTTGCAAAAAGCATAGATGACATAGAGAGCTTGCGGCCAATCCGATCCACAATCGCAGCAGATAAAATAAGCCCAGGAATCTCTGGAAAAACAAGAAAAAGACATCCAGATCCGGACCATGTGATGAACAGGCAAAAAGTGCATCGACCTTTAACTTTCAGATGATGGCGGAAAGGTAATAGAAGTTTTAAATGATACCAGCGAAGCTAGTGACAAGCACATCTTTGTAGAGGTTATTGTTAGTTGTTTGGTTTGACTCCGTGACTTTCGCTGCACAGATCCTATTTCCGTTACTCAACTCGGATGTCAGCAGTACAATACCATAATAGGAGAATGCATTTCCAAAGAAAACCATCCATAGAAGGAGAGTCGTTCTGATTAATTTTTGCGATAGAAGCCTCCTTAGAGCACCGATACGTTCATTTTTTGTATCAGTATCCTTGTGGGAGCTGCCATTCGTCCCATTTTCAATTTCAACTAGATGTGTAGCTTCAGAACAATCAGTTATTTCCTCTAATTCCATTTCTTGGTTATCGGAGATAAGCATGCCCAAAGGCATTCCCTTGCTGTTTGCTTTGGCCATCTGTTCCAAAATCTGCATAGCGTTGCTGATTTCTCCTTTCATGCAGAGGTACCTCGGCGACTCGGGGGTGATGACGTAAAATAGGAGCAGAAGAAAAGATGGTAAGGATGAAAAAGCTAGCAACCACCTCCATCCAAATCTGGGCATAATGGCCTGTAAATTCAGTGCGAATAAAGATAATAAGCGGAATCCAATTCTTAATAGCAAAATGATAAACTAATAAGAATTTCAACATCCAATAATAATCAGCTTTTCACCCTATAGAGTACTAAAAACTAATTAAAATCTCAACATTGAATCAGAATCAGATTTTCACCTTACAGAGTACCAATCACATTTTTTTTATCATTCACAAGCAGCGCAAAACTACTGAGAAAAAAATGCTTAGGTTAATATTAAAGAGCAAACATGCTACGGAGTTTTCAACTAATCCTTTGTAGTTTAGATTATCTTCAAAAAAGTAGTTGACTTTACCACTGAGCCATTGACATCCAAAATCGGCAAGCAAATGTTAAGTTGGCGAGCAAGGAATCTTATTTAAAGAAAATTAACAAGATTAACAAATTTGGTTGTTGCCCCTACCCATGCAATCGAAGCTTCAAATATTGTGCCAATCGTCCAAAAGGCTGAAAAGATGACCATCCATTTACCTCTGTGTGGAGCAGGAATAAACTCCAGAAACCATGAAGCAAGCACAGGCCCACCTCCCAATCCAATCCCAACCATAAACCGCAAAAGAAGTAAAGATAAATAATTGGGAGCAAAAGAACTAAGAAAACCAGCTCCACTAGTTACTAGAGCTGTGAAAAGAAAACCCGTCCTGAAATAAGCAAAACGCATGAAGGTAAAAAATAGCACAAAACATAATAATGTTCGTTAAAAAGATATGAAATATATATTTACAGTATGCAATACCATTTTCTTCTGAAAACCAAATGAAGGTAGACAACACAAACAATCTTTTATTCAAGAATGCTCGTAGCATTGCACAAGATAGATCACATCGCATATGAACCTCACAACTGATAAGATACAACCATTTTGAGCAAAGCTAAATTATTTCCTGCCGTCAGGGAAGTTGTGTAATTTTTGTTGAGAAAAAGACAAGTATAATCTCAAAAGAGCGAAAAGAACATGTAGAGTGCTAAAGGAAGCTGTAGTTATGTCTTCCACAGAATTAAATAACAAAACAGTTTGCAAACTTAAGGTCAAATTCTGATTGTAATATACCATAGGTGTAGAAAAATGTTTCCAAATGATTATTCACCCAAGCAATTGGCAAACAAACAAACAAACAAACAAAGGAAAAAAAAATCATAATCAAACAGAATCTTTATTCACGTAACAAATATAGGTTTCCAAGGGATTCCAACTGCCATCTTGTTAGGTACGGCCCCAAACTCTGATTTGGTTTTGTATATAAATATAAGCCAGAATACAAGTGATTAATAAATTTAATTGGAAAGTAAGTTCCGAAATATGTGTGTGTGTAGACAAATATAAATAGGGCAATAGTCTAGGAAAATTAAGATTTTAAGAATCCACAAGTAACATTAATTTCATACCTTAAAATCGAGATATTAACTGCAAATGAATTACTCGTATAGAAAGGTACACTGGTTCATGAGCTTGTATACATTAAAAAATGGGGAAAATATAAAATATTTGGATTACTGAACAATAGATAATAAAGCAGTAACCTGCGGCCTTATGTTCTAATCAATCAAAATAGTATGTGTATACCAATTCATACGGTTACATCACCAACATTGGTTGTCACTTTATTTCCATTATGAGAAAAAAAGGCATTAGAGGAATTCAATCTGAATTTGATAGTCTACTCATCAAGTAACTCAGACTTGGATAAAATTATTGTGTTTATAACATTTAACTACTAGTAAGCCTGATGGCAGTCAAAATATAACATGCCCATTTAATTTGGAGGAAAAAAAAAGGGCAGTGAAGCAAATAACTGTTGGTAAAAATGCAAACGGAATGTGACTTCAATTAGATGAGTTGCTTCGAAAGAAAGGACTTGCCTCCTTCCGTGGATGTCAGAAATTATGCCCCAACTGTAAGCACCTAGGAGCATACCAGCAAATACAACGCTGGTGATGAAGCTCTCCTGCTGAGGAGAGAGATTCCACTCTACCTGAACGGCTGGCCCAACAAAAGAGAGGAGCATCATCTCCATGGCTTCTGAGATCCAACCCATTCCAGCATAGCAAAGCACCAGTGCCTGGAATTTGCCGAACCCAATCGATAGAAGGGCATCATCCACGGTAAATGAAGAGACCCCATCACCAATCTGCAATACCTAATATACTAATCGTCAATCTCGAATGCAAATATAAGTCGGCAACAAAATAGGCAGAGATAAAGATCACTACACTCTATTAATTGGTTACTAACTATGCAATGACCTGATAAAAAGTTCCAACAAAACTAGTAACAAGTTAGTTAAATGAGAGAAAAAAAACACAGCATCAAATCAACTTCCTGAAAATAAAATGTTGACTATTTCCCTTCCAAAGATGAAACAGGACTTCAATGTTATCCAAGTTTCTACTTTCTCACAAATTTTAGGATGATAATTAGGTTAGAAACAAAATCATATCCACTGCCCTTCTACATTTTGTTACAAGATTCATAAGAAATATACAAAAAACTAACTATAAGTCAGTACCAAGTATTTACTTTAAAGGTCAAACACACAGAAAGAGTTGACGATTCGATGTGTGTGTATTCCTTCAAAAAAAAAAAAAAGCGTTAGGATTGTTATCCAAACTGTTCATTGCTGTGAACTGTTGACTGCCTCTTTTAGTCAAAAACTACATCATATCTCCGCAGCTTTATTATCTAGAACAGCTACACAACATAACTGCAGAACCATATAAAGATTTTGGAAGGTCAGTGAACGGCATGGATTGTTTTTTAGCTACGAAGCAGAAACCTACAGTAGAATTTTTCATGTCAACATGGTTGAGTGCACGCATGGTCAGAAACTAAATCACATCAGACAAGAAACAAAAAAGACTTTAAACCAAGAACATAACGAATTGATCATAAATTCGCAATAAATCCCTCTTTATTAATCCTTTAACTGCTGCACGCACATTTTGCTAAGAAACTACCTCCACGATAAAGAAGAGAAATGATTAATATGCAAGTAAAGAAAAGCAAAAAGATGAGAAACCAACCATCGAAGCTTCACGAGGACAGCTCAATCCTCGACAACTGCCGGATCTTGCTTTTTCCTAATCCAGTTACGCTATCTGCATCGAGACGATCGGGGTGTACCGGGGCAGGAACCATTCAATTCCAGTCGCCGAGGAAGAAAACGTGGAGGACCAAATTTCAAAGATTGAAGGGCAGAGTTGAATGCGGGACACGCTTCGCCGATGTCTCCTCCTTCCCCTAAATTTTAGGCCACCATGTCACACGACCCGAGATTGCTCGAACCCTAATCGAACCGTGCAACTTGATTCTCCGATTGGCTAACTGGTATTTGGTGGATCCGTCTCGAATAGAGTTGTCAAATTGATCCATGTGTGATAAATCAATCCATCTAAATCTAATATTTAATAATGGAAGAATGAGTCCATCCACCATCTAAGCAGATTTAGAAATCTCCAACTTAATCAATCTAGATTAGAAAAAAAATTTCAAAATTATTGAGATATGAAGACTTGAGCCGATGATGACTGATAAAATAAATAGAGTAATATGATAAAAAAAATATATTTGAAGCAATAAAATTTTATAATTAAATTTAATTATCGATCAACGATTTAAATATTGATATTTTTTATTCTTTTAATACTCTAAAATATCTAAATTTTGATAATATATAAATTTAAATTTTAATAACTAAATTTTAAATAGTGGGATAAGGCTTTGTTGTTGTTGTATTATAATTATTTAAATTTAATATGTCATCGTTTTTTTATTAATTCAAATAGTAATAAAATAATTATAAATTAATTAGAATATAAAAAAATTTATTAGAATATTTAAATTAAATATTTTATTATTATTTTTTCTGTCTTCTTTTATATCAAATCATGATTACAAATCAATATTAAAATATTAATAAAGAAATTATATATTTTTTAAAAAATTTATCTTCTTTCGATATTTCTCAATTCACATCTAATCTAAACTCCGTGATAAATTAATCCGTCTAGATTCGCAATCCATATAGATTAATTCGTTTAGACTTATAAAAATAATAAATTGATAATATTTCAATTCAATTTGCTAACATTATTTGACGAGATGTGTCAATCCAACGGAATTTATCAAATTTGACAGTTCTAATCCCGAAGAATTTTTTTTATTATATTTTTTAAGAAAAAAAAAGGGCAAATCCGATCAAACTTGTTTATTAAATATAATTATTCGATTATTTAATATTTATTGATTTTTTTAATTATTGAGAAAAATATCGAAAATGAACGTAGAAAAAAAAAAGGAGAGAGCGGAGGAGTCGAACGGAGGACAGTTCGTTGCGTTGTCTTTAGTTGAGGCATCTGTTGCAGCCCCCGGATCGGTGCCGCTCGCGTGATCGCTCTGCTCCGCCGCGTCCCGTCTCGTCTCCTTTCTCCCTCGATCCCGTCGCGGGAGCGCGGCATGCCCAGGAACAGCCCCCCGAGTCACCGCCATGATGGGACCTCGCCGCTCCCCCTCGGCATGGACTGGAGCCCTCCCCCGAAGCGTTGGGTGCGTTCTCCCTCACCCCTCGTCTGATCTGCGCTTCTCGTTAAGTATTATACTCCGCCGTTGCGAATTATTGGGCTTCTCCTGTGAATCGATTGTTCGATTGAGCGAATTCGTGCCGGCGCCGCCCTGGATTTTTTATTTTTTATTTTTTTTGCTCGTTTGTCATTTTTTCGATGCTCCAGATATGAGATCCAGGTGGTGCTGACCTTAGGATGCTGATATAGGCTTCTCTTTCTCCGCTTAGGTATCAAGTTGAGAACATGTAGCTGAGATTTGGAAGTTCGGTAATGGATAGGGGTTTAACAGAGAAATGCAGGGGAGCCTTTCTCATTTATTAATTGTAGTGGATCAAAATGGATCGCAGGGGGGAGGAAGAGAGAGAGCTGTCACTCGATGTGGTGGATCATATGCACTGAAGTGGGTTACACCTTACGTAGCGGTTTAGAACGAGGGAGGCCTGAAATCATTGCATTGCTTAGTATATAATCGCGTTGGTTGCCTTTCTGATTTGGGGACTCGTTCATTGTTACTTTAGTTTTTGCTGCGATTCATAGTATTTACAAGTTTCTTACATGAGGTCGGTGGTGTTTGTAGCAATACAATACTGTGTGATCCCCTTCAATCACTTGGATGCTCCTAATGGTTTCAAAATTTGCGTCTTCAACCTTTTTGTTCGTGCACAGTCCATCCATGGATGACTGTCCATTAGTGCATTCTAGCAGCTGCACATTGAAGGTGTACATTCCTGTGGGCAATTTCTGAAACACTGTCATCGGGATCCTAGTTTGCATCTACTGAATTATGTTACATTGTGTTGTTCCTAGATTGTCAATATGCATACTCTAATATGGTGCTTGAGTTGGGATCATGCCTTTTGCACTGGATTTGTGGTTAGTTGGGTGGCAATCCAAATGCAATTTAGTTTCCAGTGTTTAAAAAATCTTTGCATTTTATATTACCTTTTTTTTTTTTTAATTCTAAACTATTCAAACATTTGCAGGATGGAAGGAATACTGTCTGGCCTCACAACCACCAGACTGGTTGGAGCTATTGTGTCATCATTCCTTCTTGGAGTATTCAGACAGATCCTGATGCATCCCATGGGAGCTTAAATCCTATTGTTGTAATAACCACTCTTTGTTTATTATTTTTTACTTTTCTTTAAATGCTAAATGCAATTTCATAAGGAACAAATTAAACGGCCCATGAAGGAATAGCTAAGAAGAGGTTCGTACTAAGAAAAGCTTGTGAGTAGATGATATCTAACCTTCGTGTTATCATTAATCTGAACAGAATATCAGAATCTGCATTGTACAACTCTTTAATTGGAAAATATGCATTAGAATTCAACTCTTTGTCAAGGATTAAAATCTAATGCCATCCCAACCCACATGGATGGGCTTTATCATTTTGCTCCCACATTGAGATGTGGCAGAGCAACAACAACAGTAAAGGTTGGGAGAAGATGGGAAACTCTTGGATTTTCTTCACCTCTGGCAACACAATAACTGCAATTTCCCTCACTGCTTCTGTTGAGGCTGCATAGGAGGACAATTTTACATGTTGAAGAGGAGAAGATGGCAAGAAGGAGAAGACAATGGCAAGGTCATCAAGCAGTGGAAGGCAAAGAGGAATCTTGGCAACAACGGAAATAAGGGCAATGAGAGAAAGAGAGTGTGTGGGAGAGGATATCCTTTGATTCAATAATAGGGAAATTGTGACAGTGAGGGAAATTGCTGGTCCAATCTTCTTTGTTTTTGCTGGTTCCTCTATGAAAATTTGCATGTATGTGGTACACCAGGCCTTGGGAAGTGGTAGCTGCAGCAACAGCAAGTCACCATCATTATCACCATCTTCTTCTTCCTTCTACTGTTGGTCAACACTAATCCGCATGTTGTTACAGCGATTGACAGATTGATACTATCTCACATAGGCTGGCATTCAAGATGTCAACAAGAAATGAGATTTTGAACCTTGCTTTTTGAATGGAGCACATGTTACTGTCACCAGACCTGATATCGCATAATTCCTATTATTTCCATATTTTAAATAGTTTCAAAAAAAAAAAAAATGGAACCGCCACATTAGCAGCCCCCTCTGATTGCCCCTACTGGTGGAGAAGGTAAATCAGGAACCTATGTGGCAAGTGCAAAGGAAGGGATCGGTCGATAGTCCAAAGTTTATGCTTCTCTTTGACTCCAAATATTATGAATAGTCACTGAAGAGAAAATTGGAAGGCTGGTGCAGCACTAGAATGCTTAATTCGGTCTAGTAGTTTCGCTGATGTCTTGATCCATGCGCTTTTGTCAATATTCAAGTTATCACATAATCTATGACATGAAAAATAGTTGTTTATTTCCTGGGACAATACTATATGTAATTCCTAGTTGATCTAGTGCGTGCTTGATAGGCTATTTAATAGAGAAAAAATGGTAATCGTTGATAATTCCATTTATTCGCCATATTCTAGCTATTAAACTGTAATATGGTTTAATTTGTATTTTCACAACAGCTTAAGTAGGTAAGTCAATATAATTAGCATGCTAGATTGGTTATGTTCCACACCCTTTTCTCCATGCATGCATACAAGGATTAGGAAAGTTAGAGAAAGCTGATATGTTTTTTAATTCTGACCTAGCAACTTAAGGAGCTCCTCCTGGATAAGCCATTTTACAATATTTTTGCCCTATAATAGTTTTTGTCGGTGTTCCGGAGTGAGACAATTACTGTTGAAGCCTTGAAAGTGGGCATTATCTGCTGAGAATGATAAAGGCAACTAAGAATCCATAGAATAGTAATGTATAAGATTGTTTCCATCTCATATAAAATTATAAATTGCCACTTTCTGTTTTGTTTAACAGTTTGATTTGATAAAGTCTAAACCTTTAAATCAATAAAAATGATCTCTTGATTTACCATTTGATGTGGCATGTTGATCTAAAATCTTTCATAACTTTCTTTCTTGGTCTTGCCGTTAACATTATTGAAAAACAGTTTTACAGGATTCATGTGGGTATACAATCCCCACAAGGCATCAGTACTAGCCACGAGTTGCTACGAAGATTCAGTGACTTCCTGAAATTACACTCTGCTGTATGATAAGTTATATTTTAACCAGTTGATTTGAAGAGCAGTATTCTTAATGAGTTATATCTTTTTGATTCTTTGAGTCCCATATACATATCAATAATTGAAGACCATTTGTGATGGTGCTTGATAATGCCAAGTTTTTTTCTCCTGAGATTCATAATAGCAAAGAGAATGAGCCTTTTCTTCTATGTTTTTCAAGAACTGCATTTAACTTTTAATTCAATCTTGTATAACTGTTCAAAAACAAAGAAGAAAAAGGTGGAATAGTGAATCAATTCAGAAGCATACACTTTATTTGAAGACATTAAGTTTATGACTTGGGAATCTGGACATCTAATGAGCACACACCTATCACAATGTTGAGAATTTCATATGGAGAATCATTAGGTAACGTTATCATTGCTGTGTACCTGATTTCTACAGCCATGGTAGACGTATCTTTTATTATTTGAATCCTAAATGCCCTTTTTAGCAATATAAATTTTGACAGTGAAACTGATTTAGTGTCCTAACAATGAAATTTATGTTGGTGTCATTTATTTTATTCTATTCTATTTTTTGAGTAAATTATCTCTTGTAATTATGTTTTGAAAATTTTGCACTGATAAGAACTTTTAAGATCATCAATTCTCTATCTAGTTAATGAGCACATATTATTTATAGCCAAGGAATTACATATTTGATAGATATCTATGCTTCAGAAATTGTTTAATACATTCAATGGGGAATTGGAAATTTTAGTTCTTCTTGCTGTTGCTTCTGTTTAATATCTCTCTGATACTAATAAAAATATGATATGCATGGGACAACCTACTTTACGTACTACGGGGAAAGCTTGATTTTGTTCTCTTATTTTATTTATTTATTTGTTCGTTTGTTTTTTGAGGTTTCAATTTCTTTTAACTTTTACTCTTTTCCATTTTGTAGCTTAAGAAGGCATTTCCAAGAAAAGATATTCCTCTAGCGCCACCAAAACATGCTTTTCTGAGAATAAATTCCAGTCGTGTGCTCCTAGAAGAGGTACAACTGTACTAGTATTTCAAATGGTTAGTTCCATGGATTCTGTTGCATTTGTGAAAACTATGACAGTTTGCAAACTATATGCTGAACAAGATCTGCATCTGGTGCCATCAAGTTTAGCCTGTTCTCTAAAGAATATTATAGTCTAATGAATGGAAAAAGTCTTTATTTTACTCTCAATAAGATATCTAACATTCTTTATGTTAGCAAATGAATTGTATTTTAAGTTATGAATACTGATAGTTTTTTATTTTTCTTTGATAATAATTATAAATTAAACAAATCTAATTTAATTTATTGCATAATACAGGTATTTTCTCTGTTGCATGTCTGTCGGCCTTTTTTATCCTAAAGTTCATTTCCCTACTAGGATACCAATGGTTCTCAAGATGGATAATTTTCTTGCAGAGAAGACATGCTTTGGCTGAATGGATGCAAAAGTTACTCTCTGACATAGCTCTATCCAGAAGTGCACAAGTTGCAAGTTTTCTGGAATTGGAAGCTGCTGCAAGGTCAGGTAGGCCATACCTACCACATCTAGGCTTATTATTGCCTGTTTTAACAAACATGCTTTTATCTAAAGCATGATATGGAACAATAACTCTTTGAGCTAGTTATTTTTTATGATACCAAATGAATTTTTTATCTAAATTTTCACTTGTGTCAGCTCACTTGCATACTCATTTTGTATGCAGCATTTAACTATGCCAATAATCACCCTACGGAATCAAGCTCTTCAACTGATGCTGCTGCCACGAGCCCATCAACTCTAGCTGAACCTAGTTCAAGTGTTCCTGTTTCCAACAATTCAACAATCACATCGATGATTCCATTTGCTTCATTAGATAGTCTCCATGAAAATGCAAATGAAACATCAGACTTTAGTATTGCAAGAAAAGGAAAGATTCAAGTTTCTCAAACTGGTGCTGAAGATGTATCATTGGTTCACAATAATTCTGCAAACATAGCAATTGGGAACGGCATCATGGGTGAATCATTCTTTGATCAACCAGAAGATTTTGGTAGGGTTAAATTGAATGATAGGAAAGAGTTCCTTGCTCCACATAGAGAGATAATTGGTGGCAGTTCTAGGGACAGAATGGAGTCTATATCAGGTCAGGACCATGATAAACATCCTGGTCATACTCGTAAGCTCTCTGCTGAAAGCTTTGAGAGTGACATAAGTTCTATTAGAGGCAGTGAACTATCATTTGCTGGAGTCACAAATTCAATTTGGGACGGTCCCTTTGATGTCCCTAGCAGCACTGAAATTGTAAATGCTACAGATGGTCCAGGCACACAATTTCTTGAAAATTCACAAATTGTTTTTCCATATGATCAAAGGTACAAATTAAATAGAGTTCTTGTAACTATGCAACGAAGGTTAGTAACAGCAAAAACCGATATGGAGGATCTTATAGCCCGGTTGAACCAAGAAATGGCTGTGAAAGAATACCTAACCACGAAGGTGCATCCCTTGCCATTACTTATTGCCTGCTTCCTCTACGACTGCATATGTGTTGTCTAATTTTGAGTTTTTCTATTAAATTAGTTTTGAATACATGTTCCTTGGATTTGAAATCCACTTGAAACCTTCAGATTAGTTATAGTTTCTCAGTGTACCCTTGGTGATTGTTAAATGACTTTCTATGTTATTTTCCTCACAGTTTTATCCCTTTGTTAAAATTGTCTCTAAATTAAGGTGCCTCCTGGAAGCTTTTCCATCCCAAACTTCCTCCATATTGAGCATGCTTAATTGTAGTGGTTTTGTAAAGAACTGGCATACCTATTATTAAGAGTATGTACTTAATTTACTCATGGCAAGGTACACGTGTGGTTCGATCATAATTTCTGCTACAGTGTTTGTTTTGTGTTTTTCTTGCACCATGAGTCTAGGAGCTTGCTGTGAGTTGGAACATCTCTAAGCTATCTTCTCTTGTGATCACTCTTTGCTCTCATCATATTGGGTCATTACAGGCCCACAAGCTTATGCTTGTTCATCCATGAATCATACACTTGGTAGAAGGGTCCTACCAAATTGTAACACATCATGTACTTGACAATGTCAAATCGTTCTCCATTTTGACCGACAGCCTCATAGCTTTATTCCTAGGATTGGCTTCAAAATGAGAAGTTTCCTTGAAGGTCACCAATCACAGAATTGCTCTGCGCTAGGCACACATAACTGCATAGTTCTTAGGAAGAACCAAACTAATTCTACCAAAATGTGCTTCATTATTTAGAATACATACTGCATTCATTGAAGGCAAGTTACAGCCATGGATCATTTACATTTACCAACTTCAGTGTGTGATTTGATTCAATCTTTCCCCTTGCATCCTAGAAACCTGCTAGGAGCCACTCCTTGCCCTAGCTTATCTGCCCTGTTATCCCTCCCCGCCTTCGCCGGACTTTGTCACACATCTAAAGTTATGTTCCTGTCAGCTTCATTTATATGGCGTGCTCTGTAATTGGCCTAGCTTACCTGCCCCACCATCACTCCCTGTGTTCAGCAGACTTTCTTACACATCTGAAATTATGTTTCTGTCAGCTTGATGGCATGCTTTATAATTGTTATTATTTGATGTAGGTCAAGGATTTAGAGATTGAATTAGAAGCTACTGAGCAGAAAGCTAAAGAAAACTTGCAGCAAGCTATCTTAATTGAAAGAGAAAGAATCACCGAAATGCAATGGGATATGGATGAACTACGGAGGAAGTATTCAGAGATGGAGACAAAACTCTTGTCTGAGGAGGTCTGACCTTTGAGTGAATTTTTTCATTGTTGCAGTATAATTGAGTTTCATGTTCCTGTTTTGAATTTTTTTTTTTTTTTTCAGAATGAAAGGAGTTATGCTGAATCGGAAAAGAAAACTGCTAAAGAAGAAAAAGATTGCTTGCAACAGGAGTTAGATAGTAAACAAGAAGAATTAGTAAACATGCAAAAGCGTCTGGAAGAGCTGGAATTGAAATCAAAGACTGATATCAAAGTTCTTATCAAAGAAGTAAAGTTCTTGAGGAAATCTCAAGCAGAGCTCAAGGAAATGCTGAATCAGTCTGTAAAAGAAAAGACTGAATTAGAGGTAAGTTTGTTGTTTGCTGTGATCTCCTTTGACTACTGAGAAGAAGCTAACTATGATAGTATTCAACTGTTCAATATACTTTGTGTGTAACACTATTTAGTAATACTTCCCTCCATATGACATTGGAATTTGTCCTTCTCATTAAACACAAGTGAAAATAAACAATAGAAGATAACTGAATGTGTTTAGTAACAAAGGAATGCTTGTATTTTATTGTTTGCTGTGATCCCCTTTGCCACTGAGAAGAAGCTAACTATGATAGTATTCAACTGTTCGATATACTTTATGTGTGTAACAGTATCTAGTAATACTTCCCTCCATATGACATTGGAATTTGTTCTTTTCATTGAACATAAGTGAAAATAAACAATAAAAGATAACTGAATGCCTTTAGGAACAAAGGAATGCTTATATAAGTTAATATATAAGTGCATAATTGCAACTTTACTTGTTAGCTTCCCATGAATATAGCAGATATATTCCTTTTCCTATCTATAAAGAACACCTACTGCAAAAAGTTTGAATTATCACTCTGTGCCAAAGTTTCAGCTTTCAACCAGAACGATACTATTTCAATTCTATGGTGGGTTGACACTTATCACACTTCGACACACTTCAATGCACTTAAAATCATGCCAAGATCAACTTAAATGAGCTTTATGTATAATTCTTTTTCACTTTGTTTGATTAGCTCTGAACATAAATTTTTAGCAATTAGAGAGTCAAAATTGGTTCTTGTATCCAACACAACAACAACAACAACAACCACCACCAAGTCTTATCCCACTAGGTGAGGTCGGCTATATAGATCTTTCTACGTTATTGGGCTCTATCCCCTACTATATTATCATCTATACTTAAGTAAATTTTATCTTGTTTTATTATTACTAACCAAGTCTTTTTTGGTCTTTCTCTTCCTCGTTTGATATGTATATTTGTTATTGTTTCACATCGCATAACTGGAGCATTTATTGGTCATTTAAGTACATGTTTGTACCACCTTAAACATGCCTCTCGGAGCTTTCCTTCAATAGATGCAACTCTGACTTTCTCTCTAATGTTATCATTTCTTATTTTGTCCATTCTCGTATGTTCGCACATCCACCTTAACATCCTCATCTCCGCAACTCTCATCTTTTACTATGTACTCGAGTCGTAGCTCAATATTCAACACCATATAACATAGCAGGTCTAACCGTTATTTTGTAGAACATGTCTTTCAGTTTTAGAGGTACTTTACGATCACATAAAACATTCAACGCTTTTCTCCATTTCATCCATCCTACTTGTATTTTATGTAAGACATATCTCTCAATCCCTCCACCTTGCAAAAATGATCCTAAATATTTAAAACTTTTAGTTCTAGACAACTCATCATCTCCTATCATAACACTTGTCTCATTACATCTAATATTGTTAAATTTAAATTTCATATATTTTGTCTTTACTCTACTAAGCCTAAAATCTTTCACTTTTAGTATTTTCCGCCAAGATTCTAGTTTAACATTTACTTCTTCACGTGTCTCATCTACCAAAACAATATCATCTACAAATAACATGCACTACGGTACTGTGTCTTGAATATGTCCAGTGAGTTCGTCCATGATTAGTGTAAAAAGATAGGGACTTAGAGTTGATCCTTGATGTAATCTTATCTTTATTGGAAATGCTTTAATTAATCCATCTGAAGTCTTCACTCTAGTCGTTACTTCCTCATACATGCCTTAATTAGTTCAATATATGTTACGCTAACATTCTCTTTTCTAGAATTTTCCATATAATTTCTTTTGGGACTCTATCATAAGTTTTTTCTAAGTTAATGAATATCATGTGTAGATCCTGCTTTTGCTCCCGATACTTTTCAATTAGTTGTCTAAGAAGATGTATAGCTTCTATTGTTGACTTTCCTAGCATTAATCCAAATTGATTTTCAAGAACCGTGGTCTCCTTCCTTAATCTTTTTTCTATTATTTTTTCCCAAAATTTCATGGCATGACTCATTAGTTTAATACCCCTATAATTCTTGTATCCAAATGAGATTAATCCAATAATATTCCAAGACCCAAATTAAATAATGCTCTTCCTAAATTTGCCATTAGAATTGATTTTTCTATATGCTTATAAACATATCTTAGCTAACCATTGGGAATTGGAGTCAGAATGCCAATTGGAACTAGCACATGTACACATATAGGATACAAAAATATATCTGTTTTTCTTCTTCTGGTGTCACTCCTTTTTCCTGTTGTTCTTGTTGCTGTTTCAATTGGTGATTCTATTTTCTTCGTCTTTTTTTTTTTATGGTGTTTCATCTCCTCTCTGTGACTATCAGACAAAACAAAAATATGTAGGATGGAAGGAAAATATTTTCATCTCGGTCAGTTCATGAGCTGAGAGAGGGTTGTGTTTATGTCAGTATTGTTGAAATTATGTTAGCACAAGTGGCATTTTGATGTATCTATGTTGGCACAATATTGGTATCAATTGGCAACCAAAAAGATATCTTTGGGCTATGTGATGATACCAACTGACACTTGAACCATGTTCCAAGCCTCTCGTTGATTAATCGAGCCTTTTCACACAACTATAAAGTTAATCCTGAAATTTTTATGTTGGTTTTTGTAAACTTTCAAGTAGTTTATCTTATCATTTATTTTATGGAAACGTGTCCCTTCCATGTAATTCTCTCTTGTAATTATATCTGTTTGATTTTATAGTTCTCGAAGAAAAATTTATTAAATAGTGGGATCTTGCAATCCTACACTCCTGTCCCACAATCCTAATTAATGAATCTCTCTCCATTTTAAGATAAGGTCTCAGGCTTGACAATCTTGGATGCAGCAGATGGAATGAAGTATATTGTCTCCAAAATTTTGCCTTTTGCCAACTCAGTGCATCAAACTTGTTGCAGTCAACTATATATTCTTCTTTTTTCCCCCAATGTGATAAACACTTTTATTGTTTCAATCTCCAGGTCCAGAAATTTCTGACCAATAGCCCTCAGAATTCTTTTGTTTTTATTTAATACTGATGAATCAATTTGCTTTAGTTCCCGATTAAATATTTGTATTTCTGTGTGGTTAGTTTTTTATATTCTGTGTTTATTTATTAATTTCTTTCAAATTAGGGAGTTCTTCACAAGGAAATGCGGAGATGGTCAAATGCAAAGTCAGCGAACAAAACTTTTCTTCATGAATGCAGAGTTCTCCGGGATCGGCTTCAAGAATGCAGTATTAATTTTCTCACTGATGAAGAGGACAAGTTCCCTATCGATGATTCATCACTCTCTGATGCATTGGATCTTCTGGCAACATCAGATAATCGGATAGGTCTCCTTCTTGCGGAGGTAGCTTTTCAATGCCTTGTTACGTTTCTATTTACCAATTTCCCCATACATTAGAAGACTAACATTAGCTTAAAGTTTTAGTTACATTTGAATCGACTCGTTCTTTTTGCTTACAATTTTTTGGTAGGAGTATTATGTGTTTTTTTTTTTCATAGATAGAATAGATATTCATTGGAATGACAATAGAGTGGGGCAGGAAACTGTTCAAGCTAAATCTTCTTCCTCATTCCCGTACAATGCCACTCAAGACAAATCTTTAAATTTTTTTCTTCATTTTACGCACAAGCAGGGCAAATATGGGACACACCTATATTTACAAGGCATCTGTTCTCCTTTTGGGCATCGCTGTGTCTCATGACAACTATAGGCCTATAACAGCATTGTTTATGATCAGTTTTGTTATCTACGTTTAATTTGGTTTAGCTGTTTTCCTATAGCAGCTGTTAAATTTTAAGAGATAACAAAACATGCAAACCAACCAAAATCTCTCTCTCTAACTTGTAGCAAAAAAAAAAAAAAAAAAAAAAAAATGCGATAACGCTCTCCCCCACCGTCCCTCACCGTCGGTTCCTCGATGATGATGAAAGGAGGTAAATCACAGACGGGTCTATTGGCCCTTGGCCTAATGGTTAGAAACGACGGAGGTTCTGTTCAACCCAAGGAGGATTTTTGACCTCCTCTAGAATTGAACCCTACATATCATCCAAACATAGAGCTCATCGCAATGATAGCTAGCCTCTTTCTCTAACTTGATGGATAAGAATGTTGATGGCAATCAACCAGAGAGGTGATATTGGAGAAAGAACTAAACAAGGACCAAGATCCTTTACTGGGATACTAAACAGTCACTAGCTTCGTAGTTATGTGTTTATTGATAACTTGATCATGAAACGTGACAAGCAATTTACTCTCAACTGATATAAGATGGAAAAAGGGGTGAAAAAGACTCGGCATGCATAACTATAGTGTATGTAGAACAGTTCACTGTACCGTACATTCTTTTAAGTTCTCTTTGCTGTGATACTTACCCTTGTAATACCTTGGAATGGTAGGGAGATCTTAAAGCAATCAATATTTGCATCCTCGATGCTCATATGTTGTTACGGATTAAGCTATTCTAATTGAAATTGTTTGAGATCAAGATAGTTCAGGATACATGTTGAAGTTTGTATATCCATTCGGAAATAAATTGCAATTTTCTTTACACTAAAATCATTGTTTTAGGAGAACCTGCTGGGGTTCAGGAAACTATCAACCTAAAACTTCTTTGTCGAGATTTTCTTTTATAGTGAATAAGCACCGTACCGGTGTTTTTGATAAAGATTACGAGGCACAAGACTGATTATGCTTAAGAATTTTCTCAGTGGGTTTATTCGTTTCCTCATCTTCTCAATCAAACACTAACAACCAACAATTATTGTTCAGGCTCAACTCCTTGCAAGAAATGACGAAGTGGCCTATACAGATGATGATGTTCGAACTATGGGAGTCTCTGAGTCTCCAAGTATACCAAACGGCGATACTTCCGTCACTGCCGATGACGATGAGATACGAAAAACTCTTACCGATGTGTTCATAGATAATCTAAAATTAAGGAAACAGGTAAACAATGTGATCAGACGCGCATTGAGTACGGTTACGAAGCAAGATAAAGAAGACGGTTCCGAAGTCCCTTCCAGGAAGACCGTTCTCAACCGGTTCTTGGAGAGATGAAACGACACAAATGTATACCATCGTTTATTTGTGTTTGGATGCGATGTATATTCTGGTCGTCTACAGGTCAACAAGAACAAGAGCAAGAGCAAGAACTGCCTGGGTTTTGCATTGACAATTTCCCGTTGTAATGAGTAAAATTGCTTTGTTATAAGAGATGTTTTCCTTGATATTTAGATCTGTACTGACGCGAAATATTGAACAATAATATATAAAACAGAATCAAATTTGCTGGAAATAACTGATTGAAAAATGATAGAGAAAAAAAAATGTTTTACAGGTTCCAATTTTATGTCGGTTCTTGTCCGAACCTAAATATCAGAACTTCTGTACCAAAGTAACAAAGTGCAGCGGTAGAATGATCGTATGATTTTTTAAAATTTGACATGTTGAATATTTTTGCATTTATTTTGGTGATGGAATTCGAAAATTAATTGGTTCGAAAAATTGAATAATTAATGTCAATTAAAAAAAATGGAAAAATAAATAATCTTATCTAATCACCTATTTATGAGCTTCGAAAATAATATAACAACTGATGATCCATTTTTTGTTTTTTATTTCTTAAATTTTCTCCCTTTTCTGAAGAAAACAAAATTAATGAATTTTTTTTTTTAAATGGCGAATATTTCCAAAAGAATAAATCTTAAAGGATATCTCTATGCCGTGTGCTAGCTAAAACAAAAACACTATAACAGCCTTTTAACTGACAAAAGAACCCGACATAAATTCGTCAGCATTACGAGAAGAATACACTTCCATAAAACCATTTTCTAGGATATTTTTTTCTGTTTTCCTTATGTTCATGCCGTATAACTTTTCGATATTTTATCCTCGAGATACAAGGTTCTAACTCTGAGAATCACAGAAGATTAGAATCATCGATCTAACGATCTTCATCGGTCTATTCTATGTCCACTGTGAGAAAAATAAATCATAGAGAATCCTATAGATCTTGATGTGATGATCAAGATACATGGAGATCACCGAATCCAAAAAAGAATTTTAGGCCTCCTTCGAAATCGATCCATGTCATTTTCTATAAATATCGTCGTATTTTAACCACCATACCATCTCCGTAGAGACAGGGTTGATCTTATCATTGTTGCATGTGTTATGTATTGGTAGAACATTTAATTTGATGTTCGTGACTATGATTGCAACGAAGACCATCGAGTCAATTTTTTGTAGGTCAAAATCATTTGATCACGATGGTTAATGGATCTTGGCAATGATTCTCAAGATGACTTATTGATGCATATGCATTCAATAGTTTGATCAATTTTTATCATAAGATGCGATCTCATCTTCCTCTAAACCATGATAAAGAGAAATTGAATCTTAAAATAAAGATTTCAATGTCTCTATGACCCTCTGGATATCCTTCATTTTGGATTGGAACGAAACATAGAGAAATTTTTAAAGGCTACTAAGACCTACTTGTGGTCACTACCACGAGTATAGATCATTCCATGATTTGACACGGGACCTTTAGTAAAGACCACGATTTGCTCATGTTCCCCATTACAGTCGTAATTCTCATCACGACCTAACTGTGGACTAGTCCACGATCATGGTTCCTATCATGGCCTAACCATGACGCGTTGTCGTCGCTATTTAAAATTGTATTAATATTTTTTTATTAATTTTATTTGGTTCGAATTTTCTATTTAATTTCCTTTTTTTAATTTTAAAATTTTTATATTTACTTTTCTTTGTTAAAATTTTTTTATTTTAATTTGTTTTTTAAAAAAAATTACTTATTAATAAATTTATGTTAAAATTAATTTATTTTTTATATTAAAAAACTTTCTCGTCTATTTAAATATATATTTAGATTCTAATAAGATATTCAGTTTTGATTGATAATATTTTTTTCGTTTAAATAAAGAGGTGATCCTCTTTTATTGTTGAATTCTTTCTCTCCTTCGATTCTTTTTGTCCCCTTTTATTCTAATTTCACCCATGAAAAATTTTTAACGCTTACTCCACTGCCTCGCTTGCGTCACCCGTGCATGATTCCAAGCTAGGAATCGGGAGCTAATCAAGTTGTGCATTAGGTCATGTTGGTTGGACTTGGACATGAATGCTCGAGCATCCAATAAGAGTTCGACAAACCGACTCGAGGGTACTAGCTTTGTGGATCTTTAAAGGCACTCATTTCGTGAGGTCATGAGACAAGAAGATGAAAGTGTTGTCCATCAATATAATTTTGTTTGCTTGAGCTAAACCAATGAAAATTTGTCATCTTCATCCTCATCGGCCTCTCACTCGTTCGTGTTACCTCTCGACCTCGATGACATCGATCGTACCACAGTCGAATTGCCCTTTGCCCTCTCTTTAATCTTTATTACTTTTGATTCAAATGATCAAAATGTCATCTCGGTCGGCATTGTCTAACATATGCCAATCAAATCAAATGAAAAAAATAAATAAAAATATACATGTCCATTATTTTTCTTTTCTCCTTTTGGATGAGGATCAATATATAGTTATCCTTTAAGAGTCACTTCGACCCACTAAGATTTTGTTGAACCAACCCTACTTTTTTTTAAAAAACAATAAATAAAATTTGATATGAATAATCATCGATCGACCTACCTACGAGAGACTAACACGTGGCATTGACAAGTGAAGAGCCTATTCACCTTCACTTAAACGAGTTTGAAATTGATGTTAGAAATCAAAACTAGCTAGTGATTTGGTGTGTTCGAGTTAAGCCATGTTAACTAATTGGTTAGAGTACAATTGCTATCGTTATCATTATGATTCGTCGTAGACTCGTAGTTATCTAAATTTAAGGGCAAAACGGTCGACACGATAAGCATGAATCTTAGAGATCAATGAGTGTTCGACACAAGGTGTAATTACTTTTAGATTAATTTATCCACGAATTCATTTGTCTTTATCTCGTTTAGGTAATATATCAATTGAAAATTTCTAATCTCGTTTAGGTAAAAGAAAGAAACCAAAAAAAAGTTTAAGCAACGAGATCGGATCTTCGATGAAAGTAAAGTTCGAAGGTCAAATTTTGACATAAATTCTAATTAATTAAGATCCTTATCGATTAAATCAATCGACTAAAGATAAACTTTCTATCACATTTTCTTCACATATCAAACAAAAAAGTTAAAAAACATTAATGCTCACCTTTTCCCCACTATGTGAATGACAATTGAGATTTTTGACGACAAAGATGATCCAATTTACTGTCGATCCTTTAAATTATAAGACACGAATTTAAATAGATTTAAAAAGAAAAAAAGAAAAGAAAATAGCATGAAACAATAATTCTTCTACTACTTCACCATCATGAGGATCATTATTGTAGTGTATTTATTTATTTATATCAACAAAACTTTAAATTATATTTTAATTGATGTTTTATTGTTTTTTTAAAAAAAATTATTTAATTTATAAAATTCCGACTACTGTTTATTATATACAATTTTATTTTATTTTGCACGGTAATTTTCTTTTAAATGGATGTTCTAATTACTATAAGGAAAAAAAAAAGAATGAGAGAATAATTTTACAAAAATTAGTTGCATGCAAAGCAACAAAGTGCAAGCATTGAGAGTTGGCAAACACCTTTAGTACATATACTCTTTGCTTTCTTCTTTATTCCTTTAATTTTTTTTTTGTTTAGAACTTTTAATTAGTTGTAAAAATTATAAGTTAACTTTTGGTTGATAGCCTATATTTAGGCATTAGTGGAGGAAGTTGATGTTGATTAATTACCTCCTAATCTATTTCTCCTACCAATTTAATTATTTTCTTAGCATCTATTTTTTTTTTTTAAAAAAAATAGGGCATAAAGTTAATAGACGTGCATTTTCAACATGAATCTTGATGATGTATGATCTAATCGACGATTGGAAATCTAATATATAACACACAATTAAGTTTTTTTAATCATCAATGAAACCCTAAACCCTAGCTAACTCTTTGGAATTAATGATCACTTAACTTTGTCACTCGTGAAACAAAAAGCCTAGAAGGTATATATGTATATATGTATTCGAGCAAAGCATATCATTGGATAATATTTAATTTCGAGAAGGAAATTAAGTATAAACAAAATTAAACTTTCCCTGACATTGTGTCAAAGGCTGACTAGTCTTCAATTAGAGTTCTAAGTTAGTTAATTAATTAATTAACTAATAGAATTGGAGTATCATCATGGTCATCATTTAGCTAGCATCATATCATTAAAGTGGATTTGCATTAACCTTTTTCCCACTTTTCAAAAGATAACTTAGGCCTCAAACTAATGCAAGTGCCCTTCTTTTTTCTTTCTTTCTTTCTTTTTTTTTTTTTAATTTTAAAATTGGAAACTCACCGCAATTAATGCAATAATATCGCTATGTACTTATGTTCATAGCTTGCCTCGAGCAATCTTCTTCTATATATAGCCAATGCTTTACAAATATAAGATCAAAGATTAAATAGGTAACATTTGTTTTTCATGTGGTCTTTCTTTTTTAAAGATAATTCAGATCAGATTTATCATTAATTATCAGTTAAAATGATTAGATTTTGAAACCATTATATACAAATAATTTTATTGAAAATACAATCAAAATCATGTCGATTTCATCTGTCCTGGATGAATGAGATCAAGAGAATCAGACATCAAATAATAGAAAGTCTAGTTGGATCAAAATGATCGGATAACTGACAAGAAGATCTAGTATGTTGAAAATCCATTTAAATCAGGAGGACAAGATAAGTAGACAACTGATATGAAGACTTGATGGATCAGATACTAAATAGAAAGTCTAATTACATCAAGATGATCGAATAATTGATAGGAAGAGATTCGAAGTTCAATTTGATCAGAAGGATTGAGAATTGAATATCAAAATAAAGAAAGTTTGAGTACGGATGGACTTAGATAAATCAATTAATTAATTAATTGAATATTTAACAATTAAGAGAACTTTCACTTTAGCTTTTCTTAAAGCTGAAAAGGCTACCAAATTCAAGCATTGGGACATGTCTAATATTTTTCAACAATTGATTCAAAAATTTAATAAGCCTTCTCTCTTTATCAGAGAATCTCAAATAGTGAAAATTTATATTTTTTTCTCAATTTACTAATTGCCTTGAAATTAAAAAAAAATAATACTAATTAAAACCCTAAACAACTCGATTAAGATCCATCAATCGTGGAATAGAGATTGCCACACGGTGCATTAGTTAATTAACCACTCTTCTAAGCCACAAAATAATTAAACTAATTAATCTAAGTGAGCAAAGCAAGCCTTTGATGTTCTCAAGTTTGTCGTTGAACTAATATAATAAGGTTAAATTTTATAATTATGATTGACTCCCGAATACTTATTAATTCGTCGATCGATAGAATTTTTTGGTATTCGAGATTGGAAAAATAAAATAAAATTTATGGAGGGTAGAATTTGAACCTAGATTCTAGAGGTTTAGGGCACTAGATATTCTTGACAATGGATGCGTGAGTCATAACCCTCCGAATCGTCGATGTGCTTCAAAGTCTCGTGATCGAAGATCCGTTATTCCACACTCGATCATATGTGTGCATTATTTTTGTAATTTATTCTAATGTTTGGAATTACATGACGATTGAAAATCAATTGACATCGAGAATAGATCAAAAGAAAGAAAATATTCAATAGAGAAGGAATATGAGAACAATTAATTGTAATTATTAGTTGCAATAATATTCGATTAAGGCAGTATCAAACCACTAATAATTACATTTATGGATCTTCCTCTTCTCCTTTAATGATTCTATTTTTGGAAAAGCAACCGCTAATAATCTCATTTATTGATCTTCCTCTTCTCCTTTTCTTTTGACTCGATTTTTCTGTAAGAAACAATATTAATGTAGCACATAGATTGGGACCATCATATCCCCATGGAGATGACGTGATGGTTAAAATATGACAGTATTTATAGAAATGACATGGGTCAATTTTGGAAAAGATCTAAATTTTTTTCTTCTGAATTTAGATGACCCCCATGTGTCTTGGCTACCACGTCAAAGTTCATAGGATTCTCCGTAATTTATCTCCCTTACAATGGTCATGGGATGGTGGTTCCAACCTTTTATAGTAAGGCAACTAATGAACACAATTTTTATGGAGGAGTTCGTCATGACCGTTCTTAGATGTTAGATTTAGTCAAAATTTGATCTCTATCATCAATGATGCACTTAATAAAGAGACCGATTCGATAGTTGAAAGTGGTGTTGGGTTCCTAAGCGAAAATTAATCAAAAACGCAGCGGAAATGAATTTTTCCAAAGATCCACACGAATTACAAATTATTCGTTCATGCAAATTACAAACTAATTTGAAATAGGATGTTACCTTTGATGTGTGAAGCTCTTGCCAATCTTTAGAGTCGATCTAACATGATCAATTAATTTGTTCATGTCTTTAAGATATAGCACAATCATTGTACGTCTCATGAGCATTAATTGAAATTCAATATATCTACCATGCTAGTTACTGTATATAAACCGAGACTAAAATCTTAATTTTTAAGGTTGACAAAATCTAATGCGATCTTATCAGATAAGATTTACTTAGTCTCCAAATCATATCTACTATATGACATTTTCTTTTTCATACATATTCAATGTTCGAATCTATTAAAAAAAATCTCAAATGTATATTGGACTAAACTATTAATTCAATAAATTTAAGATCCAAAATCCCTTTTAAACTTAAACTCAAATTCAATTTATTTTAGTCATACTAAAATAAATGATACTCTAAATCTTCAACATAGAACTTCGATCCATAAGAATTTTGTTCCTTCTTCGTTGCTCTAAAAAAATTTTAAGTTCATGGACATTCAAACTAGCACAGAGGCCTAAGACATACATGAGTTTGCTTTTGTAAGTATCACAATTAATATTCTTTTTCTTCCCTTTCTCTGATGATTCAAAAAAAAAATAAAAAAAATTGAATCCGTCAATCTAGCTCCTGAACCATCATAAGGGAGATAAATCACGGTAGATCTTCTAAATTAAGAACTAGCATGGAAGACACCTCCAGATTTATGAGGATTGATCGTCATTCTACGACATAACATCTCAGATATTACCACTGACCTCTTCCCATGCAGGTGTATTTTATGGGTTAGTCGTTCGAACTATTCGGTTAAATTAGTAAAATTTGCATATACTTGTACATATAATTAAGATCTCAAGGAGAACTATAATAGAACAATCGAGATGACGATGATGATTAGATAAATCGATGCTTATCCCCCTTAAAAAGGTCCAATTGCAATATCCAATTAAGGAAAGCATCTCTAGTAAAATACTTCGAACGACATACACGAGCCACTCGAGCACTTCCCCCACCACGACAATGCACAAAAGTTATGAAAAAGAGCATTAATCATTTGTGGCAACGCTGTAGGATCTCTAATGTCTCCATTGTAAAATTTCTAGGGTTTAGTGTATCTCTTATATAGATAAGAGAAACACAAACCTATAATAACTAGGGTTCATTTTTTTTTTTTTTTTGCGAATAAATATATCTCCAACCTCTTCTTTCGAGAAGAGGGAGGGTTCGAGATCAATAGCAATGGGGAGAGAATAGTTCGCTATCGACGACTAAGATAGAGGAAGCTCATGGTCGATGATAGAAAGTTCTTGAACAAGGATGAAGGGAGGATAAAGACGAATGACTAAGCTTCATCGCCGCAATGTCAATATATACACACACATGACACAATTGCATTAGGGTTTTAGGAATTTGACCTTTCCTTTAACCTCTATGCTCTGGTTCGGTAAACCATTCCGTGTTGCGCACCTTTAGTCATTATACTACTAATCAATCCTCTTATCTACTTAATCAAATTCCATTCTCGGATTAGATTAGAGTTTTTAGAGTGGCAAAGGCCTCACTGACTCACTCCTCTCCACCACCATCTCCATCGACGAGGGTTAACAAAGATAAAAGAAAGGAAGAAAGCATTTTTGGCCTCTTTTAGCATTAAAAGTGAGTGCAACAGAGCATATCGGTGGGCCGCTCTCTCTTATAAGTATGCGTGCTTTCTCCTTAACCATCATCAGACCACCACCGAGTTCCTCCTCCACTGATCCACCATGACGACGCGTCAGCCCCAGACGGACTTCGCCGGTGGCACAGAAGCCGACCCACCGACGCCCACCGTCGTCACTTACCCGGCTGATGCAGCTTCTGTCTTCCCAATCGCCCTCAAGGTAGCTCTGTTTTAGTGCTCTGTTCGTTTTGTGTTGAATAATAAAAGGTGCGATTTTTGTGCAGTTTGAGGAGGTGGTGTACAAGGTGAAGGTCGGAGTGGGCGAACGGTGGTGGTGGGGGAAGGGCGGGGCGGCGCCGGCGCTGGAGAAGACGATTCTGAATGGGATCACGGGAGTGGTGTGCCCGGGGGAGCTGCTGGCCATGCTCGGCCCCTCGGGCAGCGGGAAGACGACTCTTCTGACGGCGCTCGGCGGGCGCCTCCGCGGGAAGCTGTCCGGCAAGATCACCTACAACGGCAGCCCGTTCTCAGGCGGCGTGAAGCGGCGCACGGGGTTCGTGGCCCAGGACGACGTGCTGTACCCGCACCTGACGGTGGCGGAGACGCTGACTTTCACGGCGCTGCTGCGGCTCCCGGAGGCGCTGTCGCGGGTGGAGAAGGCCCGGCAGGCCGAGGAGGTGGTGGCGGAGCTGGGCCTGGGTCGGGTGGCGCACTCCATGGTGGGCGGCGCGCGCGGCGTGCGCGGCATCTCCGGCGGCGAGCGGAAGCGCGTCAGCATCGGGCTGGAGATGCTGGTGGACCCCAGCCTCCTGCTTCTGGACGAGCCCACGTCGGGGCTCGACTCCACCACCGCCGCGCGCATCGTCGCCACGCTCCGGCGCCTCGCCGCCGACAAAGGCCGCACCGTCGTCACCACCATCCACCAGCCATCCAGCCGTCTCTACCGCATGTTCGACAAGCTGGTGCTCCTCTCCTCGGACGGCGCCGCCATCTACTACGGCCGCGCAGCCGCCGCCCTCGACTACTTCACATCCGTTGGGTTCACCTCGCAGACCGACGGCGTCAACCCGGCCGACCTCTTGCTGGACCTTGCTAACGGTGAGTCCACTTCCCGTGCATCTCTCAAATATGACCTGGAAATTCCATATATGCCCTCTCAAAGTTACATATATGCCCTTCCAAATTGGGATTAGAATTTTCAACTATAGATATCACAAACTAAACTAAAAGAGGAAAAAGATGATCTATCGGAAAATCTAGCGCGATAAAAAGACAAAAGAACATCAAGAAAGAAGGCCAAGCGATCAAGAAAGTCATCTACCCAAAATTCACATGTGAGAAACATTCAGAACACTCTCGCACACAAAATTTTTCAATCTAAGGATATTCCCTTCCTACCTCCATAGAAGTTTTAGCAATTACGTTTACTGTCGGGTCACAATCAAATTTATCACAAACAGTATCCAAAAAATACTTAATATAATTCTAAGAAAACTACAGATGATAAAAGGAAATAGCTGCACATGAAAATTGGAAATTCACTGTGCAAGATCCGAAATGCTAAAACATATTGAAAAAAAAATAAATCAATAAAACATGGATCCTTAAATAGGTACCTTTCCAACTGATGTAAGAATGCGCGTGGGGAGATCGCAGCTGCAATGAAGACAAGTGTTGATGAGATTGATGGCACTGATACTTCAAGTCAGTGTCAAAGGGCCCCCTATCACTTGCTCATGCATCCCCCTCCTTGTAACTATTCTCAGTCCCCACCGAAACACAACGCCTCAATAATGGCCGATGAGTTGAGTTTGGCACCTATTTGTTTGAAAATTTTGACAGTCCCGTGTATGTCCTCTCTGCATCATGCACCTCTCTTTCCATCAATGGAGAGTGACCGTGGAGGGGATGAATTGGGGACGTAGACCTGCACTTGCAGCAAGATGTCCCAGAAGTTTTCTTTGTGCATAGGATATAGCAGGCTTCCATTTTAGTAAGGAGACACTGACTTTCATGATCTTTAGTAGCTTGGCAATCAACACCTTCTTGGATAGAATTGATTAGATTGTTGTCACTGTTAGGATGCTGAATGCCTTTGGTATTGTTGAATGAGATTGAAACCTGTTCTGACACAACTTACTGAAATTTAGTATCTCCAATCAAATCACACTTGTAGATCAGATTATCTTAAATCAAACACTTATAGACCTAAATCGGGTATCTCTAAAATAAGAAATAGCTTCTACAACATGAGATAAAATCTTTCAGCTAAAATAGCTTCTACCACATGAGACAAATTCTTCAGCTCCCTTGATGGGACACATAAAGAGCTGTTTCCCGTGGTTCATATTTGCAGAGAGACTCTAAATATATATAATATGAGATCAAAAGTATAATAAAGTTTAACAAAATGATAAATATATACCTTGTACAAAAGATTTATCACTTCTCTCTCAATAAGAATAAAGAAAAGTAGATGTCTCCTCTAATGCTCTCTAAACTGACAAAAAAAAGTTTACGAGAAGAAAAACTTCTTCTCTAAAAGTATTTTGGTAGCTTATAATCTCTAAATGCACTTCACGACGTCTTCTAAGTTTTAAAAAACACACTGCACTGGTGAGAAATTTAGAATCCTATTGACACAAAATAAACCCATATTGGAAACCATCTGCTATAGGATTCATTTGGTATTTGAAGCATGATCAAACCTATTACGCCCAATATAGTGTAGAGGCCAACAGATAACAAGATCTTCATTTGGCTGAATATCTAATGCACTATGAATGCACAACATCCTCACACTGAACATAATGAATTCATCAGCTATCTAAGCAAGAACAGAAGCTGGATTTACCTCACCAGATCATTCTCTCATATTACAGAAGTTTGAACTTTAGCCAAATGTAGGATTTCTTCAACAAAACCCAGGTGTAGTGCTAGAGACTGATGCTACTTTTGAGGTTTGAATCTATGCTAATGAATTCTTCTATGAAACAGGAATTGCACCAAACTCCAAGTACGCAATCGAGAATGGTGACTTTGTTAATGGTGGTTGTGGCTTGCAGCAGGAGCAAAAAGCTGTCAAGGAGGCACTGATCAGGGCATATGATCGTAATATTGCCACACGATTGAAGGCAGAACTCTGCACAGTAGACCCGAACAATTATGGAAACACTCGAGAGATGGCTAGTGCCAGTAAGCCACTCTGAACAACCTGGAAGAACTCCAATTTGCAAGAACACTTCAGGAGTCACTAATTTGAATTGTTGTCTGCTTGGTTGATGCAGTGAAAAGAGAGCAATGGTGCACAAGTTGGTGGGAGCAATTCAGAGTTTTACTCAGCAGGGGGCTGAAGGAGAGGAGGTATGAGGCTTTCAACAAGCTGAGGATTTTCCAAGTCCTCAGTGTCGCCACTCTTGGAGGCCTCCTATGGTGGCACACCCCAACTTCTCATATCCAAGACAGGGTAAAATTTTTGTGATTGAAAATGTTGGAGCACATGGTTTGTATTTTCTGACAATACCTGTCTGATCACTTCATTCATATACTCCTGTTCCAGACAGCATTGATTTTCTTCTTCTCGGTCTTTTGGGGCTTCTTTCCACTCTACAATGCTGTATTCACATTCCCTCAAGAGCGACCAATGTTGCAGAAAGAGCAGGCCTCCGGCATGTATCGACTCTCATCCTACTTCATGGCACGCACTGCAGGGGACCTGCCTATGGAGCTTGCGCTTCCAACCGCCTTCACATTCATCATATACTGGATGGGTGGCCTCAAGCCAGACCCAATCACCTTCCTGCTCTCGCTCCTCATAGTCCTCTTCAGCGTCCTGGTTGCACAGAGCCTAGGCCTTGCAGTAGGAGCAATACTAATGGATGTCAAGCAGGCAACCACCCTTGCTTCAGTCACCACCTTGGTCTTCCTAATGGCTGGTGGCTACTATGTCCAACACATACCAACCTTCATTGTCTGGCTGAAGTATTTGAGCTATAGTTTCTACTGCTACAAGCTCCTATTGGGGGTTCAGTTCACTGACCATGATGGTTATGAGTGCTCCAAAGGAGTGATGTGCCCGGCAATAGAATATCCGGCCATCAAAGCGGTGGGGCTCAGTCATATGTGGATCGATGTGTGCATCATGGGGCTGATGGTCATTGGCTATCGGCTAGTCGCATATCTTGCACTACATCATCTGCAACGCCGGTAACGCCACGGTCAGTGTTGAATTACCAAGACAATAACCTACTGCAATTGATTGCACCCGTGAAGAAGATACCATGGCAAGAATTGAATAACCGTTGATTCAAACTCCCCAGAGGATACAAAATAAGGGATTAATGCAACGAGCATTCTCAATTTTTTTAGAATTGCCTACTAGTGAAGCTTCTACGTTGTTGTACTGTAGGAAAATGTGCAAAGAACTACTGATCGAGTTTTGAGAGTATAGTCTCGAACAATAGGCACAAAGTTACTGAAATAAGATGCGCAGGATAACTTTCCAACCAAAACGGCAAGAACTTAAATTTCTCTGATGCATTTTCCATAACTAAAGCAATTTGCAGAACAAATTTGAACTCTGTAATGTACTGAACTTACACATAAGCGTAAATGGAGCTTTACATCAGCGACCAGATAAAGAACAAACTGGAAATCCAATAGCATTGTCCACGACAACCTCCCTGCAAGTGCCATCACAGATTGCACTCCCACATGAACAAAATTATGCACAAACAGATGAAGAAGCATCGACAATTTGGGAGGTAAAGAATACATACCATATTCACGACCAGTCTTCTCACAAATAAATACACCATCAATTTGAGAGAGACTACAACTATTTTCAGAATAAGTACGACCATTTGCTAGATGATCTCCGACTCGAGAAAGGAGGCGACCACCAGGTCATCGTCCATGCCTAATTCTAAACCCTAAACACAGAGGAAGGAGAAAGGACTTAGCCGGTAAGGGAAGGGATAGTCACAGAAGTAACCAACTAAACATGCGCATTGATCGTACGGATTCTGTAGCCAATTTATAGTCGTGGATGAATATCGCGTAAGAATCAAACGCGTAAAATTAGCTCGTGCAGATAACGGCAAAAATATCATCCGGCTTCCTTCCGTGGGTAGCGAGTTAGATAACGAATTAAGTGACGGCGCAACGAGGGTCCGCTGCGGCTTTCCTCGGTATCGTCTTCTTCGTCACCTCATTCTCTGTTCTCAATGGCGGATTCCTTTGTTTGCCTTTCAATTCTGTAGAAATTGAATGCAGAAGGAGAGGAATGAACGCTGCGCTCGTAGAATTTGCTCTCATACCTTCGCCTCCTAAGCCCTCCCTTCGCAGCGTCATCTCCTCCTCGAAGGAAGTCCGCAACCACCTCAGACTCACGGAGATCCCACCCAAAAACTCGACTTTGTCCTCGAAAGTCCTCCTGGACGATGAAGCCGCTCGAGAGCGCGAGAAGCGAGAGCTTTCTTGCGAAGACTACGACGGTCTGATCCATTCCCACTGCTCAAAGGGCCGCCTTGACCGGTCCTTGCACCTTCTGAGCCGGATGGAGGCGGCAGGGATGCGCCCGAGCGCCGCGTCCTACGGCCGGCTCGTCTTCGCGCTGGGCCGCACCGGGAGGACACTCGAAGCGGACGCGGTCTTCCGGGAGATGAAGTGGTCCGGCATCCGGCCGACATCGAGGGACTACAATGCGCTCCTCGGCGGACTTTTGCGGAAAGGTCAGCTTTTGATGGCCGATCGCTTGCTCGTTGAGATGAGCAAGGAGGGCGTGGAGTGGAACCGACAGACCTACTTCATCCTCTTGGATTCCTATGCCAATTCTGGCCGTCTGGAGGACACCTGGTGGGTTCTCGGAGAGATGAAGGCAAAGAGAATTCGATTGAATTCCTTTGTGTATAGCAAAATCATTAAGCTTTATAGGGCCAATGGCATGTGGAAGAAAGCAATGAGCCTGGTAATGGAGATGCGTGAGCTTGGCATTGCGCCTGACGTGAGAGTGTACAATGATATGATCGATACCTTCGGAAAGTATGATCAATTGGGTGAAGCAGTCAAGGTATTTGACAAAATGCGCAGTGAGGGACTGAAGCCAGACATCACAACTTGGAACATGCTGATTAGGTGGCATTGCAAGGCTGGAGACTTGAAACGGGCACTTGGATTCTTTACTGAAATGCAAGAGCGAGGTTTATACCCTGATCCTAAGATCTTTCTCACTATCATTAGTCGTTTAGGAGAACAGGGAAGATGGGATGACATAAAAAACTTGTTCAAGGGTATGAAATATAGAGGAATGACAGAAAGTGGCATAATATATTCAGTTTTGGTCGATATATATGGTCAGTATGGTATGTTTCATAATGCCGAGGAGTGTGTTGCTGCTCTCAAAGCAGAAGGCATACGGATGTCAGCTAGGCTTTTCTGTGTATTAGCAAATGCATATGCTCAGCAGGTGCAATGACTGTCTATTTTTTGTTTAAATTTGTCAGTTTGCATGAAAATAAGTTGTTAGTCTGTCAGTGCTGTTAATCCTTGATCTTTCTTTGCATCTGCATGATCTTGGGAACCTTACTACGCTTGATTTTATCCATACATGCATTCCTACATTTGTCTTTGTGCACTTTTATTTCACAGGAATTGATTATTTTGGCCATTTATGATTTATGTGCTTGCTTGTATTACTTGAGACGACTCCTATTATTTTGAGTTTAGGATTTCAACATTCTTCAACTAATTGATTACTTGTGCTTATTGCATTGTTAATTAGGGGCTTTGTGAGCAAACTTTGAAGGTCCTTCAGCTAATGGAAGCTGATGGAACTGAACCAAACCTTATAATGTTGAATCTGTTGATGAATGCATTTAGTATTGCTGGAAAGCATTTGGAAGCAACAGCGGTTTTTGAACACATCAAGGAGAGTGTAAGTACTTTGCTGAACCAGATCAGATTATTTATGCGATCTTCTAGTGCTCCCCCTCTTTTTAGTTATTTTTCCATGTGTTTTACACTACAATCAACAGGAAAATTTATTATTGTCTCTGTAGGGGATTAGTCCAGACGTGATTACTTATTGTACTTTAATGAAAGCATTCATGAGGGCCAGAAAATATGACCAGGTCAGCTTCTTTTCTCCTTTTCTGTTCGTTCTCATGACTATATCCAATTGAGCACGATAGAGTAAATGATTACTTTGCCAAGTATTTTACCATGCAGCAATTCGACTCTTTTTCTCTTCAGTAAGCACAGAGAGTTTGCTCGAACTTCAATTTTCTCTTGCTCGACTTGAGATTTCATCCATAAATTTTCTCGTGTGACACAGTCGGGAAGGAGATACGAACCTACTGATTGAATTCCTTTGGAATACCTTCAGGTTCCAATTATCTATCGCGAGATGGAAAGCGCTGGCTGCACTCCTGATAGAAAAGCTAGGGAGATGTTGCATGATGCTTCGCTTATATGCCTTCAGCGAGGTAATAGCCATGGCATTGTTGATGCATATACTTTCTGAGGCCAAGACATTTTCATGAATACTCTCATTGGCAACAGGTGGGTTTTCTTCGAATTCGAGGGAAATCTCATAATCTGCACGCGATTCCGACTATCTTCAAAGCTGCAAAGTCCGGTAATATGTTAATCCAAGTGATCTTTTATATGTTTCAATGAAGATGAACTCGGCTTGTGTCGATGTTAAGTGGAAATTGCACAGCAGGAGACGCCGAAGACGCATGGAGCAGAAAACAATGGCATTGCGAACCTCCACAAGCACAACAGTGCATAGATATTTTGTTTTATCAAAAATCACAAGGCGCTCTTCGAAGATGTTCCATGTTAACAAATTTTTAAAACAGTAGCTCCTTGTATTATATTTTTTTATTTTAAAAATGCTTTATAATAATTTTGATCAAAATTGTTCCTATATTAGCACTGATTTGTTTTAAAAAATTTATATCAATTTTAACAAAACTCCACGACATATGAGAGTTACGATCGAAGGGTAATTTTGAGTAAGTTGACAGATGATATTTTAAAATAATAGTGCTCCGCTTATAATTGAAATAGTTTTATTATATGTTATCAAATCTGTTAAAAACAGTACTAAAATAAACATATTTTCAGAATAAAAAATAAAATAGAGTTTCTTAATATAGAGGTCAAAAGAAAAAAAAAACCTTTTAATTTTTTATGCAGATTGTTTCAGCGGACAAGGTGCTCCATTACAACTTACAAGAAACAGAGAAAATTTTTCATTTTTTATTTTCTATTTTTCTTTTTTAGAAAATAGAAAATAATTTTTTAGTATTTTCTAATTTTCTAGAAAATATTTTTTTATTTTTTGAAAAACGAAAATGAAAACAGAAAACGATTTTCCAGAGTTTTTCAATTTTTCCTCCTTTATTTTCTAGAAAACAGAGATGAAAAATACCAATCAAACGTGTTTTCTTATTTTTCTCAAAAAATAAAAACAGAAAATGAAAAATTTTCTCTCTATCAAACGCCCCTTAAGTGTTCCCACGAGAATAATGTGATGGTTAAGATAAGATAATACTTGCATAAATAGCGTCGATTGATTTCAAAGGAAATCTAAAATCTATTTTTTTAGATTCAGATAACTCTTACATGTTTTTATCAACACATCAAAATTTAGAAAACTCTCTGTGATTTATTTCTCTTATAATAATCATAAAATAGTCAATGAAATCACTAGATTGACGATTCTAATTTGAGCATAGGTGCAGTAGAAAGGTCGAGTTTCACAAGTTACATGAGAAAAAGCATAAAGAAAGGAAAAGGAAAGATTCGTATGGTTTTTTTACAGCCTCAAGGAGAGGCCCAAGGCATTCGAGAGCACAATTCAAAATAAAACAAGAGAAGTGTGGGCTCATGCAAATCAGACCCAAAACTAAATCAATCAAATAGAGGAAGAACATCCAATTCCATTCGACATTCAACCATAAAAACTCTTAAGCTCAAATCAGTTACAAGTCTAAATTGAGCATGATCTGAACAAAAGCACACACACTGTTGAAGTCATATTATATTTCCATCTGAATGTTTAGTAACTAGAACAAAAGTAATAGAATGGATGCATCTTATTTACAATTGTTATCTCAAGGTAAAACCAATTTTACCAAATACTTGCAAGAAACAACTATATTTCTTTACACCAACGACCATCTTCCTAACCCTTTTCGAAATTCTCAAAAGCACTAAATACACAATGAGATTTACAGAGAAGAACAGGTTAGCAGAAACAAAAAGGGGATAACCTGATTCTATAGTCTTCGTCAATCTTCCAAGAATCATTCAAAACTTGCACTTGGACGGGGCACTGGCCAACGGATGGAGTCACCGAAGACGGGGTTGGGATGCCTGACAACTGTTTTGAGCAGGGGCCGAGGAGGTGGTTGGCGGAGGTCCATTATCCTGGGAAGGCACTGCTGAACCCCATTTTGTGTCGCCGTCCAATGGCTCTACCACATGAACAGCACCATCGCTCATCCCCAGGGCTATTTGATTGGGTTCTGATGGGTGGGCAGCAATCACCATAGGATAAGCATATCCACTAGAACTTCAAGTAAGAAAAGACAGTTATTGCGTTGTAGTTCTTCATCATCCAACCATGTATCTCTCAAATGCAGAGAAATTAATTTACTGAAAAAGAAAGAGAGAGAGAGAGCTATACCCAGATATATAAGCAGAGGGCGCTATTTGGCAACGGAGCCTCAAGCTGTTGGCTTCAAAAACTCCAACACCACCATCAACAAATGCAGCATACACCGACAAACCATCACAAGAAAATGTTGCACTTGAAACTGATGCTGGGAGTTCATCCTTAGGAGACCACTGCATTATCGAATCAAAATTATAGAGCTTGAAAGTGAAAAGAAGTCCAGTCACAAATAACCACACTAGTTTGTTACAGTGGAAAGGAAACTAGGGACCTAAGATTTTAAACATTTAAATGATAACTAATAATAATGTCTCCTAACAGAGTGTAGAACTCACCGAACACAAAGAGTCGAGTTTACTGTCATAGATAGCTATTTGGCTTTTGTGGACAACCAACAAATGTGCCTGATCATTGTGAAATTGAATTTGGATGTCCCCGACTAATGGAGATGCACACCTGGCAGGCACCTGGATGAAGTGCGACCTTTTCTTCTCCCAGCCATCGAAGCTCCAAACACAAAGCTGCATATGGTCAACAAGTGAAGATGTTGGAAGATACATTAGAAGTGAAGATGTTAGAAGATACAACTTTAAAATACGACTATGAACGTGACTGGAAATATGTCGACAATGAATTGTTTTTTATCTGCACACCTGAGCATCAGCTCCAGCAGACACGAGAACATTTAGTGATGGTGAAAATGCAAGACCAGTTATCTTTTTTTGGTGGCCCTTAAGTTTGGTTTTCACCTGCAAGAGGGTGACATTATAGATGATGATGTCAAGTAATGCAAAAGAGGAAGTTACCTAAAAAATACAATTCTGAACCTACAAGATATCAAATTCGACCATCCATAATGTAAAATCCACGGTAATGCTAAATTTTGTACAACGTTCAAGCATTAGGATGTTAGCTAGAGGGAAATAATCAGGCAAGAAAGCTATAGAGAAAATGATAACTAAAAAGATCCAAAAGTCGAGAACGACATGGAATTTCAAAAGAAATACAAACTGCAGAAAGCATCGAGAATCCAGAAAATTTGACTAACAGAAAGCACAAGATTATTAACCTCATTAATCCGAGCATTATAGATCAAAATACTAGAATCTTCCATTCCAACGGCAATGGTGTTATTATCTTCAGGATGAAATGCTAAATACGTGGCTGCCGATGAGGTTGGTATAAAAGTGGTCAAAACCTGCAAGATACGTTTCCATTTAGTTTCTCCAAGAAATAAAAAGATGTGTGAGCTTTTTGGTAGCAAGAGTTAAGTTGGTTCATGGCTACGCACCTTAAAATTCACCATATTAAACAAAGAAACTTTTCCACCTGATGCCGACGTTACATAAGAGTCATTATTAGATAAAGCAATACAAGCCGTTCCTTCTTCTGGATTGTTATCACTCGTTTCATTGATCATTAAGATACCACTTGATGGCAACCAAAGCTGAGGAGCAACAGATGCAGTTGACTGAACAAGCAAAACAAACAATCAGCACTAGGCTTATAGAGATTAGATAATTTCTTGCAACTGTTACTTTCTGACCTTGCCTGGATTCCGTTCATCGAGTGGCCACTTCCAGAGCTTATGCACAGCATCGGAACCAAGTGCTAATAAAGCAAGTCCAGAATTGGTGTATAACAATCTCACAACCTGGAAGAGAACACAACTGAATAAGTTGCCTGTCACCTAATTGAAATACGAAAGATAAGTAGAAAAATATAGATGACCATTGTAACACTGGACAGCATAAAAGAGAACACATTATCAAGATTAGAGAAGACAGATAAGTAGAAGAATAACAACAAGATGCAAGTGTAGACCCATTACAGTGATGAACAATCTAACCTACAAGACAGACAACAACTGAAAATTGTGTAAAATTATCGATAGTGAACAGGGGAATATTCAAAGCAATTAAGATTTCCTCAAACTGAGTCCAATTATTGCAATGGCAAAGCTGATATTGAGTTTCGCTCTTCTATCTTGGACATTCCTAATCAAACTCATGGAATGTAAAAGGAGTCCTTGAAAGCATGGATGGAGAGAAAGTAAGGGATACACTGCAACCACTAGTCTCTTTAAAGAAGGGTCTAAAATAGTAAAATGACCTCATTTTTTTATTAAAAAAAAATCTAATTATTATGAAGAAACAATTCCCTTGGAAAACCAAACCAAACCACTTGCAAACATGGTGAAAAAGCATATAAGATAATTTTTGCCTTAAACGGCAATTCATATGTACTATCAAATCTTTTAAACTTTGGCAGCTTAAAAATTAATAGGCTGTGAATTTATAAGTTTTAAGAAAATGGGCATTTTGGGGTACCCAAATAAGAATTGGTGATTTTTTGCTAGCATATCAAACGTAATTCTCAGTTTCATATAGTCCTTTTGCCTAAAAATTTTTGATTCAGTCCCTGCTTGCAAGTTCACTGAGAACATTCTCTTTCTTACTAATAGAGGACCTTGTGCTTTCCAGCTCTTAAACTCAATATATTCCCAGGGGTTATTGATTATCATTAGAATAACAAGCAACAATTATCAAATAAAAGGTAAAATGCAACTCTCCACGTGTGCACGCGCGCACACACACAAATCATTTGAAGCGAACTGAAGATCAATGAGGTAGAAAAATAAGGAATTTCCAAAAAAAAAATCATGCTACATAAAAAAACATACCCTGCTCACTGCTGATGTTGAATCAGGCAACCGCAAAGCTTTAAGACGCCCAACATTCACAATCTCAGCTGGCTTACAGCTTCTGATTTTCTCAGTTTCTTCAGGAATCCTTGTCTTGACATCAGCAACCTGCAGATTTTGCTCATGTCATATCCTACCACGCTGGAATTTGAAAAAGAATATTCACTTTGAGCAGTTGTTGGATACTACCTTCACGTTGAAATTAGACTGTTGTGAAGCACTACGTGAAGCTTCAAACATCTTTAAAACTTGTTGTCCATCAGCATTTGCCAGGATTTTGATTCCATTATCACTAGTTGTAACAGGAAGTAATGAACCATCTTTCTGAAATCTCAGTCGAGGAATTGCCTGCCATGGAGAAAGAGTTACATACAAACTAAAAGTTTGAATTGCAAGAAATATACAAGAAAAAACGTAGATTAAATTACTAACAGGAAGTCCGCAATCTGCATCAGTAGTAGTCAGTATGTTAGTGTTATCCATATCCCAAAACTTAATCTGGAAATCATCGCCTGCAGCCAAGAAGCGGTTCCGAGTTGTGTCAAACTGGACAACTCCCAATGAGGGTTTTCTAGAGCCAGAGTATGTCCGATTAATACTTCCATTAGACTCATTCAACTCAACTAAATGTGAATCCCCATCTTTACTTGTTCCACATGAAAAAAGTCTGCGACCAAACGATGAGACTTTAGCATGGATATTGGATAGTTATATGTTGATTAGGATATAGAATAATTACTAATACTAGAAGAGATATAACTAAAATTAGCAACTACAGAAAATTTGATGACTATAAATGCATAACAATATAAAATGAATACTAGCATTGATTGTCATATTCTCAAATTTAGTTATCACATTGCTCAGACTGGATATAAAATATATCAACCTGTGACAGACATAATATGAATCCATGCTCATCACATTTGAACCTTGATTAAGAGTTTGTACGACTGTCTTGGGAATGTCATCTTGAACATAGATATTGTGCTGATGAGTTGTACCAGAGGGTGATGCCTAGATGATAAAACTCGTATATTATATCCCAAGAAAAAATGCATTCAACTTCACAAATAAAGGATCCCAGCCCTAACAACTGTACGAATTATATCTTTTGTACCTCGTCTACTTCGCTTATTCGTGTTTTTTTCATCGGACGTTCACAATCTGCAATGTGATGATCAATCCCAAGAGCGCCTGTAGGAAGACGTGGGTGGTTCACAAATGCTGCATTTATCACATGCATGGTTTGATTTCAGCACCAGTCATTAAATTTTTTGATTGCTTGTAACATGATCATCGAACAATCTATACCTGCATTTTGAGGCGGCACCAAACCTGAGGGACCAGGTGCTACCACAGCATACGGCGATGAAAGGTTAGCATTGGTCATCCACCCTACAACGGAACTTGCAGGTGGAGAAGAGACTGATTGAAAGGGCTAAACAAAGGAAAGAATCATAATGATCAACAATCAGATAAGAAAAGAAAATATTATACACAGTCAAATGAACATAAACCACTTACACTATGAATGTCATTTGGAGGAAACGTCCTAGTCTGGGGAACTGACCCAACAAGTTGGCCATTTGTAGGAAGTACCCGTGGTCCATTTATGGGGGCAGCGCAAGAATGATTGGTAAACAGAGTTTGAATTTCAGGGTTGGCACTAGGATTTTTGCAAAGCTGGTGCTGCCAATTCAGACTAAACAACGGGCATAAGTCAACAAAAAATGCAGTATTACAATGTACTTCGCAGAATATGAAACTTAAAACAGGAAAATAAATAAGATGCAGTTGTTCGATTCCAGTGGGGAAAGGTAAGAAAATTTTACTTTTTTCATAACCAATATACTGGATAGCACTAGAATTATATGTACATTTTAAGCATCCATCAACTTATGACAATTTAAGAAGAGAGAAAAATTAGAGGTCCTCTTAACAAGTTCGATGCATGAAGAATAGATAATCATGTCAAACATCCAACAAAAAAGATACTTTCATAGGTAGAAGTCAATTCTATTGAAAAATCTAAGGATACCAAACAAACAATACATACACATAAGAAATATAATGGATAACATACATTAGCTATTTTTATATATATCTACTAATCAAAGTGATCATGCAATAAGGAGAAAGTAACTTTGCACCTTTGGTTGATTAGTGTTCGCAAGCGAGAAGCTTGAAAAGTTGGAAATGTTAACTTGTCGCGAAACACAGGATTTTTTTCGATGAGTTTCTTAACTTCCATAAGCATTGAAGTTCTTGCTGACTTCATATCGCCATACATAGAAAGCTTCCCATTCTGCCTGTATAGATTTTTGAAAAATAGAAAAATATGAATGACAAATTAAGTTTAAGTAAAATCACATAAGCTATCCATCTCTAGAATATGTTACCTGAAATTTTCCAAAGAAAGCAGCATGGTGATCTCCTTGAAAAGTTCCTCATTGAAAGAAGCAAAAATTTTCAGATCCTTAACAAGAATATCAACAGCTTTTGCCCTGTCATGTCTAAAGACACAATGCAAAAATGCTCTAAAATGTTCCAGATAAATCAGAAAATCACGACTAAATATAAGGCAATGAACTTTACCTATCAAGTGCTTCAAGGTACTTCTGTTTCCTGATTTCGAAGAAGATTTTCATGGAAATCGAATTGTCACTGATTTTGGTGAAACCGCCTAGATATTTTTCAACTTCAACCCATTCCCCTGCCAGAACAAGATCCTCGAGGTGTTGCATGTTGAAGTAAAAACCTGACTCCTGTTCCAGCCTACAAGACAACCAGACATTAAAGCAAAAGATTAAAAAAATGTTAAGAACTCGAAATGATATGTTTATAAAGGAAAACGCGAACATACTTGTGAACGGCTTCCTTGAATTTCTCATCATCTAGGAATTGCAATATCAAGAAAACAAGATCCCTGCTCAGCGAAGACATTGAACCAGGAATTCCTAAACGCTCGCCCACAGAAATTCCGCGTCCAGCTAGAATAATGGAGAAGGCAAAACTGACAGACAAACAACAAAAATCCAAAAGTTCACACTCCGAGAATCCCACTTTCACCTATCACCTAAACTTCTTTCTTTAGTGCAACTAACTCTTTTGCCACAAAATAGTGACGATCAAAGAACTCCGGCGAAAACGTACTCGACCACAACAAGAATCCAAGTCTTGCAAGGAACGAACTAACTAACAATCATCACAGAGATTTCCACCCAGAGATGATTGACGAGAAATAGAGCGTGTTTCCCGAGCCTCTGAGCACAAAAATCACAATCTTCTCGCCAGTACAATCCTGAAAAGTCGGTGACAAAACCAAAGCTTTACAAAGTGCGCAGCTCCCTGCCTCCGAACACACACACACAAACACAGAATGTTAAACACCAAAAGGCGCTATTTTCAGCCAACAAAAAAACGCCGCAAATTAAAGCAACCTGGATCAAATCGACGCCCCAAACCAAGCACCGCTTCCCCCAACCAGACGATAAGAAACCCTCGATCTTAGAGCTGAATGCTTCAAGGACTACGCAGCATCGGCAAGAAAAAAAGACAGGAAATTAGAGACGTCTCAGCATCGAATCCTAATCCCCTTTTATAATACCAATTATCCAATCAGTTACGCAATTTTAGAAAAATCCACCTCAATAATTTTATTAACCGACTTTCCGAAAAAAACTCCTAAACAATTTTAATAAAATATGGAAATTAAATCACTTTCGAGGCAATTAAAATTTAAACTATCTTATCAATTTCTCTTTTTAAAAAATTGCTGACTGAGGATTCTTTTACAAGAGATACTTAATATAACCCAATTTAAAATTTTATTTCTTTTTTTTTTTAAATAAATTTTTTACGTCGGAGGCTAGGGGCTACTTAGTAAAGCTTTTATTTTCCTATCTCTCTGATCATCAACTTTTTTATTTTTATTCTTAAAAGCTCAGTAAATTCAAGAAAATTGTTCACCAGAATGTCCCCGCTTTTCTTCTTCTTCTTCTTCTTCGTTTAGAGCGTCGAAAGCTCGTCACGTTATAAATTAACAGAGGCGTTGGGAAGTATCGCACTTATCACTTTCTCACACAGTGAACACTGAGCAGCCACCGTGATATGTCGTAAGCCATGTCTTATCATGGCGATACGACATCGTACTTATCAGTCACACAGGATGAGGATGGTCCATACTCCAGATGAGAAAATTTTCATTTGGGCCCGATCTTATTGTTTTTTTATAAAAAATGACCTCTAAAATTTTAAAACCATATATTGCATAATTAAAGTGGTAAAGTTGAGAACGAAATAATAAAGATTTAAGTGGTCGAATGGCGGCCGACCGTTTATACCGGACGGACCGGCGTCGGTTGTCGATCCGTCCGGCGTCGGATTCGGCGCACGATCACGCGATCATCGCTTCGATCGCGGCCCATCGTTTGGCCGCGCTGAAGCGGCCGCTTGCCCTTCGTTTCCGGCGGATTCGGCCAAACCATCACGGTCGGACCGCGCTTGAAGTCGGCGTCGATCGCGCCGGCCGGCGTACGACGGTGGACGGACGGCCAAGGCGGTGACGGCGCGTGCAGCGGTGACTCGGCTGTCGCGGAGGAGGCGTGGACTGTTGATGGGATGAGGAGATCAAAACTCTATATATATATATATATATATATCGTCGCCGCTGCGTCGCCACTGCCGCGCGATCGACGCCACTCGTCTGGCGTCCGACGGAGAGTTTATCGGCTAGCGCGGATTCCGGCCCGCTAACCGGCCGGGTACACTTCCGTCGACCGCCCACGGCGAGTGTCGCGCCGATCGCGCTATCCGACGCACGACTTACGGCCGATTCGCCAGGCGGGCGACGACGGGCATATCGATATATATATATATATATATATATATAAAAGAAGAGCAATTAAATTAACTAAACTGAAATAAATAGCAATGACATTTGAAAAATATTAAAAATTTAGGACATGATTATGTAGTAAAGAGTACTCTTATAATATGTCTGTTGAACGATATACCTATTCTTCGTTGATTTTACCCGGTTGGAGGTTGAACTTGCGTCGGAGGAAATGATCACAGTTGGAAAATATCCTCAGGTTTTCACAAACCAAGATCCGCCTCCGAATGCTTCCTCGCCTCTGATTTCCTCTTCGCCGACGATCAACCGGATTGCCGATCCGAACCCTAACTTGGACGCACGCTCCTTCCCTTTTAAGGGAAGGAGCGCGTGCTCGAGGCGGTTCCACGAACTGCCTCTGTGCAGTTCGTGGAACTGCCACGAACCAACATCTCCCACTCGTCCAAGTTATGTCACATAGACAAAATGATCACACAGACCATTTTAGAAGAGGCGTTTAGTCACATAGACTAAATGATCACACAGACCAATTTAGAAGAGGCGTTTAGTCACATAGACTAAATGAAAACATCAAATTAGAAAATGGTTCGTGCGACAGCAAGCACATTGAGCGTTCAAATGCTAAGAAAGTTGTTACACCTTACATAGCTGCTCATAGAGTGATACATGCTAAGAGAAGTTGTTACGCCTAACTTAGTCACTCTTCATATGATACATAATCATTCTCCCGATGACACAGAGTCATCTCCAGGTGGTACAAAACCATTTATCTTATGGCACACAGCCATTTTCCAGGTGACACACAGTCGTTTTCCAGATGATACAAAATCATATTTCTGGTGGTACATAACCATTTACCTGAAATATCCATGTCTTGCTTTTACCCAGATTAAATAATCTCATTTACATCAATATGAACATCTCTAATCCCTTATATTGACCATCATGTCAAGAGCATGTCTCATATTCCAAATATTCACAAACATTTCTGTACACAACAGAAAAGAGTCGACTAGTGAATAATTCTCATTAGATGTAAATCTATTTAATCTTCCTTTTTAGTGTGAATCTATTCATTTTAATCAATCGCTTTCCTAGACATGTTCCATAGACCGAATCATCCATAGTCAATAGGTTTACATGCTAAAGTAGCAGACCTTGATCAAAACTTCAAGTAGACACCTAAATAGTCACAAAGGGCAAATTTTGAGATCAACATATAATCTCAAAGGGCTCACATAGTAGAGAAGCAGGGATCCATTCTCCTACTACCCTTATTGTCGTCTTAGCACATGTGATATCATTCACATGCTACGATGTCGTCCTCTTTACCAATAAAGAGCGCATGTTTTCCTCAAATTAACACCGTACAGATTTCGATCTAGACATTCCCAATGTCTAATCCAGAATTCAACACATGAATCCAGAATTCAACATATGAATTCTAATCTGGCTCAAAAAACAGGCACAGTAAATGGTGGGTTCATTTACTTCGATCATTTACTACAAAATGATCTTATCTTAATACAAATATCAAGACGACCCTAACTTATAGGAATGTAACAAATTTTACAGCTTCCAAAGCTAACAACCACATAGGCTGACCTATAAGCATCGGTCTTACCTCTATTCATACACAACAAATAGAGATGATTGTCCATGTGAGAGGACCAATCACTACCTGCCAACATGCTTATCGAGATCTTATCACTAGAATGTAACATAACATACACTGAATAGATTATGACCGACATTATAAACAATCAAATCATTATATTCAATTGTCATTACAAGACTGTTACATTCTACGAAGTCCCATAGACTTTACATGCTCATTAAATGACTCTCTAGTCATTGGCTTAGTAAAAGGATCTGCAAGCATAGCTCGTGTAGGGATATACTCAAGAATCACCTTCTTTTTAGCAACAATATCCCTTATATAGTTGTACTTTATAGCTATATGCTTGCCCTTGCTGTGATATTTGGGATCCTTGGAATAAGCTATCGCATGATCTTACAATATCGCGATAGGCGATCCTTTGGACTCTGTTATTCGAATCTTCAAATGCTTTAGGAATCTCCTCAACCAGACTGCTTCTTGTACAGCTGCTGAACATGCCACATATTCAGCTTCCATTGTAGATAAGGCCACACAGGCCTGTTTCTTGTTGTTCCAGGAGATGGCGCCACCATTCAACAAGAACGCATAGCCTGATGTAGATTTTCTATCATCCAGGTCCCCAGCCCAATCTGCATCTGAATAGCCCATAAGGCTCATATCTGGTCCTTGATAACAGAGACAATAATCTGTCGTCGCCTTCAGATATCTGAAAATCCTTTTCACTGCCTTCCAGTGTCTCGATCCTGGGTTTGACTGGAACCGGCTGACTAAGCCCACTGCATAGCTGATATCGGGACGAGTACACAACATAGTATACATTAAACTACCTATGGCACTGGCATATGGTTTTTTATTCATGTCGGTTATTTCAGCTGGAGTCTTGGGACTCATACTTTTGCTCAAAACAGTACCTTTCGTAACAGGTGTTTGTTCACTGTTGCATTCAGACATGTTGAAATGTTGTAACATCTTAGTAATATAAGACTCTTGTGACAAACCCAAAAGTCTCTTAGATCGATCCCGGATGATCTTAACCCCTAAGATGTACTCAGCTTCTCCCATATCTATTGTGTCAAATTGTGAAGACAACCACTTTTTGACTTCTACAATAAAACCTATGTCATTTCCTGCTATCAGCATATCATCAACATATAATGATAAAATGACATACTTTCCTTTTTCCTTCTTTAGGAAAACGCAATGATCCTCATTGATCATTTCGAAACCATAAGATAAAACCACTTTGTTAAATCTTATGTTCCATTGTCTTGACGCTTGCTTCAGCCCATATATAGATTTCTTGATCTACATACTTTATCCTCTTGGCCTAAAGCAACGAAACCTTCTGGCTGAACCATATAGATTTCCTCGTCAAGCTCACCGTTAAGGAAAGCGGTTTTGACATCCATCTGATGTAATTCCAAGTCATAATGCGCCACAAAGGCCAAGATAATTCGGATTGACACAAACTTCACTACGGGAGAAAATGTCTCTTCAAAGTCAATACCCTCTCTTTGGGTAAATCCTTTTGCAACCAAACGAGTCTTGTATCGGTTAATCGATCCATCAGACTTCCTCTTTATTTTGAGAATCCACTTATTCCCAATGACCCTTCGGCCAGGAGGAAGATCGACTAACTCCCAAACTTGATTCCGAATCATTGACTCCATCTCTTCTTCCATTGCACTTTTCCACTTATCTCTAACTCTACATCCCAACGCTTCCTCAACTGATTGAGGTTCATCTTCGTCAACTGGGAGTGTCATCATTGCCTCATTCTCAATATCAAATCTCCTTTTAGGTATGATCTTACGAACACTTTTCCGTAAGTTGGGCTGTTGAGAAGTCACCCCGTGATCAGGCACATTACTCCCACTCGGTTGACTAGGTTCAGGTATCCCACTAGACACCTGTCTTGTTGATAACGACTCATCCTCCTCAAAAAGAGGAACTGTCTTATCAACTTCACCCTTTGTTGGGAACTCAGTTTCTAGGAAAGTGGCATCTCTAGACTCAATCTCAGAGATTGTTCCATCTGACGTCTCACCTATAAAAACATAACCTTTTGAGGTATTAGAATATCTTATAAAGATACACTTCTTACCTCTAGGTCCTAGTTTTCCATATTTGTGAGAACTATTATGAACGTAGGCAGCTGACCCCCAGGGTCTCAGATTGCTCAAATCTGGTTTTCTGCCCGTCCAACGTTCATATGGGGTCGATGGAACTGATTTTGAAGGCACTTTGTTAAGTATATATGCCGCAGCTAGTAATGCATCTCCCCAATAGGAGACCGGCAAATTAGCCTGCGCCATCATAGACCTAACCATTTCAAGAAGAGTCCTATTTCTTCTTTCAGCAACCCCATTTTGCTGTGGAGTTCCTGGGATCGTTAGCTGTCTAATAATCCCCTTATCATTACATGTCGTCTTGAACAAATCGATGTGATATTCACCCCTCACTGGCGTAAGGCCTTAACCTTACGTTCCGTTTGATTCTCAACTTCGTTCAAATAACGAATGAAATAATCCAACGCTTCAGATTTTTGAGAAATCAAATACACATGACCATACCTAGTGAAATCATCAATAAATGTAATGAAGTAGGAAGCTCCATGTCTAGCCTTCACACTCATCGGACCACAAATATCCGAATGAATCAATTGCAATGGCAAGTCTGCTCTAATAGCCTTTCCAAATGGTTTCCTAGTTGCTTTTCCAGCAAGACAATGCTCACATACAGACAAGCTAATCTTAGCACGAGAGCCCAATAAACCCTCTCTAGCTAATCGATTCATGCGATCTTGTCCTATATGTCCCAATCTAGCATGCCAAACCTCATCAGATATATCCGCATTACTAGTAAGAGCAATGTTTGAAAAACAACTATGAATCGCATAATTCACATCAGGCACCACATCTAGTACCATAAAACCATTAGATAAAAAACCATATCCGATTGACACAGAGTCAATCTTAAGTTCTACACAACGACTGAAAAAATTTACAGAGTAACCCAAATCAAGAAGACAAGTAACAGATACAAGATTCCTTCGAATCTCTGGAGCATACAAGACATCATGCAGAAACAAAGTACTTCCACCACGAAGGTTAAGTTTACAAATGCCGACTCCCTTGACTTCGACTCTTGCATTGTTTCCTACATAGATCCATTTGTTGCCTGCAGGTACCCGACGGTACTCCACATATGTAACCCGCTCTCGAGCTACATGGTTGGTTGCTCCCGAATCTATAATCCACAAAGGATAAGAATCAGCCATCAACACAGTACTAGCAACAAAATGCTCAGAAGACAGATTAGAAGTTACCTTCTTAGGCTCAGTACATTCCCGAGCAAAGTGACCCTTCTTGCCATAATTAAAGCAAGATAACTTGCTTTTAGGTTTATTCCCTGTCTTCTTCTTCTTGATTTGATCCTTCATAGCAGCAGTAGCAACGTTTTTATTCTTTCCCTTTCCCTTCTTGTACCATCTTTTCTTGGATTCAGATGATCCAGGAGCCGTGACCAAATAGGCGTAATCCGCATTCTACTCTCTCACCTCCGACTCCACATGCCGTGAGACATCACGAAAGTCTTAATACTCTCACCGTGAGTTAAGGTCCGCCGTGGTCTCCCAAGAATCGGGAAGAGAACGAATAACCGCCTGAACCTGTTGTTCATCGGTTAACTCATGACCGGCAGTTTTCAGCTCCCGGATCATATTCGACATCTCCCTGAGATGTTGAACCATCGTTGCATTCGGGCGCTTCTTATAGCTGTCGAACCTGATCGTCAGCTGCCGAAGCTTGCTCAGACTTATTCCACTGTATCTCTCTCTAAGGGCTACCCAGACAGCATGAGCCGAAGGATATGACTCATACTCTAACACTAGGTCATCCACCATTGAACTTATCAATATTCCCTTAGCAGTGGAATCCTTCCTTTTCCACACCTTATAGGTATCAAGGTCACGTCTGTACTGTGCTGTATTACTCTCAACAGGTTCCAACAAAACCTGATTAACAGCCTCTAGAACTTCCTGTTCCTCAAGAACATATTGAATCTTGAGGTGTCATATCTTATAGTTATCCCCATTCAGTTTTTCACCTTTGTTCAGTTCAGCTATGATGTTTTTAGTTGTCATAACCTAACATAAATAAACACATTATTTAGTTACTCAGTGTATGCTTTTATGTATGTAATCTCAAAAATAAACTCAAGATAAATCTGATTTGGTTTACAAAATCAAGTGACAACTACGTTATCACTCATCATTTGTATGTGCCAATCAGACTTATATTGACATATTTTATTACATACATCCCACTTAATGATTTTAATCATTATTACAATGATATTACATGAACATATCATTATATACACATTTGAACTAATCAAGGGCATACTTAGTAATCATCATCATGTAGAATTAACAAAGATCAAACGAACTAATCATTAAATGAACATATCATTAAAATAAACATGCTGTACAATGTTAACAAATAACAAAGTCTACTTAGAATGTAACAGATTACATTCTTCCTACTCATAAACTAAAATAACTCTTAATAGACTAGATAAGCGATTCTCGCTTCCCACTAGGATAAGCCCTCGAAGAATCATGACATGTCCGTCTGGTCTGACTCAACCACGATTTCCTCGACACTCACAGCAAATACATGCCGCCTCGACATGTAGTCCTTAAAGACCTCACAAATCGAGAACCAAAATCCTCCACTGGTCTTCTTCAGATCCTCTTCACAACAAGATAGTTAATCACCAGACAACCGTATATGAAATGCGCCCTTCATGTAACCCCCCAAAATTGTCATGCCGTGATCAAGAAGATTATCGCAATGAACGAATCAACGCCCAAATCTCAGTAGTTGTCTAACACCGAAACTCCCGATCTCGAGCTTCCAAAATAGTCTCGTCTTTCCCTAATGTGTCCAACGACTCCATGGTAAGGGTCATAGTCCAAATCTTCGATAGCCTCCTATACCGATCAAGAACACATCGCCGTCATAGTGGTATACATCCGCACCATCTGTAAAATTGAAATAAATCATGTCAGTACATAACCGACAAAACCAGTACAAATACCGGTATATTCCAATTTAATCAAGGCACAGAACAAATACACATCTTTCAAGAAGAACTAAACTCCTTGAATTTTAGGCTATAATCAATTGACCCATTGATCAATCAATTTTGACCCACAGACAGTCATTAAACTAGTTCTATCCTTAAGTTATCCACGTCAGATTGCAATTGTTCCAAAACAACCCATCTAACTATAGTTATGAGTTTAGTCAACCAAAGTCAACCTTACACCATTCTTGTGTAAATTTAATTAGACACTAAGTCTTTCGTTGGAATCAAATTAATTGAACCTATGTCCAATTAAAATTTGATTCAAGACCCATTTAATTAGGCCCAATTAAGCCAGGCTAAATTCAAAGCCCATATATTCGGCCCATTTAATTCTACCCAATTAATTTGGCCCAATTAAATCTAAAGCCCAATTATTCAGCCCATTTAATGCGGCCCAATTAATTCGGTCCAATTAAAGCCCAATTTTACCAATTAAGCCCATCAAATTTGGCCCAATTATTTAATCTGTACGAAACAGATTAATAAAATAAAAAAATTTATTTTATTTTATTTTTATTTTTTTTTATATATCTGTACGAAACAGATAAAAAAAAACTTTTTTTTCATTTTTTTTTATTTAATATCTGTACGAAACAGATAAAAATAAAAAAAACTTTTTTTTTTATTTATTTAATAGCAAAATTTTCTATCCGTATGGCGCTCTAAATCCTCTGCACGACGTCAGACGGCGACAAGTGGCGCTGCCACAATGGCCATTACTCGCTGACCGGTGCCTGCAAACTGACGGCCTCCGCACCATGGCCACGCACCGCCAGCACTGGCCGCTTACCACCGAGCACCCGGCCAAGCGCACCATGAAAGCACACCCGCGTCGCTTGACGAAAGGCCGACGGACTCGCCTCCGCGCCACAGCGCCATCGCCGCTCCGGCGACGCGAGGCATCGGCACTTCACGCCTCTGGCGCCGTCGCGTTGCCGGTTGCCGACGACGGCGCTTAACGCCGTTGTCTCCGCGCCGCTGCGTCGCCCGACGGCGTTCGGATGCCGCCAACGGCGATCGCGGCTGTCGGATTTAACCGTAAGCAGGTTCTGTTCTCGCGGATCTCTCCGGCGATCACAAGAATGTATCATATTAATTCGTAAAATAAAATCGCTGATACCATTGTTGAACGATATACCTGTTCTTCGTTGATTTTACCCAGTTGGAGGTTGAACTTGCGTCGGAGGAAATGATCACAGCCGGAAAATATCCTCAGGTTTTCACAAACCAAGATCCGCCTCCGAATGCTTCCTCGCCTCTGATTTCCTCTTCGCCGATGATCAACCGGATTGCCGATCCGAACCCTAACTTGGACGCACGCTCCTTCCCTTTTAAGGGAAGGAGTGCGTCTTCAGCGGTTCCACGAATCGCTGCAGCTTCTGCGGAATCAATGTCAGAAGACATTTTTTTAAAGAAACATAGCCACTATTTATGTTAAAATAACAGAACACAAGGGAATATTCAAGATTTATATTTCTCATTTATTCATTGTCTTACTAGCTACCGATGCCATATAAAATCAAGAAGTTACATGAATTGGATGAAGCAGACTTAGCATATAATTAAATTTCTACTCATCTAACTGAGAATTGTTATATATATTAGTCTCCAATAAAAAATCATTCATCGCTAATACCAAATTGTCTGTCAAATTCAGTGACAAGTAATACCTAATTAAGAAGAATAGTCAAATGTGATTAAGATAAAAGATAATTACCATAATGTTTTGGAAAGTTCATGATTAATACCTGTTATCCCGAGAGCTGAGCCAGTAAATATTGTTAGGAGAAATATCTTTCTATGAATTAGTCGACCAAACATTAGCAACAAAAACCTTAATTACAAATCTATCTAAAGATATCTTAATAAATAAAGCAAGTGAACAAGAGAGATAACTAATGCAAAAACTATGATCAATGTTTATGTGTACAACAAATTTTTAGGAAAAAAGATTCACGTCCAACCTTCTCTGAATAATTCAAAGCAATATTCCAAATACTTTAGAAATTTTAATGTATAATCTATTTTAATATTTTACTATATTATTTTTTATTTAACTCTTAATGATATTAATTGGATATTAGTTGACTTTTGAAAATTAAATTGATATTTTTATTAATTTTTATAAAAATTATTAAAATAATATTTTTTTAAAATATATTTTTCATTCTAAAAAAATATTCAAATCTAATATTGTAGTAAGTTTGATTAAAATTAAATTAACATGAAAAATATATTAAAATTAACATTTTTTGTTAGTGTACGTTTAACTAATTTTAATTTAGTTATATCAATTTTGATCCAATTAAAATAATTAATATTTAAATAATTTTTTTATCAATATTAAAATAATTATAATTATAATTATTTAATAATTTTGAACAGGTGCTGTTATTTTCAAAGTTTCCGTAAGTTTTTAAGTGCTGACAGATCGAAGAGAAATAATTAAAATAATGCTTACCGAATAAAGAGGAATAATTAGAATATATTAATAATTGTAGATTAAAAAAAAATCTTTTCACAGATAATAAAATTCTAGATTATATATCTTCATTGTTGATGGCGATTAAAGTTATCCATAAATATTTTAAATCCTAAACTAAACAAAATTATAAGGTATAATCTTAACTGAATAATCAAGATTATTCATAAATACTCCGAATCCTCCATCAATTTTCTAACCAAAAAACTGATCCACTCGCCTAGAATGATTAATATCTCTACCATACAGTGAACAAAAGCTGCTTAACTTTCATATTAATACATTTTTTTTATAATTCATATATTTAATTTTCATATTCGATTAATCTAAAGATGATCAATTTATTTCTATAAAAAAATTTTATCAATCACAACATAAATTTAAAAAGCACAAATAAATTTTAAATTCTCACATATGATTGAACACCACGAGTGAGTCTCAAATATTAATTTCATGAAAAGCCATCCTACCAGCCCTAAATCACGTTTCATTTACAAAATTTTTTTCTAAATTGAATGACAGACCAAAAACACTACAGCTGCTAAGACTGTTTGAAGACTTTCTGATATACTCTAATGATCGATTGAATATATTTTGTATATAGATTATTTAATATCTCATTAGAAATTTATGAGATAAGAATCAATCATAATGCTAATAAAAAAAAATTAATTTCTTAAAAAGAGGAACATTATCGACTGGGCCGGATCCGATTTGGACCCAGCCCTGCCCCTACCGCTCAACTGGATGCTGAGCCTGCGGCAGGGTTGGCAGTGGTAACGCTCGTGAATGTCATTCACTTGAAGTTTTTCATCTACAAATTTTATTTTAGAAGAGTGAAAAAAAAAAAAAGTATACACTAAAATTTGACCAGCTAATTATTTTCCAATCACTACAAAGAATCCGAGTGAAAGAGAGTTCATCGATACATAAACGATAAATGAAACCGTCATTTCTGAAGGAGGAAGGACCACGGCATTGAGAACAAGAAAACTTGCAGATAACATTTGATATGAGTAGTTTGGATGATTCCGTAGCGAATTGATCACTCGAAAAGCATGGCCTCATAACTCGTTTACTTGTTCTTCAGCAGCATCTGGTGATCCATATATCACGTTGATATAACTCTGTATCATTTCTGCAGTTAGACCTGGAAATCGGTAAGAGCTTGACGGTTGCAGATCGATTTTTATGAATGGCCATGTCATTGCCTGAGCAGCTTCACATTCTTCGATTCCATCTCCGATAGCGCAGAACCGGACATTAGGGCCAGTGAATCTCTCCTTGATCCATGAGAAGCACTGGAGCTTTCCCACGTCCCATGAGCTGTAGACTAGACATGGAGCGTCAAGCATTTCAGAAATATAACGTGATAAAAAAAAATAATATTAAGGATTGGTTTTCATTGGCAGATAACTCATTTGAAAAACATAATCATGCAGATTTGAAAAATTGAACTTATACAGCTTTTGAGTTTCAGAAGTCCTCTCCTCTCTAGCGGCAGGCATCAAAAATCAAAATCTGAACCAAACAGAAATTTCAATTTATAGAGATACTTAAACGTTGATCTCAGCACAACTTCTGAGGTTGCTGGAGTTACTACCTGTAAATGGCTATTAGAGGTCCACATGCGCATAATATTTCAAAAAAAAAAAAATTATGTGTAGGTTAATTGTGGAGTAGGTTAGGATCTTAAGATCAATCGATCATGAACCTTTTAGCGACTGTTAAACTGACAGTATTAGTTTGATAGTAGAGCAGGTTAGGATTTGGCCACATATTAGGTCCAAGAGAAAGGCTGCTACCCAAATGTCAAATAAATCAGTTTTACGGTTTTTAGATGATTTTCAATGTGTTTTTATAGGATGATAGCTAGGGCACTATGGAGCATTTCAGGGCCAAGAGACAGTGGGAACCATTTAGAGGATAGGAAACTAAAAGATTTACAGAGGAGACGATTTTTGAAGAAAGTTCTTTTTCTGAAAGGTTTCTTTTTCTTTTTTATATCTGACTTGGAAGCGAGGTTTCCACTTTTTCTCCATCGATATTGAAAGAGGAGTATACAAACAAGGGATTGAGAGGTGTCCTATACAAGGTGTTGTTATCATTGTCTCATTTTCATTGTACTCTTGGTCCTATATATTATAGAATTAACAAGAGCTAACTGATCTTGAAAATCCTTCTACAGTATCAATTTTGATAACCTCACTCCTGAACCTTTGCTAGCTATTGAACTGACGGTTAAGCCATTTTAAGCTGCATTTGCATTTTCCTGGTATAAGAAGGTCCTTGTGGTTCAGAGACTTGAGGACAAACTACAACAATCTAAACTAAATCGCTCATTGTGCAACTTAAGTTGAACAGATCCAAATCTTATTCTTCTAAAACTGTAAATTTAGTTTCAGATAATAGATTAGACTATATTTTTTGTCTTGGTTATCAAGAGCTGAATCTTCTCAGAAGAAATTGTCGTGCAATGTCACCAACCATAAACACCGAAATTATTTGCAGATATTATGTTGGAGGAAAAGGTTGGTATGTTCTAATGGCCCTCGACCATGAAAGAACTTCAAGATTAATATGCTGGAGTTTGTGAAACAAAATCCACTTAACAATGTGTACTTTGTATGGTAAATTTGATAGGGAAAATAAAGAAAGCAGGATAACTCCCACAATTTTTAAGGAAGCTTTCACTCTCTTTTACAATGTATACTCGTTTTAGTTGCAAATCTACTGAACTGTTAAATAAACTGAAAACCAGGTCCACATGGAAGATAAGAGAAATATGCATACCATTATTAGCTGGGATTACATCATCCAAGCGATAGAGCAAACACTTGGCAAGACTAGGAATCAATGATCCTTTGGTAACCAATACATTGACGTTTTGGTGTCCTTTAGCAATTGATCCATGTGTCATTCCTAATGTTTCCTTCAATAGGGCATGTGCTGCCAAAAAAAAAACACTAATTAAAGATGACAGGAATAAACAATATAAATCAATGACCTATTTAATTGTTTAATACAAATAAACAATGTAAACTTATGAACTATTTTGTAGTTTAAAGGAAATTATATGCTACCAAATAGCTGGACCAAAGACAACTAATGATTGTCACAAGGGAAAATTATGAGACCACACTTGTATTTCAAGAATTGAGTTTCTTAGGCTTTCATTATGATTATGGCAAATGAAGTTGCACCAACTTCCTGAGAAAGTATAACAACACAAGATTCTTATAGCTTAGGCAAACAGGAGAGAACAAGACAGAAAAGTTTAAAGACAGAACTACATCTTTTGTGTCATTACCAGCAATAAGCAGGAAAAAGACAAGGAACCCAAGATTATAGTCAAGTTTTTCAATTTTAGCGGTTTTCTCTTGATTAGATACATGAAATGCCAGCTATTTTGACATCCAGAGACAAGCGGTCTAGGTGAATTGGGGAGGCATTTGTAAGCTCTATATCCATCTAGAGAGAAATGATACATTTCTCATTCCTGACCACAAAACCACATTCCCTATGTATCTAATTGAAATTCCTAACAAGAACTTGACCCATGAACATATCACCAAAGCTAACATGCTAAGAAAACTCATACAATTCCTATTTTAAGTGATTTGAAGTCGTCATATATAGTCCATATTAGAGTCACACCCACTACCTTCAGGTCCTACCATTATGCACTTACAAAACAATCATTAATCAAATAATTATAGTAACTTTTTTAGCACCAAATATAATATAAATTAGTACAAAAAAAATTATCTCCTTAAATCAGATGAACTTATGTCCCAGTATTAAAATCACTCTTCTAGGAATAAATCTAACTGCAATGGAAAATAAAATTAATTGCACAGGAAAGCTAAAGTCTACAGAAGTTTATCTTTCTTTATCACAAATTAAACTAGACCTTAGACATGGAACAACATACCTGACGATAGCCATCTGTTTGTATAGCCATCAGTCAAATTGTACAGATCATTCCAGAGTTTGATCATCTGTTGTCCAATCAACTTGTGCAAACCCTATATTCAGCAATGATTCAGGATCAAATGTGTAACAACTATTGTCCTCCCCATATGTACTATATACATCTTGCCTCACAGAAACAACTATATTCCATGTACTTTTTAGTTTTGGTGGGTTTCAGTCTGCAATGAACATTGATGAAATTAACCAAACCATGATAAGCAATCTAACTGAAGTTCTTCAATTTTCAGATATAGATCTTGATAAGAGATGAGCACCCCTAAAGTGCTGCAGCCCAGATATTTCTTGTCCGTTTCTTACCTCCTATTTCTCAGAAACATGTAATGAAATTCAACAGCAGAAAGCAGCTATATGGATCATTCTTACAAGATTTTTATTAATGAAGGCTGACAATGAAAGATAACTTTCGACAACACCTGAGAGTATTTCTCAGCAATGAATCGGTGACGATATGCAAGTTTTCTTTTATTGGAATCATCATAAGGAGAACAAAGCCCATCATTTTTGAAGTCATAATTTGACAAGTCTCTTCCATCATCATATTTACTCAGAGAATCGAGAAATGGCTCATTATAGTTCTCAATCTGCATGCCAGCAGAAATATGAAAAATATCAGCAAGTGACAGAAAATATGAGTCAGTCATCCTTGAACAAAGGCACTACCTTAGATAAAGTATACCACATCAGGGTAGTCTGACTCCAATGCAAAGCATGGCATTGTGTGTTAATTAGTTAACAATTTTCATTTGTGAGCACAGTAATTTGTTCAGGTTGAAGTACAGTACTTAGCAAAATGCAACACTTAAAATGATTCATAAGTAAATATATTCACCTACAACAACATATGAAAACTCAAATTCAAATTTTCCACAACTTGATCTGCATATGACTGTGTCTGCCTATCCAAATCCTGATAAATATGTTGCCTAGGCTTTAAAAGTTGTACTAATGTTGGTGAATTAACTGAAATGATAATGTTCGACGTAACCATTCAAACAAGGTTATAACCATTTGGTTCAGCTTCGAAATTCATTGTCAGAGAATGAAAGATGCATGCTATATTCAGTAAGTATAGCTTTAGACCGACTAACTAACCTCTTCATAGAAGAAAAATTCATCACAAACTTGTAGAATGTGGTTCTCCCAATGCTTCCCAATCTCAAAACCCTCTCTTGGGTCCTTCAAACCATTAAAGACCCCAGCATATGTTCCATCCAACAAGGACTTCAACAATATAAGTGTCTCATCCATATCCCATATGTAGACTGTCGTGGACCTAGAAACCTCCTCGTCAATTTTTGGGGTTTGAGACATAACTGCAGGAGTTCTTATGAGATTCTGTTTACAAGTGTTGCTGTTCAATTCTACAACACAGAGGCAGCAATCAACTCTATAATAGACATTGCAAAATAAGTATATTTGAATTGCTTATGTTCATACTTCTGTTTATATATATATATATATTACTTTTTGACATTTGTATTAGATACATACATGCAGTAAATTTTGTGAATTTTGCTTTGTGATAGATATTTTCAACTCCATTAACTAATAACTGGACTTGTTGAGGTTCATTTCTAGTTTGTCAACTAAATGTACCATTTTAAGCTGCATACTCTAATGGTCGAATAGTTAGACTCTTCATCTACCTCTTTCATACTCATATCAGATGGACGCCCAGCACAAGTGGACAATAGATATTTCAATCGGTCAAGTGTAATTTTTTTCAAAAAAAAAAAAAATCATGGCAAACACTTGGATCTCCACTTGTTGGGTACCAGTATCTGAGTTTGATTACTGTTCATTTTTTTTTTTCAAAACACATTTATTCACGTAGGGCCTTCTTTAGAAACACTCCTTTTTGTTTATTCCGAATATCAACAAAAACTAAAAAATCACCAGTGAAATCAAATTTAAAAGCTCAATCCATAGATGATTCAACGGTAAATACTATCAAACGAGATATTCTAAACAATTAGTAAAGCCACAACCTTTCATCGGCTAAAGAACACTGATCCACAATTTTCTCAAATATTAGAAGAAACAATTTTGACTCCATTTTTTTTCGAACTGCAAAGAAAGAAAAAGGCACTCCGCTAGACTGTTCCCAATCCCTTCCAAAACCAAAAAAAAAAAGGTGAAAAAAAAAACCCTCTTAAATAGCTTGGTAGCAAAACAGATAAAGATCTAGTTTTTCAGGGAAATAGAAAAAGAAAAAGGATACAAAAAAAAAACAAAATCCGGGGACAGGAAAGGCGCACCTGCTCTTCCACCAGATCTATACTGTTCCTGTTGGGTGTGATCGCCGATCGAGCTATTCCATTCCACGGCGCCGCGAGCGTCAGACATATTTTATATTAAATTTACTAAACGAGATCAAAATGCATAATTACCCTTTTCAAACTATTGAAATTATATAATTTGACATATTTTTATAAAATCAAGGATGTATAAGTATTTTGTCTAAACTGATTGAATTTAAATTTTATCAATTTATCATTTAACAAAATAGATCAATCTACATGGGTTATGAATCAAAATTGATCGACGATGGATTTGAATTGGTCCGCCGATTGAAAAGGTAAAAAATTATCCTCTCATAAAATATCTTAAATTTTTCTGCATATTTATTGTATTAAATACATTTAATTTAATTTATTATATTTAACTTATAGAAAAAATAATATTTCTAATTGAATTTTTATTTATTTTAAATATAATTATTTTGATTATGTGTAAGTATCACTTCAAGATAGTATTTTTAAAGAAAATAACAAAATAATTTTAGAGATTTTTTTTTTTTAATTTTTTGGGCTTATTGAATATCTCACTTAATCCATAATCCGTTTTGAGTTGGACTAGATTGAGGATTGAGGATTTTTCAATTTATCAGAATGATGGGCTATCTTATATCTCTTTATATTAAATATTATATTTATGATGGATTGACTAAATCAATATACAACTCTATTTTTAGATAGTTTCTTGATCAAATAATTCATGTTTATGGAAAAATTTCAATGCACCTCTCATATTGTTAAAAACCATCCAATTTCCCCAAACAATGTAAATTGTTATTATTATTACACTATTAGATGGAAGAATTATAAAAAATTTGAATGAAAACCCGGGTAAAACGATATTGCTCCGCTACAAATACTTACGAATAACAGTTACAAATTTCAAGACCAGGAACTTTCTCGTAGACTTTTTAGACTCAAAGCGTCCATTGTCCAGTGACGAGTGGCGGGCTCGCAGGTGTGAGTACCTATTCGCCCGTTAGAAGAGAGCATCTATTCTTTTTGTGTTAACTTCATTAACACAACAACACATATAAGGAAGTAAATCCCTTTTGAAACTTCTGATGTAGGACTATTCCCCATCAACTTTCTTTTATAACATTAATTTGCAATTAATGTTATTTTGGACTGACTTTAAAAAATTAATTTCTCATTCATCCATAATTGATTTTGAGTAAATTAATAATCTAGATTCATCTACGCGAAATATAGATTTTGATTTTGAAGTTAATTCAAACTTTCATCGATTGATGACACCTCGAGTTTTCAAAACCGTATTGGTCATTTAAGATCCAATATCCAACATTACATGTGGACTATATGTTATGAGCAAATATATATGGAGAGACTTTCTCTTACATGTGGCTATGGAGATGAATGCAAATTTAAGGATCTAGATTGCACATAATCAAATCAATTGTGTACTAATACGATATGTGTGTGTTGAATACTAGACCGTTCAAAATAAAATTTATCCAAATGAATAAACTAATATTTTATTATTTGAAACGAATAGCATTTCACTATTGATAAATAAAAATAATTAATGATTTTTTTCATAAAAAACACTCCTATACTTTAGGTATTAGCACTATGACTTTAAACCTAAATAATTTAAATTTTAATTAATTCGTAGTTGATAGTCGTATTAGTAACACTTGGGTTGTTATCATCAACCAAACCTTAATATGAAAGTAATGCATGAATTTCGGAAAAGATATTATACAGGAGAACATAATTTGATCATCTATTGAGATAACGTTCGATGATAAATTTCAAAAAAATCTATAAGGGCGGCTCTCTATGCAGGAGTTTGTCCTGTGAATGGAGTAAGACTTCGATGTTAAACAGTCTTTCAGGAATGATACGACTATAAATCCGAGCTAAACCGTCAATTTGCGAACATTTTTTTGATATATCCAGATGGTTAGTGGAGATCCATATGGGCTCCGACCTCTTCGAGTTTAATTGTCGAAGAGGTATTCTCGTAGGATCGTAAGGCCCGACTGATCACTCTAAAAATTAGTCAGGCCGAATATTCGAAGATGTTAATAAAAAAAAAAAGGAAAGGAAAGTAATGCATGAATGTCATGCTTACAATTTGCCTTATTTCTAACAAGATGTTGAAATTTCATTTGTAACAAGACTTTTGTCTTATTTCTTCATCCTCTTTAGCCATTCGCATATAGTATTCTGATCTCAAGACTACTTTTGTGAACGAATGTCTTTTGTATAAAATATAAACATGCATTATGTGCCTAATAGTGCGATAACAATGGGAGAAGTTAAATTTATCTTTAAGATAATCAAAATGGCAAAGGCCCTTAAAGTAGATGAGTTCGAGTCAAGCCTTATAGATAACTCCTGTAATGTTTACTGTTCATAAGTTTGTTCCAAGAGTAGAAGTGAAGTGATTGGAAGAATGAATGGCATGACAGATGCTGACATGCTTCCTCAAGGATTAGGCTGCCAATCTCCACCATTCATCCCAATCCACAGTTCACTTTTAATTTTGCTCTCCTCTTTTGCTGAGAACAGGCATCTTCACGAGAGGATAAAGAAAATTTTGAGATAAGATTGATCGTGGCCTTGAAGCTGTGGGCTTCTTCAGCTGCCAGTGCTCTCAAATTCTCCTGCAGAGCCACTGCCACTCCCTTCCTTGCTTCCTCCATCACCAGATGCTTCTCCTCTGGTAAAACTAACGAGTTCTTGATTAAGCTCTTCACTTTATTAGCCTGCTTGCTGCATTGGAGAAGGCCATTTGTTGAGTTGCCTGCTATGCGTTTGAAATAATTCATGATAGAGTTTATTGGGAATGTTATGCTATTGTTTATTTGTGTCACCGGATGCTTCTCCTCTGGTAAGTCTAGGAAGGTCTTAAAACTTCGCCTTGTTGAAGTTGCTTTCCATGCGTTTGAAAGAATTAACAAGAGAGTTTATCGAGAATGTTGTGCTTCGTTAACTTAGTACTGGAATGTTGGAGAAGGTCGTTTGTGAGATTGCTTGCCATGTGTTTGAAAGAATTCACGAGAGAACTTAGTACTGAGAGCGTTCTGGTATATATTTTATTTTGATTGAATGAATTTTTTGTTGTGTTTGATAGTTTTTTTTAGGGAATGATACTTGAAAAACAACAAGAGGACTTCTTGATGTTGTTGTGTTTATGCACATAAGTGTACATGACTGCATGAGTTGCTTTTCTCAAGTTCCCTTTGTGAGATTTTTTAGATTTTGGCCTTTTATCTACTTTTTGAATTCAGTGACATGGTAGAATTATCCCTGTAAGTTGTTGTACTCCCATTGCCTCTTCTCTAGTAAAAACTAGTTTTTAGTTCAGCCTCGACAGTTCTGCCAATTGAACGGTAACTCTCTGTTTAGAGGTCTCAACATTGAGGTCATTCCATGAAATAGGATCTTGAGGAGTGAGGAACTAGAACATTCCTGGATATAGCAATAGGAAGGTGAAATTACTGACAGCCTTGAAAAGTTCATTGACTGAAGAGAATAGTCACTAATGTCGAAGAATGTCAAACTGTCTGGTTGAGAGAATCACTGGCAAGAGACCAACTCCCAAAACAAAAACTAATATCGACATGATTATTATCAGAAAGAATGGTTAAATGGGCAGATTACGACTACTCACCTTAGAATGAGATTCTTTAGTAGTCAACATTTGCTATCTATCAATTCTTTACAGAACTAGAGGTCATTGAAGTAGCTCGTCTCAAATTTTGATGTTTATCTAACAGTGGGCAAAAAAAAATTTCCCCTTTTTATGAGATATTAGGAACTGAAAATTCCTTTTTTTTTGTTAAGCTTCTTTTTCTAGCCTTAGTATTTTTCTTTCCTTTTGAGATTCTTTTTTATATTGAACTTTAGTTTCTATTAAACATTTTTAATGGTCTAAGGCTCTTCTTAAACGTATGAACTTTCTCTATCGCTTTTATCAGTTTTAGTCTAAATATTCCAAAACATAATTCATGTTAGGCCATTTAATAAAACTGTCAGCTCAACAAATAGTATTTAGTTACCTAAGAAAAATATGTCAACGTAAGCAGGCAATTAAACCGAAACTCTTTCTTATTCAACAATTTTTCTTTTTGTTGGTACGCAAAGAGATAGGATAGACCTTAAGTCCTCTTTGCTCGCAGTGATCGATGGCTTCAAGTACAGTAATTCTCATGAGTGGGTGAAGCATGAGGGTGCTGTGGCCACCATTGGCATCACTGACCATGCTCAGGTATCGAAATTATTCCTCGGAGAGATTCAATTTTGTGTTTCTTCCTGTTTGAGCTACTAATAAATAATAATAACATCTAGTTTGTCTGTGCCAAATGCGATATCAGGGATCTTGTCCTCGTTTCAGTTAATGATAGTATCTTGTAATGGAGAGAGTTTCTGTATCTGATTGATTCATGATGTCTATTAAGAACATATTCAACTTGAATCAGTATGGTTGATTGATGAGTTTTGGTATAAGTGAGCACTCAATCGAACTCGATAGCATCGGTATCTTGATAGGGTCATCTTGGAGATGTGGTCTTTGTGGAGCTGCCGGAATCCAGTGCAGCAGTCACAAAAGGACAAAGGTTTGGATCTGTGGAGAGTGTCAAAGCCTCAAGTGATGTCAACTCTCCTGTCTCTGGTGAAGTCATTGAAGTCAACACCAAACTCACTGGAACTCCTGGCCTGGTAATTCCTTCCAGTGATTTGTTTGTGATTCGACTAATTAACAATTTGCTATCATGACTAGCTAAAAGGTGTTTTTTTTTTGCTCCTCCTTTCCCTTTAGATCAATTCAAGCCCATATGAAGATGGTTGGATGGTTAAGGTGAAACCGAGCGATCCGTCGGAGCTCGAATCCTTGATGGGATCAGAGGAGTACACCAAGTTTTGCAAGGAAGAAGATGCTCATTAGAGCACACGACAAAGCCATGGCTACTTCTTGGCTCACTGGTCTGCCGTTCAGTTCTCAATCTTGTTACTTGTAGCAGACTAGTTTTGTGAAACACAAACTTTGTTCTTTCATAGTTATGTTTCTGATCGGAAGCTACTATGACTGAAGAAATCACTTTTCAGTACTATCAATCGATAGCTCGACTAGGCCCCTTTGCCAATGTAAATGCTTAACCGGAACGACAATCAGAATTACGCGAAAATTGACCTAAACGGTAGCAATACACTCAAGCACTAGGACTAATTGTCAGTTAACAACTTGATAAATGATACTTCTTTTATCAAAGTTATGTCAAAATTAAACGAGATGTTACTAATACACTCAAACAAGTGCATTGGTGAATCTCGACGGAGTCTTAATACAAACAACTGTCGATATATTTCGATGCAGTGGGTCGACAAAGGAGGTTTGGAGCGTGCAATTTTTGCTCAATGTCTTGCGGCAATAGCTCCACTCTCGCTTGTGATCCTTACAAGCATTATTTGAAAATTGTACAAAGAGTATATCAAACCGACTTAGTATCGATAGACATATTTTATCAAAAGATACATAAGGATAATTCATTATAACTGAGACATTGTCAAGTGCTGTTTATTGGTTTAAAACATTTGTGAAACATATATTTTTTCGTCAACTAAATAGTTTAAGAACTCCAAATCTTTTTTGGCTATATTTTGTTGCTTGCCATTGCAGGCACTCATCATCAACTTGCACAGATCATTTGGATGATCGAGTGAAAGATTAAAGAAGAACAAGAAAATGATTGGTCAAATGAAGAATTATTGCCAAGCAAATTAATAATCATTTGCCATTTGCGTTGAGCTAAGTGCACCATGAGTGAACCCCCACCTCACCTTCATTTTGAAGTAGGATAAAGTCTAGCTAGATATACCGACATGTCGATCATCGCTACATTGGGTGGACAAACGATGACCATGTCGACACATGGATGAGAAAGCCACACGGCTAGACCGCAAGTTGCAACACGGCCATGGTTGAAGATGATTTGGGAAGAGCTTTCGAATATACTTGTAATAATGAAGCTAACAATTATTAGTGAGTAGCTTGCTAACGGGAACTAATCAATTTAACCTTCATTATTGAATAATCCATGCTCTTTTATTGTTCTGAAAAGATTAATAATAATTGAGTGGTCCTTTAAATTAATTGATGGATTCTATTTGAAGGAAAGAGACATAATCAATTAAATCAATCGTTCAATATTCAAAATGCTATGGCAATCTTTCATCAAATTTAAAAAAACAAAAGGAATATAATTCATTTTATCAAATATATATAAATCAGAAAAAATGGATCATTTGACACATGCTTATGTAAAAACAATGATTTATGTATATGATTAAAAAAAACTCATAAATCATAAGAGAAGGCTAATTTAATTTAATTACATGTCAAACAACTTATATAAGTCATTTGAATATATGAGAAACAAATGTCTATTTATTATTATTTTTTTCACTATAAGCTTACAACATTTCCAAGTAGAGATTCAACATTTTGTGGATATATTTCCCCCATATTTTTCAATTTAAAATTTAATCACATCCATCCAAAAATCATGAAGAATTTAAGCTACTAATAAAGTGATGCATTCATGCTATGTCATTTTCAAGACAACATCATATTGTTGGGAAAATGCATGAATCACAAATCCACTATTTTATGAAAAGATTAAAAAAAATATAAAAATTTTGGTGAGCCGAAGATTTAGAGAATCATCAATGACCTCGTTTTGTGGAAGTGGGATTTACTATAGCGTGAAGAAAAAACAAATTAGTCATTTAAAAAGGCAAAAGCTATATATTTTTTAATATATTAGTTTGATAGAAAATATAAAAGAATTATAATAGAGAATGTGACCCGACAAGACAAAAGCTACACAGAATACGATTACGAAGAAAGCACGAGGATGCTACAAATTAAATTAATTTAATGGCATATCGAATAAAATATATGATATTGTTTTGATAGATGAGATATGTGAAGAAGTAAATGCTAAATTAAAATTTTAGTGGGAAATACTAGAAGTGAAAGGTTTTAAGCTTAGTAGAATAAAGACAAAATATACGGATTTAAGTTTAGCAATATTAGACGTAATGAGACAAATATTAAGATAGAAGATGACGAGTTGTCTAGAACTGAGAACTTTAAATATTTATGATCATTTTTGTAAGATGATGGAGGGATTGAGAGAGATATCTTACATAAAATACAAACAGAATGATTGAAATAGAAGAAAACATCAGGTGTTTTATGTGATCGTAAAGTATCTCTGAAACTTAAAAAGAAGTTCTACAAAACGACGATTAAATCTGCTATGTTATATGACGTTGAATATTGGACTACGATTTGAGTACATGAGCAAAAGATGAGAGTTGCAGAGATGATGATGTTAAGGTGGATATGCAGACATACGAGAATAGACAGAATAAGAAATGAGAGCATTAGAGAAAAAATTGATGTTGCATCTATTGAAGGAAAGTTCCGAGAGACACGTTTAAGGTGGTACAAACATGAACTTAGACGACCAATAAATGCTCCAGATAGGCGATGTGAAACGATGCCAAATATACACATCAAACGAGGAAAAAGAAGACAAAAAAAGATTTGGTTAGCAATAATAAAACAAAATAAAATTTATTTAAATATAGATGATAATATAGTAGGGGATAGAGTTCAATGGCGTAGAAGGATTCATATAGTCAATCTCACCTAGTGGAATACAACTTTATTATTGTTGTCGATTGAATAATATATTTGCCAAACAAATTTATTAATTAGAATGTTCAATTTTGCAAGAAATTCACCTTCATAACCTAACTAAATTCATTGGTATTTTTCAAGAATATTAATAACTATGTTATTTTATAAACTTTTAGACTTTATGATCCAATATACTTTATTATCTTGACTAAGAATCCAATGACGATTAGGTGGTTCTCATTTTCTATTTGATCACTCTACTAGTAATATAATAGAGTGGAAGGATGGATCATCAACCTAGAAGAATTGCGAGTGGTATCATACAAAGCAAAGCAAGGGAAATAGTGGGAAGAATGAGCTCATGTCGAGTAGAAAGCAACTTAATTATATATGTATTTTATACATCATGTTAGCGGAAATTAAAGTTGATCGAAATTAGGTCACATTTCTTTTAATTAATTAGAGTTTGTGTTGATAATGGAAACCAAAACCTAATAACTTGAGGTGCTTATTCCTTAAAGCAACTTTTGATCTCTTCCCGAATTGCAAAAACACCTAATGCAGACGATGTCGTAGGCGTAGCTTGTCGGAAACTAATACTCGAAAACATAGGAGAGGAGTTTCATTTCGTCCTCGAGCTAATTCATTAATGTTCTTTAGAGCTATATACTTAAATTCATCTTAGGAAATATTATTGACATGGTACTCTTCTACTAGGTAAATTAAGTGACAGTGCCAATGGTTAGGGGGGGAATTGGAGTGAAACGATAAGACTTTTCTATTAGAAATGGATATCGAAATAGTCAAGGTTTCGGTATCATAAATAGTGATTCAAACATTGCAAATTGCAAAATGCTACGCTATTTGGAGCGTCGTTGTCCAAGTTATGTCGACATAATCTCACCTACACTTGCACGCAACACTCGAACGAAATACGGGTCGATGAACGAACATAATTTATCGGTAGTAAGTTCGAGAATTACTCACTTTGATCGGGCAGAGCAGCTCGATCCATGGGATTTGAAGATGAAGACATGAATCGGAGGAGTAGCTTTCGATCCAACAGTAGCTAAGTTCAAGAAAGACTTGGAGACTCCCTCAAATCAAGTCATGGTCCAATTAAATATGTTTAATTAATTAATTAATTAACTAATTAATTCTCTAGTGGCATGTCTTTATCAAGACCAAACTTTTTTCATTTTCTTCAATATAGAATCGCTTTCGTGTTTATTAGGGGGGAAGTATTTGTCTCACTTGTGTGCTACTTTTGAAAGCTCTACATTCCTCTCTATAATTCCAATGCTGCCTTATTCGAAAAATTTGTCATTTTCAACTTCGTAAAGAGCTCTGCGAATCGATCGATCGATCGATCGAGCTCGAAGAAGTAGATGAGGTCTTAGTGGCCTACCAAAGTTTGAAATATCGACCCGACCTATGTCCGGCCCTTGTCATGAACGCGTGCTCCTTAGCTTGATGTTGCACTCCAAACACACTCCCCATGACTCAACATTATTTAGGTAGCAATCACATCGCATCCCCACACTACACTACCACGCGACCACCACCAACAAGATCTGTTCGATGAAATGCCCCAATCGCCATCCACCCACGCGTGCAAATTGGATTCTGCCATGGAATTCACAGCGAGACTCCAACAACAACAGTCACCCGATGCTCTCAGTAGATTGACCTGTGCGAATTCAATCGACTCGAGATTGGTCGATCAAACCGATGTGTCAGCCCTCGAAGGGATGAAAGACCAAGAGTCACTCGTTGAAAAGAAGCAAGAAGAAGGGAGAATAGTATGAGACTGATGTAGATGTATCAGCGTGGGCAATTTATCCTGGAGAGAAACTGAGTTTTAAGTGCATAATATTTGCAAAAAAAAATATATGCGAAAGCACTTGCAATCTACATGATCGCGACGACGACGTGCCAAATTTAACCTTTTTTTGATTGACAAACAACTATCTCCTCGCTTGGATCATGTGTGCACACGATAACTGTTAAACTCGATCATGCATGAGTTACTACTTTGCACAGAGTCACAAAGGACCTACAACAAGCCATAACTTTGTCAGAGATTGTGTCCGAAGAGTCGAAAACATGGGCCTTTCAGATGCACCGGTCGAGAGGCTCTTGGATGCCGAGAAAACTAGACTGATCTCGATCTCAGGTGGTTAATGTTTAGGCTTGTGTGTTAGTAAGAGAAGGACTAGCTTGCACGTAACCCCTGCTTGACATTTCAGGGGAGATTTTATACCTATTTCAAGTGCAACAAACCCTTGTTTAGACCATCTGGCACAAACAAATTTGAGCGAAAGATTGAACTATCGTATAGTTCTCAAGATTGAAGCATCAACATTTCTGATAATGACTTGAATTTGGATATAAAAAGTGTCGCTGTTGATTTTTTTTCTTCAAAGTCAAGAATGCAATTAAAGAATGGCTTGCTTGTGAAACTCACAAATTTATAATTGCTCAAGAACATACACTTGTTCCACCCAATAATGATTTGTTCATTGCACACACAATCAGTAGGGAAAATGGACTCTACAACTATTGACCAATTATGAAGTTCAAGCTTATTGCAAGTATCTTACAGGTCGTGATAAATCTTATGTACTATCTAAAAGCACCACTATTTGCGACGATTCTACCGTCAAGGAAAGTCAATGAATGCTGAGTCAGCTCTACCACATCAGCTGATACAGGCCTACTCACCGTGAAAAAGACTAAAATCTCAATCTCAGAAGTAAGCAGTTCCATGAAGGTAAAAGACAAAAGTAAAGTCTCATTAGTTCGTGTCAGACTCAAACAAACAATTACAAGATATATCTGTTTATTCAATAGCATTAGCTTTTGGAATGCACTCGCCAATCTTCAAACAATTTGAAAAAATCATGCATGGATAAAACACATGCATGTTTCAGGCAAAAGTTTATTAGGCTAAAAGTAATATGTTTCTATGTCAAGCTTTATGGAGAAGGAAAAAAATTATGTCGATTGTCATACATTGCACGCATAGTTTGACATAGTTCCACAATTCAGAGAGACAATAAGTCACATTATCTGTTTGCAAGTAAAACTTGTTCAAGAGAATAGTTTTACTTCTTTTTACTTGGTTCATATTTCTTGGCAAAACAGGCAACTTGGCTTCACAACTAATTAATTCCAAACATGCAACAAGTTCTTGAATATTATAGCTCTAAGAATAACTGATTTGTATGCAAGCATTGAAGAAAAAGTTGTTCTCAAGGAACTTATTGCCCTATTTATACGCGCTGATAACGATAATTAGAATAGAGTCTAGATCAATTTGCATAATAGAAATATAATGAAAGGAGCTAAAGCTTCTGCCTCTTTTCTCTAATGATGAAAGCTTACTTTTCTACTGAAATCCAAATCAGTATTTAAGTTTCCCTATCAATTATGTCTTGTACATGATAAATGAATGAGTCGAAATTCAACTAATAATAACCTTGTGTTCCCTTCCGACTCTTTTGCTTGTCATTTTCAGCTTTTTCATGGCTTTGATTCTGCCATGTGGGGAAGTAGTATTTCATCATCCTCTTCACAATCTCTAATCTCAGCCATTGATGCAATTTCCCTCACTTCTATAAATTCAAACCTTGGCAGCCTCCTTCAGCACCATTTGTCCATTCAAAACTCTCTATCCTCCCCCGAACTCTGCCCCTGAGTTTCAGTTGGCATCCCCCATTTTGAGCAATGGCCAGCTCTGAGAAATCCATGGTCAGTAGCTCTTTGAGGCTATAATCCACCAAGAGCCAATAAAATTGAAGCATGGGATGTTTTATGAGACTGACTAAGTTGAATTGGGCACTGCAGGAGAAAGAGAGAGTAGAAGATGGCAACATGGTGATTATAAGTTCTTCCATTAGCACAGCGAGAAGTGGATACAAAGCTGATCAGTATGAGTACACGCTTGATGGATCAGTGGACTTCAGAGGCAGGCCTGCAGCCAAGGGCAAGACTGGAGGCTGGGTGGCCGGATCACTTCTGCTAGGTAACTATTTTATCATCGAGTTACAAATTTCAGTCGTTAAATCCTGAGGGAAAAGAACAATATTCTTTATAGCAGAAGAACAACATATAAATAACAGAAAACCAATCTGATGCATGCTGTGGGCTCATACAGCAGCCATTCAGATACGTGAATCCTATTCAATTGTATACTATAGACAGCTAGCTACATGGATCGATCATTTCCATGATTGAAAAGTTAATTAGCATGGTTAAAACGATGGAACCAGCACCAGCAATATCAAGTAAAGATCGTCGATGGATGCCAGTCCAGAATGGCTCTGTTTTTGCTGAATGTTATATCGTCTTTCTTGTAGACGCAAGTAATGATTTTCCAGTAGATTCCCGTCTAGTAGATCCTTTCTTGAATTCTTGATCCTGTTAGTGAAATATGTACTAACGTGGTGCATGTTTATCATGAGATCTTATCATGGGCATAGGTCAAAAAGCTTGAATTGATCGCAAGGTTAGGACAGGCTAGAGTTTAGTGATGACGATGGAACCCTACCCACTCACAAATATTTTTGCTCCATGCATACCTAAACATATGCATCACATAGATGCTTATGCAATTTAAGATGCGAACTGAACTGACCATCTATATCCCTGCAATCTTGATTCAGTGAATCAGGGACTGGCTACCCTTGCGTTCTTCGGGGTCGGAGTAAACCTGGTATTGTTTCTGACAAGAGTTCTGCAGCAGAACAATGCAGAGGCAGCTAACAACGTTAGTAAATGGACAGGCACAGTCTACATCTTCTCCCTTTTAGGTGCCTTCCTCAGTGATTCCTACTGGGGAAGATACAAGACGTGTGCCATTTTCCAAGTCATCTTTGTAATAGTAAGTCACCCAAATATCTATGAATTATTTGCAATTATCTCATTGATTTTTTTTTTCTACAATGCAATGCGGCAGAGATTTATTTACTGGATGATCTTTGGCTCGCAGGGTTTGGTGCTGCTCTCTTTATCCACACACATGTTTCTTCTGAAACCCGCAGGATGCGGCGATGAGAACTTCAGCTGTGCACCTCACTCGAACATAGAGCTGGGGTTCTTCTACCTCTCAGTCTACCTGGTTGCCTTAGGAAATGGAGGGTACCAGCCAAACATAGCCACCTTCGGAGCAGACCAGTTCGACGAGGAGGATTTTGTAGAGTCTCGCTCCAAGATTTCATTCTTCAGCTACTTCTACCTGGCCCTTAACCTCGGTTCTCTCTTCTCCAACACATTCTTGGACTACTTCGAGGACAAGGGCATGTGGGCGCTGGGCTTCTGGGCATCAGCTGGGTCTGCCATGACGGCCCTGGTCCTCTTCCTCTGCGGCACGACGAGGTACAGGCACTTCAAGCCGATTGGCAACCCCTTCTTTAGGGTCTGCCAGGTCGTTGTGGCTGCATCGAGGAAGTGGAGGGTCATGCTGCCGTCGAGTGGAGAAGATCTCTACGAGTTGGAGGGAAAAGAGATCTCAGACTCAGATGCTAATGGAAACAGAAAGATACTCCACACTGAAGGGTTCAAGTGAGTTTCTAAACCTCCACTCGAAGTATAATTTTGAGCAACCTTCTCGATTGATCCGAACTCGGCGTCATTTGCTGGTGTAGGTTCTTGGACAGAGCAGCGATCGTTGATCCGAAGAATGACTCCATGGCCAAAAAGAATGAATCGAGTGTTCGCAACCCATGGCGCCTCTGCCCCGTCACACAAGTCGAAGAGTTCAAGTGCGTGCTTCGACTCCTCCCCATATGGCTGACCACCATCATCTACTCCGTCGTCTTCACGCAGATGGCCTCCCTCTTCGTCGAGCAAGGTGCAGCGATGAAAACTGTCGTCGGCGGTTTCCACATTCCTCCTGCGAGCATGTCTGCCTTTGACATCGCCAGCGTCGCACTCTTCATATTTTTCTATCGCAGACTGCTCACCCCTATGGTTTCGAGATGGGTGAAGGATCCAAAAGGGCTCACGGAGCTGCAGAGGATGGGAGTCGGGCTCGTCATCGCAATTATGGCGATGATTTCAGCTGGAACAGTCGAAGTCTACCGCCTTAGGAACGTCTGCAGCAGCTGCGCCGACGACAGTTCTCTGAGTATCCTATGGCAAATCCCTCAGTACATGCTGATAGGGGCCTCCGAGGTGTTCATGTACGTCGGCCAGTTGGAGTTCTTCAATGACCAGGCGCCGGACGGGCTGAAGAGCTTCGGCAGCGCACTCTGCATGACCTCAATATCTCTAGGGAACTACGTAAGCAGTCTCTTGGTGACCATAGTGATGGAGATCACCGCGAAAGGCGATCGGCCAGGGTGGATTCCGGTGAACCTGAACAGAGGGCACATGGACAGGTTTTACTTTCTCCTCGCGAGCTTGACCGCTGCAGATCTCGTTGTGTTTGCAGCCTGTGCGAGGTGGTACAAGAGCATCAAGTTAGAGGGAAGGTACGAGGATGAAGAAGGCAACTGCGACGTCTAATAACTATGATTTAATCGGAAGCTTCACAGCATTGATTCTTTGATTGATGCGAAGACAAATGACAGAACGTTTCTAGCTAGTTCGCTAGAAAGAGTTAAGGAGGAGCTTCGAGCAGAGGTTTGTGCATGTCTAAATAGAGAAATCGCGAAGAACAGAAGTCTGATACAAAATATAAACCCTCTGCGTAGAACAATGTCGAATGGAAAACCCTATTTTATTTATTATAGAAATGATAATGATGATGATGATGATATTATCGTTATGGAAATGCTAGGTCGTCTTCCACGGGTTGTCGGATGTTGAACAACCGTTGGATTTCTTCGAAAAAATCCTGATGCACGGTCCGGATGGAATTTCGTTGTTTAATTTATAAATAAATTATTCTCTCTTCGACTGTGGGTCAACTCGGAGACGCGGTGGTTTCTTCCACAGTTCGCGTCGCGAAGTCTTCTTCTACACGGAGGAAATCCATCGGACGCGCTTCTTCTTCCCTTCGATCTCCTCTACTGCCGTCGACGCTCCCATCCTCTTCTGAATTCGATCGGCAAGGTCGCTCTTTTGCATCTCTCGTTAGATCCGTTCGGAATTTTAGGCTTCTCGGTTCAATCTCGTACTGATGCAATTCATTTTGTATCTCGATTAGTATTCCTTTATGTGTGCTATGAACCGAGTATGGATTTTGCATTCTTTTTCCCGATTTATTGGTTCGGATTTGATTCGTGGCGTTTGATCTTCTGATCCAGTGAAAAAAATGAAGTTTCTGAATTTGATCGCAGGGTATCTGGAAAAATTGTTGAGCTTTGAAATCATTTGCGAACTATATGGAGCCTTTTTTGATCTTTTTGAGGCCTTCGTTCTTCATCAACCTGGCTTTCTTGATCTCGTTTCTGAAACTGGCGCCGGTCGATGCGTTTTACCTGCCCGGGAGTTATATGCGTGCGTACCCTAAACATGAAATGATATCTCCGAAAGTGAATTCGCTCACTTCTCTTAAGACTGAGATCCCTTTTAGCTACTACAGTCTTCCCTACTGCCAACCAGAGGGAAGGATCAAGAAGAGCGCGGAGAATTTGGGCGAGCTTCTTATGGGAGATCAGATCGATAACTCTCCCTACCAGTTCCATGTCAATGTCAACGAATCCTTTTACCTCTGCACGACAAAGCCGCTCACTTTGGAGGAGGTGAAACTCCTGAAGCAGAGGACGCGCGATTTGTATCAGGTGAACATGATTCTCGACAATCTTCCTGCTAGGAGATTTTTCAAACAGAACGGCGTCACCTATGCGGTGACTGGGTTTCCGGTTGGTTTCACTTCTCCTGATACTGCTGAAGATTACATCATCAATCACTTGAAGTTTAAGGTCCTTCTGCACGAGTATGAAGGCGTGAAGGTAATTGACACTGGTGACGAGGCCATGGCCATGGTTCCAGAAACTGAAAAGAATAGTATGTCTGGATACGTGATTGTAGGATTTGAAGTTTTTCCTTGCAGTGTGAAACATGACCCAGCTGCCATGTCGAAGCTTAAAATGCATAGTAAAATTAAACCTGTCGACTGCCCATTAGAGCTCAGCAAGTCACAACGTATCATGGAGAAAGAACAGATCTCATTCACCTATGAAGTTTCATTCGTGAAAAGTGATATCAGATGGCCTTCTAGGTGGGATGCATATCTTAAGATGGACGGCGCCAAAGTTCATTGGTATTCGATAATGAACTCTCTGATGGTCATATTCTTTCTGGCTGGAATAGTCTTTGCAATCTTTCTGAGGACCGTGAGGAGGGACCTTACTAGATACGAAGAACTGGATAAAGAATCTCAAGCTCAGATGAACGAGGAGTTGTCCGGCTGGAAACTAGTCGTCGGCGATGTCTTCAGGGAGCCAACTTCCTCGAAGCTGCTCTGCGTTATGGTCGGCGATGGAGTGCAAATTACAGGCATGACCGTCGTGACGATTGTGTTTGCTGCTCTGGGGTTCATGTCTCCTGCTTCACGAGGCATGCTGTTGACGGGGATGATCATGCTCTATCTTTTCCTTGGAATTGCCTCTGGATACGTCGGAATCAGGCTATGGCGGACCATCAAGGGCGGGACAGAAGGGTGGAGGTCCGTGTCGTGGTCGATCGCTTGCTTCTTCCCCGGGATCGCGTTTCTCGTTCTCACCGTTTTGAACTTCATTCTGTGGGGGAGCAACAGCACCGGCGCTCTCCCGTTCTCATCGTTTTTCCTTCTGCTGTCCTTGTGGTTCTGCGTATCGGTGCCGCTCACCCTTTTGGGCGGCTTCCTAGCCACTCGAGCCGAGCACATTCAGCTCCCCGTGAGAACGAATCAGATCGCAAGGGAAATTCCGGCGAGGAAGTTCCCTTCGTGGCTCCTCGTCCTCGGCGCCGGAACTCTACCCTTCGGCACGCTCTTCATCGAACTCTTTTTCATACTCTCCAGCATATGGCTGGGGAGGTTCTACTACGTCTTCGGCTTCTTGCTCGTAGTTCTCGTCTTGCTGATCGTCGTCTGCGCCGAAGTTTCAGTCATCCTGACTTACATGAACCTGTGCGTCGAGGATTGGCGGTGGTGGTGGAAAGCTTTTTTTGCTTCTGGATCAGTTGCCTTGTACGTGTTCTTGTACTCCATCAACTACCTGGTGTTTCAGCTTCGCAGCTTGAGCGGGCCTGTTTCAGCAATGCTCTACCTTGGCTATTCACTGATCATGGCGCTTGCGATCATGCTATCGACAGGCACGATTGGATTTCTGGTCTCATTTTACTTTGTTCACTACCTTTTCTCGTCGGTGAAGATCGATTAGAGGTTTAATTTCAGATACGATATACTGTCACAATACTTGCTAATACGTCCAAGTTATGTAGCAAATTAACTCAGCCTCCATACTTCCTTTTTTGTTCTTGTATTACAAAAGCTTATAATTAAGATGCTTGTTTTTGTTTTTGTTTTTTATTTTATTTTTTCTTGATTGCTACTGGGTTCATTTATGATTCTTTGCCTTCAATTTAGTAAATTTAAGATAGATGATATGCAGTCATAAAAAAAGGGATTCATTTTAAATTTTTAAAATCATTAATATATATGTTATTTACAACAGTTTCGTATCTTTTTAGTAATATTTTACCTTTCATTAACAACATTATTATTCATAATTAACCAATTCACCATATTATTCACATGAAGATAAATTGATCTTTTATATTTTAAAATGGACTATTTCGATTTTACTGTTTTAACATTTTAAAATTGGAATGAATTATTGTACGCTAACAGTTATTGTCTGTAAAAGTATTTGGGACATCTGTCGATGAATTTTAAAAAGTTTTAGGGTCAAAGTGCGAATTTTCGTACTAGTGTTCTTCAGCATGTTCGCACTCTCCGCAGTGTCGAGTTCCTATACGTCCGTCCGCAGGTCCGCTCTGCGTTGGAAAGAAATAGACGCATAATTCACAGTTAACCTTTGCTCTGTGCCTCTGAGCTTCCGCCACGTGGTGGTTCGGCTTCCAACCATCAAACTCTTCGACCAATCAAAACCTCGTTAATTTTGTGGCAGCGCACCGCCACATCCAAAGCCCGAGACGATTCCGACAGCCACCGCCGCCGCTGCCACCATCAACCACCGCCACATCTAAAGTCCACGCCTTCTGCCTTCCCTTTTATGGTGTCTGGTCACTCCGGCGCAGCCGAAGGCGGAAGCAGCAGAAGAGAAGTAGCGTCGTCGTCGTCGTCGGTCGTCTTCTTCCCGCCCGACCTAACTGGGCCTGCACCCATGGCCCTCCCCGGAACCTCCCCCTCCGCTGAGGAGGACCACAGCAAGAAGATCCGAAAGCCCTACACCATCACCAAATCCCGTGAGAGCTGGACCGAGCAGGAGCACGACAAGTTCCTCGAAGCCCTCCAGCTGTAAGAAAAAAATCCCTGCTTTCGACTGGATTTATTCTTGGTCTTGCCCTATCGTGTGGTTTTGGCTTGGATAGGATTGTTTTTTCTCAGGATCAGGTCCAAATGTTGTTGCTTGATATCTGTGCAAATCGGATCTGGTGCTTCGGGATGCAGTTACCGTATCAAAAATTAGTATCTTCGGGTGGCTTATTGAAATTTAGGAATCCTTACCTGAAATGAAGAGTTGGGTGGGATTTTCGTTATTTCTGTTATATCTTCTCGTGACTTCGACTGTTCTCTAGTATTTACAAACGTCTAAGCCTCATAGAGCTTCATGCGGCAGTTGTAGTAAACTATGATATATCTTCAATCGATCTTTCAAATTTCCTTATTGTTCAAAGGATCTTTATATACTTAGTTAAGGTTGACAACTGATCCTTGGTTTGTGCGTCTAGAAAGTTTTTGTGTTCAATTGTTTGTAAGCCAAGTTTTACTTTATGAAAGTTGGAATCATTGTTATAAAATCACTAGAATAATATATTTTTCCAAAGCAGCAATATTGTTTATTTCTTGACCTCTATTTCCAAACAATCGTAATGATTCCTTTTCCCTGTTCTAGTTTTGAAACTACTTATAGTGGAGTGAGAGATTACCCAAGCTCCAGCAGGAAGCACTTTGATATATAGAATAATGAATGATATAGTAACGGATTGCATTTTGATGTTCAGCTGATATCTAAGCTAGTGGATGCTTCTTCAATTGATTTTCTGATGATATTATTGAACTAATGTACGTTGGTTTGGGGAGAAGATTTTTTTTGCACAGAACATGTGAACTTTTGTAACTGATGAGTTGTAACAATACTGCCATACCAGGGAATAGTAGACATATCTTGGTAAGCAATATCAGAACGACATTACTGAAGTTAAGCTTAACGTTCACTGATGAAATGCAAATCATCCTTATTTTCCAGAGGGATCGTGCAAAATCTCAAATATATTAGTTCTTCCCTTCTGCATTATTGTGGATAATTCCCATGTGCCATAGCCTCTGGTCTAAAGTGTGTATTTTGTTGGGCCTTACACAATTCCTAGCATTCTTAATATATATGAGGTGTATGCCATTTGATTAATTTTAAACTATTTATGTATGATGTTTTGATGCATCGGCAATGGGCTTTAGTACTATAATCATCTATTGGATTTTCAGTTTTGATCGGGACTGGAAGAAGATAGAAGCCTTTGTTGGCACGAAGACAGTTATCCAGGTAATATAGAGACGTCATATTTATAAATTAATGCTAATGGCAATAAAATACAATGAAGGATAAAATAGATGCACAACTTCGACATATTCCTCTATCCTATAAACTTCTTTCTATATATACCATATACCATATGTCATTGAAGAATTAATTTTCATTATATTGAAAAGCTAGATTTGGGGGTCTAGTTTGTTGATTCTGTGATTGATTTTACTTGTATTTTTTCCTCGTCTCAAGGTTTCCATTGTCACCTCTCTTTTCTTTTTAGTGAGTCTAGTTTATTCTGTATGATCCAGTGTGTAGGCACCTAATTTGAGGTTTTTTTTATCTCATTTTACAATTCAAAGAAGTGGGAATCAATTATTCCTGTTAGACTTTCAAGACTTAAGGTCAGGAACACTTACTACTTGTTTTCAATGGAGCTAATTAAAACAATCTTCATTTTCCTCTTGGAATTTAAAAACTATTGCTCACACATACACAACAAACATAAAAAAGGTGCTACTTGGTTGCGAGCTTTCTCATTTTTTTCATCCATTATTAAATCCAGATTAAAAGGAGATATTGTAGGTTTCCAGGTAACTGATTACCTGATATGAAATTTCTATTTCATCCAAGTCAGGTTAATGGTCATTTCCCAACAAGATAGTCGTACCCTCAACATTAGTCATTGTTTCCTTCTTGTATAAATTGTTGTTTGAACAACAACTACTGTTATACCTATGTTGTATTTATCTTAGTATAGAAACATTTTTATGTATCTTTTTTGGGTTTTGCTATCTCTCCTTTCTCATGTATACTTTTGTTACAGTATGTTAAGAATCAGCAATTTTAAGAAATCATGCTACTTGGCTTCTTGATATGTGATATATATTACTTTGTGATTTGAATTTTTTGATTAGGAGAGAATTCCCAAAAGTCTAGTTTTCTTTACTCTGATCTACTTTTGGCTTTGGTATTTATGAGTTCAATGTAAAACAAGGAGAAATTTTTATGGTTATAAAGTTGGGCACTCAACTTGACAAAACCTCATTTAGACTTGTTCACTAAGAAGAACAATGAAAAAGAAACAATCTTCAATGAGATAAACGAACCCTTGAGCACTTATGAACTCGGGTTGTTAATGTACATGAACAATGTTGTGAACTATCCAAGAACGGGCGGTGAATGCAAATTTTAATTATTGATTTTAGTATTAACTAACTATAAGGATAATATCATCTTTTGTTGAGCTTGGTTTGAACTCAATAAGCTTTATAAACAAAGTTGAAAACAAAATTTTTAGATTTATAACAATGAGCTCAGTTCAATCCACCATTTACTTTCCCAGTGAACAAGCATGAAGATTATCGAGTTTGGTTTCGCTTGGCTCTTTTACAACCCGAGAAATCTTATCTTGAATGAGTTTGATGTTCATCACCAATGTTCTTGACTAGTAAAATGCACCTTGCAATATCACAAAGTTATGTGATGTCCGAATAAAATGTTTATCATATTGATTCTACTATCGGAATAATCTTGTCATTCCTCATTTAAAGGGCTCCTTGAGTAACCACGTTATGGCAGCATTGCTGAAATACTTCAGATGCATTGTATTGTCTGAATCCAGGATTTTGAAGGGTTTTCTTGCAGATAAGGAGCCATGCGCAAAAATACTTTATGAAAGCTCAGAAGAATGGTACAAATGAACATGTTCCTCCACCTAGACCCAAGCGGAAAGCAGCTCACCCATATCCACAGAAAGCCCCTAAAAATGGTCAGACTTGTTCATTTGAATTCTCAGTTTCATGTTGTAATCCAACTAACATGTTTCGTGGAATTGCAGCTCAACAGACACCTTTTGGCACTGTTCCTCTGCAAGTTTCTTGTTTACTTGAACCAGGTTATGCTCTTGCAATGGATACATCTTCCACTCCTAAGAAATCTACCACAAGTGTTCCGATGCTTCCCAAGGTTCAAAGTTCCATTCTCCCAGTTAGTGGATCTCATTCGACAACAGGTTTGATATTCTACCTTTAGTAGTTTGATCATTCTTTTCCCACTGATTAAGTTGTTAACATTGCAGATGATACAGGACCTGCTGGGGTTTCAGCTGCAAATAAGTGTTCTAGTGGCACAATCGGTCCTACAGCCTGGCCAAATTCTGAAACAGCTGATCAAGAAAATCATGCCACAGCACTTCAAGGTGAGCTCATATTTCTGCCACACAGCATAATCTAGGTATCTGGCTTTTCAAATAGCAAGAATAAATAGTATCTTTTCTAACTCATCATAATAGTCGCAAGTGCATGTTGATGCAAACAGAAAATAGAAAGACTTTGGGGAAGCTTGAGAAATACCATTTACCTTTATGGAGGTGAATTGTCCATGTGAAATGCACAAAGTAATTACCACAAAACCAATAAGCCATGAGCTCCAGTTGTTTGGGTTCAGTTAAATTCATGAGCTTGCTGCTGAAATTGATGCTCATGAGTCTCGTAACATAGTTTTTTTGTTGGTTGTTACGGTCTAACACAATCCTCCACCTTTTTATTCTGGTTCGGAACAAGCATTGGTACTGTTATCGTAATTACTGAAATATGACAACTGAAAACTATTTAGTAATTTATCATTACTATTAATTTTATGCATGTCGGCCTTTCCCATTCTCTTAATTGCTTCATCATATTTAATTTGTTGCTTCGTACAGTTATGCCAGATTTCGCTCAGGTATACTGCTTTCTCGGAAGTGTCTTTGACCCTAGCAGTACTGGTCATTTGGAAAAACTGAAGGAGATGGATCCGATTGATGTTGAAACAGTATGCTATCTTCCAAAAGCGAGCTTATTCTTCTTCTTGTGTAAAGCTTAATGATTCATCTCACTAACAAGGAAATTATATTCTTATTTAATCTGCAGTGATTATCATTCTAGATATCTTGTTTAGTCTCTATTTCATAACCACTACATTATCTGAATAGAGTTACTGCTGAACAGTCTTTTATTTGGTTCTTACTTCTCACCGTGTGCTGCGATTTTGTGCTTGTATAGCATAATTATTAATTAATTTTAGAACCTCTGAAAAATAATATATATAGATACCATCAAGATAAGGGGATATAGTCTTGTACAAAGTTAAATGGAGGGATAAAATCCATCTATCCTACTCCTAATAGTTGAGACTGAAACGACATGACATACAATCAAAACATAAAATCAATTGTATTAGATTGCACTACCACACAATCAAGACATGAACTAAGAACAAATCTTTCTTATTGATCTATTGATTAATAGAAAAAAAAATAAAAAAGGATGTCACTTTCTAATCAAGATGCTAAATTCCGATCCAACCGATTAATCTTTTTCTTTTGTTAAATTCTTTTGCAACAATAACAATCAAACCTTTATTCCACTAAGTGAGGTTGGTTATATAGATCCTCCTACGCCATTTGACTCAATCTCCTATTATTTTCTCATCTATAAAATAAATTTTATTCTATTATATCATTGTTAACTAAGTCTTTTTTTTTTGTCTCTCTCTTCTTCGACTATGTATGTTAAATTCTTCTCACCCTCCCATTAAATTAACAAAAAACATCCTATGTGGCAACACACCCAGGAATAGAAACACATAATTTGAATCGGTGAAACCCCAATAGGGTCATGACAGGTTTCTGGGACAAAAGTTTTCTGCATAAGCACGACATGCTTGATGTCAAATGGGCAAGTCTTGCATGTGATCATATAGATTTCATTTTGATTTTAAACATTAATTTCCACATTGTTCAGTAGATAATATAAGGTGGATCCTAGCTGCTAGGTCATTCTTCAACCCACAGAATAACCACCGATAGATACCATGATGTTGAGGCACAATGCAATGCAGCCCCATGATGTTGGAATGTTTATCTTTTAGCAAACTCTATACCTAATCTGATTGCCTTGTTGCTTGATTCTTGATGTGTATATTGAAGTAATATGTTACAAATTTGTGAATAAGAAATTATTGAATTAGTGAGATTTATTTGGGATCAGCATTCTGAATCTGGTAGGAAGTGACAGATATCAGCAGCTAAATTGATGAAAAATTGAAACAACATTTGGCAATTTTCTTTTCCTTTATTCCTTGAGTTTAGTTTGTCTATGACACACCATATTCTCTTTGATAGTATTTCTTGCTGAAAAATTGCCAACTTACATTTTTTTATTTTTTTTGCAATCATATTATCATCACCATTAAACCATTGTTATCCCAACTATTTGAGATTGACTATATGGATTTTATTCCTCCATGAGTATGCTCGATGTATTATTTGTAATATTAAAAATCAATTAAAATTATTTTTTTATTATGTTAAATAATGTTATCTTTGGTCTCCTTCTACCCCTTGCATCTTCTACTACAATAGATCAAACGATTCCAAGTATAAAATATTTTCATTTCCTTTGAACATAGCCATATTATTGCTACCTATATTTGCTTAATTTATTATTTATTGGAGCTGCACATAATTTCTCTTTAAAATACTGTTTTGGTTCATATACACCTCAAAATACTATAAGTATGTTATTCCCTTGTGGTTCATACAATCAAACAAACTACATTTCAAGCATTGCACTTTCAGTTTCTCTTGTTATCTTTGATGTCGATTTCAAAAAATGTGGAAATAAACAAGCATTTTCCTGCTGTTTTTCATGGCCAAGGTTGGTGGATATGAATCTACTAGTATCTGTAGATAAAAAAATTGTTTGAAATATAATTGTTACTTCTCTTGCGTTTTGGATACTGGATATTGTTTTGTTAAATTCCTGATACTACTTGATATTACATAGGACAACTTACCTTTGGTATGCTTACTGAGAATAACTTAGGCATGTAATTTTCCCCCACTACAATTAAACTACATGAAAACTATGTCTCATGCTTCTTACTTTACGTGCAAAGAAATTTCTCCCCCATTATAATTCAACTACATGCAATTTATATGTTTGCCTTGTGCTTCTTAGTTTTTACCTAGAAAGAAACAACAGTATCTACCATGAATGTGCAGGTGTTGCTTCTGATGAGGAACCTAGCCATCAATTTGATTAGCCCCGACTTTGAAACCCATGTGAGTGTCATCTAACCTTGCACCTGGAATTTCTCACAACTCGACAATTCAAGGCCGTTTGATTTTTTAAGTTTCTTCACCCATCACAATTCTGCCATTTAGAGTTTCCATGAACTTACTGGCTCATCAATTTGTTGACTGCGTGCTAGCTTTAGTTGTTAATGACCAATGGATCCACAGGAATGACTCAGCATCAATCACATGTTTCATTTCTTTTTCATGGCAAACTTCTTAAATGAATTTTTCATTCGCTTAGATAAGCTTACCTTCCTCGTACAACGGTGGAGCAGAGGATGTAAAACGTGGCACTGGAAACAACATGCTCAAGGTTGGCGCTGCTCCATTTGTGTAAGTTCGTCAGTTTCACGAGGACAATGTTACCTTATCTTTCATTAATGCCTTTCAGGACATTCACTAACTACACATTCCAGGGTTAAAGGGGAATGATAAACGCCTCCAATTGCAATCAGAGGATTGTCCAAGGTCTCAAAGGTCATCATATATATATATATATATTTGTATCACCTTCCATATATATTTTCTTCATGGAAATCGAAGCCTTGGTATCCAAAGATATGAGCAGTTTGATTTGCTCAAATTATGTTGGATCTTGTACAGCAGGTAATAATAGATCCCAATTATGTGGATTAGCTCCATTTGTTTTGTGTATATAACAGTTTTGAGATGCTTGTGAGGTTATGATGTTTGCTTGTCTTATGAAATCTGCCCCTGCATGATGTATAAGTTATAAATAGATCTTTACAAATTATTATTCTGGATTATGGTTTCATCTTACATGTCATATCTGTCATTTTATTAGGTTCCACGTTAGATGTAATTTGTGGTGTGTTTATTTTTTTGTTTAGGGGAAATATTTTAAGGTCATATGATATTATTTATTATTTTCTTTGTTTTATTCTCTTCTAGAGTTTCCCGAACTATTAAATATTTCTCATTTACAAAAAAAAACATCTAGCGCACAATTCCCCATCAGATAAAAGGAGAATTTTTTTTTCTTGATAAAGAGAATCTAATCCAAAACAGAGTCCAAAAGAGGACAAAAGTAAGAGTCTCAAATTGACGAAATCTACATGAAAGTGACCAACTTATCGCCCTCAGCAATCATTGGATGGCTCACATCTCTCTCTTTCTTTTTAGTGAGAGAGTATTTTAATTTTCGATTAATTTTATTTCTGAGAGTGATCCATTATCTTCGAGATATTTCATCAATAATTAAATCGAATAAATTCGAAATTTAATATCAATAATTAAATTGAATAAAATCGAAATTTAAGTAATTTTCATTGGTTATTAAAGATAAATTAAAAAAATATTAATAGATTTTTTACAGTTCAATTCAAATTCTATAATTATATCATTCTGAAATGATAATTCAATATCGAAATTGTATTTTATCATTTCTAACAATGATATTGAGATATTTTTATCTACTGAATAAATTCTTAGATTTCAAATAGAAAACTATTTGAATGATTTTTTTTAAATTTGTCATCGATCGCAGCAAAAATCCAACTACAGATCCAATCTCTCTCATCCATGAGAAAGCTTGCACGGTGCAACAAACCGACGCATTTAGAGCACCTGCAACGCAGGTGTTAATAGGGGTGTTATAACACCCCTCCCTCATTCAATGCAATGTGGAGGGGTGTTATAACACCCCTCCACTTGAACGCGTTCAAGGAATTGAACGCGTTCAAGTGGCATATGTGGTGGGCCAGCTAGGCTGGCCCACCACCTTATATATTTTTTTTTTAATTATAAAAAAAAAAAAATTTGAACGGCTATTTAACGGTTATTTAAACGGTCAATTTGAAATAAATTAATTAATTTTTTAATAGTTATTTTATAACGGCTAGTTCGAAATTTCATCTATATATATCCATCAAAATGCACACATATTTTCATTCCAACTCACTATACTCTCCAATTTTATTCTCTAAATATCCTTCCCATTTATTTTGTTAGGTTCCTGCAATCTTATTTTCTATCCGAAATGGATGAAAATAATAGAGCATTTTTTACCAATTTCTTGAATTCTACCAGCAACCCACAAGAATATTCATCTTCTCAAAATCCACAAATTCCACCAAATTATCAATACCCACATCCATTTCAAATATACCTTTTCCTCCACAAAATCTTCAAAATTTCCAAAGTTTTGGAAATTCTATGAATCATCTGAATTATGCTCCTCGAGGTCCATATCAACCACTTCCAAATAGAATATTGGCAAAATATGAGCCATCCGTATTTTACTTGTTGTTCATGGATATGGTACGCACAATGTATGTCTTTCACTCCTCGATGTCGAATGAACTCAGAACTCCGACTTTTGTCGGAGACTCAACTTTCCGACCGTGAATCTCCAATTGAGGTGGTGATTTTTCAAAAAGCGATTTCAAATGCTGAGGGTACAAGAAAGCGTTCAAGTTGGACAAAGGTTGAAGACGAGGTCTTAGCGAGAAGTTTTGTCACTATCAGCGATGATCCAATAATCAACAATGATCAAAAGGCAGATGCTTTTTGGGGACGTGTTGCAAGCTACTACTGATGAGAATCGTCCTCGTTCAAACACCGAAGTGCAAATGTTATACGGCCATTGGCGCAATACAATCCAAAAGAAGGTATATCGATTCAACGCAAATTACAATAGTGTTTACGATTCATATCGGCGGTCATATAGTGACGAAGATATATTGAGATTTATGCGAAAAATATCGATCAAAACAATGGCATTGCATTCAATCTTGAGCATGTATGGAGAATTGTCAAAGACCGCCTAATGTTTACTCCGATCCATCGATCATTTTGTGACCACTACAAAAAGATGAGGACCTCAGTCGAGAGCAAGCAACACCTCCTCCAACCAAGATGTGAGTATAAACCTAGATGATGGGATGTATAAGGCAAAGAAAAGAAAGGGAAAAGGCAAAGTAAAATCGACTATGGAAGATCTGTCAATAAACTATAATAATATTTTCGCAATGTTCACTGAGTATACAAGCGTGAAGAAGTCCGAAGTCGATCTGAAGCAAAAACAACTCGAAGTAGAGGAGATTAAAGCAAAAGCTGCCTTGTCCAAATCTGAAGCTAAGAATCGTCACTTGAAGTTAAAGGAGTATAAAATATTGAACAAAGGCACATCGCAGATAACAGAGGAGCAACTTATCATACATGAATGTCTATGCCAGGATATTAGGTCGAGATGGAATATCTAAATTATTTACTCAACGTTCATTTTCTAGTATTATTATATTTTCGAGTGATTGTAATTTTTAATTATTGTATTTCTCATTTCGATTAATGTAATTTTCAATTATTATAATTTTGTAAAATAGTCGTTGGAAACTAGCTGTTGCAATTAGCCGTCGAAAATTAACTATTGCAAATATTTAAATATTTTAAAATATTTTTAAAATATATTTATTTAATATGATATAATTTTAAGATAATTGAGTGGACGGTGGGACCCATAAATAATGAGTGTTAATGTTAAAAGGGTTGTGGGTGAAAGAGGTATGTTGTTATAATGAATATGTGGCAGTGGACCCCATACTTTTTAATGAGGTGGAGGATGTTATAATAGAGAAGGGTTGTGGATGCTCTTATCAGTCATCAGAAAGAACGACTGCTCAAACACGCAATCTTAAATGTGATTGGTAAAACATGATCATTCTGAGTGAAGAAAAGCAGAGTGTGCTCCAAAATTTGCAATGATTCAATTGGAACAGTCGAAGATAAGAAGCTTTATTGCTTTATTATCTATATATATTGCATTGTTCTGTTCTAGTTTCCTCCCTAGAGTATACTGCACACGCACTGTCATTTACTCACTGATTGGACACATCCAGTGCAATTGCAGCGACTCAAACTTCGCCATGGCGTCCTGCTCCTGCTCCGAACGGGGCCACAAGCCCAAGCACTCGTAGTCCAACAGCGCCACGTCGTGGAAGGCCTCGAGCCCGAAGTCCTCAGGCTTCGGCAGACTGGACACGTAATCCTCGAAGTCGTCGAGCTGTAAGCTAGCGCCGTATAAAAAGTCGCCGGCGATCGCCGGCGCCGTTGATTCGGCGGAGACGCTTACTTGGGATGAATCGTCAGCGGCGGTGGTGGATAGATTTGAGGCGGAGGAGAGGTCGGGCCGGGAGGGGGCGGAGGAGAGGTTGAGGCGGGCGCAGTCGCCGTAGAGGGAGCGGGCGGCGGCGTCGTAGGCGCGGGCGGCGTCGAGGGCGGTGGGGAAGGTGCCGAGCCAGAGGCGGGCGCCGCGGTTAGGCTCGCGGATTTCGGCGACCCACTTGCCCCATGTACGCTGGCGGACGCCGCGGAAAGCGCACGCCTGGTTCTCCGGACCGCCCTTCCCCTTCATGCACCCCTTCCGCGACCGCCGCAGCGGGCACCGCTTCTTCACCGACGTCCACTGCTGCTGCTGTTCCATCTCCGCCGTCGACATTGTGATGGCGACGCGGTGCGGTGGCTGCGGAGACAGGATGATATAGGCGGCGGAGGAGGATGGTGGCGAGGACACGAGGCTGGCGGCGACGGCCACCTGGGCAAGGAGGTGGGCTCCACGAGTCGTCGGGAGGGGCCTTCCAAGACTGCAGGAGATCGACACGAAGGTGCAGCGAATGGGGACGCACGGGTGAGGTAGGCAGGGACGTAAACCATGTGCTGCAGTGCTGGATAAGTACGAACCAAACATGAACCGTTCATACTAAAATCAGGGACGAAATTGATCGGAAAAACCCTGAACTGTGTCATTATTCAGACTGCTTAACAATTATATCCCATTATATAAAACCAAATTAAAACACCAGCAACCATCTGTGCCAACAGAATTGATAACAATAAAACCTTGTACAAAATTGCACCTTGCGGACTCATTGTGATGATGATGAACATGAAAGTTCACAACGAAAAACAAGACAAAAAAAAAAAAAAAACGTCATCCTCCTCTCTAACGATGGTGTCCCAGCCATGGCTATGAAAATATGTAGATAAAACGCTAGCTTAAGTGAACGACATGGTCATGAGCTTTGGGCCATTGTCGGGCATTCCCATCCCTGCGGCAATCTCAGCATCCAGTTGAGTGTGAGGGGCAGGTCCCATCATTTCCTTCGCCCTTGAGGAGGATTCACATGAAACAACAAATCAGAGAAGGAATTTGAACGACAAAACGCACAGCGAGTCCAACAATGGAAGTCGGACAATCACTGTCATTCTTTCTTTTTTTTTTGTCAAGTTCAAGAAGATACAGAAAATAGTAAGCGTAATTTTACGACCATAACGAATAGTTTTGATGTTTGCACTGAAGTCTCCTGATAGTAGTTGGAATTTATCAGGCTTAGTTTGTGAATCTCGGTGGTGGTTAAGAACTTGTTGTCGGTCGAGTTAAAAGTTAAGTTCATGCGAATCAAAATCATATTCCAAAAAAAAAATACTAATTAGACAACATATTCAAGATTTTGAAAGGCGATGCGATTGGGGCAACAAATAAAATGGTGTTTATCACTTCATATCATGTATCAGAAACTATGTAAATTTACCCTTATCGTATATATGTCGACTTAAACAAACACCATAGATAAAACATACATATGTCAGCATAGATACTGGATGAATTAACCAAGAATTAAAGATTGCATAAAAGTAATACTTTCAGATGAACCTAAGCAATTCATAAAGAACATAATATATAACAAGGGGCACACAAAACAACTATGCAATTCATACAAAAGGAAATTTGCATATTAACTCGAGCAATATAAAAAAGGAATTGTGTATTTATTTGGCAAATTATCCCAAACAAATCAATGTTAACTTGGACAAGAATTCCAACACGCTATGATTCAATTTAGTTTGTATAATCCGTATGCATCCATATGATTCGATTTAGCTTGATTAATTAAAATTGGCTAGTCATACTAGTATTTTGCTACAGCTTTTGAAGTGGCTCTTCGAAAGAACAGCAACTCTTTCACTGCTTGCAAACTAGAAAGATAAAATATGAACTTATCGGTCCAAATTATCTGATTGACTTTCTATATAGCTCATATCAGGAATTACCATTTAACTACTAAGTTTTTGCAACGGAATATTATTTCTGATAAGACAAATTGCAAAAAATGCAACTTGAGACATGATGGATATCCTCATGCTAAGGTGTTCTTAAAAAAATTAATAAGAGAAGACACCAAATCTTTATAAAAGAATTCCATGCAGCATGATAGCAAACAAATTCAGAGACTAAGAAACACAACAGAAACAGAGTATGGAAAGAAGCAACAAAGGATGCCGTAGGGAAGTACCGCTTCTTGTGGCGTTTTGAGCTGAAATGACCCTGTCGGACATCTTCACTGGCGAAGTATCGACTGTGATCAATAAGCAATAGCAATTCGTGTTACCATGGAGAAAATATCCACACGTAAAAAAAAAAATCAATCTTTTACAGCGGAAAGGAAGATTACTCGCAGTGGAGACAGTAAAACTGCCCCATCCCAGGGAGGTCCTCGTCGAGGGGCAAGGTTTTCTCTGCCGCAGCTTCCTCCGCCTGCTTCAGGAGCTCGTCGTACACTTGATCGTCGCGTGGTCATCCGAACCACCATTCCGGTCAAGGAGACAGATAAGTAGGCGACGGAATAACAACAGATTGGAAAAGAAAGCAACACAATGAAGGATCGAAGTTAAAAGGGGGAAAAAAAAAGAAAAGGATATCTTTGACAAGGAATTTGGCGCGACGAGCGGTCTTGTGGGAATAGCGGCGCTTCTTCACCTTCCTGCTCGGGCACTTCCCTCCCATGACTCCTTGATCCTCTTTCTTCTTTCCTTGATCTCTCACTCGAAACCGGCGGTGACGGAAAATACCAGAGTTTTGGAACCCTAGAAACAGAATAAGTTTAAGAGCTTGCAAGTTGTGGTACTTTTGCATTTACACCCCTGGTCATATGGTTTTTTTTTTAATTTTTCCAGACCGAACGGCGCTAGGCCAAAGCGTCATATTTTTCTTTTATTTTCTCATATTTTTCTTCTACATGTTTCCTACAGATTAATAAATTTTTTTTTCATTTGCAAACTTTGCAACTACATTTTAAATCGTCAAACTTTACAATAAAAGAACAAATAAATTTCATAATTTTTTATTTTAATATGTTCAATGACTAAACAAATGGTAAGTAAGTTAAAAGTCGCAAATTAGGTATGTTAAAAATTGATTTCGGAAGTAATTCCATCTTAAGGTTTGAAAGATAGAGATATTTCAAGTTAACCAACTTGCTAATTTCATTGGATAGCATCTGAATCACTACTACTTTTTATGACTAATATCCACAAATGTACGAGTTTTATCATCGTCTTATTGAGGAATTTTGATATTGTTGTTGTTGTTCTCGTGCCCTTTTTTCGTTAAATGTAAGGTTGTATTTGGTTTAATTTTTTATATAAAATCTTAACTATGTAATTATTAAATTATCATACATAATTTTGAAATAAAAAATCCTATTATTTTAAAATAACGAAATTTTGAATTAGACATACTCAATTATTTAAAAATCACTCGACGCTCAAATCAAACAAAATTAAATCAAATAACCAAATAGATTATTAACAATTATTTTGGTCTCTATGGGGATGACGTGATGGTTAAGATACGACGGTACTTGTATAAATAGTATGGATTAATTTCGGAGGAGATCTAAAGTCTTTTTCTATATTCAAATGATCCCTATGTATTTTGGCCACCACGTCAATATCCATAGATCCCTTCGTAATTTATTTTTCTCATAATGATCATAAGACATATCAATGAAGATGTTAAATTGACAGTTCCAAAAAACAATTACGTTGAACCAAAGAAACGTCTTTTCCTCGTCTTCTTGTATAATCGATGCTATTAGCTCCTTGGAATATAGTAGAAACCTTCGTGTGCATGTAGACCATCTCTTGAAAAAGGATTTCTGCAATTCATAAAGAACATAATTTATAACGATGCACACTAAACGACTCTGCGAGTCATATAAAAGGAAATTTGCATATTAACTCGATCAATCTAAAATACTTATTGTATATTTATTTGGCAAAAATAAAATAATCTCAAACAAATGAATGTTAACTTGGACTCCAATTCTAACAGGCTATATGAATTGGTTCAGCTTGTATAATCAAATTGGCGATCATATTATTATTTAATTAGCCACAGCTTTTGAAGTGGCTCTTTGGAGTCCGCAATACAGAAAGAAGAACATCTCTTTTCGCTGCTTACGAACTAGAAAGATAAACTGTGAACTTGTGAATCAATCCAAATCATCTGATGGATTTTTCTGTATAGCTCATATCAGGAATTGCCATATAACTACTAAGTTCTTACAACACAATGTTTTATTTCCTCATCGGACAAAAATGCAAAGGTGTTAGGAGAAGAAACGAAATCTTTATCAAAGAATTCCATGCAATATGATAGCCAACAAAATCTGAACCGTAATTAAGAAAAACATCAGAAACGGAGTAAGGAAGATGGAAGAGGAATATATAACCAAGAAGATTTTTTTTTTTTTTTATATCAATCTTTTCATGATACATCTTTAAAGAAGTTCAAAAGTAATTTAATTCTTTCTACATTAAACAAATACGCACTCATGATACTTTAATTAACCATTATATAATTAAATTCGACTTTTGACGAAACCAATTTGATTTAGCCTTCTAAACGTACAAGTTGGTTTAGACTTCAACATCAACAACAGAAGTAACACTGTGATGAATAAGCTATAACAAGTAATGTGACCATTTAGAAAATATTAATAAAATTTTCAAATAATCCTTTGGAAATATTATTTTTTTACAATATACTATTATAGATATTTATTATTAGTTTTTTTTTTCTTTCTTTCTAAATATTATAATTTATATTAAATCATTAAATTTATTATTATTTACCCTTTTAAAATATTAAAATAGATTATTAAATTTATTAATAATTTTATGTCGAAAAGACAAACTTATATTAAGAGATTCGATATCAAGTATCGTACTGTTTTATAGGTGTGCAGAATCGAAGGGCAGACGACTAGATGAACGGAACGTGCCCCATTCATTTGGTACAGAAAAGATATTTACCGTATCTAACTCTAACCTAACGCGGTAATTCTATAAATTTTCGACCAATGATAAGTCAGCTGTTGAGTCAACTCGAGTCAATTGTTCTCAAACTCGACAAGGACTCGTCACCAACCGTTGACCCAATTTGCCGTCCGATCTCCCATCACACTGTCGTTCCTACCCGATAAGGTCGATCTACGGAGAAACCACTGGGCTGCGGATCTATCTAAACCTTGCCCCGCTCCCTTTGCCTTTCCCTTTCCCTTTCCCTTAGATTCACGAGGATTAAGGCTTTAAACGGGGATGAGCAAGGTCATTAGTCTAATAAATCAAGACGCTTAATTAATTAGGCTTCTATTGAGCTGACACTCGCTGTTCGATTTGCTTCTGCAGGGGAAGAGCAACGGCAGCGGGTACGCCGCGATGGCGGTGGTGCTGCAGGTGCCCATGTACTGCGATGCCTGCGCCAAGCAGGTTGCCAAATCGCTCAAGGGCTTCAAAGGTTTGGTTAATTAATCTTCGAAATGTATGATTCATTGGCGTCTAATTAGATTGCCGGTTTAAGTCTTTTAATTTGGAGTTGTGGTGAGCTAATTAGGGGTGGCGGCGGTGAAGACCGACGTGGAGAACTCGCGGGTGACGGTGACGGTGGTGGGGGAGGAGGTGGACCCGTGGACGCTCCGGCGTCAGGTGGAGGCCAAGATGCACAGAAAGGTGGAGCTCCTCTCCCCCGCTAAGAATAAACCTGGACCCGATAATAAGGTTTGTGATCTGAGTCATGTTATCATAGTAAAGTAGAAATAATGATTATCAAATACAATCGCGCATTGGAATCTGGCCGACTCAGTGCGGTCAAATCACGATCGGATTCTGGTCGGATCGCCGTCGGATTCTAGCCAAATCGGAGTTGGAATCCGGCCTTTTGCCAGCGATCGAGAGCGTCAGGCGTGTGGTTACTGTGCATCGTGCACAGTCGGCCAACGAAACGGTGCTCATGAAATCAACTCTCTCTCTCTATATATATATATAATCTACTGTGCGACGAACTTCTGCGCACCCATGCGCTCCACGTCGACCCATGCACGGTGCCGCCGTGCCATCCGACCACCGTCGGCCGTTGGACCAGGCGTGATCGATGCGCAACTCGCCGATGGTCCGACGGAGCTCGGATTCTAACTGATTATCGCCTGAAATTCGACGTAAACTAGCCGGAAATGACCAAATCACACGGCCGACAGTGGCGCGGTCACGCGTAGAGCGCACGGGCACACACAATATCGTCGTCCATATATATATATATGGAGTCCGCGAAAACGCGATGCATGCACAATGATTTCTCAATCGTTCGATCATCGCGATTGCACAGTAAATGAGGAATGCACAATGATTTTCTCCGTCGTGATTTCACCGCAGCTTCATCGTCGGCCGATCGAATTCCGACCGTGATCCGACCAACACAGGAGCCCGATCGGATTCCAACCAGAAACGGCCGCGATTGCAGTTGCCAGTGGCGTGCCCACTAGCGGCTACAATTGCGGCCGTTTCCGACCGGATTCCGACTACGATCTGGCCAGAGCTCCGGTGTCGGTCGGATCACGGTCGGATTCTGGCTGGACCGCCATCGGATTCTAGTCAGATCGTGGTCGGAATCCAGCGGGAGGCCGTTGGTTGCGAGCGACGTCGAGCGCAGATTACTATGCATTTCTCACCGTCGCACACGGGTCGCACAAATCGCGTCGCTAAGTGCTATATATATATGTATAGCGCTGATATTTTGAGCGCCGCGATTTGCATGACTTGTCTACGACGGCGAGAAATGCACAGTAACTGCGCGCCCGACACCGCTCGCAACCGTCGACGGGAGATCGGATTCTAGCCACGATTCACTCGGAATCCGACGATAGTCGACTGGAATCCGACCGATACCGAAGTCCGATCGGATTTCGGCCAAATCGCGATCGGACTCCGGTGTTGGTCGAATCGCGACCGGAATTTGATCGGGCGATGGTGAATCGGTGGTGAAATCGTGAGGAGAAAAAATATTGTGCACTTCTCATTCATTGTGCAATCGGGCTCAGGATATCAAACTCGTATATAGAGAGAGAAATTAAAATAATAAAATTATTCTTCTCTCATTTTATCTAAAACATCTTCTATTTGTTGATATATATTTCATAGCACGTTATAGCAAGAATTTTGCTCAAATTTTACACAAATTCAACATTAAATTTATTCTCGATAATCATAAATTTAGACTTTTATCGTCTTGAAAATTCTATTTTGATAGCATTAGATTTCCAAAAATATTAGAAAATGATTCTATGACATATTAGTTTTTATCTCAAACAAAATTATATGTAGGAATTATTAGCTTATATAACATGATTATTATTATCCATAACTATTATTAAGAATTTGTGATAAATTTGATATAATTATGTATAGCTAGTATTAAAACTAGTGACATAATATTTAAAGGTTATATGTTTTTCTTTTATTTTCTTATTTGGGCAAATCAAGAATTTTAATCTAATGATCTCACATTAATAAGTTAGGAATTTTTATAATCTATTGAATGACAATATTCTTTCAAAATTATCAATTTATTTTATTATTGACCTTTATAAATTATAAAGTGAAATAAGTCATAATCTTCTCATTGAACCATAAAATATTACGAGACATTTGTTTAAATTTTTTTGTTATAATTTTTATTTTGTAATATATTATTTTTATGCCTATATAAATCTTATTCTAATTTTGTATTTATGTGTTACATTTTATGGTAAATCTCACCAAGTTTGAAGTTGTGGCTCTCAATATTTCAGAAAAAATTAACTTATCATGGATCATTAATACTGAAATCCATTTGAATGCAAAATGGATTTGGAGAAACAATTAAAGAAAATAATAAAGAGACTTTATAAAATCGAGCCAAGGCAATGATTTTTCTCTGTCACAATCTTCACGAAGATTTGAAAATCGAGTATTTAATAGTGAAAAATCTTGAATTATGGAAAAGTTTAGAGAAAAGATTTAACCATCAAAAAATGGTAATACTTCCTAAAGTTTGTTATGATTTGATTCATTTATGATTTCAAGATTTTAAATGTGTGAGTGAATACAGTTCAACTGTTTTTTAAATCAATTCCCAATTAAAGTTATGTAGAGAAAATATTATCGATTATGATATGTTAAAGAAAATACTCTTCACTTTTCATGCCTCGAATATGCTCCTGTAGCAACAATATCTAGAGAAAAGGTTCAAGAAATATTCTGAACTAATTTCTTGTTTGCTTGTGGTTGAACAAAAATATAAATTATTAATGAAAAATTATGAATCTTGTCCAATTGGCTCTAGTCCATTCCTTGAAGTGAATGCGACAACTTAGAACAATTTTGTGTGGGCAGTTCCACGAACTGCACAGAGGCAGTTCGTGGAACCGCCTCAAGCACGCACGGCTTGAAGCCGTGCGTGCATTTTCCTTCCCTTGAAAAGGGAAGGAGTGCGTCCAAAGAAAAAAAAAAAAAAAAGGGGCTGGGAGTGGCTTTCGAGAGAGAGAGGCGAAGAGAAACATCGGAAAAATTTGGTTTATGGAAACCAGAGGAGTCTTCCAAATTTTGTGATCACTCCTTCGACGCGAGCATGAAACTCCATCCTGGATAAATTCTGAACAACAGGTATCAATATTGGTATCAGAGCTGGTTAAATTCTGAATTTTTTTTTTACCTGTTCGATTTCCTCGTCGGAGAAGACAACATAACAGAGTTTTCTGTTATGGTTACCTCCTCGCGTGGCGTGGTCGCCGTCGCCGGGATCCGGTCGCTCGGAAGCGGCACTGTCGCGGGTGGTGGGCGCCGTCGGAGGCGACGCGGCGACGCCTGCGGCGACGCGAGGCGGTCGGTGGCGCGCCGTCGAGGCGGACTGCCGCCGACGGCCAGTGCGGCCGAGGCGCTTCGGGCGCCGATGGCCGTCGATGCCGGAGGCGGTCGATGGGCGCCGTCCGATGCGGCGATGTCGTCGACGGCCAATCGGTCGTTCGGAGGAGGCGCCTCGACGATGCCCATTCGGTCGCTTGGAGGCGGCACGGCCGCTGGCATGGAGGCGATGGCCTCGGAAGCGGCGCGGAGGCGACGGCTTCGGAAGCGGCGATGGCGATGTCGCCGACGCGCAGGCGCTCGGAGATGGCGCTCGGGATTAGGGCGCACACGGGAAATTTTCTATAAAAAAAAAAGTTTTTTTTATTAATCTGTTTTGTACGAATTAAATTTTTTTTTCATTTATTAAAAAAAACTCATAAATAAATAATTTTTTTTTTCTGTTTTGTACAGATTATAAATTTTTATTTTTTTTAATAACTCAAGGATAGAACTAGTTTATGACTGTCTATGAGTCAAAATTGATTGATCAATGAGTCAATTATATGTAGCCTAAAATTCAAGAAGTTTAATTCTTCTTGATAATTGTGTATTTGTTCTGCGCCTTGATTAATTGAAATATACCGGTATTTGTACTGGTTTTGTCGGTTATGTACTGACATGATTTATTTCAATTTTACAGATGGCGCGGATGTATACCACTATGACCCGACGCGATGTGTTGCGCAATCGGTATAGAGAGGCTATTGAAGATTTGGACTATGACCCTTTCCATGGAGTCCTTGGACACATAGGGAAGCTGGACAGACTATTCTAGAAGCTCGAGATGCAGGAGTTTCCAGTATTAGATAACTACAGGATTTGGGCGTTGATTCGTTCATTGCCCGATAATCTTGCTGACGTGGCGCGACAATGTTGGGGGTTACATGAAGGACGCGTCTCATATGTCCAGTTGTGCACAGAGCTGATTAACTATGCTAACTGTGAAGAGGATCCTGAAGAAGACCCTGTGGAGGATTTTGGTTCTCGATTAGTGAGGTCTTTAAAGGACTCTGTATCAGGGCGGCATGTGTTGCCTGTGAGTGTCCCAGCAGAGAACACTGTAGTTGAGTCCAGACGGATGGGACATGTCATGATTATTGCTGCGCTAGGGCTTGTCCTAGTGGGAGCAGTAATCGCTTATCTAGTCTATTAGGAGTTGTTTTTAGTTTATGAGTAGGAAGAATGTAATCTGTTACATTCTTAGTAGAGTTTGTTATTTGTTGACACTGTACAACATGTTTATTTTAATGATGTGTTCATTTAAAATGATTAGTTCATTTTCTGCTGTTGACTCTACATGATGCATGATTATTGAATATACCCTTGATTAGTTCAAATGAGTATATAATGATATGTTCATTTAATGTGTAATATCATGCTGTAATAATGATTAATATCATTAAGTGAGATGTATGTAATAAAATATATCAATATAAGTCAGATTGACACATACAAATGATGAGTGATAACGCAGTTGTCACTTGATTTTGTAAACCAGATCAGATTTATCTTGAGTTTATTTATGAGATTACATACATAAAAGCATACACTGATTAACTAAATAATATATTTATTTATGTTAGGTTATGGCAACTAAAAACATCATAGCTGAACTGAACAAAGGTGAAAAACTGAATGGGGATAACTATAAGATATGACACCTCAAGATTCAGTATGTTCTTGAGGAACAGGAAGTTCTAGAGGCTGTTAATCAGGTTATGATAGAACCTGTTGAGAGTAACGCAGCACAGTACATACGTGACCTTGATGCCTATAAGGTATGGAAAAGAAAGGATTCCACTGCTAAGGGCGTATATAAGTCTAACGGGTGGATGACCTAGTTGTTAGAGTATGAGCCATATCCTTCACCATGCACCGGGTAGCCCTTAGAGAGAGATACAAAGCTGGAATAAGTCCGAGTGCTTCAATGACGACAGTTCGACAATTTACAAGAAGCGGCCGAATGTAACGATGGTTCAACATCTCTCAAAATCGCTGGCCATGAGTTAACCGGACAATGAACAATGTGTTCAGCGGTTATTCGCTCTCTTCCCGATTCTTGGGAGACCATGAAGCAACCTTAACTCACGTGAGAGTATTAAGACTTTCACGATGTCTCACGCATTGAGTCGAGGTCGAGAGAGTAGAATCCGCGAGGATTTCGCCTTTATTCGTCACGGCTCACTGGATCATCTGGATCTAAGAAAAAATGGTACAAGAAGGGAAAGGGAAAGAATAAGGTAGTTGCTACTGCTGCTGGGAAGGATCAAATCAAGAAGAAGAAGACAGGGAAGAAGCCTAAAAGCAAGTTATTTTGCTTTAATTGTGACAAGAAGAGTCACTTTGCTCGGGAGTGTACTGAGCCTAAGAAGGTAATTTCTAGTTTGTCTTCTGAGTATTTTGTGGCTAGTACTGTGTTGATGGCTGATTCTTATCCTTTGTGGATTATAGATTCAGGAGCAACCAACCATGTAGCTCGAGAGCGGGTTACATATGTGGAGTACCGCCGGATACCTGCTGGCAACAAATGGATCTATATAGGAAACAATGCAAGAATCGAAGTCAAGGGAGTCGGCACTTACAAACTTAACCTTCGTGGTGGAAGTACTTTGTTTCTACATGATGTCTTGTATGCTCCAGAGATTCGGAGGAATCTTGTATCTGTTACTTGTCTTCTTGATTTAGGGTACTCTGTAAATTTTTTCAGGCGTTGTGTAAAACTTAAGATTGACTATGTGTCAATCGGATATGGTTATTTATCTAATGGTTTTATGGTACTAGATGTGGTGCCTGATGTGAATTGTGCGATTCATAGTTGTTTTTCAAACATTGCTCTTACTAGTAATGCAGATATATCTGATGAGGTTTGGCATGCTAGATTGGGACATATAGGACAAGATCGCATGAATCGATTAGCTAGAGAGGGTTTATTGGGCTCTCATGCTAAGATTAACTTGTCTATATGTGAGCATTGTCTTGCTGGAAAAGCAACTAAGAAACCATTTGGAAAGGCTATTAGAGCAGAGTCACCATTGCAATTGATTCATTTTGATATTTGTGGTCCGATGAGTGTGAAGGCCAGGCATGGAGCTTCCTACTTCATTACATTTATTGATGATTTCACTAGGTATGGTCATGTGTATTTGATTTCTCAAAAATCTGAAGCATTGGATTATTTCATTCGTTATTTGAACGAAGTTGAGAATCAAACGGAACGTAAAGTTAAGGCCTTACGCGACCGACTCGGGGTGAATATCCGTCGATTTGTTCAAGACGACATGTAATGATAAGGGATTATTAGACACTAACGATCCGGGAACTCCACAAAGAAACGGGTCATTTGAAAGAAGAAATAGACTCTTCTTGAAATGGTTAGGTCATGACGGGCGCAGCTAAGTTGCTTGGCCTCCTATTGGGGAGATGCATTACTAGCTGCGGCCTATATACTTAACAAAGTGCCTTCAAAGTCAGTTCCATCAACCCCATATGAACGTTGGACGGGCAGAAAACCAGATTTGAGCAATCTGAGACCCTAGGGGTCAGCTGCCTACGTTCATGTTAGTTCTCACAAATATGGAAAACTCGGACCTAGAGGTAAGAAATGTATCTTTATAAGATATTCTGAGATCTCAAAAGGTTATGTTTTTATAGGTGAGCAACAAGATGGAACAATCTCTAAGATTGAGTCTAGATATGTCATTTTTCTGGAAACTGAGTTCCCAACTAAGGGTGAAATTGATAAGACAGTTCCTCTTTTTGAGGAGGATGAGTCGTTATCAACAAGACAGGTGTCTAGTGAGATACCTGAGCCTAATCAACCGAGTGGGAGTAATATGCCTGATCACGGGGTGATTTCTCAACAACCCAACTTACGAAAAAGTGTTCGTAAGATCATACCTAAAAGGAGGTTTGATATTGAGAATGAGACAATGATGACACTCCCAGTTGATGAAGATGAACCTCAATCAGTTGAGGAAGCGTTGGGATGTAGAGTTGGAGATAAGTGGAAAAGTGCAATGGAAGAAGAGATGGAGTCAATGATTCGGAATCAAGTTTGGGAGTTAGTCGATCCTCCTCCTGGCCGAAGGGCTATTGGGAATAAGTGGATTCTCAAAATAAAGAAGAAGTCTGATGGATCGATTAACCAATACAAGGCTCGTTTGGTTGCAAAAGGATTTACCCAAAGAGAGGGTATTGACTTTGAAGAGACATTTTCTCCTGTAGTGAAGTTTGTGTCAATCCGAGTTATTTTGGCCTTTGTGGCGCATTATGACTTGGAATTACATCAGATGGATGTCAAAACCGCCTTCCTTAACGGTGAGCTTGACGAGGAAATCTATATGGTTCAGCCAGAAGGTTTCGTTGCTTTAGGCCAAGAGAATAAAGTATGTAGATTGAAGAGATCTATATATGGGCTGAAGCAAGCGTCAAGACAATGGAACATAAGATTTAACAAAGTAGTTTTATCTTATGGTTTCGAAATGATCAATGAGGATCATTGCGTTTTCTTAAAGAAAGAAAAAGGAAAGTATGTCATTTTATCATTATATGTTGATGATATCCTAATAGCAGGAAATGACATAGGTTTTATTGTAGAAGTCAAAAAGTGATTGTCTTCTCAATTTGACACAATAGATATGGGAGAAGCTGAATACATCTCAGGGGTTAAGATCATTCGGGATCGATTAAAAAGACTTTTGGGTTTATCACAAGAGTCTTACATAACTAAGATGTTACAACATTTCAACATATCTGATTGCAATGGTGAACATACACCTATTGCGAAAGGTACTATTTTGATCAAAAGTATGAGTCCCAAGACTCCAACTGAAATAGCCGAGATGAATAAAAAACTATATGCAAGTGTCATAGGTAGTTTAATGTATACTATGATGTGTACTCGTCCCGATATCGCATGAGGGCTTAGTTAGCTTGCCCAGCCAAACCTGTGATCGAGACACTGGAAGGCAGTGAAAAGGATTTTTAGATATCTGAAGGTGACGACAGATTATTGTCTCTGTTATCATGGATCAGATATGAGCCTAAAGGGCTATTCAGATGCAGATTGGGCAGGGGACCTAGATGATAGAAAATCTATATCAGGCTATGCATTCTTGTTAAATGGTGGCGCCATCTCTTGGAACAGCAAGAAACAGGCCTGTGTGACCTTATCTACAATGGAAGCTGAATATGTGGCATGTTCAGCAGCTGTGCAAGAAGCAGTCTGGTTGAGGAGGTTCCTAAAGCATTTGAAGATTGCTGAGGACAGTGGGAGTCCAGTGATCGTCTATTGTGACAGTCAAGCTGCTATAGCTTTTTCCAAGGATCCCAAATATCACAGCAAGGGTAAGCATATAGCTATAAAGTACAACTTTATAAGGGATATTGTTGCTAAAAAGAAGGTGATTCTTGAGTATATCCCTACACGATCTATGCTTGCAGATCCTTTTATTAAGCCAATGACTAGAGAGTCATTTAATCAGCATGTAAAGTCCATGGGACTTTGTAGAATGTAATAGTTTTGTAATGACAATTGAATATTATGATTTGATTGTTTGAAATGTCAGTCATAATCTATTCAGTGTATGTTATGTTACATTCTAGTGATAAGATCTCGATAAGCATGTTGACAGGTAGTGATTGGTCCTCTCACATGGACAATCATCTCTATTTATTGTGTATGAATAGAGGTAAGACCGTTGCTTATAAGTCAGCCGATGTGGTTGTTAGCTTTGGAAGTTGTAAAATTTGTTACATTCCTATAAGTTAGGGTCGTCTTGATATTTGTATCAGGATAAGATCATTTTGTGGTAAACGATTGAAGTAAATGAACCCACCATTTACTATACCTGTTTGTGAGCCAGATTAGAATTTATATGTTGAATTCTGGATTCATGTGTTGAATTCTGGATTAGACATTGGGAATGTCTAGATCGAAATCTGTACGATGTTAATTTGAAGGAAACATGCACTCTTTATTGGTAAAGAGGACAACATCGTAACATGTGATTCATACCACATGTGCTAAGACGACAATAAGGGTAGTAGGAGAATGGATCCCTATTTCTCTACTATGTGAGTCCTTTGAGATTATATGTTAATCTCAGTTTTTGCCCTTTGTGACTATTTAGGTGTCTACTTGAAGTTTTAATCAAGGTTTGCTACTTTAGCATGTCTACCTATGACTATGTATGATTCGGTCTATGGAACATGACTAAGAAAGCGATTGATTAAAATGAATAGATTCACACTAAAAAAGAAGATTAAATAGGTTTACATCTAATGAGAATTATTCACTGGTCGACCCATTTCTGTTGTGTATGGAAATGATTGTGAATAATTAGAATATGGAACATGCTCTTGACATGATGGTCAATATAAGGGATTAGAGATGTTCATATTGATGTAAATGAGATTATTTAATCTGGGTAAAAAGCAAGACATGAATATTTCCAGGTAAACGGTTAGGTACCACCAGGAATATGATTTTGTGTCACCTGGAGAACGACTATGTGTCACCTGGAAAGTGGCTATGTGTCATTAAATAATGGTTTTGTACCACCTAGAGAATGACTGTGTGTCATTAGGAGAATGATTATGTATCATTCGGAGAGCGACTAAGTTAGGCGTAACAGCTTCTCTTAGCATTGATCGCTCTATGAGCAGCTATGTAAGGTGTAACAACTTTCTTAGCATTAGAACGCTCAATGTGTTTGCTGTCGCACGAACCATTTTCTAATATATGAATTAGATGTTTCATTTAGTCTTTGTGACTATTAATCTCTGTTCTATTAGTCTTTTGGGATAATAGATGTTGCTTCGATTTAGTCTAAGTGACTAAACACCTCTTCTAAAATGGTCTGTGTGATCATTTTGTCTATGTGACATACCTTGGACGAGTGGGAGATGTGGACAGTTCCAGAGGCAGTTCGTGGAACCGCCTCAAGCACGCACGGCTTGAAGTCGTGCGTGCATTTTCCTTCCCTTGAAAAGGGAAGGAGTGCGTCCAAAGAAAAAAAAAAGGGGGCTGGGAGTGGCTTTCGAGAGAGAGAGGCGAAGAGAAACATCGGAAAAATTTGGTTTGTGGAAACCAGAGGAGTCTTCCAAGTTTTGTGATCACTCCTTCAACGCGAGCACGAAACTCCATCCCGGATAAATTCTGAACATGGAATGTTTACCGTAATGATCATGGTAGATATATAAATAACCAGAATGAAAATATACTGATAAAAAATAAGAAAAAAAATGAATCTAGTCAGAATGCTGAGAATAAATGCTACCGATGTAGGGTGATTGGACATCAATTTTGTATCTATCGTATGTCAAAACATCTTGTCGAGCTTTATCAAACCTTGTTGAAGGAAAACGATAAGAATGTGGAAGCAAATGTCTTATATCAAAATAATGCTCCTAATAATATTTTTGAGGGTCTTGAAAATTTGCCCCAATTAGAAGTTGGTGATTTTCTTGAGAATACTGAATATGATGATTTTAATTAATGTAATATTTTTATTTCTTAATATTTATAATAAATTCAAATTTATTGTTAATTAATTAATTTTTTTGTTTGTTTTTTTTAAGACCTATAGATATTATTAGGTCAAAGATTGAAGATGAGAATTTCTATCTTGTAAACAGTGTAACTATACATACAATTCTCAAAAGTAAAAAATATTTCTCTCATCTTATCATGCAAAAATAAAATGTGAATACTATATTTGATTGTGTAACCTTAATCGAAGGCTTCGGAAGAGCAAATATTTTACTACCAGGAGAAATAAATTTCTTAATTAGTAATGTATTATTTTCACCCAAGTCTCATCGAAATTTATTAAGTTTTAAAGATATTCGCCTTAATGGTCATCATATAGAAACAACTAATATGGGAAATAACGAGTATTTATGCATTACTAATATTCAAATGGGATATAAATAAGTTTTGAAAAGACTATTTGTGACTTTTATTATACATATATTAAACCAATTGAAATAAATATCATAGTAAACCAGAAGTTTACTAGTCAAAATGAATTCCTTTTATGACATGATAGATTAGGTCATCCTATATCTGTAATGATGCGATGAATTATGGAATATTCTTCTGGACATCTATTGAAAAATCTGAAGATTTTTCAATCGAATGAATTCTCATATGTTACATGTTATCAAGGCAAATTAATAGTAAAGGCATCAGCAAGTAATATTGAGTTTGAATGTCATACATTTTTAAATCGGATTCAAGGTGATATATGTAGATCATTTAGATATTTTATAGTTTTAATAGAAGCATATACAAGATGGTCACATGTGTGTTTATTATCAACTCAAAACCTAGCGTTTTCAAGATTACTTGCTCAGATAATTCGATTACGAGCATATTTTCTTGATTATTCCATCAAAACAATTCGCTTTGATAATGCTAGAGAGTTTACTTCTCAAGCATTCAATGACTATTGCATATCTATTAATATAAAGATTGAACATCTTGTAGTTTATGTTCATACTCATAGCAGAGTTATTTATTAAACACCTTAAATTAATAGCGAGACCATTACTTTTGAAATCTAAGCTTCTTGTTCATGTTTGAGGGCATACAATCTTACATGCAGCAACACTAGTTCACATCCGACCTTCTAATTCTCAAGTTTCTCCTTTCCAATTGATCTCTGGAAGAGAACCTAATATATCTCATTTACGAAGCTTTGGATGCACAATTTATGTCCCCATTGTGCCCCCTCATAGAACAAAAATAGGGTCTCAAAGGAAATTAACCATTTATATTGATTTTAATTCTCAGTTCATTATCAAATATTTTGAACCCATGATAGGGGATGTTTTTACTGCTAGATTTTTTGATTGTCGATTTGATGAAATATTTTTCCTAACTTTAGGGGGTAATAATACTAATAAAGAAAATATAGAAAAAGAGATTATATGAAGTAATCCATTCTTATGTCATTTTGATTCTCGCACAAAATAGTGTGAATTAGAAGTTCAACGGATCATTCATTTACAACATATTGCAAATCAATTGCTAGATAATTTCTCTGATCCAAAATGAGTAATAAAATCACATGTTCTAACAAAAAATGTTCCTATCATAATTTATGTCTTTGAAAAACCTCTCTCAACAAATGAACCTAACCATGCCTGAAGTGTGGAAGATCAATGAATTCTAAAGATAAAAACCTTCGAAAGAAAAAGGGAATAAATGAACAAATTAAATGGATCATCTAGAAAAAAGAAATAATTCAATCCAAGAAGAAAAACTTACGGAAGAAGTTGAAATAGATAATTAAGAAATACCGATAAATTATATTTCTACAATGAAACCATGGGATCGAACAAATACAAATATTAATGATATATTTGTATATAATGTGGCAATTAATATTTTGAGTGAAAATAAGGACTTTGAACCCACGATTTTAAAGGAATGTCAATCAAGAAAAGATTGGCTAAAATGGAAAGAAGTAATTCAAACAGAATTAACATCTCTCTCTAAATATAAGGTTTTTGGGCTTATTGTCAAAACACCTGAAGGTGTTCAACTAATATGATACAAATGGTATTTGTACCAAAAAGAAATAAAAAAAATGAGATTGTGTGATACAAAGCTCGACTAGTTGTACAAGGTTTTTTGCACGACCTAGAATTGATTATGAAGAAACATATTCTCCTGTAATTGATGCTATTATTTTTCGTTATCTTATTGGTTTAATAGCACATAAAAGAGTTCATATGCAGATGATAGATATCGTTATAACATATTTATATGGTGCACTAGATAATGACATATACATAAAAGTCCTACAATGACTAAAGATTTCAAAAGCATGCAATTCTTGAGAATTATTTTCTATTAGATTATAAAGATCTTTGTATAGTTTAAAGCAATCTGGACGAATGTAGTACAATCATCTTAGTGAATATTTGCTAAAAGATGATTATACAAATAACCATATTTGTCCATGTGTTTTTATAAAGAAGTTTAGACATGGTTTTGTAATAAGCGTTGTTTATGTTGATGACTTAAATATTATTGACTCTCCTGAAGAGATCTCTAATGTAATAAACTATTTAAAGAAAGAGTTCGAAATGAAAGATCTTGGTCAAACTAAATTTTATCTCGACCTGTAGTTCGAGTACTTAAAGAATGAAATTTTTATCGATCAATCAACTTATACTAAGAAAGTTTTAAAATAATTTAATATGAACAATTCATATCCATTAACCAATCCAATGGTTATTCGGTCATTTAAAGGATCCTTTCCATCCTCAAGATTAAAATGAGAAATTTTTTTATCATGAAGTGTCATACTTAAGTGCAATTGGTGCTTTAATGTACCTTGCTAATAATACCCGACCTTATATCTGCTGTAAATTTATTAGTAAGATATAGTTCTGTTCCCACCAGAAGACATTGGAACGAAATTAAATATATTTTTCGATATCTTCGTGGAACAATTGATATGACTCTATTCTACCCTTATTAACTAAATGCATAATTAATTGGATATGCAGATGCAAGATATTTATCAAATCTATACAAAGCTAGATCACAAACGGGATATGTATTTACATATGGTAGCACAACAATATCTTAGAGATCTATGAAACAAACTATAACATCTACCTCATCAAATAGTGCTAAAATAATTACAATTCATGAGACAAATCATGAATATGTTTGGCTTAAAGCAATGACTAATCATATTCAATAGTCATGCGATTTGTTAATAACAAGAAGACTTCAACGATACTTTATGAAAATAATGCAGCTTGAGAGAGATCTAGAGAGAAAAATTGAAGGAATAAAATTATTTCTCTCTTATATGGAAGGAATAAAATTAATTCTCTCTTGTTCTATCAAAAGATCTTCTATTTCTTTATATTTCATAACAATTTTTATTTTTATTTTCATTTTTCTCAATCATATTCCAATAAATCATTAGTAATAAATCTAATAATTTTATTGATTAATTTGATAGGTGAAGGTGAAGAAGGTGGTGCTAAAAGTAGAGTTACATGGCCATTGCCATTGCCTGGGATGCATCGAAAAAATCCGCAAAGCAATTGAAGGTTTAAATTAATTATCAGTATTTATTTAAATAATTACAATGCATGCGTTTGGATTCTACATTGTAAAAAAAAAAAAAACAATCTTAGGAGACATCCTCAATATTTTTTTGATAAAAAATAATATTAATTTGGTTATTTTAATTCATTGGATTAATACATGAATTAGGCGCGAAGAGGATGGAGGTGGACGCGGCGAGGAATCTGATAACTGTTCGGGGAACCTTGGATGGGAAGGCAGTGCTGGTGGTCTTCAAGGAGAGCTGAACCTGAAAGTGAAGGTGGTGGAGCCAAATAAGCTGAAGAAGGTCACATGGGCCGACAATTTGAAGTCCTATCGAGATTGATTTGATAAATGATCCTCAACGCTTCTATTGGGCATGTACTCATACACAATAAGACGTTTTGTATTCCCCTTTCATCATCCTCAGCACAATAGCCCACAAGTTTGACAAAATTCGGATGTTCAAGTACCCCAAGAACTTTTAACTTCTGTCAACCATTCTTTGTGTCACTACAAGTAGTAGACAATGAATTCAAATATGTCACTGAAAAAAACTATATATCTAACACAGATATAGAATCCTACTCAAAAGAAATGGAAATGTCCTATAACTTTCTTTAGCTTAGTATCCCTCTCCCGCAAGCAGTATGAGAAGATTGTTTCAGTGTCAGACCATTTAACCATTCGAGTAGCCAAACATTGTTTATTCAATGTCAGATGAATTTGGAAATGCAGAAGAACACAGCCGCAATTCTAGCAAGATATGTACAAAAGGTTAAAAAAAAAATCACAAATTCTATTTTTCAAATAACTAAATCACATATGGTATTCTCAAAACATCCTTCCAACTGTGTCTCGAACCGGTTGTTAAATTATGGTCGAGTGGTCGCTTGACCATGCAACTATGATTTTGCGGCAAAGTTAACGGAGGCGATCACAACAGTAACTGTTAGGCTAGGCTGTTGGTCGAGTGACCGCTGATTAAATAAGTTGAAGATGAAGTACGAAGGCATATTTTTGAAAAACTAATCTGAATTGATAATTTAAAACCTAATGGAATTTATTCAAGATTGACATATATAAACGTTACAAATTAGAACAATAACCACAATAATTAAATCTTTATCCTCCTACACCATTGCCATTGACGCCGCGGAAACTGCATGCATGCCTGGTCCTCCGGACCGCCCTTCCCCTCTTAACAAATCTTTAACAATGGTGTCCCAGCCATGGATATGAAATTATGTAGATAACACGCTTAATTAGTGAATGACATGGTCATGAGCTTTGGGCCATTGTCGGGCATTCCCATCCCTGCGGCAACCTCAGCATCCAGTTGAGTGTGAGGGGCAGGTCCCATCATTTCCTTCCCCCTGGAGGAGGATTCACATGAAATAACAAATCAGAGAAGAGAAGGAATTTCAACATCAAAACGCACAGCAAGTCCAACAATGGAAGTCAGACAATTACTGATTCATTTTTTGTCAAGTTCAAGAAGCTACAGAAAATAGTGAGCGTACGATTTTGTTTGCCACAACCATAATGAATAGTTTTGATTTTCGCACTGAAGTTTTCTGATAGTAGTTGGAATCAAGACATTTTATCAAGCTTAGTTTGTCAAATATCTGGTGGTTATGAACTCGGTGTCAGTCGAGTAAAAAGTTAAGCTCATGCTAATCAATATCATAATATAAATAAATAAATACTAATTAGACAGCGTATTCAAGATTTTGAAAAGTGATGTCATTGGGTCAACGGGTAGAATGGGGTGTATCACTTCATATCATGTATCAGAAACTATGTAAGTTTATCCTTGCCGTATATATGTGAACTTAAACACTATAGATAAAACATACATATGTCAGCATAGATACTGGATCAATTAACCAATAATTAAAGATTTCACAAAAGTAAATACTTTCAAATGAACCTAAGCAATTCATAAAGCACATAGTATATAACAATGCGCACTAAACGACTATGCAATTCATGCAAAAGGATATTTGCATATTAACTCAAGCACTATAAAATAGTTACTGCATATTTATTTGGCAAATTATCCCAAACAAATCAATGTTAACTTGGACACGAATTCTAACACGCTATGATTCAATTTAGTTTGTATAATCCATATGCATCCATATGATTCGATTTAGCTTGTATAATTCAAATTGGCTAGTCATTAATTTTGCTAAAGATTTTGAAGCGGCTCTTTGAAAGAACAACATCTATTTTCGCTGCTTACAAACTAGAAAGATAAAATATGAACTTATGGGTGCAAATTATCTGATTGACTTTTCTATATAGTTCAAATCGGGAATTACCGTATAACTACTAAGTTTTTACAGCACAATGTTATTCCTCACAAGACTTTTTTTTTTTTTTTTTTTTTTGCAAAAAATGCAACTTGAGACATGATGGATATCTTCATGCTACGGTGTTCTTAAAAAATTAATAAGAGAAGGTAACAAATCTTTATAAAATAATTCCATGCAACATGATAGCAAACAAATTCTGAGACTAAGAAAAACAACAGAAACAGAGTATGGAAAGAAGCAACAAGGGATACTGTAGGGACAGAGTATAGAAAGAAGCAACAAGGGATGCCGTAGGGAAGTACCGCTTCTTGTAGCGCTTTGAGCTGAAATGACCCTGTCGGACATCTTCACTGGCGAAGTATCGACTGTGATCAATAAGCAATAGCAATTCGTGTTACCATGGAGAAAATATCCACATAAAAAAAAAAAATCAAACTTTTACAGCGGCAAGGAAGATTACTCGCAGTGGAGACAGTAAAACTACCGCATTCCAGGGAGGTCCTCGTCGAGGGGCAAGGTTTTCTCTGCCGCAGCTTTAATTCCTCCGCCTGTTTCAGGAGCTCGTCGTACACTTGATCGTCGCGTGGTCATCCGAACCACCATTCCGGTCAAAGGATATCTTTGGCAAGGAATTTGGCGCGACGAGCGGTCTTGTGGGCGCTTCTTCACCTTCCTGCTCGGGCACTTCCCTCCCATGACTCTTTGATCCTCTTTCTTCTTTCCTTGATCTATCTCTAGAAACGGCGGGGACGGAAGATCCCCGTGTCTTGGGACGGAAGAGATTGCAAGTTGTGGTACTTTTGCATTTACACCCTGGACATATGGGGTTTTTTAATTTTTCTAGACCGAACGGCCCTCAAAGCGACGCATTTTTCTGCATATTCATTTTTTTTTCTTTTGTTTTCCTCCTTGCATCGTATTTTTTTTTTCTTTTTCTATTTTCCTTCAAGCGTCATCCGTAGCATAAATTAGATTCATCCTCAATATTTTTCATCATCGGTCTCTCGATAATGATGAAAGAAAGTAAATCATATGGGCTATATTTCTTGACTCGATGATAAAAAATAATGAATGATTTTTAAATTCGAATGAAAATTTTAAATCTTTATCTATTTATAACAGTATTTTCGTTGCTCCAATAAATATGTCATCCCGAGGGAACATTCCTTCGGGCATTGTGATAACATCAATTGAGGATATGATTTTTTTTAATCATTTCCAAACTTTGTAACTATATTTAAATAGTCAAATTTTCAAGCACAATAAAAGAACAAATAAATTTCATAATTTTTTATTTCAATATGTTCAATGACTAAACAAATGATAAGTGGGATTAATCTTCCATATTCCGATTAAGTTTCTTGTCAAACACATTCAATTATTAATCACACAAGTCATTTAATTTTTGTTTATCCAAATAAAAAGTTTATTGATGATAATTAAGTACTAACATCTAATAGGTAGAACAAACCGAAGGAGAAGAGAATAATATTGAAGTAATAATTAATTCCATATTTATCATTAGTACAAATACAAATATAAGAGTAATTTAATGAAAATATAATTAGGAGATGAACATCACACTCACATTTTCAATTGTAAGCCTCCCAAGTCTTGTAAATGATTCTAGGTTGAATGTTAATACTGGGCAAGCAAGGATCTTCAATTCTCAAATTGAATGCTATCAAATTGTTGCAGTTGTTAATTGTCATCTTAGTCAGATGCTTCAATTCTTGAATTCAATGTAACATATTAGAGATTATTCCAACTGTAAAATTCAATCGACCATATTATCTCATTGTTTAATCCTATTCTCATTGTAAAATTAAAATCACATAGCAGATATATTTTCTTGAGTTTTGGACATTGAATTAGTGTCAATTCTACAAGCTTTAAAAAAAAAAATCAGCATTTTTTCTTTTGGGCATAGACCATTTCTCCCGTGCAAGTATTTTTTAGATAATGAGCTCTATCAACTTAGGAAATATGTCGCGATCATCCTAAAATATATCAGCCATTTGTTTTATTAAGTACATGTCGCTTATCTCAAGTTCAATGATATTAGAAAGTTGATCGAGGGATGACAATATATCTAACATACCTCTTGAGATTGATGAATCTGACCTTGGATAAAGAATCGAAATGAACACATCGTTGTTTACTCATCCAAGCAAGATCGGATCTGAGGTTAGGTCTAGGAGGTACTCATCTCAGATCTTTTTTTTTTTTTAAATCTAAATCATTTTACAAAGGAATCCAAAAATTAATTCATTAGTAATTTTTTTAAAACTCACCTCGAGCCTTCGAAATTTTAGGCATGGCACTGCTGATCCAAATAGGGATTCCACTCCCTTATAAAAAATGCTCTCAAGTCTTTTCAAATGCAACTTGGGTGGGAGAGTTATGAGTACATGCAGTGGAGTGACATGGCTGATTCAGAACTTTCATTCACTTCTTCACCGCTCCAATGCAACGACAAGTCTGAAGTTTTTGTCATCAACACTTCAATTTGAGTCTCCTCTACTTGTTCTAAGTTCTATAATCTTAATTCTTGAAGATTTATTAAAGTTTGTATTAGTTATTAATCTTAAGGGTCAAAAGTCTATTGTGATTTAACTTTCTTATAATGATTCGAAAACAGATTAATATAAACCGTTAAAATGACAGATTCTAATCTTTCATATTATATAATCTTATTTCCTAAAGGTTTATTAAAGCTTGCATGTGCCAGTCCAAAATCTCCATCGAATATAATATTCCTGATAACCTAATTAATTATTCAATCCCAAAGGAATATGTGACAAAGATGCACATCTTGATACTTTACCAAATTCTTTCTACATTAAATAAATACGCACTCATGATACTTTAATTAACCATTATATAATTAAATGACTTTTGACGAAACCAATTTAATTTAGCCTTCTAAACGTGCAAGTTGGTTTAGACTTCAACATCAACAACAGACGCTGCAAGGAAATACCGCTTCGCTAACACTGTGATGAATAAGCTATAACCATTAATGTGACCATTGAGAAAATATTAATAAAATTTTCAAATAATCCTTTGGAAATATTATTTTTTACAATATACTATTATAGATATTTATTATTAGTTTTTTTTTTCTTTCTAAATATTATAATTTATATTAAATCATTAAATTTATTATTATTTACCCTTTTTAAAATATTAAAATAGATTATTAAATTTTATTAATGATTTTATGTCGAAAAGACAAACTTATATTAAGAGATTCAAATGATGGATATCAAGTATCGTACTGTTTTATAGTTGGGCAGAATCGAAGGGCAGACGACTAGATGAATGGAACGAATTGATCGAGAATCTAGTGCAAAAAAGATAAGTCAACTGTGAGTCAAATCGAGTCGATTGTTGTCAACATCAGCAACGACTCGTTGCCACACCGAGTTCCTACTCGATAAGGAAGATCTCTGGAGATCTCACTGGGCCCCTGCTGAGCTGTAACCACGTAGAACTGGCCCCACTTGTCTCTGGTCTTCTATTTTAACCTTGCCTTGCTCCCTTTCACGAGGATTAAGGCTTTAAACGGGGATGAGCAAGGTCATTAGTCTAATAAATCAAGACACTCAATTAGGCTTCTATTGAGCTGACACTCGCCGTTCGATTTGCTTCTGCAGGGGAAGAGCAACGGCGGCGGGTACGCCGCGATGGTGGTGGTGCTGCAGGTGGCCATGCACTGCAATGGCTGCGCCGAGAAGGTTGTCAAATCGCTCAAGGGCTTCAAAGGTTTGGTTAATTAATTAATCTTCGAAATGTATGATTCAATATTGGCGTCTAATTATATTGCCGGTTTAATTAAGTCTTTTAATTTGGAGTTGCGGTGAGCTAATTAATTAGGGGTGGCGGCTGTGATGGCCGACGTGGATAGCGGGCAGGTGACGGTGGCGGTGGCGGGGAAGGAGGTGGACCCGTGGGATCTCCTGGATCGGGTGGCGGTGAAGATGAAGAGAGAGGTGGAGCTCCTCTCCCCCGCTAAGAAGAAACCTAATGAGGTTTGTGATTTTTATATTTTTTACGTGAACAGTGTTTTCACTTAGATTAACATTGTTTTCACTATTTACGTGAACAGTGAAAACACTGTACATATCTCATGTATATATATATATATATATATATATATATTATTGCTCTCTTATTCTATCAAAAAAGTTCTATTTCTTTATATTTCATAACAATTTTTATATATTTTTTTTTCCATTTTTCTCAATCATATTCCGAATAAATCATTAGTAATAAATCTAATAATTCTATTGATTAATTTGATCAGGTGAAGGTGACGAAGGTGGTGCTAAAAGTAGATCAGTTACATTGCCATTGCCATTTCCTGGGATGCATCGAAAAAATCCGCAAAGCAATTAAAGGTTTTAATTAATTATCAATATTTATTTAAATAATTACAATGCATGCGTTTGGATTCTACATTGTCAAAAAAGAAAAACAACAACAATCTTAGGAGACATCCTCAATATTTTTCTTGATAAAAAATAATATGAATTTGGTTATTTTAATTCATTGGATTAATACATGGATTAGGCGCGAAGAGGGTGGAGGTGGACGAGGAGAGGAATCTAGTAACTGTTCGGGGAACGTTGGACGGGAAGACAGTGCTGGCGGTCATCAAGGAGAAGCTGAACCCGAAAGCGAAGGTAGTGGAGCCAAAGAAGAAGGTCACATGGGCCGATTTGAAGCCCTACAGAGATTGATTTGATAAATGATCCTCCACGTTTCTATTGGGCATGTATTTATACAGAGCCGTACCTGTGTTAAACGGGACCTGAAGCGAATAATAAAAAAATAGACTTTTTTATTATGATAAATTACTATAAAATTTAATTTATAAATAACAAATATAATAAATACATAAATAAACTAGAAATAATATATTATATCAATAAAAAGTTAATAAATATTTAAAATAATTATATAAATACTATGTATTTTTTTATAAACTTTTTTTTAAAACGATCTTGAATATTTGAATTATTAAAATTTATAAAATAATATCATTTCTTAAAATCAAAAAAATTCAATTTTGGCTCTTGCTAATATATTTTTTTTGCATATTTTTAAATAGTAATAAATTTAATTATTCCTAATAAGACTAAATTAATCTCTAATTATTTTCTATTTTTTGTATTTTAATAATAATTTAAAGATAATAATTAAAAAAGAGTTAATCTTTAAAATTAATAATCGTATTTTCTTGTGATTATATCTATAAAATCATATCAAATTTTACAATTGAATATTATAGGTGACTTTTGACTTTCAATTAGAAGTATAATATATTTCATCAATAAAAATTATTAATTTAAAAATAATAATAATTAAATAAATATTATTTTATTTAAATTATTAATATTAATTTAAAATTATTGAAAAAATTTAAATTTATTAAATATATATGTTTAAAAAATAAAATAAAATAACTTAACCAATAATAATTTAAAGAAATTTTATTTATTAAAAAAATTAAATAATAATAATAATAATATATATTTAATCAGATGATAATATTTAGGTTAATTTAAACCTCTACTTTTTCCCTTTTAGTCTCCAATTTCTTGCCTCGTTCCGTCTATTGCTTCGTCCATTCTCTTTCGGCCGCTTCTTAAGCCATGGCTTGCCCTGCAGGTGATCATCTGGCGACCATCGTTGCTTGCCCTTTCATCATCGATTGCTTGACCTCCATGCCATCGTCTCAATTCCAAGCCGATTTCTACAGCCAATTTCTGTCCGTCGGACATCATTCACTCTTGTAGGTTAGTATATATTACTGAGATATGTATCTTCTTTACTATCTTAACCATTTAAACCTTTTGCTCATCAAGAACTAGACTAACATTGATTTGTAGGATTAAAATAAATTAATAAAAATTTTAGTGATATATATCATGAGTCTTAGAAGGAAAATAAGGAAAATGGTCTCATGATGTATCGATGCAAACTATGAAGCTTTTGTTAACAACCGTTTTTTATAATATAGTCAATAAAAAACACAAATTTTAGAAGAAAGATTTCAGATTTTCTACTGGTAGTAGAATTTGGTAATAAATCAATTTTTTTAGATTGATGCCTCAAACAGTTGGATGCAATAATTTCATAAGGATACCAACAAAAAAAATTGTTTTGCCAAAAAACCTTGGAGGAAAAAGTACTTACAAGAAATCGTGGAATATTTATTGATTGATATTATTTTTGTATACTTTCTAATTATCTATATTTTACTTTTATAGAAATAAATCAATTTCACTTATGGTATTGAAAATGATAAAACCATAATATTTAGGAAATGAAGTTATCTTGTGATTTATTAGACTACTCTTTTTGTTTCTCTTTAATTCTTCATTCTTTGTTTCACTCAGAATATTGATTTTATGATACTTGAGTATTTCCTAATTTATGGATTTTTATTTATATAATATATATTAATATATTTAAAACGAAAATTAAAATGAATTAGAAACAAATTTATAAAATAAATTTTTATAAACAAAAGTAAATACGAATTAGAAACGAAATCTGATACGAAATTATATTTGTCATAAAATCTGTTTAAAATAATTTTAAACAAAAAAATATTCTGTTTATAATTTAAAAAAATATTAAATAGTAATAAATTTAATTATTCCTAATAGACTAAATCCTATTCTCTAATTATTTTCTATTTTTTGTATTTTTTTTAAGATTTGAAAGATAATAATTAACGTGCACTAGTTAATCTTCTCTTATCTTCTAATCGTATTTTCTTGTGATTATAGTGTACCAATCATATCAATTTTTACAATTGAATATTATGAAGTGACTTTTGACTCGAATTAGAAGTATAATATATTTCATCAATAAAAATTATTAATTTAAAAAATAATAATAATACAAATAAATATTATTTTATTTATTATTAATATTAATTCTTTTAAAATTATTGAAAAAAAGTTTTTTAAATTTATAAATATATATGTTTAAAAAATAAAATAAAATAACTTAACCAATAATAATTTAAAGAAATTTTAACGTATTAAAAAAAAATTAAATAATAATAATAATAATATATATTTAATCAGATGATAATATTTAGGTTAATTTCCCAAACCTCGGTACTTTTTTTCCCTTCCGCCGCTGTAGTCTCCAATTTCTTGCCTCGTTCCGTCTCCGCCGATTGCTTCGTCCATTCTCTTTCGGCCGCTTCTTACGCCATGGCTTGCCCTGCAGGTGATCATCTGGCGACCATCGTTGCTTGCCCTTTCATCATCGATTGCTTGACCTCCATGCCATCGTCTCAATTCCAAGCCGATTTCTACAGCCAATTTCTGTCCGTCGGACATCATTCACTCTTGTAGGTTAGTATATATTACTGAGATATGTATCTTCTTTACTATCTTAACCATTTAAACCTTTTGCTCATCAAGAACTAGACTAACATTGATTTGTAGGAAAAATAAATTAAAGATATGTTTTTAGTGATATATATCATGCGTCTTAGAAGGAAAAACAATAAGGAAAATGGTCTCATGATGTATCGATGCAAACTATGAAGCTTTTGTTAACAACCGTTGCAAAAATATAGTCAATAAAAAACACAAAGGGTAGAAGAAAGGTTTTCAGATTTTCTACTGGTAGTAGAATTTGGTAATAAATCAATTTCTCCTATTAGATTGATGCCTCAAACAGTTGGATGCAATAATTTCATAAGGATACCAACAAAAAAGGGAAAAATTGTTTTGCCAAACAAACCTTGGAGGAAAAGTACTTACAAGAAATCGTGGAATATTTATTGATTGATATTATTTTTGTATACTTTTTCTAATTATCTATATTTTTACTTTTATAGAAATAAATCAATTTCACTTATGGTATTGAAAATGATAAAACCATAATATTTAGGAAATGAAGTTATCTTGTGATTTATTAGACTACTCTTTTTGTTTCTCTTTAATTCTTCATTCTTTGTTTCACTCAGAATATTGAGGGGTTTTTATGATACTTGAGTATTTCCTAAGAATTTATGGATTTTTATTTGGTTAGCAATGTTATATTTTTTGGTTATATTTTTTTTTTCACTTTTTCTAAATGAGAACTGAACAACCCATTGACGTATAATGTGTCCGGGGAAACTTTATGAAGACATGCATCCATAAATAAGAATAAAGTATCAAAAACTTTATGAAGCAATAAAATAGGAAACTGATAAAGGTCATAAAAATTATATTTTTGATTCTCAGTTGAAAGGTCACTAGTAGACGTAGTAGTGTCATTTGTCTTATTATTCATGGAGAGACTTTTTAAACATACCAAGTTATATGATTTGCTTGGAGGTTTTTTTGATTTAAGAGAAGGGTCACTAAATGAAGTAGTGGTTTTGCATTTCATCTTTTCAGATGTCATTTTTTTTATCTTTTTTTTTCAACTTGAGATTGTGCTATTATTTTCTAGAATTTTATGTTTGGTGCAATGTTTACTCTCTATAGCTTTGTGAATCATGATGGACTTCTTTGTCCTTGAGGTACTCTGTGCTTTTTGGGTTCTATTATGAACTCCTCTATGGAAGTAAGTGAAGATGGTTTTAGTTCTATTTGAAATTTAAGTTGTCCTTGGATGAATTAGGTGTTGACCTATACACTCAATACCTATATAAATGTTGAAAGTGGTATCTCTAGTCCACTGCACTTAAAAATAATTGTTTTAGATTTATAATTGTGATATGACTTATTGATGATATGTGTGGTAACATATTTTTCTATAGAGATATTATGCTTCCTATAATTTATCTACTATTTCATTTTATCCCCATAATTTAAAGATATTTTGCAACAATATAGTTTTATAGGAAATTTTGCATGATGCCCTCCAGAATAGCAAGAAGCTTAAAAGGTGGGCATTGGTTGCATTTTATTTTATTTTTTAAATAAATTGAAACTCATTATATTGTTGGGAAAATTTTTTGAATTATTGAATGTTTGTATCAGTACGCTTATGTAAGTATCATCAGTTGGTAAATGTTGCTCACATTCAAATGTGGATTCGCTCGCAAGGTGAGTTCTAGTTCCTTGTGCTTTGAAAGTGTTTGCAACAATTTCATTTGTGTAGAATAGAAGTATATGTTCCTTCTTACCAGTAACACTGAGCTACATCTAGATCTTTTTCAATATCACCTGGGCACACAAATTGTTGTAGTAGGTCTCTGTGCAATCAAAAGGAGTCCTACTAGGCAACAAATCTGCTCTACTATCAACAGAATGTGCTTCATATGAATATCTTTTGTGAAAATACTTATTAACTATGCGATAAAATGTCTAATCTCCAAACCGTTTCAATTTGGTTGTTTCAATATTGATGCAGGATGTCAAATAGAGAGAAAAAAGATATTGGTTCTAACAAAGAAGATCAAGGGAGAGAGAGCAGTGAAGATGACAAAAGCTTATCGAGGAAGATAGGCAAAGAGAAGAATTTTTTAAGAAAATGGTTCATAGAATAATTCAAGAGTTGGGATATACAAATCATTTATATTCAAAAGGATTGATCCCCATAAGTAGCATAATAGATGAAATAAAGATTAAATTATTTGTGTTGGGATATAAAAATTTATGAGTTACTTATAGTTTCATTAATGCTTAAATGTATTTGAAAGATGTGAATATTTATTTCTCTCAATTTTAAATTGTATAGTTGCATTAGAAATTAATTGTTGGAAATATTTTTAATTTATTTGAAATGTGTGATTGTTTCTTGTAAATTATTTTGTAAATGAGAAATTTTAAAATATAATATAATAAAAATTCAGTGATATATTTAAAAACGAAATTGTATACGAATTAATAAACAGAAATGTAGACGGATTTATAAATAGATTAAAATTACGTTTGATATATTATTTGAAACGTGAACTTAAAAACAGATTTATAAACAATATTTTAATTTGTTTCTAAAATTAGAGACGAAATATTTCTGTCTTAAATTTAGCTACGAGGCTTTCACTAATGGAATTTTGAGACAAAATATTCCGTCTTAAATTATTTTTTGAGACGGAAAAATGACTTTCAGAAACAGACTTGTTTGTCTTTGAAGCTCTATTTTCTTGTAGTGGTTTGGTTTTAGAAATTTTTTTATTTTTTATTTTTATTTTTTGAGAAAATGAGAAAACATACAAAAATTATTTTTTATTTTCTGAAAAATAAAAATTGGAAGGCCTGCCAAACGCCCCTTAACTTCTGTCAACCATTCTTTGTGTCACTACAAGTAGTAGACAATGAATTCAAATGTCACTGAAAACAACTATATATCTAACACAGATATAGAATCCTAGTAAAAAGAAATGGAAATGTCCTATAACTTTCTTTAGCTTAGTATCCCTCTCCCGCAAGCAGTATGAGATCGAAGATTGTTTCAGAGTCTGACCATTAATTAGCCACTCGAGTAGCCAAATATTGTTTATTCAATGTCAGATGAATTTGGAAATGCAGAAGAACACAGCCGCAATTCTAGCAAGATACGTACAAAAGGAAAAAAAAATACAAATTCTATTTTTCAAATAACTAAATCACATATGGAATTCTCAAAACATCCTTCCGACTCTGTGTGTCGATCGACGGTAACTCAAATTGCCACAGATTACAGTCGAACCGATTGTTAAATTATGGTCGAGTGGTCGCTTGACCATGCAACTATGATTTTGCGGCAAAGTTAACTGAGGCGATCACGACAGTAACTGTTACGCTAGGCTGTTGGTCGAGTGACCGCTGATTAAACAAGTTGAAGATGAACTACGAAGGCATATTTTTGAAAAACTAATCTGAATTGATAATTTAAAAATTAATGGAATTTATTCAAGATTGACATATATATACGTTACAAATTAGAACAATAACCACAATAATTAAATCTTTATCCTCCTACGCCATTGTCATTGACGCCGCGGAAACTGCATGCCTGGTTCTCCGGACCGCCCTTCCCCTCTTAACAAATCTTTAACGATGGTGTCCCAGCCATGGATATGAAATTATGTAGATAACACGCTTAAGTGAATGACATGGTCATGAGCTTTGGGCCATTGTCGGGCATTCCCATCCCTGCAGCAAGCTCAGCATCCAGTTGAGTGTGAGGGGCAGGTCCCATCATTTCCTTCACCCTGGAGGAGGATTCACATGAAATAACAATTCAGAGAAGAGAAGGAAATTTCAACATTAAAACGCACAGCAAGTCCAACAATGGAAGTCAGACAAATACTGATTCATTTTTGTCAAGTTCAAGAAGCTACAGAAAATAGTGAGCGTACGATTTTGTTTGCCACGACCATAATGAATAGTTTTGATTTTCGCACTGAAGTTTTCTGATAGTAGTTGGAATCAAGACATTTTAACAAGCTTAGTTTGCAAAATATCTGGTGCTTATGAACTCGGTGTCAGTCGAGTTAAAAGTTAAGCTCGTGCTAATCAAAATCATAATAAAAAAAAAACTAATTAGACAGCATATTCAGGATTTTGAAAAGTGATGTGATAGGGGCAACGGGTAAAATGGGGTGTATCGCTTCATATCATGTATCAGAAACTCGAGCAATCTAAAATACTTAATGTATATTTATTTGGCAAAAATAATCTCAAACAAATCAATAACAATGGTGGCTTGGACTCCAATTCTAACACGCTGTGATTTGGTTTAGCTTGTATAATCAAATTGGCGATCATATTATTATTTAATTAGCGACAGCTTTTGAAGTGGCTCTTTGGAGTCCGCACTACAGAAAGAAGAACATCTCTTTTCGCTGCTTACGAACTAGAAAGATAAACTATGAACTTATGAATCAATCCAAATCATCTGATGGATTTTTCTGTATAGCTCATATCAGGAATTACCATATAACTACTAAGTTCTTACAACACAATGCTATTTCTTCGTCAGAAAAAAAATGCTAAGGTGTTAGGAGAAGGTACCAAGTGTTTATCAAAGAATTCCATGCAATATGATAGCAAACAAAATCTGAGCTGTAACTAAGAATAATACCAGAAGAAACAGAGTGTGGAAAGAAGCAACAAGAGACACTGCAAGGAAATTAAATGCCGCTTCTTGTGGTGCTTTGAGCTGAAATGGACATCCTCGGTGGCAAAGTATCCACTGTGATGAATAAGCAATAGCAATTAATGTTACCATTGAGAAAATATTAATACAATTTTCAAATAATCCTTTGGAAATATTATTTTTTACAATATACTATTATATATATTTATTATTAATTTTTTATTTCTAAATATTATAATTTATATTAATTCATTTAATTAATATTGTTTATCCTTTTAAAATATTAAAATAGATTATTAAATTTATTGATAATTTTATGTTAAAAGATAAACTTATATGAAGAGATTGAAATGATGAAATTCGATCAATATAAACAAGTACGGTATGAATCGACAAAAGAATTGAAATAATCAAATATAGAATTAATCTCATCATAGATCTACAAAAGAATTATAAAAATAATAAGACTATGGAAACGAAAACGAAATTAAAGGAAAAGTATAAATCGCATATGAATCCAAAGATATTTTTATTCTCATCACTGAAGGAATTTTTAGATTAACGAATCAGTCAAAGGGCTTATTTTTCCGTAGGTGTGAATATAATGACACTGAAATTTCAGTTCGATAAAAAGAGATAAGATAGGCATATGATTATCATCTCCTCTATCTATCTATCTATCTATATATATATATATTGAATTAATGAGTTCTACAACTAAATTATCTATTTTATTTATCTCCCGCTTTATAAACAATCTTATATATATATATATAAAGGGGGAATTAATGATTCTCTACCAAATTCATTGAGTATCTATAAACATCTTTATTATCTACCATTCAATCGGATGAACGATATAGTTTAATCTTTGAACCTGCAAAATTGATCTCGATTTTAAAATTTGACTCTAAAGTCTGTGACAAAATTTTAAAATTTGATTTTATTTTCATCGTAAAATTTGAAAATTAGGTCCTAATTAATTTAAATTTTTTTTTTGGCCCTAGGCAAGACCCCAATAGGTCTCTCTCAGGACTGACTCTGATCGTAAATGTATATATATATATGGCGATTTACCAAACAGCGCTCCTGAAGTTTGGAATTATCCAAAAAGTGTCTCATACTTTCATATTTACTAAATAGCGCACTTAATTCCCTTTTTATCCTTCAGAAATAACGCACTTAATTTCCGAACGTGGTGTTGGGAATTCAAATCCCAAAGACCACCGAATTAAAGACCATAGTGTAGTACAATTCCGAAGATCATCATCAGTAATAAATTTACAATCCCAAAGACCACCGCTGTGCTGGGATTTGAATTCTCAGCACTACGTTCGAAAATTAAGTGTGTTATTTCTGAAGAGTAAAAATGGAATTAAGTATGCTATTTGGTAAATATGAAAGTATGAAATATTTTTTTGAATAATTCCAAACTTCAAAAACGTTGTTTGTTAAATTACCGATACATATATATTCTTTCCCTCTTCGAGTAACATTCTAAAATATCAAGTATTGTACTGTTCCACACGTATTTATAGTTGTGCAGAATCGAAATTAAAGGCAGACGTAATTGATCGAGAATCTACGTGCCCCATTCATTGAGTACGAAAAAAGATATTTACTGTATCTAACTCCAACTTAACGAGGTAATTCTACAAATTTTCTACCAATATTAAGTCGGAGTCAACTGTTGACTCAAGTCAAGTCAAGTCAATTGTTCTCAGCGTCGACGACGACTCTTCCCACCGACCGTTGACCATATTTGCCCTCCGATCTCCATCACACGGTTCCTATCCGATAAGGTCGATCTATGGAGAACACACTGGGCCGCTGCTGAGCTGTAACTGCCGAGAACTGGCCCGACCTGTCTCGCTGGCCTCATCATCTTCTATTTAAACCTTGCCCTGCTCCCCGTTCCCTTCCACTTACATTCACGAGGATCAAGGCTTCAAACGAGGATGAGCAAGGTCATTACTCTAATAAATCAAGACGCTCAATTAGCTGGCTTCTATTGAGCTGACACTCGCCGTTCGATTTGCTTCTGCAGGGGAAGAGCAACGGCGGCGGGGACGCCGCGATGGTGGTGGTGCTGCAGGTGGCCATGCACTGCAATGACTGCGCCGAGAAGGTTGTCAAATCCCTCAAGGGCTTCAAAGGTTTGGTTAATTAATTAATCTTCGAAATGTATGATTCATTATATTGGCGTCTAATTATATTGCCGGTTTAAGTCTTTTAATTTGTAATTGCGGTGAGCTAATCAGGGGTGGCAGCGGTGAAGGCCGACCTGGAGAGCGGGCGGGTTACGGTGGCAGTGGCCGGGGAGGAGGTGAACCCGTGGAAGCTCCGGGATCGGGTGGCGGCCGAGATGGACAGAAAGGTGGAGCTCCTCTCCCCCGCTAAGAGTAAACCCGGACCCGATAAGAAGAAAACTAATGAGGTCTGTGATTTATATATATTTTTTGTTTTTCTCAATCATATTCCGAATAAATCATTAGTAATAAATATTATAATTTCGTTGATTAATTTGCTCAGGTGAAGGTGACGACGGTGGTGCTAAAAGTAGAGTTACATTGCCATTGCCAGGGATGCATCGACAAAATCCGCCAAACTAGACGAGCAATTAAAGGTTTTAAATAATTATCAGTATTTATTTAAATAATTACAATATAATGCATGCGTTTGGATTCTACATTATAAAAAAAATTAAAAAAAGTCACATCCTCAATATTTTTTTGGTAAAAAATAATATGAATTTGGTTATTTTAATTCATTGGATTAATACATGATGAATTAGGCGTGAAGAGAATGGAGGTGGACGCAGAGAGGAATCTGGTCACTGTTCAGGGAACCATGGACGGGAAGGCACTGCCGGCGGTCTTCAAGGAGAAGCTGAACCTGGAAGCGAAGGTGATGGAGCCAAAGAAGAAGAAGGAGGATGCCGACCGGGAAAAGGCGGGGGTGGAGAAGAAGAACATGGTGGTGCCGCCGCCGCCGCCGCCGCCGGAGGTTGGAACGATGAGTTACTATCAAGATCAGTATAGTTACCGCGACGGAGCGCAACAGCAAGATTATGCATTAATTATATTCATTGTTACGATTATAATTATTATGATTGCATCCCACATGTAATTATGATTATAATTAATAATTATTACCGTGCTACGATTCACAGCTGTAATCCAAAATAATTATTTTTCTTTCTCGGTTTGTTTCTTTAATTCCTCCTGTTGGTCCTGCGTCGCCAATCCAAATTCCAAAGTCAGACAATTTTGCTTTCCAGTCCTTATCCAAGAGAATGTTGGAAGTTTTGAAATCACGAAAAATAATCTGTCAATTGAAGTTTAAAAACAAAAACAAAAACAATTTAAAAGAGAAAATTTTTTCGCTTCATTGAAATTTTCAAAGAGAAAGAAAACTTAATTTATCAGTGGTTAATTTTGAAGCTAAAATTAATCACCGCCAAATCAAGGATGGAAAAAAAATGAGACATGTAATCTTTTCTCATTCACCGAATTACACACCATAATTAATGTGACTCTTCGTTTAAAAAAATTCATAGTATTAGCGTTTAGGTTAAGAAGGATAAAGCATTCGAGGCAATAAATAAATTAATTTTCTTTCTATTTATCTAAGTAAATAATATGAGAGATTGATTTTATGTACTTCTTCTTTGATTAAGATAAACAAATATAATAATAGGCTATGGATTATGAATCACTCCCACATGTAAACAGAGCATAATCTTACAGGCCAAGAAAGTGTTGTCCTAGATTGATTTAATAAATTATCCTCCTCGCTTCTATTAGACATTTATTCATACACAATGATACCTGGGTAAAACTAAAAACAAGATTAGATAAACAGGTTGGACCCACTACAAATGGTTACATTTCTTTTATATATCGGACGCCCCGCGTCTCGGCTCAGACTTCTCTTATACAGGACGTCCCGCGTCTCGGCTCGGACTTCTCTTATACCGGACGTCCCGCGTCTCGGCTTGGACTTCTCTCATATCAGGCGCCCCGCGTCTCGGCTCGGATTTCTCTCATATCAGGCACCCCGTGTCTAAGGGTAGAGTTGTTGCAGGCGAAAGAATCCATTTTATTATAAGCTAAGGAGATGGGCATTTCATCAAGTTGAAGGGGCAAATTCCCATCAAAAGGATAAGTCACTGACAAGGTTCAGAGGAATGTCTGTGACATTAATAGAGAATTGTCTCCTATCAACCGCGCGACGTGTATTTATTGCTGCTCACGCCTCAGGACAGATTTTGTTAGTAATATATGAAAGATGTCCTAAGACAATCGCCTTATGTATGAACCATTTATATGATAAATGAAGATTCACTATTTGAGTATACATGTTTTATGTATTTGATTGGATCTAAAACTCATTTACTGAATGTCCACGATACGATTCACAACATGAGAGAATTTATGATTGGATCACAACTAGTGAGTATCTCTACATGTGTAATTGTGATGTATCGGAATTATCCCTAGTCAATGAATTGATGGATTTGGACACCATCAATTCTGTCGAGACTAGCACGAGGTATACTCTTTGGTGTATCCAAGCAGCTGATTCTCACTAGCTGGAGACATTGTGATGTTCGGAGTTAATCGTGGATGCTAGTTATGGTAACTAGTTCATTGGAGTGATCAGTCGTAAGACTTCATATGATTCTCTGCATATATAGATATGTCAATGAAGTTCTTACTGTAGCTTAAGTGTGATGTTCCTTTGACTTGCGGTATTCAAGTCATCTTGATCATGGAGACTTATGCTTTGACATCTTAAGCAAGGATCTCTAAGGAGATGTGGACCCGGGATGATTGGGTATAAGTCGAAGTGATCGAAGGTGTTTGAATAGTCTATAAAGGATTCACCACTCCTTGCGAGGAGACGTATACCCATGGCCTCTCGTCGGATTGTTACTAAAGTCTTTGGCCAAGGCATTACATGTTTAGAGTAAGGTACTCTTCGATACATGTGCAGTAACTAGAATCCGTAGGACGAGGAAATGATATTTGGGCTAGGTGTGACGTAGTCAGCCTAGTGGGGACTGACACTATAGACCATGTCCTGAACCAAGTGGGTATAAGATGAGTGAAGGGAATGGAGCATGATTCATTCGAGCTGCTGAAGGGTTTCAGAAGTAGTTCTGGATCAACCGTTGATCTTTTCGGTTAATTGGGGATCATGATGTACTACTAGGTGCCACTCATGATCGTTCTATAATTAATGGTTAATTATAGACGGCCAACATAAACCGAGAACCTATTTGGTCACACGCACAACGAGTGTAATCCAAGGATTTAAAACGAGCTTGAGAATGGGATTCTCAGACCGAGAGAAACTATGTTTGGTTGGACCAAACGTGAAGCGAGCATGAAATCGTTTGACCGCAATGGAAGCGTGGATGGGCGTGTCTTATGAAGACATAATGGATGGACCAAAATGGTTTGGTTCTAATCCAATGGAGGAGAATAAACCAAAGGGTTTGGTTTATTTTAAACGAATGAACCAAAAGTTGGTTCGGTTCGTTTTAACTTAAAATAAATCATCATGGTTTGGTTTATTTTAATTTATCTTAATGGAGCGGGTTAACAGGTCTAATGGTTATGATCCAATAACCATTAAAAGAATTAGTTCTCTATAAATGAGGGCTTAAGGGATTGTTAAGCCCTAATAATCCAAAACCCTAGATTAAGTTGTCGCCCACCTCATCCCCTCTTTGAGTTGGCGCCAACCTCCATTGCCTCCCAACCCTTGTGCCGCCGTCCAAGTTGTTGCCGGCGTCCAAGCTTCGGCCGGTGATCCTCCGGCAACTCTCCGGTGTTCTCCTTTGGGTTTGGCATCAAGGTGAGCTTCATTCTACCTTTTTGGCCGGCCCTATTTCCTCCACCAAAGCTGTCCAATTTTCTGGACAGTTTGTTCTCTTCTCGTCGGAGCGTCGTTTGGACGACGGTTAGAGCTCCGACAGTGACTAACTTACCGGGGATTCGATCTCCGATAATCCTCTGAGGTGGAGGACGAAGGATTCGTCAATTGGTTGACGAATACCTCTCCGGAGAAGCGAGTTTTGAGGACTCGTCTTAGGATCCGAATTTGGATTCGGATCGTTATCATCTCTCGATCACGTCGTCTTCAACACGAGGCTAGTAACCCGTACGAAGACGAAGCTCGTGGCTTAGCGAAGTCATCCTAAGGATACTCGGCGTGGATACGGATTGAGACGATTCTAGCGAGGATCGTTCCGGTTGATGTCGTTCCCGCTACACGTCATACGAAAGGTATAACGTAGTTAAATTTCCTTTTATTGTAAATTTAAATTTACGGTTATGTCTACACTTGTTGTACTATGCATGCGTGTGTTGTGTGTGTTGTAATAAATATAGATTTATTATTTTTATTGCTTCCGCTGTGCTCATGTTTACGAAACGTGATCGAACACACACACGCCGCGGTGCCGGAAACCCAACAGTGGTATCAGAGCCCAGGTTGTGTTTCGACATAATCGTAAAAATGGTTTTGCGATAGTCATAATGTTATTTCTGGAAATTTTCTAATTTTGGAAATTAGAAGTATTTATGGAAATTTTTCAATTTTGGAAAGTCTAGAAGTATTTATGGAAATCTTCAACTTTTGGAAAGTTGGAAGTATTTTATGGAAATTGATATTTTCCATAAATAAAATATTTGATTAGATTTTGAAAATTTATTTCCTAATTTAATCTTGATTTGATTTGGGAAATCAAATCTTAAAATATTTTATTTCAATAAGTAGTTTTGAAGATTTAGGAAATTGGTTTCCTAAATTGATTTTTCTTAATCAAATATTTCCACAAATAAAATATGTGATTAGATTTGGAAATTTATTTCCTAATTTAATCATGATTTGATTTGGAGAATCAAATCTTAAACATATTTTATTTCCATAAATAGTTATAACATATAAGGAAATTATGTACATGACATAATTGTATGCCATGTAATTGCATTAGATGCATAACATTATGTCATGCGTGTCGTGACATGTAGATGTATGTTATGTATGACATGCCATGTAGATAATTGTTATTTGCATGCAAAGAGGATGAGACATAAAATCCTAACTCAATATTAAAGCCTACACCTTCCATTAATATGGTTAGAACCAGAGTTCTGTTTCAAATCATTGGAATAATTTAACTCTAATATGGTAAGAGTCAGAGGTCAATCATTAGTTTGGGTTGTTGGACTCACTCCAAGCCTGACTAATTGGTTGAATGCGCTCTAACCATATTAAAACTATTTCGCGATTAATGGGTCGGCTCTAACTTGGAGCATCGATTTGTTGGACTCACTCCAAGGTCAATGTGAAGAGAGGTGAAGTTGGGTGTTATGCATATGATGCATACTTGTTAATGTGTTAACAACCCAATGTATGTGTAAACATTCAATTAGTTGATAGCACATTGTGATAGTTACATATACATGATATATAATCGGTATACATGATACCCACCATCATAGCTAAGAATGACTTGTTGGACTCACTCCAAGGTTGTTCTTATCTATATTGGATATCAGCCTATTCGGAGATTGACCTACGATCTCCCGAATTGATTTCAAGGGTTTTTGAATTCGAAAAATGAATGAGATTTTGTAAATGTATGTGGATGCATTTTAAATCATCTTTCTCATATATGCTCGTTTTGTATTTCTAGGTTAATCGCTTGATCATGATGTCTTTGAATTTGCGCTCTATTTTGAATTCGAATAAATTGACTGGGCCGAACTGTCACGCCCCGAGGGAGTCTCCGTCAGGCGAAAATCCGACAACACCTCCCCTGTACGGGTGACAATACCAATTTTTATACAAGGCCTACATGACCACTATACATCGGTCAACACGACCAGAATCCATACAACACACGCAGATAATAATAAGGCCTCAGGCCAACAAATCTAGGTAAACAAAAGTCTACACTAACTAGACTTACCCTTTCTGCCATCTGGGCAGGAATACCCAACCAAACCAATCAAAATAAGATCCGACCAATGGTCCACAAGAACCCCAAAAATCCTCGAGTACATAAATCCATTTCCAAGCCTAAACATATCTTCTATACAAAATTCAAACCACAACTCAAACAACTAAGAAACTGTCACTACGAGGGGAGGGGGGGGGGAATATGGCAACTGGACTCTCCTGACAGCTTCATCCTGAAATAAAAAAATAAAACCACGGGGTAAGTTCAAAGAACTTAGCGGATACTAGTCGATATGAATAGTAAAAAATAGCTAACAATACTAATCATGCCAGTACAGTCTCATATATATGGTAAGCAAGAAATAAGTGCAAAGGACTGTACTCACCTGAGTCTCCTACCCTGATATAGGAGCATGTGCCCTACTATAAGAGATAAAGTCATCACCATATAAGAATATGAATCCTGTATGCATGACAATCATATGCAACATCCAAGGCATCAATAAAATGCATCAAACACAATACAAATGCAATCCATGCAAAAATACATGCCGTGCAAATGCCATGGTCACCCCTGACGCCAGTCAGCCGCCTCACACGCAATGGTGAAGCCGAGTGGGTAGGGCTATGACAACTGTGCACTCTGCCATCATTTGCTCTGAGTGGCCAGGAGTGGAGGATCTTTGTCGAGTACACCTATCCTCCCGCCCCAAGCAGTGGGGGAGCTAAGCTCTCATCTCCCGGTGTCATAGACGGAGGAGGATCCTCGCACCGCTAGCCTCGCTGCTACCCATGAGCGGTCGTGAACTGTGAACAGCTGCACACACCTCCCGATGTACCACTAACCCATGGTGGCGGTGTGCGGTCATGTCAGGTCATGCGGGCTCAACAATAATGGAACCCCGTCCAACCAGCATGCAAGATGGTGCATGATACTAAAGCATGTCAATCCTACTCAAAATACCTATCCGACTAATATGTACAATCAATATGTACATATCCATAATCCAAGTAAACTATGATCCAAATAAAAACAGGGAAGGTATAATCATAACCTATCATATGCTTGTATCAAGTAGGCACCAAAACATACTAGGCATATAAACATGAAAATTATTGCAAACTATCCTAACTAGCATATCAACTTGACTATATCTAAAAGATAAGTCAAAGTACCCGCCTGCTATAATGATCGTGAAAACAACGAAACCGTCACGACCGTGGACCTGCCTCATGACCGAAACCTGCATATAGCATAACTATAGTTAAGCACCAAAAAGCAATTCAACAATAAATCGAATACTTAATCGATTTCCTTTATAACCCAATAACCCAAATTAATTCCTAATCCTCCAAATATCATACCGATCAACCGATTAACACCAAAAATCAGCCCAAATCGACCACAACTCCGACTCAACCCTTTCATAGTCGTTCTTTCACGACTATCTCCAACCCTAACCGCACAACACCCTCCAATTAAAACCCTCACAGATTCACTACAAATAAGGGAAACCTAATATAAATATATATACCAAATATCTCTGACCGATCCTTTGTGGAGGCTAACCGGAGGATGGTCGTACCGGTAGAGAAGGGCACTGCGTGTGTGTGCGGTGAGAGGTCGATCGGTGGTATGTGGCGTGAGGAGAAACGAAGCGGCCGCAGGTGTATTGTCGGTGAGCAATGATGACGCAGACACACCCTCGGCGTCGGACGGCGCTGTGGGTGGCCGCGGCCTTCTCGTCGGCGGTGAAGAGCTCGTAGGAGCCTATCGACGACGGAGAGAGCACGCGCGAGAGGAGAGAGCGTCGGGCGGCGAAGGAAAAAGGGCTCGCCGGCGAAGACGAAACCACCGTGGAGAAGAGGTCAAGGCGGCGCATGGTGATCGCTAAAAGGAGACGAGGGCGCCGACTAAGAAATGCGAAGGGGTAAGCGGGGAAAAAGAAAGAAAATAGAAAAAGATAAAAACTTAGGGTTTCCGATTTAGGTTAATACCCCTTAAATAAAGCCTATCTATTTTATCCCCGTAAAAATCTCGTACATAGTCCGTTTAAATCCAGAAAAATTCCGGAAAAATTCCCTAAAAATCCCGAAAAATTTCAAGGATTATTTCCTTAATTATTTGTCCATTTAATTTAATATTTTAATATTTCAGTATTTAACATTCTCCCTCACTAATAAAAATTTGGTCCCCAAATTTCCTACTTAGATGTATAACGAGTAAGAAATACCACAAGTACTGATAATATACCTCCCGTACCTTAAGTAAACAAGTGGGGGTATTGAGCTCTGATCTTTTCCTCGAGCTCCCGAGTAGCCTCCTCGTCGGTGTGGTGACTCCACCCGACCTTGACAAGTCATACAATCTTGTTCCGCAACTGTCGTTCCTTGTAATCCAAAATCCGTACCGGAACCTCTGCGTAAGTAGCATCAGGTTGAATGGAACCTGACACATCTGATAGAATATGTGTAGAGTCTGGCGCATACTTCCTCAGCATGGACATATGAAATGCATCATGGATACCAGCCAAAGACGGTGGTAGCACTAGTCGATAAGTGACTGCTCCGATCCTCTCCAAAATCTCAAACGGATCAATGTACCTAGGAGCTAGCTTACCACGGAGTCTAAATCTCTTCACCCCTTTCATGGGTGAGACTCGCAAGAATACCTGATTACCAATAGAGAACTCCCGAGGTCTCCGTCTCCGATCTGCATAACTCTTCTGACGATCCTGCGCCTCTGCCATCCTACGTCTGATAGTACAGACCAACCCTGTCTCATACTGAGTTCTATGGGTCATAGCAACTGGTCCTCCCAGTTGCCCCCGAAATCCATAACACAGGACCTCAGCAAGTCCTCTAGTGTCTATGGAATGCAATACCCAAACGAAACTGTGTGCCTAAGGTCTGCTGCAGACTTTGTCAGAACCGGGACGTGAATCGGGGATATCTATCTGATATAATGCTCAAGGAACACCATGCAATCTGATGATATCCCGACAATATATAACTCTATTAAACAATCCAAAGAGTCGGTCTTCCGAATCGCTAAGAAGTGCGCAGATTTGGTTAGTCAGTTAACGACTACCCAAATCGCATCATGGCCTTGACGTGTCCTAGGCAAACTCACCACAAAATCCAGAATAATACACTTCCACTTCCATTCCGGAATCAGAATTTTCTGATGCATCTGTTCCTTAAACTGATGCAACTCCGAAAACTATTATCCTCCTCGGAGTCAGAGATGGTAGTCCATCTACCGTTCAAAATCCACTCCACCACACACTCTGTAAGTGCATGGGAGGCTATCGCGACCAAACTTCCTTGTTACAACCGTTCATGTTCCAGCTACTCTATAGTAGCTATCCCAAAAGCTAGCCAACTCCATGAGCATTCATGCTCCTCACCTCTACAAAACAACATAATCACTGCTAAGTCCACGTCATATATATGACTTATCTCGCAGTTCCTTTAACTGTCGTAAGCTTAGGATAAAAAGTCAACCATCGTCTGAGCCCTGAAACTAGTTTCACAAGCTTCAGACCAAATAAATTTCATCACCTTCCTGGTCCAACCAGTCAGCGATGTAGTACTGCTAGAGCATCCTATCCATATCTATCGTAATAATCATATCAATACCTGAAAAACCACCATCTACGATGATCGAGTGCGCAACTCCAACTACCACCCTCAACAGTGACCAAGTTACGCAATCCAACGACCACAACTGAGCCAATCGTGTCCAGAATACACGACTTCCTAAATCCCTGGACGACTAAGTCGTCAATAAGTCAAATAAGATAATCATAAGCTCATACAAATTCATACCAAGTATGAAATTGTCTTCGCTACACACCTGTATTCTCTTTACTCTAGGTTGATGATATAACGATCAACACAACTACAATGATAATTGTATGACACCATGTCACTACAATATCAACCCACCAGTCATAGATCAAACCTAGAGTATATACAGGTGTCCTATAGCTGATCTAAATAGATCCTCTACCCACAATGAAGGATATTCATTTCCTTCCACAACTACCGCATTCTATCATCGATAATCGATGCATAATCTCAAAGGTCCATCTCTCTTTTAACAAAGAGTTCCGGATCTTCTTTGGAAAATTCTGGGACAGATAAATATCCCACCCGACACCTCCTATAATAAGGTAAAACGATCTTTCATCGTCTTGACCAGAGTAAGTATACACGCCTTATCCATAACCAAACCACTAATAGCAGAGATTGATATTCTCTGAGGGTTTACTCCTTGACCTTCAAATGGGTGACTAGCAGGCCAAATCCCTAGCTTCCTAATTCGACATCAGTCGACACCTCTAAAGAATCCGTACTTCTGAAATCATCGTTAGGTTCCTCAAGGTCAATACGTTATCGACCTCGTCCCCGACCATGAGTAGGGACAATTTCACTAAGTCAATAGTTTTCCTAGCCACAAAAGTACCATAACTACTAAAGACAATACTTTTCCTATAGCTCAGAGATATCCTTCAACTTGCTTGGTCTCAAAACACGAGAACTCCCAAAAGTCTAAGGAAAATAAAATCCTCGAAACACAAAACCCGCAAACCAAAACCGCAAACCAATAAATTGTCACGTCCTGGGGGCATATCCGTCATCCAAATGACAAGGGAGCCCCTTAGTGACAATATCCAGAATCCATGGACCAAATCTGGTAAAAACCTCGAAATAATTATAGAAATATAAGTATTTCAATAACTGCATGCATGCACGACTAAACATATATCAATCAAAGTAAAATAGTTTTATGACCCCAAATCCAATTGCGACCAAAAATCCAAAGTGCATAAATAAAATGCAATACCAATAAAGTAAACAAAGCGGCATCCCGACGATGCAAGGAGACAAGCACGACAAGGAACTCTCTGAGCGACACCAAGGTAGGTCAACAGAACACGCCCTCCATCAGTTAACCTAGAGTATAAGTGAGGAGGGGTGAGTACAACCACTCTGTGGATGTATAGACAATAGTGCATAATCATAATGCACAATGGAAGTCACAGGGAACAAGCTAGAGTAACCCAACCCTCAGAGTACCCATATCAGTCTACAACTATCCTGATCAGCGGTATAACAAATATACTCGCAACATACACAACCACTGCAACAAGCAGTGCACATCCAGATACCACGACAAAGCCTCATGGCTCTCGCACAAAAAGGAAACTATCTATGAGCTACCGCGATCGTAACCCATGGGTCGACAATCAATAGCACGGTCTACGCGCAACTATATGCTACCACGAATGAGACTCGTGGATAGACAGGCAGTATATAAATATCTAGTTATTGACTGCAGGCATTAGCATACTATCACCAATAGGCCGCGTGAGCAGTCGATTATCCTAGGTTGTTAAGCCTAGGGTTATCCAATACATCCAGCATAGAATGTCTATCCAAATCGATAAGGATCATCGATCTACAATTAAACCCATTGAGGCGGTCAAGCGAGGGTTTCAACACCTCTAATACAAAATGTTTACCAAAGTCGGTCAAGATCATCGACTTATAAATAAATAAGTCGAGATGGTTAAATCTAGTGTTCCAACCCTTCTAACATGATCGGTTATCAAGGTCGAGCAAAATCATAAATCCACTAATAATCACGTCGAGACGATTAATCATAGGGTTTCGTCCCAACTAACAGGAATCGTCTATCCAGGCCAATAAGGACCACAAATCTACTATCAAGCCCTTCAAGAGGATTAAGCCTAAATTATACCGTCCTACCAATTCAATCATGCATGCTCCAACATGCTACCACGAACAGATCTCGTGGGTACTTAACCTGTAAAGTAGCTATCTTGCTACAGACATCATGCAAATCCGATTATCACCAACTCCGAACGAATAATGCAAGAATATATCTTACAGTAGGTCATCTCAACCATGCATGAGAGACCACATGTATACAAAGCACCTACCTATAGAGAGACTCTACTGCAGACTCTCTCTCTCAACCAAGAATGGGAGATATAGTAAGGATTAATCGCATCCTAATCATTCGACCTCCGATCACCATATCACTGGAACAGTAAATGGGTAATCACATACCAATATGCACATCCGGTTATTACGCCTAGGGTTCCAACACCTAGGGTTCCACTAATGTTTCATTCCTGAGATCCGCTCCTACAGAATAACCTCATCTAAGTTATTCTACCTCTACCAGTCTTAATTATGGTATCCACCACAAAACACATAACCATATAAACATATCACAAGCTGTCTAATAAACGACAGCATAGTCCTACTAATGGGAATCAATGGCTGAAATTAATTAGGGTATAACTAAAGGGTCATGCCAGATCAAAATCAAGGCAATACTAAATATAACATCAGATGCTTATATATACTCTAAACTACATAAGCTGTAATCATGTCATCATGCCTTCTACGAATTTACCCATCTTATTCATATTATTCAACTAGTTCAATCCTAATACTAGTCAAATCCTAAGAAGTAAACATCTACTAATAATATCTTATCATTTTTTATCACAATGATAACAAGCTGCCTATAGCAGTAATAGCAATTTATAACCAAATGCTATCTATAAACCAGCAACCTAAAAATCTAACAGTCCAACAGATATTAGGTTAAAACAATACTAGATAAAACATGATATCACCGCATAACCAATATAAATATATACTAAATCTAGAAAATTTTCTAGAATGTATTTACCTGTTAGCTGTCTGGAGATGTCCTGTCGTCGCCAAATCCCCCATATTGACCTCGTTAATAATACCTCGAATTTCCGAAACATAAAAATCGTCGGAAATCCGTATAACTCCGAAAATACCCAGTTAACCTGCCAAACATGGCAAACTCCATAAACCCAAAGACCCTAAGGAACTCGGAAACCTACGCTCTGATACCAAATAAATTGTCACGCCCCGAGGGAGTCTCCGTCGTAAAATCCGACAAAGACTCTCTCTGCAGTGACAATACCAATTTTTATACAAGGCCTACATGACCACTATACATCGGTCAACACGACCAGAATCCATACAACACACGCAGATAATAATAAGGCCTCAGGCCAACAAATCTAGGTAAACAAAAGTCTACACTAACTAGACTTACCCTTTCTGCCATCTGGACAGGAATACCCAACCAAACCAATCAAAATAAGATCCGACCAATGGTCCACAAGAACCCCAAAAATCCTCGAGTACATAAATCCATTTCCAAGCCTAAACATATCTTCTATACAAAATTCAAACCACAACTCAAACCATCACTCACGAGGGGGAATATGGCAAGCTGGACTCTCCCGGCGACTTCATCACGAAATAAAAAAATAAAACCACGGGGTAAGTTCAAAGAACTTAGCGGATACTAGTCGATATGAATAGTAAAAAATAGCTAACAATACTAATCATGCATCTGATTCATATATATGGTAGCAAGAAATAAGTCTGAAAGGGTTTGTACTCACAGTCTCTCCGATATAGGAGCATGTGCCCTACTATAAGAGATAAAGTCATCACCATATAAGAATATGAATCCTGTATGCATGACAATCATATGCAACATCCAAGGCATCAATAAAATGCATCAAACACAATACAAATGCAATCCATGCAAAAATACATCTTGCGTCTGAATGCCATAGTCACCCACAGCGCCTTGATCGTAGCCTCATACGCAATGGTGAAGCCGAGTGGGTAGGGCTATGACAACTGTGCACTCTGCCATCACTTTGCTCTGAGTGGCCAGAGTGGACGAGGATCTTTGTCGAGTACACCTATCCTCCCCCCAAACAGCAGTGGGAGCTAAGCTCTCATCTCCGGTGTCATGGAGCCGGAGGAGGATCCTGCCTTCTACCACGCCGCCTCGTCGCTACCCATGAGCGGTCGTGAGAGCTGACCGCACACACCATGTACCACTAACCCATGAGTGGCAGTGTGTGCAGGTCATGTAACTGGCTGCGGGCTCAACAATAATGGAACCCCGTCCAGCCAGCATGCAAGATGGTGCATGATACTAAAGCATGTCAATCCTACTCAAAATACCTATCCGACTAATATGTACAATCAATATGTACATATCCATAATCCAAGTAAACTATGATCCAAATAAAAACAGGGAAGGTATAATCATAACCTATCATATGCATGTATCAAGTAGGCACCAAAACATACTAGGCATATAAACATGAAAATTATTGCAAACTATCCTAACTAGCATATCAACTTGACTATATCTAAAAGATAAGTCAAAGTACCCGCCTGCTATAATGATCGTGAAAACAACGAAACCGTCACGACCGTGGACCTGCCTCATGACCGAAACCTGCATATAGCATAACTATAGTTAAGCACCAAAAAGCAATTCAACAATAAATCGAATACTTAATCGATTTCCTTTATAACCCAATAACCCAATAACCCAAATTAATTCCTAATCCTCCAAATATCATACCGATCAACCGATTAACACCAAAAATCAGCCCAAATCGACCACAACTCCGACTCAACCCTTTCACAGTCGTTCTTTCACGACTATCTCCAACCCTAACCGCACAACACCCTCCAATTAAAACCCTCACAGATTCACTACAAATAAGGGAAACCTAATATAAATATATATACCTGAAATTAAAAGTTTCCCCTTGGCTGTATCTCCTCGGTGCGGACCGATCCCGGCTGTGGAGGCTGGCCGGAGGATGGTCGGCGCTGGCAGAGAAGGGCACACTGTGTGTGCAGGTGAGAGGCTGATCGGCTGTGGCGAAGCGTGAGGAGAAACGAAGGCGACCGCAGGCGAGCGCTGTCGGTGAACAGCGACGACGACACACCCTCGGCGTCGGACGGCGCTGTGGGTGGCCGCGGCCTTCTCGTCGGCGGTGAAGAGCTCGTAGGAGCCTATCGACGACGGAGAGAGCACGCGCGAGAGGAGAGAGCGTCGGGCGACGAAGGAAAAAGGGCTCGCCGGCGAAGACGAAACCACCGTGGAGAAGAGGCTGGCGTCGGGCGCGGCGGTGCTCGCGAAAGGAGATGAGGGCGCCGACGGAAGAAACTGCCGAAGGGGTAAGCGGCGCGGCGGGGAAAAAGAAAGAAAATAGAAAAAGATAAAAACTTAGGGTTTCCGATTTAGGTTAATACCCCTTAAATAAAGCCTATCTATTTTATCCCCGTAAAAATCTCGTACAGAGTCCGTTTAAATCCAGAAAAATTCCGGAAAAATTCCTAAAATTCCCTAAAAATCCCGAAAAATTTCAAGGATTATTTCCTTAATTATTTGGACATTTAATTTAATATTTTAATATTTCGGTATTTAAAATGAACTTCTTGGACTGGCTTAGAAACTTGAGAATTGTTCTCAAGGTAGAAAAGCTTGAGTATGTCCTCGAAGCGTCTCTTCTCGCCCGTCCTAGTGATGATGCAATACCGGACCAATTGTTGGCTCATCAAAAACATGTGAGTGATTCTGAGCAAGTGAGTTACATCATGCTAGGGGCGATGGTACCCGAGCTGCGAAAGCAGCATGAGCATATGGATGCTCATACCATAGTCCTTCATCTTTATGAGTTGTTTGATGAGCAAGTGAGATTCAAAAGGTTCGAAGTCTCCAAGCTCCTCTTCACCTCTGAGATGCAAGAAGGTTCATCTGTGGTACTGCTCAACATGCTGAAGACTGTGGAGCCTTCTGAGAAACATGAGCAGGGGACGGTGCTGTTAGTTGATTCCTCGAAGAAAGGTTCTAAGAGGAAGTCAAAGGAACAGCAGAAGGGAAAGAAGAGAAGGGCTAAGAAGGTAGAACTAGCACAAAAGGAAACTTGCCATTATTATGGCAAGGAGAGCCATTGGCGAAGAAAGTGCAAGATTTATCTTAAGTCTGTGAAGAAGAATAAGGCATCGGATGCCCCATCTTCTTCAGATATCTTCGTTATTGATTGTCATTCTATTTTCTCAGACACTTGGGTATTGGATACTGGGTGTGGCTCACATATATGTAAAGACATACATGAGCTAAGAAATAGAAGAAGACTCGTCAAGGGAGAGTCAAATTTACGTGTTGGGAATGGAGCAAAGGTTGCTGCACTCGCCATCGGAATGTATTTGTTGAGACTCCCTACAGGACTTGTCTTAGAACTGGACAATTGCTTTTATATTCCTTCGTTGATAAAGAACATCATTTCTATTTCTTGTTTAAATAGAAATGGGTACCATTTGAGTTTTAGGATCATTTGTTGTTAGATATCTTTGAATGGGGTTCTTTATTGGAGTGAAACTTTAAGCTATGGTGTTTATACGTTGGGCGTATCGGTGACATTTTCAATATCGAAGCGAGCAACAAGCGTGCTCGAAAGGATAATCAATTAGACTCCTATATGTGGCATTGTCGTCTTGGCCATGTAAGCAAGAAACGCATGTCCGAATTACACCGATGTGGAATTCTGGAATCGTTTGGATTGGATTCATACGATACATGCGAATCATGCTTAAAAGGCAAGATGACTAAGTTACCTTTTACGGGAAAAGGTGAACGAGTGGGAGAGTTACTAGGTCTAATACATACTGATGTATGTGGACCTATGTCAACTCAAGCATTAGGAGGCTATAACTACTTCATCACCTTCACCGATGATCACTCACGGTTTGGGTATGTGTTCTTGATGAAACACAAGTCTGAAGCCTTTGAAAGGTTCAAAGAATTCAGAAATGAAGTAGAGAAACAACTTGGCAAGAGTATTAAAATACTTCGATCGGATCGAGGTGGTGAATACTTGAGTCAAGAGTTTCTTGATTATCTAAGAGACAATGACATATTGTCTCAATGGACTCCGCCCTATACACCACAGCATAATGGTGTATCTGAGAGGCGTAACCGGACCTTGTTGGACATGGTCAGGTCATTGATGAATCATGCGACTCTTCCCAAGTCCTTTTGGGGTTATGCACTTGAACATTTGTTTACTTGTTAAGCGAGTCCTACCAAGGTAGTCTCTACTACTCCATGAGATATGGGCTAGTAAGAAACCTCATTTATCTTACTTGAAGATATGGGGTTGTCCTGCTTATGTGAAGCGGACTGTGTCAGACAAATTGGATGCTAAGTCTGATAAATGTCTATTTATTGGATACCCTAAGGAAACAAGGGGTTACCAATTCTATCATCCTTGGAACAAAAGGTGTTTGTTTCAAGGCATGCTGTGTTTCTAGAGAAAGAGTTTCTCTTGCAAGAAAACAGTGGGAGTGTCGTCGAGCTTGAGGAGGCTCGAGAGACTCAAATAGACATTAATGAGATACCTGGTGAAGCACAACAGCCGACAACTCATAGTGATGAGCCATCGGCTGGACCTATTGCAACACCACATCTTCATAGATCTGGTAGAACACGCAATATTCCCGAGAGATATGGATTTCTCGTAAGTGAATCGAACGACGTGTTACTCATTGATGATGAGGAGCCTACCAATTATGAAGAAGTGCTGACAAGTTCAGAAAGGGATAAGTGGTTTGATGTCATGAAGTTGGAAATGGATTCCATGTATGAAAACCAAGTTTGGAACTTGGTTGACCCACCTGAAGGCATTAAGCCTATAGGGTGCAAGTGGGTTTTCAAGAAGAAAACCGACATGGATGGTAATGTGATTACCTATAAGGCTAGATTGGTGACGAAAGGATATCGTCAAAAGCAAGGTGTTGATTATGACGAAACCTATTCGCCTGTAGCTATGCTTAAATCCATTCGGATGCTCCTGGCCATAGCGGCTCATTATGATTATGAGATATGACAGATGGATGTGAAAACAACTTTCCTTAATGGAAACCTCCTCGAGGACGTGTATATGATACAGCCTGAGGGTTTTACATCGGTTGATAAAACCAAGGTATGCAAATTGTGACGATCCATTTATGGATTGAAGCAAGCATCCAGGAGCTGGAATATCCGTTTTGATGAGACAATCAAAAAGTTTGATTTCTCATAAAATTCAGACGAACCTTGTGTGTACAAGAAGGTTAGTGGGAGTGCAGTCGTGTTCCTAGTATTGTATGTCGATGACATATTACTTATAGGAAACGATGTTTCAATCTTACAGTCAGTTAAGGTTTGGTTATCCAAGACATTCTCCATGAAAGACCTGGGAGAAGCAACTTACATCCTTGGGATTAAGATCTATAGAGATAGATCGAAACGGTTGCTTGGTCTTTCGCAGTCTACATAATAGACCGAGTGCTAAAGAGGTTTAGCATGTCGGAATCCAAGAAAGGTTTCATACCCATCAAACATGGGGTACACCTTTCGAAGTCTATGCATCCGCGCACAGAAGACGAGAGGATTTGCATGAGTAAGATTCCCTATGCATCTGCAATAGGATCTATCATGTATGCTATGTTATGTACAAGGCTCGATGTATCGTATGCTCTGAGTGTCACGAGCAGATACCAGTCTGATCCAGGAATGGATCATTGGGTGGCTGTTAAGATGATCCTTAAGTACTTAAGAAGAACTAAGGATGTGTTCCTAATATATGAAGAAGGGGACATGGTGATACGCGGGTATACGGATGTCAGCTTCCAGACAGACAAGGATGATTCCAGGTCTCAGTCTGGATACGTGTTCACCTTGAATGGGGGCGCAGTGAGTTGGAAAAGTTCCAAGCAAGACACTATAGCGGATTCTACCACTGAGGCAGAATACATTGCAGCTTCGGAAGCAGCAAAGGAAGCGGTTTGGATCAAGAAGTTCGTTTATGAACTTGGTGTGATTCCGACCATTGTTGAAGCAATACCGGTCTACTGCGACAACAATGGAGCAATTGCACAGGCGAAAGAGCCAAGGTCTCATCAACGATCCAAACATGTGCTTCGCCGCTATCATCTTATCAGAGAGATCATCAGTAGGAACGAAATACAAATCCAGAAAATTCCCACTGAAAGGAACTTAGCAGATCCTTTGACTAAGGCATTACCTCAAAGTAAGTTTGAGGGTCATGTTAGAGCTTATGGTATTGGATACCGTAGCGATTGACATTAGGCCAAGTGGGAGTCTGTTAGTAATATATGAGAGATGTCCTAAGACAATCGCCTTATGTATGAACCATTTATATGATAAATGAAGATTCACTATTTGAGTATACATGTTTTATGTATTTGATTGGATCTTAAACTCATTTACTGAATGTCCACGATACGATTCACAGCATGAGAGAATTTGTGATTGGATCACAACTAGTGAGTATCTCTACATGTGTAATTGTGATGTATCGGAATTATCCCTAGTCAATGAATTGATGGATTTGGACACCATCAATTCTGTCGAGACTAGCACGAGGTATACTCCTTGGTGTATCCAAGCAGCTGATTCTCACTGGCTGGAGACATTGTGATGTTCGGAGTTAATCGTGGATGCTAGTTATGGTAACTAGTTCATTGGAGTGACCAGCCGTAAGACTTCATATGGTTCTCTGCATATATAGATATGTCAATGAAGTTCTTACTGTAGCTTAAGTGCGATGTTCCTTTGACTTGCGGTATTCAAGTCATCTTGATCATGGAGACTTATGCTTTGACATCTTAAGCAAGGATCTCTAAGGAGATGTGGACCCGGGATGATTGGATATAAGTCGAAGTGATCGAAGGTGTTTGAATAGCCTATAAAGGATTCACCACTCCTTGCGAGGAGACGTATACCTATGGCCTCTCGTCGGATTGTTACTAAAGTCTTTGGCCAAAGCATTACATGTTTAGAGTAAGGTACTCTTCGATACATGTGCAGTAACTAGAATCCGTAGGACGAGGAAATGATACTTGGGCTAGGTGTGACGTAGTCAGCCTAGTGGGGACTGACACTATAGACCATGTCCTGAACCAAGTGGGTATAAGATGAGTGAAGGGAATGGGGCACAATTCATTCGAGCTGCTGAAGGGTTTTAGAAGTAGTTCTGGATCAACCGTTGATCTTTTCGGTTAATTGAGGATCATGATGTACTACTAGGTGCCACTCATGATCGTTCTATAATTAATGGTTAATTATAGACGGCCAACATAAATCGAGAACCTATTTGGTCACACGCACAACGAGTGTAATCCGAAGGATTTAAAACGAGCTTGAGAATGAGATTCTCAGACCGAGAGAAACTAGGTTTGGTTGGACCAAACGTAGAGCGACCATGAAATCGTTTCAGTCGCAATGGAAGCGTGGATGGGCCGTGTCTTATGAAGACATAATGGATGGACCAAAATGGTTTGGTTCTAATCCAATGGAGGAGAATAAACCAAAGAGTTTGGTTTATTTTAAACGAATGAACCAAAAGTTGGTTCGGTTCGTTTTAACTTAAAATAAACCATCATGGTTTGACTTATTTTAACTTATCTTAATGGAGCGGGTTAACGGGCCTAATGGTTATGATCCAATAACCATTAAGAGAATTAGTTCTCTATAAAAGAGGGCTTAAGCTTTGTTAAGCCCTAATAATCCAAAACCCTAGATTAAGTTGTCGCCCACCTCATCCCCTCTTTGAGTTGGCGCCAACCTCCATTGCCGCCCAGCCCTTGTACCGCCGTCCAAGTTGTTGTCGGCGTCCAAGCTTCGGCCGGTGATCCTCCGGCAACTCTCCGGTGTTCTCCTTTGGGTTTGGCATCAAGGTGAGCTTCATCCTACCTTTTTGGCCGACCCTATTTCCTCCACCAAAGCTGTCCAGTTTTCTGGACAGCTTGTTCTCTTCTCATCGGAGCGTCGTTTGGACGACGATTAGAGCTCCGACAGCGGCTAACTTACCGGGGATTCGATCTCCGGTAATCCTCTGAGGTGGAGGACGAAGGATTCGTCAATCGGTTGACGAATACCTCTCCGGAGAAGCGAGTTTTGAGGACTCATCTTAGGATCCGAATTTGGATTCGGATCGTGATCATCTCTCGATCACGTCGTCTTCAACACGAGGCTAGTAACCCGTACGAAGACGAAGCTCGTGGCTTAGCGAAGTCATCCTAAGGATACTCGGCGTGGATACGGATTGAGACGATTCTAGCGAGGATCGTTCCGGTTGATGCCGTTCCCGCTACACGTCATACGAAAGGTATAACGTAGTTAAATTTCCTTTTATTGCAAATTTAAATTTACGGTTATGTCTACACTTGTTGTACTATGCATGCGTGTGTTGTGTGTGTTGTAATAAATGTAGATTTATTATTTTTATTGCTTCCACTGTGCTCATGTTTACGAAACGTGATCGAACACACACACGCCGCGGTGCCGGAAACCCAACAGATTTCCCTGCCAAAATCTCAGGAGATTAGCCGCAACATTAATTGAGACTTGTTTCCTATCAACCGCACGACGTATATTAATTACAGCCCATGCGCTGGATGCAGTCCATGTAACAATGATCATAATGTACGGTCCACTAGGCTACGTCACTTCTGTTGGCAGAGTTCCTCGGGAATAGAGATTCCTTTCTATATATATGACCTTCCTTGGGAAGGGGAGGTAAGTTTTTTTGGAACATCGAAACTAGCTTCTCTCAATTTCTTCTTCTTTTCCAACTAAGTTCTTGTCTTGAGCGTCGGAGGGGCTTTTGCCGAGATCTAGCTCTCTCGGCGCCCTTGACGGGTTGCTACTGTACAGGTTCACCATTCGGCTCGGCCTACATCACTCTGCTCGGCCACCTAGCAGCGCCGATTTCCTATTACCGTCAAAGCGATTGCGTGCTGCATCTCTCCTCGCCAAAGCGTCGGCATTTACCGGTTTTACTGCCTGGATACCTCGCTATCACAGTCTCGACGGGCATCACACAAGAAGCGTTGTATTCCCCCATTCATCATCCTCATCACAAAATAACTCACAAAGTTTGACAAAATTCGGATGTTCAAGCACCCCAAGAATATTAGTGAGTATTTTGTTCGTAGAAATTTTTTTATTTTTTATTTTAATTTTCTGTGAAAAAGAAAAAATACAGGAAATAATATTTGATTGATATTTTTTATTTTTATTTTCCAAAAAATAAAGAAGCATTTTTTAGAAAATTAGAAAACATAAAAAAATTATTTTTTTTATTTTCATTTTCGTTTTTCAAAAAATGAAGGAACATTTTCTAAAAAATTAAAAAACACACAAAAATCATTTTTTATTTTTTAAAAAATGAAAATAAAAATTTTTACGAACCAGATGCTCCCTTAACTTCTCTCAAGCATTCTTTGTGCCCCTACAAATAGTAGACAGTGCATCAAATATGTCTCTGAAAACAACTATATATCTAACACAGATATAGAATCCTACTCAAAGACATGGAAATGTCCTATAACTTTCTTTAACTTGATTAGTATCCCTCATGCAAGCAGTATGAGATCGAAGATTGTTTGTTTATTCAATGTAAGATGAATTTGGAAACGTAGAAGAACACAGCCACAATTCTAGCAAGATATGTACAAAAGGAAAAAGAAAAAAGACAGTCATAAAATTTTAATTTTAACGTAAATTATTTCAGTAAATCACAAATTCATAAATTTGTTCATCTTTAAAATAATACCCATTCATCTATGTAATGTCGAACAGTCAAAAGACAGAAGATTTTTATTTAATTTTTTCACTCGTCAAATGAAATTATGTTATATTTAATAGTACGGAAAATTTCATGCTAAAATAAAAAATATTAATAGGAATATAAAATTATTTTAATAATTTCATTAAAACATTTTACTAAATAGATTAAATTAATCTAGTAATCACGTTGAAATGTATCATTTTTAACATTGTAAATGGTAAATTATTTTTTCAGTTTGTGATCAATGAAGAAATTTAATTGAGAATCTAAGATTTTTAAATACCTAAAACACAAATTCTATTTTTAAAATAGCTAAATCACATATGAATTTCTCAAAACATCCTTCCAACTCTTTATAACGCAACAGTAAAATTGTTGTCTTTTGATAAAAAATCACAGATTCGAATCTTAAAAATAACTTTTTGTAAAAAATAAAATAAAATTATGTACAGTGAATCTTTCTTCAAAATTTCTTATGATGAAAATTTTATGCATGACACTGCTTTATCCTTCCAACTCTCTGTGTGTCGGTTGACGGTCACCCAAATTGGTGACCAAAGAGGCCACAAATTACAGTCGTACCGATTGTAAAATTATGGTCAAGTGGTACGAAGGCATATTTTTAAAATTAATGGACTTTATTTAAGATTGACATATATAACCGCTACAAATTAGAACAGGTTCAGGAAAGTTGTGGCAATTTTGCATGAAGATGCTAAATCTTTATTCTCTTATGGTGTAAAATGTTAGAATTTGTCAATTTAACGGTCTCTATCAGTTCGTCTCCGAACTATCATAAAGAGATAAATTATGATAAATTTTTGATTATTAAAACTAATAACTAGCGCATAGAAGAATATGTATGTCTCTAACAAATCATTGCCATAGACCGCTGCCCCATGTAGACATGTACGATGGCGGACGCCGCGGGAGGTGCATGCCTGGTTCTCTGGATCGCCCTTCCCCTCTTAACAAATCTTTAGCAACGGTGTCCCAGCCATGGATATGAAATTATGTAGATAACACGCTTAATTAGTGAATGACATGGTCATGAGCTTTGGGCCATTGTCGGGCATTCCCATCCCTGCGGCAAGCTCAGCATCCAGTTGAGTGTGAGGGGCAGGTCCCATATATCATTTCCTTCACCCTGGAGGAGGCCGATTCACATGAAACAAATCAGAGAGAAGGAATTTCAACATCAAAACGCACAGCAAGTCCAACAATGGAAGTCAGACAATTACTGATTCATTTTTTGTCAAGTTCAAGAAGCTACAGAAAATAGTGAGCCTACGATTTTGGTTGCTACGACCATAATGAATAGTTTTGATCTTCGCACTGAAGTCTCCTGATAGTAGTTGGAATCAAGACATTTTATCAAGCTTAGTTTGTAAAATATCTCGGTGTCAGTCGAGTTAAAAGTTAAGCTCGTGCTAATCAATATCATAATCCAAAAAAATAAATACTAATTAGACAGCGTATTCAAGATTTTGAAATGTGATGTCATTGGGGGCAACGGGTAAAATGGGGTGTAACTTCAAATTTAAGCACTCAACCACACAACCTCTATGTGTGAAGATTTAGTTGGCATTAATTTCAAATTTGAGTTATTTGTTGTCATACCGAGTCCAAGTGTGCTATTTTAACAACCACTGATCAGCACACAATTATGAGGTCGGCCACACTGCTTGAGCACTCAACCACACAACCTCTATGTGTCTAGCATCTAAAGTGTTCAGCATCTCAGCCTAAGTACTTTACATCGTCGAGTACAACTTCTTTTTCAAAGTATTTAAAATTTGAATCGAATTTTAAAAAAATACATTGATGAATTAATTTTTAAATTTTTTATATTATTTTTTTTTTGAACTTTTTTAGAGAGGGATTAGAACTATTTTAAAAATGAGTCCGAGACGATCACTTCTCTGTCTTACATCAGGTACGGCTCTAAGCCCAAGCACATAGAGTAGAGTCGACTTCTATGCCAAGCACCTAGAGTATTCGACCAAGCCAAAGCCTCGCCAGTCGAGTTTCTCACGACTTTGCCATGTTGCACTCGGTCGACCTGCGGACTCGGCGCTTGATGAATCCTACTCGATATATATATAGTGCCGATTCTCAATCGGGAGCACCGAGTCTCTTACTGGAATCACTCGATTTCGAGGTCTCCTATATTAATTGTTCATCGTCTTCTTTACAAAGAACTCGAGAACAATTGAACACCAACATAAAAATTAATTCATGCAAAATATTAATCTAACAAAAGGCTCAGATATCACCGTTGAATTTCGAAATTGCATGAATTATTCTGAAACTAAAATTTATAAACACTTGCGCTGAATTCGACGATTCTGAAACTTTCGATGAAATCAAATATTTGCGTCTGAAGATCGATTATAATACAAAATCGAAAAGTACCTTTTTATTCACAAATCAAATTCCGATCGCTAGGATGTTTCTCGTGCAAAATTCAGTCTTTTTTTTTTTTTCCCCTCTCCGTTCTTATCACTTGGACGAACCTATTTCTGAGACCTTTTGTCTCCTCCTCGTTATCTTAATATAAGAATGGCATTATGTGTGCAACGTGTGTGCAGTCGTTATTGTATGTAGCAGTGACTGCACACGCAACGCACAGTGATGCTAAGGCGGAGGAAGGTGCTGAGCCAGAGGTGGGCGGCACGAGGCGGGTCCCCCAGTCGTCGGCAGTGATGTAAACGCCAACTGCTCACACTAAACTGCGACTAGATAGGTCGTAAAAATGCTGACCCGTGTCATAATCAGACTGCTTAACAATTATGCCCACCATAATATAAAACCATACAAAACACCAGAAACCATGTGTGCCCACAGAGTCGATAACAATAAAACCTTGATTATTTCTCGTAGACTGCTTAATTAACAACTTTAATATTGTAGTTGTCGTACGTTTTCGTGCGCTTTTTTGTTTTTTTTTTCATAGACTCCAAGTATTGTTTCCTCATTTTCTCGTAGAAGCAGTGCTATCAATTTATCGCTCACCTCAATTGACATAGTTGACAGTCGAAATTGTAGTGCTCTAGTATTGATTTTCAAATGCAAATAGCGACAGCACTTTGGAATAGCAGTTGAATCTCCAGGAACCTTCGTGTGCAAGCACGGTTCGTCGAGCGGACACGAAACGTCCGGAACGGGTGTTTCGAACGTCTTATGTCACATTAGATTTCTGACTAAGAATGTTTTACAGTGAAGATACTGACCGAAGAAGACGACGAATTGACGAAGACTACGTAAAAAAAGGAAGAGACGGTGTGACGAACAGAATCGGAGACGCTTCGGAATAAAAACTGTCGCTACTGTGATGCAAGCGTAGACTCTCTTGAAACGTGATTTCTGATAATTCTGTGTATCTTTGAAAATTCTATGATAGGGCGGTGCGATGCCTTTAATTACTTGGAGGAATTCAGCGGTCAATACGTGGAAACTGAATCCATGGAGTGAATTCTCTTCTTGGATGGTAGTAGTTGTCATTGTTGACAATTACGAGCGCTTTGTTGAATAATTGCAATGAGTTTCTTTAATTCTTCATCTCTATCCGCCATCTTATTTTGTCGAGTAGTCTTCGACCTATTCTGAGCACTAAGAGAATTTAAGTCTCTTTCGAGTTGGTGCGTGGGTGTTGGCCACAATAAAAATTTTGAGAGTTCAAAAATTTATTTTTAGGGCTCAATTTATAATAATAATAATAAAAAAAGATTGAGGCATACTTTAATTATAGTTTGGCCTTTAAACTGTTAGAATAATTTGATTGTAGAAACAAATAAATATTTTTCTATATGATTTGTTTCATACATAGATAAGATATTTATAAATATATTACAAGACTAAATCAATTGACATATTCAAATAAATATTCTAGATAAAAAACTCTATCTTATCTACTTTGACCAAGCCTATATGATTAATTCTAATTTGGCAAAGTCTATTTAATTAATTCTCTTTTATCCCCTGCAAATTCAACGAGAGATCTTTCACGTTGAGTTTGATTGTCAACTTATTGAAACGATGTCTGGATAATGACTTGGTAAATATATCCGCAATTTGATCTTCTGTAGAAATATATGAGACAGATAATTGCTTGGTTGCAACTCGCTCTCGAACAAAATGAAAATCAATTTCCACGTGTTTTGTACGAGCATGAAAGATTGGATTCGCTGTAAGATATGTTGCTCCAATATTGTCACACCAAATTTTCGGTATGTTATTTGACACGATGTAATTCAGAAAGAAGAGATTGAAGCCAAATAATTTCAGATATTGCATTGGCTATAACTTTATATTCAAATTTCAGACTTGAGCGAGAAATCAGAGGTTGCTTTTTCGAATTCCATGAGATAAGATTTCGTCCAAGAAATATTGCATATCCACTGGTAGAGCGCCTATCTTCAGGAGAACTTGCCCAATCCGCATCACTATAAGCATGTAAATCTCGCGATGAATGACGATATAGTAGAAGACCGTGTAATATAGTGCCTTTGAGATAACGCAGAATTCTTTTCACACATTCCCAATTTTGTTCAGTGGGACTATGCATAAACTGACAAGCACGATTTACAGCAAACGTAATATCAGGTCGTGTAATAGTAACATACTGTAAGACTCCAACAATACTTCGATAAATCTGAGGATCAGACATAGCAGGTGAGGATGATGGTACAATATTGTGATTTATAGCAATTTGTGTAGAAATCGGACGTGCTCCATCCATCTTAGCTCTTTGAAGAAGTCCAACAATGTATTTACTTTGAGAGAGAAGACATCCTTCATCATGTGGAATAAGTTCAATACCAAGAAAAAAACGAGCATTGCCCAAATCTCGAATAGGAAATTCTTGATTGAGAAGATTTAATAAAGTTGTGATTCCCTTTTGATCATTCCCAGTTATTAAAATATCATCCACATAAATAAGGAAAAATATCATAGATCCATCCTTATATTTATAAAATAGAGAAGAGTCGGTTTTTGATCCAGAAAATTCTTGTACTTGTAACCAATTAGATAAGCGATGAAACCATGCACGAGGAGCTTGCCGAAGACCATATATAGATTTCTTGAGTTGACAAACATGAGTTGGAAATTGTGGATGACTGAATCCAGGTGGTTGCTCCATAAATATAGTTTCCTCAAGATGACCATGAAGAAACGCATTAGAAACATCTAGTTGTCGAATAGGCCAGTGCGAACTTACAACTATTGATAATAATAATCGGACAGATGTGATTTTGATAACTGGACTAAAAGTGTCATTAAAGTCAATACCTGGTTGTTGACTAAATCCTTTCGCAACTAGTCGCGCTTTGTATCGTTTAAGAGAACCATCGACTCTATATTTAAGGCGAAATATCCATTTAGAGCCCACTACATTCATGGAGGGAGTGCGCGGAACTAGACTCCATGTGCCACTGCGAAGTAGCACATCAAATTCTGTAGCCATTGCATTATGCCAATTTGAATCCTTGTTTGCTTGAGAAAAACAAGTTGGCTCGACAGATTTTGAGGAGATCACGAGAGCACGAGGAAGAGGATGTTGGGTTGTTTTTGGTGAACATCGTGCATAAATATCGCTCAAGGGGAGTATGTGACGAGGTGCATCATCTTCTGAATCACTTTTTGCTGGGGATGATGAAGTAGATGAACTGGCATTATTCGAGGATCCAGAGCTAGAAGGTGTACTATCTTTGACTGGTGAGGATTTCGAGATTGGACACTGACTAGGTTCTTGAATATTGTCCCTTCTAATATTATCATTGCACGTATCTCTTGTGGGAGTAGATCCTTGGGACGAATACAATGGTGTAGAAGAGTTACCAGAGAGTTCAGGAGCAGAACCTAAGATTCCATCTCTTTTTGTAGATTCAACGTGTCTTGTTGGAAAAATGACCTGTGGAACCTTTGATGTTATATTGGGTGATATTATAAAGGTACCACCATTTCCTGAGGATGAAGCTTCTGGTATGGCTGCAAATGGAAAAAGAGATTCATCAAAAATAACATGTCGAGATATATATATGCGTCCTGTCGGTACATGTAGACAACGATACCCATGATGCAAATTACTATAACCAAGGAAAACACATTGTTGGGAACGAGGATTAAGTTTGTATTTAGAGTAGGGTCGTAACCATGGAAAATATGCGCAACCAAAGATACGTAAGAACATGAAGTTATGAGTTTGATTGAAGAGTTTTTCAATAGGAGATTTGTGTTGAAGCAATGGAGTAGATAGACGATTGATAAGATAAATTGTAGTATGAACAGCATCATCCCAAAATTTAAGTGGAACCGATGCATGATTGAGAAGGGCTAAGGCAGTTTCAATTATATGACGATGTTTCCTTTCCGCAGAACCATTTTGTTCAGGAGTGTAAGGACATGATACTCGATGAAGAATACCTGAGGAGTCAAGATAGCGATGAAGCGCTTGATATTCTCCACCCCAATCGGAGTGGAGAGAGAGGATTTTATGGGTAAAGTAACGTTCAACATGCCTCTGAAATCGACAAAAAATATCAAGAAGATAGATTTTCTTTTCATGTGAAAGACCCAAGTAAATTTACTAAAATCATCAATAAAAGTCACATAATAGAGAAAACCATGATTTGACAGAATAGGAGCAGGTCCCCATACATCAGAGTGAATTATTTCTAAAGAAAAATTAGATACATGAGAGGAAGTAGAAAAAGGTAATTTATGACTTTTTACTTTCATGCATGCTTCACAAGAATAAGAAGGAGATGTCAAAGAAGTTGGTAAGTCGAATTTATTGATGATATTTTGAACAAGACGAAGAGATGGATGACCAAGTCGTGCATGCCAAGAGGATTTACTTGTGCGTTCTCCAATGAAGGCCTTGGTGGAAGTGTGTTGAAGATAATAAAGACTATCTTTAATTTCTCCTTTGAGTAGAGTCGTTCCGGTTGCAGGATCCTTCACAAGACAATGATGAGGGTGAAATTCAAAAAACACATTATTGTCAATAGCAAATTGACGAACTGAAAGTAAATTCTTAGTGATTAACGGAACATGAAGAGTATTGCGCATGCGAAAGGTTCGACCGGATGAATGAAAAATTGTGTTTCCAAGGTTAGCAATTTCCAAACCTGAGCCGTTGCCTACCTGTACCATGTCAGATCCATGATAAGGGGAGGCATCTGTGAGAATGTCATAATCCGGTGTAACATGATGAGTTGCCCCAGAATCTGGATGTCATCCTGAGACTGAAGAATTTACCACAGTGATATAAGGATTGCTTGCAAGAGAATATGCTCCTGGAGATGATGAAGCTGAGGCTGAAGGTTGATTTGATGATGCAAATCCTCCGGGAAAGTTTGAATCAAATCTTTTATAGCATTGATTGGCAAAGTGACCATTGCGAAAACAAATTTGACAACGTCCTCGGCCTCGTCCCCGTCCTCGTCCTCGTCCTTGTCCTGTATTTCTTTCATCTTGATTTCGTTGATTGTGTTGTTGATGTATACTCGTATCTGATTTGTTAGTTGTGTGCGCAGAGAGAATACTAGAATCTGACATCCTCTGAAATTGTAATTGTAAAAGTATTTCATGAGAGGACAGCATGCCATAAAGAGTATCAAGTGACACCTACTCTATAAGTGTAGTCACATTAGGAATAAAGTTGTCATATTGAGGCCCTAAACCTGCAAGAACATGAATCACCAAATCTGGTTCGGAAACTGGATGTCCAATTGCTCTTAGATTATTAGCAATGATTTTGATTGATTGAATATATTCATTGATAGATTTGTCTCCTCGTTGCACCGATTGTAGTTGCATGCGAAGTTGAAGCACTCGCGCTTGAAAGTGGGATGCAAAAGTCCGAGCAAGAGTTTCTCATATTTGTTGAGAGTTGTCAAGCCCTACAATAATAGGAAGGATAGGCTCGTTAAGCGACGAAATTATCCACGTCATAATTAGTTGATCCTTCTTGCTCCAAATTGTATAATTAGGATCGTCTTCGTGGAGTTTGGAAGATGTACCATCTACAATTCCAAGTAGATCATGAGCCCGAAGTAATGATTGAAACTGCATCTTCCAAAGTAAATAATTATCATTGTTAAGTTTAATAGAAAGATAGGATATGACATTTATTGATAAGGAAGAGAGTTGCGCCGCTTGATTTGTTTCCATGGATGAAGAAGATTCCGACATTTGATTTTAACAGCAACTAGCAAAGAGAAATTTCTGTCGGATAAGGCTTTTGCAGAAACACTGTATGATGCGGACGGTTGGTGAACTCGAAAGCTTTTGTTAATGGAGAAGTTGCAATGGTAGCGCTCGGCAACAACCTTTCCTCCGATTACTCAGTCGATGGAACTTCCTGTGGCCGTAAGTGGCAGGCGTTGGGTCTTCTTCACGCTGCGATGGACGAGTCTGTGGCCACGTCAATCTCCACAAACTCCCTGCGTCGGTGGATTGGAGACCCAAATTGCCAAAGAAATCAAATCCCGTCAAAGATCAAGGCCAGTGCGGGATTTGTTGGACTTTTTTTTTTTCAACGGCAACGGTAAGATCCTTATGCGGATGCAACGGAGGAGTGCTGAAAAAACCCCTCTGTTGACACTTATGCGGAAGAGAGAGGAGCAGTGGCAAGAAAAAAAAAATCTAGATAAGAGGGAGGAGCAGTGGGCACGGAAGAGAGGAAACAAAGCTTTCCTTGGAGACGGCCGGCGAACACAAGCAGGGCGACGACGTTGAAAGGATATTTAGGGAAAGAGATAGAGAAGAAGAAAGGAAGCGTCTTAACGAGACTCTGATATCATGTTAGAATAATTTGATTGTAGAAATAAATAAATATTTTTCTATATGATTTGTTTCGTACATAGATAAGATATTTATAGATATATTACAAGACTAAATCAATTGACATGTTCAAATAAATATTCTAGATAAAAAACTCTATTTTATCTATTTTGACAAAGCCTATTGATCAAGCCTATATGATTAATTTTAATTTGGCAAAATCTATTTAATTATTTCTCTTTTATAAACCTCTCTTCTATTTATACCTCCCTGCCGTTCCCTTCCACTTAGATTCACGAGGATTAAGGCTTCATCAAATGGGCATATGCAATGTCATTAGTCTAATAAATCAAGACGCTCAATTAGGTTTCTATTGAGCTGACACTCACCGTTCGATTTTCTTCTGCAGGGGAAGAGCAACGGCAGCAGGGACGCCGCGGTGGTGGTGATGCTGGGGAAGGACTTCAAAGGTTTCGTTTATATATTAGTCTTGAAATGTTTGATTCATCGGCGCCTAACTGTTGGTTTAGGTCTTTAATTTGGAGTTACGGTGGCTTAATAACTAGGGGCGGTGACGGTGAACCCCGACGGGAAGAGCGGGGGCGTGAAGGTGTGCGTGCCGCCGAGGGAGGGGGTGGATCTGCGGAACCAGGAAGCGAAGGTGGCGGAGCCTAAGAAGAAGGAGGTGGATCGGCGGAAGGTGAACCAGGAAGCGAAGGTGACGGAGCCTAAGAAGAAGGAGGTGGATCGGCGGAAGGTGAAGCAGGAAGCGAAGGTGACGGAGCCTAGGAAGGGGAAGAAGAAGGAGGTGGTGGCTGAGGTGATCAACATAGAGGTGGCTGAGGTGATCAACATAGGGGTGCCTGAGGTGAACAAGAAGAAGGAGATCAACATAGGGGTGGCTAAGGTGATCAACATAGGGGCGCCTGAGGTGATCAAGAAGAAGGAGAACATGGTGGTGGCTGAGGTGATCAAGAGGAAGGAGAAAGATCAGGTGATCAAGGAGAAGGAGAACATGGTGTTGGCTGAGGCGTTCAAAATGGCGGCGGCTGAGGTGATCAAGAGGAAGGAGAAAGAGCTGATCAAGAAGAAGGAAAACATGGTAGTGGCTGAGGTGATCAAGAAGGAGAAAGAGGTGATCAAGAAGAAGGAGAATATGGTGGTGGCTGTTTGAAAATGATTTGTTTATGAGCATAATATGAATTGATGAATAAGAGCGAATTTTATTCCCTTACGCAATAAGTTTTCCCAAAGCCCCATTCATTTGATTAAAACAATTATTTTAATAATTTGATTACTAAATCGATTAAATTCATCTAGCAATTCGTTAAAATTTACCATCTTACCATGGTAATTAAACGGTAAATTATTCTTTTCCATTTGTGTTCGATGAAGAAATTACGCAATTAAGATTGTTAAATATCTAAATCACAAATTTTATTTTTCAAATTACTAAATCTCATACAAATTATTTTGCTATGATCCATCTAAATCCGGATAAGAAAGAAAAAAAAGGGTTAGATTGTCAATGATAAATTTCAATTTCAATGAACTAAATTGGCAACGACCAAAGGGGTTTCAAATCACGACGGTTTGCAATCGAATTGATTGTAAAATCATGGCCAATCCATCGTTTGACCATGCCACTACGATTTTGTAGCAAAGTTAATTGAGCGATCATTTAGCCATGATTTCACAATCACTACTAAGCGTCGCTATAATTTCACTACGAGTTTAGCCATCTTAATTAGCTATCCATTGATAATTAAGTTGAAGATGGAGTGATTAAGAAGCCATTTTTTTTTAAACTAATGCGAATCGATAATTTAAATACTCTAGTATCAATAAAAAAAAATAATGGCAATGATAACAATCCATTTGTGATTGTAATATTTGGCAAACGAGGAGGGGTTGGGAAGACGATATATGATCTATCATCACAATTGAATTCGCCAACAATTTCATGATCGTATTTGGGTGGATCTATACGTCGCTCCGACATTCAAGATGATTAATATAATTGGAACAGAATTAGTAAGGTCCATAAAAATAAAAAAATAAAGAATATTGCAATTAGAAATTACATCCAAAAGTAAATAGTTGTTGGTGGTTCATTGTCAAGATTTAACCAGTTTGACAACAATAGTAGGATGAGTTGATGACCGTCCATTTGGTGTGTGGGCATGCAGCCCGGGGATTGCGGTTTCGGTCATTGTCAAATCATCAACAAAACAAAAGAATTAGTAAGTGATATGGATTTTTTAAATGGGGGGTGAAAGATACTACAAAGCTCTTTCCATTTGCTAAGCAACACTTGATTGATCAAATTATTGGTGCAAAGATTTTTGGATCGTTAAAGCCATAATATTCTGGAAACAAATTAATTTCTTCTGCTACAGGTGTAATTTAAAATCGATCTTAAATTAAATTAACGATCGAAATTAAAATCCATCGTGGTCAATTTAATTTTTTTCCATCATTAAATATTAAATTTTAATCATAAAGAAAAAATTAATTTAACGATGAAATTTTAATTCGGTCGTTAATTTTTACGATCGAATATAAGTTTCCTTGTTAAAATTAACTATCAAATTTAATTTCTGTTATTAAAATTAATGACGAAATTTAATTTCCACCGTTAATTAATTAATGAATATAATCGATCGTTTGTTAAAAAAGATGATTAGGGCATACTTTGGCACCTATTTATAGGAACCCCCCAGCGGCCGTTCCATTCCACTTAGATCGATTCACGAGGATTAATTAAGGCTTAAAATGGGGATGAGCAAGGTCATTAGTCTAATAAATCAAGACGCTAGCTCAATCAGCTGGCTTCTATTGAGCTGACTGACACTGATCGCCGTTCGATTTGCTTCTGCAGGGGAAGGGCAACGGCAGCAGGGACGCCGCGGTGGTGGAGGTGCCGCCGAAGAAGGACTTCAACAAAGGTTTGGTTTATATATTATATTCGTCTTGAAATGTTCGATTCATCGGCGCCTAATATAATTGTCGGTTTAAGTCTTTAATTTGGAGTTACGGTGGCTTAATAACTAGGGGCGGTGACGGTGAGGTCCGACGGGAAGAGCGGGCGGGTGAAGGTGCCGGAGGTGAGGGGGGAGGTGGATCCGCGGAAGGCATCCAAGACGGATAGAAAGCTAGAGCTCCCCTCCTCTGGTAAGAGTAAACCAGAACACCATAAGAAGAAAACTAATCATGAGGTTTCTGCTAAGGGTAACGGGAAGGCACCGCTGCCGATCAACAAGCTGGCTAAGCCTAATCTGAACCAACTGGAAGCGAAGCCGGTAGACCCAACGAAGAAGAAGAAGATGACGATCAACATGATGGAGGTGCCGGCAGCGGACGTGGGTAAGATTTGTTACTATAAGGAGAAGGAGAATACTGTGATGGCGGTCAGTGATAGTGGGTATACTGAGATCCGCAGCAGCACGACTGTTTTTGCAGCGGCCCTTCCGCAGCCTTCGTTCAATTTTACATGCCAGTTCCAAATTAAAATTAATTAAGCGCATGGAGGCAGAGTCGGTCTTCGATATGAGCGAAATGATCAAAATCGATCCTTTATGAATTATGAATAAAGTGCTCTGTCTTGAAGTTTGTTAAAGAGAATGATTCGCTTGTGAGCATGAATAAATATATCAAAGTGAAACATATTCGCTCACACGAGAAGGTAGTGTTTGGTATGCTTATTTTTTTTTTATTTTATTTTCTGATAGATAAAAAAAAATATTATTTGGTTGGCAATTTCTATATTGATTTTCTAGAAAATGAGAGTTCATTTGCTTAGAAAATAAAAAATGACTAAAAGTCCGTTCTCTAGAAAATGCAAAATGCAAATAAATGCAATCTGAGTTTCTCAGAGCTAAATTTACGAGCTCCATTCATTTGATTAAAATATATTATTAAATCGATTAAATTCACAAGTAATTCGTTGAAATTTACCACCATATTAACATGGTGAATGGTAAATTAATTATTCTTTTCCGTTTGTGATTAATGAAGAAATTACGTTAGATTGTCAAATATCTAAATCACAAATTCTATGTTTCGAATTACTAAATCACGTATAGATTTCTCAAATTAAAGATCCTTCTGACTTCCTATGCAAAGCGGTAAAAAAAACAAAAAATTGGATCCTAAAAAAAACTTTTGAACTCTCAAAATTTTTAAGTCCAGGGCATCGTGATCGATTTCTTCACAACCACCTATAACTATTAGGCGTGGTAATTAAGTTTAGTCTTAAGTACTCATTTAGTGGCCGCTGATTGAATAAGTTGAAGATGAAGGAGTACGAATATATTTTAAAAAAAAACTAATATGAATCGATAATTTAAAAAATTTAAGGATAAAGTTTTAGTATTTTAGAACATTAATTGCGACAAGCATTAGTGAGCTAGAGAGACTAGGCTAATGGGTTTTGCAAGGATATCCTATAAATAATCAAATGGATAATCTGTAATTTACTTCGTTTTTTTTTATCAAATTAATAGAATAGATTTGAAAAATGATAATCTTTTTTTCCTTCTTTTATTTTTTTACCTCCCTTTAAATTTTTCTAAATCAATTTTAAAGAAGAAATGTTCCATTTATATGGATACGAATAAGTTTCAAAATATTACTATATCCATTTATACCTTTACTTCTTTTGTTAGTTTTTTTAAAACATATTTTATGGATACATCAAAGTTTAATTTGTCAAATGAATAGAACATTTTTTATAACATTAATCTTTCTAGAAATTATTTGGATGTGTCCTAAACATCTATAATACAATATGAATAAATTCTCATCAATTAAATTATATTTTGTAGCTATAATATGCATTATTATTTAGTTGTCTATATGAACTATAACCCATATAACTTTTCAATTAAGGAACCTTTATCAATCTAAATTGATTTTTTTTTAAAAAAAAATAATTAAAGGTTACATTTACAAATAAATAAGTGTATCGAATTTTTTTAAAGTAAGAAATAAAATATTATAAATTTATTTTCTAACCCTAGAAATATATTAATTCCTAAATAAAATTTAAAAACACTTGTTGCTGTTACTTTTGACTTATATCTTTTACTTACATAGCGACACATATATAAATGATAACATCAGTATTCATTTATACTTCGAATTTGTATGCATTGGCTAACTTCTCATATGTCTGCACCATAACAAAACAGGTTAGATATAGTAATTTCATAATTAAAAACATGGCAAAAATGACCTTAGGCTAATCAAAGGCTTAAGCACTATTTCAACTAAAACACTCACAGGAGCAAGACGCTTGCAGTGGCTACACCTGTTCGAAGATTAAGAAACTTGAGTCATCAACAGTACGTGAATGAGGAAAAGTATCTAATGCAACAAATGGAAAGAAAAAAAAAAAGAGAGGAACCTCAGCAAATACACTAACCATGGTGCATAGAATTCATCAAGAACATCTTCATTAACATGAAGGACAATCTGGTCAAATGTCTTTGGAGTCAATACTACTACATTAGAAGGGATAGTTGCTAGTTTAGCATTTGTTCCTACAACAATAAGCCCACGGATAAAAGGGAAAAAAGTTAATTCAGGTGAAGGAAGAATATTTGATCGTATCTGAAATTGTCGTTTCAAGAATTTTTAGTAAATATAATTTGCATTGTACGTACCTCCTTCCGTATTCACAAACTCAACAAGTGCTTTTGCAGTTCGTAGCTAGCTAACTATCAGTTATAAGAATCGATCACGTACAGTGCATTTCTAGTGTATCTTCTAAAGAAAAATACAAGTTTCGGTTTCAATTTCCACACAGTAAGAAACAATGGCGAAGAGAGTAAATAAGAAGTTAAATAGACATATTACTTATACTCAACAAATCTTATTAAGTATATACATATTCTAGAAAATTTACTACTATTTGGATCCCAAAAGCTAGCTATGAGAGCAATGAAAAACTAAAGAAAATATGGCATTACAATCAAGCCTGTTCGAGAACTCAAAATGGGAAAAAAAAACCCTCTGACGAATATCAAATCAATAATATATAACACTATAAATCAGTTCCTTGAAAACGGGATCAGTTAGTGAACAATCAACATGGCATTTGGTAAGCTCAACTTAAAACGGGAAAGAGGGGTCAGGAGCGATGAGGGAAAAGAATCGGGTTGATATGGGTCCAGCGGAAAAAAATTAAGGAAAAAATTATAAGAAAAGAAATAAAATAATATAAATTAAAATTAAGATATTTTTTAATGAAATAAAAAAAGGAAAAAAAATGAAAACGGATATAAATAAAATTAAATTTTCACAATTTATTTAAAAATGGTGATTTTTATATTTAAAAAAAATAGAATTCTACCGGTAAAAAAAAATCAAAATCTTTACCTTATAAAAAATTAAAAAATAATAACGACTAGAAACAATTCGTCATTGAAAGTCTTGTAATAACGATAGAAGAAAATATCATCGTTAAAGACATAACATTAACGATCGAAATAAAAAATATCATTATTGATGATAAAATATCAAAAACGAGATAAAATATCATTGTTAATATATATACATTAATGGCGGTCACTAAATATGGTCATTATTGATCCATCAATAATGACGACATTTGATATCGTCGTTAAAAGTAGCTTTTCTACTTAATGATATCTTCCTAATCTTAGCTCAAGTCTATCATAGTCACCTACACAATGTGTTTTCTTTTGAGTGACACTCTTATGTGCACGATCATAAATGTTATCAAATATGAACTAGATTTTGTTATATGAATTATAACTGCACCTCATTATTATTTTATTCTATCATATAACATATCTTTTTTTGCTTTGATATATTATATGCATTATCCACACACCGTGTTTATAGTGAGTTGTCTTAAATATATATACGGATTGAGAATTATTTTTTTTTTGGTCAATCATCCTTAGTATAAATATACATTTATTTATGTAAAAAATAACTAAGTCTATTTAATAATTCTCACTTTGATAATATTATTAGTTTAATTTAGTAACACATGTATATAAATAGATACATAAGAAATCTTAGGAACTCAACTAAATAGCAATAGTCGAGTGACATATGACAGTAGTCAATTGCAAAGACTACTGTACTCAACTTATTCTGATCAAAGCTATTGTACTCACTTATTTTGATCAGTGACCTAATCAATTACTAAATTTTATATGTCCATTAATCCTATGAACAATGTTCTATATATGACATTGGACATAACAGTCACGTTTTGAATGATGATTGACTAATCAAGTCAGTGGAATACCTTGATCAAATTGTTCATATTCTATTTAAAATTTTATATACAACATTTGAATGCTTTAAATGACAGTCAATTGGGTCTAATAATTGAATTACAAAGTTTCTGTTTATAATTTTATGTACAACAATTGATTTATTTTTATGGGAGTCGATTACCTAGTCAAGATGAAAATTTTGTGTATGATTTTATGAATAACAATCGACTGACTAATTTATACATATTAAACACGAAGATTTTCATGAAGAACATCTAAGTTATTGTACATGTTAAGTTATTGTAGTTTATTGTTCTTTACAAAGAAACATGAAAAACGCAAAACTAGTGCAAATTGTAGGATTCCTAAACCCTAGACAAATATACATGTTTAAATGTATTATATCAAAATCTAATAAAAACTAGATACATTCGGGCAGAAATTGAGGAGATATTTGCACTAAAATGCAGTAAAATCAGTGACAACCTAACTTGCGGTCATGATTCCAATTGTTGAAAATCAATCTAAGCAAGGATATAGATCATGTTGTCGAACATAACATCTTGTATAGGTGTAAAGGTGACAATACCAAAATCTCAATTTGATGGAGAGAGATAAAATGGTTGTAAGATTACCATATTCTATGGGACCACACCCATACTATAAGTATATAGGATCCAAATCTATCAGCACTGAGATAATAGATTAATAAATTTTACACATAAATATACAGTTAATAATAGATTACTTTAATGAGTTTGTTTACAATGATAAATTTGCATGTTATTAATCAATATGTAAGTTTGCCAACAGAGAATAAAATATAACAACATCTTTTTACTTTCATTCTTTTGATGTAAAAAGATAATAATATTCACTTTGAATGCAAAGTCAATTTATAATTGACCATGACGTGACACTCAAGTGAGAGGATCAGTTATCTCAAAAATTAATCTTTATTATTTAATTATAAATCTCTCACTTGATATGATACATCCGTGGAAGCTTATTACTCTCACGTAGAAATACAATCTTTTACAACGAAAAGGAAGATTACTCACAGTGGAGACAACAAATGGCCCTTTCCGAAGGAGGTTCTCGTCAAGTAGCAAAGTTTCCTCTGCCGTAGCTTTCTCCGCATGCTTCAGGAGCTCATCATACACTTGATCGTCACACAGTTATCCGAACTTCCATTCCGGTAGAAGAGATCAAATAGAAATCGATCTCTATTTAGAGATCGTTTTTAAAAAATCGATCTAATCGACTTAAAATAGAAAGATCAAAGTTAAAAAGAAAAATATTGAATACCATCGCTTCTTTCACCATTTGCTTCATTGAAATTTTGACTGGAAAACGAAACTTAATCTACCAGTGGTTAACTTTGAAGTAAAAATTGATCACCGCCAAATCAAGGGTGAAAAAAAAAAAACACATGTAACATTTCCTCACTCATACAATTACACACTATAATTAATACAACTCTTCATTTAAAAAAATTCATAATATTAACGCTTAGGTTAAGAAGGATAGAGTATTTGAGACAACAAATAATTTAATTTTCTTTCTATTTATCGAAGTAAACAGTATAAAGGATTGATTTTACCTATCTTCTTACTCGATTAAGATGAACAAATATAATAGACTATGAATTTTTTTTTTCTTCCCACGCTCCCAAATATGTCACATCCGTCCATGAGCCACTCTCACATGTAAACAAAACATAATCTCACGGGCAAAGAAAGTGTTGTCCTAGATTGATTTAATAAATATTCATACACAAGAAGACGTTGTATTCCCCTTTCATCATCCTCATCACAACATAGCCCACAAAGTTTGACAAAATTCAGATGTTCAAGCACCCCAACACTACAAAAAAAAACAAAAATTTGGGACGAATTTAGCGACGAATTTTAAAAAAAAAATTCGTTGCAAAAAAAAATTGCGACGAATTTAGCGGCAAAAATTTTTTTGTTGGGAATAAAGCGTCGCAAATATTAGCGACAAAAATAGCGACGAATTTTTGCGACGAATTTTAGCGACGAAAATTAGGGACGAATTTTAAAATTCGTCCCTAATTTTGTTGCAAAAGTTACCCCGATTTTCCAAATTCGTCGCAGAATTCATCGCAAAATTTTGCTACGAATTACAAATTCGTCGCAAATTTGCGACGAATTACAAATTCGTTGCAAAATTTTGCGACGAATTAATTTTTTCGTCGGAAATTTTCGCAACGAAATAAGGAATTCGTTGGTAAATTTGCGACTGATACAAATTCGTCGCAAAATTCGTCGCAAAAAACAATTTTTTGCGACGAATAAATTTTTTCGTTGGTAATTTTCGCGACGAAAAAAGGAATTCGTTGGTAAATTTGCGATGTTTCCAAATTCGTCGCAAAATTCGTCGCAAAATTTTTGCGACGAATTCGTTTTCCGTTGCAAATATTTGCGACGAAATAAATTTCGTTGCAAAATTCGTCGCAAAATTCGTTGCAAAATTTGTCGCAGATTGGATTCGTTGCTAAATTCGTCGCAAAGTTCGTCGCAGATTTATCGAGATTTAGCAACGAATTGGGATATTTGTCGCTAAATTTGTCGCAAAAGAAAAAAAAATTTGACAGCTTTATTCCGTTTCGATATTCTATCGTATATACAAATTATCACACACACACAACAAAACACAATAAATTCAATACAAACAAAACACACATACATTCAATACAAACAAAACACACATACATTCAATACAACAAAATAATAAGCAACATTCCAACAAAAGATATCCAAATAAAAAGTTATATCTTACAAAAATTCAAACATCAACATAGTTATGATATCTAAATAACAATGTCCACAAAAGATCTCAACACATGGGGAAAAAAAAATATGGTAAGCAATCGCGCGCCGACATTCTTCTACCTGTATTAGAAAAGAAACAAACATCAAAAAGTAGCATACATTAAAAAAACTATATACTAACATGAAAATAAATATGCAAAGACTTACAATGATGTGCAATTTCAACCGCCATTAGGATTGACTTCATAGATCATTCCTGTTTAAAGGAAAATAAAAAGTACTAATAAAAAATGTAAAAAATGAAGGAGTAACAAACTAAATAAACTAAACAATTTTAAAGATATTAATTAAAAACATGCATACAATATCATCATCGTCTTGACTCGGAGGAATATGACTTGCGAGTAAATTGTTGGCCGACGATAAGAAAGGCTTGTTGTCGCATCTCTATTATTTCACGATCCTTTGTGAGTTTTGATGTTGTATTGTTAAAATTCTTGATCTCTTTCATGTATTATGCCCTTCAAATTGCTAACCTCCTCAGTCGAGTTGTGTATCCGTGAAGAAATAGATCTACGAGGAGCATTATGCAGTCTGCTCAGAGAACCCATACCTAGTATCCTTCCCCCTTTGGATCCTCCACTCGCCTCAAGCTATAAATCCATATTATTACTAACAGATGCCTCAGATCCCTCAGTATCACCGTCATCTCCTGAAATTCTCTGAGATGAGGATAACTGATCATATCTCTCCTACAAAAAATTAAAAATTAAATCAGAGCATTTACATAACTAACAGAATTAAAGTTATAAAGTAAGTTTAAAGATTATTTCAAACCTTAATAGCTCGAGCTCTATCTCCACTCCAAGTCTTATCTTTTTTTTGGAAAGTGCGAACGAAAGTATCTATAAATTCCGGCTCCTTTCCCAATTCCTTAGACTAAATATAAGAATGTTAGAAATAAAATAATAATCTGAAATAAATTTAAAAACTAATTGTAGAATTTAAAAATTACCAATCTACGTGAATGCTCCTCGATATTTATAGATCCGCGCATATGTTGCGATAAGTCTCCGTAATTACAGGCTTAATTTAATTTATTCGCTGACTTCTTTTTGCTCTCATCCGACAATTGGAGATTTTACTCCAATTTTTTGACGTGACACAGGCGGGTTTTTTTCCAGTAGATTTGACATGACTCAATACATGCCAGATATGATCGCCACATTTTTTTTTTAAAATTCTTTTAACTTCCAAGTCTTGACTAGGGTCCCAAATAAATCTCTGCTGAGATGGAAATAAAACAATTGATTATATAATCACTTATTTAATATATAAAATGAATCAATTATACCTGAAACTCGCACCACCATAATTCTTTTGTAGGTCTTGGCGTGCTCGAGTATAATGACAAAGAATCTCCTCTCAATAGTTATTCACGATTTTGTTGATCTCGCGAATAACTGTGATGCAGAATTTTCAAACCTACGATCAAGTGAAAAAATTTGAATAAATAATTAAGATATTTTAAAAATTATAATACTTATATTACTTACGAATCTCCCATAGGAAATATATATGGTCGACTTTCGATGTTCTCAGTGGAGGAGTGTCAGCGGATGCAATGTGAATCGGAATGGGAAGGTCGTCTTGCCGTGAATGAGATGGTCTTGGCGGTGATCATGTGAAGGTCCGGGAAGATCGGGAGGGCAAGTAGGTATAGTCTTTGGCGAGCGGTGGATCACTCGCCCTTTGCTAGTACTCTGTCTCTGTCCACCACGTCGAAACTATCAACCAAAAACAAAATTAGAATAAAGAAAATAAAACTTTTATGCTTAATAAAGAACATGAAAAACTTACAATATGCATAATGAAGATATGAGATACTGCAGGCGCGCTAAGCTACGATGATTTCACCACTGATAACCTATAAGAACAAATTATACAAAACATACAGAGACAAAAGATATAAATTTAACAATGAGACATTATATAAATAAATAATTGAGCTAAGAAAATTTGAAAAATTATATTTTAAAACTAAAATTATATATATAAAAACTTACCCTAGACGTCAAATTTCAAAGTCCTCATTATCATCTTCCTCATCCTCATATCCTCATCCTCGGTCTCCTCCTCCTCTTCCTCCTCGTCCCTCTCCTCCTCGTCCCCCTCCTCCTCTTCATCATTATCATCAATTTCAGTTGCATCCACGTTTATCACTACTCCGCTGGGATCTCGTAACGTTGGAATTATATATTTCTCGGTATGAAATATATTTGTAACTTTGTCTTGTTGATATCTATGTCTTCTTGCGCTCTTCAATTTTTTTTTTCCGTGCTTTTGTTTCTACGACCCACCATTCATTTTTGTCACGCCTCGAACTAGGATATGGAGCATAGAAAACTTGAATCGCTTGTTGTGCCAAAATAAATGGTTCATATCTCTTATAAAATCTTTTATGATTTACTTGACCAAATTATCTTTGTGGATGCACCTTCATCCCCCTGACGGGGTCAAACCAGCGACACATAAATAAGATAACTCGCATTTCTGGACCAGGATAATCAATCTCTATAATTTCATCCAGCAAACCATAAAATTCATTGCTTGCCCCTCCATCATTGGAAGACTGAACACATACTCCACTATTCATTGTACTCTTTTCATTTCCATATTCTTGAGTGTGGAAATTATATCCGTTTATGAAATATGCTGGCCAAGTGCGTACCATTGATTTTGGACCCCATGATAGATGGATTAGCAATTCTTGCTGAACGTGAGTTTGATTATCATAAACCTATACTCAAATGAAAATGATATTTATTTAAAAGTTAAGATATGTCTAAACAAAAATGAGGTAATTAAAACTGCTTACATTTGATTTGAACCAACGAATCCAGAAATTCGTTGCAAATTTGCAACGAATCCATAAATTCGTTGCAAAATATTTGCAACGAATCACAGATTCGTTGCAAATTTGCAACGATTTTCTGAATTCGTTGCAAATATTTTTTAAAAAAAAAATTAAAAAAATTCGAAAACGTTAACTGATTTTTTTATTTTTTATTTTTAAAAAATTTGCAACGAATCCTCAAATTCGTTGCAAATTTGCAACGAATCACAGATTCGTTGCAAATATTTTTTTTTAAAAAAATTAAAACATTTGAAAACGTTAATTGATTTTTTAATATATTTTTTTTATAAATTTAAAAGTTTGCAACGAATCTGTGAATCGACGGATTCGTTGAAATTTTTTTTTTTATAATATAATAAAAATCTGCGACGAATTATGTATTCGTCGCTAAATTAGCGACGAAACATAAATTCGTCGCAGAATTTTGCAACGAAGTTATTTTTTCGTCGCAGAATTTGCAACGAAAACAAATTCGTTGCAAAAATCATGACTTTAAATTTTTTCGTCTAATTTTATTTAAAAATTTAAATTTAAATGTTGGAAATTTTATAATTTTTACAACAAATTCTTTTTCGTCGGAAATTTCGTTACAAATCTGCGACGAAATATTAAAGTCGTCGCAAAATTTGTTGCAGATTTGCAACGAATTATTTTCGTTGTCAAAGTTCGTCGCCAAAAAACAGTTTTTTTGTAGTGCAAGAACATTAACTTCTGTCAACCATTCTTTGTGCCCCTACAAGTAGTAGACAATGCATTCAAATATGTCACTGAAAACAACTATATATATATCTAACACAGATACAGAATCCTAGTCAAAGGAATGGAAATGTCCTATATATAACTTTCTTTAACTTCATTAGTATCCCTCATGCAAGCAGTATGAGATCGAAGATTGTTTCAGAGTCTGACCATTTAGCTGTTTATTCAATGTCAGATGAATTTGGAAAAGTAGAAGAACACAGCCACAATTCTAGCAAGATATGTACAAAAGGAAAAGGAAAAAAAGACTTACCTGCATTCCCTTGCGATTTAGTTGCTTAACTGCAATTTCAGTCTTAGAATTCTCTTCTTCAAGGCTCTTGATTGTTTCCCCGTAAACACATCCGAAATCACCTTTCCCAACCCTTAGCGACCCAATTATGTTTCTTGTCATCTTGTGGAATAAAATTTTAATTTTAACGTAAATTATTTCAGTAAATCACAAATTCATAAATTTGTTATCTTTAAAATAATACCCATTAATCTATGTAATGTCGAACAGTCAAAAGACAGAAGATTTTTATTTAATTTTTTCACTCGTCAAATGAAATTATGTTATATTTAATAGTAGGGAAAATTTCATGATAAAATAAAAAATATTAATATTAATATGAAATTATTTTAATAATTTCATTAAAACATTTTACTAAGTAGATTAAATTAATCTAGCTAGTAATCTCGTTGAAATTTATCATTTTTACCATTGAAAATGGTAAATTATTTTTTCAGTTTGTGATTAATGAAGAAATTTAATTAAGTATCTAAGATTTTTAAATACCTAAAAAACAAATTCTATTTTTCAAATAGCTAAATCACATGAATTTCTCAATACATCCTTCCAACTCTTTGTGTGTCGGTTGACGGTCACAGAAATTGTTGACCAAAGAGGCCACAAATTGCAGTCGTACCGATTGTAAAATTATGGTCCAGTGGTACGGAGGCATATTTGTTAAGTTAATGGACTTTATTTAAGATTGACATACATAACCGTTACAAATTAGAACAGGTTCAGGAAAGTTGTGGTAATTTTGCATGAAGATGCTAAATTTCAACATATTTACCCTGTTTCTTTTGTTAAATTTTTCTCGTACAATAACCGCAATAATTAAATCTTCATCCTCCTACACCATTGCCATTCAACTGGCGGATCACGGCGACCCACTTGCCCCATGTACGCTGGCGGACGGCGCGGGAGGTGCATGCCTGGTTCTCTGGATCGCCCTTCCCCTCTTAACAAATCTTTAGCAATGGTGTCCCAGCCATGGATATGAAATTATGTAGATAAAACACTCAAGTGAATGACATGGTCATGAGCTTTGGGCCATTGTCGGCCATTCCCATCCCTGCGGCAACCTCAGCATCCAGTTGAGTGTGAGGGGCTGGTCCCATCATTTCCTTCACCCTGGAGGAGGATTCACATGAAACAAATCAGAGAAAGAATTTCAACATCAAAACGCACAGCAAGTCCAACAATGGAAGTCAGACAATTACTGATTCATTTTTTGTCAAGTTCAAGAAGCTACAGAAAATAGTGAGCGTACGATTTTGGTTGCTACAACCATAATGAATAGTTTTGATTTTCGCACTGAAGTCTTCTGATAGTAGTTGGAATCAAAACATTTTATCAAGCTTAGTTTGTAAAATATCTGGTGGTTATGCACCCGGTGTCAGTCGAGTTAAAAGTTAAGCTCATGCTAATCAATATCATAATCCAAAAAAATAAATACTAATCAGACAGCGTATTCAAGATTTTGAAAAGTGATGTCATTGGGGCAACGGGTAAAATGGGGTGTATCACTTCATATCATGCATCAGAAACTATATAAGTTTACCCTTACCGTATATATGTGAACTTAAACACTATAGATAAAACATACATATGTCAGCATGGATACTGGATTAATTAACCAAGAATTAAAGATTTCATAAAAGCAATACTTTCAAATGAACCTAAGCAATTCATAAAGCACATAATATATAACAATGCGCACTAAACAACTATGCAATTCATAAAAAAGGAAACTTGCATATTAATTCAAGCAATATAAAATAGTCACTGTGTATTTATTTGGCAAATTATCCCAAACAAATCAATGTTAACTTGGACGCAAATTCTAACACACTATAATTCAATTTAGTTTGTATAATCCATATGCATCCATATGATTCGATTTAGTTTGTATAATTCAAATTGGTTAGTCATACTATTATTTTGCTAAAGCTTTTGGAGAGGCTCTTTGAAAGAACAGCATCTCTTTTCACTGCTTACAAACTAGAAAGGTAAAATATGAAGTCCAAATTATCTGATTGACTTCTCTATATAGCTCATATCAGGAATTATCATTTAACTACTAAGTTTTTACAACAGACTATTATTTCTGATAAGACAAATCGCAAAAAATGCAACTTGAGACATGATGGATATTCTCATGCTAGGGTGTTCTTAAAAAAATAATTAGAGAAGACACCGAATCTTTATAAAAGAATTCCATGCAACATGATAGCAAAGAAATTCTGAGACTAAGAAAAACAACAGAAACAGAGTATGGAAAGAAGCAACAAGGGATGCTGTAGGGAAGTACCGCTTTTTGTGGCGCTTTGAGTTGAAATGACACTGTCGGACATCTTCACTGGCGAAGTATCGACTGTGATCAATAAGCAATAGCAATTCGTGTTCCCATGGAGAAAATATCCACACACAAAAAAAATCAATCTTTTACAGCGGAAAGGAAGATTACTCGCAGTGGAGACAGTAAAACTGCCCCATCCCAGGGAGGTCCTCATCGAGTGGCAAGGTTTTATCTGCCGCAGCTTCCTCCGCCTGCTTCAGGAGCTCGTCGTACACTTGATCGTCGCGTGGTCATCCGAACCACCATTCCGGTCAAGGAGACAGACAAGTAGGCGACGGCATAACAACAGAATGGAAAAGAAAGAAAGCACCGCAATGAAGGATCGAAGTTAAAAGGAAAAAAAAAAAAAAAGGATATCTTTGACAAGGAATTTGGCCCGACGAGCGGTCTTGTGGGAATAGCGGCGCTTCTTCACCTTCCTGCTCGGGCACTTCCCTCCCATGACTCCTTGATCCTCTTTCTTCCTTCCTTGATCTATCTCTAGAAACGGCGGTGATGGAAGATACCAAAGTTTTCGAACCCTAGAATTAGAACAGGTTTAAGAAGCTTGCAAGTTGTGGTACTTTTGCATTTACATCCTGGACATATGGGTATTTGTAATTTTTCTATATTTTAAATAAAAATAAGGCTATTATCCATTTAATTTAATAAATAATCGAAGATTAATAAATTAATTTAATTTTAACTATTTCACTCGTCAAGTTATCTGATGGAATAATATCATAGTTTAAGATAATTCAATGAATAAAAATTAAAAAAGAAAAATTGTTCATTTTTTTAATAACCTTTTTTTTATACGTTCTAAAATAAAAATTTTAATTTTAATGTAAATTATTTTATTAAATCACAAATTTATAAATTTATCCATTTTTAAAATAAATACCCATTAATTTATTAGGGTTGAACAGTTAAAAGATGAAGATCTTTATTTAATTTTTTCACTCATGTCAAATGAAAAATTATATTACATCCGATAGTTTGAAGGATTTCATTATAAAATAAAAAATATTAATATAAAATTATTTTAATAATTCAATTAAATATTTTACTAAATTCATTTAGTTATCGGCTGAAATTTATCAATTTTAATGTGACAAATGGCAAATTATTCTTTTCAATTTGTGATTAATTAAGACACTTATCACGATAAAGTATCTAAGCTTTTTAAATATCTAAATTCCAAATTCTACTTTTCAAATTACCAAATTACACGTAGATTTCTTAAAATATTCTATCGACCTTTGGCTCAAGGTGATAACATTCACGCTCTGGTGCGTTGATAAGTCAAAGGGTTAAATTTACACAATGAATAAGAAATGATTTTGGAGACAGGTCTAAAATTCTACGTCGAATTTCGATGGGCACCCTTTGTCTATCAATCGCGTCTAGAGCTGTCAAGTTGGGTTAGATCCACCGGATTGGCCTGCCCCGTCAAATAATTTAAGCGGGTTGAGTTTAACTTTTATCAATCCGCAATTTTGACGGATCTAAACGGATCGACTCGTGCGGGTTGCGAGTCTAGATGGGTTGGCCCGCCGTGGCTCGGGTTGACCCGTGGGTTGAGAAATGTCAAAAGATAAGTTTTTTACCATTACAATCTTCTTCTATCACACATACATCTCATCAAAGTATAAAAGAAGTTATGAGTAAAGAATAAAAGAATATTTTTTATACTCTAATTATTTTTTATTATCTTGTCACTACTATTCTAATCAATATAATTACCCAGGCTAAAAAATCTCAATTAAATCTCTATTTGAATTAGCAAAAATTTACATTTACATATTATCAAGATTTGGATATTTTAGAACATTGGAAAGAAATCAAAAACATCGGTACTCAATTTTGTAAGTCGATAATTGAATCTCAATTATAAGATTTTAGTTAATTCAAATACTTATTTTTTTAATCATGGTACTCTATTTGTCTTACATATCATTGCCCCAAATCCTTAACACCTCAATAATTTTAGATATATTTTTTAAATTCGTGTGGCCCGCGGGTTGGCTCGCTTAACCCGCAACCCGCCTTGGGTTGGGTTGAGTTGGAAATTTCTCAACCCGCCGAGATGGCGGGTCGGTCCGCCCCTCTCCGCTAAATATTGGATTTACGACGGATTGGCACGTCCCGCCATGGGTCGGCCCGCCCCTCGTTGCTAAATATTAGATTTACGACAGATTGATCTGTCCCGCCATGGGTCGGCCCGTTTAATAGCTCTAATCGCATCCACAGGCTTTGTCGCCTCGTAATTTACTCCCTTTCGAATTCTGTAGGGCCGAAGTGAGGGGTCGCTAGGTTGATAGTTCCAACCTTTTGCATAATAAGATGATAACATTCACTTCGAATGTTCTTCAATATCAACTCCACGGTAGTACGAAAGAAGATAAATTATGATTTTCATTCAGCTGTATCGATGCCTAGTTATATTGTAGAGTACATATCTTGACTTATATTCCCACTCAACAATGGAGATTAATTCTTGTTCATCTATTATAAATATATACTGTGTCAGTCATCTGATTTTGTCCGTAAAGACTTTCAATCTCTTGCTCTTTGATATAAAAGGTGATTCATTCATCTTCAGCGCTCTGTCAATCGGTCTCACAATTAATACGAAAAAAATAAATCACGAAGAACATATTGTCCAATTCAAAACTAATATGATAAAAGGATAGACATTTAAAAAAACTTGTAGCCCTCAAGGAGCAATCTCTTGCTTTTTTTTATTTACAGAGGGTATCTGGGCAATTGACACCAACTAGTCCCCTTGACTGACCGGCTATGTCCCACGACCTTCAACTAGAGTCTCCATCGGTCAACGAGAGTAAATCAGGAGGATGCATCATTGGCACCTGCACGCCGACCCGGTCTATCAATATTGGCCCACTACATCCGCTCAGCATAGTCGACTGTCACACCTTAGGCCAAAATACCCAATAGAATGTGCCCTGGAGGAATCCAACCATGATATTAGAATTGGGAAGGAATGTGATTATCGATGCGCCACAGCCTGGGGCTGAGCAATCTCTTGCTCTTGATTTCCCCTTAGATCACTCAAATAAGTGATTAAAGAGGCCACAATATATAAATTAACACGCATCTAAAAATTATCCGGGGAAATATACCTTCTGTGCTTAAGTGAGATTGATATTATGAATAAAAAGATTTAAAAAAAAAAAAGTAACCAAAAGTTTTTTTTTCGCCGTTTTTAATTTTTTATTTATAGTGACATATCTTAAATTTTAATCGAATATTGAAATCGAATTTTGCGGATTACATATTATATGAAAATACTAATCTAATATACCTTACCAGTAACTACGTTGAGCTAGACTTATATTATACGAGTCGAATTTATTGGGTTGGATACCCACGACAATGACAATATGTATCATATATACAATAGAATAAGAATCAATCATCGCCTTCGATGAGATATCTTTCATTCACTTTATCAAACATGGATAAGATCAAAAGCCTATTATAATTTATTTTCTCTGAATATATGAAAGGGAGTCCTTGAGAAGGATTTTTCATTTTGCACAATAATTAATTGAGCAACCATTGAAAATAGATGCCAATAATAAAGGAATTTTTTTGGGAAATTAGTGTGAATTGATAATATAAAAATGTAGAATATGTAAGTTGAGCATCCGAGAAGGATTAGTTGTGGCGTGCTTTAGTGAGCTAAGTGAGGCTACACCTAGCACAGGAACAATTATGAGCATTAAATTTTAGATAGATAAATGAATATATAAATACATTTATTTGTAAAATATTTATGAGCATTAACACCGATAGACAGTTTTCCCCGCGAATTGTAGCTGTCATTTATCTTATCTAACTTTTAAGCATATTTATTGACAAACTAATTAAGCAACTAATATTGTAATCTTTAGAGTAACTCGAGAGTCTGATTTACCTCCTCCACCGGTAGGGGCAGCCGGAGGGGGCCGCTAATGTGGCGGTTCCACATTTTTTTTAGAGTAACTCGACTTACAGCCAAGCTCGAAGACAAATCTGAATTCTTAAATGGTCACGAAGTCGATTTAGGAGAGTTATGACTCTGGGTCATCGACGGACCCTCTCCTTTGCACTTGTTATTTGGGTTCTGATTTACCTCCTCCATCGATAGGGACAATCGGAGGGGGTCGCTAATGTGATAGTTCTATATTTTTTTAGAGTAACTCGACTTAAATAAGTTAACAAGCATAATTTACAAAGAAAAAGGAAAAAAATGCTTATTGTAATAGTTCATCTAATAGGTTTTGTCTATCTTTAATCTATTATTTATGAATTAAATGAATAATAAACTAATTTAAGATAATATCAACAATAATAAATAATTTTTAAAACATCTAACAAATTGTGCAACCGTCTAAATTCATAGACATGGTTAACTATACTTGAGAGTTTTGTATAGTCGTTGCTAAACATTTATAAATCGATTTGATTAGTCATATAAATTCATGAAAAAAAAAGTATCTCAAAACTGAGAAAGTTCACAAGCCATAACTTGTAATTATATTGATTTGATTAATGATACAGGACAAATAGAGAGTTTCACAATAAAGCCACACTAATTTCACATAATAAATTAAAATAGATTAAATGATTAACCATTAAATCAAAGCACGCATAATTAAAAACACACACACACACACACAATTTCAACAAACAGATCAAACTCAATGAGACTCTTCTGTTCTTCTGTTTGGCTGGAAGTTGACTGTTGCTCGTAACATGTTCAACAAATCATTCAGTAGTTTCGCCTTCATGCATCAAATTTTTCTTCTTTTTCCCTCTAGATGTCATATTTCTCTTTTATTTTACCTCTTCTTCTATATATTTTCCAGAAGAGTCAGTTTCCTCTTCTTCCATTCCTTCAAGGTGTCATATATTTCTTTATTCTTTTTCCTCTGGGCGTCGTTCTTTTTTTTTCCTCCAGGTATCATAATAACTAAAATAATAAGCAATTATTAGCAATGCAATATAATTTGCCTCCATAACATTAATTAATTGAGGATATGAATCTTAATTTTGAGTTTTTTTTGTTGTCATTTCCAAACTTTACAATTACATTTAGATAGTCAAACTTTCAAGTACAATCAAAGAACAAATAAATTTCATAATTTCTCATTTCTGCTAAACAAATGATAAGTGGGGTTAAGTCTTTTTTGTCAAACACATTAAATTATTAATCATACATGCAAGTTAGCTAATTCTTGTTTATCTAGATAAAAAATTTATTCACTGATGATAAAAAAAACATCCAATGGGTAGAACAAACAGGAGAAGTGAATAAATAATTAGTCTGATCGAAGAGAATAAATGCTTCTGGGTAGGATAAGTAACATATCTAATAAATAACAAATGAGATAAGTAAACAAGTTTATGCACTAATGGTAAGCAGTAACCAATAAGGAAGAAGAAAATAAATAACTAGTATGATCGAAGAAATAATTATCGTTGGTATGAATAGAAGCAGAGGAGTAATTAAATACTAAGAGATGAAGATCACACTCACATTTACATCTTTGGACAGCTTTTAATTTTCAATTGAGAAAGTTCTGTAAATATTTCTAGGTTGAATTCTAGCATTGGACAAGCATATATGTGCAAGACTTCAAGTGAATCGAATGCTACCAAAGTCGTCAAATTATTGCAGCTGTTAATTGTCATTTTGAACAGATCGCTGATGCTTCGCATACCCTGTGGCAGACACCTTAGCTCTTGGCACCCGACTATCTCTATTTCTCTAATATATCGAAGGCCGTAGTTCTCCCAAAATTCAACAGAAGACCATATTGTTTTATTGTTCAACCACATTCTCATTGTCAAACGATAAGAATAGCCCACATCTATGCTTTCCTTGAGTTTTGGACACTGAATTAGTGTCAATATTTTAAGATTCGGAAATAATTCAATATTTTTTCTTTTCGGCACAGACAACTTCTCCAGTGCAAGCATTTCTGAGAAAGTGAGCTTTTCCAACTTGGGAAATATGACACCGTCACCGTAAAATGTATGGTCTATTTGTTTTATTAAATCCATGCCACTTATCTCGAGCTCCTCGAGAAGAGGAAGTTGACCGATGGATGGTAATATAGCACACCTCTTGAGATGGATGAGCTTGATCTCAACTAAAGAATCGAAACGAACAAGTTGTTGTTTACTCATCCAGATAGGGAATTCCATTCCCTTATAAGAAATGATCTCTAGCCTTTTCAAATGCACATTGGGTCGGAGAGCTTCGAGTACCTGCAATGGCGTAGCTGATTCAAAACTCTCATTTGCTTCATCACCACTCCAATGCAATGACAAGTCCCCAAGACTTTGTTGGCCCATCAACACTTCAGTTTGAGTCTTCTCTGCTCGTTCTAAGTTTCGTAATCTTATTCTTTGAAGATTTGTTAAAGCTTGCAACTGGGAGAGTCCAAGACCTTCATCGACACCGACAAATATTCCTGACAACTTACGAAGATGAATTAATTGCTCAATCCCACGGGGAATTTGAGATAAGGATGCACATCCTGTGATGTCCAAGATTCTCAGCGATTTAAAACTGACCAAATCCTCTGGTAGCTTGCTGAGCCAACAACAACCTTCCACATTAAACTCTTCTAAGTTTTTGAGTCTAGTTATAGATTTGGGTAACCGCTGAAGCTTTGTGCAATAAGCTAGTTTCAAAATCTGCAATTTCTTAAGCTTACGAATTCTTTCAGGTATCTTTTGAAGTTTTTGGCAACGAAGCAAACTTAAAATTTGCAAATTAGGTAGTTCAAAAAGTGATTTCGGAAGTAATTCCATCTTAAGCTTGGAAAGGTGAAGGTATCTCAAGTTAACCAACTTGCTAACTTCACTGGGTAACCTCTGAATCATACTGTTTTCTACTACTAATATATGCAAATGTACGAGTCTTACCGACATTTTGATGAGGAACTTTAATATTGCAGTTGCTGCTTTCGTGCGCCTTTTTTTGTAAACTCCAAGTGTCATTTCCTCATCATCTTCTTCTTTTTCTTCTTGTAGAATGAATGCTATTAGCTTATCGCTCACCTCGACTGGTATAGTCGGCAGTCGAAATGGTATCACTCTATGATTAATTTCCAAACACAAATAACGACAGTTCTTTGGAATAGTATTTGAATCTTCAGGAACTTTCATGTGCAAGTAGACCATATCTTGAAACAAGAATTTTTCAAATTCCCAGATCTCTTTAAAAATGTTATCATAGCGCGGTGCGACCCCTTCGGCTGGTAGGAAGTATCCAGCGGTCATCATGTGGATGATCATATTATTATCACTATCGGAACCGGCATCAAGTAGGCGATGGTATTGGTATAATCGTAGGACGACAAGTGGACAATACTTGAGAAAATTAATTGCTTCTGGTACAGGTGGAAGTGTTTCCAGAATATTATGGCTTAACGATCCAAAAATCTTTGCCCCAATAGTTTGATCAATCAAGTCTTCCAAGTGTTGCTTAGCAAATGGAATGAGCTGATCCTCCTTCTCTGATTTGTCCTGCTTCCACGGGATTAGCATTGCTGAGTGTCTCTGGAATAATTTCAGCCATGCATCCTCCGATAAAGAATTCAAGCAGTATGTTGTAATATACTTCACCCCATTTAGAAAACCCATATCACTTCCTAATTCTTTTATTGATAATTTGAGGACGACCAAGACTGCACTCCCCGGTCCGCCCACACGCAATAGGATGTTCTTCAACTCATCCCATTCTTGTTGCATCAAACTATTCAAATCTTCACAATGAAGCACCAACAAATATCTACTTCCATCCAGTTGTTCATTAATATATTCCCACATAGCTTGTAGCGGCTGCTCTAGCTATAATTTATGATCACAATATTCTTCATTATTTATGGACCTTGCAAATTCTTTTCCAACTATATTAATTATCTTGAATGTCGAAATCAAGGGTAGATCCACCAAAATACGATGATGAAATTGTTGACGAATCCAAGTGTGATGGTAGATCATATGTGCCAAGGTCATCTTCCCAACTCCTACTTGACCAAATATGACAATCACGAACGGGTCGCTATCATCGCCATTGTTGTTGAATGGTACTATTTGTTGTTGTTGAATGATTGCAATGAGTTTCTCTAAATCTTCCTCTCTACCCACTACTTCATTTTTTAGGACAATCGAGTAGTCTTCTTGGAGTGGATTCATGGACTCCATGCGATCCCTCCGAAGACCCATTGCAGATCCTCTGAGCACAAGAGAATTCAAATTGCACAACATCTCTTTCAGCTCCACTAGAATAACATGGCGAAAGTGCACTTGTTGGGTGTTGCCCACGATGGAAGGATGCAAACTTGGTTCCCAATCCAGGATTCTACTGAGCAACTCTCCCACATCCATAACTGCTGTAGCCACATCTGTCTCCCAATCTGCAACTTCTACAGGCACATCAAACTCCGGATCCAACTTCTTCTTCGATTGCAAATTTATGTTATACAGCATTAGCATCTTAGGAATATTAATCATTGAATTGATAACCCAAAGATTATCACAGACCATCCCCAATTGGTTTTGGATATACAGCGAGCGGCCTTGTGCCATCATAGCAGGCGATGGTAGCACCTGCAACAAAAGATGCTTTAATTCCACAAGCACAGACATAACTTCTTCTACCTCTTATTTTCTTTGCTAGTGAATGAGTTTATGCTCAATGGTGGAGATTATGGTAGCGAACGAAACTAGTTTTCATATGTAAACCACAGTGAAGCAAACCTCCTTACCATCAGCAATTTTCATTTGCCATCGCCACAAGCAAAGCAAAGTATTCTTTTGCTCATTGTGTAGTATAAACATCATGCTTTACCCTGCAACATAAATATCCTTAATCTACACCTCACGCAAGCTGTAATTCTCATGAAATTTATAAACTTAGTTGTCAATGGAAAAGTCAGTTTTTCTTCAGAATTAAAGGTTCGTGAATCGTGACAAATTAAGATCCTTTTCTTCAGACTTAGTTTTTGTATTTAATTTCTTTTCCTTTTCTTTTACTAAAATAAAAGGTTTTCTTTAGAATTGAAGGTTTGTAAGACACTTAAATCCTCGACATCTTTATTTTTTTCTTCTCTACTTTATTTTCTTTCCTTTTCTATTTCTTTTACTAAAGTAAAAGAAATTGGTCGAAGCTCTTTCATTATTAAATTGGGCTTTTCACCAAAAGTATTTACATAACATGCTTCATCTCTTTGATTTTTGCACTGAAGTCTCGTGATAGTAGTTGGAATCAAGACACTTTAGCCGGCTTATTTTGTAAAATCGATCTTTGTGGTTATGAACTCGTTGTCGGTTCGAGTTAAAAGTTAAGTTCAGGAGAATTAAAATCATGTTCAAAAAAAAAAAAAAAAAATACTAATTAGACAACGTATTCAAGATTTTGAATGGCGATGCAATCGGAGCAATAAGTAAAATGCACTTCATATCACATATCAGAGACTATATGAGTTTACCCCTATCGTATTTATGTGAACTTAAACAAACAATATAGATAAAACATACATCTGTCACCATATATAAATACTAGATCAATTAACCGAGAATCAAAAAGGGCAATTTAGTGCCAATGCAAGATTTCGAAAAAGCCTTAGACCATATTATATTTGTTGTACGTCGTCATACCTTAGATTATTTTTACGACTCAAATCTATGATTTCAAGATCATATGAAAACATATTTACTATTGTGTCAAAGTTTTCCTTCAATTAAATGAAAAACAAAGATTTCATAAAATACTTTCAAAAGAACCTAAGCAATTCATAAAGCACATAGTATATAACAATGCCCACCGAACAACTCTGCAATTAGAGCTGTCAAACGGGTCGACCCATGGCGGGGCAGGCTAACCCGTCGTTAACTCAATATTTAGCGGAGAGGGACGGGCCGACCCGCCATTTCGGCGGGTTGAGAAATCTCCAACCTAACCCAACCCAAGGCGGGTTGCGGCCTTGCGGGTTAGGCGGGTCAATCCGCGGGCCACAAAAATTAAAAAATTATATCTAAAATGACTAAGATGTTGAGAGTTTGAGGCGATGATTGGTAAGGTGGTAAGGTAGATGGGGTACCATGATTTAAAAAATAAGCATTTGAAGTAACTAAAATCTTATAATTGAGATTGACCGATAAAGTTGAGTACCGATATTTTTTATTCTTTCAATGCTCGAAAATATTCAAAACTTGATAATATGTAAATTTAAACTTTTACTCCTCCAAATAGAGATTCAATTGAGATTTTTTAGCTCTTGTAATTATTTAACTTTGATATGTCATCATTTCCTACATCGATTAGAATAGTAGTGATTAGAGTTGTCAAACAGACCGATCCATGGTGGGGCGGGTTAATCCGTCGTAAATCTAACATTTAGTGGGGAGGGGCGGGCCAACCCGCCATCTTGGCGGGTTGAGAAATCTCGAACCCAACCCAAGGCGGGTTACGGATTAGGCGAGCCAACCTGCGAGCCAAAAAAATATAAAAAAATCCAAAATTATTAAGATGGTGAAGGCTTGAGGTGATAACCGAGAAGGAGGATAGAATACCATGGTAAAAAAAATATACATTTGAAACAACTAAAATCTTGTAATTGAGACTCAATTATCAATCGATAATGTTAGGTATCAATATTTTTTATTCTTTCAACACTCCAAAATATCCAAATCTTGATAGTATACAAATTCAAGTTTTAGCTCCTTCAAGATTTAATTTAGATTTTTCGATATTTATAATTAGTTGACTCTGATATATCATCATTTTATATATTAATTGAAATTTAAATAGTAATGACAAAATAATTATAAACTAATTAGAGTATATAAAAAAATTATTAGAGTACCTAAATCAAATATTTTTTTATTATTTTCTTGAACTTCTCCTACACTTTGTGCGAGTTATATGTGTGATAGAAGAAGATTGTGATTATAAACTTGTTAGTATTAGAATATTGATAAAAAAAAGCTTAAATAATTTTTTTTCATAAATTTTATCTTCTTTTGATATTTCTCAACCTGCGGGCCAACCTAAACCCGTCGCGGGCCAACCTGTCTAACCCGCAACCCGGGCGGGTTGATTCGTTTAGGCCCACCAAAATGACGGATTGATAAAATTTTAATCCAACCCGCTTAAATTACTTGGCGGGGCGGGCCAACCCGACGGGCCTAACCCAATTTGATGGCTCTATCTGCAATTCATATAAAAGGAAATTTGCATATTAACTCGAGCATTATAAAATACTCGCTGTATATTTATTTGGCAAAAATAGTCTCAAACAAATGAATGTTAACTTGGACTCCAATTCTAACACGCTATGATTTGGTTTAGCTTGTACAATCAAATTCTATCATACTATTATTTCGCGACAGCTTTTGAAGTGGCTCTTTGGAGTCTGCGCTACAGAAAGTACAGTATCTCTTTTCGCTGCTTACGAACTAGAAAGGTAAACTATGAACTTAAGGATCCAAATCATCTGATTGATTTTTCTGCATGGTGTTAAGAGAAGATACCAAATCTTTATCAAAGAATTCCATGAAATATGATAGCAAACAAAATCTGAAACTGAGAAAAAAAATCAGAAATAGAGTATAGAAAGAAGCAAGAAAGAAAGAGATGCTGCAAGGAAGTGATGCATTTGGCAGACGACTAGATGAATGGAACCAGTTGATCGAGAATCTACGGACCCCATTCATTTGGTACAAAAAGATACTTGTTGTATCTAACTCCAACTTAACGTTGTAATTCTGTAATTTTTCGACCAATGGTAAGTCAACTGTCGACTCAAGTCAAGTTAATTACCTCAACGACGACAACGACTCGTGCCCACCGACCGTTGACCCCATTTGCCGTCCGATCTCCATCACACGGTTCCTATCGGATAAGATCGATCTCTGGAGAGCTCACTGGCCCCTGCTGAGCTGTAACAGCCGATCAGATCCATCTTCTATTAATTGAACCTTCGCCCTGCTGCCATTCCCTTCCACTTAGATTCACGAGGATTAAGGCTTCAAACAGGGATGAACAAGGTCATCAGTCTAATAAATCAAGACGCTTAATTATGCTTCTATTGAGCTGACACTCGCCGTTCGATTTGCTTCTGCAGGGGAAGAACAACGGCAGCGGGGGCGCCGGATTGGTGTTGAAGCTGCAGGAGGGCTTCAGAGGTTTGGTTATTTATTAGTCTTGAAATATATAATTCATCGGCGCCTAATATAATTGTCGGTTTTAGTCTTTAATTTGGAGTTACGGTGGCTTAATAACTAGGGGCGGTGAAGGTGAACCTCGACGGGAAGAGCGGGGGGATGAAGGTGGCAGTGGCGCCGAGGAAGGAGGTGGATCTGCGGAATCTGAACCAGGGAGCGAAGGTGGTGGTGCCTAAGAAGGATAAGAAGAAGGAGAACATGGTGGTGGCTGAGGTGATCAAGAAGGAGAAGAAAGAGGTGATCAAGAAGAAGGAGAACATGGTGGTGGCTGAGGTGATCAAGAAGGAGAAGAAAGAGGTGATCAAGAAGAAGGGGAACGTGGTGGTGGTGGCTGAGGTGATCAAGAATGAGAAGAAAGAGGTGATCAAGAAGAAGGGGAACACGGTGGTGGCTGCTTACCAAGAGGTGATCATGAAGAAGAAGAATATGGTGGTGGCTGTTGGAAAATGATTTGTTTATGAGCATAATATATATGAATTGATGAATAAGAATAGCGAAGTATATATCCGCTTATGTAATAAGTTTTCCCAAAGCCCCCCATTCATTTGATTAAAATAATTATTTTTATAATTTGATTACTAAATCGAGTAAATTCATCTAGTAATTCGTTAAAATTTACCATCTTAACATGGTAATTAAATGGTAAATTATTCTTTTCCATTTGTGTTTGATGAAGAAATTACGTAATTAAGATTGTTAAATATCTAAATCACAAATTTTATTCTTCAAATTACTAAATCGCATATAAATAATTTTGCTATGATCAATCTCAAATCCCGATAAGAAAGAAAAAAGGGGGGGGGGGGATTTTGTAGCAAAGTTAATTGAGCGATCATTTAGCCATGATTTCATAATCACTATTGGTGTCCATGGAGTGATGGTTAAGATACGATCGAGTTTGCGAATAAGATTAAAATTGAGTTAGGAAGAAATCTAAAGTTCTTTTCTGATGACTCCCACATAACTTGACTACTACGTCAAGATCCATAGAAGTCTTCGTAATTTATTTTTTTTATAATGACCGTGGAACAGATCGATAAAAATCGTTAAATTGACGAATTTCAACTAAACGCGGCTATAATTTCACTACGAGTTTAACCATCTTAACTATCCATTGAGTGGGCGCTGGCTGGATAAGCTGAAGATGGAGGAGTACGAAGGCATATTTTTTAAAAACTAATGTGAATCGATAATTAAAAAAAGTAGATTATATAATTTAAGTATTTTAGTTGTGACGAACTAGCGTTACTGAGCCCGAGAGACCACGCTAAAGGTGTGTTTGGTTTTAAATTACCGTAGATAATTTTGATTATTCATTAAAAATTATTCGTATTAATCTTATTTAATTTATGAAATCAATAATTCCCATCTAATGAAACATATTGCCACATCAATCAGATGGACATGCAAAACAGAATCATCTTCGGAGAGAGTAGGATTTTTTTTTATTCCGAAATTAACAAATATTTTTTTTTTAATTATTCTTTAAATTTTATAAAATCTCAATTTCATCGAAATATAGTCAAAATCATAGTCGATCATTTATAGTTGTCACTACCCCCATCACCCTCATCGCCACTAACCATCATCACCAATCGTCATCGGTCGTCGTGCACCGTTGACGGTCGCCACCCGCCATCATTACCGTTGACGATCGCCCTTGACCATCGATCGTTGTCGACTGCCCCTGACTACTCCTGCATCGATCGCCATAGCCTCCGTCTCTATTGACGATCATCGATCGCCGTTGCCATCACCGATCATCGTCACCACTATCATTGTTAGTCGTCAATTGTCAACATCGATGATCGGTCGCTATCTTTCCGAGTAAAAAAAGTCTTAAAATGGAATAAATTGAAATTTATATAGTAAAATGTTCAGTGGAATTAAACTTTAAAAAAAATCTATCAAACTAAACTTAAAAAGAAAAGAAATCTCCTCGCTTGGGTAGTATTTCCTACAGTTTTATCCGAACTGATTTTATCTTCATTCGGATAGTAATCTCTCCAAGTTTGCTAAGACGAGCACTTAACTGGGTCATTCCTCAAAGCTCCTTCTAATTTAACTTATGACAATTTCTGATTAATATAATCATTGTATATTGTTCCGCCTGAGATCGAGAGAGGTGTCCAGCAATGAAAACTGCGAAGATCAGTGATGTGGATGGCTTGCTGATGCGGCGGGAGTTGCCGAGGTAAGGAGTGTGTTATCTCGGACTGCTTGACGGCGTCTTGGCACTGGCCGAATGATGTGTCACGGCTTGCCGAGATGAATTCTGCAAGGAAGAAGAGCAGTTAAGGGCGCCAAGAAAGATTTCGGCTAAACTCCTCCAACATTCAAGTCAAGAACTGGTAGGAATAATCGAAGCGTCTTAGCTCTAGTGGCTAGCGTGGAGATATAATGTTGCGGGAGGTGTCGGATTCGAGCCCTCCTTAGCAACAATTGACCAGTAGATCCTGTTGACTAAGATTTTGGGTCCGGGCCAGGTAGACTCTTATTAACTCGTGGTACTGTGCCTCCAAAAATCCTTTCGAGGGTTTCTGATGAGAGGCCACTTCGGCGGTGGAGCCAGTCACGTTAAAAAGTTTACCCGCCACAATTTTGCCCCCAGGACAACGGTGCGATGGTAACTCACGAGGCTCCCCTCTGCGCTTCCAGGGGTCGATTCCGCCCTGGCAGCGTGCGCTGCACGGGTGGAGGTGCACGATGCCCCCCCTCGTCCCAACGTGATCGACTCTTCTGGTGTAGCATGAGTTCAAACGTGCTCTGGCCATCCGTCACCCTGATTTACTCTCGTTGACCGGTGGAGACTCTAGTCGAAGGTCGTGAGACAGGACCGATCAGCCATCAGGACTAGTAGGGAAGAGAAATCGTACCTGATACCTGATGTAAATTAAAAAAAAACTGGTGGGAATAGAGGAAATGAAAACAGAAGAGTATAAGTTGAGTGATTCCGAACCTCCTTTCTCCTCCTCAAGTAACCTTTATATAAGCTGATACCTCCCTGCAGAGTGGTACAGTAGGCTTGGACAGTATGACTTCGTGACGTGATGATGTCTGCTCTTAGCAGTAATAGGAATCATTACCTTCATAAATGCTGCAGGCGTATGAACGATAATTAATGCTCTCCGCGTGGTTGATGGAAGATAAGTCTTCATTAATGTGGCTAACATGCTTACCTGAGGCAAGTATAGGCATATACCCTCTTGTTGGGTGGGGCCTCTGACAGAGGATGCCCCGTTGGCCATTTTGATACGAACGAACGTCATGTTACTTGATTTGAGCCGAGCTATAATATATTTAAAATGTCATACAACAGAGATGGAATATAATAGCCGAGATGTGATGCCTTGTGCTAGGATGGTCTTCTTCATTCGGTTATGTCGAGATATAATGTCTTCTTCATTCGGCTATGCCGAGGTATAGTCTTCTTCATTTGGCTTAGAATGTCATATAGCCGAGATGCGAAGCCTTGTGCTAGCTAGGATGGTCTTCTTTATTTGGTTATGCCGAGATATAATTAATGTCTTCTTCATTCGACTATGCCGAGATATAATGTCTTCTTCATTCGGCTATATCGAGATATAATGCCTTAGAATACCAGCAGAACTCAATAAATGAGTAGTCATAAATATAAAATCTTTTTAACCATAGGTTAGTTTTACTCAGTATCATAGATATCCCTCCCAAGTTTAGTCGAAGGATATGCACAGCATGACTGACTTGACCTAGCCTTAACGCATTATGGTCCTCCTTTTTCGACTCAGTAAGGTATGGGGGACAGTGCTTAGGATTTGCCCCGGGAACGGACGAGATCTACTTTTAGAGGTAGATCATAAATGCGAAGATTCGATATGATTGCCTCGCTTCCCGAGGCTCTGCCTTGTGCCGCCATGCGTCCCTAGGATCCCTAACTCGGATCCTTGAGAGACGAATCGACACGACACCCCTTTATAAACGACTTTCGTAACCTAAAGGCTGCCATATTTCGCATGCGACTTCTCCAGCGTCTTCTTCTCCGACGATTCTTCTTTTTTCACTCCTCTTCGACGTGACCCCCTGCTTGTAAGTCTTCACCTTCCTCCTCTTCCTGATGGTCGATACTTCTGATCTCTAGTTCCTTAGGACTCACAGTATTGTCACTTCCGACATTTACATCAATTTTAGGTCTGCCTTTCACATTCCCCACACCTATAGACTTAGGGCCCCCAACGAGACCAGCGCCCTCATGAACCACCTCAAGAATTTATCACTTTCTTTCATAACCAGTTGGCGACTGGTCTTCGTTTTCCCATTCATCCCTTCTACGTCGAGCTGTCTGTCTACTTTCATATTCCCTTACAGCAGCTAACTCCCAACTCCTTTAGTCTCATCAATAGCTTTATCATCATTTTTCTCTTCTACCATCTTTCTTTATTTGTCGTTTCATTTCACTCCCGTTTCGTCCCGAAAAGGAAAGAAGCAGAAGTTTTCTTCTTTACTATTCGCCGAGAGACTAGATTCTTAGCTAACCTCATTACCTCCCATAAATATTAGAAAATCCGATACTTATTTGTAAAGTCAGACTCTACTTGTTTGTAAATTATATTATATATTAAAATCTTCAAATAGATAATTTTTTATTGTATTATTAAATTAGGTTTACTCCCTATAATTTATGTGATTACTAAATAATTACATAATGAAAATGATGCATAGTCATCTGAACCAAACGCGGATTTTGCAAACACATAAGAACGTACTATAAATAATCAATTGGACAATTAATCTGCATTTTAAATCGTTTTTCGAATTAATAGAATAGATTTGAAAAAAAAAACCGTAATCTCTTTTTTTTCCCCTTCATTTTCTTTAATTACTAGTTTCTTTAAGACCAGTCTTTATTTTTATTTTTTCCTCCCTTTAAATTTTTCTAAATCAAATTTAAACGAAAGAAATGGTTCGTGTATGTATATCAGCAGGAATAAATTTCGAAATACTACTGCATCGATTTATACTTTTACTTTTTTTTTTATTAGTAATTTTCTTTTTAATATATTCTATTCATACACCAGAGTCTAACATATAAAGATAATCAAAATTTTCTTGTGACGTCAATTTTTTCAAGTATTATTTGGATATGTATCCAAAACACCCATATCTCAATTTGAATGAATTTAATAAATCAAATTGCATTTTGTAATTATAATATGCATTATTTGATTGTCTATAGGAATTATGGTATTTAATCTATACAACTTTCCAATTAAGAAATGTTTACTGATCAAAATTGAAGTTTGAAAATATTAAATATTCCACTTTGAACAAGAATATCCGGACTTATCCAAGCAAAAAATAAAACTAAATCTCATCTAAATGACAATATTATAAATCTATTTTCCAAATGTATAAATATATTTATTCTTAGTTAAAATCTAAAAACATTTATAATTGTTTCTTTTACCCATATTGATATATTTTTTTTACCATTACTTGATCATCAATTTCTTAGACAACCTTGCATAGTGTCACATATATGAGTGATCATGATGTCCCCAGGGGGATGCGCGTGGTGGTTAAGATATGACGGTGCTTGTGGATAAGACATAAGTCGATTTCGGAGGAAATCTAAAGTCTTTTTTTGGATTCAAATGATCTCCACATGTCTTGACCACTATGTCAAGACTCATAAGATCCTCCGTGATTTATCTTTCTCACAATGATCGTGGAACAGATCGATAAAGAATACTAAATTGGTGGTTCCAACTTTAGCAAATATATATGAGTGGTGACACCAATATTTATTCACTAAATGACAATAGATATAGTTGCGAAATTGACTTTTAAATTAATAAAGGTGAAAAGTGAACCTCTATACACTATAATTTTATGATCCTTACTATCATCGTTGGTCTTTATGTTAGTGAAAGTCTTAGAGTCAATCATGTAATGATTGTTGTATGGAATTTATTGTATCATGTTCCTATTTATAAAAGCATGATTATTATATTTACTTGTATTGATGCCAACTAATTAAATATAATAATGTCCTTGAGTAGTAGGTTCTTATCTATATCAATCGATTGGTTGAATCGATAATGATATGATATAGAGAACACTACTCTTAATCATTCCTAGTCGAGTATTAATATTCAAGGACAATGTTAATGCGTAGAGACTAACATGTAGGTCAACATGATGACTTGATCTCACAAGTCATGGATATGAGATATCAAGTTGACACATGGGTATGTATTGGAGAATATATACTGAATGATCCGCCATGAGAAAGTATCGTTGATCGTTATATGAGTGTCATATACTTTCTCATGTGGCTATTAGTATGACTATTAGTCCTTAGACCTGAAGTCACCATGGTTCCCTACATAAGACATTGCATACTTTGGCTTCGTCAAACGTCACCCGTAAATGGATGGACTATAAAGGCGATTACTGGGTATGTAACAAATTATGCGGAGGGATGTGAGTGATATAGAAGGGATCTATCCCTCCTATATGACGGGAGTGACATCGATATTCTTGATAGAGTGAGATCACGAAGTGCATGACCATGTCCAAATGAGTCAATATGAGATATTGAGCTCATTTGATTAGAGTGAGTCTACTTGGAGTTCAAGATTTAGATTGTACCGAGGACGACACAGTCTATGCCTCGATTGGTCAATCTAGATGTCAAGGATAGAGGGACATTGTCATATATTGTGAGAGTCACAATTAGTAGTCACAAAGGTGATGTTGGAGCTCAACATTCTTGTAACTTGGGTAGCAATGATGTATTGCTAGATACCGCTCATTGCTTATGTTCCTAAATCGGTTTAGGGACATTGTCAACATTACAAGAACCTATAGAGTCACACACATAAGGGCAATTAAATGGAGATTAGGTTCATATGATGAACCATAAGGATTAGGTTCATGGGATGAACCAAATTGGATTAAGAGTAATCTAAATTAGACTAATTGAGTTAGACTCAAGTTGATTTAAGTGTTGAATGAGTCTAATTTAGATTTGATTCATCAAATTAATTTAAATTAAATGAATAGAGATTCATTAAATTAAATTGACTTGAATCAAATGGTTGGATTTGATCAACCATGGGAGATAAGAGGTCAAGTTTGACTTGACTTGAGAGGGAAGATGAAAGGTCAAGTTTGACTTGACCAAATGTCATGTCATGATGATGACTTGGCATGGTCGGCCAATGATGATGCTCCACATCATCATTGACTTTGTCATGTGGTGCCACCTCATGAGGGAGACCAAGGGTCATGGGAGTTACATGCTTGCATGTAACCCCCTCTCTATGAAGTGGCCGGCCACTTGATGGTTATTCATGTGGTAATTCATTTTATGTGGGTTACACAACTTCATCTTCTTCCTTGGATCAACTTCCCTCAAGCTCTCCCCCTCTCCCAACCTCTTTGGCCGAACCATCCATAAAGTGCTAGCACACTCAAGGGTGTGTTTTCTCCACCTATTGCTTGTGTGGATACCAATAGAGGAGTGTGCACTTGACACTCTCGAGTTCCGGCAAACCTTTTGGACGAGCGGGATTTGCGAATGGCGTCGCATCGAGGGTAACATCCTTATCATGTAGATCTAAGGTAGATCTAGGGTTTTATACAAACACATACATGTTTTAAGTTTTAATGCATCTTCGCACGGATCCGTGGCCGGGGCTTCCGAGGTTTCCGCAACGCAAAAAGCGATTTTTGCGGCTCGGAAAAATCCCAACAGTGGTATCAGAGCCACGTGCGAAGCATGTATGTGTTTCGTTTTTTGTAATTTTTGTATTAGATATAAAAATTATAAATTTATATGTTTCTGTAAATTTCCTATTTTTATAGAATTTTTGGGTATTTTTCTCAAAGAGTCGAAGCAACGAGTGTTGGGACACTTGTAGGCTTCAACCATCGAGAAAAACTCTCTGAAACGGCGAGTTCTCGCTTTAGATTTTTGGGACAGCGACTTAAGTCGCTGTAAGATCATTGTAGGGACACTCGCAAGTTTATTTTTGCGAGTATGGGCGCTGCCCCTATCCCCGAAAGGGGCCTTATCCCACGATCGCGCTCTGAAACCGCTTAGCGGGACCGTTACGGAGAGCTGACTCATAAAATTGAAAAAAATAGGAAAAATTATAGAAATTTTCTGTAAAAAAATACATAATTTAAAATTATATATAATTCTGTGATTGTCATGGCCCAATAACCCCAATATGATTGGATGTGATGTGTTGTAATTCATAATACAATCTGCGTGCCGTTTTATGGTTGTGCGTGTTGTATATTGTATGCGACCTGCGCGTCGTACCTCTTCTTTTGATATTCTAGTTGTAAATAGTTTTAGACTCAAATGTAACTCGAGTTTCATATTTGTAATGTACAAAATGGAGCGGTGGAAAGTCCATTTGAAGACGAGGTTACGAGAAGGGTGACGACGACACATGACGGTCAAAGGAAGCGCTTGGAGAAGCCGCTAGCCTTAGGTTGATCGTCCGATCTTCTCATTGGCTTGAGAAGATCGTAGTAGGGTCATGACTACATTACATTTAATTATATATATATATATATATATATATATATATATATATATATATATATATATATATATATATATATATATATATATATATATATATATATATATATATATATATATATATATATATATATATATATATGATTTTGCTTGTATGTATGTGATGCATACTAGTAGAATAATGCTTGTATGTATATGATGCATGCTAGGATATTTTTCTTGTATGTATATGATGCATGTTAGAATAATGCTTGTATGTATGTGATGCATGCTATTATAGGATAATAAAGGCCTTAATGCGTATATGATACACATTACGATTAGATTAGATCTTAATCGAATCAACTCGAAAATGCCTACCGAGCCTTGATACCCATCACTACCTCGATCATTTGTTGTTGTTGAATCTGCCAAAGCATAACAACGCATATTATCTTGGTAGGGTGCGGAGGGACAATCTTGGTCCCACCTATCATGCTTGGGTTAGAGTAAACTCAATTAGATTGAGCAAAACTAGTTAACTCAATTGGATCGAGTAGAACTATAGACATATTCCAATCGTTGGAAAGATAGGGTAAAATCGCATTTACACTAAATCTTGGGAGATTTAGCCAAAGCTAACTCAAGGTCTTTTGTAAATGTGGGTCTTGATCCTATAAACAAGAGTTGCATAGAGATGTAATCGGTAATGTGTTACCCACCGATCGTACTAAGTCTTGGGCGATTTAGCAAAAACTAACTCAAGGCTTAGTATGATGTAGATCTTGTCCCGCAAGAATTATAGCTAGTTTGCATGAATCTAGTAATGTGATTTGACCACATCCATAACTCGATTCTACAAAATTCCTATAATTCAGTGGGAGCATCATTTGATTAAATGCCTAATTAAATGATAAAAGGAATATGATATTAATTTTCTGCATTGTATGTTGTAGATAACTATGTCGACAAACACGAACACTCTCTCTCTGCGTTCTGTCCTTGAGAAGGACAAGCTCAATGGAGCAAATTTCCTGGACTAGTACATGAACCTGAGAATTATTCTTACCCAAGAAAGGAAGTTGTACGTCAAAGTTACTGCCTGAGATGCTCAACATGTTGAGAACTGTTGAGCTTAACCTTAAGAAGGGAAAATCTGACACCATTTTGATGGTACACAAGAAGAAAGGCAAGGGCAAGCCTAAAGGTAAGGGAAAGTCCTAAGCCAAGGGCAAAGACAAAGAACTTAAACCCAAAGGAGGGGTAGCCAAGGAAGCGGCTTGCTTCCACTGCAAGGAAGCTGGACACTGGAAGCGTAACTGCAAGGCATACCTGGAAGATCTTAAGAAAAAGAGAAGTGAGACTTCTACTTCAGGTATAAATGTTATAGAAGTCAATCTATCTATTTCTTCATCATGGGTATTAGATACTGGATGTGCATCTCACATTTGTACCAATGTGCAGGCGCTGAGAAATAGCAGGGCATTGACAAAGGGCGAGGTGGACCTACGAGTAGGCAATGGAGTAAGAGTTGCTGCTGTTGCTGTAGGAACTTATGATCTATCTCTGCCCTCTGGGTTTGTACTAGAATTAGATGAATGTTGTTATGTGCCTGCTTTAACTAAGAACATCATTTCAGTTTCTTGTTTGGACAAGAAAGGATTTTCATTTATAATAAAGAACAAATATTGTTCAGTTTATTTAAATGATATGTTCTATTGTAGTGCACCTCTAATGAACGGACTTTACTTTCTACACTTAGATAGCCCTATCTATAACATAAGTACCAAAAAGTTTAAGTCAAATGAGTTGAACCAAACCTATCTCTGGCATTGTCGCTTAGGTCACATAAATGAGAGTCGCTTATCTCAGCTCCATAAGGATGGGCTACTAGACTCATTTGATTTTGAATCATATGAGACATGCGAGTCTTGCCTTTTAGGCAAGATGACCAAGACTCCCTTTATTGGACACAGCGAAAGAGCAACAGACTTGTTAGGACTTATACATAGTGATGTATGTGGCCCTTTCAATGTTGCTGCTAGAGATGGTTACAGGTACTTCATTACATTTACTGATGACTTCAGTAGATATGGTTATGTGTATCTTATGACACATAAATCAGAATCCTTTGAAAAGTTCAAAGAATTCAAGAATGAAGTACAAAACCAGTTTGGCAGGAGTATTAAGATACTTCGATCAGATCGAGGTGGTGAATATCTTAACCATGAGTTTCGTGACTATCTAGCTGAGTGTGAGATTCTATCCCAACTCACTCCTCCTGGAACACCACCGTGGAATGGTGTATCCGAAAGGAGGAATCATACCCTATTAAATATGGTACGATCTATGATGAGTCACACAGATCTTCCTATATCCTTTTGAGGATATGCTCTAGACACAACAGCCTTTACCCTTAACCGTGTTCCATCTAAGGCTGTGATAAAGACACCATATACGATATGGACAGGGAGAAATCCCAAGATGTCTTTTATGAGGATTTGGGGTTGTGAGGCTTACGTTCGACGTCAAGTTTCAGACAAACTGGGACCCAAATCCGATAGGTGCTATTTTATTGGATATCCCAAGGATACAAAGGGATATTACTTCTACATTCTCAGTCAGCACAAAGTGTTTGTGGCAAAGACTGGGGTTTTTCTAGAAAGAGATTTTATTTCTAGAAAAACTAGTGGGAGTACCTTCGATCTTGAAGAAATTCAAGATAAGGACCATAGCACTGAGGCCTTGATGGAGGTTGAACAGAAACCACAAAGTGTTGTGGGTGATGAGATTGTTGCACAAAGAGTTGTGGAATAACCACCTATTCAGGTAGACCTACCTCTTCGCAGGTCTGATAGGGTACGTCGTCAGCCTGAGAGATACTCATTTCTCTTGTCTGACCATGATGACGTTATGCTCATTGAGAATGAGCCTACATCCTATCAGGAAGCTGTGATGAGCCCAGATTCTGAGAAATGGCTAGAGGCCATGAGATCCGAGATGGAATTCATGTACACCAACCAAGTATGAACTTTGGTTGATCCACCTGAAGGGGTCAAACCCATTGGGTGTAAGTGGGTCTTTAGGAGAAATACTGACATGGATGGACTTACACATACCTATAAGGGTCGATTGGTGGCTAAAGGTTTCAAGCAAATTCATGGTATTGACTATGATGAAACCTTTTCTCCAGTGGCGATGTTTAAGTCCATTCGGATCTTGCTTGCTATTGCAACATACCACGATTATGAGATCTGACAGATGGATGTCAAAACTGCGTTTCTGAATGGAAACTTACTCGAGGATGTGTACTTGACACAACCTGAGGGTTTTGAAGATCCACAGCATACTGGGAAAGTATGCAAGCTGCAAAGGTCCATTTATGGGCTAAAGCAAGCCTCTCAGAGCTGGAATCTTCGATTCGATGATGCGATCAAACAGTTTAGTTTCATCAAGAATGAAGATGAACCTTGTGTCTACAAAAGGGTTAATGGGAATATAGTTGTCTTCCTTGTATTGTATGTGGATGACATACTGCTCATTGGGAATGACATCCCTTCGCTACAGTCTGTGAAGACTTGGTTGGGGACGTGCTTCTCAATGAAGGACTTAGGTGAAGTAGTCTGTATTCTAGGCATCAAGATCTATAGAGATAGATCTAAGAGATTGCTTGGCCTAAGTCAGAGTACATACATTGACACGGTATTACTACGGTTTGCCATGCAGAATTCCAAGAAGGGACTTCTGCCAATGTCACATGGTGTGAGTCTTTCGAAGACTCAAAGTCCCTCTTCTAGAGAGGAGAGAGACCGCATGGATAAGATCCCTTACGCATCTGATATAGGATCTATCATGTATGTCATGCTGTGTACTCGTCCTGATGTCTCGTATGCTTTGAGCATGACGAGTAGATACCAGTCAGATCCAGGTGAGCGTCACTGGATAACAGTCAAGAATATTCTTAAGTACTTGAGAAGGACTAAAGAATATTTCTTGATATTTGAAGGCGATGAGGAGCTAGCTGTAAAGAGTTACAGCGATGCCAGCTTCCAAACTGACCAGGATGATTATAGATCACAGTCAGGATTCGTGTTTTACTTGAATGGTGGCACTGTGAGCTGGAAGAGTTCGGCGAGGACACGATTCTTGATTCTACAACGAAGCGAGTATATTCTTTGCATATGAGGCAAAGAAAGGAGGTAGTTTGGATCCGCAAGTTCATTATTGAGCTTGGGGTGGTTTCTAGCATTGCAAATCCCATATAGCTCTATTGTGACAACAATGGAGCGATTGCACAGGCTAAGGAACCTCGCTTACACCAGCGGACCAAACACATACTACGGCGCTTCCATCTCATTCGAGAGATTATCGATAGAGGAGATGTGAAGATTTGCAGAGTACCCACAGAGGCTAACATCACAGATCCCTTGACCAAGGCTTTGGCACAGAAAAAGTATGATGGTCACACTAGGTCATTGGGTATTAGATACTACGGTGATTGACACTAGTGCTAGTGGGAGATTGTTAGTGAAAGTCCTAGAGCCAATCATGTGATGATTGTTGTATGAACTTTATTGTATCATGTTCCTATTTATAAAGGCATGGTTATTATATTTACTTGTATTGGTGTCAAATAACTAAATATAATAATGTCCTTGAGTAGTAGGTTCTTATCTATATCAATCGATTGGTTGAATCGATAATGAGATGATATAGAGAACACTACTCTTAATCATTCCTAGTCAAGTATTAATATTCAAGGACAATGTTAATGCGTAGAGACTAGCATGTAGGTCAACATGATGACTTGATCTCACAAGTCATGAATATGAGATATCAAGTTGACACATGGATATGCATTGGAGAATTTATACTGAATGACCCGCCATGAGAAAGTATCGTGGATCGTTATATGAGTGTCATATACTTTCTCATGTGGCTATTAGTATGACTATTAGTCCTTAGACCTGAAGTCACCATGGTTCCCTACATAAGGCGTTGCATACTTTGGCTTCGTCAAACGTCACCCGTAAATGGGTGAACTATAAAGGCGATTACTGGGTATGTAACAAATTATGCGGAGGGATGTGAGTGATGTAGATGAGATCTATCCCTCCTATATGACGGGAGTGACATCGATATTCTTGATAGAGTGAGATCACGAAGTGCATGGTAATGCCCAAATGAGTCAATATGAGATATTGAGCTTATTTGATTAGAGTGAGTCTACTTGGAGTTCAAGATTTAGATTGTACCGAGGACGACACGGTCTATGCCTCGATTGGTCAATCTATATGTCAAGGATAGAGGGACATTGTCACATATTGTGAGAGTCACAATTAGTAGTCACAAAGGTGATGTTGGAGCTCAACATTCTTGTAACTTGGGTAGCAATAATGTGTTACTAGATACCGCTCATTGCTTATGTTCCTAAATCGGTTTAGGGACATTGCCAACGTTACAAGAACCTATAGGGTCACACACATAAAGACAATTAGATGGAGATTAGGTTCATATGATGAACCATGAGGATTATGTTCATGGGATGAACCAAATTGGATTAAGAGTAATCCAAAATAGACTAATTGAGTTAGACTCAAGTTGATTCAAGTGTTGAATGAGTCTAATTTAGATTTGATTCATCAAATTAATTTAAATTAAATGAATAGAGATTCATTAAATTAAATTGACTTGAATCAAATGGTTGGATTTGATCAACCATGGGAGATAAGAGGTCAAGTTTGACTTGACTCGAGAGGGAAGATGAAAGGTCAAGTTTGACTTGACCAAATGTCATGTCATGATGATGACTTGGCATGGCCGGCCAATGATGATGCTCCACATCATCATTGACTTTGTCATGTGGTGCCACCTCATGAGGGAGACCAAGGATCATGAGAGTTACATGCATGCATGTAACCCCCTCTCCATGAAGTGGCCGGCCACTTGATGGTTATTCATGTAGTAATTCATTTTGTATGGGTTACACAACTTCATCTTCTTCCTTGGATCAACTTCTCTCAAGCTCTCCCCCTCTCCCAACCTCTTTGGCCGAACCATCCATAGAGTGCTAGCACACTCAAGGGTGTGTTTTCTCCACTTATTGCTAGTGTGGATACCAATAGAGGAGTGTGCACTTGACACTCTCGAATTCCGGCGAACCTTTTGGACGAGCGGGATTTGCGAAGGGCGTCGCATCGAGGGTAACGTCCTTATCATGTAGATCTAAAGTAGATCTAGGGTTTTATACAAACATATACATGTTTTAAGTTTTAATACATCTTCGCACGGATCCGTGGCCGGGGCTTCCGAGGTTTCCGCAACGCAAAAAGCGGTTTTTGCGGCTCGGAAAAATCCCAACACTTTATACATCTAGTGAATTCAATGCCAAAAAGTACTAGGATGTTATTATTATTTTAGATACATCTTCTAAAATTTCTTCGATATTAATTAGCTCTAAACTTAATCGAAGTCAATCTTAGATATAAATAAGACTTTCTACCACTTTAGGAGTCATTAAACTCCTGAAATAATCAAGTACTTGACCATTAGTACTGAAAGCGGATTCTGAAATAACTGTTGATATTGGAATGACTAATATATTATGAGCAATTTGAGCAAGTATGGAAAATCTGTGATAATTTTGCTTTCACTATCCAAAATATCAAAAGTCTCATAATATTCTTCAACTATTTCATTAAGATACTTGTCTAATTCTGACATGTTGTCATCACTAAAAATGTATGCCTTTTGTTTCTTATAATATGCAAAGATTATTTGTCTTTTCAAATCTATTTAATTTATATTTTCAGGCACATTGTTGTTATCATCTGATTCTGAAATAGCTGAAAATTTTGAAGTGTTACTCTGAAGCTTCATTTTTTCCTTATAATTTTTATACAAAACAAATAAAGTCTTCTTTATATTCTTTTCTACTCTTGCACCTTTTTCATTTTCATATAATTCAATCAATATAAATTCCACAAAATCTAATTTATGTCTTGGATCAAATCTCACTGTAATATAAAGCAATTTATTTATCTTCTCCATATCTCCCAAATACTTGTCAAATTTAATTTTCATTCTTAATCTCATTGAACATACATTATATTCATCATTTTCTTGTCACTCTTTTAATATGGAATGAATATAATTGATTTCATGTGCAAAAATATTAGAAGTGACATATAAGAATCCTAACACTTTTAATGTGAACCCAAAAAATTGTAATAGAGATGTAAAACGTTTAACATTATTCCAATCAGCATTTGTTGCTTCCCATTAATAGTCTGTAATTATGTTTAGACATTCTCGTCTAGTCCAAATATCATATTTTCATTGTTTTTCACAATAACACCCTAATTTGTATATTGAAAATATATTCTAAAGTATATGTCTTGTTCATCAAATCTATCAAAAGCTCTTTCAAATTTTTCTACTACATTAAACATCAAATAAGTTAAACTCCAACTGGTTGGTACATTCAAACACAATGAATTTTTGCTTTCAATTTTTTTCAATTTCTACACATTCTTTAAACTTGCTTAATCTAAAGGGGGAATACTTAACATATTTAATAGTATTCCTAACGTTCGTCACAGATGAATTTATATCTTTCAAGTCATCAAAAACAATCAAATTGATTATGTAAGTTATACATCTCATATGAATGAATTATTCTTTTAAAATGGTAGAATCCCAGTTAACCATCTTTTTATTTGAACTTGCATTATCAACTGTAATAGTGAAAAATTCTATAAATTCTCCAATCTTTCAAGTAATTTTCAATAATTAAACTGATTGTCTCGCCTTTATAACTTATAAATAGACAAAAAATCAAAATTCTTTTATGCAACTTCCAATCTTTATTGATAAAATAAGTAGTTAAACATATATAATTGATTTTTTTAATTGATGTCCATATATTAGTAGTCAAAGAAATTCTTTGCGTTGGATCACACAATAGACTTTTTAATTTTTCTCTTTCAAGTGTATATAATTCTACACAATCACGTGTTATTGTCCATCTCAATGGAATTATAAACTTTGGATATACCATAGCCATAAATATTTTAAATCCTTCTCCTTTTACAAATTTAAAAAATAATTCATCCATTATAATCATTCTAGCTAATGTTTTTCTAGATGCATCCTGATCAAATTTTCAAGAAATGAGTGATCCCTCACTCTGTCTTGCACCTATTTGAAAACTTAATTGCGTTTGATTTGTTTTAATAGCATGAGGATATTTTTTTTGCACGAGGTCGTATGAAATTCAAACTTGTTGCTCCATTCTTATATAGATCACAAAAAAAAAAACTCCTTATCACAATATTTTACATTTGACTTTAATTTCATTGACAGTATTAGTAAACTTCGTAAAATAATCTCATCTCTCACTTCTTGATTTTATTGTTCTTTATTTGCTTAATTTTTCTCTGATACCTATTAAAGGTATATATTATGAGATTGAACAACTATTATCCATATCTATATTTGAAATATTTTCTTACATTGAAATTTAAACAAAAAAACATATATTTTTCATTAAAAAAATTATATACAGTTAGATTAATAATTTAGAATTATAATCAAACTCTAAACCTTACAAGTTCTAATATTCATGTGATCATGTAAATCATTAAATTCTAAAATGATAAAACAAAATAGTATATACTAAATTAAGTAAGTTGACCGTCGGTTGGAATTATGAAAGAGTTGCAAGGAATTAAAGAAGTTGCGGAATAGTGGAGGACCATCGATCGTCGAAAATAGTTGGAAGGATACCGAACAGCCTGAGAAGTACTAGAGGAGTCAGGGGTGGCAGTCAGGACTTGGGAGTTGCGGGCTCGCGTGGTAGTCGCAAGGTCAAGGGTTTGCACTACAGGCGTAGGGTCGGGGGTGGCAATCAGGAGCTGCGGGAGAAATATGAGAATTTAGGATTTAAGGGATGGAGGGTGGACTAGTTGCCTGGGTCGTCGGGGTTGGGATAGGGATTCAAGAAGAAAGAATTGTGATTTCACGATTTTTAAGTTCCGATTTGAGAAGCAAAATCAATTGTTTATACAAATCAATTGACTGATATAACCTATTAGTTGATTGATTTGTGTTGGATCACACAATAGACTTTTTAATTTTTCTCTTTCAATTTTATATAATTCTATACAATTACGTGTTATTGTTCATCTCAATGGAATTCTAAACTTTGAATATACCATAGCCATAAATATTTTAAACCCTTCTCCTTTTACAAATTTAAAAAATAATTCATCCATTATAATCATTCTAGCTAATGTTTTTCTAGATGCATCTTGATCAAAATTTCAAGAAATGAGTGATCCCTCACTCTGTCTTGTATATATTTGAAAACTTAATTGTGTTTAATTTATTTTAATAGCATGAGGATGTTTTTTTTTGCACGAGGTCATATGAAATTTCAAATTTATTGCTCCATTCTTATATAGATCACAAAAAAAAAAATCTCCTTATCACAATATTTTACATTTGACTTTAATTTCATTGGCAGTATTAGTAAACTTCGTAAAATGATCTCATATTTCACTTCTTGATTTTATTGTTCTTCATTTGCTTAATTTTTCCCTGGTACATACTAAAGGTATATATTATAGGATTGAACTACTATTATCCACATCTATATTTGAAATATTTTCTTGCATTGACATTTAAACAAATAAACATATAATTTTCATTAAAAAAAATTATATACAATTAGATTAATAATTTAGAATTATAATCAAATTCTAAACCTTACAAGTTTTAATATTCATGTGATCATGTAAATCATTAAATTCTAAAATGATAAAACAAAATAGATATACTAAATTAAGTAAGTTGACCGCCAGTTGGAATTATGAAAGAGTCGCGAGGAATTAAAGAAGTCGGGGAACAGTGGAGGACTGTCGATCGTCGAAAATAGCCGGAAGGATACCGAACAGCCTGAGAAATCTAGAGGAGTCAAGGGTGACAGTCGGGACTTGGGAGTTGCAGGCTCGCATGGCAGTCGTGGGGTCAAGGGTTCGCACTACAGTCGTAGCTAGGGTCGGAGGCGACAATCGGGAGATGCGAGAGAAATATGAGAATTTAGGATTTAAGGGATGAAGGGTGGACTAGTTGCCTGGGTTGGGATAGGGATTGAGGAAGAAAAATTATGATTTCATGATTTTAAAGTTTCGGTTCAGAAAGCAAAGTCAATTATTTATACAAATCAGTCGACTGATATAACCTATCAATTGACTGATTTACTCCAAATCGATTAAACTATTTTTTTTTTTCATTTGGAAACCAAACTGAACTGACATAATCGAAAAACTAAATATTTTGGTTTTGAAAAATCGAATTTCCAAATAAACCGAATCTAACTTTTCAATTCTCTCTTGCTTGCTCTGTATAATAATTTTCTTCGAATAAAATTTGTTTCGTAAGGTCGTTATCGTTGTTCTGTTCCAATTCCATGTTTGACGGTCCACGTACATCGGAGAGTGAAAATTTGTTTCGTATCGTCGTTATCGTTGTTGTTCCACCAATTCCATGTTTGACGGTCCATGCACGTACATCGGAGAGTGAAGATGCTAGCTTCAACTGGTCTACTTGATTAAAGAATTTATCTTTAGAAAAAGTTTTCATGTCAATGGTCCTCAACGCGGCAACGACACGCAACTGAACCGACTATGGAGTCTATTTAATTAAAACTCAGATTCATTCACGAGCATCGATCGATCAAGGCTTCGAACGGGGATGAGCAAGGTCATTATTCTAACAAAGCAAGACGCTTAATTAGGCAGGCTTCAATATATTGAGCTGACACTCGCCGTTCGATTTGCTTCTGCAGGAGATGTGCAACGGCGGCGGCGGCGGCGGCGCGATGATGTTGGAGCTGCAGGAGGGCTTCAGAGGTTTGGTTATTTATTAGTCTTGAAAAGTATAATTCATCGGCGCCTAACTGTTGGTTTAAGTCTTTAATTTGGAGTTACTGTGGCTTAATAACTAGGGGTGGTGATGATGCAAGTCGACCGGGACGTGAAGGTGTGGGTGGCGCCGAGGGAGAAGGTGGGTCCGTGCAAGCCGAACCAGGAAGTGAAGATGTTGGAGCCTAAGAAGGAGAACATGGTGGTGGCAGCTGACAAGAAGAAGGAGAAGAACATGGTGGTGGCAGCTGACAAGAAGAAGAAGAAGAATACGGTGGTGGCGGCTGACAAGAAGAAGGAGAACATGGTGGTTACTTACCAAGAGGTGACCATGAAGAAGCAGAATATGGTGATGGCTGTTGGAAAATAATTTGTCTATGAGCATAATATATATGAACTGATGAATAAGAATAGCGAAGTATATATCCGCTTACGTAATAAGTTTTCCCAAAGCCCCATTCTTTTGATTAAAATAATTATTTAATTCTAATAATTTGATTACTAAATCGATTAAATTCATCTAGTAATTCGTTAAAATTTACCATCTTAACATGGTAATTAAATGGTAAATTATTCTTTCCCATTTGTGTTTGATGAAGAAATTACGGAATTAAGATTGTTAAATATCTAAATCACAATTTTTATTTTACAAATTAATCACTAAATCGCATATAAATTATTACCTCTTGAGCATAATATATATGAAATTGATGAATAAGAACATGGTCAGGGGAATTTTTTTTTCTTCCCCTTCGCTTTCTTTAATTACTAATTTCTTTGATACAGTCTTTATTTTTTTTCCTCCCTTTAAATTTTTCTAAATCAAATTTAAACAGAAAATACTATTATATCAATTTATACCTTTACCGTTTTTAACATTAGTTATTTTCTCTTTGATATACTTACATCGAAATCTAAAATGTAAAAGGAATCAATTTTTTTTTTTGTAATATTAATCTTTCTAGATATTATTTAAATATGTGTCATCGAATGGATCCTAATTATTCAAATTACATTTTAAAATTATAACTTGTATTATTTGGCTGTCTATGGGAATTATAGTGCTTAACTTATACAGCTTTTCAATTAATTAATCATTACCAAACAAAATTGAAGTTTAAAAATCATTTTATTTTCAAACGAACCAAAATATTCGGACTTGTTCAAATAAAAAAAAATGAAAATTAAATCTCATCTAAATGATAATATTATAAATTTATTTTCTAAATCTAAAAATATATTTATTCTTTGATAAAATCTAAAAACTTTTACTTTTACTCATATAAATATGTCTTTTACCATTATTTGATAATCGACTTCTTAGATAATCTCGAATATGAGGGATAGCAAGGTCTCAAAGTTAATCCAGTTGGTAAATGCAATGAGATTCATAGTTGACAAAAATTAATTCTCGGAGAATTCATTACCTTAAATCATCAACCAATCGTCTTCCTTTGCACTTGTCAATTAAAAACCTTAATTTATCTCCTCCATCGATAAGGATAGTCGAAGAGGACTACTAATTTGACGATTCTATATTTTTATAAATACGAGTGATAGCAATCCCTCGGATTATCGTGCAACATTACTCATATAAATACATCTTTTATCATTACTTGACAATAATTTCTTAGACAATCTTAATTATATAGTAACATAAATATGAGTGATAGTAGCCTCCATAGCTACGATATTAATAGGATGTCCAATTCGAATTTTAGGTATTCATAATTTAATCTCTAGCCATATCGTATTTATAAAATTTCCTTTTAAATAGAATGACAAATGAAGGAGTTACAACTCAAACACTTTGTGATTTACTCTAATAATCAATATATCATATATTTCACATAGCAATTATTTAGTATCTCATCAAAAATTTATGAAATAAGATGGACTATTTTTACTATTAATAATTTTAGGGCGTTTACTATTTTCATTAGTCCTTATCCATCCAGTGAATTCAATACCAAAAAATACTGGATATTATTATTATTATTATTGGTAGATACCATGAGCATGCTATAAAAGAAAAAAAAAAACACTCACGTTATAAACAATCTTATTATATTTTATTGCTCTTCGCATATAACTAAGGTATCGAGTACCGTACTATTCCACACTTGTCCATTGTTGTGCAGAATCAAAGGGCAGACGACTAGACGAATGGAACAATTGATGGAGCCCCATTCGTTTGGTACAAAAAGATATTCTAACTCCAACCTAATGCCGTAATTGGGTAATTTGTTTGACCAATGGTTAGTCAATTGTTGACTCAAGTCAAGTCAATTGTTCTCAACGTCAAAAACGACTCCTCGGCCCGACAATTGACCCAATTAGCAGCCGTCCGATCTCCATCACACGGTTCCTATACGATGACGTCATCTATGGAAAACCTGACCGATCGGTCCAGAGATTATTATACCACTGGCCCCTGTTAGGCTGTAACCGTGGAGAGCTGGTTTCATCTGTTTCTTCTATTATATATATATATATATATATATATATAAAAATAAAAAATTAGAATTATCAATTTAGAGCCGGACTGTTCAAAATTTTTTACTATTAATTAAGATTTAATTTTTAAATTTTATAATGAAAATATGATTTAATTTTGAATGTTGTTCAAGACTTTAAAATTGGAATCGGTTCTATCTTAATAATCCTCTCACTTCGGCAATGGAGTAAATCATGGAAAAATTATAATCTATATAATTGATAAGATAGTGATTATCCATCTAAATTCGAGATAAAATTTTAGATTATCCGCATCCGCGGCTGTCTGGATGGGCGTCCCCTCATCCATCCTTCTATTGAAACCTTCTCCCTGCTGCCGCATTGATTCACGAGGATTAAGGCTTCAAACGGAGATGAACAAGGTCATTACTCTAATAAATCAAGACGCTCAATAATGTAGGCTTCCATTGAGCTGACACTGGCCGTTCGATTTGCTATTCTGCAGGGGAAGAGCAATGACAGCGGGGACGCCTCGATGGTGGTGGTGCTGCAGGTAGCCATGGACTGCGATGGCTGTGCCGAGAAGGTTGTCAAATCGCTCGCGGCTTCAATGGTTTGGTTTATTAGTCACCAAATGTATGATTCATTGGCGGTGGCTTAACTAGGGGTGGGGGCGGTGAAGCCCGACGTGAAGAGCGGGCGGGTGATGGTGTCGGTGGCGAGGGAGGAGGTGGCTCTGCGGAAGCTCCGGGATCGGGTGGCGGCCAAGACGAATAGAAAAGTGAAGCTCCTCTCGGTGGCGGTGGACGCTGTCGAGGGAACCATGGACGGGAAGGCAGTACTGCCGGGGATCTTCAAGGCGAAGCTGAACCTGGAAGCGTAGGTGGTGGAGCCAAATAAGGAGAAGAAGAAGGGTGCCGACCGTCGAGCGACGAGAACCCCAACGCACGCTGCGCAATGTAAAATCAATCATGCATATGCAGGTCTGTTGGAGAATGATCCGATGTAGAAAATAAAGATCTAGGATCTCATATCATTCGTAAGGGTGATATTTGACATGTTACAGGCTTCTGAAAACTATAAAGTTCATGAGAAACAAAAAAAAAAACATACATTCTGATAAAGATACCAACACTTTTACTCTTTAAGTGAGAAGCGTCACAGTGTATACAAATCATCGCTGTCGATCTCGTCGTCGTCAATGGGTCTTCACGAGCTTGAGCATCCATCCGTGGCACCCCAAACGCAGGCTTTCGCACATTTTCCGATCTCCCATAGCCCTCTTGATGCCCTTCTTTTTCTCCGGTGCAGTCCTCTCTTCTGAATTCCTTAAAGGTGGTTGCGGAGCCATGCCTTCTCCGTTCCCCACGATTCGCTGCACCATCTCCACCACCTCGCTCATCTTGGGCCTCGACTTGGGCAGCCGCATGAGGCAGCGATTCGCAACGTAAACGAGCCTCGTCGCGGACTTGAGAGAGTACTCATCTTGTAGCTTTGGGTCCATGATTATGCGCAACTTCTTGGCGTCGGTTATGTATGGCTTGACCCACTCCAAGAGTTTCTGTTCGCCTCTGGGACGGTTTCTGTCTATCGGTCGCCGGCCGGTGATGAGTTCATAGAGGACGACTCCGTAGCTCCATACGTCGCTCTTCGAAGTCAGGCGACCGGTTTGCAGGTACTCCGGAGCTGCATAGCCCAAAGTTCCGACGACCTGTCGAATGTTTCATTGGATAGTGTTCACCTTCGTATTAAAGAATTTGAATTCGAATGGCTGATAAGATGAACAGGGAGAAGAGCAGCATCACTTACTGCAGTTGAAACATGAGTTATTCCTTCTGTTGGACCCTGTCTCGCCAATCCAAAGTCAGACAATTTTGCTTTCCAGTCCTTATCCAAGAGAATGTTTGAAGTTTTGAAATCACGAAAAATAATCTGTCAATTGAAGTTAAAAAAAAAAAAAGAAGCTGCTATTACTCTCTTGTTGACAAAACTAATCACCTAAAAATTGACCAAATTATATATACTGAGTTTACTAAGAAGTCTGATACCTGAAAATCCATTTCTTCATGCAAGTAGGCCAAGCCGAGAGCAGCATCAAGAGCCACTTTTAATCTCATGGGCCAAGAAAGTGTTGTCCTAGATTGATTTGATAAATGATCCTCCACGCTTCTATTGGGCATGTATTCATACACAAGAAGACGTTGTATTCCCCTTTCATCATCCTCAGCACAATAGCCCACAAGTTTGACAAAATTTGGATGCTCAAGCACCCCAAGAACATTAACTTCTGTCAACCATTCTTTGTGCCCCTAAAAAGTGGTAGACGATGAATTCAAGTATGTCGCTGAAAACAACTATCTAACACAGATATAGAATCCTAGTCAAAGAAATGGAAATGTCCTATAACTTTCTTTAGCTTAGTATCCCTCTCCCGCAAGCAGTATGAGAAGATTGTTTCAGAGTCAGACCATTTAACCACTCGAGTAGCCAAAAAGTGTTTATTCAATGTTAGATGAATTTGGAAATGTAGAAGAACACAGCCGCAATTCTAGCAAGAAATGTACAAAAGGAAAAAAAAAAAAAAGAGAGAGAGAGAGACTTGCCTGCAATCCCTTGCGATTTAGTTGCTTAACTGCAACTTCAATCTTAGAATTTTGGTCTTCAAGGCTCTTGATTGTCCCCCTATAAACGCATCCAAAACCACCTTCCCCAACCATTACCGACCTGCTAAAGTTTCTTGTAGCATTCCTCAGTTCTGAAAACGTGAACACTCTGAGATTGTTGGGTTTCTGGGAGAAACTGGGATAATGTGACCTTCCCATTGAGTCAGAGCTGATATCAGTAGCATCCCCAGAGTTGAACTCAGATCCTGACCTTCTCATGTCGAGCTCAGTAGATGTGGTGCTATTAGACCGAATTGACCCAGACATCCTAGCCCGGAAATCCACCCGCTTAGTCACTTCATTTCGAATTGAGAAGCAATTCATGTCTTACAGAAATGAAACTAAATCAAGTTCAGTTGATATTTTCAGCCCAAACAAGAATTTTGAATCCTTGATGCAGTAACTGCAATCAACAAAGACTAAACACTTCAAACTCCGGGGAAGAAAGCAAACTATGACATAAATACACGATATATTCTAGATCAGAGAAGACTTAAGCAACAGCAGGTGAACGGAAGCAACAGAAGAGTACGCACTTGACATATCCTATCTACATAACATGAATCTTTCGGATCCTAGTTCACATGCAAATAAGAAAAAACTTTTAGCCCCTAAATACTGATATTGAATTGTAATTCAACTTGCATCAAGATTAGGTTTTCATCAGAGAAAAACAATTAGAGTAGGTACGATAACACCTCCGTATCTATAACCTGAAAGTACAATCAAATAAACTAAGGATTTAACCCATAAGCAAATAAGAATACTTTCCCAGAACAATCAAACAGCGGATTTCAGTGTTGAAAACTCGAATTACAAACAGGCATACTTAAACCTCCACTTCGCTAACATTCCTCAAAATCCAACCTTTTCCTCCAAACAAATTAAAGAAAATAATTACGGGCTCAAACTCACCGGTTTCTGAGGATACTGAATCAAGAACGCCGGCGTATGGAGCACGCAAAATCCAAGGCAATTGGGGATCCCCTCGAGGACAGATCTCCTCAAGGGATACGACCCCAAGCCCCCTGGCGCGACCAGCGATCAGCGACGATGACGAAGTCAACACAACGAGGCAGCTGGGAGACCTCTTCTTCTACTAATCTTCCTCCTCCATCGTCAACCACCACCGAAAGGATCCAGACGAGGTTGAAACGAGAAGGGCGTGAACAGAAAGCAAATGCGATAGCGAGAACGATCGAGGTGGGCAAGTAATCAATGCAGATGCCAAAGAACCGTCCGATGTGAGCGCACTTGATTGGCCAGTGCTCCCTTGGTCAACATTGGTGGTTTGAAATGTATACACCTCAAATTTTATTTTATTTGTAATTTAAAAATAAAAATAAAATCGAAAATTGAAAAAAAAAAATATAATTAGTGATTTTCTCGCTCCCGTCCAGCTCCATCTCGTTGCTCCCGTCTCCATCCAATCGAATCTGGGTAATTCAGTGGGGGCGACATGGGCTTTTACTTATTTATAGGCGCTACGCGAATTTACGAGGCCCATAATCTAACCGCGTCGGCCTCCTCTTCGACGGCGGCGCCACCGCACTTATCTCCTCGGCTGCCCTTCTGCGGCAGCCGTTAGCCTCCGCCGCCGCCCCAACCCTATGTTTCCGCTCAATGTGCAGGTCTCGGGGCGCCACCGAGGCATCGGAACCTGGATCCAGGAGTAGATCGGGAGTCTCCGCCGCCGCCTCCACTGCGCCTCCCTCTTCCGCCTATGCCTCCGCTTCCTCAAACGAGACTCCCACCGATCCCGGTGGCCGACCTCTCCGCCGACCCCTTAATTCCGCTACTTCCTCCTCCTCTCACGTTTTCACATCCTCCTCTTCCTCCGCCCTCAGCCTCGCCTCCGTCCGCTCGGCCCTGCCGGAGACTCCTGGCCTCTACCCCTTCTCCGAGGTCGGCGCCGCCACTAACAACTTCCTCTCCAAGCGCCTCCTTGGTGCCTCCTCCTCCGCCTGGCGCTGTACCCTTCGCGGCCGGGACGTCGTCGTCATCCAGAAATCCCTACGCCGCCAGCCAGAGGACCTCACCGCCCGTCTTGTCGCCCTAGGTAGATCCCACCACAGCAGCCTCGCTCGCCTTCTCGGCGCATCCTCCGCGGACGAATTCGTCTACCTCGTCTACGAGTACGTCCCCGGCGCTGGACTCGCCGACTGCCTTCGCAACGCTCGGAACCCTGGCTTCACCCCGCTCGCCTCCTGGATCTCCCGAGTCCTGGTCGCGGCCGACGTTGCCCAAGGCCTCGACTACATCCACCACCACTCCTCGGCGGCTGCCGGAGTCCACAATCGCGTCACTAGCTCCGCTATCATCGTCACCGAACCCGATTTCCGGGCCAAGATCTGCCATTTTGGTGCCGCGGATCTCGCCGGCGAGATTTCCGATCCACTCGAGGAACAAGTAGGCGAAATTACCCCAACTCCCTCGCCGAGGAGAAAAGGACGGGGTGAGCGGCAGAAGCACATTGAAGCCACACGGGGGTACATGGCGCCTGAGGTGATCTCCGGCGCGCCCGTTTCCCGTAGGTCCGACGTGTTCGCCTTTGGAATTGTGCTCCTGGAGCTGCTTTCCGGCGAGGAGCCGCTCAAGTACAGGTACGACAACGAACGGAAGGAGTTCGACGTAGTCTCCCTGATCGACACGGCACGGAAGGCGATGGGGGCAGACGACGAGGAGGAGGAAGAGGATCGGTGGGGGCGGATACGGAGGTGGATGGACCCGCGTTTGAGGGACTCGTTCCCGGTGGAGGCGGCGCAGAAGCTGATCCGGGTGGCGCTGCGGTGCGTGGAGTTGGAACCAGCGGCGCGGCCGGAGATGACGTGGGTGGCTGGGAAGGTATCGAAGGCCTACCTGGAATCGAAGGTGTGGGCAGAGAGGGTTAGGGTTCCGACCGACTTCTCGGTGTCGATGGCTCCGCGGTAAGCGCAGGCGTACGCTGGGGCGGGTCACCGCGACGGGTTCGCCGTCGGCGATTTTTTTTACTGTGATAATACATTTTCTTTCCTACGACATCAAACAATAAAAAAATAAAAAATTCAATTTTTAATGAGATTATTATTATTATTATTATTTTATTGATTCTTCACTCGCCATTATTTTGGCCGGTTACTAAAAGTAGGAAAGCGTTGAATTTGGCAAAATGGGCCACTTAGAAACGTCATCCCATGATTTTAAAATCTTAAAAAAATTAACTATAGGTTTTTTCTCCCTTTTTTCCAATAATTTCCAAAGATATATTTTTTAAGAGCATTTTGTGCCTCAGTTTAAATTCATTTAAAAATTAAAGCAACAAAAGATTTTTGACATTCCTGAATTGTAAACCATTCGGTGTCTCCTTAAAAAAAATTATTATGAAAAGGAAAAAAGAATCAGAAATTGAAAACATCAATCAATTTTCTCCATCTCCTATTCATTTCACCTGTTTAGAATATTAATCATAAATATATAAATGACAATAGCCGCTTGTAAAACTCATTTCTTAACCAAGAAACAATAACACTTCAAACACTTGTCTAATTAAGATAATATTCTGGTAGTAACAATAAATTTCTCAATTTTGATCACAAATAATCACCAAACGGCCCCAAATGCTCAACTCAATGAGCTGGGTTTCTCAAAGGCGTGATAGAAAAGTTGAAGCTAATAAGATATGAAAGTTCAAGTACAATAATAAAAAAATAAAATTAAAAGTAAAAAAAGAAAAAGGCTAATGCAGGCCATTAAGGAGACAAGCTCCAATAAATTGTTTAATCTTTGTGCTTATAAGGAGATGGTGATTCAACAAGTTCAGTAGCAGCTAAGATGGCTGGGTCTGGCTCTCCTTGTGGAGCATGCAAGTTCCTGAGGAGGAAGTGTGTTAGAGGTTGTGTCTTTGCTCCCTACTTCTGCCACCAACAGGGGGCTGCACATTTTGCAGCCATTCACAAGGTCTTCGGGGCGAGCAACGCCTCCAAGCTCCTCCTGCACCTCCCAGTTTCCGACCGGTTGGAAGCTGCCTTCACCATCTCCTATGAAGCTCGGGCCAGGCTGCTAGATCCTATCTGTGGTTGTGTGGCACACATCTTTGCGCTGCAGCAACGAGTGAGTACTATTCAGTACAAATAGTTAGAGGTGATGCTAATCACATCATTAGGTAGCATGTTCATAGAATCTGAATCACTTTCGGGATGAAACTCAAAATCTCGTGCCATTGAGCATGGAGATTCAAGCCATCTTCCAAGCAAAATACTATAGTATTTACTTCAGATATGTTTTTCCAGATGGTAAATTTTGACTGAACAGTCTATCGAATTGGTAATGATGAATAAGCAAAAGTTGCTTCGAACAGTGAACCATCAACTAATGAAAATTGGTGGTTGATATCGATGTTTTACCTTGTTTTACAGGTAGTGACTCTTGAAGCTCAATTAACCTCGTTAAAGGCTCAAAAAGCTCATAGTTTTGCCAGTGGAGACCCATCAACATCTGGGGTCGATGAAGACAAGTTGGGCAACAAGCTTGAGTGTTATGAACCAGCTTCAGATAACAAGCTGCTTGATTCGAATGCCTTCCAATCGTCTCAACATTACGGCCAACATTTATATATGGACTTCGATGAACAGTTCATGTCTACTGATGACAATTCATCCTGTGCCATGGCCTCACTTGACCTGCAAGAAAACGAAAGCAGATCAGCCTATCATGATATGGAGGACCTCCAATCAATAGTATTTGGCCATCTTAATTTTGCATGAGGCAGACGTTTTGGAAGTTGAACTATCTGTAGGACTTTTGACTAAAACCACTGAAGATGCAGCACAAGTTCAATAAAGAAACATTTCTTAGTCAGTTGGTCATATTAAACAAGCCTGGTTGATGTGGACAAACTAATAAAAAACATGAAAGCCAAATTTAATCAAGTTTAGTTGTCCCAAAAAATGGGAATTCTAGTCATCCTTCATAATGCATGAACTCTAGTGACTTTATATACAAAAGAGAAGAATCCAAAGTATGCAATTAGAATTTAAAAATGTATGTCCTCTAGAAATATAAACTCAAACACCCATCGAATTTAGCAAATACGAACTTCCAATACTTGCATAAAAACACTAGCAAGCAGAGATTTCAGAAAGACTCCAATTTCAGGTACAACTCTATAATATATTTAGAAGAAAACCTAAGTTCATTAGTCTGAAGGCAGATATCTATGACAAGAAAAAAAAAGAATGGATAATCACAATTTTCCAAGATAAAATAGTCTGGCGAATTTTAGCTAAATCTTGAAGCACCTCCAAGTTGATACAATGTAGAATTTTTGGTACAAGTAACAAACTATAAAAATGGAGTTACTGAGATAATACCTATTTATCAGATAAAGACAGGAAATGTTTATTTTATATTGCACTGTTATTCAGTAGAAGGGATATAAGAAAATTTCAAATGAACTGCATCATCTTTGAGTTTTCAGTTGAAATGGAGAATGAAGTGTTTATTGTTGAAGGACTAATTTAATTTAATAGGAACCAGTAGGTACTCATTCAATGTAGAAATGTTATTACAAAAGGCATCCTTATGTCTACACGTTCAAGCTTTGCCTGATAATTTATTTTCACATAATATTGCAGACTACAGAGTTGAATTGAAATGAATTCCCATTATGTAAAATAAAAACATGGTTTAGCTTCTCTCTCTTGTCAGAGGCCTTTTGTGTCAACAAAGTCCGCTAGCTGTGTCCTTTTTTTTAAATTAAAGGGATAGATACATTCCTCAGTCACTTGGAATGTTCCAATATACTTGGTGATAAACTATAATGCTTATTCATGGATAAGCACGAGAAGCTGTAGATAGTGCAAAGCATCATATGCTGCACCTTTGTTTTCTTTTTTCTCTTCTTCTTTGATCTTTTGACTGACCAACTCTTCAATAGATGGTCAAATAGTCAATACATTAAGATACTAACATGCTTTTTGAGTCTAAATCCAAAAACAGTCAAAGAATGGATAATAAAAAAGAGTAAAGCTACAAAAAAATACATCACTAAGCTAAAGGAGAAAGCCAAATACTCATAATTTGATAGTTTAATCAAAAGAGCTGTTCAAGCTTAAAAGGAATGAGCACCAGGAGGAGTTTAGTCCAACACCTTCTAAAATAATTACTTGCCAACTTAGTTGAAAGTTGACTAGATGTTGCAGGGTTTAGTTAATTGGGTATATTGACAACACATATTACTACAATTCCCAATGGGTCACTAATTTAATACATTGTCTTCATTCATTTCTGCATTCCAACATCTCTCATCTCAACAGCATCTCCTGGTTCATTTAGTTTACCTCAATGTTCTACTCACGCATTCGGCCAAACACTTTGGGCTCCATGGTTATATCACCATAGAGAGCAATGTGGCTACTCAACCAGTCGTGAGCATTTCAAAAGCAACTCCGACTTCAAATCTCTTCAAAAAGAGATTCATTTACATGATTTTCCCAATAATATATAACTCGAAACTACCATGAAATTGGAGCAGAGAATCATGTTATAACGAGCATTATCTTCTCTCTTACCTCATGTTTATGGCAGCTAATGGTGAAAAGAGACAAACTCATTTTAATAATGTTGATGTCCCAGTCTGTTTCTTTGAGCAAAGATTTATTCTTGCTCAGTTTGAATGTGTTGGAACTTGGAAATGCTATTATGCCTTCTAAACCAAATAACACCGAATAATAACAAAAAAACAATCACAATAATTTCTGATAAGAGCCTCGAAAATATTTTGGGGTAATTGCCTGAAAAAAAAAAACTCTCCTGTGTACTGTGTATTAGTTGGTTTCTCATACAGTAAGGCAATATAAGTAAAATATTGAAACACAAATCCAGTTACTCGATTGTTAAGATTTTAGATCCAGACTCAATGATATAATGATTACTTCTTATCCATCCGGCCCTTGCCTTACAGAAACACTGGCTTCTGTAGAAGGAGATACTGCATAGGGAGGAAATAGGTCAGGCTTTTCATGTTTTTTTTTTCCAGCAAAAAAAAGCATCGTGAATTTAAGGTTATTTTTTTATGGTGCTTCAAACACATGCCGGATCTTTCATACTCAAGCATTCTTCAAGCAACTTCACAACTCTTGAGAAACTATTGGCTCAAGATCCAGTGTGAATTCCTTCAGAAGTGCAACGCATTCACTATCTGTAGCAGGACGAGAAGAGAGCAAGGGCATCAAAATGGGTAGGAGAGCTCTGAGGTCAAGGATTTAGGATTACAGAAGCTAATATCTAGAGAACTTGGGAATTAAAGAAGGTGATAAACAAACAGAGGTCAAATATTTATAAAATAGTAAAAGATGTATTCCAAAGATAACAAGGAGAGGATACAAAAAGGAGGCCAAATCAATTACTCTACTATGAATCTATGATCCTCCATTGTAAATTTAATTACCTACTTACTCCAAAAGCTCAAACTATAAAGATATAAACCAATTATGCGTTTATCTAAGGGCAACTATTGATTTGACCTCCTGCACGCATATCATAGGAGTTCGTTCCATCCCTAAATAATTTGTCATTTAGGAGAGGACAACCTCTTACAAAAATATCATATTAAATTGGACGGAGCTAGATCATGCTATATTGACTCACCAATAAAGGATTCCATATTTTATATCATTCATCACTAAACTAATCGCAAAATTTACTTCCTAAATGATCTTAGAAACTTTAACTTTCACCAAATTAAATAAAAAAAAATGAAACTGATTCGACGCATAACTCCGACGCAGCATGCTATCTCGCTCACCACTAAACTGATAAAAAATTTACTAACCGTGTTATCTTAGAAACTGATTCGGCTACGAATATTATGCCCGACGCAATCCAAAGTGCGAAAGTGCAAGAAAAAATTTCCTACGTGACCATTACCAGATCGGACGCCTGGAACAGGCGGAAACTAAAACTCGGAAGGTAAAACATCGACAGAGATAATGAACGGAGCGTACTGCGAATTAGGGCCTCGCGAGGGCCAGAGCCGCGGAGATTACGAAGGGAGAAAAGGGCGCTGAAGCGCTCGGAGATGGGCTGGTTGCCATCGAGGAGCCGCTCCCAGAGGATTCGCACCGTCTCCGGAGAGGAATGGACGGTTCCTTCGCAGCCCATCGCCTGACCGCAGGGAAGAGATCAAGAGAAGGTGGCGAGACGAAGCAAGGGCGATAAAAAAAAACACAAAACTGCTTCATATGGGAAAAAATCGATTTACTCCCAATAGTTTCCCTTCTTTTCCGAAACTAATCCTAAAAGATGGGGTCATTTTTGAAAATCCAAAAAATATGTGAATTTTTCCAGTGTACTGCAACCAAAGAGTCGCGTTGGACCAACGCTTGGAGATTCGTAACCGACACTTTAAGATTCGAGAAACGAGAAGTCTGCATCACGATTCGCGCGTAACGCTATGAACGGTGAAATCTCGATCCTTATTCACCCGTACGGCTGCGATGATGCTTAATTAAAAACCGCATAAAAAGATAAAGATTGCCGGTTACATCTTTCCCATCCCTGTTCCTCTCTGTCGAGTCTCGATCTCGATTTCGATCGCAGAAATCCATATAGAAACTTACGCGAAGAATGACGGTGCGATCGGAATAAGGTTGGTCTGATGCTTTCAATTCTTGTTCTATCCGATCAATCCATATGCTTTTGAATCAAAGAATTGGCATCGGTTTTCTGTTTTTGCGAGTTGCTGATAGATCGAAGGTTAATATCGTTTCGCCTGTATTGTTCGGTTAAATCTCGTCAGATTTGGGTGCGTTTGTTATATTTCTTATTTTTTTGACATATTTAATCGTACTTGGAAGTGTTTGTTAAGGTTCTCCGATCTATCTGTTTTATTGCGTTAGGTTTTTCCTCGGGGCATGCATTCATTTAATCTGGTGGCTGAATTCGTAAACTTAAATGTTCAATTGAATACTCCGGGCTATTTTGTAGACTTGTTTGAAACATTGTTGAAATTTGGAATTGAGGAGACGGGGATTGTGAAGAAAACCAGAGGAAGAAAATATTTCCATCTCGTCTGAAATTAGTGCAACCATGAATTCGAGGAGGTTAGTTCTCAATTATTGTTTTGTTGCAACTGACTGGCATGTTAATTTGTTGTAAAGTGATAATAACTTTGTTTTATGCTTGATTTATTACTTCATTTCTCCAATTGTGTTTGTGTCTTTTTCATGCTTGAATTTTTTTTTTCCAATTGTGTTGAGTGTTGCATAGAACACACTATAGCTTGCTCGAGGAAGAGAAGCCAGTGCTATCGACTGATAACTCAAATATAAATTTCACTAAATTATAGCAATTAAGGTGGAGAGGTTATGTAAATGTGATAAAATTGTTTGAAAAAAATCACATTTTTGCAGTAGTAGTTGAAGAAACGTTAGTGTTGCCACTATGAAATAGGATAACCTAGTTGAATAAATTTAAGAACAACGCATCAATCTTTTGAGATTGTGATATTTGTTTGGGGAAGCCGACCAAGAAATGATTACAGAGAAATGATGCACCAAACTTGGCACATTAAATCACCTGATAAATTTTAATCAGCGAACAATTCTGCAGATGTTCATGGCCTGTGGATGACTATTACTAAACCTATATTTCAATTGGGTTGACTTTGGTTTAATTTATGTTATATGTGCTCTGCTATGTTGGAAGCCTAATAATTTGTGGTGTCTTGGATGATCATCATTAGATCTGCAGGACATAAGATAGGTTTTCAAGTGATAGTCACTGTTATTGCAATTTCACTTGGACCTTAAAGTGTCAATATATTCTCCATGAAAATCGTTTTTATAATATTATGCACTTATCCGTTGCAGGGACCATCGTGGTAGTAGAGCTGCTCTTTTTGCTGGCATTGAAGAAGGTGGTATCCGAGCTTCACATTACTCATCTCATGAAATTTCTGAGCATGATAATGATTCAGCTATTGAAGGACTGCAAGATAGAGTCAGCATTTTGAAGAGAGTAAGTACAGGAGGGTAAATTTTACTGCAATGTTTCAGGCATTTCGAACCTATAGTTGTATATATGACATGAGAACTTAACTTGAGAATGGAAAAATATGCAGAATGGAAGATTTTTCTTTCATATTAATCCTTCTGTCCAATCTTTTTAGCCATTACAAGTAACATGTGTAGGGAAATATAGAAACGCATCCTATGTTGTTTTATTCCCAAAAATCAAATGGTTGTATAAAAAGCTTAGAAATTGGTTTTTGTTAGTAGTTCCCTATTCCTACACTGCCTTAAAGGTGCATCTAATGGATTAACAGAGAAGTATGCGATTTTAAGCAAAACTGAATCCTATTATTAGGGAAAATTGGTTACCTGTGGATACTAATTACTGGACATCCATTTCCTTTTAGATTCTAGATTCTTTAAAACTGTTAAAATTAATCTGATGCATGACTGATATATTGAAAAATGGACTCACTAGCAACGTTGAAAATTTGTCAAATGAGAAGCTTGTAAAATTTTTTTTTATCCCTCGGAAGCCCATCACTCGGCATGGTAATATGCACATAGCTGCCTAATAAAGTTTATAATTTATATGTGTTTTTTTAGTGAGAATGGAACGTCTACCACCAAGCTGCCAGTAGCCATATATAATGCCACTCTTACAACTTTCATAGAATGGAACAACACTATCTCAACAGTCAACACCTAACTGTCCCGTAACACCAAACTGATCCATGTACAACTCAAGTTGATATTTTTTCCAAACATTTCAAGTCATTTGTCTGGACTATAGCACAAACATAGGCAGTAGGCACCAAGCAGATTCTTGGCTACAGCTCACAGTTCCATTCTATGCATTTTTACAGCTGACAGGTGATATCCATGAAGAGGTTGAGGGTCACAACAGGCTGCTCGATAGCATGGTACGTAGTCGAGTCATTCCCTCCCTGCTCTGAGTATGTGGTTGTGGATTTCCTACTTTGTTTTATCATAATTCACAGCATTGATATCTCAGGGCAATGATATGGATTCATCTAGGGGAATTCTTTCTGGAACTGTGGATCGCTTCAAGATGGTAAAGCTTAAAAGTTTGTTGATTCTTGAAACTTCTAAACTAGCATAATCCTAAGTTTATATTATTTTCCACACTAGGTTTTCGAGACCAAATCTGGCCGTCGAACGGCGACCCTCGTTGCATCATTTGTGGCTCTCTTCTTATTCATCTATTTCCTCACCAAGTAGCTGCCAGCGTCTTCCAATGGATACTTTGAATTGTGATGTAGTTGTCAAATGTACAAGATCTGCGTGGATGGATATACTGTTCATGGAATGCGTTGCATATGGTTTACTACTCTTGTTTTCATCTTCTACTGTGCATTCTCCCTGTGTGGATTATGATATGATATTAGCAATATAATAACTGATACTTCTGAATGTTTGTTGTTAGTGTGCTTAAATACCATCCTTGTTTATCTAAAAATTGTTGCTTGTGTGAAAAATTATATGGGTCGCTATCCAAATATGTAGGTAAATATAAAACGATATAAAGTTGGTTATAAAAGATATTTTTTCTGCAACCTTAAAATTTAAAAATTAATTCTAACAGTTGTTCTATTGTATAATTATTTCAGTGTTTTAAAGACTCATAATTACCTTTTAAATTTCCCAAGCGATTATACATGAAGTGCAACTTTTGCCCCTCGACTCATCGTCATTTTTCAATCCTAAAAAAACAACAACTGCACAATGAATAAAGAGAGGCAAAAAGATTAACTCCTTTACGGAAGATTCAATTACTAAGGAATATGATGTCTAAGAAAAAGCATGAAAGCAGGAAAAAAAAATGATTGACAGATATAAAAGATTATTAGTCTGAATTAGTCACTGGAAAAAAATAAATAAATAACTCATGCGGGAATAATATACAAATTTTCATCAAAATCTCAGAAAAGAAAGAAATCTCTCAATAATTATACTTCTCTTCAGAGAAGTTATTCAATATTGTGCTATAGGCCGGTTTATTTTCAAGCACCAACTTGCCAGGTCCTTTATGACGTTATTTATTTTTATGTATCCAATAATGAATTTGCTGTTTCACTCTTTAAAGAATATTCATGCTTTTACATAAAATACCCGGTTGAGGAAAATTCGAAACAGCAAAAAAAAAAAAAAAAAAAATATAGAAGGGATAAGACATTTAAAAAAAAAAAAAATATATATATATATATATATATGCGCGAAAACAAGAATATACAATAATTCTGTCATCGTTCGAGTAAAATGAATAATGTTTCTCTCATTGTCCTGGTTGTTCGGCATTGCCACTAAGCGATTAAATTTTAACTACGATTCAATCGGCATTATCGTCGGGCGATCGGATTCCAATTGCAATCTGGTCATTGCCTGATCAATATTGTCGTCCGATCGAATCACGGTCAAAATTGGTTGCAATCGTGGTCAAAATCGACTGTCATTGCAGCCACCAACATCACGACCGAATTACAATTGAAATTCGACCAACATTGGAGTTTAACCAAATTACAGTCGGAATCGGCCATGATTGTGGCCGCTAGCAGTTGCAATGCCGACAACCAGATTTTGATCGCATTTCGATCGATCGGAAGGCGACGACAATGGCAGTAGTGATCTCGACGGATTCAGGGATTGAATTATAGTGCTCATAGGAGAAAAAAAATCATTGAAGAAGAAAATATGGATGAAAATATTATGTATTTCTCATTATTATTCAATCTTATTATTCAATCACATTATATATATATATATATATATATATATATATATATATCCCGATGCACGGTGAAAGAGAACTATACAATTTCTTTTATCGCGCGAAGAAGCTATTATCGTCGTCATTTTGTCGAATTTTGGCCACAATTCAACCGCTATCTGGCCGACACCGAAGTCCGACCAAATGGCAGACAGATTCTGATCGGAATCCAATCGTGATCTGATCGACTGATTGATGGGTCGAATGACGATGGTAATCTCGATTGGTTTAAGGATTAATTATAGCGCTCACCAGAGAAGAAGAGTTACGAATAGAGTATTATATATTTTTCATTTGCTGTACAATTATATTCGGTCAATCGACGAACAATTCGGTAGTATATATATATATAGAGAGAGAGAGCGCTTTTCAGTTGGTCGCCTGTCCTCACATGCGCGCATGAGCAAGTGCCCAGCTGAAAAGCATCGATGCATATAAGAATAGGATCAACTGCCCTTGTGCATCGGTGAGTGCGCGTGACCATGTGCATCAGTGCACGTGCATGAGGACAGGCGCCCAACTAAAAAGCACCCATATAAAAATAGAATCAACTGAGTGTCTGCCCTCACGCATACACCCGACGTGACCATGCCAGTTGGGCGTCTACCCTCACGCGTGCACACCGACGCGCATGGGCAGGCACCCAGTTGAAAAGCACCCATATAAGAATAGGATCAGCTGAGTCTCTGCCCTCACGCGCACACACCGACGTGACCATGCCAACTGGGTGCATGGGTAGGCACCCAGCTAAAAAGCATCCATATAGGAATATGATCAGTTGGGCGCATGGTCATGTGCATCGGTGTGCACGTGTGAGGGTAGACGCCCAATTGGCATGGTCACGTCGGGTGTGCGCGTGAGGGCAGACACTCAGTTGATCCTATTTCTATATGGGTGCTTTTCAGCTGGGCGCCTGTCCTCACGCGCGCGCACTGATGCACATGGGCAGGCGCCCAGCTGGCATGGTCACGTGCACTCACCGATGCACAAGGGCAGGCGTTCAGCTGGCATGGTCACGCGCACTCCCCGACGTGACCAGTTGAAAAGCACCCATATAGGAATAGGATTAGTTGGGCGTCTGCCCTCACGCGCACACACCGACGTGACCATACTAGCTGGGTGCCTACCCTCACACGCGCACACCAACATGCATGGGCAGACACCCAACTGAAAAGCACCCATATAGGAATAGGATCAGTTGGGGGCTTGCCCATGTGCGTCGGTGTGCGCGCGTAAGGGCAGACGTCCAGCTGAAAAACACTCATATAGGAATAGGATTAGCTGAGCGTCTGGCCATGTGCATCGGTGTGCGCACGTGAGGGCAGGCTCCCAGCTAGCATGGTCGTGCGGCACACCGGTACGCATTTGCAGACGTTCAGCTGATCGTGTGTATATATATATATATATATATATATATATATATATATATATATATTCTGAAAAACACACGAACTAAATACATAACATTCCAAATTTTTTCCAGGCTTTCGTTAAAGAAAAAAAAAATCACTCAAATACTCACATTTTAGTTAAAGAAATTATAAATTTAAAATTTGAATAATAACCTCTGTAGCTCTTACCAACAAAACTAGACAAATTTGAGATCTAAAACTCACATTTTAGTGAACTGAAAATTTCAACTTAACACCTTCACAACTTAATTTTAAACTCAAGAACATCACAACTTCCATTGCTCTTGTTAACAAAACTAGTTGGCACTCGTTGGATTGAACTGAACTCTGCAAAGTCTGAACCTGTGTCCATACCTAATAATAACCATTCGCCATCTTCACAATTAAGCCTTCCAATTTTGTGTACTATACCCCAATTTTTCAAAAACATGGGACAAAAGATAGAGATTATATTTTAAACTATAGAACAAAAATAAAATTATAATTCAGAGTCTTAGACAGCTTAATATAGTCTATTTTTATTGCACTATCTAGCTATGGCCACAAATTACTTTCATGTCGATATTTATGTTCTGATTCCGCAAGTAAATTACTAAGAGCAGGTCGATGTTAGCGAACTTTGCCAAGGTAGTCTACAAGTAATAAGCATTGAAGAGCAATAAAAGATCACAACTATTTGCAAACCTCAAGCTAATTGATTAAACTTCAACAACATGAAGGAACTAACACAACCAGATTTCCTAACAGATACAAACCACCATTTCTAGCTTCTTTTTTTTTTTTTTGGCTTTTACAACTTGATGTAGCAATTAGTAGTCCATACTAGTGCAGAGAAGATCGAGCATGTCAAACACTTTCAGAGGTTGTCGATGTCGGCAAGAGTGGCTGCTTGATGGAAGAAGCCTTGAAGGAAGCAGAAGCAGTTCGGAGAGCATCGTGTTCAGGGTTGGAGGAGGCTGCGATCGCTGCTTCTCGTGCGGCGAAGGCCCTCTCTTCGTTCTTCCCCCATAAGACCAGATAAAGCCCAGCTATGATGAAAACGGCACCGATGATGCTGCAAAAGGCTCGAGAATTAGCATTGCAAATTAAGGAACAAATAGATTAATCATTGTTCTTGGCCATTTTGAATTCAAGAAAATTCAAGTACCCGCCGAGGTAGAACTCCTCCCCCAAGGCAATGGAGGCCATGATAGCAACGACAAGAGTTTGCACTGGCTGGTAAACTGCCACGAAAACTGGACCGCCGCGGTCGATGCACCAGATTTGAACTGCAAAGGCGATGCCGGATGCCACAAAACCCTGCATTTGAGCTGTTGTTCATATTGCTATTCGACTGTTTCAGTAACAAGGCAAAGTATCACTGTGTATTCGCCAAAGTCGATCCTCGCTGAGCATTCCTTTTTCTTTCTTCGGATTATAGTTGTGTGCTATTTGAGGTCAGAAGGCATTTGGGAATCATGAGGAACCAACTAAGTGGAAAACTAAACCCTGATGATAGATATGAGTGTGTCGGCACTTGAACAACCTCTTCTTTTCTTTTCAGCTCCACTCTTTTTTGTTTTTCTTCCCCTTTATTTATTAAAACAGTACGAGCATGATGAGAAGACCTATCTCTTGCAGTGGATTGTTATGATAATCGATTCATGCATGGAGCCTACACAATTATGTAAAGGATGGACAAAGGCATACAAAAAGGGAAGAGTCGATGGGACATCTCTTATCTCCTGTTTGTGTCTACCACTAGGATGAATGTTGAACATCCACGAGGTCAAGGAAAGGAAAAGGCCATCGACAAAGTTGAATTTTTGCCAGTAATGGAGCGAAATCAGTATCGTGCCCAGACAAAATGTTCCTTTTGTCTGAAATTTAAATAATTCATCGCATCTTTGCAGATATGTCTGGAAATTATACTAGTTACTGTTTTTCTTTTTCTAAAGAAAGAATCTTTTGAAACTGAAGCAATGATTCACACAGTGCAAAATCGTACCGCGTAGAGGATGGTGAAGAGCTCGCCGCCGGAGTGGAACCTCCAGGCGTCGGCGTCTCTTTCCAGGAACGCGGCGATGATCAGGAACTGGATGACGCCGAAGAAGCAGGTGTAGGAGGTGACCGACAGCCGCGCCGGGTACTTCTTCAGCACCGGGGCCTGGAGCACCAGCCAGCCGGACCACGACAGGCAGTGGCCGATGAGGTAGATGCAGCCCAGCGTCCAGCTCTTCCCCATTCCGTCATCCTGCAACCACAGGATCGTCGCCGTCGCAGGCGCCGCCGGGCTGTTCAGGGTCATCTTCGAGGGTCCGAAGATGGTGGGCCCTTTGTACAGAGTGATGATGGTGGCGCCGGCGACGCACGCGAGCGTGCCGGTCATCTTCGCGACGCCGTCGCGCCGGTCGAATCGCACCTTCTCTATCCTGCAGCAAGATCGAATTTTTATGGCATAGGGTTCATCCAGCAAAATCAAATCTTTAACGGTCCGAAGCCGACCGCCTTGCCTGAGAAGGGCGGCCATGAGGAAGGTGATGGCCGGAACAGAGTTCTGGATGGCGGAGGCGAAGGTCGGCGACGTGTTCTCGAGGCCGAGCAGGTAGAACCCTTGGTTTGCAGTGATACTGAAAGCAAATTTAGTGTCAAAATGCCCATTAATTAGATGAACTGGATCAAAATCCAAAACTCACCCACACAGAGCGAGGAGGAAGAACTGAACCGCGAAGGAGAGCGACATGGCCGGCCTGTCCTTCCTGCAACAACGTAACATACCAATCCGAATAAATTAACAACTCAAACGCCACGGGCACTGATTCATTAGTGATTTCTCCTTACTTCTCGAGGAAATAGGCAAAGGGGACGAGAAGGATCAGGGCGATGATGTTGCGGTAGACGGGGAAGACCAGCTTGCTGATGCCCATGTTGAGCGCCGCCCGGGACACAACATGGAACCCGGCATAGCCAAACTGCAAGGCCAGCATGGCCACATGCAGCTGCACTCTCTCCGGCACCCCGCACACCTTCTTGGCCTCCGCGTCCGCCATCTTATCTCGCAGCGCTCACTGCAGAGTGAAGAAGGAACCAGCGAGGAGGGGGGGCTTATATACACAATGGTGGTGGAGGCCTCCGGACAAACAGTAGTTGGATGTCTTCTCACCCACATTTCGACAAACACTCGTTGGGCGTTGGGTGAGGAAAGGGTGACAAGACAGCCGAGAGCGCACTAGGAGAGTGACCGCAGGATTCGAATCTCTCGTTCCTCCATCTGCAGTGTGCTCTCCAGGCATGCAAATACAAAAAAGCTCTCACACCTTTCTCCCTCGCCTTCCTTGTGCTCCCTTGAAACCTGAGGGACACCCTGGCTCCTGCCCTCCCATGGCTCGACAAGCCATCATTCCTGCCACTGTTTTCTTATGACTGCTTTGGTGGGAGACCCTCCATCTGCTCTCTCTTTTAAGGGCACCTCCTGATACAGATACTGGTACCCTCTCTTCTTCTTCCTCTTCTTGCAGGGTCATGGCTAGTGCTAGCTCTGGCTCATTTGTTGGAGCTATCTGATCTCGTCGATCAACAACAGGCAGTAGCTATCGTATACATATTGCTTAGTTAATTCTGGCAAATGCTCTTTTCTGCATGGTCCCGATCACCATTCTTCAGTGCTTTAGCTGTCTCTGAAAGTGCCCGTTCAAAGCAGGGTATGTATTATTATTATATACCTTTTTGCTGTTTTTCGCAGATGTAGTTTACTGTTGTATAGAATACGTCGTCGAGGAACTTATCCGATCACACCCTTGTTTTTATGTTTTTTACTGGATTGCGTCCCCTCTTTTCCTCATGAAAACTGTCTCCGGTTCAATTGAGGAATGCGTGGCCCATGCAATCGATTAAACATCTGAAGAGAATATTCCTAGCTAGTGCACTGCGCGTTTGTGTAAATTGTAATGTCGATTGAAAAAAAAAAAAAAACATTAATCAATTTGATTAAGGATGACAGGGATAGGATTATTAATCAATCGAATTATGGTGTGATTTGTGAAAGATAATGACACATTAATCAATCATATCATATGTGAGCATGCATGTCAGTAATTACAATTAACTATGGTATAAACAGACCATTCCGCTTTAATAATAATATATTATAAAGACCAAACAGATCAGTCGAGAACAACATTATTCGATATTTAAGAACAAATATTTAAAAAAAAATATGGAAGGCCATTATATTCACGAATAATCTGTATTTTTGTTTTTCTAAAAAATAATTAGTTTAGACACAGCGATTGAAGATTCTCAGGGTGCTCTCTCCATTAATTCACCCAGGCAAATATGCTACGGTTGACTACCTCCATTCACAATATTCCGTCATCATTTTAAGTGGCGAATTAGGTAAAAGAGCGTCGCCCTCACCACGTGGCGCGCAATCTATCCGAATCCAGTGCTTAGATTCCTCGTTGGTCGCATATCCGACAGGGTAAGTTTTCCGCGTCAGCATCATAATATTTTTCCTCCCGGAGTTTTTAAATTCCTTCCATTTCACCCTGCAAGGATGATCTTTTAACTATCAAAAATAAGAAGAGGGCGGAAAGATTTTTTTTTTAAATTGCAGGGGCAAATTGCCATTTTTTCGCTACTCGAACCGGAGCCGCCGTCGCTGAAAGATCGAAATCGAGAACATCTCGTTCGCTCGCCGCGCCGCCGCCGAGGAGTCTGAAGCCGTAAGATTGTGGTGTGATCCCTTCGCATCCTCGTTGCGCCGCCACTGTGCCTTTGTTCCCGTCTTTTCCTCGCCGGTCGCGGTAGGTTGCCTTTGGCAACTCCTCTTTCTTGATGATTCATATTATGTGCGTTTTAATTGAGGCAAAATTGATTGCGTCCGTTTGTGAGTCTTTATATATGCAAATTGCTCGCTTCTGATACTTTGCATAGCAAGTTATCTTCCTCGAAAGATGTCTACGAAACAGTTGAAGTTCTACAAATCATGGGAATTGATAAATCTGCAATTCCAACTTGTAGATGGACAGGAAGAAAAAAAAAGGGAGTTTCGCATGCCAACCGTCGAATGCATCGAGGTGCAACACTTCACGAGGAAACGGCTGGCATAACGCATGCAGATGCGAGCTGCATGTTGAAGACACAACATCTCCGGCGGCTCCTCTGAAGCTGAGTCTTTACGAATCCCTTTGGATCACCCTTCAGCTGTTCTCTGCGAGAGGTAGATCTCCTCTTCCTTTTAAATTCTGAAAAAGATGTTTTGTGGTTGCTAAATAGCATTTGAATTCCCGATGACTGTGAGAATTCAGAGGTTTTAAAGATTCTAAAGAGGAGTTAGAATTGTTAAACTGAAGTGTTACAGTTATGAATTTGCAGGTGCGAAACCTGGTTACGACCTGGAATTAATTGCAGTACAAGGATAGAAAAATTCACCGCCAGGAGACGATCTTGTCGGAACAAAGTAGTCTACCAATGTCATTTCTGTTCTCATAAGAAGCAAACATGGGGCACTGCCAAAGGCCGAGTCCCTTCTCTATTAGCTTCGCAACAGGTTCAAAATCCAAAATTGATTTCTTGCGACTCCATGGATCGCTTGAAAGACAAATGCAGCAAGGGAATTGTGATCTCCGAGGAGCTTCGACATGATGCTGGAAGGCAAAATCCATCCTCCGAGCCAAAGCCCAGCGCTCTTGAAACTGGTTGCTCTGCATCTGCGGTCTGCCGAGGTGGAAGGTGCTGCTTCGGGAAACATAGCTGGAACAAGTTCGTCGAGAAAGCGGCGGAGAAGAGGACGGATGAGCTTGAGGAAGATCGTTGAGAATGAATCTAAAGAAAGGAACATTACAAATTTTGCTATCCCATTTTGTTCGTAGACACGATGGATCCGTATCTATCGAAGATCTGCTAGACAGATTTTTTTTCCCTTTTTTTGGTATGAAATGATAAATTGCTTTGGAATCCTTGGTCACTGGATGATGATCTTTGGCATCGTATAGTTTCTGTTTTTCGTTGCAATTGATTTATCTGTTATTCTGTCAATTATATTGTTCTATTATTTCAATCGCAAAAAAAAGTTGATATTTAAATTAGTTTATATAATTTTACGTTGATATAAATATTATAATGCAATTAGCAAAATACAATATTCTTTCTAAGCCTCCAGACTCGAACCTTCTCGTTCGTTTGCGAGGGCCATCGCGTTGCATCCTTTGGCAAGAGAAGGGATGGCGATCGATCCGAGGACCGACAAACTGATCCGCCGCACCGCCATGGTCGGCACCGCCACCGCCGCCTATCTCCTCCTCACCGCCGACTACGGCCCCCAAGACCACGCTCTAATTCTCCCCGTGAGTTCGTCCTCGAAGTCTCCTTTTGGTTTTGCTTCATTGGTTCATTAGGAACCCTTGAACCCTCCTTTCTGAAGTTTTCTTCCTCTCTAAAGCGGGTAAAATACAGCTTTACTTCGCAGGAATGTGAACTGTTCTTTTTTTCTTCTCTAATTTCCTGGTCGCATAATCTTTGTGAGTGAATCTCATGTTTTATAGCTCGTGAGTAGTTAGATATCTAGATTTTTAGAAAACCTTTTTAGTTGTATGTGGTGGTGTTGTGATTGGGATAATTTTCTACTGCCTAGAGATGCGAATTTTGTTTTTTCTTCAATTTGTTGCGTTTAAATCTTTGTTGCTGTGTACATAATTAGGGCAAATTGTTTTTTCTGCAACCATGTTCAAGTGTGGTTGAGGAATTACTGCTGCAAGATTATTCTTAGTTTGATTAGCGTAGCAAGTTCAAAAAATTTCCACCCCTTTTCCTGCATATCCCTTTCCTTCACTCGGTTGACTGATAGCATGAAAACCTAAATAGACAAGTATTGCTAGTGTGCCATGTGAGGGAACCATCCACTGAACTACAGAATGTAGGGTTGGGGCAACAAAATTTGTCTTGAAAATTTTGTGGAACTAGATCTAAACATGTCACATTCAGCTGATTTCTAGCTGTGCTTTGGTCTCATGATACCGGAGGCGGCAAACATGTCTTATAGTGCTCATGGAACATCACAAGTGAGGAAGACAGCCAGCCAAAACTGCTCTGGTATTCAAGTGATGAGGATTGAATTATTTGACATGACTGGTGGTGGGAATTCTGTTATGTGGATATGCTCATTGAGGATCATTTATATTGACATTATCATTTGCGACGGGAAGCCAACTCTCAGAGGAGTCGTTGCCAACTAACTTGAATGTCACCTGAATATAGGTCGAGAGAAGTAGATGGTAAGGAAAAGGTCTTCTGGCCGAAGAGAGGAATATAGGATGAGATTGCAATGAACCAAGATGGAAAGAATTCATTGTTGAAGCGGAGAGCAGTGCCACCACCATCAATCTTCTTAGAGGTGTGTGTTTGAAGTCATTGCCAAGGGTCATACTAGTGGAAGTGAATTGCTGGAGTGGTGAAGGATTTACTACGAGTGTTGGTTTGATTAGGTGCGCAGATTGTATTATACGTACCATCAAAAGGACAACTCAAACATATTTTGTTAGTGCTAGCGGCGTCACGAGGCATGATCTTGAAGACCTATAATACTTCGACCCTTTATCTATTCCTTTTACAATGTTAGATATTGACACTCTGAGACTTGGATTGATCACTTTATACCTCTATCAGTGGTGCATATAAAGACTCTTGTAGAACACATTTACCCGAGTTTGGGCATTGTCATTGAGAGGTGGCTGGCTGTCTCGGCGTCTATGGAATGGCGTACACCAGACGTCCGAATTAGTGATGGGAACAACCAAAAAGTTGTGGATTTGTATTGCCGCTTCAATATAATCTGTAGATTCACACAACAAAACTATGAATTCCCACTATTTGATGTCGGCATTGTGGATCCTATCGGTTTATGCTTTGTTATGGTTTAGCGCAATTTTCTAGTTTTGTCATTTGCCCTTAGTCAAAATGGCATTGGCGATGTAAACTATAATCTATACACTCATTTCATAACAGTTTTGTATAAATTAGAGTTTTATGTATCTGTTCATGTGCTCACAAACTTGATGGATTTCAAATTTCAGATCAAGCGGGCTATCGAGTCCGCGGAGTCGTCTTTCAAGAGATACATCTTTGGTTCCGGAAGAATTCAAGAGACCGCAGAGGAGGATCGGAAGAATGAAAAATCGAAATAGTGATCTCAGATTTAAAGCAATAGACGAAGCACTTCATATAAATGGCTGCAAAAGATACGTCTTCTTAATGCACTATAAGTCAGTAGTCAGTAGTCTGTAGTTGTACTTCTTCAAATGTAATAGAACGTTTGTTGTGTGCTGCTAAATTCTCATACAGTTGCAAATTCTGGTATCGTGGTAGCTCGAAAATGTTATTCTGGATCATGGAGAGTCACTTTGATGGGTTGGTTGTGGAGGTGCAACGATGAGGCATTGAGCTTGAGGAGGTCGGAGGAGGCAGAGGGAGTGTCGAAATTGGGGAGGTTGATGTAGGGATGAAGGTCACAAAGGTAGTTTACAGCCTCGTCATAGGACAACATGATCTCCTTGATGGTGATGAAGAAGTCGAGCCAGAGGTGTGTGCTTCTTGGTACATGTTACGGTCGAGACATCGAAATGAGAGATGAGTCAGGAATGGATGATGATTCAATAACTTTCGTGAACTAACTTGGTTGGATCAATTGTCTCCGGAATTTCATCTTGTATCGTGATCGAGATAGCGAGGGTCATCGGAGTTGTCGGAGTGTTGACCTGAGGAGACTTACAAATAAGTGAGAAAGGGGGACCGAGGGGAACCTCGACCAAGTCCCTCCGACGCCCAAATCAGAACGTGGAGAATATGGAGAGAGCAGCCTAAAGAGGCGAAGCTAAAGATTAGAGATTTAAGGGATGTTCGGAAGCTCCGAACGAGAGTGCCCTTCATAAGTTCCCCTTTTATCTTTATATAAGCAAACATGTTGGCCTGGATTCCCCGGGGGAATCATGGGAGGCATGGTCTAGAGATGTGCCAGTACGGAAGGGATCTTGGGAGATATAGTCTCATTAAAGAGGACAGCGTAGTCGTATAAGAAATCCAAAGAATCATGACCTTATTATTATGATGGAGATATAACTTAATAGTGGAGATCGTGGAGAGATGTCTTTCAGACAGAGATACAAATATCTAACTGAACTAAACTGATGTGATAGAAAGAGTTGAGATATCAAGCTGAGTCATCAGGCTAAGACATCAAACTGAGCCATGAGACTAAGATATCAAACTGAGTCATGAGACTGAGACATCAAACTGAGCCATGAGACTAAGACATCAAATTGTGGTTGAGCTACGTTGAGATATAAGTAGTGGTCGAGCTACGTCGAGATATAAGTTGTGACCGAGCTAGGCCGAGACATAAGTTGTGATCGAGATAAGTTTATGACCGAGGTAAACTTATGACCGAGACAAGATATGATCGAGATAAATTTATGGTCGAGATATAATGGTCTTCTAACAGACTCAAATTAACTTGTCGCTCTTGATCAGTTTGGTCATCGACTTAACTCGACTGCTTGACCTAGGATATTTCTATTCACATCAGTACACAAAGGAAGATGTGAATTTGAAATATAAAAAATGTGGATGTAACTAGAAAAGGGAGGATGTTAGTGGATAATAAGGTAAAAGGAGTAGTAAATGGAAAATACGGAGAAAAAAAATGCAACTGTAAAAATACAAAATTAAGAAGAAAAAATAAAAAAAATGGAACAGGAACAAATAAAGATAATGTTTCTAAAGACCCGATTGTTCAATTTGATTAATCTAATTGTGAGAAAAGATCTTTTTATCTCAATTGATATTACTAATCATGTATGTTTGGCTGTCCAATGAAGTGCGATCAAAAGGGAAGATTGCATTCTTTCCCAATTTCTTGTTAAAAAGATATGATGTATCTACTACATAAAAGGATTTAATATCGTACAAGCAACCAAATCCCATTCAAAGAGAGCAACTTCACTCGAATGATAAATCGATTCTCTAACAATTACAGGGAAGTAGTTTAATGTCTCTGTCTTTGTTCTCGTACCGATTGCTAACCACTACAAAGAGAGATATGAGTTAGAACACATTCAATGTATAAAGCCCAATTCCTCAACTAAATGATCACCTTTTTTTTTTCTTCTAAATGTTTAATTCACCAATCAAACTAGTTCACTTCGATCATCATTTGAATTCTTATATTCTCGTTCTAGACAACAAGGCCAATTCATGCACAGGCCACGCCGACGCACACAAAACTGCACGCTCCTTTTTGAACTTTGGAAGCATTCTGAGGTCGCAGCAGGAGATGAGGAAACGTACAAGTCGATCCTCAGTTTGCAGCTGTCCCAACTCAAATCTCCTTTGAATTGTTTTGAATGGAGGAGAAAAGAAAGGCAAAAAGGGAAGATGAGGCAGCACTCGGTGGAGGTTCTACTTGAATTGTTGTTCTACTTGAATTGTTGTTCAATTTGCAAATTAATAGCTTTGATTTATTTATTTATTTATTTTTTTTCCCCTTGTGCTTGAGTTAGTTGATCAGACCAAATTCACTTGACGTGAAGAACAAAACGCTGAAGTTTCTCGCGTTCCTATTTATAAATGCAGCCTTTCTTCTGCTGTGGCAACGTCTGTATTATTACGCTTCCATTGCAGAAATATTTTAAAAGCTTTTTTTTTACTATTTATTATTAGTATTATTATTTAAAGCTTTTATCTTTTTGGTTAAATTTGGCCCAGCCGCAATGCAGTAGATATCGCGAGTCTGTTGGAGGAGATTTCGTGCCCGACACGTGTCGATACCATGCGTCCCCCGGTCCCTTACTCCGCCCCAGGCTTTGGCCTATTTATTCACGCCGTCGGCTCGCCATAGCATCGTCGTCGCTCGCTCGTTTGGAAAAGGATTCGCCGGTTGGTGGCGTAGAAGTGACCATGGAAGGGCTCGCCACTCTCACCGCCGTCCTCCGGAAGGCCGCTGCCGACTTCCCCTCCCGCCGCGCCGTCTCCGTCCCCGGCCGGCTCGAGCTCTCGCACGACCGCCTCCACCAACTCGTCGACGCCACCGCCGCTCGCTTGGCCGCGTCCGGCGTCCGTGCCGGCGATGCCGTCGCGCTCGCTTTTCCCAACACCGTTGAGGTATGCTCTGCTCCCCCCTGTAATGGCTCTTTGATCTTTGATTTGGTTTGGCTGATTCGGCGATTTGGTTGTGTGCCGCAGCTCGTGATCGTCTTCCTCGCCGTCATTCGCGCCCGCGGTGTGGCCATCCCGCTCAATTCCGCCTACACGCAAGAGGAGTTCGTGTTTTACCTGTCCGACTCGGAGGCGAAGCTCTTGGTGACGAACGCGGAGGGCAACGCGGCCGCGGAAGCGGCAGCGGAGCAACTCGGGATCCCTCGCGGCGCCGCGTCGCTACCTGACGCGTCGGGACCGCTGGAGCTCACCCTCCCTGGCGTGGAGGAGGACGAGGCCGTCCTGCTCGCTGGCCGCATCAATGATCCTTCGGACGTCGCGCTATTTCTCCACACCTCCGGGACGACGAGTCGCCCCAAGGGCGTGCCTCTCACGCAGCTCAACCTGGCGGCGTCGGTCAAGAATATCAAATCCGTGTATCGGCTCACAGAGGCGGATTCCACGGTGATCGTACTACCCCTGTTCCACGTCCACGGTCTGATGGCTGCGCTTCTGTCCTCCCTCTCCACCGCTGCCTCCGTGACCCTCCCAGCGGCTGGTCGTTTCTCGGCCTCCACATTTTGGGCCGACATGGTCGCCTCCGGCGCCACTTGGTACACCGCGGTTCCCACCATCCACCAGATCCTGCTCGATCGCCACTCCGCCCGGCCCGAGCCAGCTTACCCTAAGCTCCGCTTCATCCGGAGCTGCAGCGCGTCGCTGGCGCCGGCGATCCTCGAGCACTTGGAGGCCACATTCGGCGCTCCCGTCCTGGAGGCGTACGCGATGACTGAGGCTTCGCACCAGATGGCATCGAATCCGCTCCCGGAGGACGGGCCGCGGAAGCCCGGCGCCGTGGGCCCCCCTGCAGGTCTGGAGATGGCCATCCTCGACGAGGAAGGCTCCGGCCGGCCGGCGGGCGAGCCCGGCGAAGTCTGCATCCGCGGGCTCAACGTGACCAAGGGCTATAAAAACAACCCCGAGGCCAACAAAGCGGCCTTCGCCTTCGGGTGGTTCCACACCGGAGACGTCGGCTTCCTCGACACCGATGGCTACCTCCACCTCGTCGGCCGCATCAAGGAGCTCATCAACCGCGGAGGTACACCTTCGCTTCATCCCCACTTATTTCATCGAACACTCTCATCTCATCTAATCTCCCACTAACCCCGATCGCAGGCGAGAAGATCTCCCCGATCGAGGTGGACGCAGTGCTCCTGGAACACCCGAACATCGCTCAGGCGGTGGCCTTCGGCGTGCCCGACGACAAGTACGGCGAAGAGGTAAACCAATTGCCACATCTCCTCCTATAGTTTCTTTCATCGGATCAGCTCCGCTGGCTGGCTAACGGACGGCAGTGACCGCAGATAAATTGCGCGGTGATACCTAGAGACGGTGCAGAGGTCAATGAGGCGGAGGTGGTGACGCATTGCCGAAAGAACCTAGCGGCATTCAAGGTGCCGAAGAGGGTGTTCATCACGGATTCGCTGCCGAAGACGGCGACGGGGAAGATTCAACGGCGGGTGGTGGCGGAGTTCTTCGTGCAACCAGCGAAGGCGGCCAGGGCCGGCGCTTGAGATAAAAATAAGACAAAAATGGCATCTACACGAGGATTTCTTTTCATTTGACATCAAAATTATCAACAAAATCTCTAAACTCGTCTGCCTATTTTTTCTTTCTAATTATCATAATCTTGAACTACAAGCACTAAATATCCTCCTGCTCAAGAATAATGATTATTTTGCTCATAGTAATTAATGCAATTAATGAACTTCCACTTTATTATATTCGTCATGTATTATTTCCTCCAAGTTGGAAGTGCTTCAAATAATTCAACAAAGCGAAGAGTGAATTTCGTGATAATATGTATTAATTATTCTCAGCTTAAGGCTCAATTTTGTTATGTCTTAATTTACCTCGTATCGGAAACTCTCATCCAAATGATCTTGGAGCTGTTTCCTCACCAATTGGATGATGAGAATGAGATCATTCATGAGTCATGAAATTTATTTGACAACCAAAGATCACAAAACACTCAATTAAAGATTTGCATATTCAACAACATGAATCTTATTTCTCAACTAAATCGTATTTCACTAAACTCTATCTATATAAAGATCTAGATAGAAGCTAAAGGAATAGCAAAAGTTAAGCTATATCTCAAGAAGAAAGTAATATATATACTTTTCATCTTCTGTGGTACCTAGTGGCTTCTCTTGTTCATAAGAACAAAATAATAATGGAACAGTATGTCATCGACATTTATAACTAGTGTGTGGTTAACTCACAAATTTAAAAGCATGAAAGAGCCAAAAAAAAAAAAAAGAATCCACTAGAAAAATGGCAATACTGGAAGAATAAGAATCCAAGGACACTTACACTGTTGTTGGGGCGAATAAAGCAAAATCAGAGATGGCAATGGTTAGTAATTTGATATTGGAACACTTGCAGTCCACAATGCCTCTGCCTTTGTCATCCCATCCGTGCCTTCATTGCCATGCTGCTGATGCTGCCATGTGCCTCCTCTGGCCCGCTTCTCTGCATCTTCCTGTTCTAACAAAGACAATGGTTAGTGGCTGATATAGATACCTTGATAAGTCAATGCAAGAGCCTTCCACTGGGCATGTTTACTTGCATTTGGTACATCCACCTTAATTTTTTTGTGCAAAGTTAGCTCCGAGGAATTGCTACACATTGTCTTCGTCAAGACATTCTTTTTCAACTCTTACAGCTAAAGAATACACTTTTGCAGATTGATAGAATTGGAACGCTTTGGTGATTGACACAAAGAAACAGAAACAATCTTAATACATGTCATACAATTAGAATGAGATCACGAAAAGAATAGTACAACCGTTATTGGTAAGCACCAAAAAGGAGGGAAACGGCTAAAAGAAGGCTCCTCGAGTCATATGGTGTGTATTCTCCATTCAACTACACTGACTCATGTAGTAGTTCATTTTCCAATCGTATCAACTTGAAGCTCAATTCCTCAAATTTGATGGCTTTATCAAAAGATGTGGAAACATTGAAATGGTTAGTTCTTGTTCCTTTGTTTCTCCCAAGCTTGCTGCTCCCACGTCTCCACTTGCTTCACATTGTTCTTCCTTGTCTCGAGCAGCTTCTGGAGCTCATCCACAGTAAAGGGTGGAGGTAACGTACACGGCTCTGTGTCACTTGTCCACCTCTCCATGGATTCCAACATATATTTCTTGGTCTTCTCTGAAGCATGGCATGCCAAAGACTCCATGCAAACCTCAGTGAAGCCTTCTGGTACAGTAGGCTGATATGTCAGAAGCTTGGCGTACTCTGTAATTGAGTGCAACATGTAATCATAAACATGATGCATTGTCACTTGTTCCTGGAAGAAATCACTGCTGGCTTTGCCCATAGCTTGTGCCTATCAAAATCAATATGTCATGTGCCATTCATTGCAACAAATCTACTTAGTTAAAACTTGTTCCACATCTCAAATCCCAAATTGTGCAATTACCTCCTCTGGGTGAGCGTTACCCCAGTCGACGGCAAACTTGATGGCCCTGCACTTGTTGTTCACAGCAACAGGCCAGTAATGGCGGCTGGGCATGAGGCCACGTTGGAAGAACTCAATGAACTTAGTGTCGACAAAGAGTGTTGGTGAGTTGCAGGCCATGATGTACTTCTGGCTCACTGACCATGCAAGTCCCTCCACATAAATCCTATACCTGTGCTCCAAAACCTCTTGTTAGCAAATGTACAAACACATTGCCTGCAAGAAAGAAAAAGACAAAGACAAAGATTAAAAAAAAAAGCAACAAATTCCTCACCTGTGATGGCATTGCCTGGCCAGATTTGACTGGTGATACCCTTGCGTCATTTCTTTGTTCCAATCCTATCAACGGAAATCAAGTAAACCGAGACAATCTAGCACTGATTGTTGTTGTAGACAAAATTTCCAAGCTGTGTGAATGTGTACCTGTGAATAGATTCGAGCATTCCAGTCGCGTTCTTTTGTCACGTTGCACTTGACGAGGTCGAGCCTGGTGCCGCCCATGAAAGGAGTGCCTTTCCAGTAAGCATACGGCACTCTCTCCGTCCATTTCACCTCTGCATTGCCTTCCTTCATCTCCTTCATCAAGGGAACCCATGGCCTTATGTTCGTCTCCGGCCTTCCAAATTAACCATTAAGGTTCCACCCATTAGTTCAAATAGTGGTCTAACCCTAATTTCCTTTAGAAAAAAAAAATCGATTTTCTTTTCGACTTTGATCGAAATCAAAACTAAAAAAAAAAAATCTTTTGATCATGAGAGATGAATTGCGATGTATTACCAACCCCAGAAGGACCAATCGGGGAAGAGGATGTCCATCGTCTTGTCGTCCTTGCAGTAGTGGAAAAGCGGCGGCGGCGGGCCGGTCGAAGCGTTGTACCCCGCGGCCTTAACCGACGGCATGTCCATGCAATTAAACACCAGCTCGAAGTCCGGCACGCGGCCGGGGTACCGCTGTATGAGCTGTAGTATACCCCACAGGGTGAACACGTTCCGCGACAGGCCGCGGCCGAAGAACTCCTGCACGTAGACGCGGCCGCCGACGACCACCATGTGGATCGTCGCGAAGGGGATCGATCGCAGGACCATCTCGCGGGTGATTCCAGTTTCTCTCCATGGTCGGAGGTCCTCGTGGATCCAACGGAAGTATTCGGGGCAGGCGGCGGAGGGGCGGAGGCGGGCGGCGGAAGGAAGTGGGGGCGGTGGTCCTCGGCATTGGATGACGGGTGGTGCCGAGGCGGTTTGGGCCGTTTGGTTCGGGCAGACCAGCGCAATGGGTCTTCTTAAAACCGGTTCGTTCGGTTGGATTAATGTGGGCTTTGGGTGTGGATCTCCTCCTTGTTCGCTCCAACTAAAATCCTTCACAACAAATAAATTACAATTATATTTTTATAAAAATTTTAATTTGAAGGAGTCATACTCTTATCATAAATTTTGGATTTCAGTAAATTTATCCACATTATCATTTTTAGCATTTGCATATTTTAAGTTTTAGATTATAAAATACCTAATAAATTTATATAATTTTAATTTTTAGTCAACGGTTGGACATGGTCTCATTTGCGGACGGCACGTCTCAAAGAATCAAATATTAAAATAATAATTTCCAATCGCTAGGTAGATGTGCTTTTATTCACTTTCCTCCCCTTCAATTTGACATATTTCTTTGGAACTTTTCTTTGTTGGGTTGAGATTTTTTTATATATAAATTTTTTGCAACTTTTAATTCGTTAGAGTTGAATAATGACAAAAAATTGATGTCGAATATTTATTTATTTTTATTTTTATTTGTTATTGCTCTTTTATTCAAGATCTAGCAAGGACTAAGTCTAAAATTAAAGCAAAATGTTGTGGTAAAATGAATATTTCCTTGGCCAAGTCCAAAGGTACATTTTTAAATATTTGGTTATTATTTTTAATGATCGAGTGCCCTATCAAAATAATTTACCTTAATTAAATTTAAGTAATTTGATAATGATAGTCCAACTACTGGTTTCAGAGATTCCTTTCCAATGTGTTTTAGGCACAATTAATTTTGTGTTTAGATAAAAATTGCATCAATTAAGTTGCCTTAACCATGAATTTTAATGAATAAAATGCCAATTCATATAGAATAAAAAAAAAAAACTCAATTAGATCAAAATAAAAGATAAAATTAAAAGAAGCACAAATAGGGCATCGGTTTCATCATCTCTGGCGAAAATCTTTTTTTTTTTTTTAACTTTTTTTTTTGGGGGGGATTTAACATGAAGATGAAGATAATTAGCACTCACCGCATTGTTGGAGATGAAGAAGACGAGGAAGAGGAGGCCAAGGAAAGCGGCGATGATCAGCTTCACGGCGGACTGAGTGGAGACGGCGGCCACCGGATTCCTCCCTCTGCCATCCAGCACGCTGTACCTCGCCAGATCGCCTCCATTTCCAAGCCTGTTCGACAGCGCTTTCATGGAAGAAGAAGGCGGCGACCAAGAGGATAGCAGGAACAGCCCAGCGATGGCAAGGAAGGACAGGAAGAAGTCGTTTGATGGGTTCTCCTCCTCCTCTTCCTCCTCCTCCTGCTGTCTACTTAAGAATCTGCAGAGCTGTTGTGGGATGGAGATCTGCGAGGGCAATTGGACTTTTCAAACTTTGGGAATCAATGCGATGAAGGGGAGCTTGTCGTCGGATGGGTGGAAGAGTCTAAATAATTATGGGGCGAGTTTGGTTGGGTTTGGTAGCATCTCCAATGAGAAGCAGCTCGTACCCTTATGGTGGTGGCCACTTGTGGGCCTCATCTACCGCTCCTCTTTCTTTTTCTCTAGTTGCCCTTTTGCTTTTATATCAAATTTAAAAAATAAAAATAATTTTTTAATCCATTAGCGCATCAATTTTGAATTATTTTTTTTCATCCATTTAAAAGCGATGGATCGTCTTTCAGAGCTCACGGTTAAGCCACCGTGAGCTCGAGTTCTCCTGGGCTTATGATCAGGCTATCGCAAGCTTGTCGTCAAGCATCGGTAAGCTTACCATGGGTTCCTTCTCTCTTTTTTTTTTTTTCCCCTCCTTTTTTTCTCAATGAATTCATTATTTTTCAATGAAAATGATCCATTCCTCTTTTAAACCTCGATGAAACTCTTACATAATTAACACGTGTTAAACGGTGCCAAAAATCATTTGGATCGGGTCCATTTGATGTTTAAGTCATCGTTGCATCGCGAAAGAAATAGAACAATAAAAAAAAAAATGAAAAGGAATAATGTAAAGTTAGGATTTCACATCCAATCTTCCTTCCATGATTATATCATTTTCAACCTTTAATTGAAAAAATGCCGTTCTAAAATTCTAATGGTTTTATTTGGCCATGTGAATTGCGGTTCATAGGTTGCGCGGGGATCGTGGCTAATCATATTTTGCAATTAATTGCATTGGAGTCGGGCTAAGTAGGAGGCTAAGTGTTCCGGTTTGAGACGACGAGAGAGGATGATTCAGCAAAGTGCTCACGACTAAGGTGAAAAGAAGTCGGCTGAGCATAGATCGGGATGTCTTCTTCTTCTTTAGGATTAATTGTCAGAGTCGCAAGAATTTAGACTTAAATTGTCGTCGGGGACATTGCTGGAGCAGCAAGGATCCAAATCTGAAGAGACTCACAAACCAGTGAGAAAGCGAGCCGAGGGAGACCTCAGCTAAGTCTCTCCAATGCTCAAGTCATAATGTGGAGAAGAGTTGAGAAAATGATTAAATGAATAAAGCTGAAGATTAGAGATTACCCCCTTCGACGTTACCCCTCTCTCCCCTTTATGTAAGAGGAGAAAAAGGGAGGACATGACAATATGGCTCCGAGATAAGATTGAGGAGGAGAGTCGTGGAGACATGACCCCCTTATGATGGGAACGTGACTTCGCAAAAGAGATCTTGAAAGATGTGACCTAGCTAATTATGATGGAGATATGACTGTATAGAGAGGATATTGAGAGACATGACTTCATTATGATGGATATGTAACTGTACGAAAAGAATCTTGGGAGACATGACCTCATTATAATGGAGATGTGATTTAATAATAGAAACCATGAAGATATATCTCCTGGACAGAGACATAACCATCTAACTGTCGAAGTGAGCTGAGGTGACTTACTCGTCGAGCTGATCTGAGCTATTGCAGAGCTGAGCTACTATCGAGCTACATTAAGACGGTTGATAGGCCGAGCTAAGCTATTGTCGAGCTGAGCTATTTCCGAGCTGAGCTACTTCTGAGCTAAGCTATTATCGAGCTGAGCTATTGTCAAACTAAGCTCAGAGGATTTGATCGATATGACTTGAGTTGAAAGCTTCCAATTGAGTTGGGTGCACTTCAAATGGATTTAAGTTGACTCACGCTTCCTTTGGTAAGGTTCTATCTCAATTTGACTGTTAACCTAAAGAATATTTTAACAATGAAATGAAAATGAATCATTATCCTAAGAGAAAAGAACATCTAATTCGTGGGAAATTGACAATTTAAAAAGTGCAAGGCAATTTAAAAAAATATATAAAAAAATTGAGGCAAAACTAAAATTAGTATATCCCATTGTGTTTATTTAATGGATATGATTACTTTTAAATATGGGATATACGAAGCTTCTGTTAATATAAAATTTAGAAGAAGAGTTGAGTCCTTAACTTCTTATTATTCATAATTTTATTTTATTGTATATATGAAGGTTCTCTCATCAAGCGTTGACATATACATACAATATTTAGTTCAAGTATTGTCTCCACGAGAATGACGCGATGGTAAGACAGAGTGGTCGCTTTGGAAATGGGCTGGGGTCGATTCCGGATGTGGAGTCTAAAATCTCCTCTGAGCTCAGATGGCCCCCCCTCTGTCTCGCCACCGTGTCAAGGGACATAATCCCCCCGTGATTTATCCTATCTCTCGCCGCAGCTCTGGGACGGATGACAAGAGCAGCTAGTTGGGTTGATTCCCAACTTTTGAAAATATTTAGTTCAAGTATTTCCATAAACATTTCACACATGCACTCTAATAATTTCTTAAATGAGGAAAATAATCACTCAATTCTATGGGCTTTCAATTTTATTGTAAAAATATTTAAAGTGGATCAGAAAAATAAAAATAAATAATAAAAAAAGGTCAAAAACCCATCTGGGCACGACGAGATGTCAAGGTTCATGCACGGACGAACGTCTTCGCTCGGGCTCAGGCGACGCCAATCACCGCTACCTTGCAGCCAGGTAACGCCTTAAGGTGAGTGGTGGATCCCTTATCTACCGGATCGAAATATGATTTTAAATTATTTTTTATCCCAATAATCGATCGACAAATAGCTAGATCGGCTGTTGGCGAATGATGCCTCGGCGAAGGGAGCATTCAATTCCGTCGGAGAGGCAGAGGCGAAGAAGGTTCCGGCGGCGATGGGGCTGTTTGATGATGGATGCGAAGCATCCACCGCATTAAATCGATGGATGTCGATTGAAGCATTCAACAGCGGCGTCAAGGATAAGGATGGTAAGAGAATCGCGTCTTCCCGTTTGAAAATGACCAATTCATGTCTCGTCTTTTCGTATCCATGAGACCAAGATAGCACAATCATTTCACTTTTGATATACGATTCGATACTATCAAGAATGTTTTGATATTTGACCCAAAGAAGAGAATTGTTTTTTTTTTTTCTATATATGAAATCTCTTTTAACAAACTGTTTGGTATGACAGATGGGATGGTCATTTTCGATCAAAGGAGCTCGCATGTGTAGTTCTTCATTTGCATGCCTAATTGAGGTATTTGCTCTACTTGGTATGAGCTTGGTATTGTCTGTATCACCGCTAGAGTTCCAGTTCTTTATGTACGTTTCATAGTTCTGTAAGTGAGCAGGCCTCATCAGTTTATTGTATCGGCAAATGATTCAGATGGACGGGTAATTTAGTCTCTTAAATATCCAACATTTTATTCCTTGGCAGCCATCTCCTTACTTTCAACATAACTTTTGAAAATTTATGGTATCATTAAATAGAAAGGACCATTTGATAGTGATAGGACGTGAATACTGCAGTTAGAATTAAATGACGTGCATGAAAGAAATCATTTGATACACGTCCTTGGATTTTATATATTACTAGTAAGCTTCCACGGTAAATTCAGATGATTAGCACAGTCGTGTTAAAGTTTGAAAGGATAAAAAGTCAATTCCTGGAGATGACGACTAGACTACTGATGACTCCATATTTCTACGCTAGCCACTTGACACCTGATTTATCCCCTCCACACGTAGGGGCAGCGGTGGGGAGCCGCTAATGTGACGGTTCTGATATAACATTGCGTTTTCTCCTTATAACCGTAAGAATTCTAGAAACAAAATAAGAACTTGAAGAGAAAACACAATATATATGAGTATGAATCTATTGTTTCATCGAATGACATGAATAAAAAAAATAAACCGAATGACAAGGAACCTGATTGAAGAGCCATCGTCCTTGTCGTAACGTCGTCGGCTTGATCCCTGTGGAAGAAAATGCATCAGAAAGAAGAGGGAGGATCTTCCAAGGGGTTTAGGGTTGACGGCGTCGTAAAATTTTTTGTTAATGGAGAATAAGAAACTAGGTCAAGATAGATCACGTAAACCCTTGGAGATCTCCCATTTATATAGAAATCCAATCTGTTATCAACCCATAAATAATAACAGATTAGTCTAAAGGATTTTAAACATTGAACCCGCATCCAATAATCCGAAATCCAATAAATATAAGTTAAATTACTTTAAAAACTTAGATTGCATTTACATGTACAATTTACATATAAATCCATCAAATAGAGATAATATCCAACAGTTTCCACATTTTTTATATATTACTAGTAGTAATCGATAAAGTTGCAGTACATTCATGGCTTGTTCGTCTTCATCAATTACCTCATGCTTCTACTGCTTCCTCTCTTTTTCTCTTCTTCTACTCTTCTCAGCAGCATCGACTGATACAATCGCTGCAAATCACTCTGTGACAGGGAACCAAACCATCACCTCCAAAGATGGCAATTTCATACTCGGCTTCTTCACACCGCCAGGTAGCTCCTCACTCAACTATTATATGGGCATCTGGTTCAATAAGATCGCCGTGGTCACCCCAGTATGGGTGGCCAACAGAGCCACCCCAGTCACAGACCCGAGCACTTCAGAGCTTAGAATCTCTGCTGATGGCAACCTCGTCCTCCTCGTCAACTACTCCAAAACCATCCTATGGTCCACCAATGTCACTACCATCTCTTCCTCCAACTCCACAGTTGCCGTCATCCTTGACAATGGTAATCTCCAGCTCAGGGATGGATCCAACTCCTCGCTCGTCTTCTGGCAGAGCTTTGATCACCCCACTGACACTTGGCTTCCTGGTGCCAAGTTGGGGTTCAATAAGATCACCAAAAGATCCCAACACCTCACTTCCTGGAAGAACAAAGTAGACCCTTCTCCTGGGATCTTCACCTATGGGATGGATCCGACTGGACGCTTACAATACTTACTTTTGTGGAACATGTCTCGGATATGTTGGGCGAGTGGATTGTGGGATGGCCACGAATTTATTTCGGTCCCTGAGGCCTCATCAAATTATATGTTTCACATGCAAGTAGTCGATGATACAGATGAGGTGTATGTCACATACACGCAAGATAAAGACAATCATCTCACGTCTAGACAAGTACTGGATTATGATTCCGGAGAGATCCAAGAACAGGTGTGGATGGAGAATTCCAAGTCATGGATGCTCATCTGGGCTCGACCAAGAAGCAAGTGCTCAGTTTATGGGGTGTGTGGACCTTTTGGTAGCTGCAATGACTTCACCTCGGCCTTCTGTTATTGTGTTAAAGGTTTCAGGATCAAGTCTCAGACAGATTGGGATTTGGGTGATAGAAGTCAGGGTTGCGAGAGGAAGACTCCTTTACGATGTAGTGGTCTAAACAACAACTCTGCCGATTCAGAGAAAGATGGCTTCTTTGAGATGACAAATGTTAGGCTACCAGATAACTCCTTCAAATTGGCCATGCTTAGGAGCTCACAAGATTGCGAACTAGTTTGTTTGAATAACTGCTCTTGTAATGCTTATTCCTATAACTCTAGTGGGTGCTTTGTTTGGTATGGAGACTTGCTTAATCTTCAAGAAGAACTTAATGAATCTGATGGAGGTAGTACACTTTACCTGCGGTTGGCTGCCTCTGAGTTGCCAAGTTCTGGAAGCAGCAAAAAGAGAGTGGTCATATGGGTAATAGTAGGAGTTGTGCCATGTATCATAGTTTGTTTTTTTGTTGTTTGTATCTTAATTCTGAAGCGAGGACGTGGAAGAATGATCCAGAAGTCAAAGGCTGTGCAAAGTTCTTTGGTCTCTTTTACATACAATGAGCTGCGGATTGCCACCAAAAATTTCTCAGATAAGCTTGGAGGAGGGGGCTTTGGATCAGTGTTTAAAGGGTCACTGCCTGGATCAATTGATATTGCAGTGAAGAAACTTGAAGGTCTTTATCAAGGAGAGAAACAGTTCCGAGCTGAGGTGAGCACACTAGGATCCATTCAACATGTAAACCTTATTCGACTAATGGGTTTTTGCTCTCAAGGAACCAAGAAATTACTGGTTTATGAGTTGATGTCGAGCGGTTCTTTAGCTACTCAACTTTTTCATAACAATTCAAACCTTTTGGACTGGAACACAAGATATCAAATTGCTATCAGAACTGCAAGAGGATTAGCTTATCTTCATGAGCAGTGCAGAGACAACATTATACATTGTGATATCAAGCCAGAAAACATACTGCTGGATGATGCCCTCATGCCAAAAGTGGCGGATTTCGGTCTAGCAAAGCTCTTCGGAAGGAACTTTAGCAAAGTTCTCACTACCATTCGAGGGAGCAGAGGATATCTTGCGCCTGAATGGATTGACGGTACACCCATCACCACCAAAGTAGATGTTTATAGCTACGGAATGATGTTGTTCGAGATAATATCCGGCAAGAGAAATTTAGTCTGTGCAACAGACAGTTGTTTTGAGTTCTTTCCAACAGTGGCAACTAGCAAACTCGTTAATGGAGATGTCGAAGGCTTACTAGACCACCGGCTCGAGGGCGAAGCTGACTTGGGAGAGCTTGAAGTAGCTTGTAAATTGGCTGGTTGGTGCATTCAGGACGATGAGAGTTCCAGACCGACGATGAGCCAAATTGTTCAAGCTCTAGAGGGCACTCTAGACATCAACATTCCTCCCATTCCCAAGTTTCTCCAAGGTCTAACCGACCCTTGGACCGACAACCTCAATTCCCCTGGAAATTTCTCCTCCGATCAGAACTCCAACAGTTATGCCTCTTCAACTAGCCATCAGATAAACAATGCTGCAACTTAAATATTGTTCAAGCTCTAATTAAGGCAGAATAAAGATATGCAACGAGTTCATTTGTTATGGTAATGTTTTGTATCTGCATATGAAGTTTGTTTGTCTATAAAATCTGACGAAGTTGGGTGTGTTTTTTTTTTTCAGCCGATAGGTCGATGTTAGGTATCGCATGTTCATATTTAGTATGTTCTTAGATGATTGCTACCTCGAAAGTTATATTATGTTCATGTCTAGAATGTAATTGTATAATTATACTTCAATAAGAGATGTAAATTGTTTGTTCTAAACTCCCAATTTATTTCAACTTACACATTTTAGTAGAATTCAGGAGCTGTTTGTTGCATTTGAAGAGAACCATATCTGAAAGAAAGTCTGAATATGAATTTAGAATCTGAAATAAACACACATACAACCTCCACATGCAGATTTAAATTTCAAATACAATAAATTATGCAAAAATACATAAAATAAAAATAAAAATCATGAACTCACTACAACTCTTTCTCCTGGTTTTATTGGAACTTAAACAGGATTTAAGTTGCAGCACTCCTTATCCGAGGACCAGTCGAAGTGGCACAGTAATCCTTAGTTCTGATATAAACTAGAGGGACTGATGCTCTCTGTACATGACTCGCTTAGGACTTGGAGTGACCTTGGAACAGGAGGAATGCCGACTTCTAGATTGCCCTCTAGAGCTTGAACAATTTGACTCATCGTCGGCCTCGAGCTCTGGTCATCTTGAATGCACCAGCAAGCAAGTTTACAGGCTATTTCAAACTCTTCTGAGTTGGCTTTACCCTCTAGACTTTGGTCTAGCAAGCTTTTGACATCCCCGATGGCGAGTTTGTTCGTCGCGACTAAGGGGAAGAACTCGAAACTACTTTCTCCTGTGTACATTAGGTTTCTTTTTCCCGATATGATCTCGAACAACATCATTCCATAGCTATAGACATCTACTTTTGTAGTGATGGGCATACCCGAAATCCATTCGGGTGCGATATACCCTCTGCTTCCTCGAATGGTCGTGAGAACTTTGCTGAAGTTCCTTCCGACGAGCTTTGCTAGACCAAAATCAGCTACTTTTGGCACGAGTGCATCATCCAACAGTATGTTCTCTGGCTTAATATCACAATGTATGATGTTGTCCCTGCATTGCTCATGCAGATAGGCTAATCCTCTTGCAGTTCCGATAGCGATTCGATATCTTGTTTTCCAGTCCAAAACATTCGAGTTGCTACGAAAAAGCTGATCAGCTAACGAGCCGCTTGGCATGAACTCATAGACTAACAGCTTCTTGGTCCTTTGAGAGCAAAAGCCAATTAGCCTGATAAGGTTCACATGTTGAATGGCTCCTAGTGTGCTCACCTCTGCTCGGAACTGCTTCTCGCCTTGGTAAAGACCCTCGAGCTTCTTCACGGCGATATCGATTGAGCCGGGCAACGATCCTTTAAACACGGATCCAAAGCCCCCTCCTCCGAGCTTTTCGGAGAAGTTTTTGGTGGCAATCCTCAGCTCATCATACATGAAGGAGACCAAAGAGTTCTGCACGACTTTTGAGTTTTGGATGGATCTCCTCCTCTCCCGCTTCCAAACTAAAACCCCAATGATGAGCAAACAAACTACGACAGCCGGCACGACGACCCCGACGGAGATGTGTGCTGCCGTTCTCTTCTTGTTGCTTTCAGAAGTTTGAAACTCAGAGGCAGCCAAGCGCAGGTAAAGAGTGCCTGCGTCAGGCTGATTAAGTTCTTCCTGAAGATTGAGTAATTCTACGTGCCAAACAAAGCACCCAGTGGAGTTGAAGGAATAAGCATTACAAGAGCAATTACTCAAGCAAGCTCGTTCACAGTCTTGGGAGCTCCCAAACGTGGCCAAACTGAGGGAGTTGTCAGGTAGTCTAACATTTGGCATCTCAAAGAAAGCGTCTTTCTCAGAATTGTTCTGGTCACTGCATTGCAGAGAGGCCACCCTCTCACAGCCCTGGCTTCGATCGCCCAGACCCCAATCTGTCTGAGACTTGATCCTGAAACCTTTAATGCAAGTGCAGAATGGCGTGGAGAGGTCATGGCAGCTGCCGAAAGGCCCGCAGACCCCATAAACGGAGCATTTGCTTCTCGGTTGAGCCCAGAAGAGCAGCCACGAGTTTGAATTCTCCATCCATGTCAGTTGCTGGATCTGGCCGGAATCAGGATCGATCACACATCTGGACGCGAAGTAGTTGGGATTACTGACGGTGTACATGAAGTAGTTCTCTTCTGTTTCGTTAACGACTTGGAAGTTGTATATGTAAACGGGAACCAACTCGGGGATTTGGCTGAAGATCCGGCCATCCCACAGTCCGGTAGTCCAGTACGTGCGAGACGAATTCCAAAAGCTGAAGTACTGAAAGTTTCCTCCCTGATCCATCTCGAAGCTGAAGATTCCGGGAGCAGGGTCGACTTTGCTCTTCCAGGACGTGAGGCGCTGGGATCTCTTGGTGATCTTGTTGAACCCGAACTTGGCTCCGGGAAGCAGAGTATCAGTGGGGTGGTCGACGCTCTGCCAGAAGACGAGGGAGGAGTTGGATGCATCCCTGAGCTGGAGATTGCCCGTGTCAAGGATGACTGCGACGACTGTCGAGTTGGACGTGGTGGCGTTGGTAGACCATATGATACCGCCAGCATTGGAGTGGTTGACGAGGAGGACGAGGTTGCCATCGCCGGAGATTCTGAGCTCCGACGTGGTTGGGTCCGTGACCGGGGTGGCTCTGTTGGCCACCCACACGGGGGTGAACGCAGAGATCTTATTGTACCAGATGCCGATGTAGTAGCCGGGAGAGGAGCTACCTGGCGGCACGAAGAAGCCAAGCCTGAAGTTGCCGTCTTTGGAGGTGATGTTCTGGTTCCCTGAGAGAGATTGGTTGGCAGAGATTGTGTCAGTTGACGCTGAGGATGAGATTTGAAGAAGAGAAAACGAGAGGAGGAGGAAGAAGAAGAAGGAGCAGGAGGCAACCGACGATGATGAACAAGCCATGGATTGCCTGCAAGCTCATTGGTAGCTGCTGATGAGCAATATGTTGAGCTCCAAGCCGTAAATGCAGCATTTACTTCTGTCGCAATCGACTGTTCCTTTCTGATTCAACCATGGCAAGTACTTCCAAAGCTCGGTTAAAAGAAGGCGGCTGAGGAATGCAAAAAACGCCGATGACATTTAAACTGATGAAGCTGAATACGAAACAATTAGGACTTACAGTGATACGGACAAAAACAGCAGCTGATAAGAGCTTCTCTATAAAGAAAATCTGCAGAATCAATTGACGTAGCCATTTCTGGCAAACATTGTGCCAACTGTTGCGGAGGAGAAGAAGAAGAATGAGGCAGTTGATGACGATGAACAAGCCATGGTTGCAGCTCGTTTGATGCACTCAGCCATTGCAGTAACAGATTAAACTTCAAGAAGAGAGTATTTTCTCAAGAATGAATGCATCCACATGTCATTTCTGCCCCCCACTCAACTGTCTCGTTCAGTGTTTGCATTTAATTATTCTTATCTGCAAATTCAATTCTGTCCCTGTTTCGCTTCCTGATTGTTATCCCGTGCACCGATTTTTCTCCTCGACGACGACGATACTTGAGAAAATGCGCGTCGTCAGTGGACATCAACACCATCAATGCAATTCCTCCGACCGATAGCTCAATTCTGGATTGAGAAGTGAGACTCGTGCGAATTCCAAACAAAAGGACTAAATAAAAAATAAAAAATTTAGATGCGAAAAAAAAATCTATTCCTTAAATTTATCATCGTTCATTCTTATATAGAAGAAAAAATAATAATAATAGTCCATGTGAAATATCACGTCCATTAAAAATCAGTTGCAAGGTTAAGTATCGTATTCAGAACAATTATATACGATGATTATATTAATCAGAAATTGTCATAAGTTAAATTAGAAGGAGCTTAGAGGAATGACCCAGTTAATAGTGTTCGTCTTAGCAAAATTGGAGAGATTACTATCCGAATGAAGATAAAATACTACCCGATCGAGGAGATTTCTTTTTCTTTTTAAGTTTAGTTTGATAGATTTTTTTTAGTTTAATTCCACTGAACTATTAACTTAAATTTATATGATTAATTTTTATATTTTTAAAATTTATATGTGTTATTAATTTAATTAATAGTATAAATATAATAATAAATGTGAAGTATATGGATCCTTCCAAATATTAAATACAAATCATTTATTTTCAAGCCTAATATTTGATTTATTTATAACTCCAGTTATAAGAAAAAAATATAAAATTTAATTAGAATCATGATAACAAAAATCTACTTCTCATATCAAATTATTAAAAAAAACTAAGCAAGAGTGTATCTAAATTTATGGAAAAAAAAATACTGTTTGAATGTTAAATATATAGTTTGTGGATTTTAAATTAATTTATTTATAGTGTTTTATTTTATTTTAATTTATTATAAAAATAAAATAATTTAGTCTATATATATCAATTCATGCCATATGAATTGCTTGAATTTGATCACATCTAACTAGCAATAAAATAAATAAATATAATGCACAAATAATTGATATATTTAAATCCATTTTATGTAATGACTTTTCTAAAATCATGGACTTTAAATGTTTTTTTTTTCTTTCAAAGTTGTGTTTGGTCAAGTTTTTCATGTTGCATTATGTAAAGTAACAATGTATAATTGTTATTGAAATCTTTAACTTGTCAATATTTAATTTGTAGATAATAATAAATAGATATATTTACATTAGCTATTTTTTATTCTCAATTATTAGTTCTTAATTATCCTTTTAAATATTCTATTTCTATAAACTATTTTTCACTATAAATTATCTATATTCTCACATTACACACATATACACTATTTAATATTTGGTGGAAATCAAAATTTTTTTTATAATGTTTGACTAGCTATTTATTCACCCCCTTTCCCTTTAATATAAAACTTAAACATTATCATAAATTTAATAAAAACAAAATATTATATTATTTTTAAAAAGAAATTAAACATGTTGACTAGATATTTATTCTATTAGAGACTAAGAACAAGATTGATACATTGTCGATCAAATCCTCCTTTTTTTTTTTACTTTTGATTTTTTTAAAAATAATTCTCCGGTCTACGAAGACTTCACAACAGACTTCATTTCCTGTGGAAAATGAATATTTAAAATTTAGGATGAAAAAAAAACATATATTATCTTCATTTTATACATGAATTTAATTTCATTTGAATGAAAAATAAAATATAAAAAATGCTCGTCACGGCGTTGACTTTTCTTTTTGGAATTTTTGAGTGGCGCAGAAGAAGTCTATGCACTCTTTAGATTCTGGCGACGCCTTTATTAGATCTTCCACATATCCCACTTCCGTTCATTTTTCTTCTTCAAGCTCCACAGCAGCAGCAGCCATGGCTTCCTGTTCCACATCTTCATGCTTCATCTTCTCCTTTTCCTTGTCTCTGCTCCTCCTCTTCTCCTCAGCGACAACTGACACAATCTCTGCAAACCGGTCTGTCTCAGGGAGCCAAAACATCACCTCCAAAGATGGCAACTTCAGGCTCGGCTTCTTCGTGCCGCCAGGTAGCCCCTCCCTCAGCTACTACGTTGGCATCTGGTACAATCAGATCCCTTTGTTAACCCCCGTGTGGGTGGCCAACAGAGCCTCCCCTGTCACTGACCCAGCCATGTCGGAGCTTAGAATCTCCGGCGATGGCAACCTCGTCCTCCTCTCCAATGCTAGTGTCATGTGGTCTAGTAACGCCACCACGTCCAACTCCACGGTCGTCGCTGTCCTCCTTGACACGGGTAATCTCCAGCTCAGGGATGAGTCCAACTCCTCCCTCGTCTTCTGGCAGAGCTTCGACCACCCCACCGACACTTGGCTTCCCGGCGGCAAGCTCGGGTTCAACAAGATCACCAGGAGATCCCAACACCTTACTTCCTGGAAGAGCAAAGTCGACCCTTCTCCCGGAATCTTCACCCTCGAGATCGATCCGACTGGTGCGACCTCTGAGTATTTTATATTCTGGAATTTGTCGAAGATGTATTGGAGGAGTGGAATTTGGGATGGAAACATCTTAAATTTGGTCCCGGAGATGACGACTAATTACATTTACGACTTCAACTTCGTCAACGATACCGAGGATGAGATGTATTTCAACTACAGTGTCAAATCTTCCAATATCACGTCCAGGCTTGTCCTAGATTCTGAATCTGGCCAGATTCAGCAAACGACGTGGATAGAGAAATCGAAGTCATGGATGCTCTTCTGGTCTCAACCAAAAACCAAGTGCTCAGTTTATGGGGTTTGTGGATCTTTTGGTAGCTGCAACGATGTAACCACACCCTTCTGTAACTGTCTTAAAGGTTTCAGGATCAAGTCTCAGCCAGAGTGGGACTTGGGTGGTAAAAGTGAAGGTTGTCAAAGGAAGACTCCTTTACAATGTAGTGGTGTAAACAACAACTCTGCCAATTCCGAGAAAGATGGCTTCTTTGAGATGACAAATGTTAGGCTACCTGATAGCCCCAACACTTTGGCCACGGCTGCAAGTAGGGAAGGCTGCGAGTTGGCTTGCTTGAGGAATTGCTCCTGCAGTGCTTATTCTTACAACGGTAGTGGCTGCTTCGTTTGGCATGAAGAGTTGCTGAATCTGCAAGAACAATATAATCAAGCTGATGCAGGTACTCTTTACCTACGTTTGGCTGCCTCGGAGTTGCAATCTTCTGAAAGAAACAAGAAGAGAGTAGTGAGTTTGGTCGTCATTGGTGTGTTTGTTCTGGCCATCTTGTTTTCTAGCGTTCTTGCCGTTCTGATTGTGGTAAAGAAGCGAGAAAGTAGGCGGATGATCGAGAAAGCAAAGGATATGCAGAATGGTCTCGTCTCGTTCACGTACAATGAGCTGCAGCAAGCCACACGGAAGTTCTCGACGAAGCTCGGAGGAGGAGGCTTTGGATCAGTGTTCAAAGGGTCATTGCCGGGGTCGAATGATATCGCCGTGAAGAAGCTCGAAGGCCTTCGTCAAGGAGAGAAGCAGTTTCGAACGGAGGTCAGCACTGTCGGGAGGATCCAACATGTCAACCTCGTTCGTCTGCTTGGATTTTGTTCTCAAGGATCGAAGAGGCTTCTCGTGTATGAGTTCATGCCAAATGGTTCCTTGGACTCCCATCTCTTCCATAGCGCCCCTTCCTCTCATTTGAGCTGGAGGACAAGATACCAAATCGCAATCGGCATCGCGAGAGGACTTGCCTACCTGCACGAGCAATGCAGAGAGTGCATCATACATTGCGACATCAAGCCGGAGAACATTCTCTTGGATGCTTCGTTCAACCCCAAGGTTGCAGATTTCGGTCTCGCGAAGCTCATGGGACGAGACTTCAGTCGAGTCCTCACGACCTTGCGAGGAACCAAGGGCTATCTCGCCCCGGAATGGATTTCCGGCGTCGCCATCACAGCGAAAGCCGATGTCTATAGCTACGGAATGATGCTGTTGGAGATCATCTCGGGAAAGCGAAACCTGGAACAAACGACAGCAGAGGAAAACGGCACAAGGTACTTCCCAACGTTTGCGGCGAGCAAACTGATCGAAGGCGACGCTGCTGGTATGCTGGACGGCAAGTTGGAGCGTGAAGAAGTGAACCTGGAAGAGCTGGACAGAGCTTGCAAGATCGCTTGCTGGTGCATTCAGGATGACGAGAGCTTCAGGCCAACGATGGGGCAGGTCGTTCAGGTGCTCGAGGGGATCATCGATGTCCATGCGCCTCCCGTCCCAAGGTCACTTCTTCTAGCTTCTGATGTTCCTCAGCCCATCAATTTCTTCTTCGAGTGCTCATCAAACCCAAACTCTGAGACCAAAAGCCACACGTCAAATAGCTCTGATAATAAATGAGAAATATTATGAAAAAAAAAAAAATAGAATCGTCATATTAACGGTTCCTATCACTGTCCCTACGTGTGGAGAGAGATAAATTAAATATCAAATGATTAATACAGAAATATAAAGTAATCGATAGTCTGATCGTCACCTTCAAAAATTGATTCCTTACTCTTTCAAATATTAATATGATTATGTTAGTCATCTCAATTTGTCCGGAGCTAAACGAGAAATCTTACGAAGAAAGCACGAGAAGTAGCTGGAAATAGAATCAATAAATTTCGTTGGAACAAAAACGAAAGCAGAGATGTGTGGTTGTTGCTGATTGCCTTGCGCAATCAGTTGTTTGTCTTCTTCGTTCATGTCAATCCAGTGAATTGATTGGTCACTCCTATTTTTTTTTTATTTAAAAAATAAACTTTTGGAACTCCAAAAATAGGCTGTCACTTCTCTATCTATGTCGATGGATTGCTCAATCTATTCGTGAAGTTGTAAAAACAATTCAGGTTCATCTCAGGGACTAAATAAAAATTATCATCCAGTGCACAATATTTTTGAAGTGTTTAATGGTGGATCCTTCGGATTTCTCAGCGGATCGTATATTCATATATGTAATCGGAAACGAAAACAAAACGATCTATCATAGGATTTTGTCTAACGATCTCCAATGAGTATATGAAAATTAAATCTAAAGAGCGGAAGCGTAGTCAAAAGCACTTGAATCCATAATGTTGGAAGAATCCGAAGATCTAGAGAAGCCGACGAGTTAAAAGGTTTGATCTTCCACAGGTCGAGAGAGATCGACCCCGGATGCTCTGTCCGATGAGGAAAATTAGAGTCGGCCGAATTCCTCCTCTCTTTTGGAGATTACACCATATATATATAGTATTAACTCAAAATTCGTTAACCTCCCATCAATACTAACGGTACGAATTAAAGGGTTCTACACATATGAATCCAAAATCCATTAATCTACATCCAATAACACAAATCCATTAATTCAAACGATTAGATCACTTTTAATCGGATTCGAATCAATATGATACACTCAAATACATTATGATAATATATAAATCTACCACCAACATTTAACGATCAAACCCATGTAGAGATGTATTTCTGCTGACTGCCTTGCAGAACCAAAACTGGTTCTGTTTTGATTAGCGTTTTAAATTTTTCATAAACTATAATATGTAGAAAATTATATATTTAAGTCTGTCCATCCAATAAATTTGGTCGGGTCAATATTTGAACGATAGAATCGTTAAATTACAGAATATATTCGAATCTGTATAAACATAACATTGTCCTGCTCACGTGAAAGGATCTAGTTTTCATTAATCGTATGACACATATAATATCTAAAATGTGAAACTAAAATAACGATTGTAAAAAATTTGATTTTAATGGAGCGATCATCGATATTGCATTGTCGGTTGATCTCGAATTCTTATGGAAAAAAGAGACAAATCTTTCATAGGAACCTAAGGTGATGATGTCGAATCACTCCTCACTGATAGAAAACGAACAGTCTATCGGAATATCCATCACTATAGGAATCACACCCTATATAAAGAATGGATCAGATAGATCCATTATCAGCTATCATTAATAATCAAGTTCTATACATTAAACTTCACATCATATGAATTGAAACTCATAAATTATCAAGTAAATCACTTAATCAGTTTGAATCAATATGACACAATCAGACGATTACGATAATAATATATAAATCTACTGAATTAGAAAATTAAATCCAACAATCTTCCACTTGAACTACATGTGATTCTGTATGTAATACATGATCGAAAATCTTTAGTTGAGTTTATTATTATGTCGTATTGAATAAAATAGTCTGGTTCATCAATTTCATTGGTATAGGATTAAAGTGATCGTAACTATAATATATGTCAGTAATCATAATATCAATATCATCAATGACATAGATCATATGTGAATGTATAACATGAAAATTACATTAAATGTGATCTGCACATACTAATTCCTAACTGGTCCTCTAATTATAACTCATAACAAGGTCTCGATCACATTTGCAATCAACATATGCAACCATATCAGCGAACCATGATCACAATCTCATAACTCAAAAAACAGAGTTATACATCATATTTATAATCACTGTATGTTAACTATATTAGTAAATTATAATATCTTTATACAAAATGTCAAAGATAAAATACGTATGTATCTTCCTATCTTAACATACAAATAAATTAAAATAACATGTGCCCTAATTATAGAGCATCTTGAATAATAAAGTAATACAAACTCTTATTAAATGACTACTTATCCTCATTTCAAACCCACACGAATAATGGACATAAAATTTATCCAAATATGCTCTATTAATACTTAATTATTATAAACTCTTTCTTTTTAACCATCTGACTCTTTATATCGATGCACAATAAAGTAGACATGTTACGGTTATTCTTGATCTAAAGATCCACAATTTTATTATCACAGTTGTTCCCAAATAACCATCGATATCCCAAATAATTTTTAATAATGTGATAAATTCTACAATCATGTTCCACAATTGAATATTTCCTAGCAGCTTACTAATTCATCCTTCATTTTTAAGGTGGTTATAGCATTTGTTTGCCATTTTTTCAAATGATTGTTCTTCCTAATAATATGATGATATGTCCTAATGTAAACCTCCCACCATTCATACATCCATCAAAATGCAGTCTTAATATCTAATCACTTCCAGATGGTCAGATTTTTGTTATGCGAGCATTTAAATAATTTATTACAAATACTACATGACTCACTTTACAATATATTAATTCATGTATCTGTTGTATAACATTCTTTTTATGTACACTATAACAAATGTATACATATTTGTGCATACCCGATACTTCCCATAGCTGAAGCATAAGAGAAACTCCCACTGAGCTTAACATATTTTACTGATCAATGAGTTTCCCTCTAAAGCCGAATAAGGTAACCACCTTATCAAAATTTATGTTACTAATGTTGGAATGTCAAATTTAAATCATAAATGGACTTATTTAGTTTATATACTTGGTGCTTTGAATCATCATAATTAAAGTTTTCTGATTGCATCATGTATATATTCTCCTCAATATCTCCATCAAAAAATGTAGTCTTAATATTCATTTGATATAGTCATAAATCATAATGTGGGTATCATGATTATCCTTATAGAGTCCTTCGTACATAAGTGAGAAAGTCTCTTTGTAATCAATATCCATCATAAGTGAATCCTTTGGTTTCAAAGTGCGTCTTATACATTTCAACATTGCCCAGTAAATTCTGTTTGATTTTAAATATTCATTTACAACTAACAAATTTCACTCCTTCAGACAATTTGAATAGCTTCCATACGCTATTGTCCGCTATAGACTTTATTTTATCCTTCATGACTTCATTTCATCCTTCATAACTTCAATCTACTTTTCAAGGTTAAAACACTGTTTGACTTCCTAAAAAGATGAAGAATCATCTTCCAGTCCAATTTCAAACTCAAGTTCCTAGATATAAATATAGCCATGTGAAACTGTGAACCTTCTTTCTTTAGTTAATCACTACAATGACACTTGTGCCTAAAGTACTTGAGATGCTTAGAGAACTTGCTTAACCATAAAAGGGTATACCTTAGTCTGAGCAAATGGTTCCTCTACTTGCATAGGAAAGGACATAGAAACATCAAGAAGTACTACTCTAACTGGATATGCAACACCAACAATATAAGGTATAAAGATTATACCACTACTAATTACATCTGTAGAATCTAAAGTAGGGTTATCAATGTTATCCTCTTCAAAAGTACATAGTTTGTTACTCTCACTGTCCTTGATGAACTTAACATTCTCCATCTTGAAAAAGGATCTATTAGAGGGGTTACAAAACTTAAAGTCCCTTGACCTTTCAGAATATATCACAAAATAGCAACTAATAGTTCTAGAGTTTAGTTTCCCTTTTATTAAGCCTATAACGCCTAGTCTCATTTGGACAATCCCAAACGTGGGATTTTATTCATTGTTTTATTAGGTACTCTATTGAGTAAGTAAATTATAGTCTTGAGTGTTTCACTTCACAAAGACTCTGATAAAGAAGTAAAAAGTATTATACTTCTCATTATGTCCTTTAGAGTATGATTCATTTGCTTAGTTATATCATTCTAATTAGGAGTATCAAGCATGATATATTGAGTCAGAATCTCATACTCAGAAAGAAAATTAGTAAAAAGTCATGAACATTATTCTCCAGATCTATCATTACAATCATAATATTTACCTATACAATCGGATCTGATGGCTTTGATCTTCTTTTCTAGTTGATTTTCAACTTCGATTTTGAAGATCTTAAACATATCTAAGAACTCTAACTTCTCACACAAAAGATACAAGTATTTGTATGTTATCAATTCCAAAGTGTTACTACATCGATTTGCTCCTTTATTTTTTTATTAGTTATTAGTTATTTTTCCTTTGACATACTGTATGCAGACATCAAAGTCTGACATGTTAAAAAAATGGAGAATTTCTTATGACATTAATCTTTCTAGACATTGTCTGGATATACGTCCTAGATGTATATGTCATAACATGAGCGAATTCTCATTGTTCAAATTGTGTTTTGTACTTATATTGTGCATTATTCCGTTGTCCTTGAGAGTTAAGATGTTTAATATATCAAACTTATCAACTAGAAAACATGTACCAATAAGTATTATATTTTGAAAAATACTAAATGTTTTATTTCCAAATGAACAAATATATCTTGATTTGTCCAAACAAAAAATATAAGTTCTGCCTAAGTGATAGAATAATAAACATATTTTTCAAATTCAAAATATATTGGTCCCTAAAAAAAGTCGAAAAATACCTATAGTAATCATTCTAGCCTTTTTATCATTACCAATATAGATATATCTTTCACCATCAATAAATAATCAACAACTAAGACAATCATACTTTGTGACACTAATATGAGTGGTAGCCCCAGTATCTATCTACTAAATGTTAGTAGGTATAATGATAAAATCAAAATTCTAATAACAAGGTTGAGAAATTTATTACCAGACATGGTCCTTTCATTTTCAGTGGTTTCTAAAACTAAAATTGATGGAATGTTACTTAAGTTAGCAATTACTGAGTACACTGAATAAGAAAATGAGAATAAGAACGCAATCTCACGTTATTGCCAAGAACATAATGAGAGTATAATAAATAAATAACACACATTGTATGTATGGGCAAGAATAAGATATCAAGTACAATATCACATTTAGTCTTTAGACTGTAATGTGATTTGTTAGTGGTACTCTCCAAATTATAGCTTATGAAAGCATTTGCTTAAGCTGGTCACACCACATGTCTTCTTTTGGGTTGATACATGATGTGCATAATACAAAATTATCCTTTATATGAGTTATATCTATCTGAGTCTATGTTTTACACGCTTTTATTTACCATACAAAATACCTTCCTTTGGAGTGATATCCTATGTGCATGATCAATATAATTTGTTCTTTATATGTAAATTATTCTGAATATATATTTGGCATAAATATAACTTTTCTTTAGGATAATTATGTTTAGCATAGATATACATATATTTATAAAATATGTCATAAACTTCTCTAATAATTCTCACTTTGGTGATAATATTAGTTTGAAATAAAATCATATGCACAAATATCTACATTAGAAAACCTAGTAAACTCAGATGTACAATTACAGTCTAATGATGCAGAAAACGACGTTAACATCAGACTAAAAAACTTTAAAGCCTCCAAAAAGATGTTAAATGATATTTTTTAGGCAAAAGATAAGTTATTACGGGGGATTTATCCCATGATAACAAACGTAAAACTCTAAATAAGCATTAAAATGCAACTAAGAATGCCTCAAAACTTATCTCGATTGAAAAGTTATGACCTCCGAAAGTTACCTACACTAAACTGTGTTCAATTTCGTACATAACAATACTAGTCGACTGATACTAATGGTAGTCAACTTATATACATCAGTCGAGTGTCTCAATCAACTAGAAAACCTAATGTCGATGAATTTATCAGCAGTAGTCGACTGATACAATTAATCGAGTGCTTTAGTCGACTTGCAACCCTTCTGTGCTCAACCTAAGACCCATTAGTCGACTAATACAATTAGTCAGACTCGAAAACCTTCAATGCCCAAGTTTAAACACGTCAGTTGATTGACCTCAAGGGTTAATCGATTGGTATGTTCAGTCAAGTCACGTTGTTGGCTCAGAAATATTCTGTCTGACCTTTTAGGCATAACAGTTGATTGACGCAATGCATCAATCAATTGATAGGCAACTCAGGACGATTTTTCTTAATCAAACACAACGGTTTCATCATGAACAATAATGGTACACTACTGTTCTTCGTGTTCTTTACGAAAAAATCTTGAAACTTAGATCTAGCGCCTAAAACTAGGTTTTCCTATTTCTATTTCGACGATTAAACTGTGTTTACTTCCTAGATCAATACATAGCTAAAAAATTGTGAAATTCATCGAAAACCCTAAATTTTATTGCCTCAGAATCTATGAAAATTGTTGGTATAAATAAAATTAATATATCTCTATAATTATATAATATTGTCCACTTTAGGACTAAGCTCTAATGATTTTATTTTTAAGTTATACTCAAAATGTTTCATACCAATGAAGATATCTTTTTATATTATAAATTTATGATCTTTTCAATGTCTTTCCAATGTGAAACTTTGATTATTCTTTTAATAATTTTCACCTCAAACGAAAGATTATATTGGGCCTCCCTCTCAAGCTCATCTACCCTCGAAAGACTTTAGGATCCAATTGAATTTTTTGTCAATTGTTAAGTTCTCTTGACTCGACTAGACTTCTTGCAAACGGTCTAATTCTCCTGATATTGACGTGGGAGCCCCTACTTCCTTCATTCGAGATTCATGGCTCGACATAAACTATTGACTCTGATATCAATTATTGGTACAAATAAAATTAATATATTTTCATAATGATATAATATTGTCCATTTTTTTATCTAAGTTCTCATGTTTTTATTTTTGGATTATACCTAAAAGGTCTCAACCAATAGAGATATGTTTTTTTCATTTTGATCTTTCCATGTCTTTTCAATGTGGAACTTTGATTATTCTCCCAACAATCTCAATAAAAATAACTCGTGACTCTAATAGCACTTGATGAAATTGCTAGATTATAAAATGTATTCAAATCCGTATGAACTTAATATCATAATTAATCATGCAAAAGGATTCAATTTTCACACATGCAATATCTCAAATGCGAAATCAAAATAACGACGACAAAGAATCTGATTGTAATAGAACAATCATCGATCTCGGATCGTTAGTTGATCTAGAGTTCCTACGGAAAAAAAAAGATTGATCTTTCATAGAATCCTGGGTTATGATGTTTATATATATATATAGTCAGATATGTTATCGGTTAATCATCAATAATGGATATGAGTTATAGGGTTGTACACATTAAACCCTATATCATATGAATCGAAATCAATAAACTATTACTTAATCGGATTCAAACTAATATAACACGGTCGAATAATTACAATAATAATAATATATAAACCTATGGAATTAAGAAATCAAATCCAATATGGAATTGACATGGAGTTCGTAACATTTGACTCATCAATCTAACCACTAAATTATACTTCAGCCCTACCCGCTGAAGAAAAGTCCACAACCATGAAAAGAAAAACGGGGAACAGAAGTCAACTGTGGAGAAATGGTTTTATTCTGAGAAATATAGAAGTGAAAATCTACAAGTCATTTCGCACTGGGATACCAGGTGGACTCGGTCTCATACAAAGTGCCCAGCCTGAGTGCTACGGTTTGATGAGCACTTGGGACATCAGAATCAAGCAGAAGTGATCTTGGGACGGGAGGTGTATGGACATCCATGATCCCCTCGAGAACTTGAACCACCTGCCCCATTGTCGGCCTGCACCTCTCGTCGTCCTGAATGCACCAGTAAGCGATCTTGAAAGCTCTGTCCAGTTCTTCCATGTTCACTTCTTCAGGCCCCAATTTGCCGTCCAGCATACCTGCAACGTCGCCTTCGATCAGTTTGCTCGCCGCTAGCGTTGGGAAGTACGTTGTGTCATCTTCCTCAGCTGTCGTTTGCTCCAGGTTTCGCCTTCCCGAGATGATCTCCAACAGGACCATTCCGTAGCTATAGACATCGGCTTTCGCTGTGATGGCGACGCCTGTAATCCATTCCGGGGCGAGATAGCCCATGGTTCCTCGCAAAGTGGTGAGGACTCGACTGAAGTCTCGTCCCATGAGCTTCGCGAGACCGAAATCTGCCACCTTGGGATTGAACGAAGCATCCAAGAGAATGTTCTCTGGCTTGATATCGCAATGTATGATGCACTCTCTGCATTGCTCGTGCAGGTAGGCTATTCCTCTCGCAATGCCGATTGCGATTTGGTATCTTGTCCTCCAGCTCAAATGAGAGGAAGGGGCGCTGTGGAAGAGGTGAGAGTTCAAGGAGCCATTTGGCATGAACTCATACACGAGAAGCCTCTTCGATCCTTGAGAACAAAATCCAAGCAGGCGAACGAGGTTGACATGTTGGATCCTCCCGACAGTGCTCACCTCCGTCCGAAACTGCTTCTCTCCTTGACGAAGGCCTTCGAGCTTCTTCACGGCGATATCATTTGACCCGGGCAATGACCCTTTGAACACTGATCCAAAGCCTCCTCCTCCGAGCTTCGTCGAGAAATTCTGTGTGGCTTGCTGCAGCTCATTGTACGTGAACGAGACGAGACCATTCTGCATAGCCTTTGCTTTCTCGATCACCCGCCTACTTTCTCGCTTCTTTACCACCATCAAAATGGCTGGAACGCTAGAAAACAAGATGGCCAGAACAATGGCACCGATGATAGCCCAACTCGCCACTCTCTTCTTGTTTCTTTCAGAAGATTGCAACTCCGAGGCAGCCAACCTTAAGTAAAGAGTGCCTGCATCAGATTGATTATATTGTTCTTGCTGATTAAACAACCCTCCATGCCAAACAAAGCAGCCACTACCGTTGTAGGAATAAGCACTGCAGGAGCAATTACTCAAGCAAGCCAACTCGCAGCCTTCCCTGCTTCCAGCCGTGGCCAAAGTGTTGGGGCTATCAGGTAGCCTGACATTTGGCATCTCAAAGAAGCCATCTTTCTCAGTATTGTTGATGTTTTGTTCGCATTGCAAAGGTGTGATCCTCTGGCAACCTGCGCTTCTGTCACCCAAATCCCACTCACCCTGCGACCTCACTCTATAACCCCTGGCACAGCTGCAAGAAGGCCTGCTGATATCACTGCAGCTACCAAAAGGTCCGCAGCTCGCGTACACCGAGCAGCTAAACTTGGGAGCAGCCCAGCAGAGCATCCATGATTGTGTATTCTCCATCCACGCCCAAAAGAGCATCTGGCCGGACTCGGAATCGATGACAAATCTACCCTTAAGGTTGGGATCATCGGCAGCGTAGATGAAATAGGTCTCCTCCGTGTTGTTGATGAACGCGAAGTTAACGAAGCCTTTCCATCTCATTTCCGGGACATTAGTGAAGAAGTCTCCGTTCCAGATTCCGCTGGTCCAATATTCCTTCGACGAATTCCAGAAAAGCAAATACTGAGAGGTTGCACCGGTGGGATCGCTCTGGAGAGTGAAGAGTCCAGGAGAAGGGTCAACTTTGTTCTTCCAGGAAGTGAGGCGTTGGGGCGTGCCGGTGAGCTTGTTGAACCCGAGCTTTCCGCCGGGAAGCCAAGTGTCGGTGGGATGATCGAAGCTCTGCCAGAAGACGAGGGAGGAGTTGGATTCATCCCTGAGTTGGAGATTACCCGTGTCAAGGATGACCGCGACGATTGTGGCTTTGGAAGATGAGATGGAGGTGGCGTTGGTGGACCATATGGTGGATTTAAACTGGTCTAGGAGGACGAGGTTTCCATCGTCAGAGATCTTAAGCTCCGACGCGCTTGGGTCAGCGACTGGACTGCCTCTGTTGGCCACCCACACTTGGGCGAGCACAGAGATCTTATCGTACCAGATGCCGATGTAGTAGTTGCCGGCGCTTCCTGGTGGCGTGAAGAAGCCGAGCACGAACCAGCCGCCTCCGGAGGTGATGGTCTGGTTTCCGGACAGAGAATGCTGTGCGGAGATTGTGTCGGTCGATGTTGCGGAGGAGAAGAAGAGAAAAGAGATGGAAAAGGAGAAGGAGAAGAGCAAGAATGAAATTGCACTGGAGCACGAAGAAGCCATTGCCGTGGCCGTTGCTGATGGCTGATGAGCGACGAGAGCACGAAGGAGATGGAATATTTAATGGTGCCGTTGGAATCTAGAAGGAACTGACTTCTTCGACGCCGTTCAAACGTCGTCTTAACCAAATTGGATTGATGCGTCAGTCTCGTGGAAATGAAATTAAACAAAGCATTGGAAATATTCATTATTTATTTTTTCAAAAATTAAAATATTTAGAATGTCAAACACTTTTGGTCGGACGTGAAGAAGAAACGATTAAAAGCTACTTCAATCTATTAGATTTAATATATCAACTGTTTAATTGACCAAAACGCCTCAATTTCAATATGAAATAGACTTTATTAATTTTTTTAAATAGTTTTCCTAAATCTATTTGAAGTTATTTTTTCTAGATTTTAAGTCCAAGAAGTCGTCAGCATTTTTACTAAAAATAGATACCAATCTTAACTGTTTCTATTGTAAGGAATAGAGATAATTTCACGCATCTCATTTGTGTGTTTTACTAAAAGGCAAGCAACTGAATATTAATCTTTCATTTGAGCACGAGAAATATAAATTTAATCCATAATAATTTGATTGTTGTGGGAGATAATTAGAATTATTTTAAAATTCAAAACAAAAACATATTATTTAATCGATTAATATATATTTTGATAAACGCAAACAAACAATCTTATCATTGACTTTTCTCGATTGATCATCCATATATATTTTTAAATACGTTGAACATTTAAAAATTGATGTTAGATTTATCCCTCTAACCTCATTCGTCCGTCAAAATATATCAGATACGGCTCCGTCGGAACTCAACGGGCCATGCGGCTGTGTATTTTGCATGGCGGAAAACAAATAATTGATACCCGGTACATTGATGCAAAATATTAGATTTTGTCGACTTTGCGAACTCTGTCAGACTATCACTGACAGAATCTTTTTTTCCAAAGTCCAATAATCAATGTAGGAAGAACAACTCTGTCCTACTAGTTTTTACAATGTCTGGTTAACGATTAAATTGGATAATATCGAAATTTATATGATTTTCATCGGCCATTAAAATTAAATCAGAAAAATACTCATAATTTTTTTATGATTCAATTCGGACTCTATAATCATACTATCCCTAAACAACGATCCAATACCAAAATCATACTCCGTCAACCGATCAAACTCCTGAGTCCTAAGGTCGTCGGAATGAATTTTTTCTAAGTTCGTCATCGAATAATATCATAGTAGATGATCGGAATGACTCTTCACTTTTGTCGTTGCACCATGCTCTTGTAGTGACCAGGATTAACTCTTTGTCTATGATATGGTGGTCAGTATTAAGGCTGAGTCAACATTAAGACGGACTCAATCAACCATGGGTCATCTCCGTGTTGCCATGTCCCTCACTCCTCTATGATTCCACACCTCTACTTTTTTTATGTAATCATGTTCCCCACTACGCATCTCCATATCTCTTCGGGCTACAAGTATATGATAGAAATAGGTAAAACTTTAATCCAGAATCTCAATCACTAATCCACTCTTAAGAAATAATAAACACAATAATAACCTAAGTTGCGGAAGCGTACCGGAATCCATAGTTTTAATTTTGGGAGATGATCTTCAATTTGCAGACTTCTTTAGGGTTCCAGAGAGTTTTGTCGATGGGGAAACAAAACGAAGAAAAGTTACGTTCTGCAAACTGGGACCATAACCTATTATATAATCCAAAGGTTGCTTATTTCTAATTTGGCCCCTCAACAAATTAGAATTAGCACATGGTATCCACAATAGTTTATTCATAACAATTAAGCCCTTTAATTAAGTCAAATTCTTTAATTACATAATTAAGATCACATTAATTTTTGACTTTATTTAATTGATGACATTCACAATTTATAATTACAATTATAGCCCTAAAATTCTAACAATCTCCCACTGGGCTATATGTGTAAACTTATAAATGTGTTAACCTTAGTGAGCTCAAAACTTTTGTCATCATAACCATAGGGCTTCCTCAACAATCTCGTCCATTGATTATATAGACATAGGATCAATGCAGTCTTTGTTGTATCTTTCACAACTAAACCATCAATGGTCACGTATATCAATATAATCAAATGACATAGATCAATTATGAATTTGTGGCATGAAAATTACATGCAAGGTGATCTATTCATGTCAATTTTCAACTGGTCCTCCTTAACCAAAGTGAGATCAAAACTTTAACTTAAGTTATACAAAGTGTAATGAAGTAAACATTAAACTTTATATCTGATCAGAAAATCTCTAAATACATAAGTTTCAGAGACATAACCAAACATATATAGAAAACAAATATAGTACAAACTCCCACTAGTAAATTTCACCAAACTGAATAACACCCATATGAGTGGTATGCTCATAAAAAACATTGGGCGGTAGACCTTTCGTCAAAGGATCTGCTATCATGGAGTTTGTACCTATGTGTTCTATCAAAATCTGTCCACTTTGTACTCTTTCTTTCACAACAAGGAACTTAATATCGATGTGTTTCGATTTTGTCGAGCTCCTATTGTTGTTGGAATATAATACAGCTGATCTATTATCACAAAACAACTTCAGTGGTTTCTCAACCCTTCTCAAAATACGCAGCCCAGAGATAAAAATTTTCAGCCATATTCCATGATTAGATGCCTCATAACATGCTATAAACTTTGCTGCCATGGTGGAAGAAGCTGTCAGTGTCTGTTTGGCACTTCTCCAAGAGATAGCTCCGCCAGCCAACAGAAAAATATAGCCTGAAGTGGATCTCATGCTATCTTGGCATCCAGCAAAATCAGAGTCAGAATATCCCATGATCTCAAGAGTATCTGACCTCTTATATGTGAGCATGTAATCACTAGTTCTCTTTAAATATCTCATTACCCTCTTTGTTGCTTTCCAATGATCCATTCCTGGGTTGCTTAAATATCTGTCCAACACTCCAACAATGTACGCAATATCCAGACGCGTACAAACTTGAGCATACATAAGAATTCCTCTACAATCTTTTGCATTTCTTGAGTCTCGAGGCTTCCTTTAGGGCACTGTTTAAGACTAAACTTATCTCCTTTAGCGACTGGGGTGTTTCCTGGTTTGCAATCTTGCATGCCAAATCTTTTAAGCACCTTATCGATATAGTTCTTTTGTGATAATCCAAGAATACCTTGAGAACGATCTCGGTGTATTTGGATTCCTAATACAAAAGATGCATTACCAAGATCTTTCATTTCAAAATATCTAGATAGAAATCTCTTGGTATCGTTTAACATACCTATATCATTTGTGGCAAGCAAAATGTCATCAACATATAAAACCAGAAAAATGTGCTTACTCCCACTGAACTTATGATACACACAATCATCTACCACATTCGCCTCAAAACCAAATGAGATGATTATTTGATGAAATTTATGGTACCATTGACGAGAAGCTTGCTTTAACCCATAGATGGACTTCTTAAGTTTGCAAACCATGTTCTTTGGATCTCCCGATACAAAATATTCTGGTTGCACCATATAGATTGTTTCCTCAATGTCTCCATTAAGAAAAGCTGTCTTGACATCCATCTGATGGAGTTCCATATCGAAGTGTGCGACAAGTGCCATGATTGTCCTAAAAGAATCCTTCGTTGAAACTGGAGAAAAGGTTTCTTTATAGTCAATCCCATATTTTTGAGTATAACCTTTAGCTACAAGACGTGCTTTATATCTTTCCACATTACCATTTGAATCCCTTTTGGTTTTAAAAATCCATTTACAACCAATAGGTTTCACACCTTCTGGTAATAGGATAAGTTCCCAAACATTATTGTCTTGCATTGATTTATACTCTTCATTCATTGCTTCAATCCACTTTTGAGAATGTGAATCTTGCATGGCTTGACGAAAGTTGATTGGATCATCCTCCGCCATGTCATCATTCTCCTCATGTTCTTGGAGTAGTACTATGTAATCATCCGAAATAGCACTCCTCCTTTCTCTAGTGGATCTACGTAAAGGCACTTGTTCTTCATGCATTGGTTCTTGAGGCTGTTGAGTTTGTTCTTCTGGGAGTTGATTAACAATGTCTTGTTGTACTTGTATTGCATCCTGATCACTAATAGGAATAAAATCCTGATCATTATCAGAAGCAATCATAGGAATATAAACTATTTCCTCTTCAAGAGTAGTAGGAATACATTCCTCCTCAAAGACAATGTCTGTTACTTTATTCTTCCCCCCAAACTCAATATCCTCAAAGAACACTGCAGTTCCCGTCTCAAAGATATTCTTTACTTTGGGATCATAAAACTTATAGCCCCTTGATCGCTCCGAATATCCAATAAAGTAGCTACTTACTGTTCTAGAGTCTAATTTCTTTTCATGTGGTCTGTATGGTCTAGCCTCAGCTGGACATCCCCAAACATGAAAATGTTTTAGACTTGGCTTTCGCTTTGTCCAAAGCTCAAAAGGTGTTTTAGTAGTTGCTTTAGTGGGTACTCGATTTAGAATGTAAGCTGCTGTCTTTAATGCTTCTCCCCAGAGTGAGGTTGGCAAAGTTGAATGGCTAACCATACTCCTTACCATATCTTTAAGAGTCTGATTTCGTCGTTCAGCTACACCATTCATGCTTGGCGAGCCTGGCATGGTGTACTGTGGGACGATTCCACACTCCTCTAGGTATTGAGCAAAAGGTCCTGGACGTTGCTCACCTGAACCGTCATATCTACCGTAGTATTCACCACCACGATCAGATCTGACTTTCTTAATTCTTTTGTCGAGTTGGTTTTCAAGTTTTTAAGAAGTGTACTTGTTTCCGCCTTATCGCTTTTGACAAAGCGTTGTTCAATCTCATCGAGATATTCCTTAGCTTTAGTGATACTATTAGACACAGCGCCCCTAAAAGCCTCTGGTATACCGCATTTGATGATCATAAGACTCATGCGGTTAGAGCGATCCCACTTCTCATATTTAGTCCTCTGTTCAGAAGAACTAGAATCCGTAGGAGTAGTAGGTTGCTCTGTCCTGAGCGCAAGATCTAGATCCATGCAGCCAAGAACAATGAGAATGTTCTCCTTGTTAGGGCAATCTCTTGCCGTAATATGGTTTTGATGGTGTGGCAAAGGGTTTAAGTTAGTTTGATATGTTGATGTGATATGTGCGTTGAAGTCGTGCAGGACTTAGTAATTCGCACATGGAGTCGTGGCGAGTTTCACATCTCATGACTCGTGCCTTGAGTCGGTGAAGGATAACTTTGCGGAAGCCGTGCGCTTGGAGCATCCGAGGGACCGCCGGACGAGAAGCTTGGAGTGAAGCCGGAGGAAGTAGACTTCGAGGCAAGAGACGCGAAGGAGCATTGCAGAGTCGTGCGCCTGATGCTGCCGAGGGACGTGGCCGAGAACGAAGAGAACTTCGGCGCGAGGGACTCAGGAGATGAGAGTGAGCGATTGTAACCCGGGAAGGGTAGCTCTTAGGTGAAACTTGGCCGTTTGGCCAAGTGTCGGATGGGTTTTCGACACCGCCGATCGCCATGTCATGGCGGGGCCGATCGCTTCGAGTCGAGTGAGTTCGACCGGTATACGACTGACTGGATTGTGGCCGTGATCGTTCATCGTGGGCGCCGATCGCCAAGACCATCACCGATCGATCAATAGGGTTTGCCAGGAACCGCCGTAGCCGATCGGGCGCGTCGACTAGAGGCAGTGATCGATGAAGTCCATCACGATCGCCAAGAGTTCCGTTGGACTACACGGCGGGATCCGACGTGTTCGAGGCCGTTAGGATGGCAATGATCGCCAAGGGCGGCAATGATCGATGGTGGCCAACGGAAGAAAACAGCCTCTCTATAAAAAGGGAGGTGTAAGCCTTTGAGAGGCTAATGCTCATGCTCTAAGTAATCTTCCTAGTGCCCCACAAGCTCTAAACTCTTCTTACTCGCTTTTACTCCATTCTATTTGTAAGAAGAGTGATCTTGATTGTAAAGGTTACCTCCACCTAGCTTGGTGCAAAGGAGAGACCATTTAGTGGATTGGTTTAGCGGAGTGATTCACCGAGGACGAATCGGGGACCGTGGATTAGCGGCGTAGCCGTGAACCACGTTACATTCGTTGTTAGCGTTTGTTTTCGTGTATTTCTATTTGCTTGTCTTTATTAGTCTTCCGCTTGCGCTAATTAGTCTTGTAGACGAGCAAATACCAGCATCCAAACGAAAAGGGCTATTCACCCCCCTCTAGCCGGCCGTACCGATCCCCAACAAGTGGTATCAGAGCCGAGGAAAGCTTGTCGAGGACTAACCACCACAACAAGCAACTTTTAAAATGGCCGGCTCCAACATCCATCCTCCGAAGTTTGAAGGAGAATTCGCTTGGTGGAAGAAGCGAATGGAGGTATTTTTCGAAACGGATTTTGACATTATGATTACAATGGAATCCGGTTTCGTTTTGCCTAGGGATGAAGAGGGGAAGCCAATAGAGAAATCTAGGTGGACCAAAAGGCAAAGGGAAGAGCACCTTGCAAATTCAAAAGTCAAGCATCATCTCTTCAATGTGCTTCCCCAACAAGAAATCAACCGAATAGGAGAATGCCTAAGCGCCAAGGAGATGTGGGAGAAGCTAATTGAGCTTCATGAAGGCACATCCGAGGCAAAGCTAGCAAGGAGAGATCTCCTCCGCTCCCAACTATCCAATATAAAACTAGAAAAGGGAGAAAAGGTAACCTCACTACACTCTAGGTTTAAAGAAATTTTAATTGGGCTAACAAGTGTAGGTGAGAAGCTATCAAATCGGGACATGCTCATGAAGGCCATAGATGCTTTTCCCCGGTCCTCAAAGTGGAGCTCCATGGTGGACTCATTCTATATCTCAAAGAATTTAGAAGTGAGCACCTTGGAGGAATTTTTCTCGACAATGGAGCTCCACGAAACTAGGCTAGAAGGAATACAAGAAGAGCATAGAATCCAACCCTCAAGAGGAGTAGCCTTGTTGGCAAATAAGGGGAAGAAGAAGATGGAAATCACCTCCTCCTCCGATGACGAAGCGTCTTCCTCCTCCTCCATGGATAGCACCGAAGAAGCCTATATGGTAAGAAGGGTAAGACGTGCATTTAAGAATTTTAGATTTGATAAATCTAATGATAGGAATAGAAGACCAAGGGGGAAGGTCATATGCTACAATTGCCAAGGAGAAGGGCACATAAGGGACAATTGTCCTCTCCTAAACAAGAGCAAGGAAGAGAGGAAAAAGAAAGAAGAAAAGAAGAAGAAAAAGGGGAGCAAGAAGAAAAAGGAAGAGGAGAAGAAGACAAAGGAAAAGGGAAAGGCCAAAGCTCTCAAGGCAAGGACTTGGGATGACCCATCTTCATCCTCCTCATCATCATCGGATGAGGAGAATGCCTTTGTCACCAATTTGGCCTTGATGGCCTTTGATGACTTGGATTGCTCTTCATCCGAAAATGAAGGATCAAGCTCAAATGGGGAGAGCTCAAATGAAGGGGGAGCTTCTACATCCTCCTCATCCGAAGAAGAAGAAGAAGATATGGAAACTATGGTAACAAATCTAACTCCTAAGAAAATAGTTTCCATGGTTTCTAGCTTAACTAGAGATTTATTTAGAGCTAAGAAGAAAAACAAAAGCATGCTAGATCAAATTAAGGACCTAGAAAATAAACTAGAAAATGCATGCTTAAATGATAATATTTCTTCTAGCTTAAATGAAGCATGCTCACATGACCTTTATGTGCCATTAGATGTTAGTGATGCATGTATAAATGAAAATAGGGCCTTAAGGGAAAAAGTAGATTATTTAACCAAAGCCCTAGAGAAATTCACAATTGGCTCCAACACCTTAAATATGATCTTAGGGAGCCAAAGAGCTAGTTTCAACAAGAAAGGCCTAGGCTACAAGGAAAAGAAAAATGAAAATGCCTACAAATGCCTTATAGCTAGGGGACAAGATAAAAAGAAAGTGATTACTAGGAAATGGATCCCCAAGGAGTATTTAGTGAACCCAATAGGAAAGAATTTATTTTGGGTTCCAAAATCCATCCTTAAGGGTTAGAAAACCCCTAGGGTAGTCAACCATATGAACTTGATCTATATCATATTTTGGTTGACTTAGGATGACGGGACAACATTTTTTAGATAGTGTTGGGTGATGATAACGTGCCCATAAATAGGTAATAATGCTTAAATCATGATGATTAATGTAATTGCTATGTATGTTTTAAATCATGATTTATGATTTTGATATTTGGCATGTTATCATGAGAAATAGGGTTGAATCATGTTTTAGGTGATACTTTGTTTGTTATCATCATATAATACCTAATGCATGATTATAATTTGATGAAAACATGAGTTTCATGATCATAATGTAGAATTCATTCATATATGTCATTATGATCATGTTAATTGTTAGGTTGATACTTAACCATGATAGAATTGCATGAATATATTGGTTAAGTATATACAAATACCCCCCCCTAGGATGCATCTCACACCCACTATAGGCTACCTTGATTGCAAACTTAGCATGGGTGAGATGTTAGGATGATACAAATGTCCACTAATGCCTATGACATTTAGATGGTCATTTAAAGTATCAAAATAGCAATAATAGACCAATCATGGGGAAGACTTATGTTTAATTCATAGACATATTGCCCAAATATCATGGTTGGATATTTCATATGTTTTCAAAACAATTTCTTAATCTAAAATCTATGTATTCATGTTTTGGAACAACTCGAAGCAAGACTAGGTGCTAAAATGGATACTAACATGCTCAAAAACTAGTGGTTTTTCAAGTGTTTGGATTTTTGGCAAATCTCAGAAAATATAATGATTTTTCATGAAAAACTATTTTTCCTTGATAGATATACTTAAGAGAAATATTCTCCTAAAATTTCATGATTTTTCGAATTTTTTGGAATTTTTAATGCATTTCAAATTACTAAAATCGTAATTTGAATCAATTGTGCAGATCATTGCCATATCGATATATGATCATCGCTCACCCAAAATCAGCCTCGCAATTCTCTGATTTCAGATTTTAATCATGTTTTGGTATTTTCCTCTTTATACTTGATGCCATGAGCTTATAACTTAGTGTTAATCTTTTTGATGGTGTCAAAGGGGGAGAAATAAGTATGTTTAAGTTAATTACTTTAGGGGGAGAAATATATTTTAGGGGGAGAAATATATGATAGGGGGAGAAAATTTGCATAGAGAGTTTCATGGATTAAGGGGGAGTTGCATGTTGTTATATCATGTTTATCTTTACATGCTTTCTTACCTTAGAATTTATATCAAATGTTTTTACCTAACTTAAACGGATTGCCACACATCAAAAAGGGGGAGATTGTTAGGGCAATCTCTTGCCGTAATATGGTTTTGATGGTGTGGCAAAGGGTTTAAGTTAGTTTGATATGTTGATGTGGTATGTGCGTTGAAGTCGTGCAGGACTTAGTAATTCGCACATGGAGTCGTGGCGAGTTTCACATCTCATGACTCGTGCCTTGAGTCGGTGAAGGATAGCTTTGCGGAAGCCGTGCGCTTGGAGCATCCGAGGGACCGCCGGACGAGAAGCTTGGAGTGAAGTCGGAGGAAGTAGACTTCGAGGCAAGAGACGCGAAGGAGCATTGCAGAGCCGTGCGCCTGATGCTGCCGAGGGACGTGGCCGAGAACGAAGAGAACTTCGAAGGCGAGGGACTCCGAGAGATGAGAGTGAGCGATTGTAACCCGGGGAAGGGTAGCTCTTAGGTGAAACTTGGCCATTTGGCCAAGTGTCGGATGGGTTTTCCCGACACGGTCGTCATGTCATGGCGATCGGCCTAGTCGAGTGAGTTCGACCGTGGTATCTGACCGGATTGTGGCGTGATCATTCGCCATCGATGGGCGCCGATCGCCAAGACCATCGATCGGCTGTGGCGGCGATCGATCAATAGGGTTTCGCCCACAGAACCGTTCGTAGCCGGCCCAGGCGATCGACTACGGGCGGCGATCGATGATGAGGTCCATCGATCGATTGCCAAGAGTTCGTTGGACTACGGTCGGGATCCGGCGTGTTCGAGGCCGTGTAGTAACGATCGTGATGGCGGCAGAAGAAAACAACCCTCTCTATAAAAAGGGAGGGTGTAAGCCTTTGAGAGGCTAATGCTTATGCTCTAAGTAATCTTCCTAGTGCCCCACAAGCTCTAAACTCTTCTTACTTGCTTTTACTCCATTCTATTTGTAAGAAGAGTGATCTTGATTGTAAAGGTTACCTCCACCTAGCTTGGTGCAAAGGAGAGACCATTTAGTGGATTGGTTTAGCGGAGTGATTCACCGAGGACGAATCGGGGACCGTGGATTAGCGGCGTAGCCATGAACCACGTTACATTCGTTGTTAGCGTTTGTTTTCGTGTATTTCTATTTGCTTGTCTTTATTAGTCTTCCGCTTGCGCTAATTAGTTTTGTAGACGAGCAAATACTGGCATCCAAACGAAAAGGGCTATTCACCCCCCTCTAGCCGGCCGTACCGATCCCCTACAATTCCAATCCTTAAAATTTGTACCATTAAGGACCGGCACTGAATTTAAGTTAGCAGAAATAGTAGCAACACTTGCTGAAAAAGAACACAAGAACAATAACATAATTAACATGCTTATTATGATGAAATTTAAAATAAATAGTAAATCCCATCTAAAGATACCTAGTGCAACAATAATATCAAGTCTTTGGACAGTAATATTATTTGTAAGTGGTACTCTTGTTGTAATAATCAAACACTAACAATAATGTATGACAAATAATAAATCTATCTTTGGATCGATTTATTAAATTCATAAAAATAACAATTGTAACCTTATAATTGTTACGTGTTTATTATCACAAGTAAATGTATAATTTTGTTAAGTATAAATCTTCCTTTGAGCCGATTAATACTCACATAAATATATACATTTACACCTTACCTAATACTTGAATAATATCTCAATATTTCAAATAAAATTAAATTTAAATAATAGAGGTCACTTTGGTGACATATAATTTAAATTTAACTTAATTTGAAATAATAGATATTAATGAAATTCATATAATCCAGTTAATATTTAAATCTGTATTATAAAATAAATTAATTAAATTATTTTATTCAATTAATTTAATGGATTATTATGAAAAAGGGATAAAATAAGGATAATTCTATCAAATACATAACTGTTACGACATGTTTTTTTTTAATTAACCAAAAAAAAAAAATTTACTGCACCACGTCTCCATGAAACTGATCGCAAGGTTTTTTTTTTTTTTTTTTTTTTTTTTACCACGTTTCCATTGGAACCGATTGCAAGTTGCTTCACCGTGTTTCAATTTTTTTTTTTAATAGAACAAAAAAAAAAATTGAACAGAATGTGTAATTCTCTTCTCGATCGATCTGCAATCCAGAACTGTACCAAGATTTAGCAGCGATCTGACCAGGCATAGCTCCAGAAACCCCAGCACGGCGAAAAAACATAAATCGGAAGAAGAAGATAAAATCAAAAAATGAAAGAAGAAATCTCCCAATTGGCTGAGGTCAAAATATTAAGGAATTTGTGGTGGGCAATCTCATTCGACCCTACTTTACTTGATTAATATCTCTTGACTATCAAGATAAATGTACAGAATTCATAGATAAAACAGAATCTATAATTATCTCTTAAGAATTGAAATTAGAGGGCTCTGATACCAATTGATAGAAATAGGTAAAACTTTAATCCAGAATCTCAATCACTAATCCACTCTTAAGAAATAATAAACACAATAATAACCTAAGTTGCGGAAGCGTACCGGAATCCATAGTTTTAATTTTGGGAGATGATCTTCAATTTGCAGACTTCTTTAGGGTTCCAGAGAGTTTTGTCGATGGGGAAATAAAACGAAGAAAAGTTACGTTCTGCAAACTGGGACCATAACCTATTATATAATCCAAAGGTTGCTTATTTCTAATTTGGCCCCTCAACAAATTAGAATTAGCACGTGGTATCCATAATAGTTTATTCATAACAATTAAGCTCTTTAATTAAGTCAAATTCTTTAATTACATAATTAAGATCACATTAATTTTTGACTTTATTTAATTGATGACATTCACAATTTATAATTACAATTATAGCCCTAAAATTCTAACAGTATAAAGTTCTCCAAACAGCATGAAAGAAGGGGTAAGCTGGAAGACTCAGGTAGCATTTGGTTTACGGAAAATTTTTCATTTTTTATTTTCATTTTCTGAGAAAATTAAATGAGAAAATATAGAAAACGTTATTTGGTTCGCATTTTCCATTTTTATTTTCTACAAAATGAAGCTTTAATTTGATTGGAAAACATAAAACATCAAAAACTCGTTTTCTATTTTCTGAAAAATAAAAAAATATCCGAAAATGGAAAATGAGAAAAGACAAACTAAACGCAACTAAATTATCTCCATTTTCTTCTTCACTTTCTGACTTGAGCATCGAATGGGATTTGTCGAGGTGCTTCTCAAACCCTTTCTCATGTGTTTCGAGTTCTCTCAGGTCTGAACTACTTGAATAAATCTCTGAAGACCCCCAACTTCCTAAAGTGCTAGCAACGTCTGATCTCTTGAAGTGCAAGTGATGGCCGACCTCTCGAAGCACTATCAACGTCTGACCTCCCGAAACCCGACTTCATTTGTCCGACCTCCTACTAAAGCTTCGTTGAAGGACGAACTTATCTGTATTCAGCCGATCAAAAGTGCTCAACCGTGAGTACTATACTAAGTCATCTTATCTCTAGTTATCAGTCGGAACATTTTGGCGTCATTTATGGGAACATCTGAGCCGGGACGTTGCAATGGAGATGCAACACCACAAGATTCCAAGCATCATTTTTCCATTCCAGAAGGATGAATACAGAGGGATAATCTCGAGCCTGAGCACCGACTCGGCTGAACACCTGCCTCTTTGAGCATCGTTAGAGCTCTTCCTGAGCATCCGTGCTGCAAAACTCTTCACGCGCACTATGCATTCTTCCTGAGCTCCGTTCGCCGAGTAGAGGAGTGCCTCTTCCGCTCGAGCTCTATTCGCCCAAGCTCTGTTGGTGCAGGGGCACTAGATAATCGAACCTGTGTTTTGATTATGGCAAAGACACAAAGTTAAGTCTACATTGTTATCTCACGAGCTAAATCAAGTGTGCAGAAAAGTGTTAAAGCTGGAGCTGAAGGCTAGCGACACCCGGAGGAAGCCGCGGTGGTCGGGCGACACTCGAGTGACTTCGGAGGGAGCCGAAGGAATCGAGTGGAAGGCCGGAAGCGAGAGCTACTATCGAGGTAAGCTCGTGTGAGTGAGAGATTGTAAGGTCGTGTCCTCTTTACTGGGATGACCGTAGGCGGCGATCCGACTAAGACTTCCTGTGGAAGGTCTAGGTCGAGATCGGACAGTTAGAAACCGTTGTATTTATCATTTTCTGAGCTAACCTCTTATTACAGGGAAGTGCCAGTGGTCATTCGGAAAATGGAGCGATCGTGATGCCCATCACGATCGATGGGAGGCATCAGTCGACTGATGGCGACGATTCAGCTTTTGCGCTAGGTCAAAATGGATAACGTTTGACGCGGCCACTTCGCGATAAAATTTGGACAACTTCATGATCTGTTCCTAAATAAGAGGAGAAAAATTCAGAGGCCAAAGTCTATAAAAGGAGGGGAGGATTCCATCTCCAAAACACATCAAGTTTATTCATCAAGTGCTCCTGGCCTTGATGCTCCAACATCGTCATAACGCCGACGCGACGTCAAGTTTCGATCTTCTTCGTCGGTAGCAGAATCAAGTAATATTTTTGATATTGTATTCTTTATTTTTCTTCATAACGAGGTGAGGTAGGCTTGTTGCCTCATCCTCGTATATTCGGTTTTGTGATCGTTGTCTCCTACCTCCAACGAGGAGGAGACGTTATAGTGTTTTGCCCTCCGTACGCGGTCTAGGACCGATAGGGCCTTGGAGTAGCAACCGCTGGGTTGTGAACCAAGTAAAATAAACGTGTTCATTTATTTTCCGCTGTGCTTACTTTGCGTATCGAACGAACGAAAAAGAAAAGATTTACGATCGCTATTCACCCCCCCTCTAGCGACGCTTCTCGATCCAACAATTGGTATCAGAGCGGGGACGCTAAGATTTGGTGAAACCACCAATCTAGCACATTTTGGTTTTCTATTCGTATTTTTCGATTCGTATTTTTTTTGGTCTTTTTCCTCCCGCACTACTAATCCAAGACGAAGTCTTGGTACGTTTCTTTTGGTTGTGTGCTTGCAAGTTTTCTCTCTTGGAGTAGCCGACGGTAAAACGGCCTTGGATTTCAACAAGTGGACAAATGCAACCAAGAGGCAAATCGAAGCCGATGCAAGAGCAACCCAAATATTGCAATGCGGCTTGTCCAAGGAGGAACTCAACCGCATCGGACCATTCATTAGCGCCAAAGACCTCTGGAACTAATTGATTGATTTACACGAAGGGACGGCCGATGCTAAGGTATGTAAAAGAGATTTACTTTTAAATAAACTGTACAATCTAAAGATGCAGGATCATGAGACCGCCACCCAACTACATGCGCGGATCCAAGATATCGTCAACGGTCTTCATTCGATCGGGCAAACCATAGAGAACCGGGACCTTATAAGGTACGCTTTAAATGCTTTCCCTAGGACTACCTTGTGGGCATCCATGGTCGATGTCTACAAGGTCTCTAAGGACCTTTCGAAGCTTAGGTTAGACGAATTATTTTCTGAGTTTGAACTTCATGAGCAAACTAACGTAGTCCGGGCCGAGAGAGGTATTGCTCTACTAAGCAAGTAGATGAACTCGAACCCGAAGACGAATCCGAATCCGAAGAGGAGGCCATAATAGTCAACATTGTGCGGAGAATAGTTCGACAAGAAAGAAGGAAATTGAAGAATGAGAACCAAAAGAAAAAGGGAGCAAGGAAAGCCTTCCATGCAACTTGAGACAACAGAGAAGACATAGCTTACATGGCAAGAACGGAGGAGTCCGAGTCAGAATCCGAAGCCGAGTCCAACTACAACTCCGACTCCGACTCCAACCCCGAAGATTATTTCGAGAGAAAACTCAAAGTCGAACCAAAAGGGAAAGTCAAGGTTAATCGCTCCTTAATTAGTACACTTTACAGTACAATTAAAATGCTTACTAGGAAATTGACTAAGTCCGAGTCTAGGATTGAGTCATTACTTGAGGAGGTTGAAACCCTCAAGCAAGAGGCTACTCTAACCTCTTCAACTAGTCAAGTTCAAGAGGGAAACTCAACCCAAATTAAAAAACTTGAGGAGGAGAATTCTCTTTTGAAAGACCGAGTTCAAGAGGTTGAGGGTAGGTTGGAAAGGTTCATATTGGGATCTAAGAACCTTAATCGACTACTTGGAACCCAAAGAGCCGTGTACAACAAAGTCGGACTCGGATTTAAGTCAAAGACTACGAATAGGTCTTATATGTCTATCGTAAATCGTAGTCATCAAAGAGTCCAAGCATGGGTCCCAAAGGTTTTATTGAACTCACATATAAGGACTAATAAGTATTGGATTCCTCAGGATCAAGTTCATTATTTGAATAGACCATATTGGTTCAATGGTCCAGGGGGAGCTAACACTAAAATAGTATACCCGAGTATTGAGCAAAATCATTGAATATTTTTCTTTAATTTTTAGAATGGTTAGATAGGAAAAATAATTAGTCAACTCTTGACAACATAGTATCAGGATGCGGCGAGATGATAGTACGTTAGGGAAACAAAGTCTCGTGTATTCAGGCTAGATAAGGCGTATCTAGCTTGGTGCACTTGACAGAGTGGAACTAGCTGAAGCTACCTCACCGTATCCTAAACTAGTTAGACCAGGAAGTAACCCTAAGTGACTTAAGTGATATTTTCTTGAATTTGGCTTTGTCTAAGGAAGTGGTCGTTGTTCCGATCAAAGAAGGCCCCTGTGCCTCGCCACAACCTGGAAGCCAGTTTCTCGAAAAGTTACTTAACGATCTAAAGGTTAAATCTGAATCTAACACAAGGTTGACTATCTTTAATCAATTTAAAATCATCTCACAAAACATATAAGGTGAACAAATTACAGACACATAGAATGGGTGAGATGTTAAGGATAATTGAAATATAACCTCTTCAAAATACTACTTATTTTCTCAACTATTGTATTTAACAACTCTTAGACCAAAGTTTAGCGCCCCCTACATCTCTTATACTGCATATATTTAACTAAGGGGGAGAGCAAACTAACCTTAAGGGTTATATTATAAACATTTAGATTATTGGTGTAGAGGGACACACCTCGAACAAATCTATCTAATTACTGCTAGACGCATGCTTGGACTTATAGTTGATTTATCTTGATGCATGCATATACCATATTGTTTTTAAGCCCCTATTTTATATACCAAACTTCAATTTTACATAAAAACCCCAACATTTGTTTTGATTTATGGCAAAAGGGGGAGAAGAGCGAAAGTTAAGGGGGAGTAACACAAAATTTAATTTATTTAATTTTGAATTATTCAAAACTCACCTAGGGTTAAGGGGGAGTTTTGGTTAAGGGGGAGTTTTTGAAAATGACATTCATCATTTACTATACTTGTTTTATGCTTTATTTTTCCTTAACTTTGTGTTGGTTTGCCATAGATCAAAAAGGGGGAGATTGTTGGTGCAGGGGCACTAGATAATCGAACATGTGTTTTGATTATGGCAAAGACACAAAGTTAAGTCTACATTGTTATCTCACGAGCTAAATCAAGTGTGCAGAAAAGTGTTAAAGCCGAGTGAAGGCTAGCGACACCGGAGGAAGCGCGGTGGTCAGGCGACACTCGAGTGACTTCGGAGGGGTAGAAGGAATCGAGTGGAAGGCCGAGCGAGAGCTACTATCGAGGTAAGCTCGTGTGAGTGAGAGATTGTAGGTCGTGTCCTCTTTACGGGGATCAGAGGCGGCGATCCGACTAAGACTTCGTGGAAGGTCTAGGTCGAATCGGACGGTTAGCGTATTTATCATTTTCCGAGCTAACCTCTTATTGCGAGGAAGTGGCCAAGGCATCATCTGGAAAATGGAGCGATCGTGATGCTCATCGGTCGATTGATGGGAGGCATCGATCGTGATGGCGAGGCGATTACTTTGCGCTAGGTCAAAATGGATAACGTTTGACGCGGTCACTTTGCGATAAAATTTGGACAACTTCATGATCCGTTCCTAAATAAGAGGAGAAAAATTCAGAGGCCAAAGTCTATAAAAGGAGGGGAGGATTCCATCTCCAAAACACATCAAGTTTATTCATCAAGTGCTCCTACAACGCCAATGCTCCAACATCGTCATAATGCCGACGCGACGTCAAGTTTCGATCTTCTTCGTCGGTAGCAGAATCAAGTAATATTTTTGATATTGTATTCTTTGTTTTTCTTCATAACGAGGTGAGGTAGGCTTGTTGCCTCATCCTCGTATATTCGGTTTTGTGATCGTTGTCTCCTACCTCCAACGAGGAGGAGACGTTATAGTGTTTTGCCCTCCGTACGCGGTCTAGGACCGATAGGGCCTTGGAGTAGCAACCGCTGGGTTGTGAACCAAGTAAAATAAACGTGTTCATTTATTTTCCGCTGTGCTTACTTTGCGTATCGAACGAACGAAAAAGAAAAGATTTACGATCGCTATTCACCCCCCCCCCCTCTAGCGACGCTTCTCGATCCAACAAGCTCTGTTCGCCAAGCAGAGAAGTGCCTTTCCTGCTCGAGCTCCATTCACCGAGCAGAATAGTGCCTCGCTTGCTCGAGATTTGTTCGTCAAGTAGAGGAGTGCCTCTGTTAAGTATGAAAAAAAAAAACTTTTCTTCTCTCTCTTTTTCCCCCGCACCCAGCCATCCTCGAGCCCATACTAAAGCACATACAACACATGCGCCTCGATCCTCGTGCACCCCTTTCTTCTTATTCTTCTTCCTTCTTTGTTTTGATTTTTCCAGCCGCAACTAGCTGCTGCCCTCTCCTCTTCCGCCCTTTTCAGCAACCAACACAGCCCCTCTTCTAGGGTTTTGCTTCCCAAACGCAGCAGCCTTCCCTATCGTCGGCTTTCACCAGGAAGAAGCGAGGTGGATAAGGTTTTCTTCTTCCCTCGTCTCCATTTACATTTTTCTAGCCGCTGTCTCCATTCCTTCCTCTTCTCTTCTTTCTCTTTTCTCCGATTCATCCCCAGCCACTGCCCTAGTTGTTTTCCTCCTTCTGACCACAATAGCAGTAACTTTCGCCCATTTTGTGCTCTCCTAGGGTTGCTATAGGAGTCGTCGGAATTTGTTGAAGCTAACGAGGGTTGATAACGAAGACGGTAAGGTTTATTTTCCATAAATGTTGCTGTTTTCAACAATATAAACAACAGTTTTGTTATGTTCTTTTAAACGGACAGCTATAATAGGATACTGTCTTCCAAATATTTGTTTTGTTGATTGAAGGAGTAGTAGGTCTCATGTAGTAAATGAGAATAAGCCGATATAATGAGACTACGATTCAGTCCGTATGATTCAGTTCGTCGAGTTCAAATATTGGTCAATTATTATGATAATTACGTATTATTTTTATTGGATATTATATTGAGTTTTGAATCATTTTCATATTGTATTTGTAGATACTAGTTCGAGTGGAGCTCGGTGATCGACCGATAATCGATGACTTTTGCTGTATATAGAGGCGGGTACATTCGATCCTTGGACTCTTTATGTTCCATGTGCATGAATAAATGAGATAATTGATTTATTTATATTTGTATAATTGTTTTCAAAATTAGGGATAAAAATGGTATTTAAAAATAGTGAAATGGGTAATAAATAATTAAACTGATAGAGGGTAAATAATTGATATTATTTCCTGTTCATATACGGGTTTTATATGGGGTGAACATGGGATGAGTTGTTTTAAAAATTTAAATGGATATTCTAACCTACTCTTCCGTTGATACTTGTTTGTTTATATTGTTTGACCTTCCTTACTCATGATTATTTCATCTGTTGATACTTGTACCTTTTAATGATACAACATGTACATATAAATATTATGTTGGTGCTTAAATAACTTGAACTAAGTTGATTATTCAGATTTATCATAAGATGTACACATATAGTTGAACAAGGGTGAAAAAGAATTAAAGTTGAATATTAAAGAAATGAATGAGAAAACTAAAAGTGAAACCCTGAGCCTAGCCTTATATCAGAGTACCTGACCCCCACTTGAGTAGTGGTAGCATGAGTTGCGCGTGGTCAGATTTTGCTTGCGCTTCGGCACCTTATTGTTATTTCTTGTTGCATTTCACCGGTGATGGGGCTTTTAGCCCATACGTCAGATGACGTTATATACACTCTGATGATATTGGCTCCAGTTATTCACTATTTAGTTGATTTATCAGATTATTGTTGATCTATCAGATTGTAGTTGATTTATCAGATTCACATTATTGATAATGTTTATAAAGATGATATATACACATATTATGTATGTATAAGAACTTGGAATAAATTAAAAGACTTTAAATAGAATGAAAAGAAGAAATTGAAATTTTACAAGCTCCTTTGGCCTCTTAAACAAGATTAAATTCATACACATCTTTCTTTATTATTCACTTAGCAATCTGTGCTAATGTCTGCTTTCTTTGGCCTCCAATTTTGCAGGCTCGAGCACCCTTTTGATATTTCACTGATTTTGCTGTACATAGAGTCGCTCAGAGATATCGGTCTACTATCTTCCCGGTTTGGATTTTATCTTGATGTATTTTGTTTAATTTCAATGATTTTCTATTTAGATGTAATTCCAGCTTTTGTAAAAAAATCTATCTTCATTAATATAGACATTTTATGGAATTTTTAGAGTTACTTGTATTATATGACCCTTATGTCTTCTTTATTCATTCACATGTCACCGAGTAGGGTACCGAACTGACACCCTCGGGGCGTGACAGCCTCGCTCGCTCGAGATTTGTTCGTCAAGTAGAGGAGTGCCTCCCCCGCCTGAGCTCTACCCATCCGAGCTTTGTTCGCTGAGCAGAGGAGTGCCTCGCTCGCCCAAGATTTGTTCGTCAAGTAGAGGAGTGCCTCCCCCGCCTGAGCTCTGTCCGTTCGAGCTTCGTTCGCTGAGCAAAGGAGCATCTCACCCACTCGAGCTCTGTTCGTTGAGCAGAGAAGTGGTTTGCCCGCTCGAGCTCCATTCATTGAGTAGAGGAGTGCTTCGCTCGTCCGAGCTCCATTTGGCGAGCGGAGGAATGTCTCTCCCACTCGAGTTCTGTTCGTCGAGCAAAGGAGTGCCTCACCTACTCGAGTTCCGTTTGTTGAGTAGAGGAGTGCCTCTCCTACTCGAGCTCTATCCACCCGAGCTCCGTTTGCCGAGCAAAGGAGCATCTTGCCTGCTCGATCTTCATTCGCCGAGTAGAGTAGTGCCTCTCCCTCCCGAGCTTCGCTCACTTGAGTGCTTGCTTCTCCAAGCACGTCTAACTTCAAGCACCTATTCGTCCGAATTAAGGTCAGTTTGATTTTTTTTTCTTTGCTCTTTTTCTTTTCAATTTATGTTCTATGCTATTGTCCAAATTCCTTGTTTGATCAAATTTTATAAATAACCAAATTTATTTACTCATTTTCTCCTCGACTTCGCGGATCTTCTAGAGTCGAAGATCAAGCTTATTGATTCTCTCCTCGACTCCCTGGGCCTTTCAGAGTCGAGGATCGAGTTACTCATTCTCTCCCTGACTCCACAGATCTTCTAGAGTTGAGAATCGAGCTTACTGATTCTCTCATCAACTCCGCGGATCTTTTGGAGTCAAAGATCGAGCTTATAATTATCTCTCATATTTCATGGATCTTCTAAAGTCATAGGATCAAACTAAGATTATTATTCTCTCGTCGACTCTATGAATACTATTCTTTCCTTGATGAGAACGGGAAGATTAGTAATAATATCTTTTTTTTTAAGTTTTTAGTATTTTTCTCTCTAGTCTTGGACCGAGACATCCATCGATATTTTCCTTCTGGTCTTAAACTGAGACATCCATCGACATTTCCTCTCTGATCTGAACCGAGGTGCCCATCGACATTCTCCCTTTGGTCTTGGACCGAGGTGTCCATCGACATTCTCCCTTTGGTCTCAGACCGAGGTATCCACCGACATTTCTCTTTTAGTCTCGGACCGAGGTGTCCATCAATATTCTCCCTCTGGTCTCAGATTGAGGTATTCACCTACATTTTCCTCTGATCTCGGATCGAGACATCAATCGACATTCTTCCTCTGGTCTCGGATCGAGGCGTCCATCAATATTTCTCTCTGGTCTCAAACCGAGACATCCATCGATATATCCTCTTAATCTCGGACTAAAACATCCATCGACTTATCTTCATTGTCATTATTTACTTAGTCTCGGACTAAGACATCCATCAATTTATCTCCAGCTTGACTTATCTTCAGTGTCATTATTTCCTTAGTCTCGAACTAAGATGAACTTCAATATTCTTCGGCTCAGACACATGATATTCTTTTGCTCAGACACATATGTCTCTTTCATTCCCTTAGTCTCAAACAACGGTGGACTTCGATATTCTTCAACTCTGACACATACATCTCTCTCATTCCCTTAGTCTCGAACTAAGGTGGACTTTGGTATTCTTCAGCTCGGACACATATGTATCTCTCATTCCCTTAGTCTCAAACTAAGGTGGACTTCGATATTCTTCAACTCGGACACATACGTCTCTCTCATTCCCTTAGTCTCTAATTAAGGTGGACTTCGGTTTTCTTCAGCTCGGACACATATGTATCTCTCATTCCCTTAGTCTCAAACTAAGATGGACTTCAATATTCTTTAGCTCAGACACATACGTCTCTCTCATTCCCTTAGTCTTAAATTAAGGTAGACTTTGGTATTTTTCAGCTCGGACACATACGTCTCTCTCATTCTCTTAGTCTCAAACTAAGGTGGACTTCAGTATTCTTCTGCTCTGACACATACATCTCTCTCATTCCCTTAGTCTCAAACTAAGGTGGACTTCGGTATTCTTCAGCTCAGACACATACGCCCTTCTCATTTCCTTAGTGTCAAACTAAGGCAACTTCTAATATATTATCTTCAGCTCGGACTTCGATGTCCTTATTATTCACTCAGTCTCCGACTAAGGTGACTTCTAATATATTATCTCCAACTCGAACTTTGATGTCCTTATTTGTTCTCTTAGTCTCAAACTAAGGTGACTTCTGATATATTATCACTAGCTTGGATTTTGATGTCCTTAGTATTCTCGTAGTCTTCGACTAAGGTGACTTCTAATATATTATCTCTAGCTCAGACCTCGGTGTTCTTATTTATTCCCTTAGTTTCAAACTAAAGCAGCTTCTATATATTATCTTCAGCTCGAACCTCGGTGTCCTTCAGACTAAAGCAGCTTCTGATATATTATCTTCAACTCAACTCAGATCTTGATATCCTTGTTATTCCCTTAGTTTCAAACTAAGTCATCATATTAAGTGTCTTGATCCAGGATCCATGTATTCATCGACAACTCAGTAACGATTATTTCCTTAGTCTCGAACTAAGATGTCTTTCAGTATATTTCCTTGGTCTCGAACTGAAGCGTCTAGTTATTCAGCATATATATTCCCTCTTGGTCTATTCTCCATCGGAATCCCTTCTAATCTCTACCTCGACATTTTCACTGACCTCCACCTCGGTAGCAAGGGTTACATCTGCATGCTCTTTCATGTCAGTCAAATTTACACCTTCTTCGACTATACCAGTGAAGGATACCTATGATATGGTGGCTAGTATTCAAGCTAAGTCAACATTTAAGATGAACTCGATCAAACATGACTCGATCACTCCATATTGCCACGTCCTCTACTCCTTCATGATTTCACATCATCACTCCTTCATGATCCCACATCCCCACTTCTTTACGTAATCACGTCCCCCTCCCCTACTACGTATTTCCACATCTCTTCTTGCTACAAGTATATAATTCTTCCAACGACATAAAGAAAGGGTAAGTTGAAAGACTCTATTTTTCTCTATTTTCTTCTTCATTTCTTGACTTGAGCATCGGAGAGATTTCACCCAAGTGCTCCTCGGCTCCTTCTCACGTGTTTTGAATTCTTTTAGGTCCAAACTACTTGGATCGATCTCAGAAGATGCCCGACCTCTCGAAACACTAGCGACGTCTGATCCCCTGAAGTATAAATGATGTCCGACCACCTGAAATGCTAACGATGCTCGATCTCCCAAAGTGCAAGTGACACCTCCTACAAAAGCTTCATTGAAGATGAATCCTACGTGTATTCAATGTGTATTCATCCGATCGAAAGAGTTCAATTGTGAATATTATTTTAAACTATTCTATCTCTGATTCCTAATCGGAACAGTCTATCTATATAAAATTTGGATGCGCCAATTAACTGGACTCTCCCGCAGGGGAATCGATACCCGATATATGATTCGACATGTATTGGCCCAAGTGAGGTACCCTGATTAGGAACACCGGTAGATTTCGATAGTGATCTTTCTTTCAAGCCCTCTGTTGTTTTCTTTTTTAATCGTGAAAAATCCTCCGAAATGATAGGAATATATCGCAGTCGCCGAGAACCGCTTTTCTTCGGCTGTATCTCTCGATGCGCCGTCTTCTCCATCGATTTGCTCGAGCACTAATTTCTCATCGCTTCTCTTCGGTGTTCGTCGGCAAGCCTAGCCGATTCGTCCCCACAGTTTTCTATTGCCGCTTGTCCAGGTTCTTCCCATTCGAATTCGTTGGAACGCGAATCAGATCTGCTTCATTTGAGTTTGCCATCAATTTTTTTTTTTATTTTGGGGGTTTTATTGGAGAAAAGTCAACTCTATCTATGCCACACTGGTTAATGTACGTTAACATGCCTTATAGTCGCGTGGTGGCGATGAGATCGTGTTGTTTAAAGATCAAACCAAAGCAGAGACGTATTTCTGCTGATTGCCTTACAGAACCAAAACTGGTTCTGTTTAGATTTGCGTTTCGAGTTTTTTCATAAACTATAATATGTAGAAAATTATAGATTTAAGTTGGTCCCTTCAATAAATTTGGTCGGGTCAATATTTGAATTGACATGTAATTCAGAACATTTGACTCATCAGTCTAACTACTAAACTATACTTCAGCCCATCCCGCTGAAGAAAAGTCAACGACCATGAAAAGTAAAAACTGGGGAAAAAAAAAGTAAACCGTGGAGAAAGGATATTATTTTGAGAAAACTCGCAGTGACAATCTACGAGTCATGAGCAGTCGAAGAAGAAATTATCCTATCAGAATCAAGCAGAAGTGATCTTGGGACGGGAGGTGTAAGGACATCGATGATCCCCTCGAGAACTTGAACGACCTGCCCCATCGTTGGCCTGCGGCTCTCGTCGTCCTGAATGCACCAGAAAGCGATCTTACAAGCTCTGTCCAGCTCTTCCATGTTCACTTCTTCAGGCCCCAATTTGCCGTCCAGCATACCCGCAACGTCGCCTTCGATCAGTTTGCTCGCTGCAAGCGTTGGGAAGTACGTTGTGTCATCTTCCTCTGCTGTCGTTTGCTCCAGGTTTCGCCTTCCCGAGATGATCTCCAACAGCACCATTCCGTAGCTATAGACATCCGCTTTCGCTGTGATGGCGACGCCTGTAATCCATTCCGGCGCGAGATAGCCCATCGTTCCTCGCAAAGTCGTGAGGATTCGACTGAAGTCTCGTCCCATGAGCTTCGCGAGACCGAAATCTGCCACCTTGGGATTGAACGAAGCATCCAAGAGAATGTTCTCTGGCTTGATGTCGCAATGTATGATGCACTCTCTGCATTGCTCGTGCAGGTAGGCTATTCCTCTCGCAATGCCGATTGCGATTTGGTATCTTGTCCTCCAGCTCAAATGAGAGGAAGGGGCGCTGTGGAAGAGGTGAGAGTTCAAGGAGCCATTTGGCATGAACTCATACACGAGAAGCCTCTTCGATCCTTGAGAACAAAATCCAAGCAGGCGAACGAGGTTGACATGTTGGATCCTCCCGACAGTGCTCACCTCCGTTCGAAACTGCTTCTCTCCTTGATGATGGCCTTCGAGCTTCTTCACGGCGATATCATTTGACCTGGGAAATGACCCTTTGAACACTGATCCAAAGCCTCCTCCTCCGATCTTCGTCGAGAAATTCCGTGTGGCTTGCTGCAGTTCATTGTACGTGAACGAGACGAGACCATTCTGCATAGCCTTTGCTTTATCGATCATCCGCCTACTTTCTCGCGTCTTTATCACGATCAAAATGGCAGGAACGCTAGAAAACAAGATGGCCAGAAGGCCCAGAACAATGGCACCGATGATAACCCAACTCGCCACTCTCTTTTTGTTTCTTTCAGAAGATTGCAACTCCGAGGCAGCCAACCGTAAGTAAAGAGTGCCTGCATCAGATTGATTATATTGTTCTTGCAGATTAAACAAACCTTCATGCCAAACAAAGCAGCCACTACCGTTGTAGGAATAAGCACTGCAGGAGCAATTGCTCAGGCAAGCCAACTCGCAGCCTTCCCTGCTTCCAGCCGTGGCCAAAGTGTTGGGGCTATCAGGCAGCCTGACATTTGGCATCTCAAAGAAGCCATCTTTCTCAGCATTGTTGGTGTTTTGTTCGCATTGCAAAGGAGTTATCCTCTGGCAACCTGCGCTTCTGTCACCCAAATCCCACTCACCCTGCGACCTCACTCTATAACCCCTGGCACAGCTGCAAGGACTGCTGATATCACTGCAGCTACCGAAAGGTCCGCAGCTCGCGTATACCGAGCAGCTAAACTTGGGAGCAGCCCAACAGAGCATCCATGATTGTGTATTCTCCATCCACGCCCAAAAGAGCATCTGGCCGGACTCGGAATCGATGACAAATCTACTGTTAAGGTTGGGATCATTGGCAGCGTATATGAAATAGGTCTCCTCAGTGTTGTTGATGAACGCGAAGTTGATGAAGCCTCTCCAGCTCATCTCCGGGACATTAGTGAAGACGTCTCCGTCCCAGATTCCGCTGGTCCAATATTCCTTCGACGAATTCCAGAAAAGCAAATACTGAGAGGTTGCACCGGTGGGATCGCTCTGGAGAGTGAAGAGTCCAGGAGAAGGGTCAACTTTGTTCTTCCAGGAAGTGAGGCTTTGGGGCGTCCCGGTGAGCTTGTTGAACCCGAGCTTGCCGCCGGGAAGCCAAGTGTCGGTGGGATGATCGAAGCTCTGCCAGAAGACGAGGGACGAGTTGGATTCATCCCTGAGCTGGAGATTACCCGTGTCAAGGATGACCGCGACGATAGTTGCTTTGGAGGATGAGATGGCGGTGGCGTTGGTGGACCATATGGTGGATTTAAACTGGTCTAGGAGGACGAGGTTTCCATCGTCAGAGATCTTAAGCTCCGACGCGCTTGGGTCAGCGACTGGACTGCTTCTGTTGGCCACCCACACTTGGGTGAGCACAGAGATCTTATCGTACCAGATGCCGATGTAGTAGTTTCCGGCGCTTCCTGGTGGCGTGAAGAAACCGAGCACGAACCTGCCGCCTCCGGAGGTGATGGTCTGGTTTCCGGACAGAGAATGCTGTGCGGAGATTGTGTCGGTCGATGTTGCGGAGGAGAAGAAGAGAAAAGAGAGGGAAAAGGAGAAGAGCAAGAATGAAGTTGCACTGGAGCATGAAGAAGCCATTGCCGTGGCCGTTGCTGATGGTTGATGAGCGACGAGAGCACGAAGGAGATGGAATATTTAATGGCGTCGTTGGAATCCAGAAGGAACTGCCTTCTTGGTCGCCGTTCAAACGGCGTCTTAGCCAATTTGGATCGATGCGTCAGTCTCGTGGAAAGGAATGAAATATTCATATTTTTTTTTTACAAAAATTCAAATATTTAGAATGTCAAAACAATTTTGGCCGTCTTTGATGATGATTGAACGATTGAAAGTTTTAATTGACCAAAACGCCTCAATTTCGTATGAAATGACTAGGCATGCTTAACGGATTGGATCAATCCGGAGTCGAATCGGAACCAATCCGTTAAATTTGAGATCGGAATCGATTCGGATGAAACGGTTTCCGAATCGAACCGGAACCGTTCCAATTCCGGTTCAGTTCGGTTCCAATCGATTTGGAATCGATTCGGAACCGGTTCGGAACCATTTCGAAACCGGTTCGGAACCGGTTCTGATTCCGGTTTGAATCTAGTTCCGGTTGTTAATTTAAAGATGTAAATTCTTAGCATGCTAACATCTCTATAAGATTATTTTGCGATAGAAAAAAAGAATAAGATTACCAATACGTTAAATGAATTTGGAAGCTCAAGTTTGAGGAAGATGATCCGGAACCGTTTAGGAATCGATTCGGAACCGAAATCGGTTTTGAACCGGTTCGGATCGGTTCCAACGTTGATGGATCCGGAACCGGTCAGAACCGAATCGGAATCGGTCAGAACCGAATCGGAACCGAAACCGTGGAACCGATAAACATGCCTAGAAATGACCGGTGGTGGTGGTTAAAATAAAGATCGATTTCGAAGGAGATTTAAATTTTTTTTTTAAATTCAGATGATTCTTATGTATTTTGATCATCACATCAATATCTATAAAATTCTCTGTAATTTATCTCCCTATAATAACTGCGGGACAAACCGATGAAGAACGTTCAATTAATATATTTCATTTTTTTGGTGACTTCGTTACATTTACATAGTTTTCCTAAATCTATTTGTATTTACCAAGCACAACCGTTTTTATTGTAAGAATAGAGATAATTTCACGCATCCTGTTTTACTAAGGCAATCTACTGAATATTAATCTTTAATTTGAGCTCGAGAATTATAAATTTAAATCCATAATAATTTGAATGTTGTGGGAGATAATTATAATTATTTTAATATTCAAAACAAAAACATATTATTTATTTAATTAATAAATATTTTGATAAATGCAAAATATTAAAGGGGCGTTTGGTTCGTAGAAAATTTTTTATTTTTTATTTTTATTTTTTAAGAAAATAAAAAAATAATATTTGGTTAGCGTTTTCCATTTTATTTTCTGAGAGAGAATTTTTTGAAAAATAGAAAAAAATTATTTTTTATTTTCTGAAAAATGAAAAAGGCGCTGCAGCCTAAGATTTTCGTATTCGATGAACAATCTTATCATTGACTTTTCTTACATCATCCATATATTTTTTTAAATATGTTAAACATTTGAAAATTGATGTTAGATTTATCCATCTAATCTCATCCGTCCGTGAAAATCAGATACGGCTCTGTCGGAACTCAACGGTTCTGATGCGATTAGGCCATGCTGCTGTGTGTATTTTGCATGACAGAAAAAACTAATTCATACCCGCTATATGATCTCGAAATGTAATGGGCCCAAGTGAGATACCTTGAATAGGAACACCGGTATATTTCGATGGCAATATTTCAACTCACAGGTTCTCTGGTTTTTTTTAAATCTCAAAATTCCTCTGAAATTATAGGTATATATCGTAGTCGTCGAGAACCACTTTGCTTCTATCTGCTGTCTTCTGCATCGATTTGCTCGCCCATTAATTTCTCATCATTTCTCTTCAGTGTTCGTCGACAAACTTAGCCGATTCGCCCCAGAGCTATACCTGATATAAGATCAGAAAGACATCGCTTTAGATTTATTTTTTAAATAATTTAAATCTCTCTTTAAAAGGGGTAAAAAAAAAAAAAATAAATAGCTCAAAAATTAATTCAATAATATATTTTTTAAAATTCGATTATGACCCTTTAAATTTTAGATACGACTCTGAATTTCACTCCTTAATTTTCTCTATCACTTGTCTAGGTCTTCCTATTCGAATTAGGGCATCCATATTAACCATAATTAAGTGAAATATTTCACCTAAATATTTATGGACTCCATGTTTAACTCATCATTCAAATATTTCAATTTTCATAATAAAGCATTCTGCAAATCAAATATGTATGAGCTCCGCCAATTAAATATCTTGCTCTCAAATATTTTAAAGTACACAAATCAAATATTTTGACCATCAAATATTTATGGATCTCATTTTTATTGTATTAATTTTAATTAAATTTTATCTTTAAATAAAATTAATTATATTTTTTAAATTTTCAATTTAATATATTTCATTTATAGTAAGTCCATAAATAATCTTTTCTTAATAATTATTTATCTATTTTTGACAATCATACAATATAATTATTTTAATAATATGAATATAGAAATTTTAAAATAACATTAATAATTAAAAGTGGATTATATGAATACTATAACACATGATGAAATATAAATTACAAACCTAAATTAATAAAATATAAAATGACAAACCACATAAATTATAAATCATATTAAATTAATAAAATAAATAAATCTATTATATATTCAATCTTTTTTTTCCGCCTGCTTGCTAACGTATTGTTAGATGATTTTAAAACTTTTCATCTATCATGCTTCATGTGTTCATTAGAAGGAGATGATATGCTTGGATGAATTGGTTCACTTTCTTATTATTATTATACTTCTTTAAATATACTACTGTTGCACAACTTGAGTCAATTCATCAATTTGACCCATTTTTTTTTTCCTTTTCTCTTTGTTGTCTTCGTCTGATATCGGACGGGATCGAACTTCTCTATCAATCATATCAACAATTGTGTTAGGATTAAAACAATCAGTATGTACATCTGATGATTTTGATGTACCTGGCTGTCTTTGTAATCCGTCACCCTGAAAATTGAGGAGTGTGCATCGGATTATCTTTTATAATCTTATACACATGTTCATATTAGAAAGTGAATTTAAAAGTATTATTGTACTTTTCATGAGCCCACACCGTAAAATTTGTATTACTCCATGTGCTTTTATTGTAAATTCCATTGTATCTATTCGCGATCTTTTTCATCGTAATCCAATGTAATTGTGCTTTATCCACAGTTCTATTTTTAACTCTTTTATCTCGATTGATATTGTATTATGTAATCATCAGTTTCCAAAAAGACTTATTTTTCTGGGCATTGTCAACTTCTGAATCTTCATTTATGATAGTGAAAGTTGATGCAAAGAGTTTATCATCTGCTACTACCCATATTATTCGTTGGTTATGATCTCCATCCGATTCGTTGTCTGTCTCAGTTGCTTTATCGAAAATAATATTGTCAAACTTTATTTTTGATGAGAAAAAAAGAATTTATGAATCGAGGACTCCATAGGGTGTTTCTATATATTTATCATTGTCACTTGCATGGCTATTCTCAATTCATTTGATTGAATATCGGGTGATTGAAGTGGATTAATTCCTTGAGATGATGCTTGCATAAAATATTGGCTACTTTGTCAATATTCTGCAGGACATGTATAAAATGAAGCTCGCAATCGCCACACAAAATATTTGGATACCTTTGGAAATTATGATAATATGGTGATGGGTATGAAAAATATTAGAAATTAGGTGGGGATTATGTGTGAAATGGAAATTGAGAATTGAAAAGATTAGGACGAATTTTAGAATTTTTTCTACTTGAATCTTCGTCGATATATATTTGGAGAGTTAAGAAAATCTTTAAAATAATCACTCGATTTTTTATCTATTTCTCTCATGCATGTGTTGTTTTTCTAATAAAAGATGAATGAGAAAATGATGTATATATAGGAAAAAAATGAGCATTGTCTAATATTTCAAAATTTAAACGTTGAAAATGCTCTAAATTAAAATTTAACTATAGTCGACCTTCATATTATTTTAAAAATAAATTAATTAAAAAAAAAAACTAAAATTGTTGGGCGTTGCACTATGAATGCCCCAGTGATTTCTATTCACCATGCAAATATCCTCGACATGGAAATATTTGGAGGAATATCCCCCATACAATATCCCCATACTGTGATGCCCTTAGTCGGAATGCGAATCAGATCTGCTTCATTTGAGTTTGACATAATTTTTTTTTTATTTTGGAGATTTTCTTGGAGAAAAGTCAGCTCTATCCGTGTCACATTGATTAATGTACATTAACATGCCCTGGTGGAGTCGCGTAGTGGGAATGATATCATGTTGTTTAAAAAACAAACCCAAGTAAAAGTGAATTGTCACAATCTGAATAAGGTTTATATTTCCATATAAAGGATAGTCTCGCTCTCTGTTTAAATAATATTCATTATTATATCAAAAATTATAAAGAATATCTAAGAAAAATATATAAGATTGTACGAACAAAAATATACAATACTTTATTAAATGATATATAATAATATAATTATATGTTTGTCCTAAAATACTGGCTTGAATATACCATGAAATAATTAATAGACTAGCTCATGCAGAATAATGAAATAATAAAACATAAACTATCAAAATACATAAATAATAGACAACGTTAAAAAGGAAATAAACTAAATGAATATTAGTGCCTATAAGATTCATATATCTTCACAATGGTATGATATTGTCCACTTTGGATCCAAACCCTCATGGTTTTATCTGTGGGCTTTATCCAAAGTGGACAATATCATACCATTGTGGAGATATGTAAATCTTATAGACACTAACAATTGGTATCAGAGTCATGATCTATGTCAAGCCATGAACCTCGAACCAAGGAAGTTAAGCTCCTATGTCCGGATATAGAGAACCAGACACCAGACAGGAAGTCCAATTGGGTCAGGAGGACCGAACAACTGGCAGGAAGTCCAGTTGAGCCAAAAGGGTTGGACAACTGGCAAGAAATCTAGCTGAGTCAAGAGGACCAGACAATTGGCAGAAAGTCCTGGTGGGTTGAGGATCGGACATCAAACAGAGGATGTCCTTGGAGGACGGATAAACTTGAGAGGGGGTCAATGTGGTCCTTCATTTGATGGGGAATTGTTGGAGTATTAGAAATACAATCAAAGTCCCAAATTGGTAAGACATGGAAAAGATCATGTGCTTATAAGATGAAAAGATATCTCCATTGGTATGATGCCTTTTGGATAAAGCCCAAAAATAAAATCATGAGGACTTAGGCCCAAAGTGGACAATATCATATCATTATGAAGATATGTGGATCTTATAGACACCAATAATGAACACTATAGAAATTATCTTCAAATTACTAAGCTTATGTGGATCTTATAGACACCAACAATGAACACTATAGAAATTATCTTCAAAATCATAATATTAATCAAACCTTGATAATCACCTCAAGTCTATGAATATGAAAGTCAAAGAAATAGAGAGTGACCACAACGTGAAAAGTGGAGAAAGAAAAGACATGCATAAATATATATAATTCATGAGGTCGATAAAAAAGAGATAATTAATATTTTCATGTATGAACACCATTAATTATTACTTCTTTCTTATAAATTCAAACCTTATTCATTCTTTAATTACTTCTATCGACTATCCTCAATTTCTCATTTTCAACATTAATTATATGTTATTCTTACTTAATTTATGACTCAACATAATTATTAAATGATCGAACAACCTGCAATCCATTCTTTTAGATTGTGTCACATTATATCAAAGTGAATGATCAACAATCCACTTAATTGGTTGATATAAATCATATCATAAATAAATATAAGATAAAGATGAGTGACCTGTAACTCACCTAGTACAGTTGTATCGTATATATACATGATGAATGACCTACAATCCATCCAATAAGAAGTGCATCATATGTATTTATATATATATAGAGAGTGGTGATCTCTTGCGCGCCGAATCCTCGCGACAGCTGACCCGTTCTTGCCGCCGTCGTCGTTGTTGCCGCCGTCCGTCCGCCGCCTCCACGGATCTGGCGCGATCGATGCCCAGGTCGCCGGCGGTTCGACCGGGCTCGGGAGGTGCCAGATTCCGGCCGCGATTCGGTCGGTATCCGGTGAATTCGCGGCCGGCCGCGATCGGCTCGGATTCCGGCCGAATCGCGGTCGGAATCCAGCGAGGAAGGACCGCCCAGATCTTGACGATCCTTCCCGTCGGATTCCTACCGAATCGCGGTTGGAATCCGGCGCCGAGCCCGCCGACCTGGCGACACTGGCGCCGATCGCGCGAGTTCGGCGTATGGAGGCGGGCGGCGGCACGAGGCGACGACAGCGAGAATGGTCGACGATCGCGAATTCGCGGAGGATTCGACGCGCAGGAGATCAATACCGTATATATATATATATATATATATATATATATATATATATGAAGGGAACGAACTGTAATCCATCCGAAATATCTCACATAAAAATATAATGACCAATTTGTAATCCATTTCATGAGGTACCTCATATGAAAATAAAATGAACGACTCATAATCCATCCCGTAAATTAAAATTATTTATTTTTAGAGTTCGAAGTAAAATCTCTATATTTATAGAGCATTACTTAATTACTCAATTTAATAATTTAATAACCTTTATTGATTATAAAATCAAAATTCTATAGTACAAGATTTACATTTGTTTCTTTATTAATTTAGTTGAAAAATTATCTAAATTCTTACGACCACAAAGTCAAAGCTCTATCGAAGAATTTAGTTTAGGCTATTATCTCTATAAAATTATTTTCGTTATTTGTTCACTTTATATTCTCATAAAGTCTTGGGTTCTCCTTAAAGAAATTATTCTAAATTTTCTTATTTTACTTTTAAACTTTAGAATTTTAATATTGTAAATATGTATAAACTTTCACTAGATACAATAAAAAATATAAAAGGTTAAGTATAAAAAGAATATGACCAAGCGACCTAGTTACAAAAGAAATGTAGTAAATTTTATTTTATGGAGTAAAATAGAAATCTTAGTTGAAGCATCACTAATATTTTTTCTAATTAAGATATGATTTAAATTTTCGATAAAAAAATATCTACTAAATTTTATTAAAAATTATTTAAGCACTAAATAGAAATCTTAATCTATTTTTCAAATTTCAAGAGTAAATAAAATTATAAATAATTTCTCTATCATCATGTACTCGATTAATTAATCAACAAAAATATCTAAATCATAAAGAGAAAATCTTAATCTATTTTATATCTCACAACCAAGTTATTATGAATTACTTGATTTTATTTCATATCGATAATATTTAATCATGCACAAGATCGTTAAAAGAAAAATAAATAAGAAACCTCCACCTAGATCAAAGATCTTTATTATAGAGCGTCAATATATAGTACAATGACAAGTAACAACAACCAAGTCTTATTCCATTAGATTGGGTCGACTATATAGATCCTTTTATGTCATTAGATTTTATCCCTTACTATATCATCATCTATACTTAAATAAATTTTATCTTATTTTATTATTGTTAACCAAGTTTTTTTTTATCTTTCTCTCCCTCATTTTATGTGTATATTTGTTATCATTTCACATCGTTTAACTGAAGTATTTATTAGTTGTTTAAGTACATGTCTATACCACTTTAAACGTGTCTCTCGAAGCTTTCCTTCAATAAATGCAATTTCGACTTTCTCTCTAATACTCTCATTTCTTATTTTGTCTATCCTCATATGTCCGTACATCCAATTTAATATTCTCATCTCTACAACTCTCATCTTTTATTCATGTGCTCTAATCGTAGTCCAACATTCAGCGTCAAATAACATAGCAGGTATAATCATCATTTTGTAGAACTTACCTTTAAGTTTTAAAGGTACTTTACAATTACATAAAACATCCAATATTTTTCTCCATTTCAACCATCTTCCGCAAAAGGTTGAAATTCGCCAACCTAGCGCCCCCACTGGTCTGTCCCATAATCATTGTGAGGGAAGTAAATCATGGAGGGTTCTATGGAGCTTGACGTGGTGGTCAAGATATGTGAGAGTCATTTGAATTCAGGAAAGAATTTTAGACCTCATTCGGAATCAACCCTTGCCTTATCTGCAAGCTCCGTCGTGCCTTAGCCATCATGCCATCCCCGTGGGGACAACCATTTCAACTATCTTATTTGTATTTTGTGTAAGACATATCTCTCAATCCCTTCATCACCTTGCAAAGATGATTATAAATATTTAAAGCTCTTAGTTTTAGACAATTCGTTTTCTTCTATCTTAACACTTATCCTATTACGTCTAATATTGCTAAACTTAAATTCCATATATTTTGTTTTTATTCTGCTAAGTCTAAAACCTTTTATTTTTAGTGTGTCTCGCTAAGATTCTATCTTAATGTTGATCCTTAATGTAACCCTATCTTTATTGGAAATACTTTAATTAATCTGTCTGAGGTTTTCACTCTGGTTGTTACTTCCTCATATATATCCTTAATTAGTTTAATATATGTCATGCTAATATCCCTCTTTTTTTAGAATTCTTCATATAATTTATCTTGAGACTTTATCATAAACTTTTTCTAAGTCAATAAATATCATGTGTAGATCCTACTTTTACTCGTAATTAATATTTTTAATTAGTTGACTGAGAAGATGCATAACATCTATTGTTAACCTTACTGGCATGAACCTAAATTGATTTTTGATAATTGTTGTCTCTTTCCTTAATCTTTTTTTATTACTCTTTCTCAAAGTTTCATGGTATGATTTATTAATTTAATACCCTTATAGTTTATATAAATTGGTATGTTTATTCTTATATAAGAGAATTAGAGCACTTACCCTCCATTGATCAGACATCTTTTTTGCTTTTAATATCATGTTAAATAATTTTGTAAGTTATTCAATATTTTATTTCTTTTGGCACTTCCATATCTCTATCGAAATATCATCTGGTCCAATGACTTTTTCATTTTACATTCCATTTAAAGCTTGTTCTACATCTGAAATTTTAATTCTACGATAAAAATTTAAATTTATATACTCATTTGACCTACTTAAATTGCCTAAATTAAGTTAGTTGTCTAAATCTTCATTAAAAAGTCCATAAAAATATTTCTTTCACTTCTCTTTTATTTTTCCATCGTTTATTAGTATTTTATTGCATGCATCTTTAATACATCTTCTTTGAATAAGCTTTTTTATCCTCCTCTCTCTCACTTTATTTATTCTATGAATGTCTCTTTTCTCTTCTTTTGTATTTAATTTTCGATATAACTGTTCAAAAGTTTCATTTTAGCTTCATTCACTATTTTCTTAGTTATTGTATATTTTTTCAAAATTTTCTTGTTCTTATAAATATATAATTCCTTATAAGTTGTTTATTTTTCCTTCACTCTCTCTTGTACTTGCTCATTCCACCATCAAGGCCCTCAGGGCTAACTCAGTTGGTAAGTGCAAAGGGACTTGTCTGTAGTGGACAGAAGTTAATTCTCGGGGAATTTATTACCCTGGGCCATCGATCGACCCTTTCCTTTACACTTGTAAACTGAGATCTTGATTTACCTCCTCCACTGGTAGGGGAAACCGTGTTAATGTCTATAAGATTCACATATTTCTATAATGGTATGATATTGTCCACTTTAGGCCTAAACCCTCATAATTTTATTTAAGGGATATACCCAAAAGGGCTTATACTAATTGAGATATTTTTTCATCTTATAAATACATGATATTTTTCATATTTTTTTCAATGTAGGATTTTAACTGTATTCTCAATACTTTCAACAATCCTCCCTTAAAACAAAGGACCACATTGGACTCCTCCCTCAAGTCTATCCATCCTCGAAGGACTTTCTCTACTTGATTTCTAATCCTCGACCCATCAGGATTTCTTGCCAACTGTCTGGTCCTCCTGATCCAGTTGGACTTTCTGTCAGTTGTCTGACCCTTCTGATACAACTGGACTTCCTGCAAGTTGTCCGATCCTTTTGACCTAATTGGACTTCATGTTTGGTGTCTAGTTCTCTTGATCCGGACATGAGAACCGCACTTCATTCGTTCGAGGTACATGACTTGACATGAATCATGACTATGATACCAATTATTAGTACCTATAAGATTCACATATCTCCATAATGGTATGAATATGATATTGTCCACTTTAGGCCTAAGCGGTCCTGAGTTTTTTTTTATATATCAAAAAGACCTTATATCAATAGAGATATTTTTTCATCTTATAAATACATGATTTTTTTCCATATTTTTCATCAAAAATATGACAATTCCACATTTTTTCTCATTCCACTATCAAGATTTTTATTTGGTGGTGCATGTCTTTTTGACTCACCAAGTATATTATTGGCTACTATTTTCAACTTTAATGTCATCTTATCCTATGTTGTATTAGGATCACTGTATATTTTATCTAATACTTTTACTTCCACTTTCTTTTTAAATATATTTTATTTTTCATCCTTTAACTTTTACCCCTTAATTCTAGGAGTCATGTATATATTTTTCTTTTATTAATACTATATTTGAGGCATATATCCAATATTACTATTCTATATTAGGTAGTTAAGCTTTCTCTATACATGACCTTAAAAAAATTACAAATCTTTCTCTCTCTCTTTCTAACAATAAGAAAGTCAATTTGAAATTTACTATTTTCACTTTTAAACGTGACTAAGTATTCTTCTATTTTTTAAAAAACGTATTGGCTAGTATAAGATCATATGCTATTACAAAATCAAATATAGTTTTACCTTCTTCATTTTTTTTTCTAAATCCATAACCCCTATGCACTCTCTCATATTTCTTATTTATCACTCCGACATGTATATTTAAATTGCCTCCTATTAAAATCATTTCATTTGACGGAATATTTTGTAATACTTTGTCTAAGTCGTCCCAAAATCTTAATTTGGTATCTTCATCTAATCCTACTTGAATTGCATATACACTAATTACATTCATAGTTTCTTTATCCACTAGTATTTTGAGAGCTATAATTTTATCCTCTTTCTAATTACTCCTATAATTTCATTCTTTAATAAACTACCTACAATAATTCTACTTCATTTCTTGTTTTACTTTTTCTTATATACTATAACTTAAAATTTGAGTTTTCTATCATCTTTGTCTTCTCGCCTACCCATTTTGTTTCTTGTATGTACAAAATATTAATTATTCTTCTAATCATTGTATCTACTACCTCTATTGTTTTACTAGTGAGGGTTCCTATGTTCTAGGTACCAAATCTTATACTATTAATTTTCTTATAATATGTGTTATTACTAAATCTATCGTGCAAGAATTCTTGCTTATTTAACACTACACTCAAGTTTTCATAGAGATGTAGCAGTCTTTATCAATATGTTACAGTCGAACCTTGCAATGCGAACTCTTATATATTTATCACTACACTTGAGTTCTGAAGATGTAGCAGTCCTTGCTGAGACATTACACTACAAGAAATAAAGGGATTAATGACCGAATTAGTGACAGAATACTAATTCAGTCACTAAATTAATGACGGAATATTAAATCCGTCATTAATTAGTGACGGAATATTAATTCCGTCATTAATTAATGATGAAAGATTTTTTCAGTCACTAAAGTTATTTTCGTCGCTAATTTAGCGACCGAAAATTATTATCCGTCGCTAAAATAACGACCGAAATAATTATCCGTCACTAATTTAGCGACCGAAAAATTTTTGGTCACTAAATAATGACCGAATAATTGTCCGTCACTAAAATAATGACAGAAATAATCATCTGTCACTAATATAGTGACCGAAAATTTATCGGTCACTATTTTAACGACTGAAAATTATTTCGGTCGCTATTTAGACTGAAATATTTTCGGTCGTTATTTATCGCTAATTTCCCGCTTCCTTTCTTTTTTTCTCTCTCACTCCTCACTCCTCACTCCTCACTCCTCACGTCCCGATCTCTATTTCCGATTACTTTTCTTTTTTTCCTTCTCTCTCTTCTCCTCTCTCCTCATCCCGATCCCTAATTCCGGCCTCTTCCTTACCAAATCTCCTCCTTCCCTCATCCCGGTCGATCCTTCTCCTTCTTGATCGGCAGGCGTACGTCCGACTGTCCCGGCGAACTCCTTCGACTGTTCCGGCGTTCTCCTCGGCGATCTCCTCTAGGGTAACCTTTTATCTTCTCTCCTCTTCCATCAGCCGAGCGCGACTTCAGCGGTGGCCGCAGGCGAGCGCTACCTCGGTCGCGGTGGCCACAGGCGAGCGGGGCCTCGGTCGCGGTGGCGGCCGCAGGCGAGCGCAACCTCGGTTGCAACAGCGGTAACGACTACAGGTCGCGGTCGCGTGGCTGTGGCCTAGCACCTCCACGGCCGTAGGCGAGTGCGACCTCGGTTGCAGCAGCGGCCGTAGGTTGCGGTCGCAACCGAGTGTGACCTCAGCCGTGACTGCGGCCGAGCGCCTCCATGGCCGCAGGCGAGCACGACCTCGGTCAGGCGAGCGCGACCTCGGTCGCGGCAGCTGCCGCAGGTCGCGGCAGCAGCCACAGGACCATATGTTACTAGTAATCTAATGTTGATGAGGGATAATTTCTCAAACATGAACAACATTGAAAGAATGAAACACGAATTATCCACTTCTACTATCTCATTTTCCCAACATTATTGCTCTCATTACATTCATTGGTATATTTTCTCAATGAATTATATATATGCACAATTTTTTGTTAGTTTTCTGCTAGATCATTTGCTTTAAAAATAAAATAATTGTATATTTAGCCAGCTCATCTATTGTTTTTGTAACTGAAGCAAGGCATGCCTATATACAGTAATTCATATAAGTTTGCCTTTTCAGTATCGATTATGAATAGCATGCAATTGTTTGTTAACTATTGCTAATTTTATTTTAACAGTGCTCGTCCACCGTAGATATAATGTATCTAGTATCCTCCATGGCATAAAAGTCACAATGTGCAGTTAACAAAAGCCGTATAACTTGAATGATGGCATCTTCTAATTAATAAATATAGGCATTGCTATTATTCTTACTTTATAGATATTGCAAAACTGTAGACGTCTGACTTTTCTGTGTGAATATCCTTCCTCCGAATTTCTGATGCCATATAGATGAGAGTTCCCACCATGTTTTTTTTTTGTCAAAACCACCAGTAGATTTGCCAGATGACCTCCAGTTGTGAACTGATATATGTTTAAGATCCTTCATATATGTAGCCAAACCGAAGTCGGCTAGATGCGGATGAAAATTCTTGTTACCATGACTTCAACTTACACAGAATGACACGTTACATACTAAGAGAAAGAATGAGGAGGTTGAACAAAACAAGCTTAACAAAGAAGAATGCAAGATATTAATTTAATAATTGATAAATGTACAAAGACTTTGATTGGTATGTGAATTTGCTTATGACTTTAAAGATCATCAACCCAGAGAATTAAACTATTTTTTTACATCTGCTATCACATTTTAGTTCTACTGAGCTTCAACAAGAAACACATAGTAGCACTAGAAATGAAATGGTATGAAGTGATAATAATATAAAGAATGGATAATCGTTTTGCATTCGTAAACATGGATTTTCCCATAAAAACTTCTCTTGGAGCTTTTTTGTCCATTTTATAAAGCTACACTGTCAGAGAAACTATTTCTTGAGTATTCATTTAACTTGCCAACCTAAACATAGTTTATATGCAAATTTTAGGATTTGTTACCTCACTTGTATATTAACTTTGTCACAAGTTATAGTTTATATGCAACTTTGTCACAACTTTTTTCTATAGTCCTGCGAAATATAATCTTTAAGCAGTCATTGTTGTAGTATATAACCTTTAGATTGCTTTTAGCTGTTTGTTTTCTTTTTAATGTGAGCAATTTAATAATATGCATGTTAAAGTTTACAATTTCAATGACGTTGCAAATTTATTTCTCTTTAGGTTACTATGTATAAGAATAAAGCTTTGATGTATAATAGGTTAGAAAATGGATTTATCACTGATGAATATTTTGATGGAGTAGAAGAGTTTGTGAACTTCGCTAAGCGACATCCAACTTGTATGGATGGTGACAAGTTACGTTGTCCGTGTAATCATTGCAAATGTAGAAATACAACTTTTCGTGATGAGGATACTGTGAAAGTACATTTAGGTAAAAATGGATTTGTTCCAAATTATTACAATTGGTACTGTCATGGCGAGCCTTATGTGTTTGAGCCAATTGGACCTTCTGGTGCTTCGTCATCCAACTTTATTGCTCAAGAGGAATCATCATATAATGACAATTCAATGCAATCGATGGTTTACGACGCGATGAATGCTCTTGATCATTCAAATTTAGACCCAGAGATACCAACACCTGAAATCCAGAAATTGTATGACATGTTAAATGCTAGTGAAAGAGAAGTTTGGGAAGGCATTCCTTCAGGTCATTCCCAACTATCAGCTATTGCAAGACTATTGAACATCAAGGCAGAACATCATTTATCAGAACGATGTTACGATGACATTTGTCAATTGATGTCAGAGTTGCTTCCTGCTGATAACATAATGACTGATAGTTTCTACAGTACAAAGAGACTTGTCAGGGGTTTAGGTTTGCCTGTAAAAAAGATTGATTGTTGTATAAATAACTGTATGATCTTTTGGAATGAAGATAGTGAACTTATTGAATGCAGAATGTGTAATCACCCTCGCTATAGGCAGCGTAGTCGGATATTAGGGAAGATGAAGAAAAATTTAGCATGGAAAGTTATGTATTACTTCCCGTTAACTGCTAGACTACAACGCTTGTATGCATCTGCGGCAACAGCAAGTCACATGAGGTGGCATCAGGAGCATGTACACGAAGGAGATATAATGTGTCATCCTTCTGACTCTCCTGCATGGAAACATCTTGATATAACATTTCCCTCGTTTGCAAATGAACCACGTAATGTAAGATTGGGACTTTCAGCTGATGGATTTCAACCATTTGGTCAATCTGGACAACAATACTCATCTTGGCCAGTCATATTAACACCATATAACTTACCGCCCTGGATGTGCATGAAAGACGAATACATGTTCCTTACTGTGCTTATTCCAGGTCCAAAGAATCCGAAAGAGAAGATAGATGTTTTTTTGCAACCTCTAATTGCCGAGCTGAAAGAATTATGGAATGTAGGGTCGAAGACTTATGATATTGCAAGTAAAACTAATTTTACCTTGCATGCTGCTTTATTATGGACAATTAGTGATTTTCCGGCTTACTCAATGTTGTCAGGATGGAGCACGGCTGGTAAGTTAGCATGTCCACATTGTATAATGATCGATGCATTTTCATTACCTTGCAGTGGGAAGATATCTTGGTTCGATAATCATCGTAAATTTTTACCTTTGGAGCACCCTTTTAGGAGAAATAAGAAAGAGTTCATAAAGAACGAAGTTGTTACAAAACTTCAACCCATAATCAAGTCGGGAGAGGACATCTTGGAGGAAATAGACAATTATGGATTTGTTCCAGTAACTCAAATTGGTTCTGATGATATCAATAAATATATTGTCAGGGTGTGCAAGTGTGGTTGGAAGAAACGGAGTATATTTTGGGAGTTACCATATTGGAAATATCTACTCATTCGACATAATTTAGATGTGATGCATATTGAGAAATTTTTTTTCGATAATATTTTCAATACTGTGATGAATATTCCAGGAAAAACTAAAGACACAGCAAAATCACGCAACGAATTGAAGCTATTGGTGAGTAGACCTGAATTGCATCAGAATGAAACAACCCATAAATTTCCAAAGGCTTGTTATACATTGGATAAAGATAGTAAACAAATATTATGTAGTTGGTTGAAAGAAATCAAATTTCCTGATGGGTATGCCTCAAATATGGCTCGATGTGTGGATATGAACAAATTAAAAAATTTTGGAATGAAGAGTCATGATTGTCATGTGTTTATGCAAAGACTTATTCCAATCGCCTTTCATAACCTACTTCCTAACAATGTTTGGCAAGCACTCACAGAATTGAGCCTTTTTTTCAAAAATTTGACATCAAGAGTTATTACGACAGGAGAGATGCTTGGGTTGGAAATAGAAATACCAATTATACTCTGTAAACTTGAGCGTATATTTCCACCTAGTTTTTTTGATTCCATGGAACATCTACCAATTCATTTAGCTTACGAGGCACAACTTGCTGGGCCTGTGCAATACAGATGGATGTATCCATTTGAATGCTTTTTGAGGAGATTGAAGAATAATGTACGTAACAAAGCAAAAGTTGAGGGGTCTATATGTAATGCTTATTTGGTTGAAGAAGCATCTTCTTTCTGCTCATATTATTTTGCCGATAATGTGAAAACCAAACATCGCAAGTGTCCTCGAAATTCTGATAATATTCAATCCGTAGATCCAAAGATGTTATCTATTTTCAAGTTTCATGGTAGACCATTTGGTGCATCTGTTTATAGATGGTTAAATACCAACGAATACCATGCAGCAAGAACTTATATACTCCTAAACTGCGATGAGGTCAAACCCTACATAAAGTAAGTTTACCTCTATAGCTAAATATTTATCCGCTTTTGTTTGTTATAATTCAGATCCGAAAAATATCATATTTCTTAAAAATATATTCATTGACAGCTTGTTCGAGCAACAAATACAACTACAACATCCAAGAATAGCTGCAAGTGAGGTAGAAAAAAAGTTAGAGACAGAATTTGCATTCTGGTTTGAACTCTATGTAAGTTAGAAAATAAAGTTTTTCCTTCAACTATTATATAATTAATAATGTATATCATCACTGATTTTCTAGGTAAAGGAACATAGATCAGATGACCAAGATCAAAGGTTATTGGATCTTGCATCAGGACCTCTCCATAACATAAGAGTCTACTCCGGTTACTATGTTAATGGCTTCAAATTTCATGTGGCACAACGCGATTCACACACACTGACTTATAATTCAGGTGTTTGCGTAAAAGGATCTATCAACAATACTAATACTGGATTTGATTACTATGGTAGACTTTACGAAATCATTGAGATTGAATATCCTGATTTACCCATAAAAAGGTGTGTATTATTCAAATGTTCATGGTATGATCCGACTCCAGAAGCAGTACTAGAATACATTGAGTACAATTGATTGAAGTTAATGCAACCAAAAGATTCAACAAGTTTGAACCTTTCATTTTTGCGGTACAAGCTGCTCAAGTGTTCTATCTTGAATACCCAACGAAGAGAAGAAGAAATAGTGAATGGTTAGCAGTTTGTCGAATGAAGCCTCGCTCAACCATAGAAATGCCAAACTCAATCACAACTCATAACCCTGATGCATTTCAAAATGAGGAAGTGGAGATACATTCTATTGATTCACAAATCCAACAGACATCTCAATTACTTGTAGATGTAAATGTTACTTATCAGGAAATAGATGATGGAGAGATGTCCAGTAGTGAAGAGTTTGATGTACTATTAGAGTCTAGCGATGAAGACTTAGAAAATGTTAATGTTAATGATTCATATTGTAATGATGATTAAACTTTAGGACTGAAAATTATAGATGATAAAGTGATAGTGATATTATTTAATGTTAATGATTGAGTTATGTATATGCTTGCCTCTTATATGTAAATCTCACTAGTTCTACTCGATACCTTAATTATTGATATTATTTAATGATCTTTTGGAACGAGTATATATTGTAATGTTATTTTGCAGATCTAATCATGGAGGATATTATACCAGTACACGATAGCCAGATTAGATTGGTAAGTATTGATGTTATTGTAATTTAAATCAATTAAATCTTTTATTTATTAGTGAGTAAATTTTGAATGTTTGTTTTATGCAGTTTTATTCCCAATGGGCATAGCGTAGCTGCGTACATCACAAAAAAATTTAAAGAACGTCAGTGTGCTTCCGGATCTACATGGAGGCTTGTAGATCAACATATGAAAGATTTTTATTATGATGAATTTTTGGTAAGTAAATTTAACTTTAACATTGCTTTAAAATATTATTTTATACTTATTCTATTGATATTATTACAGAAAAAATATATTTTGGAACCAGGACACGAAGTGGAATTTAATGAAACATGGAACAAATATTGTCAAAAACTATACAAGAACTTATTATACAATTGGAGAAGGAAGGGAACAAGGCCCTCTTATGTGCCAGATGAGATTTGGAATGCGTGGAATATTATTTGGGCTAGAGAAAATTGGAAGCATAATTCATTGGTTGCTAAAAACAATAGAAATCGAGGTTCTTTGGGCCAAGCACGGGATCCACAAAGCATACAGCTGGATCACGATCTATTGTGGAGCATGCAATAAATTTAGTGAGTTTAACATAAAGTTGTATAAGTAATGGAGAGTTTTATAATTATTAATAAATTTATTTTAATTTATACAAAAATTTGTGTGCAGGGAACTACTTTAGATAGACCTGGCAATTGTTGGGAGGTATTTCGGAGTACGCATAGAAAAAAAGATGGTAATTTTGTTGATGCTCGATCTAAGACCATTGATGTAAGAATATAAACTTTATTAATAATCAGATTATATTGTATATATGATCATACTAATATTTTTTTACGCAGGACAATATGCATGATAGAGTTGCACAAGCATCTCAACCTACTATAGAGGGAGAGGAATTACAGACTCTATCACACGATACTATAAATGAAATATTTTATGAGGTTGTTGGTGGAAGGAAAAAGGACTCCTTATACGGCCTTGGCTCCCAGGCAAAAGTTGTATACGATCAGTTGATGGCTCCTAGGCTTAGGGGTCGTCCTAGTTCTTCATCAACTGAAATGCAAGTGTTAAGAAAAGAAAATCAAGAATTGAGGGTTCAGGTGACGGAATTAAAGCAGTCGCTAGAAGATCGGGTCACCGCAGTAGAGCAGTCGATGGAAGATCGGGTTAAGACTGCAGTAGAGCGGCAAATACAGGAATATTTTTCTCGATATACATTGATGAGTCCTTCTGCTTTTCCAACGCCACAAACACCACATGGTTTCGATTCACATGAGACCCAAGACCCCAATACTGTTGATAAGTAGTTCAGAATAACAACATATCTTTTTGAGGTATTTTTTTTATCGCTGCAAGATTGTGATTTGTGAATGCACCTATTCTTTTGGTTGGTATATTTACAACTGGATTGTATTCTATTTACAATTGGATTGTCAACAACCTGTATCTTTTATTCTAATCTCTTGCTTTGTTTTTTTTTCCCTTAGCTCTAATGCACTAAAGTCTCTGTCATGATTGCCCCTAATCTCTCCCTTATTTGGATTACAAGGTAGTTTAGTCTATTGGATGACTATGGCTTACTGATGTTATATGCCAAAAGTAGCCTGATTGTAGAAACGTGCAATATATGCCAAGTGTGTGTGTGTATAGGCTCGTACAAAGAACTATTGAAAGATATCAAAATGTATGTATTCATAATACTCTGAACTAAGGATAAAATATAACAGCTTGACTTTGCTATGGGTATCTATGGAATGGCAAAGCAATTAGAATTAAAGCTTATACCTCAACCTTTTCTAAGAAAACTGCTGCCAAGACCCCTTTTCATCTCTACTCGCAGAACATACTTCATCTTCTTGAATTTCTGGAACTTCTAGCAAGTTCTCATGCATGAAACTTGCATGCTGCAGCAATTATCCCTTCGAAACCCATACGTTCGCAAGAAATTTAGGTTGCAAGATATTAGATGTCCTGTGAAGACCCAAGACCCCTTCACTGATAGTTTAAATTGAATGATTATCATAATTTCACATGCCTTTATTTTTTACTTCAGATTATTAAGCACTATGCAGAAATTATAGTCTATATTTTATTTTGATTTTCATACAGTATAAATTTGTTTGTGCTTGTGGTCCATCTTCTATTTTTGTCTAATGTAATAAATGATTTAATTTGCATTCTTACTAACTTGTGATTTTACGTACATTGTAGGTGGAGGTCAATATTTTTACAGGAGCTACTACGATTTTAAGGGCAGATCTTACTTATGGATGTGGGTAGATCTTGAATTTTGTTATTGATCTGAAAAATTTGTCTGTAAATAATTTTATTTGTTTTTGAACTATGAACGTTGTATGTACAAAATCATGATATATTTATTGATTAATGATATTTTGTTATTATTCTTAACGAGTTTGTGAATATTTGGATGGTTTGTAACGTTGAATATCTTGTTACAAATATTTACAAACATATGTCTGGATGGTCTGTGACTATTGAGTAAAATTTGGATGATTTGTGATGTATAATTAATTATTGTAATATCTTATTCAATATTAATTTTTTATGTAAACAGTTTTATAAACAATTACAGATTATTTTTGATGTGGTTTGTAACATTAATTTAGTGACAGAATTTTTATATCCGTCACTAAATTTAGGGACGGAATTTTTATATCCATCACTAAATTTAGCAACGGAAGTTTATATCCGTCGCTAAATTAGTGACAGAATTTTTATATCCGTCACTAAATTTAGCGACGGAAGTTTGTATCCGTCGCTAAATTAGTGACGGAAATAAACGTCCGTCGCTAATTTTAGTGACGGACGTTTATATCCGTCACTAAATTTAGCGACGGAAGTTTGTATCCGTCGCTAAATTAGTGACGGAAATAAACGTCCGTCACTAATTTTAGTGACGGAAGTTTATATCCGTCACTAAAGTTAGCGACGGAAGTTTATATCCGTCACTAAAGTTAGTGACGGATATAAACATCCGTCACTAAAATTAGCGACGGAAGTTTATATCCGTCACTAAAGTTAGTGACGGATATAAACATCCGTCGCTAACTTTAGTGACGGATATAAACTTCCGTTGCTAAATCAATCAACGACCAAAATAATTACGACGATATATTTCCGTCACTAGTCCGTCACTAACTCAATTTAGTGACCGATTAGTGACGGAAATTTCGGTTATTATTTATTGTTTTTTTTTGTAGTGTTACAGTCGGATCCTATAACACATTCTTTATGGGGAATATTCTAGTATTAATACGATAGTTTGATGAACATTTATTTTAAATTAATACTTGTTGACAACCTAATTCAATCTCCCTCTTTTATCTGAGTTTGAGAATGGTCACAATAATATTAATAGTATGATGATCACAAAAAAAAAAATAACGAGTGGTATCGTCGATGAGCGACAACCTAGCGATAACATGCAGAAAAATGCATGAGGGTGACGCAAAGAAGAATAAAGGTACTAAGAAGGATTTTAGAGTTTTTTTTAAAGGAAATTGGTTAAGAAGAGAGGTCGGGGTTTTTTTTTTTGTTTGACAATATTATAAAAAAAAACTACATTATTTTAAAAATTATGATAACACTTTTGGAATTTGTCCATAATATAACATGTATTTCTGCTGATTACCTTGCAGAACCAAAACTGGTTCTGTTTAGATTAGCGTTTCAAGTTTTCATAAACAATAATATGTAGAAAATTATAGATTTCAGTCGGCACTTTCAATAAATTTGGCCGGGGGGTCAATATTTAAATTGACATGTAGTTCAGCTCTACACGCATAAGAAAAGTCAACGACCATTAAAAGAAAAACTGGGAATAGAAGTCAACTTCCCTGAGCACAATTCGGTCCCTGCGTTAGCTAATTGGCTAAGGATAATATTGATTTACCTTCTTTTATTATAACCATGAGCCTCTTGCCGCAGGGAATGGAAGTCAACTGTGGAGAAAGGATATTATTCTGAGAAAAATAAGTGAAAATCTACGAGTCATTTCGCACTGCGATACCAGGTAGACCCGTTCTCATACCAACTGCCCAGCCTGAGTGTGCTTCGCTTTGATGAGCACTAAGGACAACAGAATCAAGCAGAAGTGATCTTGGGACGGGAGGTGTATGGACATCCATGATCCCCTCGAGAACTTGAACCACCTGCCCCATTGTCGGCCTGCACCTCTCGTCGTCCTGAATGCACCAGTAAGCGATCTTGCAAGCTCTGTCTAGCTCTTCCATGTTCACTTCTTCAGGCTCCAATTTGCCATCCAGCATACCCGCAACGTCGCCTTCGATCAGTTTGCTCGCTGCAAGTGTTGGGAAGTACGTTGTGCCATCTTCCTCTGCTGTCGTTTGCTCCAGATTTCGCCTTCCCGAGATGATCTCCAACAGCACCATTCCGTAGCTATAGACATCGGCTTTCGCTGTGATGGCGACGCCTGTAATCCATTCCGGCGCCAGATAGCCCATGGTTCCTCGCAAAGTCGTGAGGATTCGACTGAAGTCTCGTCCCATGAGCTTCGCGAGACCGAAATCTGCCACCTTGGGATTGAACGAGGAATCCAACAGAATGTTCTCCGGCTTAATGTCGCAATGTATGATGCACTCTCTGCATTGCTCGTGCATATAGGCTATTCCTCTCGCAATGCCGATTGCGATTTGGTATCTTGTCCTCCAGCTCAAATGAGAGGAAGGGGAGCTGTGGAAGAGGTGAGAGTTCAAGGAGCCATTTGGCATGAACTCATACACGAGAAGCCTCTTCGATCCTTGAGAACAAAATCCAAGCAGGCGAACGAGGTTGACGTGTTGGATCCTCCCGACAGTGCTCACCTCCGTTCGAAACTGCTTCTCTCCTTGACGAAGGCCTTCGAGCTTCTTCACGGCGATATCATTTGACCCAGGCAATGACCCTTTGAACACTGATCCAAAGCCTCCTCCTCCGAGCCTCGTCGAGAAATTCCGTGTGGCTTGCTGCAGCTCATTGTACGTGAACGAAACGAGACCATTCTGCATAGCCTTTGATTTCTCAATCATCCGCCTACTTTTTCGCTTCTTTATCGCTATCAAAATGGCAGAAACGCTAGAAAACAAGATGGCTAGAACAAACACACCAATGATAACCAAACTCACTACTCTCTTCTTGTTTCTTTCAGAAGATTGCAACTCCGAGGCAGCCAAGCGTAGGTAAAGGGTGCCTGCATCAGATTGATTATATTGTTCTTGCAGATTAAGCAACCCTCCATGCCAAACAAAGCAGCCACTACCGTTGTAGGAATAAGCGCTGCAGGAGCAATTGCTCAAGCAAGCCAACTCGCAGCCTTCCCTGCTTCCAGCCGTGACCAAAGTGTCGGGGCTATCAGGTAGCCTGACATTTGGCATCTCAAAGAAGCCATCTTTCTCTGAATGGGCAGAGTTGTTGTTCAGACCACTACATAGTAAAGGAGTCTGCCTTTCGCAACCCTTACTTCTATCACCCAAATCCCAGTCTGTCTGAGACTTGATCCTGAAACCTTTAACACAGTTACAGAAGGGTGAGGTGAAGTCACTGCAGCTACCAAAAGTTCCGCAAACCCCATAAACTGAGCACTTGCTTCTTGGGCGAGCCCAGATCGGCATCCATGACTGGGAATTCTCCAACCACATCTGTAATTGGATCTCGCCGGAATCATAATCCAATACTTCTCTAGACAAGAGAGGATTGGTTGGATCTTGCGTGTATCTGACATAGATCTCATCTGTATCATTGACTACTTCCATGTGGTACATATAATTTGATGAGGCCTCAGGGACTGAACTAAATTCGTGGCCATCCCACGGTCCACTAGCCCAACATATCCGAGACATATTCCACCAAAGGAAGAATTGTAAGCGTCCAGTCGGATCCATCCCATAGGCGAAGATCCCAGGAGAAGGGTCTAATTTGTTCTTCCAGGAAGTGAGGAATTGGGATCTTTTGGTGGTCTTATTGAACCCCAACTTGGCACCAAGAAGCCAAGTGTCAGTGGGGTGATCAAAGCTCTGCCAGAAGACGAGCGAGGAGTTGGATCCATCCCTGAGCTGGAGATTACCGTCGTCAAGGATGACCGCGACGACTGTGGAGTTGGATGATGAGCTGGCGGTGACGTTGGTGGACCATACGATGGATTTGAACTGGTCGAGGAGGACGAGGTTGCCATCGTCAGAGATCTTAAGCTCCGACGCGGTTGGGTCCGTGACGGGAGTGACTCTGTTAGCCACCCACGCGGGGGTGAGCAGAGAGATCTTCCCGTACCAGATGCCGATGTAGTAGTTGCCGGCGCTGCCTGGTGGCGTGAAGAAGCCGAGCACGAAACTGCCGTTTCCGGAGGTGATGGTCTGGTTTCCGGACAGAGGCTGCTGTGCGGAGATTGTGTCGGTCGATGTTGCCGAGGAGAAGAAGATAAAAGAGAGGGAAAAGGAGAAGGAGAAGAGCAAGAATAAAGTTGCATTGGAGCATGAAGAAGCCATTGCCGATGGCTGATGAGCAACGAGAGCACGAAGGAGATGGAATATTTAATGGCGTCGTTGGAACTTGGAATCCAGAAGGAACTGACTTCTTCGACGCCGTTCAAACGTTGTCTTTACCCAATTGGATTGATGCCTCATCCTCGTGGAAAAGGAAATCAAACAAATTAAGCATCGGGAATATTCATTATTTATTTTTTCAAAAATTAAAATATTTAGATTGTCAATTATTTTTTTTATTGACATTCCAATCTTCGATCGGATTAATTTCTGAAAGGGATCGATCTTATCCTAAAAATTTTTGAAACGTCTTATCAATAATTGAGTCGGATAATATCGGAGTTCAAGTGATCTCCACCGAACATAAATGATAAATCAGGAAAGCACTCATAATTTTTTCACGGTTCATCTTGAATTTTATAATCGCATAATTCCTTAACGACGGTTCAATGTCAAAGTCGTACTCCATTCATCAAACAAACTTCTGAACTCAAGGTCGTCCAAATGAATTTTTTTAAATTTATCGTCGAATAATATCACAGTAGAAAATTGACTATATTTTCTTATGAAATATCTCTTCATTTTTATCGCTGCACCGTACCTCGAAGGTATGTCAAACACTTTTCGTCTTATGTGATTGACAATGAAACGATCAAGTGGTTAATTGACCTAAACACCTAAATTTCATTTGAGATGGACTTTTATTACATTTATTTATAGTTTCCTAAATATATTTGTAGTTATTTTCCTAGACTTTTAAGTCCTAGAAGTCGTCGAACATTTTTTACTGAGAATAGAGACCAATCGTAACCGATTCTATTATAAGAATAGAGATAATTTCACGCATCGTCAAACAACTGAATATTAATCTTTCATTTGAGCACGAGAAGTATAAATTTAAAAATAATTTGAATGCTGTGGGAGATAATTAGAATTATTTTAAAATTCAAAACGAAAACATATTATTTATTCTCTTAATAAATATTTTGATAAACACAAATAAACAATCCAGAGGTTATAAATCTTTCGAAATATTTTTTTTACCGTATTAATTCTGAATTAAATAATATATTCTTTATTATTTATCTTTTTCTATCGACTATGCAACCAATTGATGAAGTTGCCTTTGCACCGATCTATATACATATTTTTTGAAATACGTTAAACATTTAAAAATTGATGTTAGATTTATCCCTCTAACCTCGTTCGTCCGTCAAAATCAACTCTTAGGCCATGCGGCGGCTGTGTGTATTTTGCATGACGGAAAACAAATAATTAATAGCCGATATATGATATATGATACAAAAGTTTGAAATTCGTCTTGGATCATCGGAAAAGAGGTAGATAGGTATTTAGAATTTGAAACTAATAATCCAATTAATACCCTGTATATGATTCGCATGCAGTAGGCCCAAATAAGATATCTTGAGTAGGAACACCGGTAGATTTCATAGTGAAATCTGAAATTACAAGCCCTCGGTTGTTTATTTAAAAAAAAAACACACGAAAAATCGTTCGAAATTATAGGTGTTTCGGCTGAGACGGAAATGGAGAGATTTCCAATAGCGAGGATGGTTCGGTTCTGGGTGATTTGAATTGTTTGTTGACTCGGTTAGATTTATTGAAGTGATTAGTCCATTGACTCGGCTGGACCGATGAATCATCTCGGTTGGTGTCGAATAACGCGTCTCGGACGAGCAAGGAATAAAACTTTGAAAAGAAAACATTGTTAAGGGCGTCGAAAGAGATCTCGTTAAGCCCTTGCGACGTTTAAATTAGAAATCGATAGGAAAAAAAAGAGCAACAAATGCAATGCAGAGAGTGGACTAAAGAACTTCCCAACTTCTCTCCCCTCCTGATCTCTCCGAGTTATCTTTATATAAGTGAAAAAGATATGAGAGACATGACTCTTCAAAGTGGTGGCTTGCTATATTTAGAAACGATAGGAGACATTATTTCCATAAATATTGCAGGCGCAAGGGGTGTCATTAATGTCGCTTGTGTAGTTGATGAAAGACATGACTCTATTAATACGGCGAACATGTCACGCTTGTGTAGGCATGAAAATATATTTTCTTATCGTGTGGAGCCCAATAAATGATGTTTCGTGAGATATCTTAATTGTAATAATCACTATGTCACTTGACTTGCCGAGATATAAACTAGTCAAGATATACGTCTATCAGGATACAATGTTGTAATGCCTGTTGTGACATCGACCGAGATATAATACTACATGAGATATAAGCTAGCTGATATATAATACTGCTGAGATATAAGTTGATCGAGATATATGCTTACCAGGATACAATGCTGTAATGGTTACTGTGACGCTAACCGAGATATAATACTGTTAAAATATAAGCTTCCTACGATAGTAAGGCTGAGATATAACGTGGTGGAGATACAACACATGTTTCCACCGGTATCAATAGGTATATATCTCGGTCGCCGAGAACCACTTTTCTTCGGCTGTCTTCCGTTGTGCCGTCTTCTCCATCGATTTGTTCGACCACTAATTTCTCATCGCTTCTCTTCGGTGTTCGTCGGCAAGCCTAGCCGATTCCCACAATTTTCTGTTGTCACTTGTCTAGCTTCTTCCTATTCGAATTCGTTGGAACCCGGATCAGATCTGATTCATTTGAGTTTGCCATCATTTTTTATTTTTTATTTTGGGGATTTTCTTCGAGAAAAGTCAGCTCTATCTGAGCCACACTGGTTAACATGCCTTGGAGTCGCGAGGTCCGAGACATGAGGAAATGGATTGTATCGTGATGGGTGATTTTATTGAGGAGAGCCTTGGTCCGAGCCACGAGGAAATAGACTGCACTGCGATGGACGACTTTGCTGAGTAGAGCCTCGGTCCGAGATACAAGAAAATAGACTGTGCCACAATGGGTGACTTTGCTGAGGAGAGCCTTGGTCCGAGACATGAGGAAATGGATTGCGTCGCGATGGACGACTTTGCTGAGTAGAGCCTCGGTCCGAGATACGAGAAAATAGACTGTGCCACAATGGACGACTTTGCTGAGGAGAGCCTCGGTCCGAGACACAAGGAAATAGACTGTGCCGCTATGGGCGACTTTGCTGAGGAGAGCCTCGGTCTGAGACACGAGAAAATAGACTGCATCTCGATGAACGACTTTGCTGAGGAGAGCCTCGGTCCGAGACATGAGAAAATAAGACTGCGCCGCGATGGACAATTTTATTGATAGACGTCTCGGTCCGAGACACGATGAAATAGACTGCGCCACGATGAGTGACTTTGCTAAGGAGAGTCTCAGTCCGAGACACGAGGAAATAGACTGTGCCGCGATGAGCCACTTTACTGAGGAGAGCCTCAGTCTGAGACACGAGGAAATAGACTATGCCGCGACAGGTGACTTTGCTGATGGATACCTCAATCCGAGGCACGATGGAATATAATGCATCTAATGGTGGCTTTTGCTGATGGACGTCTCGGTCTGAGACATGAGGGAAATAATGCATCGAATGGCAGCTTTTGTTGATGGATGCATCGGTCCGAGACACGAGGGAAATAATGCGGCTAACGGTGGATTTTGTTGATGGACCACTTAGTTCGAGACACAAAGGAATATAATAGATATATCTGGAGAGTAGGTCGACGCGTGGACTTACAAATTGCCTCGGTCGACATAAAGAGAAAATCGATACTAGGGCTTACGAGTTACTTCGGTCGAAATAATGAGAAGGTCGGTACGAGGGTTTACGCATTATCTCGACCAAAATAATGAGAAGGTCGACGCGAGGGCTTACGAATTGTCTCGGCTGAAATAATGAAAAGGTCGATATGAGGGCTTACAAATTGTCTCGGCCGAAATAATGAAAAGATCAGTACGATGACTTACGAATTGGCTCAGTCGAAATACAGATCCTCCGATTCTTGATGACCCATGGAGTCGGGGAGAGAATCATAATCTCGATCATTGACTCTCGAAGATTCGCGGAGTTAAGGAGAGATTCATGAATAATTTTGAGCCTCCATAAAATTTAACTGAGTAATGTAGTAATGAAAAACATAAATGGACGAGAAAAAAGTAAAGCAAAAAATCTAGCTGACCTTTGAAGGGCTCTGGAAGAGCTAACTATCTAAGAGCTAACTTTACGAAGAGCTCAAAAGAGCTAGCTTTGAGATAGCTCGGGAAGAGCTAGCTTTTGAAGATATGACTTGGGAAGAGCTCGAGAAGAGCTAGCTTTGAGATAGCTCGGGAAGAACTAGCTTTTGAAGATTTGATTTGGGAAGAGCTCAAGAAGAGCTAACTTGGAGAGCTTGGGAAGAGCTAATTAACTCAGGAAGAGCTCTGAGAGAGACATCTTGGAAGATCTAACTTTGGAAGAGAGAACTTTGGAAGAGTTCTTGGAAGAGACATCTTGGAAGAGCTATGGAAGAGACATCTCATAAGAGCTCTGGATAAGCTAACTTTGGAAGAGCTCTTGGAAGAGACATCTTGGAAGAGCTATGGAAAAGACATCTTGGAAGAGCTCTAGAAGAGCTAACTTTCGAAGAGAACTTTGGAAGAGCTCTTGGAAGAGACATCTTGGAAAATCTCTGGAAGAACTAACTTTCGAAGAGAACTTTGGAAGAGCTCTTAGAAGGGATATCTTTGAAGAGCTCTAGAAGATACATCTTGGAAGAGTTCTGGAAGAGCTAACTTTTGAAGAGAACTTTGGAAGAGACATCTTTGAAGAGCTCCGGAAGATATATCTGACTTGGGAAGAGCTTGAGAAGAGCTAACTTTGATAAAAGCTCGGAAGAGATACTTTGAGAAGAGCTCGGAAGAGACATCTTTGAAGAGCTTTGGAAGATACATCTGACTTGGGAAGAGCTCGAGAAGAGCTAACTTTAAAAGCTCAGGAAGAGCTTTAGAAAAGACATTTTTGAAGAGCTCTAAAATGTTGGGGATCGTTGGAAGCTAGAGGGGGGGGTGAATAGCGTGTGACCGTACGAAGATGGAATTCGTTCGCGTTGCTTGTCTACAATCTTGTTAGTACGCAGCGGAATAAACAATAATAAAAACAAATACAAGATACAATCACAACACGCACGATATAACGTGGTTCGGAACCGAACGGTTCCTACTCCACGGATTGGGTTCGTACGAACCCTAGCGATGCCACAAACACCACTAAGCACAATAAACTCCTTCTCGACACAAGTCGGAGGTGGAGAAATCCCTTACAACAGATTACAAAAGTAATACATAAAAATACAAGCAAAATACAAAGAAATGTAAAGAACACTTTACAAAACTAGGGTTTTGAGCGCTTGCTTGTCGGTTGCTTGGATGAGCTTGAAGGACCCTGAAATGCACCTGCAAATCGCCTTCAAATCGCCTCACCAAAGCTCCCAAAAATCTGATCCCGCAATCTCCATGAACAGCTCCCTTTTATCTCGCGTCGGGCTGGATTTTAGCTTTGGCGATCATCGCCATAAATCACCGATCATTGCGCTAACATCAGAGATGTGAGACAACGGCTCAATCCACATTGGACAAGTTCCAACTAACTCGGTTGGCGATCGACCGCCTGTAGTCCCTTAGCGATCAGCTGCGTCGACATCGATCATCGCTCCCATAAGCCGTCGCGTGAGCAATCCCAGCTCTAATCTGGCAGTCGAACTCAAGTCGACTCACGGCAGTCGAACCGGCCATAATGCCAGTCGACTGCCAACCTCAAGAATGAGGTTTTAACCCAAGTATGGTGCCCCCATACTTGCTAGACCTAAGCATTCTAGCCACCTCCATCAGCCTCATGCCTCTCGGATCCCTCCAAGTCATCCATGACTTGTTCATCCATCGCGTTAGCTTCCAGGTGCTTCCATCGGCAATGTCATGCTAACGGTGTCTACACTGCCAAGGCACATTGGACTTACGCCGCCAAGACTCTGCTTGGACTTTACGCCGCTAATATCAAACCCCTTGGACTTCCCTTGCCAACCCATGTTGGACTTTCCATGCCGAGACCATGCTTGGACTTTCCATGCCAAGTACCCATGACTTGGACTTTACCTTGCCAAGACCCATGCTTGGACTTTCCCATAAACACATGGTCAACACTAGTCAACCATCAAAGTCTCCCTCGAGTCAAACTCGAGTCTGGTCAATTATAACCTGGGTCGATTGTATAAATAATCTCCCCAAAACATATTAACCGACATCAATGTTAAACATCAATGTTAAACACTTTGTCAAACTACTTTGTCAAACATCAAAACATCACTCGAGTCAAACTCGAGTCCTGGTCAATCGTGACCTGGGTCGATTGCACCAACAATCTCCCCCTTTTTGATGTTTGACAAAAACCAATCAAATCATGAGTTAGAACACTAACTCAAATCCCTTACCAATTATCCCAAATTGGTAGACACTCTCTAAATGTTCTCTCCCAAACATTCTCCCCCTTTTTGACATACATCAAAAAGGTTATCTCTCCCCAAGGAGGTCAAAGTCTCATGTCCCAATGAGATCTTACAATCTCCCCCTTAGTCCAAAAATACTTAGGATGCCTACCATCTTCCTAGTGATAATTCCCATATCACTTAAGAGAGGCAATCCTAAACACTCTCCCAATTTCCAAATTGGGTTTCTAAAAACTCCCATCAATTTTCCAAATTGATGATACTCTCCCAATACCTTCTCCCCCTTCAAGAAGAGAAAACACATCCATCATCCCAAGATGGATAACTCCCCCTAAAAGCTTGATCCCCCTTGACCATTGCACCAACAATGTCCTTGGGAAGTGCCTAAGCCAATAGGAACTCTAAACCATCAAGATTAAGGTTAAAAGTTCAAACATGAACTTCCCTCACCTTAAATTTGATACAAACTCTAAACACCTCTCCTAATCCATATCCAATGGATTTTCACCCTTTATAATGCTTCCCAAAGCATATCCTAGGGTTAGGAGTGGTTAGGGACCTTTACAATGTCTGAAATTAGGCTAAACAACCTTTGTTAACCCGAAATCAGACTGACAATGACTTCGATGTAAACTACCGATCACATACATCAGATCGCCACCAAGGGTAATGACCGATCCGAAGTTCTCGAATTTCAGCTATCAGAATCGAGTTTCAAAAATTCATAAATAATTATACGTATATCGAAAAATCATGAAAATTCATACGTATAATACCTATGACCAATACAATGGGTGAAAAATGTTTGAAAATTATTTTACCCATAAAATAGTGAGTTTGATACAAAACTCAAAACCATTGAAATTTTCAATGTTTTGGCCCTATCTTGTATCAACTCCATCAATGGTGATTGCTATCAAAAGATAGACTTCACCAAGGTTTTTCAAAAAGATTTTAAAAAGTTTTCAAAACCTTATTTTGGATCATATTCCTTGGGCTCTATGCACATGACTTGTACACAAGCTTTCCCAATGATCCACCATTAAAAATAAGATGAGTTTTAGTTCATCTAGATGCAAAATCTATGCATCTTGAACTTAACTCATATCCTAGCATCTCACATGTATCTAGGGTGTATAAATACACATACATGTCAATTGAATGTGAGATGTGAGTTTTGTTCTTCCTAATACTAGGGTTTCATGCATTTTTCTAAGGCAACTCTACTTGATTCCCTTATAAATGGAACTCCAAGTCATGCCAAAGTCCTTAACTCAATTTTAATCAATTTAGATGCATGAGAATGATCATGACATAATGATAGCAAAATAAATCATGGCCAATGATCATGATGTCATGGCATATGATAGAATCTAAAAACACATGACATTTAAGACTTAATCCTAAGCATGATCATGATATTTAAATGATAAAAGTAAACATGATGTCATGTCATGGCATATGACAAACAAATCATGACATATAAAATATATATGTATAATAATACCTAAATTTTAATATTTATTGTCATTTGATATAATTAAATATATTTTGCCATATTATCACTAATCTCCCTAGTGTGCCAAAAACCCAAAATGACACACTAAAACCTCTAATCATAAATTGTGCCAATTCGATCATTTTATCAATACTCATAATTAATATTGGCACATCCTAAAATCTTTTAGGATTAAAATCAAAACTTATTTCCAAGGTAACCATAACCTTGAAAATATCCTAACGTGCCACCTTTGCCATGGTTAGGTTAACTACCCATCCAATCAAGGTTGGCACACCCTAAACCCACCTAGCGTGAATCAATTACGCTCTTAGGAACCCAAAACCGATTTGAGCTCCTTGGGTTAACTAGGTATTCCTTAGGGATAACCTCCCTAGATACCCTCCTAATGACCCTCCTAGGCTTGTTAGCCTTGGTCATTTGAGTCTTGCCATGGTTAACTTTAGGCCACCCTAATAACCTCCTTAGTGGCCACCCTAATAACCTCCTTAGTGGCCACCCTAGGTTTCCTAGAAACCCTAGCCACTAGGCACACCCTTTGGTCAACCTTAGAGATGACTTCCCTATTGACCTTGGTCTTCCTAAACCTAGTTTGTGTTCCATAATCAAATGGAACACTATGATAAGCCACCTTAGGCTTAGGTTTGTGACCCAAACCTTGCTTGCCCTTGGTTGACTTTTGACTCTTAGGTCCTAGGTGTTGACTTTGAGTTTTGGACCTTTGACTTTGACCACTAGACCCTTGACCTTGATTTTGTATATTTCTAAGGGTCTTTTCCAATTTCTCAAGCCTTGACCTCAAGGCTTGGTTCTCTACTTCTAATTGTCCAATTTTAGAATTTTGATTTAAATCATGGGCATTGGACTTTCTAGGCATATGCCTAGTCCACTTAGGATTGAAACCTAAGTGCTCTTGCACATTTCTAATGGTCTCCCTAGGTAAAGTTTTTCTAGAGTTATTTGACCTAGGTTTGTCCTTATATAAGTTGTTTTTAGGGACATTAGTCCCAAATTTCTCCTTACTTCTAAGGTGGACACTTTTAGCTCCTAAGCAAAAATATTTATTCCTATTAGCATGCTTCTCATAAATTGCAAGAGAATTTAAATTTCTAGCATGCTTTTTAACATTTAAATTAGAAGATGCATTACTAAAATGTACCTTAGGGTTAGCCTTAGCTCCCCCTACTTGTGATGCCTCTTCTTGGATCTTTTTGCTCCCCCTAGGACATTGATTCCTATAATGTCCTTTTGAATTGCACTTGAAGCATATGATATGCTCCTTGCCTTTGGGTGTTGGGGAACCGACATCCTTGTCTTTTGGTGCCGGTGGAGCTTTCCTAACCCGTTTAGGACACTTGCTCTTGTAGTGTCCTTGCTCCCTACACTCAAAGCAAATTATGTGATTTTTATTTAAAACTACATTGCTTGAGTTACCTAGGTCGGTTGTAGGTGCCGGAATCGAATTTTGAGCTTCTTCATCTCGACCGGATGTCGAAGCTTCTTCTTGATGCTCCGGTGTTGAGGAAACTCTAATCTCCTCCTCAATCCTAGAAGTGGATGCTTCTTCCACTTCCTCCACCTCTTCTTTCTCCGATCCGGAAGTCAACTCCCTATCAACTTCGGACTCCTCAAGCTCTTTAGATGAGGATGTGCTTGCTTGAGCTTGAGAAGGTGAGCACTCCTCCTCTTCTTCTTCTTGGACCGATGGTAAATTTTCATGGAGCTTTGCCACTTGGCTCCATAGCTCCTTTGCATCTACATAATTACCTAACATACACAAGATATTGTTAGGCATTAAATCAATTAGAAATTTTATCACCTTATCATTTTTCTCGGATGCTTGAATTTGCTCTTCGGTCCATTTCTTCTTTTTGAGAAATCCCCCTCTTGGTCCTCTTGGATATTCGAATTCATCCATCAAAATAGACTATTCCTCAAAATCTCTCATCATAATAAAATCTTCAATTCTTTTCTTCCAAGAATTGAAGTCTTCTCGTCCGTATAGGGTGTAGGGCACCGGTGAGTTGATGTTCCATCCTAATTGTCCTTCTAACTCCATCTTCATCCTCTAGCGTCTTGCTCCCGGTTGTTAATCCGTTGAAGAGCAACCTGGCTCTGATACCACTTGTTGGGGATCGTTGGAAGCTAGAGGGGGGGGGTGAATAGCGTGTGACCGTATGAAGATGGAATTCGTTCGCGTTGCTTGTCTACAATCTTGTTAGTACACAGCGGAATAAACAATAATAAAAACAAATACAAGATACAATCACAACACGCACGATATAACGTGGTTCGGAACCGAACGGTTCATACTCCACGGATTGGGTTCGTACGAACCCTAGCGATGCCACAAACACCACTAAGCACAATAAACTCCTTCTCGACACAAGTCGGAGGTGGAGAAACCCCTTACAACAGATTACAAAAGTAATACACAAAAATACAAGCAAAATACAAAGAAATGTAAAGAACACTTTACAAAACTAGGGTTTTGAGCGCTTGCTTGTCGGTTGCTTGGATGAGCTTGAAGGACCCTGAAATGCACCTGCAAATCGCCTTCAAAATGCCTCACCAAAGCTCCCAAAAATCTGATCCCGCAATCTCCATGAACATCTCCCTTTTATCTCGCGTCGGGATTTTACCGATCGCCATAAATCACCAACCGCTAACATCAGATGTGTGAGACAACGGCTCAATTCACGTTGGACAAGTTCCAACGGGACTCTCACCAGTCGACTGCCAACGCCCGTAGTCGACTGCCCAGTCGGCTACGGAGCGTTACGACTCGATCGATCGATCATCGCTGTCCCTTAGCGATCGTCTGTCGACATCGATCGCTCCCATGAGCAATGATCGCTGCGAGCAATCCCAGTTCTAACCTGGCAGTCGAACTCAAGTCGACTCACGGCAGTCGAACCGGCCATAATGCCAGTCGACTGCCAACCTCAAGAATGAGGTTTTAACCCAAGTATGGTGCCCCCATACTTGCTAGACCACCCTTAGCTTAGACCTAAGCCTTCTAGCCACCTCCATCAGCCTCACGCCTCTCGGATCCCTCCAAGTCATCCATGACTTGTTCATCCATCGCGTTAGCTTCCAGGTGCTTCCATCGGCTATGTCATGCTAACGGTGTCTACACCGCCAAGGCACATTGGACTTACACCGCCAAGACTCCGCTTGGACTTTACGCCGCCAATATCAAACCCCTTGGACTTCCCTTGCCAACCCATGTTGGACTTTCCATGCCAAGACCATGCTTGGACTTCCCCATGCCAAGTACTCAAGACTTGGACTTTCCCAAATGCCAAGTGTCCCACTTGGACTTTCCATGCCAAGTACCCATGACTTGGACTTTACCTTGCCAATACTCATGCTTGGACTTTCCCATAAACACATGGTCAACCCTAGTCAACCATCAAAGTCTCCCTCGAGTCAAACTCGAGTCTGGTCAATTATAACCTGGGTCAATTGTATAAATAATCTCCTCAAAACATATTAACCGACATCAATGTTAAACATCAATGTCAAACACTTTGTCAAACTACTTTGTCAAACATCAAAACATCACTCGAGTCAAACTCGAGTCCTGGTCAATCGTGACCTGGGCTGATTGCACCAACATAAAAGATACATCTATCTTGGGAAGAGCTCGAGAAGAGCTAACTTTGAGAGATCGAGAAGAGCTAACTCGGGAAGAGCTCTAGAAGAGACATCTTTGAAGAACTCTGAAAGAGCTAACTTTGAGAAGCTCAGAAGAGACATCTTTGGAAGAGCTATGAAAGAGCTAACTTTGAGAAGCTCAAAAGAGACATCTTCGGAAGAGCTCTGGAAGATACAATTGACTTGGGAAGAGCTCGAGAAGAGCTAACTTTGAGAGCTCAAGAAGAGCTAACTCAGGAAAAGCTCTAGAAGAGATATCTTTGAAGAGCTCTGAAAGAGCTAACTTTGAGAAGCTCGGAAGAGACATCTTCGGAAGAGCTCTGGAAGAGCTACTTTGGAAGAGCTTTGAAGATCCTACAGCCATCTTGCGTTATGGAATCACCCATCTCCAAGTCTCAATACCAACGTTTCCCACAGACGACGTCATTTATGTTGCAGCTGAGACAGAGAGATGAGAGATGAGTAAGCAAGGGATGATGATTCGGCAAGGTATGTGCAGTTGAAATGGTAAGGGTCGGCTGAGTGCAGGCTGAGGGGGCTTCTTGACTGGATCAACTACTTCTGGAGCTTTGTCTTGTACCATGGCGGGTGAGCTTGAAGAAGGCATTGAACGGTGGTCGCCGAAGTCGTCGGGATGCTGACCTAAAAAGGACTCACAAACGGGTGAGAAAGGGAGCCGAGAGGGACCTCAACCAAGACCCTCCGACGTCCAAGTCAGAACGTGGAGAATATGGAGAGAGCTGCTTAAAGAAGCAAAGTTGAGGAATTGAGATTACTGATTCCCCCCCTTTTCTTTTCTTTGTTATCTTATATAGGCAATGAAACAAGAGAAACTTGGTGACGTGACTCCTGATGGGGACATGACTTCGCAGAGATCTTGGGAGACATGATCTAATTATAACAGAGATGTGACCTCATTGTGATGGAAATGTGATTGCTCAGAGAAGATCTTGGGAGGTATGACTTCATTGTGATGGAGATATGACTGTTCGGAGGGGATCTTGGGGAGACATAACCTCATTATGATAGAGATACGACTTAATAATGGAGATCGTGGAGAGGTCTCTTCCGGGCAAAGACACAAATATCTAATTGACGAACTGAGCTGATGTGATAGGCCGAGCTGAGATATGAACCTCAGTCATCAAACTGAGTCATGAGGCTGAGACATCATACTGAGTCATGAGGTTGAGTCATCAGGCTAAGACATGAGGCTGAGACATCAAGCTGTGGCCGAGGCAGAGACATAAACTGTGGTTGAGGTCGAGATATAAATTGTGGCCGAGGCCGAAACATAAGTTGTGGCTGAGACCGAGACAAACTGTGGCTAAGGCTGAGATATAAATTGTGACCGAAGCCGAGTTATAAACTGTGGTCGAGGTAGATATATAACTTGTGGTCGAGGCCAAGATATAATGGTCTTCTAGCTAACTCAAATTAACCTATTGCTCTTGATCGGGTCCTTCCTGGGTTCCAACTCAGCTTGACAATTGACTTAACTCGGCTACTTGACCGAGGATATTTCTATCCACATCATGAAGCAAGTAGAAGTGATCTTGGGACAGACAAAGCCGTACCTAAAATTTAAAAGGTCCGAAGCGAATTTTAAAAAATATATTAATGAATTATTGTTGGGCCATTTATATTTTTTTTTGGGCCCTTTTAAAGAGGCATTTAATCTATTTTAAAAATGGGCCCGAGGCGATCGCCTCTTTGACCTTACATTAGGTACGGCTCTGGGGACAGAGGTGTATGGACATCAATGATCCCCTCGAGAACTTGAACGACCTGCCCCATCATCGACCTGCAGCTCTCGTCATCCTAAATACACCAGCAAGCGATCTTAAATGCTCTGTCTAACTCATCCATGTTCATTTCTTCATGCCTCAATTTGTCGTCCAACATACCCGCAGCATCTCCTTCGATCAATTTGCTCGCCACAAGCATTGGGAAGTACATTGTGCCATCTTCCTCTGTTGTCCATACAACACCATTCTGTAGCTATAGACATCGACTTTCGTTGAGATGGCGACGCCGGCAATCCATTCTGGGGGGAGATAGCCCTTGGTTCCTCGAAAGGACGTGAGGACTCGACTGAAGTCTCGTCCCATGAACTTTGCGAGACCGAAATATGCCACCTTGGGATTGAATGAGGCATCCAAGAGAATGTTCTCCGACTTGATGTCGCAATGTATGATGCACTCTCTCCATTGCTTGTGTAGGTAGGCTATGCCTCTCGCGATGTCGATTGTGATTTGGTGTCTAGTCCTTCAGCTCAAATGAGAGGAAGGGGAGTTGTTGAAGAGATAGGAGTCCAAGGAACCATTTGGCATGAACTCATACATGAGAAGCCTCTTCGATTCTTGAGAACAAAATCCAAGCAGACGAACGAGGTTGACATGTTGGATCCTCCCGATAGTGCTCACCTCCGTCCAAAGCCTCTACTTAACGAAGGCCTTCCAGCCTCTTCACGACGATATCACTAGACCCCGACAATGTTGAACCCGAGCTTGTGTTGGTTCGTGGCGCCACGAACGCACAGATGTGGAATCGCTTGAGCACGCACGGGCGGCAGGCAGGCATCTCCTTCCCTTAAAAGGGAAGGAGTGTGCGTCCAAGGGTGCTGCTGGTGAGATTTGAGCGGCTGCGAAGAGTTGGAGAGGAGGAGAAGCATCTGTTCCTGATTTGGTTTGTGAAAAGCGAGTTAATCTCCATCCGTGATTTTTCCTCCGACACGAGCGAAACTCCAACCGGGTAAAATCAACCAAGAACAGGTATAAATTTATCCACATTGGTATCGTGAGCACGACGCAGAGGCGCGAGACGACGGCGGGCCGCGTTGCCGACGGCCGACGACGAACGGACGGCGGCCGAGAGGAGCCGAGGTCGCTGACGCCGCGACGCCGGAAGCGCGATGTCGCGCTGGCGCCAAGGCATGGCGGCGCCACCGAGAGGCGGCTATCGGGCGCGAGGCGGTTCTCGAGGCGCGCACCAGGCCGGAGGTCGAGACGGCCGAGGAGGCGACGACGGCCGGCCGAATCGCAGCGATCGAACTCGCGGGGCGAGGCCACGGCCAGAAGGCGCGCTGTGGCCGGGAGGCCGAGTGGCACGTCAGGTGGTCGACCGTCTTGCAGGCAACGGCACGCACACGCCAAGGATTAGCGCGTCTTGGCGCCGGGATTAGGGCGCGCGACGGGAAAAAGTTGCTATTTATTAAATAAAAAAAAAAATCTGTTTTGTACAGATGGGTTTTTTTTATTAGAAAAACAAATAAAAATCTGTTTCGTACAGATTATTTAAGGGCCCAAATTGAAAAAAAAAAAAAATTTATTATTAATCTGTTCTGTACAGATTATATATATATGTTTTTTTTGGCTTAATTGGGCTTAATTGGTAAAATTGGGCTTTAATTGGACCGAATTAATTGGGCCGCATTAAATGGGCCGAATAATTGGGCTTTAGATTTAATTGGGCCAAATTAATTGGGTAGAATTAAATGGGTCGAATATTTGGGCTTTAGATTTAAATCGGCTGTTTTATTTGGGCCGAATTAATTGGGCTGTTTTATTTGGGCCGAATTAATTGGGCTATTTAATTTGGACCGAAAATTGGGCTTCAATTTGGGCCGAATTAATTGGGCTGTTTTATTTGGACCGAATTAATTGGGCTGTTTTATTTGGGCCGAATAATTGAGCTTTAGACTTAATTTAGCCCGGCTTAATTGGGCCTAATTAAATGGATCTTGAATCAAATTTTAATTGGACATGAGTTCAATTAATTTGATTCTAATAGAAGACTAAGTGTCCAATTAAATGTACACAAGTGTTGTGTGTATGGTTGACTTTGGTTGACTAAACTCATAACTATGGTTAGATGGATTGTTTTGGAACAATTAGAATCTGACCTAGATAACTTTAGGATAGAACTAGTATATGGTATGCTATGAAATTGATTGATCGATAGTTGATTGATAATAGCCTAAAATTCAAGGAGTTTAATTCTTCTTGAAATATGTGTATTTGTTCTGTGCCTTGATTAAATTGGAATATACCGGTATTTGTACTGGTTTTGTCGGTTATGTACTGACATGATTTATTTCAATTTTACAGATGGTGCGGATGTATACCACTATGACCCGGCGCGATGTGTTGCGCAATCGGTATAGGGAGGCTATCGAAGATTTGGATTATGACCCTTACCATGGAGTCGTTGGACACATAGGGAAGCTGGACAGATTGGTCTGGAAGCTCGAGATGCAGGAGTTTCCAGTATTAGACAACTACAGGATTTGGGCGTTGATTCGTTCATTGCCCGATAATCTTGCTGATGCGGCACGACAATTTTGGGGGTTACATGAAGGGCGATTTCATATACCAGGTTGTGCCGAGGTGATAAACTACTGCTATGTGAAGAGGATCTGAAGAAGACCACATGGAGGATTTTGGTTCTCGGATAGTGAGGTCTTTAAAGGACTCAGTCGAGGCGCATGTGTTACTGTGAGTGTCAAGAAATCGTGGTTGAGTCCAGACGGAGCGGACATGTCATGATTACTGTTGCGCTAGGGCTTATCCTAGTGGGAGCAGTAATCGCTTATCTAGTCTATTAGGAGTTATTTTTAGTTTATGAGTAGGAAGAATGTAATCTGTTACATTCTTAGTAGACTTTGTTATTTGTTAACATTATGACATGTTTATTTTAATGATATGTTCATTTAATGATTAGTTCATTTGATCTTTATTAATTCTACATGATGCATGATTACTAAGTATGCCCTTGATTAGTTGAATGTGTATATAATGATATGTTCATGTGTAATATCATGCTTTGTAATAATGATTAAAATCATTAAGTGGGATGTATGTAATAAAATATGTCAATATAAAGTCGATTGCACATCTGAATGATGAGTGATAACGTAGTTGTCACTTGATTTTATAAACCAAATCGATTTATCTTGAGTTTATTTTGAGATTACATACATAAAAGCATAGAGTAACTAAATAATGTGTTTATTTATGTTAGGTTATGGCAACTAAAAACATCATATAGAATCAACAAAGGTGAAAAAGCGAATGGGATAACTATAAGATATGACACCTCGAGATTCAATATGTTCTTGAGGCAGAAGTTCTAGAGGTCGTTAATCAGTTTTGTTGGAACTCGTTGAGAGTAATACAAAGACAAGAGACGTGACCTTGATACCTATAAGTGTGGAAAAGGAAGGATTCCTTGCTAAGGGAATATTGATAAGTTGATGGTGGATGACCTAGTGTTAGAGTATGAGCCATATCCTTGGCTCATCTTTATGCAGGTAGCCCTTAGAGAGATCTGATGGAATAAGTGCGAAGCTTGGCGGTGACGATCGAGTTCGACGGCTATAGAAGCGCCCGAAATCAACGATGGTTCAACATCTCGAGGAGATGTCGAATATGATCCGGGAGAAAAGCGGTCATGAGTTAGCGATGATGAACAATGAGTTGAGCGGTTATTCATTCTCTTCCGATTCTTGGGAGACCATGAAGCGGACCTTAACTCACGGTGAGAGTATTAAGACTTTGATGTCTCGCGGCATGTGGAGGCTGAGAGAGTAGAATCCGCGAGGATTTCTAGCCAAGCCTATTTGGCGGCCGGTTCTGCTGGATCATCTAGATCCAAGAAGAAATGGTACAAGAAGGGAAAGGGAAAGAATAAAAACGTTGCTACTGCTGCTGGGAAGGAACAAATCAAGAAGAAGACAGAAGAAACCAAAAGCAAGTTATCTTGCTTTAATTGTGACAAGTCGGGTCACTTTGCTCGGGAGTGTATCGAGCCAAGTAAGGTAACTTCTAATCTGTCTTGAGCATTTTTGTTGCTAATCTTGTGTTGATGGTGATTCTTATCCTTTGTGGATTATAGATTCGGAGCAACCAACCACCATGTAGCTCGAGGCGGGTTACATATGTGGAGTATCATTGTACTGCAGTGACAAATGGATTTATGTAGGAATAAATGCAATAGTCGAATTCAAAGGATTCTGCAATTGTTAACTCAACCTTCTTGGTGGAAGTACTTTGTTTCTTCATGATGTCTGTATGCTCGGAGATTGAAGGAATCTTGTATATCACATTGTCTTCTTGATTTGGGTTACTCTGTAAATTTTTTCAGTCGCTATGTAGAACTTAAGATTGACTCTGTGTCAATCGGATATAGTTATTTATCTAATGGTTTTATGGTACTAGATGTGGTGCCTGAAGTGAATTGTGCGATTCATAGTTGTTTTTCAAACATTGCTCTTACTAGTAATGCGGATATAACTGATGAGGTTTGGCATGCTAGATTGGGACATATAGGACAAGATCGCATGAATCGATTAGCTAGAGAGGGTTTATTGGGCTCTCGTGCTAAGATTAGCTTGTCTATATGTGAGCATTGTCTTGCTGGAAAAGCAACTAGGAAACCATTTGGAAAGGCTATTAGAGCAGACTTGCCATTGCAATTGATTCATTCGGATATTTATGGTGGAGTGAGTGTAAGAGCTACTTCCTACTTCATTACATTTATTGATGATTTCACTAGGTATGGTCATGTGTATTTGATTTCTCAAAAATGCAGCGTTGGATTATTTCATTCGTTATTTGAACGAAGTTGAGAATCAAACAGAACGTAAGGTTAAGGCCTTGCGCACTGACCGTGGGGGTGAATATCTGTCTGATTTGTTCAAGACGACATGTAATGATAAAGGGATTATTAGACAGCTAACGATCCCAGGAACTCCACAGCAAAATGGGGTTGCTGAAAGAAGAAATAGGACTCTTCTTGAAATGGTTAGGTCTATGATGGCGCAGGCTAATTTGTCGGTCTCCTATTGGGGAGATGCATTACTAGCTGCGGCATATATACTTAACAAAGTGCCTTCAAAATCAGTTCCATCGACCCCATATGAACGTTGGACGGGCAGAAAACCAGATTTGAGCAATCTGAGACCCTGGGGGTCAGCTGCCTACGTTCATAATAGTTCTCACAAATATGGAAAACTAGGACCTAGAGGTAAGAAGTGTATCTTTATAAGATATTCTGATACCTCAAAAGGTTATGTTTTTATAGGTGAGATGTCAGATGGGACAATCTCTGAGATTGAGTCTAGAGATGCCACTTTTCTCGAAACTGAGTTCCCAACAAAGGGTGAAGTTGATAAGACAGTTCCTCTTTTTGAGGAGGATGAGTCGTTATCAACAAGTCAGATGTCCAGTGGGATACCTGAACCTAGTCAACCGAGTGGGAGTAATGTGCCTGATCACGGGGTGACTTCTCAACAGCCCAACTTACGGAAAAGTGTTCGTAAGATCATACCTAAAAGGAGGTTTGATATTGAGAATGAGGCAATGATGACACTCTCAGTTGACGAAGATGAACCTCAATCAGTTGAGGATGCGTTGGGATGTAGGGTTAGAGATAAGTGGAAAAGTGCAATGGAAGAAGAGATGGAGTCAATGATTCGGAATCAAGTTTGGGAGTTAGTCGATCTTCCTCCTGGCCGAAGGGTCATTGGGAATAAGTGGATTCTCAAAATAAAGAGGAAGTCTGATGGATCGATTAACCGATACAAGGCTCGTTTGGTTGCAAAAGGATTTACCCAAAGAGAGGGTATTGACTTTGAAGAGACATTTTCTCCCGTAGTGAAGTTTGTATCAATCCGAGTTATTTTGGCCTTTGTGGCGCATTATGACTTGGAATTATATCAGATGGATGTCAAAACCGCTTTCCTTAACGGTGAGCTTGACGAGGAAATCTATATGGTTCAGCCAGAAGGTTTCGTTGCTTTAGGCCAAGAGGATAAAGTATGTAGATTGAAGAAATCTATATATGGGCTGAAGCAAGCGTCAAGACAATGGAACATAAGATTTAACAAAGTGGTTTTATCTTATGGTTTCGAAATGATCAATGAGGATCATTGTGTTTTCCTAAAGAAGGAAAAAGGAAAGTATGTCATTTTATCATTATATGTTGATGATATGCTGATAGCAGGAAATGACATAGGTTTTATTGTAGAAGTCAAAAAGTGGTTGTCTTCACAATTTGACACAATAGATATGGGAGAAGCTGAGTACATCTTAGGGGTTAAGATCATCCGGGATCGATCTAAGAGACTTTTGGGTTTGTCACAAGAGTCTTATATTACTAAGATGTTACAACATTTCAACATGTCTGAATGCAACAGTGAACAGACACCTGTTACGAAAGGTACTGTTTTGAGCAAAAGTATGAGTCCCAAGACTCCAGCTGAAATAGCCGACATGAATAAAAAACCATATGCCAGTGCCATAGGTAGTTTAATGTATACTATGTTGTGTACTCGTCCCGATATCAGCTATGCAGTGGGCTTAGTAAGCCGGTTCCAGTCAAACCCAGGATCGAGACACTGGAAGGCAGTGAAAAGGATTTTCAGATATCTGAAGGCGACGACAGATTATTGTCTCTGTTATCAAGGATCAGATATAAGCCTTAGGGGCTATTCAGATGCAGATTGGGCTGGGGACCTGGATGATAGAAAATCAACATCAGGCTATGCGTTCTTGTTGAATGGTGGCGCCATCTCACGAATAAAGAAGCAGTGTGGCCTTATCTACAATGGAAGCCGAATATGTGGCATGTTCGTAATCTAGCGATGCAGTTGAGAAGGTTCCTAAAACATTTGAAGATTGCTGAGGACAGTGGGAGTCCAGTGACTGTCTATTGTGACAGTCAAGCTGCGATAGCTTTTTCTAAGGATCCCAAATATCACAGCAAGGGCAAGCATATAGCTATAAAGTACAACTTTATAAGGGATATTATTGCTAAAAAGAAGGTGATTCTTGAGTATATCCCTACACGAGCTATGCTTGCAGATCCTTTTACTAAGCCAATGACTAGAGAGTCATTTAATGAGCATGTAAAGTCCATGGGACTTCGTAGAATGTAATAGTCTTGTAATGACAATTGAATATAATGATTTGATTGTTTTGAAATGCTAGCCATAATCTATTCAGTGTATGTTATGTTACATTCTAGTGATAAGATCTCGATAAGCATGTTGGCAGGTAGTGATTGGTCCTCTCACATGGACAATCATCTCTATTTGTTATGTATGAATAGAGGTAAGACCGATGCTTATAGGTCAGCCTATGTGGTTGTTAGCTTTGGAAGCTGTAAAATTTGTTACATTCCTATAAGTTAGGGTCGTCTTGATATTTGTATCAAGATAAGATCATTTTGTGGTAAATGATCGAAGTAAATGAACCCACCATTTACTATACCTGTTTTGAGCCAGATTAGAATTCATATGTTGAATTCTGGATTAGACATTGGGAATGTCTAGATCGAAATCTGTACGATGTTAATTTGAGGGAAACATGCGCTCTTTATTGGTAAAGAGGATAACATCGTAACATGTGATTCATACCGCATGTGCTAAGACGACACTAAGGGTAGTAGGAGAATGGATCCCTGTTTCTCTACTATGTGAGCCCTTTGAGATTATATATGTTGATCTCAAAAATTTGCCCTTTGTGACTATTTAGGTGTCTACTTGAAGTTTTAATCAAGGTTTGCTACTTTAGCATGTCTACCTATGACTATGGATGATTCGGTCTATGGAACATGTCTAGGAAAGCTATTGATTAAAATGAATAGATTCACACTAAAAAGGAAGATTAAATAAGTTTACATCTAATGGGTATTATTCACTAGTCGACTCTTTCTTTTACATTGTAAATGTTTGTGAATATTTGGAATATGAGACATGCTCTTGACATGATGGTCAATTTAAGGGATTAGAGATGTTCATATTTATGTAAATAAAATTATTTAATCTGGGTAAAAAGCAAGACATAAATGTTTCAGGTAAATGGTTATGTACCACCAGAAATATGATTTTGTATCATCTGGAAAACGACTGTGTGTCACCTGGAAAATGGCTGTGTGTCATACGATAAATGGTTTTGTACCACCTGGAGATGACTCTGTGTCATCAGGAGAATGATTATGTATCATATGAAGAGTGGCTAAGTTAGGCGTAACAACTTCTCTTAGCATGTATCACTCAATGAGCAGCTATGTAAGGTGTAACAACTTTCTTAGCAGTTGAACGCTCAATGTGCTTGCTGTCGCACGAATCATTTTCTAATTTGATGCTTCGATTTAGTCTATGTGACTAATCACCTCTTCTAAAATGGTCTGTGTGATCATTTTGTCTATGTGACATACCTTGGACGAGTGGGAGATGTTGGTTCGTGGCAGTTCCACGAACTGCACAGAGGCAGTTCGTGGAACCGCCTTGAGCACGCACGGCTTGAAGCCGTGCGTGCGTGCATCTCCTTCCCTTAAAAGGGAAGGAGTGTGCGTCCAAGGGTGCTGCTGGTGAGATTTGAGCGGCTGCGAAGAGTTGGAGAGGAGGAGAAGCATCTGTTCCTGATTTGGTTTGTGAAAAGCGAGGTAATCTCCATCCGTGATTTTTCCTCCGACACGAGCGAAACTCCAACCGGGTAAAATCAACCAAGAACAGGTATAAATTTATCCACAGCTTGCCGCCGGAAAGCCAGGTGTCGGTTTGTCGGTGGGTTGGTCGAAGTTATGCCAGAAGACGAGGGAGGAGTCAGATTCATCCCTGAGCTAGAGATTACCATTGTCAAGTATGACCGTGATGACTGTGGAGTTGGAAGTGGTGGCATTAGTGGATCATACGGTGCATTTGAACTGGTCGAGGAGGACGAGGTTTCATCGTCATAGATCTTAAGCTCCGATGCATTTGGGTCAGCGATTGGAGGAGTCTGTCTTGATTTAAAGATTAAATTCTAAAATTTTGGATGAAATTTGAAAATTGAATCATATTTTTTGCTATGAAATTTAAATATTTAGTTTTTAGATTTGAATATTTAAATTTTTTTGAGTTCTAAATGAGAGTACTGATGGTCCTCACTCAAGATGACTCTGGACAGTAGTCTCTATTCGCCACTCATACTGGGGTGATCACATAGATTTTATCTTACTAGATGACATTCTATCATTATAATAAAGGATGCTTAATGGGTAATATGTTCTTATTAACGTTGTATATCTTTTATAATTTTATTGTTCATTCTTACTAGTGATGATCTTTGAAAAATTATTTAATATTCTTTGAGCGTCATGCAATTATATTTGTTTATTATATCTAAAAAAAGACGTAGAGAAATTTAATATTATATTTATATTGTAATTGTTTACATTTGAAAATTAATAAAATTATTTTTTATTAGTATTTATATTATAATTATGGTTGATTGGATATTAATAATAAATATTGCAATTAATATTAATTAATTAAATAATATATACGCTTTTTTTATAGAGATCGTTCATTATTATTGATTTTAATGTCTAAATTTAGAGATTAAATTTTGAATTCGATCTAAATTTAGAGATGATTTTTCAACCGATCTCTAATTTAGATATTGATTTAAATTTCGAACTCTAATTTAAAAATCGATTCAAATTTAGAGATCGATTGTAAACTTGATCTCTAATAAATTAGAGACCGATTATAAATTTGATCTCTAAATTAATGATCTATTTAAATTTAATTTTTTATATTTAAAGACCGATTGAAATTTCAATCTCTAAATTTGTGATCGATTTAAATTTCAATCTATATATTTATAGATCGATTAAAATTTCGATCCGTAATTTAGGGATCAATTGAAAATCAGTCTCTAATTTAGATATCGATTTAAAATTCTATTACTAAATTTAGAGACTGATTTAAAAATGTAGGGACCAATATGGTCGCGCTAGAGGGGGTGAATAGCGGTTCTTAATTTTGCGCTTGATTCGATCACTCGATTGTGTGCTCGTCTACAACAATGTTAGTATGCTACAGAATACAAATAGAAATGCACAACAAATACAAAATCATACAGAAACACAATGATATAACGTGGTTCGGAATATAGAGTTCCTACTCCACAGGTCGAACTCAAGTGATCTCTAGTGATGCACACCACTACAATCAAACTCTCATTTTCGGTGACACCGGAGGTGGAGAAGCCTTTTACAAGTCTCTTACAGCAATAAGAACAAAATACAACAAACAAATACAATAATTATAAAAGCAAATGAAAAATAAGTGAGCACACATTATGAGTTAGGGCTTTTGAATGCTTACTTGTTGGTTGCTTGGGGAGAGCTTAAAGGACCCTGAAATGCACCAGCATTTCGCCTCAAATCGCCCTTAGAACCGCTTAAGAACCATTGCCGAAATCTCCTCTGTTGAGCTCCATTTAAAGTCTCTGCGTGACCTGGATTTCCGCCTAGCAGTCGACTGTTAAAAAATACCAATCGACTGTCTACAGTGTCGTTGTCTCACAACGGACTTAATCTACATTGACATTCCAACCAACGGATAACTTAGCAATTGACTGCCCTTATCAGCAGTCGACTGTTAAGCCCGTAGTCTATTGGCCAGTCGACTGCGATACATTGTGTGCTCGTGTTCGCAAACAACAATCGACTGTCATGGATGGAAGTCGACTGCTCAAGGCCAGTCGACTGCCCACAATTGGCAGTCGACAACCGAAGTACAACTCGAGCAATCGAGCCTCAGTCGACTACACAATCAGTCGACTTGTCATAATCCTAGTCGACTGCTCTGAATCAACTCGGCTCCCGTGTCAAACACTCAGCCAGTTGACTGTCCAATACTCCAGTCGATTGATAAACCTCAACAATAAGGTTTAACCTCAAATATGATCCCCTTATACTTGATAAATACTCATAGTCTATACTTAAGCTTTCAGCCTACTTCCATTAGCCTCACGCCTCTCGGATCCCTCGAGTCCGTGACTCTTCATCCTTGCACTAGCCTTCAAGTGCCTCCATCAACTATGTCATGTTATCCGGATTCCTTGCCAAGGTACATTTAGATTTATACTGTCAAGACTCCATGTTTAAACTTTATGCTACCAAACATTGGACTTATGCTGCCAAGACTATATGCTTGGACTTTACGTTGATCAATCTTTAATTTAAAGACCAAAATTTTTTTATGGATCTTTAAATTTAGAGACGGATTCAAAATTCAAATTTTGAATTGGTCTCTAAAATTAGCAATTGGAAATTTTGTGTTTAAAAATTTCTTTTTCTAAAATGATTTCTAATGGCTTTAGAGATCAATTTTCGATTTCTAAATCGGTCTCTAAAATGAAATTTTCTCCATAGGTGACAATCTTAACTACATTGAATTTAGAATGTGTAAATAAATCAATACAAATTTATGATCTATTTGCATCATATAAGCAATTTTTTTTTACCAAATCATATTTTAGAAAAAAAAATATTTAATATATATTTTTATTTAAATATTTTAATCTTTAGTACATAATTTATTTGTCTTCAACATCATCGTCAATCGATTTTATGATCAATACAAAAGAGATAAATTATAAAAAATATATTACTCAATTCAAATCTAATGCGATAAAATGATAGATACTCGAAAATTTACTACCGCGCTCCCTGTAAGATTTTTCAGTAAAAACTAAATATTTTAATCTTCAACGTATGAGATCTCGATCCTAATTTTACTTGGATCCAGTGCTGCCTTTTGTTTCCTTGCCACCACCCGATTGAGACCAGAGATTCAGAGTTCGTCAGAGTGATCATGTACGGAACAGTCACGTACGGAACAGTCAGAGTGCTGCCTTTTGTTTTGGTATAGAAATGTTTTACACCGCATTAAAAAATTGTGATGGTCATATAACGCCGTCCGTGAATATTATAAACGGAACTACGAACTCAGGATTTTTTTCTTCACGTGTTTTAAAGTTTTGATTACAAATTTGATTGGATTATACGGTTTTCGCTTCTTTATGTTTCGTCTGTATTAGACAGATTGCATCGGAGTTCTGTGCATGATTTTGCCATTAATGTAGTTATACAAGACTACCTCCTTATATTTATATTTGATTTGATGAATTAATTTAATGGCTGTGACGTGGAATGATATTGTATCCCGGTTAATTGTTTTCTAAAGTCACGTTGTCATTGGCGTTTGAGTATTATTTATACATCACCCAGAATAATTGCAATGATCCATTGATTTGCAGATCCAATGGAATCCATGAATAAGAACGGTATTCGAGGTGATGATGAAGCGGCCATGGCTGAGCTAAAGCGAGACCACGGCCATCTCTGGAACATCATCTTCAGCTACGTCAAATCTATGGCCCTCAAGTGCGCCGTTGAGCTCGGCATCGCCGACGTAATCTACCGCCATGGCCAGCCTCTTCCTCTCTCCGTCCTGCTCGCCGAGCTCTCCATTCTCCCTTCAAGAACCGACTCATTCCGCCGCCTTATGCGCCTGCTCGTCCACTCCGGTCTCTTCTCGAGCTCGACCGCCGGCGACGAGGAAGAAGAGGCCTACGCCCTCACCCCCAGCTCTGCCTCCTTTCTCGTGACTAGCAAAGCAGAGAACATGTCCCCGTTAGTGCTCGCAGTGCTCGACCCCATCATGGTCAACCCCTTTCACTGTTTGAGCAGGTGGTTCGCCGCCGCCGACGAACCCCCCACCGCCTTCGACCTCTTCCACGGGAAACCCTTGTTCGAGTTGACAGGAATCAACCCTAAGTTCAACGTAAATTTCAACAGGGGCATGGCCGCCGATGCCAGCTTCGTGGCGAAATTGATCCTGAAGCAGTACGGAGACGACGTCTTCAGGGGCCTGCGCTCGCTGGTGGACGTCGGAGGAGGGACCGGCACTCTGGCCACCGCCATCGCCGACGCCTTCCCGCAGACCAAGTGCACCGTGTTCGATCTCCCGCACGTGGTGGCTTCGCTGCAGGGAAACCCAAGGGTGGCCGCTGTCGCCGGCGACATGTTAGAGTTTGTCCCCCCTGCAGATGCAGTGATTCTCAAGGTATGCAATATCATTAATAATCTTCTTCTTCTTCTTCAATTTCATTTGCTCCTTAATAATCAATCATCTGCGAATGCAGTGGATATTGCATGACTGGAGCGACGAAATCTGCGTGAGGATACTTGGAAATTGCAAGAAGGCGATTCCTCCAAAGGAGGAAGGAGGGAAAGTGATAATAATTGAAATGGTGATGAAATTGGAGAACGAGGAGGATGGAAGTAGTATTCACGGTGAAACGGCAGAGACGCAGCTTTTGTTCGATACGTACATAATGGCGCCTGTGCCAGGGAAGGAGAGGAGCGAAGCAGAATGGAAGAGTATTTTTATAGCTGCTGGTTTCTCAAGCTACACCATCTCGCCAATCTTCGGCTTGCGTTCTCTCATTCAGCTCTTCTATTGACTCTTAATATTAGGATTACAATAACTACTGTGTCTGTGTGATGAGATTACATGCAGTATAAGCTCGTAGGTAATTAAGAGCTGAAAAAACTACTTCATCTCATCTGCTAAGCTAGCCGATGCATCAATCATCGTGTTAAATCTGTATTTGTATTTGTACCTTTCTTTATTTTACTCATGGCGCATTAATAAATTAAATTACTGTAAATCGTTCAGATCTGTTCATGTCGCATCGATTACTTTTAAATTACTGTAAAAGTAGTCGACGTCTTTTAGTCAGGTTTTCGTATCAAATGGGCATGCAGCATGCTCTGAAATTTTATATTCTTCTTGTGTTCTCTATTATCTGAAATTTCATCTTCTTTTTATGTTCAATTTTCTACGGGAGAAGATTAATGCAGCTAATTAAACAACGATTAACTCGACCCCATATTTTATGAACAATTTAAGGCAGAAGACTCGGAAACTCATATAACAAAAAAAAAAACTATTTTAGAGATCGAATCAAAGAAAACTATATATATATATATATATATATATATATATATATATATATATATATATATATATATATATATATATATATATATATATATATATATATAATTAGAGATAATTATATCATTTTAAATAAATTTAAATCCATAATATATATCGTCAACGACAATCTCTATTTTATCATTATTATTTATTTGTCGTTTCTTTTGAATGCTGCAGGGGATTATTAAAATTGTAATAAAATTCAAACAAATTAAAAACATGCATATTGCAGTCGCGGTCTCGCGGAGAACCGTGCTTTTCTTCGGTCCGCTGCATCCCTCAAGTGCATGCATGCCGCCTTCTCCTTTATCGATTTGCTCGGCCATTAATTTCTCATCTTGATGCGGAGAGGGCCACTTGACCAATGCAGAGCCTCAATGAGTCCATTTGATCCACGCCAAAAATACGTCGGATTACAAGATTAATTTGACTTCCATCCAGAGTCTCAATGAGTTCGGCATTTTCATTTTGAAAAACGTGTTTGGTTCACGTTTTTTATTTTTATTTTTTTAAAAAAATATGAATAACGTTTTTTAGAAAATTGAAAAATATGAAAAAATCGTTTTCCAGAAAATATAAAAACCAGAAAACAAAAAAGGAAAATAGAAAATACGGTGAAATCAAACACAGCTTTAATTTTCGGGACAGATGGGCAAATGGTGATGTTGCGCTATCAGCTATATATTAATGATCAAGACAGACAACTGCGATCTATATGTTTTTCATCTGAACGGCTGTAATAACTAATAATTATACGGTTAAATGATCGTAGCGGATTGGAACAAATATATATACTTAGCGAGGAGCGCAGTATTTGTTCTCTCGTTTTTAAATTTGTATAAAAGGAGTATCCACTGAAGGAGCATAATAATCAAATCAAATAAGCTCTAATTTATTACTCTGTTTTCTGTTTTTTTCCCCCCTGTTTTGCTTCTTTTTCTTTTTTTTTTTTATCATCGAACTCGAGTGGGATTCGCCAAATATCACCCTTTAACTCTCTCTTAATTTTCTCCTATCTACAGGAAAAAGATGTTATTCACTAAAGTTCGGCACGGGATAAATTGCTGGTCCAAGTGACAAGCAACTTGAACCGCTAGCTATAGACCCGAATTCTTACAGACTCGCTTCGCAATACTCAACAGTATGCAGTCGACTCATTACCGAAGAACAATCCGATAAATAAAGTGGACTTGAACAGTCGAAAAGTCCATACAAAAACTTACTCATTGGAGTCTATCCAAAAGCAATCAGAATCTCATATCTGTGGCAGAGCCTAGAATTGTTAAATTTTATTTGAAAATTTAAGATTAATTAAACAATCAGTTATATATATATATATATTGAGACCGGCTCATGAAGGCCAAGTAAACGCGAACAGAATCCAAGCCATCAAATGATCTCGGAAGGAAAAGAAGAGGAGGGAGTAGAAAAGGGAGAAGAAGAAGACCAAAAATGAATTTGCATAGACGAAGAACAGTAATTAGCTGCATCAGCAAGTCTGTCTTCTGCCATTTCTTCACGGAAACGAAGAAAACGAAATCAACATCCACACCAGCTACGAAAATTGATCGATAGAGAACCGGCACAGTTTCAGTATCGTCGATGAGCACGGTGGTAATAAGGTGCGCTGAGTGAGCCACACATAATTTGTATGCATATATATATTAATTAGAGTAAAAAAAAAATAGAGTACTTGTCAAATATTGTTCTTTCCTCTTAACTTCTTTTATACTTTGTTGAGTTGTATGTGTGATAAAAGAAGATTGTGATGAAAAATTTATTTTGTTAATATTAAAATATTGATAAAAAAACTTATATAATTTTATTTTTATATGTTTTATCTTTTAACATTTCTCAATCTACACATCAATCCATGTTTACGACGGGTCTATCCATTTAGACCCATAATCTATGCGGGTCGATCCGTTTAGACCCTCTAAAATAACGGATTAATAAAATTTCAATCTAATCCGTTTAAATTATTTGATGGAGCGACCCATCCGACAAACCCAATCCAGCTTAACATAATTATACGGTTTTCACTTCTTTTATGTTTCGTCTGTATTAGACAGATTGCATCGGAGTTCCATCATGCATGACTTTGCTATTAATGTAGTTATATAAGACTACCTCCTTATATTTATATTTGATTTGACGAAGTAATCTATTGACTGTTATGTGGAATGATATTGAAACTGAAATATGGAGTCCGCGACGGCCGCTGTTATATACTTATATCCCGGTAAATTGTTTTCTAAAGTCACGTTGTCATTGGCGTTTGAGTATTATTTATACATCACCCAGAATAATTGCAATGATCCATTGATTTGCAGATCCAATGGAATCCATGAATAAGAACGGTATTCGAGGCGATGATGAAGTGGCCATGGCTGAGCTAAAGCGAGACCACGGCCATCTCTGGAACATCATCTTCAGCTACGTCAAATCTATGGCCCTCAAGTGCGCCGCTGAGCTCGGCATCGCCGACGTAATCTACCGCCATGGTAAGCCTCTTCCTCTCTCCGTCCTGCTCGCCGAGCTCTCCATTCTCCCTTCAAGAACCGACTCATTCCGCCGCCTTATGCGCCTGCTCGTCCACTCCGGTCTCTTCTCGAGCTCGACAGCCGGCGACGAGGAAGAAGAGGCCTACGCCCTCACCCCCATCTCTGCCTCCTTTCTCGTGACCAGCAAAGCAGAGAACATGTCCCCGTTCGTGCTCGCAATGCTCGACCCCATCATTGTCAACCCCTTTCACTGTTTGAGCAGGTGGTTCGCCGCCGCCGACGAACTCCCCACCCCCTTCGACCTCTTCCACGGGAAACCCTTGTTCGAGTTGACAGGAATAAACCCTGTGCTCAACTCAAATTTCAACAGGGGCATGGCCGCCGATGCCAGCTTCGCGGCGAAATTGATCCTCGAACAGTGCGGCGACGGCGTCTTCGGGGGCCTGCGCTCGCTGGTGGACGTCGGAGGAGGGACCGGCACTCTGGCCACCGCCATCGCCGACGCCTTCCCGCAGACCAAGTGCACCGTGTTCGATCTCCCGCACGTGGTGGCTTCGCTGCAGGGAAACCCAAGTGTGGCCGCTGTCGCCGGCGACATGTTAGAGTTTGTCCCCCCTGCAGATGCAGTGATTCTCAAGGTATGCAATATCATTAATAATCTTAGCTTCTTCTTCTTCTTCAATTTCATTTGCTCCTTAATAATCAATCATCTGCGAATGCAGTGGATATTGCATGACTGGAGCGACGAAGTCTGCGTGAGGATACTTGGAAATTGCAAGAAGGCGATTCCTCCAAAGGAGGAAGGAGGGAAAGTGATAATTATTGAAATTGTGATGAAATTGGAGAATGAGGAGGATGGAAGTATTCACGGTGAAACGGCAGAGACGCAGCTTTTGTGGGATGTGCACATGATGGCGCCTGTGCCAGGGAAGGAGAGGAGCGAAGCAGAATGGAAGAGTATTTTTATAGCTGCTGGTTTCTCAAGTTACACCATCTCGCCAATCTTCGGCTTGCGTTCTCTCATTCAACTCTTCTATTGACTCTTAATATTAGAATTACAATAAGTACTGTGTCTGTGTGATGAGATTACATGCAGTATAAGTTAGTACGTAATTAAGAGCTGAAAAAACTACTTCATCTCATCTGCTAAGCTAGCCGATGCATCAATCATCGTGTTAAATCTGTATTTGGGTGTCAGTCTGGTACCTTACTCGGTGACAGTATATGAATAAGAAAAACCTAAGGATCATATAATACAAGTAACTCCAAAAATTCCATAAAATGTCTATATTAATGAAGATAGATTTTTCTACATAAACTGAAAATACATCTAAATAGAAAATCAATGAAACTAAACAAAATACATCGAAATAAAACCAAACCGGGAAGATGGTAGATCGATACCTCTGAGCAACTCTATGTACAGCAAAATCAGTGAACTATCAAAAGGGTGCTCGAGTCTGCAAAACTGGAGGCCAAAGAAAGCAGACATTAGCACAGATTGCTAAGCGGGTAATAAAGAAAGATGTGCATGAATTTAATCTTGTTTAAGAGGTCAAAGGAGCTTGTAAATTTCAATTTGTTCTTTCATTTCTGTTTTAAGTCTTTTAACTTGTTCCAAGTTCTTATACATACATATATATGTATATATCATCTTTATAGACATTATCAATAATGTGAAACTGATAAATCAACTACAATCTGATAGATCGACAATAATCTGATAAATCAACTACATCTGATAAATCAACTAAATCTGATAAATCAACTAAATCTGATAAATCGACTAAATAGTGAATAACTGGAGCCAATATCATCAGAGTGTATATAACGTCATCTGACGTATAGGCTAAAAGCCTCATCACCGGTGGAATACAACAAGGGATAACAACAAGGCGCCGAAGCGCAAATAAAATGCTGACCGCGGGCGACAACACGCTACCATAACAGCATATGGGCGGTCAGGTACTCTGGTATCAAGTCAGGCTCAAAGTTTTCACTTTTAGTTTTATCTTTCATTTCTTTAATATTCAACTTTAATTCTTTTATCACACTTGTTCAACTATATGTGTACATCTTATGATAAATCTTCATGATCAACTTAATTCAAGTTATTTAATCACCAACATAAAATTTTATCTACATGTTATATCATTAAAAGGTACAAGTATCAACAGATGAAATAATCATGAGTAAGGAAGGTCAAGCAATATAAATAGACAAGTATCAACGGAAGAGTGGGTCAGAGTATCCATTTAAATTTTTAAAATAATTCATCCCATGTTCACCCCTTATAAAATCCGCATATGAACAGAAAGTAATATCAATCATTTACCCCCATCAGTTTAATTATTTATTACCCATTTCGCTATTTTTAAATAGCATTTTTATCCCTAATTTTGAAAACAATTATATAAATATAAATAAATCAATTATCTCATTTATTCATGCACAAGGAATATTTAGAGTCCAAGGATCGAATGTACCCGCCTCTATATACAGCAAAATATCAAATCTCGACCGATCACCGAGCTCCGCTCGAACTAGTATCTACAAATAAAATATGAAAATGATTAAAACTCAATATAATGTCCAATAAGGATAATAATACAACATTTATAATAAATGACCAACATTCGAACTCGACGGATCGAATCTTACTCTCATTATGTCAATATATTCCCTTTTTCTTTTTTTTTTCCCTATGTGAGACCTCTACTATTCTCTAATAGCAATGGTATTTGACCAACCTAAATGGAACCCAGTTAGAATAAAACATAATTTACAACTTTTCTTCAAGAGATGAAGTATTACAGCTATTTCATTATTAGAAAAGACCTTGAACCTAAATAATAAAATCTGTTGAAACACTAAAACAAAAGGGAGAACCTTTCTCCCCTTGTTAATGTCCTCGACCAACTCCGACAAGAGCCTCGGTTGTGTTCCGACGACTAAAAAGGGCAGCCCGAGCTGCTGTGTAGGGAGGAGTCGGTTGCTCCTTGTCGTGCTTGAGAAGAGAAGGAGAAGAAAGAAAAAGAGAATCCTTACCCTCTTTATAGAAGGTCTCGGCGAGCTCCGGCAAGTCTCTGCTTGCTCCGAGGAGCTTGACGACTACTGAAGCAACACAAAGAGAGCAACCAAATGGGAAGGAAGAGCTGTGATGGGTGAAATAAAACCCTAAATGACTGCAGCCCTTGCTGCACTTGAGGAAAAGAGTAGCAGGGGAAAGTTAGGGCAGCAGCTAGGAAGACAGCGAAAGAAGAGAAGAGGGAAGGAAGAAGAAGAGAGGAGATGGCACGTGCGTGGGAATGGTGAGGAATGGCTGCATCGTGGGGAATTAAAGGAAGGGAGAGAAAAGCTTTTGTTTTATTTTATTTTCAAATCTAACATCCTTTCCCCCTAAAAGAAATTTGGTCCCCAAATTTAAAAATTAAGGCATATTCGTACCTGAGAAAAACATGTGAGGATATCTGCTACGCATTTCATCCTCACGCTCCCAAGTTGCTTCTTGGTCAGAATGGTGCTGCCATCCAATTTTCACAAGATTGATGCTTTTGTTCCGTAATCGATGTTCCTTGCGATCCAGAATACGAATAGGGAATTCTTCGTATGATACATTGGGTTGGAACGGAACTGAAAGATCCTTCAAGACATGAGTCGGATCTGGAACATACTTCCGCAACATAGATACATGGAAGACGTTATGTACTCCTGCTAAAGCTGGGGGTAAAGCAAGTCGATATGCGACTGCACCAATCCGCTCTAGGATCTCAAAAGGTCCGATATATCTAGGAGCTAACTTTCCTTTCAAACCAAATCTTTTAACTCCTTTGATAGGTGAAACACGGAGAAATACATGATCACCTACTGTGAATTCCAACTGTCTCCGTCTACGATCTGCATAGCTTTTCTGTCTACTTTGAGCAGTCAATAGTCTCTGTCTAATAACTCGTACTAGATCAGCATCCTGTTGAATACTCTGTGGACCTAGAAGTTGACGTTCACCAACTTCATCCCATAAGATAGGAGATCTACATGCTCTGCCATAAAGTGCCTCAAAAGGTGCCATCTGGATAGCAGAGTGGTAACTATTATTATAAGTAAATTCTACCAAATGTAGATGATCCTCCCAGCTACCGCCAAAATCTAAAACACAAGCGCATAAGATCCTCTAAAGCGGATATGCGCTCACGATGTCCATCGATCGAGGATGAAAAGATGCTAAAACGTAGTTCGGTACCCAACGCCTTCTGAAAACTCTGCCAGAATCTCGAAGTAAAGCGTGGGTCTCGATCAGAAATAATACTGAGAGGAATACCATGGAGTTTAGTGATCTCTTTGCAATATAACTCAGCTAAACGATCCAAGGAATCCCTTTTTCGGATCGATAGAAAATGAGCCGATTTGGTCAATCGATCAACAATAACCCAAATCGAATCATGTCCCTTCAGAGTCCTTGGTAATCCCGTGATGAAATCCATAGTAATATGCTCCCATTTCCATTCTGGCACTGTGATCTTTTGGAGCAACCCAGCTGGTCTCTGATGTTCTGCCTTAATTTGCTGGCAAACCAAACATCGAGCTACAAAATCTGCAATATCTCTTTTCATTCCTTTCCACCAATAAGATCGCTTCAGATCTTGATACATTCGAGTTCCACCAGGATGTACTGCAAATTTTGATCGATGTGCTTCTTGAAGAAGATCTTCCTTAACAGGATGTACCTCAGGGACGCACAACCTGCCTCGGAATCGAAGGGATCCATCCATATCTCGAGAAAATTCTGGCTTCGGACCTACTTCTAATTCACTGGTTATGCTTATGAGATATTGATCTGTCATCTGACTTTCCTTAATTCGCTCTACTAAGGGGGACTGTGCGATTAAGGAGACCAATATACCATGTTGTGTTTGTCCTACTTCAGTCAAATCTAACTCTGAAAATTGTCTGACTATTTCAGTAACTGCCACCCGATGACATGCCAATACACTTCTGGACTTTCTACTTAAGGCATCTGCTACAACATTAGCTTTCCCAGGGTGATAGTTGATAGTACAATCATAGTCCTTCAGAAATTCCATCCACCTTCTCTGTCTAATGTTTAACTCCTTTTGTGTGAAGAGATACTTCAAACTCTTATGATCAGTGAATATCTCAAAAGTAACACCGTACAAATAATGTCTCCAGATCTTTAGAGCGAAGATAATAGCTGCTAACTCTAGATCATGAACAGGATAATTCTTCTCATGATCTTTCAGTTGTCGGGAAGCATATGCTACCACTCGATCATGCTGCATCAAAACTGCTCCTAATCCTTGAAGAGATGCATCCGTATACAATACAAATCCATCATCTCCGGAGGGAATAATTAAAATCGGAGCACTCACCAATCTTTGCTTGAGTTCTTGGAAGCTTGCTTCACAAGCATCAGACCAAATAAACTTGACTCCTTTTCTAGTCAACTGAGTCAAGGGCGCAGCAATGCTGGAAAATCCTTCTACAAATCTTCGATAATAGCTGGCCAATCCAAGGAAACTACGGATTTCTTGTATGGATTTTGGTGGTTCCCATCTGACCACCGCTTCAATCTTTTGAGGATCTACTGAAATCCCGTTGCTAGAAATTGTATGCCCTAGAAATCCCACAGAAGTAAGCCAGAAAGAACATTTACTAAACTTTGCATATAGGCGTTCCTTCCGCAACACTTCCAAAACCATTCGGAGATGATGTTCATGCTCTTCTTCTGATCGAGAATACACCAAAATATCATCAATAAAAATAATTACAAATCGGTCCAAATATTCCAAGAATACCCGATTCATCAGATCCATAAAAGCTGCAGGAGCATTAGTGAGTCCAAATGGCATTACCAAAAACTCATAATGTCCATATCTAGTACGGAAGGCAGTCTTCTGAATATCTATATCTCGAACCCGTAGTTGGTGATAGCCTGATCTCAGATCAATCTTCGAGTATACACAAGTACCTCTAAGCTGATCAAATAAATCATCTATTCTGGGAAGAGGATACTTGTTCTTGATAGTCATTGAATTTAACTGCCTATAATCCATACAAAGCCTTAAGGATCCATCCTTCTTCTTTACGAATAGAACTGGAGCGCCCCAAGGGGAAACGCTAGGACGGATGAAACCTTTGTCTAATAATTCTTGGAGTTGAACTTTTAATTCCTCCAGCTCCTTAGGTGTCATACGATATGGTGCTTTTGATATTGGGCCTGTGCTAAGGAATAACTCGATAGCAAACTCAACTTGTCGTTGAGGTGGCAAACCAGGGAGTTCTTCAGGAAATACATCTAGATACTCTCGAATTATGTGGACATCAGAAGGGTGTGCTAAACTATTCACATCAGAACTTATCAAAGATAGGAGATATCCCTCATATCCTCGCGCTAACAATTGTTGAGCTTGGAGAGCTGAAATGATAGATATCCCTCGATCGCTTATCCCAACAAATTTCCATGATGGTTGGTCTGAGGGTTTGAAAGTTACCACCTTAGCTCGACAATCGACGGTGGCATGATGCTCTGACAGCCAATCCATTCCGAGAATAATATCAAATCATCATTCAGAACACATGCAGATCTACTGCAAGGACATGACTATCGAAATTCAAGGGGCAACTTTTGACCTCGTGACTTGACGTCAATACCCCACCTGATGGTGTCAATACTGCTAACCCATATGACCGTAGAGTTGGACACCTCCCAATTTTCGCTACGAACTCAGGAGAAATAAAAGAATGCGAGCTACCAGTATCTATCAACATTTCAGCAGGAATATTACAAACTAAAATAGTACCTCGGATAACTGATCCTCCATTTCAGTGCCTCCTCACGAGTCAAAGCATACACGTGTCCTGTCTCAGGACCTGAGTGCTGACCCCCCTGGGTAGAAGATGGATGACTCTGATCCTGTGGTGTCTTGAGGTGATAGGTCGGAGGCGTACATATTCTTTGAGTCTGACGTGCAGCAGAGATCGCGTGGTGGAGGCATCAATCTTCGAGGTAAGGATGATGCATACTGCTGAGGTGAGGGTAGCAAATACTGATGAGGTGGAGTTGTCAAATACTGAGGTGTACTCTGGGATTGCAAATGATAAACTTGCGGCTTTTGGGTGGACTGGATAGATGAAGAATTCCGTTGTTGTCCTGATTGAGATTTAGTGATCCTCTCTGTGTCGAGAATGTGGTCGTGGTGTAGATCGACCCTGCTGAGTCTGAGATCCTACTACCTGATGTTGTGCTCTCAGGGTACAATCTCTACTCATGTGTCCTGGAAGTTTACAATAGTAACAGATACTCTGATCTAGTGGGCATTCCGACACTTGGTGATTTCGTGCACCATATCTATAACACCTCGAGTGCTGGCCGCCGCAGATGTAAATCTGTCTCTGACGCGGTGGGACGGCGGATCCTGTGATATCACGCCACCTATACGTGGTTGTGAAGAATCTCTACTCGTACCACAGCTCTGGGTCGACCTCGGTCTGCGGTCTAGGGTGTGAGGTCGGGTGACTAGCTTCCCTTTCCTGTGAGACTTGCTGCTGAGTGATCTCAATGAATATAGCTCGGTCAAGTGCATCTCGATAACTAGCAATAGGGAACCCAGACATCCTAATCCGAATATATGGCGCAAGTCCCTGTGTAAACTGAATCATACGGTCATGATCCTGTGCTATCAAGTGGGGACAAAACTCAGCAAGTCGACTAAATTCTGCGTTATATTGCATCACACTTCGGTCGCCTTGCTTGAGACTCAAAAACTCTTGGCGTCTAGCAATACAAAAGGCGGCAGGAAAATATTGTCTTTCAAATGCCTCTACGAGCAGCGAGATAACTTGATCCCCAAAAATGGTCTTTTGCATTTTCCACCAGGTGGATGCTTGTCCTCGAAAATGATAGGCGGCTAACTCCACCTTCTCTGTATCTGAACAGGACATGTACTCGAAGGTACCCTCAATATCATCTAACCAAGTTCGAGCCTCCCAAGGGTCGGTGGCTCCTTGGAATAATGTAAAACGATCCCTAGCTGAACTAGCAAGCAGAGGGATACGAGCTTTGTCCATGATACTGGATGTCGTGGAAATAACTGGATCAACTACAGGTGTCTCTGGTACCGACTGGGGTAGGTGAATGGGTGTCTCGTCTACACCATGATCACCTCTCTGAGTGCCAGGGGTACGTCGGCCTGCACGACCATGACTACGAGCACGACTACTACCCCAACGCCGACCACGTGTTCGTGGCATTGCCTACAAAATCAAATAAATTTTTTTTTTACAACCCTTTATCATCAAAAGGAATTAAAACAACAATAAATGACCCATAAATCCTATAGCTCAGAGATATCTATTGACTCACATTTAAATCTCTTGTTGTTCAAAATAAATCTCCGGATTAAAACAAAACAAAGATCCAAGACACAAAATCCACCGAGAAATCGAAATTGGGCTCTGATACCACTAAATCTGTCACGCCCCGAGGGTGTCAGTCTGGTACCCTACTCGGTGACAGTATATGAATAAGAAAAACCTAAGGATCATATAATACAAGTAACTCCAAAAATTCCATAAAATGTCTATATTAATGAAGATAGATTTTTCTACATAAACTGAAAATACATCTAAATAGAAAATCAATGAAACTAAACAAAATGCATCGAAATAAAACCAAACCGGGAAGATGGTAGATCGATACCTCTGAGCAACTCTATGTACAGCAAAATCAGTGAACTATCAAAAGGGTGCTCGAGTCTACAAAACTGGAGGCCAAAGAAAGCAGACATTAGCACAGATTGCTAAGCGGATAATAAAGAAAGATGTGCATGAATTTAATCTTGTTTAAGAGGTCAAAGGAGCTTGTAAATTTCAATTTGTTCTTTCATTTCTGTTTTAAGTCTTTTAACTTGTTCCAAGTTCTTATACATACATATATATGTATATATCATCTTTATAGACATTATCAATAATGTGAAACTGATAAATCAACTACAATCTGATAGATTGACAATAATCTGATAAATCAACTACATCTGATAAATCAACTAAATCTGATAAATCAACTAAATCTGATAAATCGACTAAATAGTGAATAACTGGAGCCAATATCATCAGAGTGTATATAACGCCATTATCGACGATAGGCTAAAAGCCTCATCACCGGTGGAATACAACAAGGGATAACAACAAGGCGCCAAATAAAATCGATCACGGCGACAACACGCTACCATAATAAAGATATGGGCTCAGTACTCTGGTATCAAGTCAGGCTCAAAGTTTTCACTTTTAGTTTTATCTTTCATTTCTTTAATATTCAACTTTAATTCTTTTATCACACTTGTTCAACTATATGTGTACATCTTATGATAAATCTTCATGATCAACTTAATTCAAGTTATTTAATCACCAACATAAAATTTTATCTACATGTTATATCATTAAAAGTACAGTGTCAGCGGATGAAATAATCGTAGTAAGGAAGGTCAAGCGATATAAATGACAAATCAGCGGAAGAGTGGGTCGAGTATCCATTTAAATTTTAAAACAATTCATCCCATGTTCACCCCTTATAAAATCCGCATATGAACAGAAAGTAATATCAATCATTTACCCCCATCAGTTTAATTATTTATTATCCATTTCGCTATTTTTAAATAGCATTTTTATCCCTAATTTTGAAAACAATTATATAAATATAAATAAATCAATTATCTCATTTATTCATGCACAAGGAATATTTAGAGTCAAAGGATCGAATGTAGCCTATATATACAAGAAATATCAAATCTCGTAGATCAAGACGCTCAAAAATAGTATCTGAATAAAATATGAAAATGATTAAAACTCAATATAATGTCCAATAAGGATAATAATACAACATTTATAATAAATGACCAACATTCGAACTCGACGGATCGAATCTTACTCTCATTATGTCAATATATTCCCTTTTTCTTTTTTTTTTCCCTATGTGAGACCTCTACTATTCTCTAATAGCAATGGTATTTGACCAACCTAAATGGAACCCAGTTAGAATAAAACATAATTTACAACTTTTCTTCAAGAGATGAAGTATTACAGCTATTTCATTATTAGAAAAGACCTTGAACCTAAATAATAAAATCTGTTGAAACACTAAAACAAAAGGGAGAACCTTTCTCCCCTTGTTAATGTCCTCGACCAACTCCGACAAGAGCCTCGGTTGTGTTCCGACGACTAAAAAGGGCAGCCCGAGCTGCTGTGTAGGGAGGAGTCGGTTGCTCCTTGTCGTGCTTGAGAAGAGAAGGAGAAGAAAGAAAAAGAGAATCCTTACCCTCTTTATAGAAGGTCTCGGCGAGCTCCGGCAAGTCTCTGCTTGCTCCGAGGAGCTTGACGACTACTGAAGCAACACAAAGAGAGCAACCAAATGGGAAGGAAGAGCTGTGATGGGTGAAATAAAACCCTAAATGACTGCAGCCCTTGCTGCACTTGAGGAAAAGAGTAGCAGGGGAAAGTTAGGGCAGCAGCTAGGAAGACAGCGAAAGAAGAGAAGAGGGAAGGAAGAAGAAGAGAGGAGATGGCACGTGCGTGGGAATGGCTGCATCGTGGGGAATTAAAAGAAGGGAGAGAAAAGCTTTTGTTTTATTTTATTTTCAAATCTAACAGTGTGATGAGATTACATGCAGTATAAGCTAGTACGTAATTAAGAGCTGAAAAAACTACTTCATCTCATCTGCTAAGCTAGCCGATGCATCAATCATCGTGTTAAATCTGTATTTGCATGTGTACCTTTCTTTACTTTACTCATGCCGCATTAATAAATTAAATTACTATAAATCGTTCGGATCTTTGTTCATGTCAGATGAACCATCTTTTGTCTTCGTCCTCCCGTAATTTTTCTATATCGAATCACATGGAATCGGAGCGAAAGACTATTAGATGGACAGTTTTAATCTTTTATACAATATCACATCATTTATATTTTCACATATCATTTATGTTATCTGCAACACTAAGAGTTACTCTATTAAAGGAATCAAAGACTATTCATTTTCGATCCCTCTTCGTATGAATATATAATTTCTCTTGATATAGTCTAGTTAATAAATATGCTTTCATTATCAAATCCAACCCTGAAGCAAATCACAGCTTGCCGCCTCCTCCATTATCCATATGCTCGGCCATTAATTTCTTATCTTTTCTTTTCTTGGTGCGGAGAGGGCCACTTGGCCAATGCAGAGCCTCAATGAGTCGATTTTATCCACGCCAAAAATATGTCGGATTACAAGATTAATTTGATTTCGATCCAGAACCTCAATGAGTTCGACATTTTCATTTTCCGAAAATAAAAAAACGTGTTTTCGTTTTTTAGAAGAAAATGAGAGAATGTTTTTTGGAAAATTAAAAAATATAAAAAAAATCGTTTTCTAGAAAATAGAAAAACACGGAAAAATAAAAAATACGGTGAAATCAAACACAGCCTTAATTTTCGGGACAGATGAACAAATAGTGACGTTGCGCTCTCAGCTCTGATGGTTATATATATATTAATGATCAAGACAGACAATTACGATCTATACGTTTTTCATCTCAATGGCTGTAATAACTAATTATTATACGGTTAAATGATTAATTATAGCGGATTGGAACACATGTACTTAGCAAGGAGCGTCACTCGTTTTTAAATTTGTATAAAAAGAGTATCCACTGAAGGAGCAAAGGAATCAAATCAAATAAGCTCTAATTTATTACTCTGTTTTCTGTTTTTTTTTTAATCATCGAACTCGATTGGGATTCGCCAAATATCACCCTTTAACTCTCTCTTAATTTTCTCCTATCTACAGGAAAAAGATGTTATTCACTAAAGTTCGGCACAGGATAAATTGCTGGTCCAAGTGACAAGCAACTTGAACCGCTAGCTATAGACCCGAATTCTTACAGATTCACTTCGCAATACTCAACAGTATGAAGTCGACTCATTAACGAAGAACAATCCGATAAATAAAGTGGATTTGAACAGTCGAAAATTCCATCCGAAAACTTACTCATTGGAGTCTGTCCAAAAGTTCAATCAGAATCTCATAGCTGTGGAAGAGCCTAGAATTATAAAATTTTATTTGAAAATTTAAGATTAATTAAACAATCAGTTGTATATATATATAATAATAAAAAAATTGAGACCGGCTCATGAAGGCCAAGTAAACGCGAACAAAATCCAAGCCATCAAATGATCTCGGAAGGAAAAGAAGAGGAGGAAGTAGAAAAGGGAGAAGAAGAAGACCAAGAATGAATTTGCATAGACGAAGAACAGTAATTAGCTGCATCAGCAAGTCTGTTTTCTGCCATTTCTTCACGGAAACGAAGAAAACGAAATCAACGTCCACACCATGCTTCGAAAAATGATCGATAGAGAACCGGCACAGTTTCAGTATCGTCGATGAGCACGGTGGTAATAAGGTGTGCTGAGTGAGCCACACATAATTTGTATGCATATATATATTAATTTAGGATGATTTTGAATTTCGATCGATAACAATCCTAAATAGTCTATCATATCACAGATTGAGCACATTATAGTTATTCATTTTCATTTTCATTCAGCTTGCTTTTATTAAGTGGTTCTACTTTAAATATGCAAAATAAAAACAAAAATGGGCATTGCCTTAGCTTACAATAAGCTTGATTAGCGAGAGAAATTAATGAGAAACTATTTACAATGGATGAGCAATGATAATTCACGGTCACACATGATTCTTTATAATATATTAAGAAGATAATAATAAACTAATTGGTTGGGAAAAAAGGTACGCTAAAATGTTAAAAAAAAAATCCATGGACTTTTATTCTCTAAATTTTATATTGATTTGTCATGCCCCCCGTGGGTGTCAAGTGTCAAATTTATACTTTGCCATTCCATTATTCTACTAGCACAAAGTGAACATTGTTCATAAGAGTCTATAAGTCTCGGTATATCACCGATTATTTAACAACAAAATAGGACCATGGTGATAGGTTGTCTATAATGACATTAACTATTTAAATAGGACCTTATCAAGAAGCCTAACTAATCTTCTTCCTATTTGTTTAATTTGGCTGTCTCTTAAGTAAATATACTGAAACAAACGTTGAGATTTTAAACTAATTGTTAAAAAGCAGATGCATTCAAGTAAAATTTGAAACTTTATCATTTTTTATGGTATGGTAATAGGTATGAGCAAATTTTCACATTTGCTTTTATGCCCAGGGGAGCCTTTTCTAAACTAAAAAACTGGTTAACTGAGATGGCAAGGACCTTTCAAAATGTTACCTAGATCCACCATCTTGCATCTTTTTGCAGTAGTTCATGGGATATGATTATGCGTTATGGGATTGATATCCATTTTAGATGAATGTCATTACTATAAGACTTATCCACGTTGACATTGGTTTAAATGTCTGAATCACTACTAACAATTTAGTGTGGATGTAATGAGGCTGTGTCTGGTGTGACACTTTGTAAGATACAACTGTTCCTTACCATCAGTCCGCTTATTGAAAGATATCTTTTTGCTCAATTGCGTTGATGATGAATTAGCTAGTTGAATTAGTCATATCTGAACCCAACTCCTTTTGGTAGTATTGCACTGGCACAATGTTTGAAATGATTTTTAACTAATAATTTGTTTTCCATCATTTTATCATCTCTATGAAATGGGGTTAACTTGCCTCTGAAGAACAATATTGTAGTTCAACAAACTAGGATTTGGATCAATTTTGATGAACTAGATAGACTTAGCTTGTTCTTGTGTTTTACTTAATTACTTTGTTTCATTTTTCTTGTAAACATTATATCAGGTAGAGGATTTTCAGAATTAAATGAATTGATGATATTACATAGGTATATGTAGTGTGAAGAACAATGTTACATCTTGGTACTATTGTAGATAAAATAAGAATTTCACACCCAAAGATATGCCCATCCTTCTAGAAGCAGCTAACTGTGTATTATCCTTATATGCTACGTTGGATTCGGATACAATCATCATAATTAAAGTATATGGACCTAGATGTTTAATACATCGTTTGCACATGGTCAATAGGAATGCCTGAGTTCAAGTGTTTGATAACCAACACAAGGGTACATAAAAAGTCTAACTATCAGAGCTTATAAAATAAGGGATCATATTTTCACAATCAGTTTGCATGCTATTTGAGGTATGAGTTAGCAATATGTATTTTGTCTCACCATCAAACTCTATCCAAGGTTATTTCATATTTTCATTAGTAGTATCTATTTCTTAAAGATCACTTTATTTTTAATAAATAAAATGCTATTAGTTTCCCTATACTCTCACATTCGGTTATCATCGGTCCAATTAGTCTAGCTATATACTTTATCTGTCATTCTTAAACATGCTTATATTATCTTAAACTATTTATTATTATTATTATTATTATTATTCCATTTAATAAGTTACACCTAAGTGCTCTTCAATAGCAAGATGTAACAAATATTGTTGTAGGGATTTTTTCTGTGGGATGTTGATATTGAGGCATGCATGTGAAACCTATTATTTGAACTAAATGTGATTTATCACTTCTGCTTAGTTTATGGAGATTTTACTATCACTCAAATCCCTATGATGCTCAGTCATTTCTGTTCGTCCTTTTGTTTAACCATCAGGCTGATATGCAAGTGAGGGACTAAATTTTGGTACTGTTGAATTCATGGCAAGAAGCATTTGGGAGGGCTGGTGGAAAGTATCCTCAATTTTACTGGCCATATACTGACTTAAAGGTATGCATCCTTGTTACTGACTTTGCCCAATAATGTTCAGTTTCATTTTTTTTTCTTCTACAGTGCGCCTATAAATTTTGCATTCTTGTTCTTAAAATACACAGTTTGCCTATGTGGATTGGAAATAAATACATAGATGATTCCTCTTAGAAAAATGATTTTAGAGAAAAAGTAATTTTTTCCTTGCATAAGTACCATATGTTTGTCGCTTCCTTGGAGATTTTGCAGTTAAGACATTACTGATATATTATGTTAGAGCAATTGAAGAACATAGATAAACTGGTGTTTGTATTAGTTTTCCATTGCATTTTCCTTTTTTTTTTTGTCTGGCAATGCATAGTTGTACACTATCAAAGTATTACGTTTAATCATTTTTAAGTAATCTCTACAGAGATCTGGAGTGCAGTTTCCTGAACGCTCACCTAATTCAACACCTGATTTAACTTTAATATTTACTCCTATGCCTTCAATATCTGGAATTAGATATCCCTGAGTAGGTTATGGTAGAATTTTTCTGTAAACATTATATTTTGTGTTGGTTGTATATGTAGCGTGGAGTAAAATGTTAATGAGATATATTAATATTTTGAAATGAAACATGAATATTATGTGTTTGTTTGATATATAATGTAATAAATGAGTTTTGTGAAGTGAAATATGAATATTGTAAATTGATTTAATTTGGTATTGTATCAATATAATATGGGATCACTACTCAAATTCGATATTAGGAGCGATTATAATCTCTCTTCAAAATTGTGATTATAGAACCGGTCAAATCATTTCTAAAACTATGTTTTTCAATCGGATAGATACATATACATTAGGAGCAGTTTTAAACCGCTCCTAAACTGTTTATTGAATCGATCATAACCGTTTCTGAAACTACATTTGTCAATTAGACAGATACATACATTAGGAGCGATTTTAACCGCTCTTAAAAGTTATGTTTATAAACCCGGTCACAAGCGTTTGTGAAACTACGTTTCCTAATCAGACGATCATACAATAGGAGCGGTTAAAAACTGCTGCTAAAGCTTTAGAACCGGTTAGTAATCGGTCCTATAGGTTTCCAACAGCAGAAGCAACTCTTTGTTTTGAACCATCGACTTATTTTGTCGCTTCGATTACCTTTAGCATCACCAATATCTACAATGGTTAAAAACCGATCATAAATATTTAGAAGTGGTTAATAAATGTTTCTAAAGGTTTTATAAAACTGCTTCTTAATTTTTTTAGTGTGATAAACTAATTGGTTGGGAAAAAAGATACGCTAAAATGTAAAAAAAAAATTCATGGACTTTTATTCTCTAAATTTTATATTGATTTGTCACGCTTCGAGGGTGTTAGTTCGGTACCTCACTCAGTGACAATGTATAATAAAAGGACTTAAGAACTATATAATCTTAAAGAACTCAAAGAATTCAATAAAATATCTATATTTATGAAAATAAATTTTTCTACATAGGTGGTAAATGCATCTAAATAGAAAATTGATGAAACATAACAAAATATATCGAAACAAAAATCAAACCAGGGAGATAATAGATCGATATCTTTGAGCACCTCTATGTACAACAAAATCACTGAAATATCAAAAGGATACTCGAACCTACAAAACTAGAAGGCAAAGAAAGCAGACATTAATACAAATTGTTACAATATGATAGATCAACTATATTATGGTAAATCAACTAAATAGTGAATCATTGGAACCAATATCATCCGAGTATATCTAATATTATCTGACATATGAGCTAAAAGTCCTTCATCGATGGAATGCAACAAGAAATAATAAGGTGCCGAAGCGTAAACAAAATATGACAACGGACAACTCATGCTACCACTACTCAATTGGATAGTTAGGTACTCTGGTATAAAGCTAGTATCAGAGTTTTCATTTTTAGTTTTCTCATTCACTTCTTTAATATTCAACTTTAATTCTTTTATCATACTTGGTCAACTAGATGTGTGCATCTTAAGATAAATTTGAATGATCAATTTAATTTAAGTTATTTAAACATCAAAAGGTGTGCTACGTTACCAAAGATGGTGACTCGATCCTAATTTTATCACGTGCTGCTTTTTGTTTCCTTAGAGCATCTTCAATCCGTACACTAAAACACTATTTTTGAGGTAAAAATAACACTAAAATTTTCCAATTCATACACTAAATTATTACACCAAAAATGATGCATGAATAATGACGCACCAAAGATGGTGTAGCACTATTCATAACATTATTTAATGCTGATTTTTTTTATTTTATTATATAATTAATAAAATCAAATATAATATATATTATTAAATATCATAAATAAAAATTAATTTGCAATTATTTTTTCCTCATTATTTATAATAATATTAATTATTTATTATAAATTTAAATTAAGTGTATTTAATAACATATTTTAATTTTATTATACATAATTGTAAATATTTAATTTATTAAAAAAAATATTTTAAAATTATTTAATATATTTTAATTATAATTACATTTATAAATTATACCACTAATTTCATAAAAAATAATAAAATATTAAACATTTTTATATTCAAACATGTAAATTACTGTTGGGAGTATGAGAAATACAATCAAAGTCCTACATTGGTAAGACATGGAAAAGATCATGTGCTTATAAGATAAAAAGATAACTCCATTGGTATGTGACCTTAGGGGCAGAACTCAAAAATAAAATCATAAGGGCTTAGGTCCAAAGTGAATAATATCATGTCATTGTGGAGATATGTGGATCTTATAGGCACTAACAATTGGTATCAGAGTCATGATTCATGTCAAGCCATTAACCTTGAATGAATGAAGTAGAGCTCCCATATCCGGATCAAGAGAACCAGACACCAGACAGGAAGTTCGGTTGGGTTGGGAGGACCGAACAACTAACAGGAAGTCCAACTGGATCAGGAGGATCAGACAGTTGACAGGAAGTCTTGGTGGGTTGTGGATCGAATATTAAGCAAAGGAAGTCCTTCAAGGAAGGATATGTTGGTGCAGGGGCACCAAATAATCGAACTTATATTTTGATTATGGCAAAAATACAAAGTTAAGCTTATATCGTTATCTCACGAGCTGAATGAAGTGTGCAGAAATGCTAAGCTAAAGCTGAAGGTCCAGCGACACCCGGAGGTTCTTGTGTTGAGAAACCATGGTGGTCGGGTGACACCGGGAGGACTTCGGAGGGAGTCAAAGAAATCAAGTGGAGGCTGGAAGCAAAAGTTACAAAGGTAAAGCTTGAGATAAGCTTGTGTGAGTAAGTGTAAGTAAGGTCGAGTCCTCGGTATGGAGACGTCCTTAGGCGACGATCCGACTAAGACATCCCATGGAAGGTCTATGTCGAGATTGGATGGTTGGTAGCCGTTGAAAACACTTATTTCAATGTCATTTTCGAGCTAACTTTTGATGCAATTGAAAATCCTGGGCATCAGTTCAACCGGTCAGTTCAACTGCTATTTAAATTCCAGCTTCGAGGATAGTCAAAACCTCAGCCCCTTATCTTAGGGTAAGGTGGCCTTTGATGATAAGACTTGAGTTCAACGTTTAGGGTTCTCAAAGGCTATAAAAGAAGGAGTGTTCTTCACCATTTTCATCATTCCAAAGCTTCCAAAGTGCTCCTGCAGCGCCGTGACTCTCTGACAACTCTACGATGACGAAGCGCTACCAAAATGTCGACGACACGAGCTCAATCTCCATCTCCTTAGTCATCGATAACATCTTAAGTTGTCAATTCAGATTGCTTGTATTTAAGTTTGTATTTTTGAGCTTTTATCGTAACGAGGAGTGAGGGGTTTGTCTCTCTACCTCGAGTTTTCTTGTATCTTTGTAATCGTCAACTCCTACCTCTAACGAGGAGGAGTGTTTTAGTGAATTGCCCTTCGTACGCAGTCTAGGACCGTTAGAGCCTTGGATTAGCAGTCGGTAGGCTGTGAACCAAGTAAAAATAAAATTGTCTTATTTATTTTTCGCTGTGACTCGTGTTTTATATTGAATGAAACGAAAAAATTGTTTTGCGCTATTCACCCCCCCCTCCCCCCTCTAGCGCTTTCTCCGATCCAACAGGATAGGCTTGAGGGGGTTCAATGTGATCCTTCATTTGAGGGGAGATTGTTGGGAGTATAAGGAATACAATCAAAATCCCACATTGGTAAGACATGGAAAAGATCATGTGCTTATAAGATAAAATGATATCTCCATTGGTATAAGACCTTTTGGGTAAAATTTAAAAACAAAACCATGAGGGCTTAGACCTAAAGTGGACAATATTATACCATTGTGGAGATATATGGATCTTATAGACACTAACAATTACATCACCTATTACATTAACATGTAAAATAAAAATAATAATGAAACTAAATCAAAATATTACTAATTAATAAAAACTGAAAATATGAGTAACACTAAACCTGACAAAACCACTACAAATACAAATGATACTAATAAAACACATATAATCTTAAAATGACTTCAATAATATTATAATATTAATATTCGAGAAAATCACTCTCCGTTCTACTAAAATAATTAGGAAATTGGCCGAATACGTTCGTAGGATTCTGAGAGTCTTGACCTTCACCTTGATATTAATTGGGTTGTGATCCTTCTCCTTGTATTGGAAATAATTGAGATCCTTCTTGTGGATGTGCAATTGGATGAAATTCTTGGACTTGCATTCTCTTTTACATAATCTTAATTTGTTCATTGCGAATATATTTAGCATCATTGGATCAGAGATCAAGTTCAAATTTTTAAACAAAATTTTTATTTCTTCCTTGTAAATCATAGCATCTGTCATTTTTGTAGCAACAACAGTACTTGCATTCATTGCCTAAAAATTTGAGAATTAATTTTAATTACCTTTGCAATTTGTTCATTATTTTTTTCTTCATTTTTTGCTTTCTTCACCTTAGGAGGTTGTTTATTAGAAATACCATCGCTATCTGAATCAGTGATATTTAGATCAAAAGCATACACACAAGGAGATGAAGGTATACGAAATTCTTCCTCGAAGAATATTGTTCAGATGAACCAACATTAATATTTTATTGTCGCGATTTCATGCATGTAGTATCATGTTGTTAGTGCCAAAATTTTCAATATCTTTGAGAATATTCCAGACATGATCAAATTTAAAACCCTTTGTGTATTTTGGATTTTTTGCTAATAATATTCTGGTATGAGTTAACTGCAAGAAAACAATTAAACATCTGTTATGAAGATAATGATATCAATGAACTCAAATTTTGATTATAAATTTTAGATAGTCTAAAATAAATATGAACATAGTAACTTACAATATCTTGTTCAAATGCTCCACTAGGATTCAAATGTTCGATTGTCATATGCAATCTTTCATTTTGGATATTGCACTAAGCATAAGAATCATTCTTTTTTGCAAAGATTTTGGCGGTCGGCTGCAATGCACAAAATTCGAATTTGCATGATATTCTTTCTCAATTCTTGCCTTGAATTGATCCTTCGATTGGTTGATTCCTATGATTGGATTTTGCGAAATATGAAGATAAACATGACATAAGTGTTTATCTTCTTAAAATGAGTATGAAGTTTGTCGGGAGGTTAAACTCATTTTAGTAGAGATAATACTCTAAAAAAATGAGCAAAGTAAAATGTGTTATACCAATATCTAGAAAGCCATTATATAAGGAAAAAATTGTAAATATAAAATTATACAAAATTTGATCTGATGATAGATATAAAAATGGGAATTGTTGAACGATTTAGATTTGTGCAATGTAATGTTACATCAATTACATAACATTGTCCATATGTTATAATTGTCAAGTCATGCCACCTGCCCAACTTGTTCCGATGTCATCATTGTTGTTTCACATCATCTGTATGATTTTGTTCAAATGTGTTCATTGTTATGTCATGTCATCTGCACAAAAAAAAAGTGTAGATATATATAACACACATTATAAATACATATCTCATAAGTAACATGTACCTCATTCATTTAATTATCTCAGAAAATAGATAACAAAAATGAAGGTTCATCAAATTTATCATCTTCAAGCTCTGATGATGATGATAACTATGCAGAAATGTTTGGTGCAAGGCAACAACTGATCGCTCAGGTGATTTCTACCGACACTCAAATTATCTTCAATTATCTCAACGAAGAAAACAATCAAAACATGCATCGAGGGTAAATTCTTGGTCACAACGTGATTAATCGTAATTGTGAAGTTGCTAATCATAATCTATTCAATGATTATTTCGCCAAAAATGCATTATATAATGATACAATGTTTCGACGAGGATTCCGAATGAGACAGAATATATTTATATGTATCTGTGATGTTGTTAGTAATCATGATAACTATTTTATACAAAAAAGAGATGAGCTTGGAAGACTTGGTTTGTCTAGCTTGTAAAAAATAGCAGCTGTATTTTAGATATTGACGTATTGTGTACCCACAGATGCTACTGATGAGTACACTAAAATAGAATCAACGACCATTGAGAGTGTGAAATGATTTTATCGTATTATTGTCGAAGTTTTTAGAGCACAGTACTTATGATCTCCAAACGCTCAAGATGTTGCTAGGCTACTCCAGATGGGTGAGCAACGAGGCTTTCCATGTATGCTAGGTAGCCTAGATTACATGCACTGGAGGTGGAAAAATTGTCCAATAATATGGGCAGGACAATATTCTAGTCATAGTGGAAAGCCAACAATTATTCTGGAAGAAGTAGCTGATTACGATCTATGGATTTGGCATGCGTATTTTAGATTGGCTGGATTGAACAATACTATTAATGTGCTTGAGTCTTCTCATCTTTTTGCTAATCTTGTCGAAGGTATTACTGTTCCTGCTTATTATGTCATTAAAGAAAAAGAGTATAATATAAGTTATTATATATTTAGCTGATGGTATATACCCCAAATGGTCAACATTTGTTCAAACGATTCATGATCCACGAAGTCGAAATAAATAAATTATTTGCAATGAAGCAAGAAGCGTATAGAAAGGTTGTTGAGCGAGCATTTGGCGTGCTCAATATAAATTATTATTTAACTGATGGTATATACCCCAAATGGTCAACATTTGTTCAAATGATTCATGATCCACGAAGTCGAAATAAATAAATTATTTGCAATGAAGCAAAAAGCGTGTAGAAAGGATGTTGAGCGAGCATTTGGCGTGCTTCAATTACACCTTTACGTTTTTGGCGAAAAAATATTTTACATTATATAATAACATCATGTATTATTATGCATAATATGATTATTGAAGATGAACGTGATTTAAATGCAGCAATAGTGGAATACTTCGAGGTGTCAACTATAGATGTTGAGCTAGCAAAAGATGATAGTACACGATTTGAAGAGTTTTTAGTTCGATACAGACAAATCAAAGATAAAGAAGCTCATATTGCCCTTCGAAATGTATTACTTGAGTATTTATGGGAACAATATAGTAATTCTAAAAGTTAAGTCCGAAATATTGTATTTTCAATAAAGTATTATTGTTTGTTTTCAATAAAAATTAGTAAAATATTTTGTCTTGATTGTGTGTGGTTTTATAATATTTTAAAAATATATTTATGCTTGAATAATTATGTAATAAAAATTAAAAAATGAAAATCCTAATTTTTCATATATATTAATTGGTTGCAGAATTTTTAAAAAATTAATCTATCTCAAATATTAATGAAATATTAATTTTAAATATAATAATTATCATATAAAAATATTAATAAATTAAAATGTATATTGATAATTAAATTACGAATAAGAAAAAATAGAATATTTTAATGAATATTCTTTTTTTAGTGTGATATGGTGTGAATGGATTAGAGTTAAAATAATCTTTGGTGATGAAAATTTCATCAAATATGGTGTTTATATGTTTATAGTTGGAGATGATCTTATTACCACCCGGTTGAGATCAAAGATTCAGAGTTCGTCGGAATGATCACATATGGAACAGTCAGAATAGACGTTTTGGTATAGAAATGTCTTACACCGCATTAAATTTCCGATGAAAAATTGTAATGGTCATATAACGTCGTCCGTGAATATTATAAACGGAACCAGGAACTCTGGAATTTTTTTTACGTGTTTTAATGTTTTGATTACAAATTTGATTGGATTATACTGTTTTCGCTTCTTTATGTTTCGTCTGTATCAGACAGATTGCATCAGAGTTCTATCATGCATGACTTTGCCATTAATGTAGTTATACAAGACTACCTCCTTATATATATATATTTGATTTGATAAATTAATCTATTGACTGTTACGTAGAATGATATTGTAACTGGAATGGAGTCAGCGACGGCCGCCGTTATATCCCGGTTAATTGTTTTATAAAGTCACGTTGTCATGAGCGTTTGAGTATTATTTATACATGACCAAGACTACTTGCAATGATCCATTGATTTGCAGATCCAATGGAATCCATGAATAAGAACAGTATTCGAGGTGATGATGAAGCGGCCATGGCTGAGCTAAAGCGAGACCACGGCCATCTCTGGAACATCATCTTCAGCTACGTCAAATCTATGGCCCTCAAGTGCGCCGCTGAGCTCGGCATCGCCGACGTAATCTACCGCCATGGTCAGCCTCTTCCTCTCTCCGTCCTGCTCGCCGAGCTATCCATTCTCCCTTCAAGAACCGACTCATTCCGCCGCCTTATGCGCCTGCTCGTCCACTCCGGTCTCTTCTCGAGCTCGACCGCCGGCGACGAGGAAGAAGAGGCCTACGCCCTCACCCCCATCTCTGCCTCCTTTCTCGTGACTAGCAAAGCAGAGAACATGTCCCCGTTCGTCCTCCTAATGCTCGACCCCATCATCGTCAACCCCTTTCACTGTTTGAGCAGGTGGTTCGCCGCCGCCGACGAACCCCCCACCGCCTTCGACCTCTTCCACGGGAAACCCTTGTTCGAGTTGACAGGAATCAACCCTAAGTTCAACGTAAATTTCAACAGGGGCATGGCCGCCGATGCCAGCTTCGTGGCGAAATTGATCCTGAAGCAGTACGGCGACGACGTCTTCAGGGGCCTGCGCTCGCTGGTGGACGTCGGAGGAGGGACCGGCACTCTGGCCACCGCCATCGCCGACGCCTTCCCGCAGACCAAGTGCACCGTGTTCGATCTCCCGCACGTGGTGGCATCGCTGCAGGGAAACCCAAGGGTGGTCGCTGTCGCCGGCGACATGTTAGAGTTTGTCCCCCCTGCAGATGCAGTGATTCTCAAGGTATGCAATATCATTAATAATCTTCTTCTTCTTCTTCAATTTCATTTGCTCCTTAATAATCAATCATCTGCGAATGCAGTGGATATTGCATGACTGGAGCGACGAAGTCTGCGTGAGGATACTTGGAAATTGCAAGAGGGCGATTCCTCCAAAGGAGGAAGGAGGGAAAGTGATAATAATTGAAATGGTGATGAAATTGGAGAATGAGGAGGATGGAAGTAGTATTCACGGTGAAACGGCAGAGACGCAGCTTTTGTTCGATGCGTACATAATGACGCAGCTAGGTTGATTAAAGAGTTTTTCATAGGACATTTATGTTGAAGCAATGGGATGAATAGACGATTGACAAGATAAATAACAATGTGGAATATCATCCTGAAATTTAAGTGGAATCGATGCATGATTGAGAAAGGCTAAAGCAGTTTCGATTATATGACAATGTTTCCTCTCATGAAACTATTTTGTTCAAGAGTGTGTGGATATGAGACTTGATGGAGAATGCCTAAGGAGTCGAGATAACAATGAAACACTTGATATTATCCACCCCAATTATATTAGAGAGTGAGTATTTTACGGGCAAAGTAACGTTCAACATGCCTTTGAAATCGATAAAAAAGATCAAGAAGATTAATTTTTCTTCATTTGAAAGACCCAAGTAAATTTACTAAAGTCATCAATAAAAATCACATATTAAAGAAAACTTTGATTCAACAGAATAGAAGTTTATCCCTACACATCAGAGTGAATTATTTCTAAAGGAAAACTAGACATATAAGAGGAAGTGACAAAAGATAATTTATAACTCTACACATTTCACAAGAATAAGAAGGGGACGCCAAAGAAGTTGGTAGGTTAAACTTTTAGATGATTTCTTGAACTAGACAAAGAGATAGATGACCAAGTCGTGTATGCAAGGAGGATTTATTTGTGCGTTCTCCAATGAAGACTTTGGTGAATGTGAGTTGAATGTAATAAAGACCCTCTCCAATTTCTCCTTTGAGTAGAATCATTATGGTCGTGGGATCCTTCACAAAACAATGATAAGGGTGAAATTCAAAGAACACATTATTGTTAATAGCAAATTAATGAACTAAAAGTAAATTTTTAGTGATTGAAGGAACATAAAGTGTATTGCGCATGTGAAATATTTGACCGAATGAATGAAAAATTGCATTTTCAAAGTGAGCAATTTTCAAACCGAAATCATTGTCTATTTATACCATGTCAGGACCATGAAAAGAGGAGGCTTCTTTGAGAATAACATAATCTAGTATAAGATGATGAGTTGCTCTAGAATTTGAATATCATCCTGAGGTTAGAGAATTTGTCATAGTTATATGAGGATTGCTTTGAAGAGAAAATACTCCTGGATGAGATAATGAAGCTGAGGATGAAGATTGATTTTGTTAGGACCTTGGTGGCCGCTAGAGGAGGGGTGAATAGCGCGTACGTCGTAGATGGAGGAATTCTTTCGGAATCACGTGCTTGCTACAATTCGATTAGTGCACAGCGGAAATAGTAGAAATAAAACAATAACAAAATATATAAGCACACAATCACAACACGTAATATAACGTGGTTCGGAACCGAATGGTTTCTATTCCACGGATTTGGCTCAAATGAGCTCTAGCAATGCCAATCACACACCACTACTAAATAACTCCTTCTCGGAATAATCCGGAGGTGGAGAAACATTGTACAAGTGATTACTCTAAGTAATACAATGAACAACAAATAAATATGAATGAAATACAATAAAAGAAGTAAAGAACACTTTACAAAAACTCTTTTGGAAGCTTGCTTATTGATTGCCTTGGACTAGCCTTGAAGACTCTGATTTGCACCAGCAAATCATCCAAGAAAATCGATGCCAAATCCCTCCTTCTGAGCTGCTTTTATAACTTGCAATCGGGTTGGATTTCGCCTAGCAGTCGACTGATCGGAACCATCAGTCGACTGCTCCTGTAGCCGTTGTGAGACAATAGTATGAGCCACATCGGATAGACCATCAGTCGATTGATCATGCCCATCAGTCGACTGATGTCTCAATCAATCGAGTGTTTGGGTCGATCACTCGACTGGAGAGCTTACTGTGCTCGTGGCCAAAGCATCAGTCGACTGATGACACCATCAGTCGACTGCCCAATGCTGACAGTCGACTGCTAGGCCATCTTCTCGCAGTCGAATCCTAATCGACTCCCAACAGTCGACTGACTATAGTCTCAGTCGACTGATACACCTCAAACATGAGGTTTTAACCCAAGTATGGTGCCCCAATACTTGCTAGACCACCCTTAGCCTAGACCTAAGCCTTCTAGCCACCTCCATCAGTCTCATGCCTGTCGGATCCCTCCAAGTCATCCATGACTTGTTCATCCATACGCTAGCCTTCAGGTGCTTCCATCAGCTATTGTCATACTAATGTGGTCTACACCGCCAAGACATATTGGGCTTACGCTGCCAAGACTCCCACTTGGACTTTACGCCACAAACCATTGAACTTATGCTGCAAAGACTCCACCCTTGGACTTTATGCCACCAATATTCCCCTTGGACTTCTCAATTGCTAAGACTTAAGCTTGGACTTTTCCTTACCAATCCATGTTGGACTTTTCATGCCAAGACCCATGCTTGGACTTTCTCTTGCCAAGACTCATGCTTGAACTTTCCTTGTCAACCCATGTTGGACTTTCCATGCTAAGACTCAAGCTTGGACTTTTCATACCAAGTACACAAGACTTGGACTTCTCCCATGACAATGGTCAGACCATCGTCAAACATCAAATGTGACCTGGGTCAATTGCACCAACAATCTCCCCAACACATGTCAGACATCAATGTCAAACATCAAAACACTACTCGAGTCAAACTCGAGTCTGGTCAATCGTGACCTGGGCTGATTGCACTAACAATCTTCCCCTTTTTGATGTTTGACAAAAACACCCTTGAGTTAGATCCCTAACTCAAATTCTTTTATCAATTTTCCAAATTGATAATTCTAACATTCTCCCATTAATTCTCTCCCTTTTTGACATACATCAAAAAGGTTCTCCCAAGGAGGTCAATGTCTCATATCCCAATGAGATCTTACAATCTCCCTCTTGGTCCAAAAACATCTAGGATGTTTTCACTCTTCCTAGTGATAAATCTCATATCACTTAATAGAGGTAATCATACAAACTCTCTCAATTTCTAAATTGGGTATCTCAAATTCTCATTTCTCCCTCTCATGAGGAAAAATACATCCATCATCTCATGATGGATACCTCCCCCTAAAGGCTTGATCCCCCTTGACCATTGCACCAACAATGTCCTTGGGAAGTCCCTAAGCCAATATGAACACTAAACCATCAAAAATAAGGTTAAAATTTCAACATTGAACTTTCCAACACCTTAAAATTGATAAACACCCTAACAACTCTCTTAATCCATATCCAATGGATTTTCACCCTTTCTAATGTTTCCCAAAGCATATCCTAGGGTAGAAGCAGTTAGGAAACCATAATATAGCTGAAATATTAGCTAAACATCTTTATGTACCCGAAATCAGCTCTGGTAGTCGACTCTATCAGTCAACAGTCGACTTCCCTACCCATCAGTCGACTACTACCAAGAGGCAGTCGACTGATAATTGAAAATTTCGATTTTTAGTTATCAGAAATGAATTTCAGAAATTCATAAGTAATCATACGTAACTTGAAAATTCGTGAAACTTCATACGTATAATACTTACAACCAATACAATGGGTGAAAAATATTTGAAAAATAATTTACTCATAAAATATTGAAATTGATACAAAGTTCAAAAGTGAAGAAAAACTTCAATGTTTGAGCTCATTTTGTATCAACATCATCAATGGTGATTGCTATCAAAAGATAGACTTCACCAAGATTTTTCAAAATGATTTTAAAATGTTTTTAAAACCTTATATTGGATCATGCTCCTTGGGCTCGATGTACATGACTTGAACATAAGCTTTCCCAATGATCCATCACATGATATAAATGAGTTTTAGTTCACCTAAATGCAAAAAGTATGTACCTTAAACTCAACTCATATCCTAGCATCTCACATGTATTTAGGGTGTATCAATACACATACATGTCAATGTAATATGAGATGTCGGTTTTGTTCATCCTAATCTAGGGTTTCATGCATTTTTCTAAGGCAACACTACTTGATTCCCTTATACATGGGACTTCAAGTCATGTCAATTGTCATTAACTCAATTTTTATTAATGCATGAATGATTATAATATTAATGATAATATAATTAAACATATGCTCATAATCTTGATGTCATGGCATAAAATAAAATCTAAGCATACATGATATTTAACCTTAATCATAAGCATGATCATGACATATTATATAATTAAAAATAGATATGATATTATGACATGTTATATGACAATCAAAGTATGACAAATAAAATATAGAGGTATATAATACCTAAATTTTAGTATTTATTGCCATTTGTTAGGATTAAGTTCATTTTGTCAAATTGTCAATTATCTCCCAAGCGCGCTAAAAATCCAAAATGACACATTATGACCTCTAAACCTAAGTTGTGCCAATTTGATTGATTTATCAAACTTCTTAAATAATATTGACACATCCTAAAATCTTTTAGGATTTAAATTCAACCATATTTCTAAGGTATCTATAATCTTGAAAATGACATAAAGTGTCACCTTTACTATGGTTAGATTAGCTACCCTTCCAATCAAGATTGACACACCTAAACCCATCTAGCGTGAATCAATCACGCTCCTAGGAACCTAATACCTATTGGAGTTCTTTGGGTTTACTAGGTATTCGTTAGGGATAACTTCCCTAGATACCCTCCTAATGACCCTCCTAATGACCTAGAAGCCTTGGTCATTATGGTCTTGCCTAAGTTAACTCTAGGGGTGACTCCCCTTGTAACCTTCTTAATGGCTTCCTTAGGTTTCCTTGAAACCTTACACTACAAGAAAATCTCATATTTGGGACCGTATTAGAAACCGAATAAAATTCGGTCTCTAATTAGAGACCGATTTTTTAAAATCGGTCTCTAATTAGATACCGATTAAAAGTCGGTTTCTAATTAAAGACCGAACAAAAAGCGGTCTCTAATTAGAGACCGATTTCAAAATCGGACTCTAATTAGAGACCGATTTCCAAAACGGTCTCTAATTTAGATACCGTTTTGAGAATCGGTCTCTAATTTAGATACCGATTTCAAAATCGGTCTCTATTTAGAGACCGAATTATAGTGGGTCTCTAATTAGAGACCGATTTGAGAATCGGTCTCTAATTTAGAGACCGAATATAAGTCGGTCTCTAATTTTAGAGACCGATTTAGATTCGGTCTCTAAATTAGAGAACTAATTGTTTAACACGCGCGTGCCAAACACCACAGCCCAGCCGTGTTGCATTCGGTAATGGGCGACACGCGCGTGCCAAACACCACAGCCCGTGTGGGAAATGGGCGACATGCCCGTGTCGCAGCTGTGGGAAATGGGCGACATGCACGTGTCGCGCGACCCAGGCGTGTCATCGCCACGGGCGTGCCAAACAGCACACCCAACCCGTGTTGAATTCGGGAATGGCTGTCGGTAACCATAAGCATGGCGTCTTGTTCGATAAATTGATAAAATTATAAATTTATAACTTACTTAAAATCTCATATTTAGACTCCGATAAAATTAACTGGCCTAAACTTCCATCGCGTCGGATACCTCGATCGGCAACTTTCGATTTCTCCATCACGGTAAGCACTTCTCCGCCTTCTGCTGTATCTTTTGTATAGCCTCTCCCCCATCCAAGGTAGGTCGTGCATTGGTGCATTGGTAACGACCTCAGCTGTTGGTCGACTTCAGCTGTCGAGTTAGGGAAAGGGTGGCCAAGGATTTTGACCTGGTCCAGCCTATCTCCAATCCCCTGTCGTGGTAGCGTGCTTGGAAGCACGATTGACACGGCTGCAACATCGTTGTGATGTTGTGATTGTGCGATGTCTTGGCATTGACCTAGGTCGGCAGGGTAGAAGGTTTACTGTTATAAAAACGAGATGTTGTCTTTATATATTTTTTTCCTGATGAAGGTCCTATCTGCTGGCGCGAGGTCTTAGTGCTGGCAGGAGCTCGAGACTTTCTTCAACGATCATTTCCACCAGGTTGATGTTAGTAGCTTAAATTTTAATGCATGGTACTACATATCAATGTTCTTTATCTGTAGCTTACAATTGTGTCGTATAGGATATAATGAATAATCTTAAACTATTGTATATTTATTTACAGATGATATATAATTGTTAATCGTTAAACATTTTCTTACTATATAATATTATTACCAATTTTTTTATTGTAATATCTTGTAGGTTTCAATGAGTATTAACAAAACTTGGATGTACAATAGACTAGTTAATGGATTTATAGCTGACGAATATTTTGATGGCGTTGAGGCATTTGTTAACTTTGCTAAGAGTCATCCAAGTTGTATGGACGGTGACAAAATACGTTGTCCGTGCAATCATTGCAAATGCAGAAATACAACATTTCGGGATGAAAATACTGTCAAAGTACATATTTGCAAAAATGGTTTTGTCCCAAATTATTACAATTGGTATTGTCATGGAGAGGCTTATTTGGATGAGCCTATTGGAAATTTTGTTGCTTCAACGTCTACCGAAATTAGAGTCGAGAAATCATCTAGCAACGAGCATACATTGCAACCAATGGTTTACGATGCGATGAGTGCGCTCGTTCATTCAGACACAGATAATATACCAACACCAATGATCGAGAATTTGTATACTATGTTAGAGGCTAGCCAAAGAGAAGTTTGGGAAGGAGTTCCTTCTGGTCATTCACAACTGTCAGCTATTGCAAGATTATTGAATATTAAGGCAGAATATCATATCTCAGGGCGATGTTATGATGAGATATGTCAATTGATCTCAGAGTTGCTCCCTGCTGATAATATAATGACTGATAGCTTTTACTGATACAAAAAATCATCAGAGCTTAGGTTTCTAGGTGAGAAAGATTATTCTTTGTAACAATAACTGTATGATTTTTTGGAAAACAGACGTTGAATTGAATGAATGTAGATTTTGCAACCACCCTCGTTACAAGGACCGCAATCCCATATTAGGGAAGAAAAAGAGAATAGCATACAAAGTTATGTATTACTTCCCCATAACTCCTAGACTCCAACGCTTGTATGCATCTGCTGCGACAGCAACACACATGAGGTGGCATCAAGATCATATACACGAAGGAGATATAATGTGTCATCCTTGCGATTCCCCTGCATGGAAACACTTGGATACAACATTTTCCTCATTTGCAATAGAATCTCGTAATGTTAGATTGGGCCTTCGCGGATGGATTTCGACCATTTGGACAATCAGGACAACAATATTCTTCTTGGCGGTGATATTAACACCATACAATTTACCCCCTTGGATGTGCATGAAAGACGAGCATATGTTCCTTACGGTCATTATTCCGGGTCCAAAGAATCCAAAAGAAAAACTTGATGTTTTTATGCAACCTCTAATTGCCGAATTGAAAGAGTTATGGATTGTAGGGTCTGAAACTTATGATATTTCGAGTAAAAGTAATTTTACAATGCATGCAGCTTTATTATGGACAATAAGTGATTTCCTGCATACTCAATGTTGTCAGGATGGAGCACGTGTGGTAAGTTAGCATGTCCATATTGCATGACTGAAAGTGATAGTTTTGCATTACCTTGTAGTGGGAAAATATCTTGGTTCGACAATCATCGTAAGTTTTTACCATTGCAACATCCTTTCCGGAGAAATAAGAAAGATTTCTTAAAGAATGAAGTAGTTCGAAAACTCCCACCAATAATCAAGTCAGGAGAGCAAATCCTTGAAGAAATTGACACCTATGGATTTACGATTACTCGCAGAGTTATGCTCACTTAAATAAATCTATTGTTAGAGGGAGTAAGTGTGGATGGAGGAAACGAAGTATATTTTGGGAATTGCCCTATTGGAAGTATCTGCTAATTCGACATAATATAGATGTTATGCATGTCGAAAAGAACTTCTTCGATAATATTTTTAATACTGTGATGAATGTTAATGGAAAAACAAAGGACACAACCAAATCAAGGGAAGAATTGAATCAATTTGTCAATAGACCTGAGATGCAGAGGAATGAAACAACCAATAAATTTCCAAAGGCTTGCTATACATTGGACAAAGAAAGTAAGTTGGCTTTATGTACCTGGTTGAAAGAAATAAAATTTTCAGATGGTTATGTCTCAAATATGGCCCGATGTGTGGATAGCAACAAATTAAAAATGTTTGGGATGAAGAGTCATGATTGTCATGTCTTCATGCAAAGACTTATTCCAATAGCTTTTCATGATCTACTTCCAAATAATGTATGGGAAGCACTTACAGAATTGAGTCTTTTTCATGATTTGTCATCAAGGGTTATTATGACGACCAAAAATGCTTCGCCTAGAAAAAGACATTCCTCTTATAATATGTAAACTTGAGCGTATATTTCCCAAGTTTTTTGATTCAATGGAACACTTACTTCATTTACCATATGAGGCACGAATGGGAGGTCTGTCTGATCTGACAGATGGATGTATCCTTTTGAAAGATTTTTGAGGAGATTAAAGAATAATGTTCGTAATAAAGCAAGAGTTGAGGGGTCAATTTGCAATGCTTATTTGGTTGAAGAAGCATCGTCTTTCTGCTCCTATTATTTTGCTGATCATGTGAAAACCAGACATCGCAAGTGTCCTCGAAATTCAGATGATACTAAACCAATAGACTCGAGATGCTTTCTATTTTCAAGTTATCGGGCAAACCAATCGGTAAATTTGTGCGCAGATGGCTAAATCACCAAGAATATTATGCTGCTCGAAACTATATACTCCTTAATTGTGATGAGGTCAAACCATACATCAAGTAAGTTACTTTTATATTAAAACTTGCAATCCCTTAATGTGTGGGTCTGTTCTGCCATGCCATATTATTTTAATCCTTCCATTATAGCTTATGCGAGCAACACTTGCACCTACAAAATCCATCAATTGAAGAAAGTGAAGTTGATAAAAGATAGAGATGGAATTCGCAAAATGGTTTGAAAACCTAGTAAGTTTTAGTTATAAGTTTTCCTTATTTGCCTTTTTTTTTAATTAGAATAAAATTTTCATACCTATACCTAAAAATGTAGGTGAACGACCCAAGATCAATAAATGAATATGATCAAAGGATCAAGGATCTTGCAGTGAGGACCTCTTCGTAATATAAAAGTATACTCTGGATATTATGTTAATGGCTAAATTTCACATTGTATAACGCAATTTAGAGCGATTACTAATAATTCAGGTGTTTACGTAAAAGGTTGTTGCAACAACTCTAATAGTCATATTGATTATTATGGTATACTTGAAGAAATCATCGAAGTTGAATATCCCGCGTTGCCTATAAAAAGATGTGTATTATTCAAATGTTCATGGTATGATCCTAATCCAAGAACAGGTACAAGAACACATCCAAACTACAATCTAGTTGAAGTGAATGGAAATAGACGGTTCAATATATTTGAACCCTTCATTTTTGCAGACAAGGTGACAAGTTATTTATCTTACATATCCTACGAAGAGAAGGATATAGTGAATGGTTAGCAGTTTGTCAAATGAAACCGCGCTCCACAATAGAAATGCCGAATGTCCTCGCCGTCGAAAATCATGATCCATTTCAAAATGAAGGAGTGGAGAGGCATTCAGTTGTTTCACCATCTTATTCCATAACCCAACAACTTGTAGATATAAATGCTAGCTATGAGGAATTAGATGACGAAGAGATGTCTAGTAGTGATGAATTAGATATTATTTCAATAGCATCTAGCGATATCTCGATTGTAATGAGATTCATGAATTATGCTTGCAAACTATGCTTATGGCATTTTCTCAAATGATGAAACTTGGAATGTTTATATTAGTCATATGATTTGTTAAATATCAAGCAATTAATATATGTATTGTTGTTAAATTATTTGAAAATTGTTGGATAACATGTTTTTTTACATCTGGTTTGAAAATATGAGTACGAAATATATTATTATTTCGAATTGTCTATGGCACTACATTTTCTACAGAGATATATTAATGGCAGATAGAATACAAAAAGATCAGGTCACGTTGAAAATTATAGGCGATAGGTAAGATTTTATCGTAATTTATAGTCATAAAGGTATTAAGTGTGTCATAATAGCAGAAATTTTATCATTGCAGCTTTACTCCCAATGGTCATGGTATTTCATCATATATAACTAAAATATTCAAAGAACGCTAATCCACTACAGGCTACTCATGGAAGAATGTAGACCCACACACGAAGGATTTCTATTTTAAAGAATTTGTGGTGAGTATTCGATTATTATTGTAATTGTATAATATCCCTTTATGCTAATTTTGAGAATTTTTTTTCAGAAAAGATATACATGGGAGCCAGGTCAAGAAACTAAATTTAAAGACATATGGAATCTATATTGTCGCAAACGATACAAGTCGTTGCTATATAAATGGAGAAAAGTAAAGACAAAACCATCTCATATACCAGATGAATTGTGGGATGAATGGAAAAAAATTTGGGACCGACCTCAATGGAAAAAAAATTCAATGGTTGCACAAAATAATAGAAAGTCGGATTCTGTCGGAAAGCATACTGGTGGCTCCCGCTCTAGTATAGAGCATGCTCTTATGATGGTTGTGTTTTCTTGATTATTTATTTACCGAAATATAAATAACATGAGTTATTTTTTAAACTTAATATTTTTACATGTAGGAAGACACACTACAACGACCAACTAATTGTTGGGAGCTTTTAAATAGTACCCACCAGTGAAAGATGGGACTTTTGTAGATCAAAATCACAGGCCATAGATGTAAGATTTTTCTTTGTTATTTTACTATACTATACTAATCATATATACTTTTATGTAGGACCAAATAGAGAAAGTTGCACAGTGCACATTGGATAGAGGAGGTGATTTACAGACTCCATCGCACAATGATATAAATGTCATATACTATGAGGTTGTAGGTGGAAGCAAAAAAAACTCCCTCTATGGCCTAGGCTCCCATGCAAAAGTGGTATTCGATATGTCTACTCCTAGACTCAAGGGTGCATCGAGTTCTACAGCTCACCAAATGGAGGAATTACGAAAGGAAAATGAATACTTGAAACAAAAATTCACGGCATTAGAGGAAACTATCAAGATCGGGTCAACCAAGCGTAACAATCAATGCAAGCTTTCATAGCTCGTTTTATGCCTTCACAACCATCAATGAGCCCTTTCTTTTTCCCAACCCCTCGCAGTATTGCATCGCAAGAAACTCAAGATCCAAATGGTAACGACGGAGGCAACTCTTCTTAGGTTTAGTTTATCATCGATTTTGCAATGGTTGAGGTAATACATTATTACTTTTCCTTTCTTAATCTTCTCACACCATTATTCATCTGTTGAATTTATACTACTCTCTATGCAATTTTTATTCAAATGTAAATATATATTCTTTGTCAATATTTGCAGCCTACCAAGTAAAGATGTTTAAGGTGTTTCAAGGAGATTGTAATGGTACATTTAGTTGTTTCTTTTTGATATGCTCCACAATATTGTATTAACCATTCCTATTTTTTGATATGCTAGGATCTTTTTGCAATGTGTAATATTTTGTAATTACAAACAATATCATATTATTGTAGTATGTACAGTTGAACATGTCTCTTTCTTAATGATTGAGTAAATTTTGTGAAAAATGAAAAAAATATCAATGACTGCTATATTGATCAAAGGAACTCAATAATGATGTTTGAAGACGTTCTGGATATTATTGGATGAAAGGTATTCTTTTTTATATTGTTCTTTGATTTTGTTTTAAATTTCTATATTTCATTGCATATCTTGTATATGTTTTGAAACATAATTTACACAGGTTAGAGCTACGGTGAAGTATCATTTTCATATTACAAACTTTGTACGATGACTTTGCACCATGCCCGATGAAATAGGGCGACACGCCCATGCCAATGGAGAGCATGGGCGTGTCGCCAATTTTGCTCCTTGGAAATAGGCCGACACGCCCATGGCATGGAGAGCATGGGCGTGTCGCCAATTTACCCTAACACACCCCGGGTGTGTTGGCTAACACACCCCGGGTGTGTCAAGGAACATGGGCGTGTCGCCCATTAGAGGTGAGGCGTGTCGGCTAACACACCCCGGGTGTGTTGAGTCCTGGACCTCTGACACGGACGTGTCCTCTGTGGCACGCCTGTGTTGTTTTGATACGCTCGATAATTCTCCAAAATATATTAAACTTGACTTTTATTTGTTTTATTGATTTTTGGTTTGCCATATGCAGGAGGGCTCAAAAAAAATATATTATGTGCAGACCAAACAGAAAGATACACAAGATTGCTTTATCTGTGGCCATCGCAAAAGCGCAAAGTGAAATTACGAGCTAGCTTATTTTGTTCTTTTTCCAATTTTATGTAAAAAAATATTGTCCAATCACTCCTTTTCATTACCGTCAGGCTCAATGTGAAGAAGTATCATGCGGCATACCCCAACAAAAACTGCCAAGGCCTCGGCGACGACGTCTTGGCCACATCCATGAACAACGTCGCCTTCATGAGGTTGAACTTCATAAGGTCGTGAAGCAATGGAGTGGATAAGATATTTTTGAGGTCGAAGGAGTTTTACAATTAATAATGTAGTTGTAATTATTCATTATGGATATTTTGTCATTGTGTACATATGAAAATTAATAAAAATAATTTATTTATTTATGATTGATTGGATGTTAGAAGTAAATATTGTAGTTGATATTAATTAGATTTATAATATACAAGTTAATCACATATGAATTAAATTTGTAATAAATTTGGTTTATAAGATTAGAGACCGATTTTCATATCGGTCTTTGAGACCGATTTTTCCATTCGGTCTCTAACTTAGAGACCGATTTTTCCATTCGGTCTCTAAAATTAGAGACCGATCGAAAAAATCGGTCTCTAAGTTAGAGACCGAATGGAAAAAATCGGTCTCTAAATTTAGAGACCGATTTTGTGATCGGTCTCTAATTTTAGAGACCGATCGAAAAATCGGTCTCTAAATTTAGAGACCGATTTTCGGATCGGTCTCTAAAATTAGAGACCGATCACAAAATCGGTCTCTAAGATTAGAGACCATGAATTTAGGGACTGAAAGTTTTGGTTTCTAAAACGGTCTCTAATACATTTTAGAGACCGATTTTCGGTCTCTAAATCGGTCTCTAATTAGCCACTAAGCACCTACCTTGGTCAACCTTAGGGATGACTTCCCTTGTGACCTTGGTTTTCCTAGACCTAAGTTGTGTTCCATAATCAAATAGAATATTGTGGTAGGTTTCCTTGGGCTTAGGTTTGCCTTTGATTGGACCTTGCTTTATAACACCTAGGTTTTGGCTCCTTTATCTAGATTTTTGATCCTTTGACCCTTGAATTTGATTTTGCATTTTTGCAAGAGTCTTTTCTAGTTTCTCAAGCCTTGACCTCAAGATTTGATTTTCTAGCTCTAATTGTTCAATTTTTGATTTTTCATCTATTCTTTGGACATTGTTCCATTTCTTAGGCATATGCCTACCCTTCTTAGGGTTAATGCCTAAATAGTCTTCTACTTTCCTAATGGATTCCCTAGGAAGGATTTTTCTAGGGATATTAGTCCCAAATTGCTCCTTATGTGTAAAATGACAAGACTTTGCACCTAAGCAATAAAATTTATTTCTACTAGCATATTTTTGTTCATGAGAAATAGCAAGATTATTAACATAACTCCTAGCATGATTTTTAACATAAGTTGAAGGTGTATTATTAAAATATACCTTAGGGTACGTTGTCTCACAACGGCTACAGGAGCAGTCGACTGATGATCTCGATCAGTCGACTGCTAGGCAAAATCTAACCCGATTGTAGGTTATAAAAGCAGCTCGGAAGGAGAGATTTGACACTGGTTTTCTTGGATGATTTGGAACGATTTTCTGATGCAAATCAGGGTCTTCAAGGCTAGTCCAAGACAATCAACAAGCAAGCTTCCAAAAGAGTTTTTGTAAAATGTTCTTTACTTCTTTTGTTGTATTTCATTCATATTTGCTTGTTGTTCATTGTATTACTTAGAGTAATCATTTGTACGAGATTTCTCCACCTTCGGATTGTTCCGAGAAGGAGTTATTTAGTAGTAGTGTGTGATTGGCATCGCTAGGGCTCATTCGAGCCCAATCCGTGGAGTATAAACCATTCGGTTCCGAACCACGTTATATTGCGTGTTGTGATTGTGTGATTGTATATTTTGTTATTATTTTATTTCTACTATTTCTGCTACACACTAACCGAATTGTAGCAAGCACGCGATTGCAAAAGAATTCCTCCATCTACGACGTACACGCTATTCACCCCTCCTCTAGCGGCCACCGAGGTCCTAACAAAATCAATCTTCATCCTTAGCTTCATTATCTCATCCAGGAGCATTTTCTCTTCAAAGCAATCCTCATATAACTATGACAAATTCTCTAACCTCAGGATGATATTCAGATTCTAGAGCAACTCATCATGCTATACCGGATTATGTCATTCTCAAAGAAGCCTCTTCTTTTCATGGTCCTGACATGGTATAAATAGACAACGATTCAAGTTTGAAAATTACTCACTTTGAAAATGCAATTTTTCATTCATTCGGTCAAATATTTCACATGCGCAATACATTTTATGTTCCTTCAATCACTAAAAATTTACTTTTAGTTCGTCAATTTGCTATTAACAATAATGTATTCTTTGAATTTCACCCTTATTATTGTTTTGTGAAGGATCTCGCGACCATAATGATTCTACTCAAAGGAGAAATTGGAGAGGGTCTTTATTACATTCAACTCACATCCACCTAAGTCTTTATTACTTCGGCCATGTCGGATAAGTTCCAACGGATAGACTATCATTCGACTGATCATGCCCATCAGTCAATTGATATCTCAATCAGTCGAGTGTTCGGACCGATCACTCGATCGGAGAGCTTACTGTGCTCATGGCCGAAGCGTTAGTCGACTATCATACCCTAACAGTCGACTGATGACACCATCAGTCGACTGCCCAATGCTGACTGTTGACTGCTAGGCCATCTTCACGCAGTTGAACCCTAGTCGACTCCCATCAGTCGACTGACCATAGTCCCAATCGACTAATACACCTCAAAAATGAGATTTTAACCCAAGTATAGTGCCCCCATATTTGCTAGATCACCCTTAGCCTAGACCTAAGCCTTCTAGCCACCTCCATTAATCTCACGTCTATTGGATCCTCTAAGTCATCCATGACTTATTCATCCACACGCTAGCCCTCAAGTGCTTCTATCAGCTATTGTCATACTAATGTGGTCTACACCGCCAAGACACATTGGGCTTACGCTGTCAAGACTCCTGCTTAGACTTTACGCCGTCAACCATTGGACTTATGCTGCCAAGACTCCACCCTTAGACTTTATGCCGCCAATATTCTCCTTGGACTTCTCAATTGCCAAGACTCAAGCTTGGATTTTCCCTTGTCAACCCATGTTGGACTTTCCCTTGCCAAGAACCATGCTCGAACTTTCCCTTGCCAAGACTCATGCTCGGACTTTCCTTGCCAAGATCATGTTTGGACTTTCCTTGCCAACCCATGTTGGGCTTTCCATGTCAAGACTCAAGCTTGAACTTTTCATGCCAAGTACATAAGACTTGGACTTCTCCATGACAATGGTCAAGCCATCATCAAACATCAAATGTGAACTGGGTCGATTGCACCAGCAATCTGCCCAACACATGTTAGACATCAATGTCAAACATCAAAACACTACTCGAGTCAAACTCGAGTCTGGTCAATTGTGACCTGGGTCGATTGCAGCAACAGATTTGAGGATATGAAACCTCCTAAAAAGTTTGAATCAAATCTCTTATAGCATTGATGTACAATGTGATCATTGTGAAAATAAATTTGATACTGTCCTCAACCTTGTCCACATCCTCGTCCTCATTCTATGGTTCTTCCGTGCACTTTGATTTCGTAGATTGTGTTGTTGATGGAAAATCATATCTGATTTGTTGGTTGTATGTGTTAAGAAACGATAGAAGTTAACATTCTTTGAGATTGTAGTTGTAGGAGTATTTCATAAGAGGATAGCATGTCATGGAGAGTATCAAATGACATTTGCTTCATACGAGTTGTCAAATTAGGAATAAAATTGTCATATTGAGACTCTAAATCTGTAAGAACATGTATCAATAAATCTGATTTTAAAACTGGATGCTCAATTGTTATTAAATTATTAAAATAATTTTGATTAATTGAATATATTCATTAATAGATTTATCTCTTTGTTGTACTAATTGTAGTTGCATGCGAAGTTGAAGTACTCGTGCTTGAGCGTGTGATGCAAAAGTTCAAGCAAAAGCTTTCCATATTTGATGAGAGATGTCAAGCCCTATAATCATAGGAGTATAAGCTCACAAAGTGACGAAATTAGTCACGTCATAATTAGTTAATCCTTCTTACTCCAAATCGTATAATTAGAATCGTCTTCTTGGGACTTGGGAGAGATACCATCTACAATTTCAAATAGATCATGAACATGAAGTAATGATTGAAATTGCATATTCTAAAAATAAATTGTTATCATTGTTAAATTTAATAGTTAAAGATCTCTGTCCAAATCAGCGGTGAGAGAGAGGTAAATCGCGGGGAGGGGACTATGTCATGTGCGATGTGCAAGCGGTGGGAAGTCATCGAGCGGGGAGATTTAGACCGCCGAAATCGATCTCCGTGTCAAAGCAACTACACTCTTTCTGGCGCGTCATCCCCTTGGGGACCAAGATAAAGTGGAGAATTGAGCGGCCTGATTTATTGATGTGGAGAGTTGGCGTGGAGATAAAAATTCTGACATTGTTTCTGTGGAGAGAGGTGGCTGTGTGCAGAAGCGGCAAGATGAAAAGGCGATCTTTGGGCTTCGAAGTGGATTAGTTTTTTTGTGACGAAACGATGGTGAGATATGGCAGTTCTCAACAGTGGTAAATCTAGATTTGAATGGGTACTCAATGAAATTCGACGACTGTCGACAAGTGACAAAGGCCCCAGACTAATATATAGTAGACCGTCAATGGGAGCCAACTACCTTTACTTCTCGGAGGAAAGGGGTAAGAAGGGAGAAAGAGAGAGTTGATTGTATGTCGCAGCGCGGTGGCAGTGGAAGAAGCGATTTCCTTGCAATTTTGGGGTGCTCGAGCACGGCGGTGGATAAATTGAAGGATTCCACTATAGCTTCACTCAAACGAAAAGAAAGAGATCGGTAGCCGCGAAAACAAATTTGAAACGGCGACATGAATCCTCAAACGCTCCTGCTGCTGGAAACCGACGCCTGCTGCTGTGCTTAAAAAGAGCCTCAGCAGCAGCTGTGCTTAAAAGGAAGGATTCTCTGCAGCTCCAGGCGATGGAAACTTGCAGATGCTTGCTAAGCTCTATGAATCCTTAAAAGCTCCTGCTGTTGGAAATTGACACTTAGGAGGAAGAGAAGAAATCGGCGCCTGAGAGGAGAAAGAAAAAAAAATCAGGTCGGTGTGAGGAGCACGAGAACTTTCAAGGAAAGAGATCTATAGCTCTCTGATACCATATTAGAAGAACATGAATTAGACCTGGCCAAGGTCCGGGTCAAACTCGGACCCGACCCGGAACCGGACCGTGGTCAACGGTCCGGTTAACCGGTCAATGGGTTTGACCCGGACCCGTGGCGGTCCGGTCCCGATTTTTTAAAAAACTGAACCGGAAAACAAAAAAATCGGCATTTAAAAAAATTGGCCGAAAGCGGGCGTGTCGCCGGCCGAAACACGCTGTATACACGACGCTGCGCATTTGTTTCCGTTACACGACAGGCGTGTCGCACGTAGGGAGGCATGTTGCTCTGTCGTCTGCACGACACGGCAAGACAGCACAGGCGTGTCGACCCGGCGGGTCGCTTTTTTTTTTTTAAGAAAAAGAACCGACGGCCACGATTTCGTGGCCGTTGATCATCAACGGCCACAATTTCGTGGTCGTTAGTAACAAGACCCGGGTCGTAGTTGGAAAAAATTTTTCCTATAAATACACCTCCATTCCCTTTATTTTTCACAAATCACAACTTCTCTTCTAATTCTCATTCCTCATTTGCTTTCAAGTCTCAACTCAAGTCATATTTTACAAATGCCCTGAGCGGATCAAGTCGTAAGGGTGCGTAGGTGCGAGAAAGGAAAGAGCATAATGCCACCCGAGTTTGAGTTCGAGCAAGCGGCAATTCACCTCCATTCGATATCGCACTATGATCTTGATATTTCCGGTGATGAATTTCAAATACGTCATCATCATCAAAGTCAAGAAAGTAAGAGCAATACATCCAGTACGATGGCGGGTTCTACGGCTACAAAACCAACTCGAGTGCCTCGCCCCGCATCCAATATCTTCACCAAACATTTCGAAAAAGTAATGCTCCCTTCCGGTGATATGCAAGCAAAATGCAAATATTGTTCGAAATGTTACAAATTTCAACAAGGAGGAGGTTACGGAACCCTTACTCGACACGTGGAGAGAAATCATCCGGTGGAAATTGGTATTTATCGTTCTCAAACTCAAATTCCGACATTCTCTTCTCAATCGGGTTGGGGTAACGAATCTAAACTCTTTAAATTTGACGAAACTAGATTTAGAGAAGAAACTGCTAAATTTTGTGCAATTGAACAACTTTCTTTTAGTTTTAGTGATAAATTATCTTTTGAAAATTGGCTTTCTACAAGTGCAAATCCTTCTATTAAACGTATCCCAAGAAATACTCTAAAACATACACTTTTAAAATTAGTCTTAGAACAAAACAAGAATTGATTAAAGAATTTTCTAGTTTAAACAGTAAAGTTTCTTTGTGTTCCGATATTTGGAGTGATCATTGGCAAAGTTGTTCATATATGGGTATTACTTGTCATTGGATTGATAATAATTGAGACATTCAAAAACGATTGCTGGAATATAGATGTTTTAACGAAACACACACGGCACAAAATATTTCACAACTTATTTTTATTATTTTAGAAGAATATGGTCTAACTTCTAAAGTTTTTTCAATTTCTTTTGATAATGCTAGTGCAAATACCTCTAGTATTAGTGAACTTATTGATATATGTAAACCATCAATAGGTGGAAGATTTTTTCATATTAGGTGTACATGTCACATTTTAAATTTGTGTGTTCAAGATGGACTTAAAAATTTAGGATCACATATTCAACCAATTAGGAGTGCAATTCATTATTTATGGACACATCCTCAAGTAATGAAAGAATGGAGAAAATTTTGTAAAATAAATGGCATGAAGCCTAAACGGTTTGCACGTGATGTTCCAACTCGTTGGAATTCTACTTATAAATTATTGTTATCTACTTTTAAATATAAAGATTTATTATGTATGTTTTTTCATCAACATGTTCAATCACGTGATATTTATTTGTTTTCAAATCAATGGAATATATGCACTAGTATTTGTGAAATTCTAAAAGTTTTTAGTGATGCTAGTGACCAATTATCAGGTGTTTATTATCCAACTTCACATTTAGTTTTAACACATTGTTGTAATATTGCATGTATTTTTAATGAACATATTCAATCAAATGATACTTATTTATCTCAATGTATTTATGTAATGAAAGAAAAATGGGAAAAATATTTCTTAAACATTCCTGAAATATTTTTATGTGCTTTTGTTTTAGATCCTAGACTTAAATTAGATGGTTTGCAAGATATGTTAACATTATATTATGAATTTTTAAGCCCTATTACCGAAACTGCTCCTAATATTCCTTTGATTTTGTTTAATATTAAAATACATTTACATGATATTTATAATGAATATAACATTAAATATGGTGAACAAATTATTGAACATGAAACATATCAATCGACTACAACTAGTATTATTACTTCTAAACTCACTAAAGCACAATTGTTATTAAGACAACGGACTAAACGTCCACAAGGATCATCAAGTTCCAGTCAGGAACTTGAGAATTATTTGACCACTTCTTTTGATTTTAGTGATGCAGATGAAGAAAGCTTCGACATTCTAAAATGGTGGTCGCAAAGAACTCAATTATTTCCAATCTTATCTATAATGACAAAAGAAATTGGTTTTTGCAGTGGAACAAGCTTTTAGTATCGGAGGAAATACATTGGACGAGAGACGTTCTAGCTTAAGGTCGGAAAATTTGGAAGCGCAATGTTTACTCAATGATTGGTCAAAAGCTGCAAGTCGAACCCAACATATTAAAAGTGACGAAGAAGACCAAGACGAAACAGAAGGAACATCCGGAACTACGACGACGGGAGGAAATACCGAATACGACTGAAATGTATTTGATTTTTTTATTGTAATAGATTTTTTTATTTAAGTCTAAGATGTAATATATTTTGTATTGAGATAATGAAATATTTGATAGAGTTTTTATAAGTTTAATTGTGAATTTTTTTTTATTTTAATTATTTACATCATTTTTTATTTTTTTATTTATTTAACTAAGACGACGATTAACCGGATCGGACCCGGACCCGGACCGGATCGGACCCGGACCCGGACCCGACCCGGACTTGACCCGGACCCGGACCCGGACCGGAACCGGCGGTTCCACGACCCGGACCGTAACCGGCCACGAGCGGGCCGGTTAAGGGTCGATATTTTGTCAACCCGGACCCGACGATTTCGACCCGGACTCGGACCGAACCCGGACCGTGGCCAGGTCTAACATGAATAATAAAAATAATTGAAAACTTTTTCATTGTTTTATTTATACATTTTATACGTATAACAACAAATCAATTGAAGTATTCCATTAAAGATTTTAAATAAGATAAAAAAAATTATTCTAGATTTTATCTAATTTGACCCATCTATTTGATTAATTCTCTTTTTAGGATCCTTCCGACAGTGCTCACCTCCGTTCGAAACTGCTGCTCTTCTTGACGAAGGCCTTCCAGTTTCTTCACTGTGAAACCCCGGTAATGACCCTTTGAACACTGATCCAAAGCCTCCTCCTCCGAGCTTTGTCGAGAAATTCCGTGTGCTTGCTGCAGCTCATTGTACGCGAACGAGATGAGACCATTTTGCACAGCCTTTGCTTTCTCGATCATCCGCCTACTTTCTCACTTCTTTACCACAATTAAAATGGCAAGAACGCTAGAAAACAAGATGGCCAGAACAATCACACCAAGTCACCAATGATAACCAAACTCACCACTCTCTTCTTGTTTCTTTCAGAAAATTGCTACTCCGAGGCAGCCAAACGTAGGTAAAAAGTACCTGCATCAGATTGATTATATTGTTCTTGCAGATTCAGCAACCCTTCATGGCAAACGAAGCAGTCACTATTGTTGTAGGAATAAGCACTGCAGGAGCAATTGCTCAAGCAAGCCAACTCGCAACCTTCCCTTCTTCCAGCCGTGACCAAAGTGTCGGGGTTATCAGGTAACTTGACATTTGACATCTTAAAGAAACCATCTTTCTCTGAATCTGCAGAGTTGTTGTTCAGACCCACTACATAGTAAAGGAGTCTGCCTCTCGCAACCCTGACTTCTATCACCCAAATCCCAGTCTGTGTGAGACTTGATACTGAAATCTTTAAGACACTTACAGTAGGGTTGTCAATATTATCCTCTTTAAAAATGTATCTCTAAGTTTATTGTTTCTAATTTATGTGAATTTGACATTCTCTGTCTTGAAAAAGAACATGTTAGAGGGGTCATAAAATTTAAAGTCTCTTGACCTCTCATAATACTCCATCAAATGACAATTAACAGTTCTAAAGTTTAGTTTCCCTTTCATTAGGCCTATAAAATCTAATCTTGGTTGGACAATTTCAAATGTGGGACTTTATTCATTGCTTTACTGGGTACTTTATTAAGTAAGTAAATTGCAGTCTCGAGTGTTTCATCTCACAAGTACTCTGTTAAAGAAGTAAAAATATTATATTTTTCACCATGTCCTTTAGAATTCGGTTCCTTCGCTCAGCTATACCATACTGATGAGAATTATCAAGTATGGTGTATTGAGTCACAATCTGACACTCAGAAAAGTAATTAGTAAAAGGTCCTAATATTATTCTCCAGATCTATTATAACGATTGTAATATTTACCTCTACTTCTAGATCTAACATCTTTGATCATATTGTTTAGTTGATTTTCAACTTTGATTTTGAAGATCTTAAACACACTAAAGGACTCTGACTTCTCTTATGCAAAAGGTACGATTAAGCACATTGAAAATAGTCATCAATAGAACTGATAAAATATATTCATTCATTCAAAGATGTCTTTGAGAATGATCCATATATATCTGTATGTTATTAATTCTAAAGTGTTATTATATCGATTTACACATTTGTTTCTTTTATTAGTTAATTTTTCTTTGACATCCTGTATGTATACATCAAAGTCTGACATATTAAGAGAATGAAGAATTTCTTATGATATTACTCTTTCTAGACATTGTCTGGATATACATCATAAATGTCTATGTCATAATATGAATAAATTTTCATCAATCAAATTGCACTTTGTATCTATACTCTACATTATTTTGTTGTCGGTAAGAGCTATGATATTTAATCTATATAGTTCATCAACTAGTGAATTTGTGCCAATAAGTATTGAATTTTTTTTAAATACTAAATGTTTTAAATTTCCAAATGAACAAGTGTATCCTGACTTATATAAATAAGAAATGTAAGTTTCACCTAAATGATAGAATAACAAATATATTTTTCAAATTTAAAATACATGGGTCCCTAAACAAAGTTGAAAAAATACCTATAGCAATCACTCTAGTCTTTTTATTATTACCAGTATAGATGTATCTTTCACTATCAATAGACAATCAACTGCTAAAACAACCATGCTTAGTGACACTAATATGAGTGGTCGTCAATATCTATCCACTAAAAGTTAGTAGGTACAATGGCAAGATCAAAATTTAAAATAACAAAGTTGAGAAATTTATTATCAGACACTGCAATCTTAATATCCTTTCTCATATTAATGGTCCTTTCATTTTCAGTGTTTTCTAAAACTAAAGTTGATGGAATATTACTTAAGTTTACAATTACTGATTACATTGAATAAGAAAGAGAGTATATGAACACAATCTCACATTATTTCCAAGAACATAAAGTGATTATAATAAATAAATAACACACATTATATGTATGTATGAATATATATGGGCAAGAATGAGTACAACATTACATTTAATCTTTAGACTGTAAAATGATTTGTTAGTGGTACTCTCCAAATTATAAGTCATGGTAGCCTTCGTTGGCCACACCATATGTCTTCCTTTGGGTCGACACCTTATGCACATGATCAACAGAATTTATCAATAGAATATGTTCTTTATACATAAATCATTTTGAATATATATCTGGTCCAAACATAACTTTTCTTTGAGTCAATTATGTTTAACGTAGATATATATCTATCTATATAATATGTCCTAAACCTTCCTAATAATTCTTACTTTTATAATAATATTAGTTTGAAATAAAATCATATACATAGATAGATACATAAGAAAACCAAATAAACTCAATTGTGTTGTTACAATCTAATGATGTAAAAAAGGCCTTAACATCACTAAAAAACTTCAAAGCCTCCAAACAAGCCTTACAAAATATTTTTTAGGCTCGAGGTAGACTATTACGGGGAGTTTATCCCACAATAACAAATATAGAGCTCTAAACGAGCTTCAAAATGCAATTTGGAATGTTATAAAACTCATCTCGAGCGAAAAATTTATGACCTCTAGAAGTTACCTACACCAAATTGTGCTCGATTTCTTCCATAACAATATCAATTGACTGATACTAATGGTAGTCAATTGATATACATCAGTCGAGTACCTCAGCCGACTAAAAAATCTTCTATGGATGATTTTATGAGCATCAGTCGACTGATAATCAGTCAAGTGCACAAGTCGACTTGTAATCATTCTATGCTCGACCTAAGATCTATCAGTCGATTGATGCTTTATGACAGTTGATTGATATAATTAGTAGAACTCGAAAATACTCTATGCCCAAATTTAAGTACATCAGTCGATTGACCCTTGGGATCAATCGATTGGTGTGTCTAGTCAAGTTGCATAGTTGACTCAAAAACATTTTGTTCGACCTTTTAGGTGCAATAATCAATTGACACAATGCATCAGTCGATTGATAGATGACTCAGGACGATTTTTCCGGATCAAACACGACAATTTCACCATGAACAATGATAGTTACACCACTGTTCTTTTTGTTCTTCACGGAAAAATCTCGAAACTTAGATCTAGCACCTAAAATCTGGTTTCCCTACTTCAATTTCGATGATTAAACTACATTTTCTTCGCTAGATCAATACCTAACCGAAAAACTATAAAATTTGTTGAAAATCCTAAACTTTATTGCACTAAAATCAATGAAAATGATCCGTCGCTCTAATACCACTGGATGAAATCGCTAAATTACAAAATATATTCAAATCCATATGAACATAACATCATAATCATGCGAAAGGATGAAGTTTTCATGAATTTTATAGCATATGCAATATCTAAAATGCGAAACCAAAATAGCGATAATAAAGAATCTGATTGCAACGGAGCGATCATCGATCTCGCATCGTCAGTTGATCCGGAGTTCCCATGAAAAAAAAAAGGTAGATCTTTCGTAGGATCTTGGGGTGATGACGTCGAATCACTCTTCACTGATAGAAAGTGAGGAGTCTATTAGAATATCCATCCCTACGGAGATCATGCCTATATATTAAGTTGGTTAAATCCGTTATCGATCCATCATCAATAATGGATTCGAATTATCGAGTTCTACGTATTAAATCCCACATCATATGAATCAAATTTCATAAATTATTTAATCGAGTTCGAATTAATATAATACAAATGGATGATTATGATAATAATCTATAGGTCTGTCGAATTTGAAATTTAAATCCACAATATTGAATGGGCAGGTAGTTCATAACATTTGACTCATCAATCTAACCACTAAACTATACTTCAGCCCTACCACTGAAGAAAAGTCCACAACCATGAAAAGTAAAACTGGGAAAAGAAGTCAGCTGTGGAGAAAGGATATTATTTTGAGAAAATTAGGAGTGAAAATCTACGAGTCATTTCGGTTTGATGAGCACTCGAAGAAGAAATTGATCGGCTGGGGAACGTCAGAATCAAGCAGAAGTGATCTTGGGACGGGAGGTGTATGGACATCCATGATCCCCTCGAGAACTTGAACGACCTGCCCCATTGTCGGCCTGCAGCTCTCGTCGTCCTGAATGCACCAGAAAGCGATCTTGCAAGCTCTGTTCAGCTCTTCCATGTTCACTTCTTCAGGCCCCAATTTGGCGTCGAGCATACCCGCAACGTCGCCTTCGATCAGTTTGGCCGCCGCTAGCGTTGGGAAGTACGTTGTGTCATCTTCCTCTGCTGTCGTTTGCTCCAGGTTTCGCCTTCCCGAGATGATCTCCAACAGCACCATTCCGTAGCTATAGACATCGGCTTTCGCTGTGATGGCGACGCCTGTAATCCATTCCGGGGCGAGATAGCCCATGGTTCCTCGCAAAGTGGTGAGGACTCGACTGAAGTCTCGTCCCATGAGCTTCGCGAGACCGAAATCTGCCACCTTGGGATTGAACGAGGCATCCAACAGAATGTTCTCTGGCTTAATGTCGCAATGTACGATGCACTCTCTGCATTGCTCGTGCAGGTAGGTTATTCCTCTCGCGATGCCGATCGCGATTTGGTGTCTGGTCCTCCAGCTTAAATGAGAGGAAGGGGCGCTGTGGAAGAGGTGAGAGTTCAAGGAGCCATTTGGCATGAACTCATACACGAGAAGCCTCTTCGATCCTTGAGAACAAAATCCAAGCAAGCGAACGAGGTTGACATGTTGGATCCTCCCAACAGTGCTCACCTCCGTTCGAAACTGCTTTTCTCCTTGACGAAGGCCTTCGAGCTTCTTCACGGCGATATCATTTGACCCCGGCAACGACCCTTTGAACACTGATCCAAAGCCTCCTCCTCCGAGCTTCGTCGAGAAATTCCGTGTGGCTTGCTGCAGCTCATTGTACGTGAACGAGACGAGACCATTCTGCATAGCCTTTGCTTTCTCGATCATCCGCCTACTTTTTCGCTTCTTTATCGCTATCAAAATGGCAGAAACGCTAGAAAACAAGATGGCTAGAACAAACACACCAATGATAACCAAACTCACTACTCTCTTCTTGTTTCTTTCAGAAGATTGCAACTCCGAGGCAGCCAAGCGTAGGTAAAGGGTGCCTGCATCAGATTGATTATATTGTTCTTGCAGATTAAGCAACCCTCCATGCCAAACAAAGCAGCCACTACCGTTGTAGGAATAAGCACTGCAGGAGCAATTACTCAAGCAAGCCAACTCGCAGCCTTCCCTGGTTCCAGCCGTGGCCAAAGTGTTGGGGCTATCAGGTAGCCTGACATTTGGCATCTCAAAGAAGCGATCTTTCTCAGTATTGTTGGTGTTTTGTTCGCATTGCAAAGGAGTGATCCTCTGGCAACCTGCGCTTCTGTCACCCAAATCCCACTCACCCTGCGACCTCACTCTATAACCCCTGGCACAGCTGCAAGAAGGCCTGCTGATATCACTGCAGCAACCAAAAGGTCCGCAGCTCGCGTACACCGAGCAGCTAAACTTGGGAACAGCCCAGCAGAGCATCCATGATTGCGTATTCTCCATCCACGTCCAAACGAGCATCTGGCCGGATTCGGAATCGATGACAAATCTAATCTTGACGTTGGGATCATTGACAGCGTAGATGAAATAGGTCTCCTCAGTGTTGTTGATGAACGCGAAGTTGACGAAGCCTCTCCAGGTCATCTCCGGGACAGAAGTGAAGACGTCTCCGTCCCAGATTCCGCTGGTCCAATATTCCTTCGACGAATTCCAAAAAAGCAAATACTGAGAGGTTGCACCGGTGGGATCGCTCTCGAGTGTGAAGAGTCCAGGAGAAGGGTCAACTTTGTTCTTCCAGGAATTGAGGCGTTGGGGCGTGTCGGTGAGCTTGTTGAATCCGAGCTTGTCGCCGGGAAGCCAAGTGTCGGTGGGTTGATCGAAGCTCTGCCAGAAGACGAGGGAGGAGTTGGATTCATCCCTGAGCTGGAGATTACCCGTGTCAAGGATGACCGCGACGGTTGTGGTCCTAGTGGATTTGGAGGATGAGATGGCGGTGGCGTTGGTCGACCATATGGTGGAGTTAAACTGGTCGAGGAGGACGAGGTTTCCATCGTCAGAGATCATAAGCTCCGACGCGCTTGGGTCAGCGACTGGAGTGCCTCTGTTGGCCACCCAAACTGGGGTGAGCACAGAGATCTTATCGTACCAGATTCCGATGTAGTAGTTGCCGGCGCTTCCTAGCGGCGTGAAGAAGCCGAGCACGAACCAGCCGCCTCCGGAGGTGATGGTCTGGTTTCCGGACAGAGAAGTTTCTGCGGAGATTGTGTCAGTTGACATTGCGGAGAAGAATAGACGAGACACGAAAAGGGAAAAAGTGAAGTACTGCAGGAATGAAGTTGAACTGGAACATGAAGAAGCCATTGTCATTGCCATTTCAGATGGCTGCTGAGCGACGAGAGGCTGCAGGAGATAGATGGAGTATTTAATAGCGTCGCTGGAACGTAAACTAGGAGGAACTGATTCCTCAACTCCGTTCAGATACTTCTTATCCCAATGGTAATGACAGCCAACAAACACAGCGTTGGAAATCTGAGACATTTACGTTGCCATCGAAGAAAGATCATATAAAAAGAACGGCGATCTACACTTAAATTTTCAAAGTATTTGAAATTCACCGTTTGATTGAGTTGATTAGAAGTATTCTTAATTAATGTTGAGTCAAACCCATTGGTCACTGTTGGATTGGTCAAATAACGAGGACGATTTGGAATTCAAGAGTTGAATTATAACGTGGATGACAATCTACGATGAAAATTGATTAAAAATCATTGAAAAATAAATACTATATATTTCCCATTTATTATGTATCTCTATCTTGAGATCACATATTGAGTATCGCACATAGTACGGTATAAAATTTCTCTATATAAATAATTTTTAATAATTTTAAAAACTTTAAATTCATATCAAGTGTGGATATTATTGTACTTCCTAGTTTGCTAGTACTTGTTTTTCAAATGTTGAGATTTCTAGGCAAACATTATTGGTCAACTAAAAATAACTCCATTCGGTTAGATTGAAATTTTTATTATACTAAAAATATTTAAGGAACCTAAAAACCTCATTTTTATGTCAAATATGTATCATCGCGGTCTCTTAAGATTTTTCTAAACTTATACGTGGTTATTTTTTAAATTTTAATTATACAAGGTCATTAAATATTTTTAAGTATATATTTAATAGCATTGTTATATTTATTGAGACTATGTAAAATTTTGATGGTCTAAATATAATTTAAAAAAAAATATTGATGAATTAATTTTTAAGTCTCTTATATTTGTTTTTTAAAGATTTTGTGACCTCCATCAAACATTATTGTCAAAAATAGTCGAAATCTTTACGTCAAGTTTTCGTATCAAATGGGCAGCGTGCTCTGAAATTTCATATTGTTTTTATGTTCGATTTTCTACGTGAGAAGATAAATGCAGCTAAACAACGATCAACTCCACCCCATATTTTACGAACAATTCAAAGCAGAAGACTCGATCGGAGACTCAATTAGCTGCATCGTATAGAACTAGAAATCAACATCAACATCAGTTTCAAAGAAAGCTTTGGGTACCAGCAGTACAATTTGAGTATCGTCTATAAAAAATTAGAACCGTCAATCTAATCGTCTTCATCGGTCTGTCCCACAGTTATTATAAAGATAATAAATCATAGAGAGTCCTATAGATCTTGACGTGGTGATCAAGACACATGAAGATGATCTGAATTCAGAAAAAAAATTTAGACCTTATTCGAAATCGATTCACATCACTTTTGTAAGCACCATCATATTTTAATCATCACGTCATCTCTATAAAAACTACAGTTTGAGTATCATCGGTGAGCTCCACCGGAGTTGCTGTGGTAACGAATTGAGCCATTTTGGCAAGCCTCTCACCGCCCCTGCATCCTCCTCCAATTGACCTCTTCCACCGGATCACGGAGAACTGCATTTTTCTTCTGTGGCATCCCTCGATGGGCCATCTTCTCTGTAGATTTGCTCGACCATTACTTTCCTATCTTTTTGTTTATGTGGATATGAAAAGGTTTATCCCCACAATTAGATTAAGTGATTAGTACGGACAATAAAATTATTACCAAAAACAAGAATCAATTTCCGGAGTTGCAAGGTTTTTCGAAATGTCTATCCTCCCACCATACTAAATTTTGATTAGACAAAAAAGACTCGTGATTTATCTTTTCTTCATCTAGCTGTGGAATCGACGATCAAGGACGCCTAAAGTGAGCACATCAATTTTTGTTCCAAGAATATGAAAAAGCTCACTTGGTCAACGAAGAAAATATTAGAAATTAAAATTGATGTTGGGCTATTATGATTAGGTCCAAATAGAATGGATTAAATAAGTGCATGATCTACCATATTCATATGAAATATTAGTGTAAAATATTATTGTCCTCTCGTGATGGTCCGGTGATTAGAACAGTGCAGATGTTACTATAGATGAACATGAGTCAAATTTTGACACGAGATCTAAAATCTTCACCTGAGCTCATAAGTTCTCAACGTTTATGGCTATTGAGTCAAGGGACATAGTCTCTCTGTGATTTACCTTCTTTCACCATCACCGAGAGACTGACGTGTTAGTAATATATGAGAGATGTCCTAAGGCAATCGCCTTATGTATGAACCATTTATATGATAAATGAAGATTCACTATTTGAGTATACATGTTTAATGTATTTGATTGGATCTTAAACTCATTTATCTTGAATGTCCACGATCGATTCACGACATGAGAGAATTTGTGATTGGATCACAACTAGTGAGTATCTCTACATGTGTAATTGTGATGTATCGGAATTATCCTAGTCGATGAATTGATGGATTTGGACACCATCAATTCGCCGAGACTAGCACGAGGTATACTCCTCGTGTATCCAAGCGGTGATTCTCACCGTGGAGACATAGTGATGTCGGAGTTGATCGTGGATGCTAGTTATGGTAACTAGTTCATTGGAGTGACCGGTAGTAAGACTTCATATGGTTCTCTGCATATATAGATATGTCAATGAAGTTCTTATTGTGGCTTAAGTGCGATGTTCCTTTGACTTGCGGTATTCAAGTCATCTTGATCATGGAGACTTATGCTTTGACATCTTAAGCAAACATCTCTAAGGAGATGTGGACCCGGGATGATTGGGTATAAGTCAGTGATCGAAGGTGTTTGAATAGCCTATAAAGGATTCACCACTCCTTGCGAGGAGATGTATACCCATGGCCTCTCGTTGGATTGTTACTAAAGTCTTTGGCCAAAGCATTACATGTTTAGAGTAAGGTACTCTTCGATACATGTGGAGTAACTAGAATCCGTAGGACGAGGAAATGATACTTGGGCTAGGTGTGGCGTAGTCGACCTAGTGGGGCGACACAATAGACCATGTCACGAACCAAGTGGGTATAAGATGAGTGAAGGAATGGGGCCGCGATTCATTCAAGCTCTTGAAGGGTTTGAAATAGTTACGGATCAACCGAGTTGATCTTTTGATTAATTGGGGATCATGATGTACTACTAGGTGCCACTCATGATCGCTCTATAATTAATGGTTAATTATACGGCCAACATAAACCGAGAACCTATTTGGTCACACGCGACAACGAGTGTAATCCAAAGGATTTAAAGCGAGCTTGAGAATGGGATTCTCGCAGGCCAGAGAAACTATGTTTGGTTGGACCAAACATAAAGCGAGCATGAAATTGTTTGATCGCAATGGAAGCGTGGATGGGCCGTGTCTTATGAAGACATAATGGATGGACCAAAATGGTTTGGTTCTAATCCAATGGATGAGAATAAACCAAAGGGTTTGGTTTATATTAAACGAATGAACCAAAGGTTGGTTCGGTTCGTTTTTAACTTAAAATAAACCATCATGGTTTGGTTTATTTTAACTTATCTTAATGGAGCGGGTTAACGGGCTTTATGGATATGATCCATTAACCATTAAGAGAATTAGTTCTCTATAAAATAGGGATTAAACCCTAACCCTAAACCTAATCCAAGTTTTGGCCGCCCAACATCAAGAGTTGCCGCCAACCTCCTTGGTGAAGTTGCCGCTTGACCACAGCTCCTCCAACCGGCCCGTAGAGGCGGCTTCCTTCCTCCTCGCCGGCGTCGAGCTGCTGCCGGAAGAGTTCCGGCGATCCTCCTTAGGTTTGGCATCAAGGTAAGCACTTGGCTTCCTTTGTTGGCCGGCGCCTATCTCCGCCACCAAGCTGTCCAGTTTTCTGGACAGCTTCTTCTCCTCTCGTCGGAGCGTCGTTTGGACGACGGTTAGTGCTCCGACAGCGGCTAACAAATCGGGGATTTGATCTCCGGTAATCCTCTGAGGTGGAGGACGAAGGATTCGTCAAACGGTTGACTAATACCACTCCGGAGAAGCGAGTCTTGAGGACTTGTTTTAGGTCCGAATTTGGATTCGGATCGTGATCATCTCTCGATCACGTCGTCTTCAACACGAGGCTAGTAACCCGTACGAAGACGAAGCTCGTGACTTAGCGAAGTCATCCCGAGGAGCTCGGCGTGGATACGGATAGAGACGATTCTTACGAGGATCGTTCCGGTTGATGCCGTTCCCGCTACACGTCATACGGAAGGTATAACGTAGTTTAAATTTCCTTTTATTGCAATTTTAATTTACGATTATGTCTACACTTGTTGTAATAGCATGCGTGTGTTGTGTGTGTTGTAATAAATAGGAGTATTTATTATTTTTAATTGCTTCCGCTGTGCTCATGTTTACGAAACATGATCGAACACACACGCCATGGAGTGCAAACCCAACAAAGTGGTATCGAGAGCCGGTTGTGTTTCACATAATCGTAAAAATGGTTTTGCGATAGTCATAATGTATTTCTGAAGTTTTCTAAATTTTGGAAATTTAGAAGTATTTATGGAAATTTTTCAATTTTGGAAAGTCTAGAAGTATTTATGGAAATCTTCCACTTTTGGAAAGTTGGAAGTATTTATGGAAATTTATATTTTCCATAAATAAAATATTTGATTAGATTCTGGAAATTTGTTTCCTAATTTAATCATGATTTGATTTGGGAAATCAAATCTTAAAATATTTAATTTCCATAAGTAGTTTTAATGATTTAGGAAATTGGTTTCCTAAATAGATTTTCATTAATCAAATAATTCCATGAATAAAATATGTGATTAGATTTGGAAATTTGTTTCCTAATTTAATTATGATTTGATTTGGAGAATCAAATCTTAAACATATTTTATTTCCATAAATAGTTATGACATATAAGGAAATTATATACATGACATAATTGTATGCCATGTAATTGCATTAGATGCATAACATTATGTCATGCGTGTCGTGACATGTAGATGTATGCCATGTATGTCATGCCATGTAGATAATAGTTATTTGCATGCAAAGAGGATGAGACATAAAAACCCTTAATCAATATTAAAGCCTACACCTTCCATTAATATGGTTAGAACCGAGTTACATTTCTTGTTTGGGTTGTTGGACTCTCTTCAAGCCCGGCTCGAACCTGAATATGTTCAAACCATGGAATAGTTTAATACTAATATGGTAAGAGTCAGAGGTCAATCGTTAGCTTTGGTTGTTGGACTCTCTCCAAGCTGGGCTAATTGGTTGAATGCGCTCTAACCACATTAAAACTATGTCCTGATTAATGGGTTGGCTTTAACCTGGAGCATCGGTTTGTTGGACTCTCTCCAAGGTCGATGTAAAGGGAGGTGAAGTTGGGTGCTATGCATATGATGCATACTTGTTAATGTGTTAACAACCCGATGTATGTGTGAACATTCAATTAGTTGATAGCACATTGTGATAGTTGCATATACGGGATATGCAATCGGTATAGATGATACCTACCGTCGTAGTTATGAATGGCTTGTTGGACTCTCTCCAAGGTTGTTCATAACTATGATGGATATCAGCCCATTCGGAGATGGACCTACAATCTCCCGAAGTGATTTTGGGATTTTTGAAATTCGAAAAATGAATGGGATTTATAAATGTATATTGATGCATTTTAAAATCATCTTTCTCATATATGCTCGTTTTGTATTTCTAAGTTAATATATTGATCATGATGTGTTTGAATTTGCGTTCCATTTTGGATTCAAATAAATTGACTGGGCCGAGCTTCATGGACTGGCTTAGAAGCTTGAGAATTGTTCTCAAGGTTGAAAAGCTTGCAAATGTCCTCGGCTTCTTCTGTCAGTGATTTATGCAACTCTGGACCAATTGTTGGCCTATCAGAAACATGTGAGTGATTCTGAACAAATGAGTTGCATCATGCTAGCCACGATGGAACCCAAGCTACGAAAGCAGCATGAGCATATGGATGTTCATATCATAGTCCTTCATCTTTGTGAGTTGGTTGATGAGCAAGTGAGATTCAAAGGTTCAAGTCTCAAAGCTCCTCTTCACCTCGAGATGCTAGGAGGTTCATTCGTAGCTTGCTCAATATCTTTGTCAAGGCGTGGAGTCTTCTGAGAAGCATGAGCAGGGGACGGTGCTGTTAGTTGATTCCTCGAAGAAAGGTTCTAAGAGGAAGTCAAAGGAACAGCAGAAGGGAAAGAAGAGAAGGGCTAAGAAGGTAGAACTAGCACAAAAGGAAACTTGCCATCATTATGGCAAGGAGAGCCATTTGCGAAGAAAGTACAAGATTTATCTTGAGTCCGTGAAGAAGGATAAGGCATCGGATGCCCCATCTTCTTCAGAAATCTTCTTTATTGATTGTCATTCTATTTCCTCAGACACTTGGGTATTCGATACTGGGTGTGGCTCACATATATGTAATGACATACATGGGCTAAGGAATAGAAGAAGACTCGTCAAGGGGAGAGTCAAATTTACGTGTTGGGAATGGAGCAACGGTTGCTGCACTCGCCATCGGAACGTATTTGTTGGAACTCCCTGTAGGACTTGTCTTAGTACTGGACAATTGCTTTTATATTCCTTCGTTGATAAAGAACATCATTTCTATTTCTTGTTCAAATAGAAATGGTTTCCATTTGACGTTTAGTAACAATTGTTGTTACATAACTTTGAATGGGGTTCTTTATGGGACTGGAACTTTAAGCAATGGTGTTTATACGTTGGACGTATCCAGTGACATTTTCAATATCGAAGCGAGCAACACGCGTGCTCGAAAGGATAATCAAATAGACTCCTATATGTGGCATTGTCGTCTTGGCCATATAAGCAAGAAACGCATGTCCGAATTACACTGATGTGGAATTCTGGAATCGTTTGAATTGGATTCATACGATACATGCGAATCATGCTTAAAAGGCAAGATGACTAAGTTACCTTTTACTGGAAAAGGTGAACGAGTGGGAGAGTTACTAGGTCTAATACATACTGATGTATGTGGACCTATGTCAACTCAAGCTTTAGGAGGCTATAGCTACTTCATTACCTTCACCGATGATCACTCACGGTTTGGGTATGTGTTCTTGATGAAACACAAGTCTGAAGCCTTTGAAAGGTTCAAAGAATTCAGAAATGAAGTAGAGAAACAACATGACAAAAGTATTAAAATACTTCGATTGGATCGAGGTGGTGAATACTTAAGTCAAGAGTTTCTTGATTATCTAAGAGACAATGGCATATTGTCTCAATGGACTCCGCCCTATACACCACAGCATAATGGTGTATCTGAGAGGCGTAACCGGACCTTGTTGGACATGGTCAGGTCAATGATGAATCATGCGACTCTTCCCAAGTCCTTTTGGGGTTATGCACTTCAGACAATTGTTTACTTGTTAAACAGAATGCCTACCAAGGTAGTCTCAACTACTCCATATGAGATATGGAATGGTAAGAAACCTCATGTATCTTACTTGAAGATATGGGGTTGTCCTGCTTATGTGAAGTGGACTGTATCAGACAAATGGATGCTAAGTCTGATAAATGTCTATTTATTGGATACCCTAAGGAAACAAGAGGTTACCAATTCCATCATCCTGTGGAACAAAAGGTGTTTGTTTCAAGGCATGCTGTGTTTCTAGAGAAAGAGTTTCTCTTGCAAGAAAACAGTGGGAGTGTCGTCGAGCTTGAGGAGGCTCGAGAGACTCAAATAGACATTGATGAGATACCTGGTGAAGCACAACAGTCGACAACTCATAGTGATGAGCAATCGGCTGGACCTAATGTAACACCACATCTTCGTAGATCTGGTAGAACACGCAATATTCCTGAGAGATATGGATTTCTCGTAAGTGAATCGAACGACGTGTTACTCATTGATGATGAGGAGCCTACCAGTTATGAAGAAGTCGACAAGTTCGAGAAAAGGGATAAGTGGCTTGGTGCCATGAAGTCGGAAATGGATTCCATGTACGAAAACCAAGTTTGGAACTTGGTTGACCCACCTGAAGGCATAAAGCCTATAGGGTGCAAGTGGGTTTTCAAGAAGAAAACCGACATGGATGGTAATGTGATTACCTATAAGGCTAGATTGGTGGCGAAAGGATATCGTCAAAAGCAAGGTGTTGATTATGACGAAACCTATTCGCCTGTAGCTATGCTTAAATCCATTCGGATGCTCCTAGCCATAGCAGCTCATTATGATTATGAGATATGACAGATGGATGTGAAAACAGCTTTCCTTAATGGAAACTTGCTCGAGGACGTGTATATGATACATCCTGAGCGTTTCACATCGGTTGATAAAACCAAGGTATGCAAGTTGCGACGATCCATTTATGGATTGAAGCAAGCATCCAGGAGCTGGAATATCCGTTTTGATGAGACGATCAAAAGGTTTGATTTCTCACAAAATCCAGACGAACCTTGTGTGTACAAGAAGGTTAGTGGGAGTGCAGTCGTATTCCTAGTATTGTATGTCGATGACATATTACTTATAGGAAACGATGTTTCAATCTTACAGTCAGTTAAGGTTTGGTTATCCAAGACATTCTCCATGAAAGACCTGGGAGAAGCAACCTACATCCTTGGGATTAAGATCTATAGAGATAGATCGAAACGGTTGCTTGGTCTTCGCAGCTTACATATATAGGCCAGAGTGCTAAAGAGGTTTAGCATGTCGGAATCCAAGAAAGGTTTCTTACCCATCGGGCATGGGGTACACCTTTCAAGTCTATGTGTCCGCCGACGTAAGAAGAGGATTTGCATGAGTAAGATTCCCTATGCATCCGCAATAGGATCTATCATGTATGCTATGTTATGTACGAGGCCCGATGTATCGTATGCTCTGAGTGTCACGAGCAGATACTAGTCTGATCCAGGAATGGATCATTGGGTGGTTTAAAGCGATATCCTTAAGTACTTGAGAAGAACTAAGGATGTGTTCCCTAATATATGGAGAAGAGTACATGGTGATACGTGGGTATACGGATGCTGATCCGCATGCATAAGGATGATTCCATGTCTTAGTCTGGGTATGTATTCACCTAGAATGGAGGCGCAATAAGTTGGAAAGGTTCCAAGCTTGACACTATAGCGGATTCTGCCACTAAGGCAGAATACGTTGCAGCTTTGGAAGCAGCAAAGGAAGCGGTTTGGATCAAGTAGTTCATCTATGAACTTGATGTGGTCTCATCAATGATCCAAACATGTGCTTCGCCGCTATCATCTTATCAGAGAGATCATCAATAGGAACGAAATACAAATCGAGAAAATTCCCACTGAAAGGAACTTAGCGGATCCTTTGACTAAAGCATTACCTCAAAGTAAGTTTGAGGGTCATGTTGGTGCTTATGGTATTGGATACTGTAGCGATTGGCATTAGGCCAAGTGGGAGTCTGTTAGTAATATATGAGAGATGTCCTAAGGCAATCGCCTTATGTATGAACCATTTATATGATAAATGAAGATTCACTATTTGAGTATACATGTTTTATGTATTTGATTGGATCTTAAACTCATTTACTGAATGTCCACGATACGATTCACAGCATGAGAGAATTTGTGATTGGATCACAACTAGTGAGTATCTCTACATGTGTAATTGTGATGTATCGGAATTATCCCTAGTCGATGAATTGATGGATTTGGACACCATCAATTCTGTCGAGACTAGCACGAGGTATACTCCTTGGTGTATCCAAGCGGTGATTCTCGGTTTGGAGACATAGTGATGTCCGGAGTTGATCGTGGATGCTAGTTATGGTAACTAGTTCATTGGAGTGACCAGCCGTAAGACTTCATATGGTTCTCTGCATATATAGATATGTCAATGAAGTTCTTATTGTGGCTTAAGTGCGATGTTCCTTTGACTTGCGGTATTCAAGTCATCTTGATCATGGAGACTTATGCTTTGACATCTTAAGCAAACATCTCTAAGGAGATGTGGACCCGGGATGATTGGGTATAAGTCGAAGTGATCGAAGGTGTTTGAATAGCCTATAAAGAATTCACCACTCCTTGCGAGGAGATGTATACCCATGGTCTCGTCGGATTGTTACTAAAGTCTTTGCCAAAGCAATACATGTTTAGAGTAAGGTACTCTTCGATACATGTGGAGTCTAGAATCGGAAATGATACTTGGGCTAGGTGTGACGTAGTCGACCTAGTGGGCCCGACACAATAGACCATGTCCTCAACCAAGTGGGTATAAGATGAGTGAAGGAATGGGGCACGATTCATTCAAGCTCGAAGGATTTCAGAAATAGTTCTGGATCAATCGTTGATCTTTTCGATTAATTGGGGATCATGATGTACTACTAGGTGCCACTCATGATCGTTCTATAATTAATGGTTAATTATAGACGGCCAACATAAACCGAGAACCTATTTGGTCACACGCACAACGAGTGTAATCCAAAGGATTTAAAACGAGCTTGAGAATGGGATTCTCAGACCGAGAGAAACTATGTTTGGTTGGACCAAACATAAAGCGAGCATGAAATTGTTTCAGTCGCAATGGAAGCGTGGATGGGCCATGTCTTATGAAGACATAATGGATGGACCAAAATGGTTTGGTCCTAATCCAATGGATGAGAATAAACCAAAGGGTTTGGTTTATATTAAACGAATGAACCAAAGGTTGGTTCGGTTCGTTTTAACTTAAAATAAACCATCATGGTTTGGTTTATTTTAACTTATCTTAATGGAGCGGGTTAACGGGCTTTATGGATATGATCCATTAACCATTAAGAGAATTAGTTCTCTATAAAATAGGGATTAAACCCTAACCCTAAACCTAATCCAAGTTTTGGCCGCCCAACATCAAGAGTTGCCGCCAACCTCCTTGGTGAAGTTGCCTTGACTTGTGTTGCGCTTGCCCACAGCTCCTCCAACTGGCGTCCAGAAGGCGGCTTCCTTCCTCCTCGCCGGCGTCGAGCTGCTGCCGGAAGAGTTCCGGCGATCCTCCTTAGGTTTGGCATCAAGGTAAGCACTTGGCTTCCTTTGTTGGCCGGCGCCTATCTCCTCCACCAAGCTGTCCAGTTTTCTGGACAGCTTCTTCTCCTCTCGTCGGAGCGTCGTTTGGACGACTGTTAGTGCTCCGACAGCGGCTAACATACCGGGGATTTGATCTCCGGTAATCCTCTGAGGTGGAGGACGAAGGATTCGTCAATCGGTTGACGAATACCTCTCCGGAGAAGCAAGTCTTGAGGACTTGTTTTAGGTCCGAATTTGGATTCGGATCGTGATCATCTCTCGATCACGTCGTCTTCAACACGAGGCTAGTAACCCATACGAAGACGAAGCTCGTGACTTAGCGAAGTCATCCCGAGGAGCTCGGCGTGGATACGGATAGAGACGATTCTTACGAGGATCGTTCCGGTTGATGCCGTTCCCGCTACACGTCATACGGAAGGTATAACGTAGTTTAAATTTCCTTTTATTGCAATTTTAATTTACGGTTATGTCTACACTTGTTGTAATAGCATGCGTGTGTTGTGTGTGTTATAATAAATAGGAGTATTTATTATTTTTAATTGCTTCCGCTGTGCTCATGTTTACGAAACATGATCGAACACACACACGCCGCGGTGCCGGAAACCCAACATGACGATGAGGGGTGCTGAGGGCGAGTGTACTTGCTTTTTTACATATTAGTGTAAAATATTATGGAATGGTATATATTGCAATATATTGTAGTAGAATAATTTAGAGAATTCTAGATAAACTCTAATAGCCATTAAATTAAATATGTATTGGCATAATCCTAACTATTGGTTAGGAGGTGAAGCTAGTATGAATAAAGTATGAAGTCTTATTTTGTAACTAGAGATTTTTAAAAAATTAAGTTCTCTTATTCCCTCTTTCATATAAGAGCAATTCTTCTACCACAAGTTTTTTCATTCCAACCAAATATATCAGAGCTCAATTAGTTTCTATATAAGAGCAATGATGAATAGAGGTATGGTCTCTTTTCCAGTTACAATATTCAAAACAAGTAAAAATGATAATTGGAGCATTAAGATGAAGGTGCTTCTTGGAGCTCATAATATTTGGGAGATTGTGAAGAAAGATTATAATAACCGAGTGATGAGTCAATACTATCTCAAATTTAAAAGGATAACTTTAAGATATTCAAGAAACAAGAAGACTTTAGATGATGATAGTTTAAAAAAATATTAAGTGCTATTTCAGCCAAATAAGCATGAGAAAAGTGATCAAATCTCCTATCAAGGAGAAGAGACGATGAAAATGATACATCTTCAAATATTAAGAAGTCAATTTGATACTCTTCGTATGAAAGAAGATGAGCTAGTATCCGATTACATTTCTAGAGTCTCTACTATTTCCAATCAACTAAAGGGAAATGGTGAGAAGCTAGAAGAAGTAACCATTATTAACAGAAATTTTCAATCATTAGATTAAAGATTTGATAGTATTACAATCATTATTGAAGAGATCAAATATTTACAAGTTATGACAATAGAGCAACTCTTGTGCTCATTATAAGCCTATACAAAAAAAAATGAAAATATTACTCAACAACTTCTGAAGATTTCAACCAACTAAAAAAAAGATGAAAGTTACAATAGAAGTCAACATGCATAGAAGACGTCATAAACGAGGATGAGGGTGCCCTAGTGAGCAAGTATGGAATTCCAACAACAACTATGAAAAAGGATAAAACTCAACAAGAGAATGAGGAATAGGACACACATTCGAGGTATAATAAATTCAACTTAAGTGCTACAATTGTGATAAGTTTGGACATTATGCTAAATAATATAGATCACTTAAGAATAAAGTATATGGAAGAGTAAAGTATATGGAAGAAAGAAAAGAAGAAGATGCCACCTTGTTACTACCATATAAAGATAATGAAAGAGGTGAAGATACAATGTGATATCCCAATATTGGTGCAAACAACCATAAATATATGAAAAAAGAAGCATATTCATGGAACTTGATGAATCAATTGAAGACAATGTATCATTCATAGATGAACCAAAAAATCGACATGAAGAACAAAGATAACATTCTCATCCACTTAAAGAATGAAAAATATCAATTAATTTGAATGTTTACTTTGTGCCAAATATGAAGAATAACATCTTGAGTTTAGGACAACTCTTAGAAAAAAGATATGATATTCACTTAAAAGATATTATGCTCTTCTTGAAAGATAATGTTGATCACTTGATTGCTAAAGTTCCAATGTCAATAAATAGAATGTTCTTCTTAATATACAAACTAATATTGTCAAGTGTCTCAAACCATCTTACAAAGGCACCACTTGATTTTGCCATCTTCAATTTGGGCATCTCAATTTTGAAGGATTACAGTTACTTTCAAATAAGGAGATAGTAAGATGACTATCTTACATCAAATATCCTAACCAATTATGCATAGACTATCTACTTGGGAAGCATTTCAAGAAAGGTTTTCTAAAGGAGTCAAGTTCAAGATACCGAAAGCCGCTTGAGCTCCTACACATAGATGTTTGTGGCCTCTTAAAACTAAGCTCATTTAGTAAGAGTAACTACTTCCTTTTCTTTATAGATGATTTTTCTCAAAAAAAAAAAAAAGGGGGTATATTTATTAAAGAAAAAAAATTGAAAGTTTTTAGAGTATTCAAGAAATTTAAGGTTATTGTGGAAAAGGAGATCGGTCTCGAAATTAAAGTCTTGCAATTTGGCCGAAGAGGATAATTTACCTCAAAGAAATTTCAAGAGTTTTGTCAAACCAACGAAATACAATGACCTCTAACAGTTCCAAGATCCCCTCAACAAAATGGAGTCGCCGAAAGAAAAAATATAGAATCATTCTTGACATGACAACGAGCATGCTCAAAAGGAGTGTGTAGAGCAGTAGTTGCATATGCAATATATTTATCTAATCAATCGACAATGAGTGTGTGGGATAAGAAACCATAAGAAGAACAGAGCGGAAAGAAGCCTAATATCTCTCATTTAAAAGTTTTTGGAAGCATAACTCATATTCATATGCTTGATGAAACAAAAAGTAAGTTGGATAATAAAAGCAAGCAGTTCATCTTCATTGTCTATGACATCAACTCAAAAGAGTACAAAATATACAATTCAAATACTAGAAAGACAATCATCAATCGTGATGTCATATTTGATGAGGAAGGAGAATAGAATTGGGGATTATGTGATCAAGATTATAACTTTTTTCCATATTTTGAAGAAGAAGATGTTGAACAACTAAGGATGAAGCAAACCAAAGAGGAGTCTACTGCTCCACCAGTAACACCAACTTCAAGTACTTGAGAAGCCTCATTTACATCAACTTTAAGCAAAACTTCAAGTGAAAGAGTATATGTTTTAGGAGCTTACAAGAGCTTTATGAGGTAATTGAGAATCAAAATAATCTTATTCTCATTTGTCTTTTTGTCGATTATGAGCCTATGGATTTCTAAGAAGCTATAAAGAGCAATAATTGAAAAGATGTTGTGGATGAAGAAATCAAAGTAATTAAGAAAATAACACATGGATGCTAACTCCACTTCTTGAATAACACAAAGTGATTGGAGTAAAGTGGGTGTACAAAATAAAAAAGAATGACAAAGGAGAAGTTAAAAGATACAAGGAAAATTTGATGGCAACAGGCTATAATCAAAGAACTGACATTGACTATGATAAGATATTTGCTCCCATTACTCGATTAGAAACTATTAGACTAATTATTTTTTTAGCAGCTCAAATTAAATGGAGAATATATCAAATGGATGTGAAGTTTACCTTTCTAAATATAATTCTTATAGAAGAAGTTTATATTCAACAGTCAACAAGTTACAAAATTAAAGAATAAGAAGATAAAGTTCTAAAATTAAAGAAGACTCTCAATGGATTGAAGCAAGCATCAAGGCTTAGAATATCTCGAATATATAGGTACTTTCAAGAGAAAGAGTTCATCGAGTGTCCCCATGAGCATGCACTATGCATAAAAAATAAGGATAAAGATATTTTGATTGTTTGTTTATATGTCAATGACTTGATCTTCACCGGAAGCAATCCAAGCATGTTTAGATAATTTAGAGAAACAATGACTAAAGAATTTGAGATGACTGATATTGAATTCATGACATATTACTTGAACATTGAAGTTAACCAAAAGGAAGATGAAATTTTCATCTCATAAGAAGGTTATGCAAAAGAAATATTAAAGAAGTTCAAAATGGATAATAGTAAGCCCATAAATACTTCGATAGAATGTGGAGTCACACTATCAAATTAAAGCAAGATGAAGAATCAAGAGTTGATCCAATATTCTTCAATGTTGGAAGCTTGTGACACTTAACATGCACAAGGTCTGATATTTCTTATGTCGTAGGACCTGTTAGCCAGTACATGGAGAATCGAATTACAATGCATTTTAAGATCGCTAAGAGAATTCTATGCTATATCAAAAGTATGATACATTTTGGATTACGTTATTCATCATCTGCCGATTTCAAGCTTAAAAAAAAATATGGAACTACTACATTAGCGCCCCCCTAACAGCTGCCCCGACCCTAACTTATGGAAGGGGGTAAATCAGGATCTCAGTTGACAAACGTAAAGGTGAAAAGCATTTGAGAGCTTAAGGCGGTGAACTCCTCGGGAATCGACCCCCACCCACTACAGACAATCACCTTTGTATTTACCAACTGGGTTAGCTCTGGAGGCTAACTTGGCGATTTTAAACTTAAAGGATATAGCAACAGTGATTAGTGATTGAGGTGGAAATATATATGACAGAAAGAGTACCACATGGTTTGTATTCTTTATGGGAGACACTCTTTTACTTGGATGTCGAAGACCATTGCCATACTTTCTACTTGCGAAGCAAAATATGTGGCTACAAATTCATGCGTGTCATACTATTTGACTTAGAAATTATTGAAGAAACTAAGTTTACCACAAGAAGAGGCAATGAAGATTTGAATTGATAACTAATCTACAATAGCATTAAGAAAGAATTCAATCTTCCACGATAGAAGTAAACACATTAATACATGCTATTACTATATCAAAGATGCATCATGAAAAAAGAAATACAAGTGAAATACACAAATCTCAAGATTTCGCTCAAATTTGAAGACTTTATCAAAATGCAAAGTCCATTTCAAGTCACAAAATCAAGTTTACGAGGGGGGTGTTAGAAATTAAACTTGATTTTGAGCTATGATGATTGGGTTGAATGGAATAGATTAAACAAGTCCATAATCTACAATGTTCACGTGAAAGATTAGTGTAGAATATTCTAGTGATGTATATTGTAGTAGAATAGTTTAGAGAATTCAAAATAAACTCTAATAGCCATTAGATTAAGTATGTGTTAGTATAATCCTAACCATTTGTTAGGAGGTGAAATTAGTATAAATAGGGTATGAGGTTTTATTTTGTAACAAATCAAGCGATTTCAAAAAGCTAAGAGAGTGTTTGATTGGTGGAAAATTTTCTAATTTTCTGTTTTCATTTTCTGAGAAAATGCAGAAAATGGTATTTGGTTGGTATTTTCAATCTTCGTTTTTCAGAAAATAAAGAAGTGTTTTCTGGAAAATTAGAAAATGGAAAAAAAAATCATTTAGCGTTTTATGGAAAAGAAAAAATACACTCCCCAACCAAATGCTCCCTAAGTTTTCTTATTCCCTCTTTCATATAAGAACAATTTCTCTTCCATTATTTTTTTTTCATTCCAACAAAAACACATTGGATTATAGGATCAATTTGACTTCGGCACAAAGTCTCAATGAGTTTGACCCAGAAGCTTGATTGTTGGATCGAGTGGAGGTTGGGCCAAACGGGCAAAAGGTGATGTTGCACCCCTTAGCTCTGATGGTTATATACATTAATGACAAAGACAGGCGACTACGACATTTCAACTGAATGGTGATAATTACGTGGTTAAATGATTACAGGGAACTGGAATGGACATGCCAAGGCCAAGGGCACAGTATCTGTTCACTCGTCTTTAGGTTTGTATAAAAGGAGTGCCCAAAGAAGAGGCAAAGGAACCAAATCAAATAAGTTTTAATACATTACTTTTTTCCCTACTTCCTTTCTGTCTTGCTTTCTCCTTTCTACCATCCAAATTTGACTTGAACGTCAGAGGAGTTTCGTCAAACGTCATCCCTTGACTCCCTCTTAACTCTCTTTGCCTACAAGAAAAAGAGAACATTCATTGAAGATCGAGTGTCGTTCTTCCCATATGCATGATGATGCGGTCGTAGACAGATTTTCTAGCTTCCTCTCGACGCCGAGGAGCGTGCAGAAAGCTTGGAGGTTCTCTCCGGCTGCAACAGTAATGAAAGATGAAGAAGAAAAACATGCACCACCAAAGCAAAGAGCAGAGACACAAGATTTAACGTGGTTTAGAATGAGGATTCCTACTCCATGGGGGTCAGCTCTCCCACAAGCTACGGTGTCAAAGCACTTTCACTATGAACTTCCTCCTTCACGAAAAAAGACTTCCAGAGGTGGAGGAGCAAGACCTCTTACAGTTAGCTCAATATACTAAATAAGGAAAGAATAAAGCTCACTACTCTCCTTGTCTCTTTTCCCTTCCTTCTCCGGCGATGTGGTCTCTCTCCCCTTTAGATGTGCCCTTGTCTCTCGTTGTTGGAAGTTGCGGATCCCCTTCCTTTCGCCTCTTCTCTGCCTTTTATCCTCCTCCTCTTCCTCTGACCAGCTGTTGCATAACGAACCTCCTCCATCACCATACACGTGGCCACCTTGCTTACCTGGAGAATCATTCTGTTATAAAAATGGAGAGTGAAGACTCTTCCGAATATTATGTGGGGTCCTAAGTCGTGGTGTAACAAACTTCTCATTCATATTTTGGGAAATATTCTAGCCCATCTCTTTCACCCGCTTGCCTTCTGTAAGGCTAGCCTAACCCTACTGCTTAAGTGTAGCATAGCTCTTAGACTCCTCCTAATAACCTGAACCAACTTCTATCCTTCCCGTACAGAACCAACCTCCAGGCCCGTTCCACCGAGTCGATTCCTATTATTCCCGTACCGTACCAACCTCCAAGCCCGTTCCACCGAACCGATTCCTATTCTTCCCATACCGAACCAACTTCCAAATTCGCTCTATCATATCAATTCCCTTGAACTGTCTCCCTGAGCCATTTTTCCCAGACTTATGCACTCGAACCGGTTCTCTCAGATCCCCTTCGCCGAACCAACTATTTGGTTTGGATAATGTCTTACACACGGGTCCTTTTATTTTACTTATGGGAAAAGGTAGCAACAGTATCATTAGCCAACCTCTAAAAAATAGTCAAATGAGGTATTGAGTTTGACTTTCTAAGTGTAACGCTTCTCATCCATTTCTTCCTTACCAATTTGAATTTACCTTTTCCCGTTGTCTTACCTCATACGCTTAAAACGGTTTACTGGGCCAATGAGCCCCACTTTTCTTTTTATACTAGGTAGTCGAAGAGTCGCAAAACCCAATAGAAATCCCCTTTCTCCCCTTTTTTACAAGCAACTTAACGCTCGCAACGATTTAGCCTTTTTTTCTCCCTCCTTCAGCGATTTTCTTCGATGGTGATTAGGTGCCCTAGCTTCTTCTCTTGCAGGTGTTCCCCCTTCGACCCTCAAGTAAGTGCTCCTCCTCCTCTTGCACCTATGACCCTGAAGAACCTGACCCGAGCCCCTTGGTATGAACATACCATCACTCAGCTAGATAACAAACATTATTTCTTCAACATTAGGCGCCAATACATAGATCCCTCCGTGCTTTCCCGTTTCAACACCACCTCTTACCGATCACATCTTCCTCCTCCAGGCTTGCATTGCTTCTTTTTCGAACAACTACTCAATGGTTTATATTTGTCCGTCCCTCCTTTCTACCTAGAAATTCTAGATTTCTATAAATTGCCCGTCAACCAGTTCACTCCTAATTCCTTCCGCATATTATCAGGGGTCATCATAGTATTTCGAGTCTTCCTTTGTCTCCACAACTATTTCATTGCTTCTTCCAATTGAAATCTTCTAAGGAGTGTCTCTTCTATCTTTCCAGCCGCTCGGATTGCCAATTTTTTAGTGAACATGTCATCTTCTCATAAAGGATGGGAAGCACTTTATTTCTTTGCTCAACTTCCGACGCCCCTTTCACATTCGGATACTTGGAAACTAGATCTCCCTGAGTTACCCCCCTTTCGCAAGGTGAGGACCCAGTGTCGCTTTCCAGATGTCTACCGAGTATTAAGAGAATATCACTATAGCTCAGACCATCTGGTGAAACCCTCCCTCTTCAATTGCCATGGGTTGTCCCTTTTTCCACTGACCGACCCGGACGCCATAGGTAGGATGTTGTTTAGACTTTAGCATAGATAACTGTCGTGGCCAACATGTTTTCTAACAATGGACTTTGCAAATACCCTAATGCAAGACGCTATCTTGAAAGGAGAGGAGATTGTAGCAACAAAGAAAAAGACTTCCAAGAAACGCAGCAAAGGCAAGTCTACAACAGCTCCCGCTTCACCTCGGAAGAAATTGCGCCCTTCCAAGGAAGGCGTCCCTAGCTCTTCTTCAGTCCCTGTATCCTCTTCCCCTCATTCCTCTCCTTCACCTTCCCCCCTAAAGCTAAGTAGGCATCGCCACGTGGTCATCTACGAACCCCGGAAGGAGGAGACCACATTAGCTATTCCACTTTCCTCCCCCCGAAGGGAATTTTCTCCTTCCTCCTCTCCTGTTTCATCCCCCATTCTCCCTGATCCGCAAGTTGATTCTCCAACTGATTCTTTTCCTGTAAATACACCCACTAACATACCTTCTTCTTTCGTTCCATCTCGGGCTACGGATCCCTCCCCTTCTTTAGCGGGGGAGGGGGGATCTTCCCCTTCCAAACCCTGTACTGACAACTCTGGGGGGCCTCCCTCAAAATTTGTCATTTGGAAGAAGTGAAATTCTTCAACTAGTCTGGCATACGAGGCTCCTACGATCGCGTTGGCAAACTCTTGGCCGAGGTAAGCTCCTTTCTTCTTTATCTTTTACCATACGTGTATCAATGCTTATTCTTGTAACATCTACTCTCCTCCTTAGCTATCGGCTACCTATAATGAGACAATGCCCCGTCTTGCGAACTACCAATCCACTGTGGAGTCCCACCATTTTGCCTCCCTAGCCCAAAAGAAGCTTGCGCACCAGCTGAAGGAGGGTGAGCAGAGGGAAACCAGTCTGATCGCCTAGTGTGAAGATTCGATGACTCAACTGGCACTGGCGCAGAGTGAAAAAGAGGAGCTTCAAAGAAAGAACGAGGACCTCCAACACCAGCTGTTTCTGCAATCTAGCCAACTCCAGCAAGTTGATCTCCTTGCCCATGAACTGGACGGGTACAAAAGGCAGCTTACAGAGGCATATATTTAGGCTGCTGACTCCTTGGCAACTATTCTCCAACTTCAGCAAGAACGTCACACTTGGGAAGCTGCTCAGAAATCTTGCGTGGAGAAGTGCAAAAACCTTTCTTTTATTGTAGCCACCCTTCCTGAAATACTGACCTCAGTGGCCCAACAACAGCAAGAACTCCGAAAGGAATATGCTGAGGCCCTATCTTCTCTGGGTCATCAGGCGGTGACAGTGACACAAGAAAGGGATGCACTAGCCGCCCAATTAACCGCATGACAAGCCCATCTGAAGGAGCAGGAGGTGGACTTGAAGATGCGGTATGTACAAAAAGGCGTGGAATTGTTTACCTTAGGCTTTGACGGGTCCTCCTCCTTTAACGCTGCACAAGGCTACCCTCCTTCAGGCACTGACACGAGCTACCTGGATCCTGAAGTAGCTCTTGCTAAATGCCCTCTTGAACTTTTTGAACTGTAATTTATCATACCTTCTTGATTGTATTGTCTGATTTCCTATTAGTAAAAATTGCTTGAAACTGTATCGTCTCGTGTTGCTTTTCATGTATATGTTATTATGGATCAGAAATTTTATGGACAGTTCTGAGCTCTTCTTTCAGGAATTACTGTCTATTCTCTATCTTCCATAATGTCAGTCGACTGACAAAATCTTTCTCTCGAAAACTCGCTCAGGCCGTCGTGGGCTTTATCTTCCTCTGGTTCGAACCAATTTTTGGCTCGGCAAAAATTAATCCATTTTGCCCCTTTGTCTTCTCGAAATAATTGGCCGCTTCGAAACTGACATCTCGATAGTTTCCCATGTTGATGTCATTATTCCATTCGCCCTTTCATCTTCTCTCCCTTCCCAAGGACAAACGTGATTCACCCTCTTTCGATTATAAATTGTCACCGCGAACGTCTTTTGTCCTCTATCTCACCTTCATGGCTTCTGCAGATCACCCCATTGATGTATCTTTGGATTCTGATTCTTTTGAGTTATACGATCTGGTTGTAGAACCTGTCGAAGAATCTGCCATGCAATCCACTACAACCTCGGCCTACCGGCCTCTTCCTCCTCCTGCATCGACTAGCGCCTTGACTCTCGATGTGGGGAGGTCCTTCCGAACCCCTTTTCCTTCTTTCCGCAACTGGGTTTGGAACCCCCCCCCCCCTATGACATGGGAATATACCATAGGAGATCCTTGAGCCTCTGCTGAACTCCCTCCTCTTCTATCGACCCGAGCTTTCCTTCCAGTCTCTCCAGCTGAGATTCCTCCACCCCCCCCCCCCCATTGTTGGAGCTCCGCCCGCTATGCCTCCGGCTCAAGGTGACCTTTACAGAGTCATTTTGGCACCTCCCCCTCCAGAGGAGTCCTCTGCCAGCTCCTCTATTAACAAGAACAATAAAAAGCCTGTATAATCAGTAGCTTAATCAATGTAACTACTGATGGGTGTGTTAATGAAAAGAAAAGGATACTGGCACTTATTTTTGTCATTTTCTTGTAAGTTTCGAACTGTTTTAATCAGAAATGACAGCAACCTCATCTGAACAGACTTCCCCCTTACTGCTTTCGTGAAACTCAAACCATCCCTCCAGAATTACTGCACTCAACAACCCCCAACTACTGTCTTTATGCCTTTCTTTCTTTATTTGCATTTATTGCCCCTTCTCACGAGGGTCAATGAATATCCTTCCTTCATATCTATAAAAAACCCAAACTGCCATTTGATTGACATCCATTTTTTCTTCTTCCTCCTTGCACCATGGAACCTGTATCAGAACAGGATAGCAACTCTCCTCCTCTAGAGGGATAGACTGAAGAGCAATGCTATATTGTAGATCTAGAACAGCAAGTTATGGATCTACAACGGCGCTTACGGGTGGCTTCCACCAACAACTACTCTCTGCGTTAGCAACTGACAGTGTCCCAGAAAAATTTATCCAAGCACATATTCGTACAACAATCCTACCTTCGATAGTTGCTACATCAACCCCAGCCAAGCAAAGAAGCTCCTTCAATGCCTCCTCGGAGAGGACTGTAATCCCTTTTGAACAAGGGCTTTATCTGCTATTTCCCTTGGGAAAGTTATATTATGTAGCTCTTCTTCATTAATGAACTTCTTCATTGCGAGCTTCCGCCAGTATCTTTCCCACTTTATCCCTCCTTCCAGCCCTCTTCCTCCTGTGTGAAGCTTTAACTCCTCTTTACTGCAAAAGAGTCAAACAAGTATACAACTTCTACATCTTTTTATTATATGGGAACCATATATATAATTGGGTGAGGACCCAGTTCCTCCACTTCACCTCACTCAAGGATAAAGAAAAGAGTATAATCGAGGTAACACTTGGTTCTTCTAGTCTTCTGACAAATGGGGATAAATAATATATGTCACTGAGGCAAAACTCTACTTTTCCGATCCACCCCTGCACGGGGATAAAAATAAAATATATAGCTGAGGCGAAGCTCAGCTCTTCCGATCCACCACCGCATGGGGATAAAAATAAAGTATATAGCTGAAGCGAAATTTAGCTCTTCCGCTCCACTACCGCACGAGGATAAAAATAAAGTATATAGATGAAGCTAAATTCAGCTCTTCCGCTCCACCACCGCACGGGGATAAAAATAAAGTATATAGTTGAAGCTAAATTTAGCTCTTCCGATCCACCATCGCACGGAGATAAAATAATATATATAGCCGAAATGAAATTCATCTCTTCCGATCCGCCACCGCACGGGGATAAAATAATATATATAGATATAGCCGAAATGAAATTCAGCTCTTCTGATCCGCCATCGCACGGGGATAAAATAATATATATAGCCGAAATGAAATTCAGCTCTTTCGATCTACCACCGTACGGAGATAAAATAATATATAGTTGAGAAAAAACTCAGCTCTTCCGATCCACCACCGCACAAGGATAAAATAATATATAACTGAGGAAAAACTCATCTCTTCCGATCCACCACTGCACAGGGATAAAATAATATATAGTTGAGGAAACACTCAGCTCTTCCGATCCACCATCGTACGGGAATAAAATAATATATAGCTGAGGAAAAATTCAGCTCTTCCGATCCACCACTGTACGGGGATAAAATAATATATAGTTGAGGAAAAATTCAGCTCTTCCAATTCACCACTACACAGGGATAAAATAATATATATTCAGCTCTTCCGATCCACCACCGCACGGGGATAAAGTAATATATAGTTGAGCAAAAATTTAGCTCCTTCAATCTGCTGCTATATCTTCTTCCTTGTCTCTACCTTAAACTCAACTTTTCCGTTCCACCACCGCACAGGGATAACAGCTTCGGCTAGTGCCGAACCATAAAAAAGTGTGAAAACCCAATAGGGGGCTTGGCCCCTTTAGGTCAAAAGAAGCTTTTTCACTCTGTCATTCTTCACAGGTGTTTTTATCTTAAACTCAACTCCTCCGTTCTACCACCACACGGGGATATCTGCTTGTCTTGAAGGATAAGGTAATGAAATTTTTGATTGATTTAATACCTAATAATATCTTGTGTATGTTAGGTAATTATATAGATGCCAAGGAGCTATGGAGCCAAATGGCAAAGCTCCATGAAAGTCCATCACCGGTCCAAGAGGAAGGGACCGAAAAGGCAAACGCATCATCCTCACAAGGAAGTGAGAACTTGGAGGTTGAGAGACCATCAACATCCAAGGAGGAAGAGGAAGTAGAATTGGAGGAGACCTCTACCTCTAGGATTGAGGGGGAGGAGATTAGATCACCGGAGCAACATCAAAAAGAAGCTTCAACATCCGGTCAAGATGAAGAAGCTCAAAATCTGATTCCGGCCTCCATTGACTTAGGTAACTCAAACACCTCAATTCAAAATAAAAATAATATTATGTGTTTTGAGTGTAGGGAATTTGGACGCTATAAGAGTAAGTGCCCAAAGAAGGTAAAGAAAGCTCCTCCGACACCAAAAGTCAAGAATGTCGGTTCCCCAACCATCAAAAGCAAGGAGCACATTATTTGCTTCAAATGTCGACTACCAGGACACTACCGGAGTCGATGTTCTATGGGGAAAAAAAAGACTCAAGAAGGAGCATCACATGTAGGGGGAGCCTCTAAGGCAAACCCTAAGGTAAAATTTATTAATGCACCTTCAATTTCTAGGGATAAAAAAGCATGCTAGGAATAGTATCAACAATCTTGCTATTGTACATGAAAAGCATGCTAGAAATAATAGATATATTTACTTAGGTGCCAAAAATATTAATATTTCAAAGAAGGAGAAATTTGGGACTAATGTCCCTAGAAAAGTTTTACCTAGGGAGTCTATTAGGAAAATAGGAGAGCACTTAGATCTCAACCCTAAATGGACTAGATATATGCCTAGGAAGTCTCATGTCCAAAGACCAAATCAAAATTCAAAAATTGGGCAATTAGAATTAGAAAATCAAGCCTTGAGATCAAGGCTTGAGAAATTAGAAAAGACTCTTGCAAACATGCAAAATCAAATAAAAGGGTCAAATGGTCAAAGTCAAGAGTCTAGGACCAAGAGTCAACACCTATGACCTAAGAAACAAAAGTCAACTAAGGGCAAGAAAGGTTTGGGTTACAAACCTAAGCCTAAGATGGCTTATCATAGTATTCCATTTGATTATGGAACACAAACTAGGTCTAGGAAGACCAAGATCAATAGGGAAGTCATCCCTAGAATTGACCATGGTGTGTGCCTAGTGGCTAGGGTCTCAAGGAAACCTAGGGAAGCCACTAAGAAGGTTACAAGGGGAGTTACCCTTAGAGTCAACCTAGGTAAGACCACAATGACCAAGGCTAACAAGCCTAAGAGGGTCATTAGGAGGGTATCTAGGGAGGTCATCCCTAAGGAATACCTAATAAACCCTAGGAGCTCAAATAGGTTTTGGGTTCCTAAGAGCGTGATCGATTCACGCTAGATGGGTTAGGGTGTGCCAACCTTGATTGGATGGGTAAGTAACTCAACCATGGCAAAAGTGACACTTTAGGTAATTTTCAAGGTTATGGATACCTTGGAAATAGACTTGACATTATGATCCTAAAAGATTTTAGGATGTGCTAATACTTTCTTGGAATTATGAAAAATCAATTAAATTGGCACAATTTAATTTTAAAGGTCATAGTGTGTCATTTTGAGTTTTTGACACACTTGGGAGATTAGTAGGAATATGGCGAAATATATTTAATTATATCAAATGGCAATTAATATTAAAATTTAGGTATTATTATACCTATACATTTTATATGTCATGTTTTGATTGTCATATAACATGTCATGACATCATATCTATTTTTAATCATTTAAAATGTCATGATCATGCTTAGGGTTAGGTTAAATATCATGTATGCTTAGATTGTATCATATGTCATGACATCATGATCATTGGTCATGTTTACTTATGATATCATTTATGCTATGATCATACTTCATGCATTTAAGTTTATGAAAATTGATTTAAGGACTTTGGCATGACTTGGAGTCCCTTTTATAAGGGAATCAAGTAGAGTTGCCTTAGATAATGCATGAGGCCTTAAATTAGGATAACCAAAACCCACATCTCACATTAAAATTGACATGTATGTGTATTTATACACCCTAGATACATGTGAGATGCTAGGATATGAGTTAAGTTCAAGGTGCATAGTTTTTGTATCTGGTTGAACTAAAACTCATCTTTTACTAAAGGTGGATCATTGGGAAATCTTGTGTACAAGTTATGTACATTGAGCCCAAGGAATATGATCCAAAATAAGGTTTTCAAAACATTTTAAAATTATTTTAGAAAACCTTGATGAAGTCTATCTTTTGATAGCAATCACCATTGATGAAGTTGATACAAAGTGAGTTAAAACTTTGAAGTTTTTCTTCACTTTTGAATTTTATATCAATTTCAATATTTTATGAGTAAAATATTTTTCTATCATTTTTCACCCATTGTATGTGTTATAAGTATTATACGTATGAATTTTCATGATTTTTCGATATATGTATAATTATTTATGAATTTATGAAATTCATTTTTGATAATTGAAATTTGGAAATTTCAGTTATCAGTCGATTGCCTTTGGTGGCAGTCGACTGATGGAGACGACAGTCGACTGATATCTGATAAAGTCGACTGCCAGGTTGATTTGGGGAAAACAAAGTTTGTTTACCCCATTTTCAACCATGGTAAAGTTCCCTAACCACTTATAACCCTAGGATATGCTTTGGGAAGCATTATTAAGAGTGAAAATTCATTGGATATGGATTAGGAGAGGTGTTAGGGTGATGTATCAAATTTAAGGTGTCGGAGAGTTCAATGTTGAATTTCTAACCTTATTTTTTGATAGTTTAGAGTTCCTATTGGCTTAGGGACTTCCCAAGGATATTGTTGGTGCAATGGTCAAGGAGAGCAAACCTTTAGGGGAAGGTATCCATCATGGGATGATGGATGATATTTTTTTTCCTCATGAGGGGGAAAATGGGATTTTGAGATACTCAATTTGAAAATTGAGAGAGTGTATAGGATTGCCTTTCTTGAGTGATATGAGACTTATCACTAGGAAGATGGTAGGCATTTTAGGTATTTTTGGACCAAGGGGGAGATTGTAAGATCTCATTGGGACATGAGACATTGACCTCCTTGAAGTGATAACCTTTTTGATGTATGTCAAAAAGGAGGAGGACTTATTGGGAGAATGACATCAATTGGGAAAATTGATAGGGATGATTGGTTTGAGTTAGATGGTCTAACTCAATGATTTGTTTGGTTTTTGTTAAACATCAAAAAGGGAGAGATTGTTGGTGCAATCGGCCCAGGTCACGATTGACCATGACTCGAGCTTGACTCGAGAGATGTTTTGATGTTCGACAAAAACATATGACAATGTGATTGTCATGGAAAAGTCCAAGTCTTGAGTACTTGGCATGAGAAGTCCAAGCATGGGTCTTGGCAATGGAAAATCCAAGTCATGGGTACTTGACATGGAAAGTCCAAGTGGGACACTTGGCATGTAAAGTCCAAGCATGGGTCTTGGCATGGAAAGTTCAACATGGGTTGACAAGGGAAAGTCCAAGCTTGAGTCTTGGCATTTGAGAAGTCCAAGGGGTTTGATATTGGTGGCGTAAAGTCCAAGCGGGAGCCTTGGCAGCATAAGTCCAATGGTTGACGGCGTAAAGTCCAAGCGGGAGTCTTGACAGCGTAAGTCTAATGTGCCTTGGCGGTGTAGACACCGTTAGCATGACATAGCCGATAGAAGCACCTGAAGGCTAGCGCAATGGATGAACAAGTCATAGATGACTTGGAGGGATCCGAGAGACGTGAGGCTGATGGAGGTGGCTAGAAGGCTTAGGTCTAGGCTAAGGGTGGTCTAGCAAGTATGGGGGAACCATACTTGGGTTAAACCCTCATGTTTGAGGTGTGCCAGTCGATTGGTGTCATGGGGCAGTCGACTGGTGTGAGTCAACTAGGGTTTATTTGTGAATTAGCCTAGCGATCATTGCGCGGTGGGCGGTCGGTGATTGATTAGCGGCGGTGGCGATTTTGTGATCGGTCGGGGTGCTGGTTTTAGTACAGAATGGAGTCGAGACTCGACTGTATGGCTAGCAGTCGAGTGAAGGCTCCATCAGTCGACTGATGGGTATGATCAGTCGACTGATGATGAATCCGTTGGATTTTTCCAGCGTGGATCTAGCCGTTGTCTCACGACAATGACATTGATGATCAGTCGTGATGATCCCGGTAGTCATTGATATTTGTTGAAGCTTTAAATGGAGCTCGTGAAGGAGGAAAACTAAAAGCATTTCTTGAGGGTTTTTAGGGTGATTTGCTGCTGCAAATCAGGGTCTCCAAGTACAATTCAAGCAACCAAAGATCAAGCATTCAAAAGAGCAATTGTAAAGTAGTTTTCTTTAGTTGCATTGTATTTCGTTATTGTAATTGCTTGTCTCTATTTCTTATTGTTGTAAGAATATTTGTACGAGGTTTCTCCGCCTCCGACTTGTGTCGAGAATGAGTATTTATGATTAGTGATTGCGTGTACATCACTAGAGCTCGATTCGTGGAGTAGGAACCGTTCGGTTTCGAACCACGTTAAATACGTGTGTATTTGTTGTTGTCTATTTCATTATTGCATTATTTCTATTATTTCGCTGCGCGCTAATGAAAATTGTAGACAAACGCGATCGAATTCCATCACGAAACAAAAAGAAGCTATTCACCCTCCCCCCCCCCCCCCTCTAGCTTCCAAGGATCCCCTACACAATGGACAAGGCTAGAATACTATATCGTGCAAAGTCAGTGAAGGAGCGATGCATTTCTTTCCATGGTACCACTGATCCATGAGAAGCTCATGATCGAATAGAAGATTTAGAAAGCACCTTTGAGTACATAGCCTACATAGACACAAAGAAGGTACAATTGGCCACCTACTTCTTTCGAGGACAAGCAATAGTTTGGTGGTGTATTTAGCAGCAAACTTTTGAAACTAGGTCTATCTCGTGGAAGTAATCCAAAGAAGTCTTTGAAAGTAAATATTATCTAAAAGTCTTTAGAGATGGGAGACATTATGAATTCTTTAGTATTCGTCGAGCAAATTGCAATGTGTTGGATTACTGTGCTGAGTTTGATAAGTTAGTTGAATTTTATGCATTATTAATAGCAATTGATGCAAACTGTCACAAATATTTTATCCAAGGACTTACACCTTATATCAAGATTCGGATGTCTGGTTTGACTCTCATAACTTTCAAGGAGACCCTAAACAGAGTCATTTCCATTGAAGCAACACAATGACAATTAAATCAAGAAAAGGAATAACATCGAAATAAATTGCAGTTAGAGCATTGAGGAAAAGAACGACAATATGATAGCAGAAACTTTCATAACAAGGACCAAGATGAAGGAAATACCATGGAGAGTTTCCCTCGATTAAAGAATAAAGCGAAGAATAAGAACCCATCATTTCAAGAATCCTCATGTTCAGCTAATACGCATCAAAAGAGAAGATCGAGTGATTCAGAAGCTAGAGTTCAAAGTCGATGTTATCATTGCAGGCAGGAGGACATCAAACTTCACAGTGTCATCTAGATCAAAACATATTTCTACTGTAAACTACCTGGACACCAAAGCAAAGACTACGCATTACGAGCACAACATGAGTCTATAAGATCTCAAGCACCACAAAGATTATCATTCCAACAACACCCATCTCTACCATAGCAATAAGGAATCAACAGAGATTTCAACTAACTTGGCTACAGTTACCTACTTCTCAATAGCAATATCCTCAATCATAAATGTATCAATTGCAAGCGTAACTCATACCTCCATACCAGTTCACTCAACACTTCTACTCTACTCAACATATTCAAGTTTCCCATGCAACCCCTTTTATTGTACGTGTCCTCAGGAGCCCCATCTTACGAATCTACTACCGGACGAGTTTATGTAATGACCAATGAAGATGCACGATGAGCTGATGGGTCAATTATCTAAGGCATCATATTGCATGACACCAAAGGAGTCAAAAGAGCTAAAAGTTCAATTGCAAGAGCTACTTGACAAGTGCTTTATATGGCCAAGTGTGTTCCCTTGGGGTGCCCCAGTTCTCTTTGTTAAGAAGAAGGATGGTACGATAAGGCTATGTATCGATTATCGACAGTTGAATGCAGTGACCGTGAAAAAAAATAAATATATGATTCCACGTATTAACGACCTTTTTATTAATTGAAGGGTACTTGCATTTACTCTAAGATTGATTTGAGATCAGGTTACCACCAACTTAGAGTCAAGGAATTAGATATTCAGAAGAAAGCTTTTGGAACTCGTTACGGTCATTATGAATTTCTAGTGATGTCTTTTGGACTTACAAATGCCCCCGTAGCTTTTATGGACTTAATGAATAGAGTATTTCTTGATTACTTAGAATGGTTCGTGATTATTTTTATTGATGACATTTTAATTTATTCGAGGTCAGAGGACGAACATAAAGAGCATTTGTGTATAGCATTAAACACTTTACGTAGAGAACATCTCTGTGAAAAATTTAGTAAATGTGCATTTTGGTTGTCTTCTGTGGGTTTTCTTGGACATATAGTATCTAAAGAAGACATCTCGGTGGATTCACAAAAGATTGAAGCAATAACCAAGTGAGAGACACCCAAGATGATAGTAGAAGTTCGTAGCTTTTTGGGCTTAGCAGGTTATTATCGTCGCTTTGTAGAAGGATTTTCCAAGATTGCAGGACCTTTAACTCAACTCATCAAAAAAAAAAAAAAGGATCAGATTCTCTTGGAATGAAGCTTGCGAAGCTAGTTTTCAAGAACTTAAATAAAGACTAGTTAGTACTCCTATCCTCATCATTCCTACAGGGGAAGATGGATTTGTTCTCTACACAGATGCGTCGAACTAAGGATTAAGAGTAGTTTTAATGCAACACAGTCGAGTGGTGGGCTAGCTTATGCCTCCAAACAATTGAAAAACCATGAGCGGAATTATCCAATACATGATTTAGAACTAGCAGCTAGTACATTTGCTCTCAAAATGTGGAGACATTACTCGTATTGTGTCACATTTGATATTTATACATATTATAAGAGTCTAAAATATCTATTCATACAGAAAGAACTAAATCTACGTCAGAGGAGATGGATGGAATTTTTTTGAAGGACTATGACTGTAAAATAAATTATCATCCGGGCAAGACGAATATTGTAGCAGATGCATTGAGTCGAAAATCTAGGAGTATACTTACTCATTGTAGAGTATCAGTTACAGACTTGATCCATCATCTTTCACAGTTAGACTTAAATAAAGTAGATCATACAAAAAAAAAATATCTTAGTAACTTTTACGACGCAAACAGAACCAGGACCTCAGGAATTTTTTTTACGTGTTTTAATGTTTTGATTACAAATTTGATTGAATTAATCTATTGACTGTGACGTGGAATGATATTGTATCCCGGTTAATTGTTTTCTAAAGTCACGTTGTCATTGGCGTTTGAGTATTATTTATACATCACCCAGAATAATTGCAATGACCCATTGATTTGCAGATCCAATGGAATCCATGAATAAGAACGGTATTCGAGGTGATGATGAAGCGGCCATGGCTGAGCTAAAGCGAGACCACGGCCATCTCTGGAACATCATCTTCAGCTACGTCAAATCTATGGCCCTCAAGTGCGCCGCTGAGCTCGGCATCGCCGACGTAATCTACCGCCATGGTCATCCTCTTCCTCTCTCTGTCCTGCTAGCCGAGCTCTCCATTCTCCCTTCAAGAACGGACTCATTCCGCCGCCTTATGCGCCTGCTCGTCCACTCCGGTCTCTTCTCGAGCTCGACCGCCGGCGACGAGGAAGAAGAGGCCTACGCCCTCACCCCCATCTCTGCCTCCTTTCTCGTGACTAGCAAAGCAGAGAACATGTCCCCGTTCGTGCTCGCAGTGCTCGACCCCATCATCGTCAACCCCTTTCACTGTTTGAGCAGGTGGTTCGCCGCCGCCGACGAACCCCCCACCGCCTTCGACCTCTTCCACGGGAAACCCTTGTTCGAGTTGACAGGTAAATTTCAACAGGGGCATGTCCGCCGATGCCAGCTTCGTGGCGAAATTGATCCTGAAGCATGACGACGTCTTCAGGGGCCTGCGCTCGCTGGTGGACGTCGGAGGAGGGACCGGCACTCTGGCCAGCGCCATCGCCGACGCCTTCCCGCAGACCAAGTGCACCGTGTTCGATCTCACGCACGTGGTGGCTTCGCTGCAGGGAAACCCAAGGGTGGCCGCTGTCGCCGGCGACAAGTTAGAGTTTGTCCCCCTTGCAGATGCAGTGATTCTCAAGGTATGCAATATCATTAATAATCTTCTTCTTCTTCTTCAATTTCATTTGCTCCTTAATAATCAATCATCTGCGAATGCAGTGGATATTGCATGACTGGAGCGACGAAGTCTGCGTGAGGATACTTGGAAATTGCAAGAAGGCGATTCCTCCAAAGGAGGAAGGAGGGAAAGTGATAATAGTTGAAATGGTGATGAAATTGGAGAATGAAGAGGATGGAAGTAGTATTCACGGTGAAACGGCAGAGACGCAGCTTTTGTTCGATACGTACATAATGGCGCCTGTGCCAGGGAAGGAGAGGAGCGAAGCAGAATGGAAGAGTATTTTTATAGCTGCTGGTTTCTCAAGCTACACCATCTCGCCAATCTTCGGCTTGCGTTCTCTCATTCAGCTCTTCTATTGACTCTTAATATTAGAATTACAATAAGTACTGTGTCTGTGTGATGAGATTAGTACAGTATAAGCTAGCTAGTACGTAATATAATTAATTAAGAGCTGAAAAAACTGCTTCATCTCATCTGCTAAGCTAGCTGATGCATCAATCATCGTGTTAAATCTGTATTTGCATGTGTACCTTTCTTTACTTTACTCATAGCGCATTAATAATAAATCGTTCAGATCTTTGTTCATGTCGCATCGATTACTTTTAAATTACTGTAAAAGTAGTCGACGTCTTTTAGTCAGGTTTTCGTATCAATTGGGCTTGCAGCATGCTCTGAAATTTTATATTCTTCTTGTGTTCTCCCATATTTTATGAACAATTCAAGGCAGAAGACTCGGAAACTCGTATTATAAAAAAAAACTATTTTAGAGATCGAATCAAAGAAAACTATATATATATATATATACCAGCAGTACAGTTTAAGTATCGTCCGTAAGCTCCACTGGTGTTTCTGTGGCATTGATTTCGGCAAGCCTTTCACCGGCCCCGCATTCTCCGCCGATCGACCTCTTCCGCTGTGTATATATATATATATATATATAATTTTAAATAAATTTAAATCCATAATATATATCGTCAACGACAATCTCTATTTTATCATTATTATTGATTTGTCGTTTCTTTTGAATGCTGTAGGAGATTATTAAAATTGTAATAAAATTCAAACAAATTAAAAACATGCATATTGCAGTCGTGCTTTTCTTCGGTCGGCTGCATCCCTCAAGTGCATGCATGCCGCCTTCTCCATTATCGATATGCTCGGCCATTAATTTCTTATCCTTTCTTTTCTTGATGCGGAGAGGGCCACTTGGCCATTAATGCAGAGCCTCTCAATGAGTCCCGATTTGATCCACGCCAAAAATATGTTGGATTACAAGCTGATTAATTTGACTTCGATCCAGAGCCTCAATGAGTTCGACATTTTCATTTTCCGAAAATAGAAAAACGTGTTTTCGTTTTTTAGAAAAAAAAATGAGAGAATGTTTTTTGGAAAATTAAAAAATATATAAAAAAAATCGTTTTCTAGAAAATAGAAAAACACGGAAAAAAATAAATAAATAATACGGTGAAATCAAACACAGCATTAATTTTCGGGACAGATGGGCAAATGGTGACGTTGCGCTCTCAGCTCTGATGGTTATATATATATTAATGATCAAGACAGACAACTACGATCTATACGTTTTTCATCTGAATGGCTGTAATTTTATACTATCTACAGGAAAAAGATGTTATTCACTAAAGTTCGGCACGGGATAAATTGCTGGTCCAAGTGACAAGCAACTTGAACCGCTAGCTATAGACCCGAATTCTTGCAAACTCGCTTCGCAATACTCAACAGTATACAGTCGACTCATTAACGTAGAACAATCCGATAAATAAAGTGGACTTGAACAGTCGAAAAGTCCATCCGAAAACTTACTCATTGGAGTCTATCCAAAAGGTCAATCAGAATCTCATAGCTGTGGCAGAGCCTAGAATTGTAAAATTTTATTTGAAAATTTAAGATTAATTAAACAATCAGTTGTATATATATATATAATAATAAAAAAATTGAGACCGGCTCATGAAGGCCAAGTAAACGCGAACAGAATCCAAGCCATCAAATGATCTCGGAAGGAAAAGAAGAGGAGGGAGTAGAAAAGGAAGAAGAAGATCAAGAATGAAGTTGCACTGGAACATGAAGAAGTCGTTGCCATTGCTGATGGCTGATGAGCGACGAAAGGTTGAAGGAGAATATATGAAATGTTTAACGGCGTCTCTGGAATGCAGAAAAAAAACTTCCTCAACTCCGTTCAGATATTTCTTATCCAAATTGGAATGACTCAGTCAAACAAAGCATTGGAAATCTGAAGCACTCAGGTCGCATCATCAGTCTATTTGTGCTTTTGAATACAAATAATAGACAAAGAACAGTAATTAGCTGCATTAGCAAGTCAATTTCTGCCATTTCTTCACGGAAACGAAGAAAACGAAATCAACGTCCGCACACCTGCTTCGAAATTGATCGATAGAGAACCGGCACAGTTTCAGTATCGTCGATGAGCACGGTGGTAATAAGGTGAGTGAGCCACACATAATTTGTATATATGCATATATATTAATTTAGGATGATTTTGAATTTCGATCGATAACAATCCCAAATAGTCTGTCATATTACAGATTGAGCACATCATAGTTATTCATTTTCAATTTCATTTAGCTTGCTTTTATTAAGTGGTTCTACTTTAAATAAGCAAAATAAAAACAAAAATGGACATCGTCTTACAATAAGCTTGATTAGCGAGAGAAATGAGAAAGTATTTACAATGGATGAGCAACTATAATTCACGGTCACACATGGTTCTTTATAATATATTTAGAAGATAATAATAAACTAATTGGTTGGGAAAAAAGGTACACTAAAATGTTAAAAAAAAAAAATCCATGGACTTTAATTCTCTAAATTTCATGTAGATCACTTGTACTCCTCCCGTCTGATGGTTTCTCGAATGCATCGAGCGTACGATTTTACAATGTCATCCTTCACCAACTCAAGGACTCCGAGGCTACGAGACTAATAACCTTGTCAAGTCTTCAAGACTTCCCACACCAAGTCTCATGCTTATATTTTATCAACACCAAGTCCTATGCTTGGATTTTTCAATGTCAAGCCTCATGCTTGGACTTTCACCGTCAAGACTACACATTTTAACTTACGTAATCAATCCATATTTGACTTTCCCAATGACAATCACATATCATACGTTTTGTCTAACATCAAAATACAGTTCGAGTCAAATTCGAGTCCGGTCAATCATGACCTGAATCGATTGCACTAACAGAAGTGATCTTGAGATGGGAGGAGTATGGACATCGATGATCCCCTCGAGAACTTGAATGACCTGCCCCATCGTTGGCCTGCGGCTCTCGTCATCTGGATTGCACCAGTAATAGTAAGCGATCTTGCAAGCTCTGTCTAGCTCTTCCATGTTCATTTCTTCAGGCCCCAATTTGCCGTGCAGCATACCCGCAGCGTCGCCTTCGATCAGTTTACTCTCCGCAAGCGTAGGGAAGTACGTTGTGTCATCTTCCTCTGCTGTTGTTTGCTCCAGGTTTTGCCTTTCCGAGATGATCTCCAACAACACCATTCCATAGCTATAGACATCGACTTTTGCTATGAGATAGAACATGATTGCTCGCAAAGTCACGAGGACTCCTCCTGTGAAGTCTCATCCCATGAACTTTGCAAGACTAAAATCTACCACATTGGGATTGAATGAGACATCCAAGAGAATATTCTCTGGCTTGAAGTCGCAATATATGATGCACTCTCTGCATTGCTCAAGCATATAGGCTATTCCTCTCGCGATGCCGATTGCAATTTGGTATCTACAGGTTTTCCAGTTCAAACGAGTGGAAGAGGAGTTGTGAAAGAGGTGAGAATTCAAGGAGCCATTGGGCATGAACTCATACACGAGAAGCCTCTTCAATCCTCGAGAACAAAATCCAAGTAGACGGATGAGGTTGACATGTTGGATCTAAAATAGAATTAATCAAATATAGTTGGTGAGGATTTTGAGATTGAATACGGAGTAGATTCTTGAATATTATCAATGCATAATAGACACTTAGAATGGATCTAATGATATAAAGAGCTTTTAGAGAGTTATGTAACAAGACCTAAAATGTCTTTTTTTTTTTTTTTTTAGTTTCAACATTTCTTGTCAAAAAAAAAAAAAAAAACACCTGCGAACTATTTAATATTATATTGAACAGTATACCATTATTTTTTAAAAATGGAGCAGTATTATAAATATTTAGAATGCGTAAATAAATCAATACAAATTTATGATCTATTTGCATCCTATAAGCAATTTTTTTTACCAAATGATATTTAAAAAAAATAATATTTAATATATATTTTTATTTAAATATTTTAATTTTTAGTATATAAGACAATTCACTCGTCTCCAATATCAATCAATTTTACGATTAATATAAAAAAGAAAAATTATAAAAAAATATATTATTCAATATAAAATTAATACGATAAAAGAATACACTTTAAAACACTTGCTATCATACTATCTATGAGATCCTTCTGAAATAATTAAATATTTTAATCTTCGTAAAGGTTGGAACCGTCAATCTAGTGGTCCCCACCGATCGACCCTCGGTCATTATGAGAAAGGTAAATTACAGGTGGACCTTTGACCCTTGACTCGATAGTAATCACAAGGAAGAGTATTTCATCCCGGGGGATTTTAGACCCCTCGTCTGGTTTCGAACTCGGACATCCTCACAAGCGTCACTTTATGTTTACCATCGAGCCATCTCTGGGGGACATTAAATATTTTAATCTTATGATGCAAAAGTTGGAATCTGCCAACCTAGCGACCCCTACCAGTCCATCTCCGGACCATCGTAAGGGAGGTAAATCACAGTAGATCTTTGATCCTTGAGACTAGTAACTAGTAAGGGACGACACCCTCATATTTACGAAGGATTGACCCGTTATCCTATGATGCAACGTCTGTATACGCTAACTACTAGGCTCTTTCCGTAGGGGTTAAATATTTTAATCTTCAACGTATAAGATGTGGGTGGATGATCCTAATTTTACTTGGATCCAGTGCTGCCTTTTGTTTCCTTACCCCTACCCGATTGCGATCAGAGATTCAAAGTTCGCCAGAACGATCACACACGGAACAGTCAAAATAGACGTTTCGGCATAGAAATGTCTTACACCGCATTAAATTTCCGATGAAAAATTGTGATGGTCATATAACGCCGTCCGTGAATATCATAAACGGAACCACGAAATCAGGATTTCTTTTTTCACGTGTTTTAATGTTTTGATTCCAAATTTGATTGGATTATACGGTTTTCGCTTCTTTATGTTTCGTGATTGCATCGGAGTTCGCTTTTTAAGGAGAGAAAATTAAGGCTATATGACTTTGAAACATTAGATTCATCCTAGAGATGAAACCGTGCATCTCTAGAATGATTTTGATATCATTTGGCCATCAAAATGTTTTAATTAAAATAACTTGATAGCTTTCCTAAGGAAGCAAAATCAAGGTCATGCGCCTTTAACAAATTCTTGTTCTTAGGAATCAAATGAAGCTCATTGTTTCATTCGTAGGAGCATGACTTTGCCATTGATGTAGTTATACAAGACTACCTCCTTATATTTATATTTGATTTGATGAATTAATCTATTGACTGTTCATTGACTGTTACGTGAAATGATATCGGTTAATTGTTTTCTAAAGTCACGTTGTCATGGGCGTTTGAGTATTATTTATACATGACCAAGAATAATTGCAATGATCTATTGATTTGCAGATCCAATGGAATCCATGAATAAGAACGGTATTCGAGGGGATGATGAAGCGGCCATGGCTGAGCTAAAGCGAGACCACGGCCATCTCTGGAACATCATCTTCAGCTACGTCAAATCTATGGCCCTCAAGTGCGCCGCTGAGCTCGGCATCGCCGACGTAATCTACCGCCATGGTCAGCCTCTTCCTCTCTCCGTCCTGCGCGCCGAGCTCTCCATTCTCCCTTCAAGAACCGACTCATTCCGCCGCCTTATGCGCCTGCTCGTCCACTCCGGTCTCTTCTCGAGCTCGACCGCCGGCGACGAGGAAGAAGAGGCCTACGCCCTCACCCCCATCTCTGCCTCCTTTCTCGTGACCAGCAAAGCAGAGAACATGTCCCCGTTCGTGCTCGCAATGCTCGACCCCATCATCGTCAACCCCTTTCAGTGTTTGAGCAGGTGGTTCGCCGCCGCCGACGAACCCCCCACCGCCTTCGACCTCTTCCACGGGAAACCCTTGTTCGAGTTGACAGGAATCAACCCTGAGCTCAACTTAAATTTCAACAGGGCCATGGCCGCCGATGCCAGCTTCGTGGCGAAATTGATCCTCGAACAGTGCGGCGACGACGTCTTCAGAGGCGTGCGCTCGCTGGTGGACGTCGGAGGAGGGACCGGCACTCTGGCCACCGCCATCGCCGACGCCTTCCCGCAGACCAAGTGCACCGTGTTCGATCTCCCGCACGTGGTGGCTTCGCTGCAGGGAAACCCAAGGGTGACCGCTGTCGCCGGCGACATGTTAGAGTTTGTCCCCCCTGCAGATGCAGTGATTCTCAAGGTATGCAATATCATTAATAATCTTAGCTTCTTCTTCTTCTTCAATTTCTTTTGCTCCTTAATAATCAATCATCTGCGAATGCAGTGGATATTGCATGACTGGAGCGACGAAGTCTGCGTGAGGATACTTGGAAATTGCAAGAAGGCGATTCCTCCAAAGGAGGAAGGAGGGAAAGTGATAATAATTGAAATGGTGATGAAATTGGAGAATGAGGAGGATGGAAGTAGTATTCACGGTGAAACGGCAGAGACGCAGCTTTTGTTTGATGTGCACATGATGGCGCCTATGCCAGGGAAGGAGAGGAGCGAAGCAGAATGGAAGAGTATTTTTATAGCTGCTGGTTTCTCAAGCTACACCATCTCGCCAATCTTCAGCTTGCGTTCTCTCATTCAACTCTTCTATTGACTTAATATTAGAATTAGAATAAGTACTGTGTCTGTGTGATGAACTTAGTACAGTATAAGCTAGCTAGTACGTAATATAATTAAGAGCTGAAAAAACTACTTCATCTCATCTGCTAAGCTAGCTGATGCATCAATCATCGTGTTAAATCTGTATTTGCATGTCTTTTCTACGATGTAAAAAATTGAAATCTGTCAATCTATCGGCTCATGTCAATTCGTTTCCGGACCATCGTAAAAGAGATAATAAATCACGATAGATCTTTGACCCTTAAGACTAATAACTAGTGCATAGACGAATGACAATCTCATATTTGTGAGGAATTAATCTGTTATCCTATAATACAACGTCTGTATATCTTCCTTTCTTTACTTTACTCATAGTGCATTAATAAATTAAATTACTGTAAATCGTTCAGATTTTTGTTCGCATCAATTATATTTTCGCATATCATTTATGTTATCTGCAACACCAAGAGTTACTCTACTAATAAAGGAATCAAAGTCTATTCATTTTCGATCCCCTATTCGTATAAATATTTAATTTCTCTTGATATAGTCTAGTTAATAAATATGCTTATTCATAAGTTCTATGCTTTCATTATCAAATCCAACCCTAAGCTACTGAAGCAAATCACAGCACGCCGCCTTTTCCATTATAATTTCTTGTCTTTTCTTTTCTTGATGCGGAGAGGGCCACTTGGCCAATGCAGAGCCTCAATGAGTGGGATTCGCCAAATATCACCCTTCCCTTTGACTCTCTCTTAATTGTCTCCCATCTACAGGAAAAAGATGTTATTCACTTAAGTTCGGCACAGGATAAATCGCTGGTCCAAGTGTCCAAGTGACAAGCAACTTGAACCGCTATAGACCCGAATTCTTACAGACTCGCTTCGCAATACTCAACAGTATGCAGTCGACTCATTAACGAAGAACAATCCGATAAATAAAGTGGACTTGGACAATCGAAAAGTCCATCCGAAAACTTACTCATTGGAGTCTGTCCAAAAGTTCAATCAGAATCTCATAGCTGTGGCAGAGCCTAGAATTGTAAAATTTTATTGGAAAATTTAAGATTAATTAAACAATCAGTTGTATATATATATAATAAAAAAAAATTGAGACCGGCTCATGAAGGCCAAGTAAACGCGAACAGAATCCAAGCCATCAAATGATCTCGGAAGGAAAAGAAGAGGAGGGAATAGAAAAGGGAGACGAAGAAGATCAAGAATGATGCTTCGTTTCAGTTACGTATTGCTAAGCTACATTGTTTGATGGTTGATGAGCGACGAGTGGTTGAAGGAGAGAATATGAAATGTTTAACGGCGTCCCTGGAATGCAGAAAAAACTTCCTCAACTCCGTTCGGATATTTATTATCCAAATTGGAATGATTCAGTCAAACAAAGCATTGGAAATCTGAGGCACTCAGGTCGCATCATCCGTCTTAGTTCAGTCATCATCAGTCTATTTATGCTATTGAAGACAAATAATAGATAAAGAACCGTAATTAGCTGAATCAGCAAGTAGACATGTTTATCGGTTTCGCAGTTTCAGTTCCAGTTCGATTTTGATTGGTTTTGAATCTGTCAACGTTGAAACCGATCCGAACCGATTCAAAACCGGTTCCGAATCGGTTCCGGTTCCGAACCGGTTCCGAGACGATTCCGAAACGGTTCCAAACCATCTTCCTCAAACTTGAACTTCCAAATTCATCTAACGTGTTGGCAATCCTATTCTTTTTTTCTATCGCAAAATAATCTTGTAGAGATGTTAACATGCTAAGAATTTCCACCTTTAAATTAGCAACCAAAACTAGATCTAAATCGGAATCAGAATCGGTTCCGAACCGGTTCTGAAACGGTTCCGAACCGGTTGGAACCGAACCAAACTAGAATCGGAATGATTCCGGTTCGGTTCCGGAACCGTTTCATCCGAATCGGTTTCGATTTCGAATTTAATGAATTGATTCTGACTCAATTCCGGATTGATCCAATCCGTTAAGCATGCCTATCAGCAAGTCAATTTCTGCCATATATATTAATTTAGGATGATTTTGAATTTCGATCGATAACATATTACAGATCGAGCACATCATAGTTATTCATTTTCAATTTCATTTAGCTTGCTTTTATTAAGTGGTTCTACTTTAAATAAGCAAAATAAAAACAAAAATGGGCATCGCCTTGCAATAAGCTTGATTAGCGAGAGAAATGAGAAACTATTTACAATGGATGAGCAATGATATATAATTCACGGTCACACATGGTTCTTTATAATATATTTACAAGATAATAATAAACTAATTTGTTGGAAAAAAAGGTACGCTAAAATGTTAAAAAAAGAATCTATGGACTTTTATTCTCTAAATTTAATGGTGATCACGTGTACTCCTACATAGGAAATATAAAGAATTTTGAAAATTGTAAGTAGTAAATTTTATAAGATTAATTAACTTAATACACATGGGGATATATATTGGAGGTAAATTTAAGATTTTATATTTGAGAGTTGCATATTAAAATATAATCATCTTATTAAAAAAAAAAGAAAAAATAAATAATAATCACTTAGAAATTGAGGGGACTATGACTCCCAAATCCTATGCTAGATCCACCCCTGATATATGTAAAATATTGAAATTAAAAATATGAAATTTAATGGCCAAAATTTCGGGGAAATAATCCTAGGGATTATTTTCGGGATTTTTAGGGAATTTTAGAGATTTTTCCAGAATTTTTCTGGAAAAAAAAAAAGAAACGGAGTTTATACGGGGTATTTACAGGGATAAGAAAAATAGGCTTTAAAAGGGGGATAAATTAACCTAGGTTATGAATCTAGGTTTTTAACTTCCGAATTTCCCGATTGTTTCTTTCCCCTCACGCGCCGACGCCGCTACCTTGGCTTCTTCTCCTCGCGACATGCGGCTACCGACGCCGCTGTCGCTTCTCTCGCCACGACTCTTCCTTCGCCGCCGGCCGCCGACCTTACAGCCCCTGGCCCTGGCCACGCTGGTCAGCGCCGGTGACTCTCCACTCCGGATCGCTGGCCGTGATCGACCGCCTCCCGCGGTGGCGCCGCCACGTCCGAGTCTTAAGCCACCCACGCCATGATCGATCCTCGCACCGTCCGAACATCCGCGATTCGCCTGGAAACCATTTCGATCTCGGTGTTTGCGGCGATTAGGGTCGAAGGTCGAGCGCAACGCTTCCCAGTGTCCCGATCGTGAGTCGCTTCCATCGCCGCCAAGCAAGGGCGCGGGCGCAATGGGTCTTTCGCGAATAGGGCGGTTGGGAACTCTCTGCCGACGGAGTCTCAGGAACTGGTAAATCTCGACCCCCCTTCTATTATCAGCAGATGGTTTGATGTTATTGATTATGGAGGTGATCTGATCTTGGGGGGGGAGTATCTTCTGTGGAGTAGGTCGGACTGAGGTTGCCGGCTTGAGTTGTTAATTTGTACCGTGTATTTTGTGTACGGCGCGTATTGAGAGTTGAGCCTACCGGCGCGATCGAGGTTTCGCTGATGGTCGATGGTGCTGGCAACATTTTTTCGACGAACAGGACAGATCTAGGGGAAAAATTGTGCCGGTGAACAGGGGATAAGGGAAGAGATGTTGGCGTAGCTCCTATTGCTGGTAAGTGAGATTTAACCTGTGTGTTTCATTTGTTAAATTGTGTATGTAGTCGCTAGTGTTGGCTGGTTTCTACCGAGTGTTCGTTGACCGAAGGGTTGTAAATGGATTTGTGGGTACTAAATGTGGGATCCAAGTGTTGGATCGTGGTTTGAGGTAAGGTTTGGACGGTGTATGTCACCTAGAGTTAGTGTGGCTGTGAGTTTGATTGGTCGGTTTGGATTGATTCGGGTGTTGATCGGTTGATTTGTATGATATTTGGAGGATATGAGATTTGGGTTTAATTGGGATATAAAGGAAATCGATTTATTTATTCGATTTGTCGGTGAATTGTATTTTTGTGCTTGACTATAGTTATGCTATATGCAGGTTTCGGTCACGAGGCAGGTTCCCAGTCGTGACGATTTGGTTATTCTTGCGGATATATATACAGGCGGGTATTTTGACTTAACGTTTAGATTAAGTCAAATTGATATGCTAGTAGGATAGCTTACAATAACTTTTTCATGTTTATATGCCTGATATGCTTTTGGTGCCTACTAGATACATGCATGTGATAGGATATGACTATATTTTCCTGTTTGATTTGGATCATAGTATATGGATTAGGGATATGTACATATTGATTGTACATATTATTCGGATAGGTATTTTGAGTAGGATTTACATGTTTTAGTATCATGCACCATTTTCGCATGATTGCATGCTAGCTGGACGGGGTTCCATTATTGTTGAGCCCGCAGCTAGTTACATGGCCTGCACACACTGCCACTCATGGGTTAGTGGTACATCAGGAGGGTGTGTGCAGTTGCTCTGTCAGGCTCCGCTGGTCCGCTCATGGGTAGCGATGAGGCAGCGTGGTAGCGGGCAGGGATCCCTCCTCTGGCCTATGACACCGGGAGATGAGAGCTTAGCTCCCCCACTATGTTTGGGGCAGGAGGATAGGTGTACTCCGACAGCATCCTGTCCACTCGGTCACTCAGGAGCAGTGATGGCAGAGTGCACAGTTGTCATAGCCCTACCCACTCGGCTTCACCATTGCGTGTGAGGCGGCTGACTGGCGTCAGGGGTGACCATGTCATTGGCACGACATGCATTTTGCACGGATTGCATTTTGTATTGTGTTTGCTGCATTTTTATTGATGCCTTGGATGTGCATATGATTGTCATGCATACAGGATACATGTTTATATATGGTCAGGACTCTATTACTTCTAGTCGAGCACATGCTCCTATATCGAGTAGGAGATTGAAGTACAGTCATTTTGTATTTCTTGCTTGCATACCCTATTTATGTGAGACTGTACTGACATGATATTTTTATTGTTAGCTATACCTGATTTTGCATATCTACTATACCCGCAGAGTTCTTTGAACTCACCCCGTTGATTTATATCTATTTCGTGATGGTAGTCGCCGAGAGTGCAATTTTATTTTGGATATTTGCTTTATGGTTTGGATATTTTGGTTAGAGGACATGTATAGGTTTGGAGATTGATTTTGTATTTGGATTTTTGGTGTCCGTATGGACCTTATTCTGATTTTAGTTTGATTTTTGGTGAGTATTCCTGCGGATGGCGGAAGGGTAAGTTGATTTATGGTAAATTTATCATTTATTTTGGTTAATGGCCTGAGGCCAAATTATATAATTGCGTGTGAGTTTGGATTCCGGTCGTGTTGACCGATGTATAGTGGTCGTGTAGGCCTTGTATGTAAATTGGGATTGTCACCCGTACAGGAGATCTTTGCCGGATTTTTAAATGCAGCGGTCTCCTTCGGCGTGACAATTTATTTAATATCGAGCGCCTAGGTTTTCGAGTTCCTAGGGGTTTTGGATTTTTGAGTTCGCCATGTATTGGCGAGGTTTTTGAGGCAATTTGGAAAATTTTGGATTGATATGGATTTCGATGATTTTATATTTGAATTCGAGGATTTTGACGAGGTCAATATGGGGATTTGGCAGCGACAGAACCTCTCCTGCGGCAAAATAGGTATGATGAAAATTTTATATATTTTTACTTCTAGTAACATCTGTTCTAGTAGCATCTGTAATAATTTACATGATATGAGAGAGGTGGGCGTGCACTGCACCGAGGACGTGGTGCAGGTAACCACGCAAGAGGCGTGAGATCTCGTTATGGAGTTGTCAGAAAGACCTACTTAGGGTGATTGTTTGGTAATGAAGGTACCATGCAGAGTCGTTTGACTTGCAGAGTTTACACCCACCTAACAGCTCAAGAAGGTGAATGGATGTCTTAAGTCACCCATGGTTTATTAGCTTACGGATTAAGATGATGGATCTTTATCAGATCCCTAGGAAGGTATTAGACAAGTTACGTGTATAGAAATGACTCTCGTAGTAAGTGCTTTAGGAGTTATAGATCGATAAGTAGACATCAAGAACGCTTGGTCTATCTCACCTTATAATATAAATTATATGGTTATGACCAAGATTTGTTGATGAATGAAACCTAATCGAGGAGCTTCTCATCTAGGAAAGAGTATACATGATAACTTTCCTATGGTTAGTGAAATGATGTGTTCTTTATGGAAATTGCAGTGCAAATCCCTTAGTTATTGTATAAAAAAATTCCCGGGAATATCGATATGATGTTTTGGTAATGATTATCGATTAATTTTAAAGTCGATAAGATGACTTGCAAGAAATACCAAGGCGATCTTTGGATTGTTTTGTGAGTCTTCCTAAAGTTAACGTGGGCAAATGTGTGACATGATGCTTTCTATACCAAATGCAGCAAAATAACTAGAATGAGGATTCTAATTCTTTAGGATGTAAGGAGAGCACTCATAGTTTCAAGTATCTAGGCTTATACTTCTCCTTGGAGGGTTCCTTCCCTTAGTGGAAAGGGTGGCATTTGAGGTTGAAAATCTGAAAACAAACTTTTTACGGGAATTTACTTAATCAACTTTGTTTTACTTTCATCATACTAAAATATGGTCTCACAACGGGAAGGGTTATTTTGATCATTTTGGTTATGACTTTCAATGTTTTTACTAAATGGTCAAATGGGCCAATGACAGTGTAGTAAAGGGTGTCTCCGTAAAATACAAGATTTTATGTTAAGCATTAGATGACGCTAAGAAGAGAAATGTCCACTTGATAAAGTGGAAAGTGGTGACAGTTAGGTGAGCTACAGGTGAATATAGAGCAAGGAAGGTTAACAGTTTACTAGTAATGCTAAAGAAGTTTACCATATTTGAATGAAAATATGACTGATTGGACATCACTAGAAGGAATATATGTTGTCACACATCCTTGGTGAGAAGTGGGAGTTTATTTTGTGCTCTCAGAAATTTCCAGAGGGGTATACTGGTGCTATATGATAATATAGAGTATAGCAGGAGTAATAAACATTAAGAATGAATTGGTTAGCTTTATTTCTATCAAATGCAGCCAACATGTCAATGTGCAGAATTTGAGTAAATATAAGTTGGTTGTGTGGTTCTTGGAGAACATGATAGGAAGATGTATACACCTTGATTCATACAGTTATCGAATTCTTTTTCTAGATCACTGTGAAATAGGGAATCTATTAAGAGCAGAAGTTGGATAAGTTTACATCTTTACTCGAAAGGAGTTGTAGATGGTTGAAGGATTGATCATTGAGGTTGGTATCAGATGATTGAAGGACATTGAGGTATTACTATAGTTTACCTTACTTGATGATATATTGAGAGATACATGTGTTTACAGATATCTGTGGTTAAAACATGCACTGATAGGATTAAAAGGATTTTTATATTTGGATCATATGGATTAATTGTGTTTCCACCGACAGGTGAGATGTTGAGATGATTACTGTGATGATTATCACAGGGGTATGAAAATGATTTTGGATGTTTAGAGGTTGATTGATGGAAATGTTATATTATGGTGAGAGAGTTGACTTAGTTGTTTTATAGTTGACTTGGTTGATATGATGTGGATATCTGGATATTAACTTGGAGGTTATGCTTGTGACATGATGGTATAAGAAGGTCTCTCGGATGCCTGTATAATTCGAGAGTAATCAGATGTAGTGTTGGAGGAACTTCTAGGCTTGCCGCTGTATAGGCAAGTAGAGTAGGCGATCGGAGGGATTTCGAAAATAGTTTCGATATCGAAGATCCCCTACTGTGAGATAATTTATTTAGTACTGAGGTAATGTTATTTTTTTTACGAGCTAATATTTTTACTTATGGTGCGTTGGCTGAGGGCTAGTGTAAAGCGCACAAGGTTGTTAAAGCTCGTGATGTACTCAAGGCAATGTCATTCAATTGGCTGTAATCCAATCGAGTTGCTTAGATACCGTCATCGATCGGTCTTTCAGAATTGGCAAGGTTGATGATGCCAAGAGGTATTTGTTAGAATGACGATTTTTCAGGGGATGATTTAGTTGGTATCAGTGTTGCTTAACACTATGGGAATTGGAAGAATCTAAGTTCCAATTAAAGGAGGTATTGGATGGGATATTTGTTGTCCCAGTATTTTATTCTTGAGAAGCTCTGGAATTTATTGTTCAAAGAGATATGAACCTTTGAGGTTATACATCAATTATTGATGATGGAATGCGGTAGTGGTAGAAGGAAAAGAATATCCTTCATGGTGGATCGAGGATCTAATTAGATCAGCTTTAGGACACCTGTGTATACTCTAGGATTGATTTATGATTGGTGTGTTGATATTGTAGTGACAGGGTGTCATACAATTATCAAAGTCGTAGGGATGATTGATATATCATCAGTCTAGAGTAAAGAGGATGCAGGTGTATAGTGGTGACAATTTCATACTTGGTATGAATTGTACGAGGTTTGTTTATCTTGTTTGACTTATGACGACTTAGTCGTCCAGGGATTTAGGAAATCGTGTATTCTGGACACGATTGGATCATTTATGATGGTGGCAGTTGGAGTTGAGCACTCGGCCACCATAGATGATGGTTTTTTTTTTGTGTTTAATTTGATTATTACCATAGATATAGATAGGATGCTCTAGTGGTACTACACCGCTGACGGGTGATGGAATTTATTTAGTCTGAAGCTTGTGAACCTAGTTTCAGGGCTCAGACGATGGTTGACTTTTTCACCAGTGTTGTGCGATCATTCTCTGGTGAAAGGAAAGTTAATTTATATGCGAATGCGATGTTTCAGAGAATGGAGCGTTTCTGATTTAGTTGATCGAGACGTATCCCATGTTTATGTCAAATGAGGAACTACGAGATGAGTTGTCATATATATATATATGACGTGGACCTAGCAGAGTTGTTATGTTGTTTTGTAAAGGAACATATATGCTGATGAGGTTTTAGCTAGCTACTGTGTAGTTGCATTTGAATTTAGGAAGAGTTACTATTAATTCGGGAACAACAGATAGATTCCTGTTGTGATGATAGAGAGCATCTACCATAGAGTTGTACTTTTGCTCTCTGGTTGAATTAGTGATATTGGAATTTGTATGTAGTAGGTGGCTAGATAGCTACCTGACATCTTGACTGGCTATGAGTCCCGGTTGTGGTAGCATGTCGTTGCCCGTAAGTAGTGCCTTTTGCATTACTCCGAGAGCCACGAGACTTGGTCACGATATTTTGATAGGTATTGCTGAAGATTGCAATAGGTTGTATATGTTGCCGATGTTTAAGATTGTATCCGGAAAATAGTAAGTATTGAAACGTTCTCTGTGGAGGAACGACATGCGGAATATAGTTGATTTGGAAGTCTGGTAAAGGTGGTATATAAATAATCAGCAAGGTTCTGTACCAAGAGAGAAGTGGGAGCCTAGTATGATGGACAGTGTTGGGAGATTATTTGGAATTCGGAAAGGACTTAGTATGATTAGCTAAGTCCGCTCATTTTCTCTAGATCCATACGATGAGTTATAGGATCGCTGGATAGGTTATATTGTGGCGATTTTCTCATGGAGGATCTTTGAGTATCGTATGCGATAGCGATTCAGGATTTACCTTAGGATTATGGTAAAGTCTTTAACAGGTCACGGATATAGAGCTCCACTCGGGTACAGTTAGGTACTTATGATAAGTGGTCGATATGAAGATACTATTCATACTTTTGAAGGGCTGCTAGATGCAAGTGTGATTGGATGTTAAGGGATATCAGTAACCCCACTTAGTCACTTGAGGCGTGACTTGTCTCCAGATGCTTGAGTAATATACGAGTAGGAAATTTGGGGACCAAATTTTTATTAGTGGGGGAGAATGTAAAATATTGAAATTAAAAATATGAAATTTAATGGCCAAAATTTCGGGGAAACGGGATTTTTAGGAAATTTTAGAGATTTTTCCAGAATTTTTCTGGAAAAAAAAAAGAAACGGAGTTTATACGGTATTCTGAGGATAAGAAAAATAGGCTTTAAAAGGGGATAAATTAACCTAGGTTATGAATCTATTTTAACTTCCCAATTTCCGATTGTTTCTTTCCCCTCTGCGCTCGACGCCCGCTACTACCTTGCGGTTTCTTCTTCTCCTCGCGATTGCGGCTAGCGCCTCTGCGTCGCCTTCTCTGCCTTCGCCACATCGCCGCTGCCGCTGCCTGCGCTAGCCTCGGCCACAGCGTCGCCGCTACGGTGACTCTCTCTCCGGATCGCGTCGATCGACCGCCCCTCAGGCGGCGGCCGAGCTTAAGCCACCCGCTACGGTCGATCCTGCGGTGTCAGAACATCCGCGGATTCGCCGAAACCATTTCGATCTCGGTGTTTGCGGCGATTAGGGTGGAAGGTTGGAGCGTGGCGTTCCCTGTCCCGATCGTGAGTCGCTCCATCGGCCGCCAAGCAAGGGCGTGGCGTCTGCAATGGGTCTTTGCCAATAGGGCAGGGTTGGGGAACTCTCTGCCGACGGAGTCTCAGGAACTGGTAAATCTCGACCCCCCTTCTTTTATCAGCAGATGGTTTGATGTTATTGATTATGGAGGTGATCTGATCTTGGGGGGGGGAGTATCTTCGGTGGAGTAGGCTGGACGGAGGTTGCCGGTTTGAGTTGTTAATTTGTACCGTGTGTATTTTGTGCAGGTAGTGTATTGGAGAGTTCTTGCAGGCGCATTGGAGGTTTCGTTGATGGTCGATGGTGCTGGCAACATTTTTTCGACGAACAGGACAGATCTAGGGGAAAAATTGTGCCGGTGAACAGGGGATAAGGGAAGAGATGTTGGCGTAGCTCCTATTGCTGGTAAGTGAGATTTAACCTGTGTGTTTCATTTGTTAAATTCTGTATGTAGTCGTTGTGTTGGCTGTTGGTTTCTATTGAGTGTTGGTTGACTGTGAAGGGTTGTAAATGGATTTGTGGGTACCAAATTGTGGGATCCAAGTGTTGGATCGTGTTTGAGGTAAGGTTTGGATGAGCTGTGTATGTCACCTAGAGTTAGTGTGTCTGTGAGTTTGATTGGTCGGTTTGGATTGATTCGGGTGTTGATCGGTTGATTTGTATGATATTTGGAGGATATGAGATTTGGGTTTAATTGGGATATAAAGGAAATCGATTTATTTATTCGATTTGTCGGTGAATTGTATTTTTGTGCTTGACTATAGTTATGCTATATGCAGGTTTTGGTCACGAGGCAGGTTCCCAGTCGTGACGATTTGGTTATTCTTGCGGATATATATACAGGCGGGTATTTTGACTTAACGTTTAGATTAAGTCAAATTGATATGCTAGTAGGATAGCTTACAATAACTTTTTCATGTTTATATGCCTGATATGCTTTTGGTGCCTACTAGATACATGCATGTGATAGGATATGACTATATTTTCCTGTTTGATTTGGATCATAGTATATGGATTAGGGATATGTATATATTGATTGTACATATTATTCGGATATGTATTTTGAGTAGGATTTACATGTTTTAGTATCATGCACCATTTTCGCATGATTGCATGCTAGCTGGACGGGGTTCCATTATTGTTGAGCCCGCAGCTAGTTACATGGCCTGCACACACTGCCACTCATGGGTTAGTGGTACATCAGGAGAGTGTGTGCAGTTGCCCTGTCAGGCTCCGCTGGTCCGCTCATGGGTAGCGATGAGGCAGCGTGGTAGCGGGCAGGGATCCCTCCTCTGGCCTATGACACCGGGAGATGAGAGCTTAGCTCCCCCACTATGTTTGGGGCAGGAGGATAGGTGTACTCCGACAGCATCCTGTCCACTCGGTCACTCAGGAGCAGTGATGGCAGACTGCACAGTTGTCATAGCCCTACCCATTCGGCTTCACCATTGCGTGTGAGGCGGTGGTAGCGTCGAGGTGACCATGTCATTATACGACATGCATTTTGCACGGATTGCATTTTGTATTGTGTTTCTTTGCATTATTTTATTGATGCCTTGGATGTGCATATGATTGTCATGCATCTGAGGATACATGTTTATATATGGTGAGACTCTATTACTTCTAGTCGAGCACATGCTCCTATATCGAGTAGGAGATTGAGTAAAGTCTGATCATTTTGTATTTCTTGCTTACCCTATTTATGTGAGGTATCTTGACATGATATTTTATTATTAGCTATACGATTTTGCATATCTACTATACATGAGTTCTTTGAACTCACCCCGTTGATTTATATCTATTTCAGGATGAAGCTGTCAGGAGAGTGCAGCTGCCGGACCCCCACTCGTCGTAAATATTTTATTTTGGATATTTGCTTTATGGTTTGGATATTTTGGTTAGAGGACATGTATAGGTTTGGAGATTGATTTTGTATTTGGATTTTTGGTGTCCGTATGGACCTTATTCGGATTTTGGTGAGTATTCCTGCCCAGATGGCAGAAGGGGTAAGTTGATTTATGGTAAACTGTTTATCATTTATTTTGGTTGATGGCCTGAGGCCAAATTATATAACTGCGTGTGAGTTTGGATTCCGGTCGTGTTGACCGATGTATAGTGGTCGTGTAGGCCTTGTATGTAAATTGGGATTGTCACCCGTACAGGGGAGATGCTGCCGGATTTTTCGTCTGACGGGGTCTCCTTCGGGGCGTGACAATATATCCATATACAATCCTTTAAATTTGGCCATCATTCTTTAATACTGTATGTGATTTAATATATATTAAGTTCAAAAGTAGCACATATATAGTCATTCTTTATATTTTTTTATTGAATTAATTTAAATTTTGTTTGTTTATACATCCATATGTTTCAAAAAAGACTCATTTTTTTTGGCATTGTCAACTTCTGAATCTTCATTTATGATAGTTTGATTGATGCAAGGAGCTTATTATTTGCTATTGTTCGCTTGTTATGATTTTCATCTAATTCGTTGTTCATCTTAATTGTTTGATCGAGAATAATATTGTCAAATCTTATTTTTAATGAGAAAGATAGAATTTGTGAATCGAGGACTGCATGAGGTGTTTCTATACCTTTATCATTGTCAATTGCATCAACATTGACCCTTCTCAATTCATTTGATTGAATCCCTGGCGATTGAAGTGGATTAATTCCTTGAGATGGAGCTTGCATAAAATATTGACTACTCTGACAATATTCTAGTGGACATGTATAAAATGGAACTCGAGGTCGCCACATAAAACATTTGGATAACTTTGAAAATTATGATAATATGGTGCATGCTGCGTATGGAAAAGGTTAGAAATTATATAGTGGTTGTGTGTGAAATGGAATTTAAGAATTGAGAAGATTAGGATGAATTTGAGAATTTTCTCCACTTAAATCTTCGTCGATATTTGGAGAGTTAAATAAATTCCTAAAATAATCACTCGAATTTTTATCTATTTCTCTCATGTATTGAATTTTTTATAATGAAGGATGAATGAAAAAAAAATGATGTATATATAGGAAAAAAATAAAAATTTAAATGTTGACAACACTCTCAATTAAAATTTAACTGTTGACGACCTTCATATTATTTTAAAAATAAATTAATTTTAAAAAAACTATCATTGATGGACGCTGCACTATGGATGCCCAGTGATTTCTATTCACCATGTAAATATCCTCGACATGGAAATATTTGGAGAAATATCTCCGTACAACCTCTCATTTTGAATAATATTCATCATTGTATCAAAAATTATAAAGAATATCCAGAAAATATATATAAGATTATACAAACATAAATATACAACACTTTATTAAATTATATAGAAGTATATAATTATATGTTTATCCTAAAATACTGACTTGATTATACCATTAAAAAGGAAATAAACTGAATTAATGAACACTATAGAAATCTCTAAGCAATCAATTATAATATTAATCAAACCTTGATGATTACCTTAAGTCTGCTAATATGAAAGTCAAAGAAATAGAGAGTGAGCACACTGTGAAAAGTGAAAAAAGAAAAAGCATGCATAAAATATATAATTCATGAGGTCAATAACAAAAGAGATAATATTTTCACGTCTAAACATCATTAATTATTGCTTCTTTCTCTTGAATTCAATCCTTATTAATTCTTTAATTACTTCTATCGACTCTCCTCAATTTCTCATTTTCAATATTAACCATACGTTATTATCACTTGATTTATGACTCAACATAATTATTAAATGATTGTGTCACATATATATATCAAAATGAATAATCTATAATTCACTTGATATAAAACACATCATATATAAATATATATAAGATAAGAGTGAGCGATCTGCAATCCACCTAGTACAGTTGTATCGTATATACACATGATGAATGACCTACAATCCATCCAATATGAAGTACATCATATGTATTCATATATGCATACATGTATATGGAGTGAACGAACTGTAATTCATCCAAAATATCTTACATAAAAATAGAATGACTAATCTGTAATCGATATATCTCATGAGGTACCTCATATGTAAATAGAATGAATGATCCATAATCTACCCCGTAAATTAAAATTATTTATTTTTACAACACGAAGTAAAATCTCTATATTTATAGAGTATTACATAATTACTCGATTTAATAATCTAATAACGTCCTTTATTGATTTTAAAATCAAAATTCTATAGTGCAAAGTTTACATTCTTTTCTTTATTAATTTAATTGAAAAGTTATATAAATTCTTACAATCACATAGTCGAAGCTTTATTGTAGAATTTAGTTTAGGCTATCATCTCTATAAAATTATTTTTGTTATAATTTGTTCGCTTTGAGTTCTCATAATGTCTTGAGTTCTTCTTAAGAAAATTATTTTAAAATTTCTTATTTTACTTTTAAACTTTAGAATTTTAATATTGTAAATATCATGTATAAATTTTCACTAGATACAATAAAAAATATAAAAAGTTAAGTATAAAAAGAATATGACCGAACAACCTAGGTATAAAAGAAATATAGTAAATTTTATTTTATGGAATAAAATATAAATCTTAGTTAATGCATCACTAATATTTTTTCTAATTAAGATATGATTTAAATTTTCAATAAAAAATATCTAGTAAATATTATTAAAATTATTTAAGCCCTAAATAGAAATCTTAATATAGTTTCCAAATCTCAAGAGTAAATAAAATTATAAATCATTTCCTTATCATCATGTACTCGATTAATTAATCAACAAAAATATCTAAATCATAAAGATAATATCTTAATATATTTTCTATCTCACAATTAAGTTATTATAAATTACTTAATTTTATTTTCATATTGATAATATTTAATCATGCACAAAATCGTTATAAAAAAAACAAATAAGAAACCTCCACCTAAATCGAAGATTTTTATTATGGAGCGTCAATAGTACGACAACAAATAACAACAATCAAGTCTTATCATACTAGGTGGTGGGGTCGACTATATAAATCTTTTTACTTCATTAGGCTCTGTTCCTTACTATATCATTATCTATATTTAAATAAATTGTATCTTATTTTATTGTTGCTAACTAAGTTTTTTTTCCGTCTTCCTCTCATTCATTTTATGTGTATATTTGTCATCGTTCACATCGTTTAATTGGAGTATTTATTGATTGTCTAAGTACATATCCGTACCACCTTAAACGTATCTCTTAGAGCTTTCCTTCAATAGATACAATTTAACTTTCTCTTTAATATTCTCATTTTTTATTCTATTCATCCTCATCCACCTTAACATCTTTGTCTCTACAACTCTCATCTTTTATTCATGTGCTCGAGTCGTAGCCCAATATTCAGTATCATATAACATAGCAAGTCTAACCATCGTTTTGTAGAATTTTTTTTTTAATTTTAGAGATATTTTACGATCACATAAAACACCCGACGCTTTTCTCAATTTTAATCATCCTATTTATATTCTATGTAAGATATTTCTCTCAATCCCTCAATCTCCTTGCAAAAATAATTATAAATATTTAAAGCTCTCAGTTCCAGACAACTCATCATATTCTATCTTAATACTTATCTTATTACGTTTAATATTGCTAAATTTAAATTCTATTTATTTTATTTTTACTCTACTAAGCCAACAATATGTACCACGATACTGTGTCTTTAATGTGTCCATTGAGTCCGTTCATGATTAGTGTAAAAAGATAAAAACTTAAGCTGATCCTTGATGTAACACTATCTTTATTGAAAATACTTCAGTTAATCCATTTGAAGTTTTCACTCTGGTCGTTACTTCCCCATACATATCATTAATTAGTTCAATATATGATGCGCTAACACCTCTCTTTTCTAAAATTTTCCATATAATTTCTCTTGTGACTTTATCATAAGCTTTTTCTAAGTCAATAATACCATGTGTAGATCATACTTTTGCTCCTGATACTTTTCAATTAGTTGTCTGAGAAGATGTATAACTCATATTGTCGACCTTTCTGGCATGAACCCTAAGTGATTTTCGAAAATCGTGATCTTCTTCCGTAACCTTTTTTCTATTGCTCTTTCTCAAAGTTTCATTGTATGACTCATTAGTTTAATACTTTTATAATTTGTACAAGTTTATATATCTCTCTTATTCTTACATAAGAAAATTAAAGTACTTGCTCTCTATGCTCTCTATTGATCAAACATCTTTTTTACTTTTAATATCATGTTAAATAATTTTGTAAGTTATTTAATACTTTATTTCCCTGGACACTTCTATACCTCTATCGGAATATTATCTACTCCAACGACTTTTTCATTTTGTATTCTATTTAAAACTTGTTCTACATAAGAAATTTAAAATCTACGATAAAAATTTAAATTTTTATACTTATTTGACTTACTTAAATTATCTAAATTAAGTTAGTCATCTAAACCTTCATTAAAAAATCGATGAAGATACTTCTTTCACTGCTCTTTTATTTTTTTATCATTCACTAGTACTCTATTGCATTCATCTTTAATGCATCTTATTTGAATAAGATTTTTTTATCTTCTTCTCTCTCACTTTACCATTCTATAAATATTTCTTTCCCTTTCTTTTGTATCTAATTTTCAATATAATTGTTCAAATATTTTATTCTTAGCTTCATTCACTGTTTTCTTAGTTTCTTTCTTTATTATTATATATATATTTTCAAATTTTACTCGTTATTATAAATATAAAATTCCTTATAGGTTGTTCTTTTTTTTCTTTATTTTCTCTTGTACTTTCTTATTCCACCATCAAGATTTCTTACTTGGTGATGCATGTCCCTTTGACTCACCAAGTATACTCATCGCTACTATTTTCAACTTTGATATCATCTTATCCTATGTTGTATTAGAGTCACCGTATATTTTATCTAATAATTGTACTCTTACATTCTCTTTAAATATACTTTGTTTCTCATCCTTTTAACTTCCACCACTTAATTCTAAGAGTCGTATATATTTTTTTTATTAATACTATATTTGAGGCGTATATCCAATATTGCTAATCTATATTGAATAGTTAAGCTTTCTATATGGATGACCTTAAAAAAATTATAAATATTTCTATCTCTCTTCCTAACCATAAGAAGTAAATTTGAGATTCATTATTTTCACTTTTGAACGTGACTAAATGTTATTCACTTTTTTAAAAAAATATATTAGTTAATACAAGATCATATTGTAGGGGATCGGATGGCCGACTAGAGGGGGGTGAATAGCCCTTTTCGTTTGGATGGCGGTATTTGCTCGTCTACAAAACTAATTAGTGCAAGCGGAAGACTAATAAAGACAAGCAAATAGAAATACGAGAAAACAAACGCTAACAAAGAATGTAACGTGGTTCACGGCTACGCCGCTAATCCACGGTCCCCGATTCGTCCTCGGTGAATCACTCCGCTAAACCAATCCACTAAATGGTCTCTCCTTTGCATCAAGCTAGGTGGAGGTAACCTTTACAATCAAGATCACTCTTCTTACAAATAGAATGGAGTAAAAGCAAGTAAGAAGAGTTTAGAGCTTGTGGGGCACTAGGAAGATCGTTTGGAGTATAAGCATTAGCCTCTCAAAGGCTCACACCCTCCCTTTTTATAGAGAGGGCTGTTTTCTTCCGTTAGGCCATCACGATCACGCCCATGGCGATCGGCCGATCCTACTACAACGGCCTCGAACACGCCCGGATCGGCCGTTGTTGTCCAACGAAACTCTTAGCGATCATTCTGGACCTCACCATCATTCACGACCCGTAGTCGATCGGCCTTGCTGAAGCTCTGGCGGTTCGATATCCGATATCCTCGATCGCCATTCCATGAGCGATCGATCATTGGGTATAAACACCGGGATACGGTCGAACCCACTCGACTCAGAGCAGTCGACTGTCATTCCATGGCAGTCGACTGGTGCCGTGTGAAACTCAAACTTAACATAAGTTTGAGCTTCCGGCGGTCGGGTAAACCTTAACCCTTGTGGTCAAGTCTCCGACACTCAGCCATTCGGCCAAGTTCACCTAATGAGCTACTTACATTTCACTCATTCTCTCATCTCACTCGAAGTCCCTCGCCGAAGCTCTCTTCGTTCGCGGCCACGTCCCTCGGCAGCATCAGGCGCACGGCTCTGCAATGCTCCTTCGCGTCTCTTGCCTCCGAAGTCTGCTTCCTTGGCTTCACTTCAAGTCATCTCGTCCGGCGATCCCTCGGATGCTCCAAGCGCATGGCTTCCGCAAAGTCATCCTTCTCCGACTCAAAGACCGAGGTTGTGAGGGTGAACCCGCCAAGGCTCCATGTGCGAATTACTAAGTCCCTGCAAGACTCCAACGCACATATCAAATAAACATACCAACCTAACTTAAACTCTTTGCCACACCATCAAAACCATATCACGGCAAGAGATTGCCCTAACACATATGCTATGGTAAAATCCAATATAATTTTACTTTCTTCATTTCTTGTTCTAAACTCATAACCCCTATGTATCCTCTTATATTCCTTATTTTTCATTTTGACATGCACATTTAAATCGCCTCATATTAAAATAATTTCATTTAAGAAATATTTTATAACTTTATCTAAATAGTCCCAAAATTTTAATTTGGTATCTTCATCTAATCCTACTTGAGGTGTATATATACTAATTATGTTCATAATTTATTTCTCCACTACTATTTTGAGAGCTATAATTGTATCTCCTTTTTAACTACTTATATAATTTTATCCTTTAATGAACTATCTACAATAATATAATTTTATTTTTTATTTTACCCTTTCTTGTATATAATAACTTAAAACTCGAGTTTTTTTATCATATTTGTCTTCTCGTTTATCTATTTTGTCTATTATACACCTAAAATATTAATTCTTCTTTTAATTATTATATCTACTACTTCAATTATTACTTTAATTATGAGGATTACTATATTTCATGTACTACATCTTAGATTCTTACTTAATAAATGATATGAGAATTCTTATTTATTTAATATTGTATTTAAATTTTTACAGAGATGTAGCATTCTTTATCTGTATTTAAATTGGCATGTAGTTCAGCTCTACCCGCAAAAGAAAAGTCAACGACCATGAAAAGAAAAACTGGCAATGGAAGTCAACTGTTGAGAAATGATATTATTCTGAGACAAATAAGAGTGAAAATCTACGAGTCAATTCGCACTGCGATACCAGGTGGATCCGGTCTCATACGAAGTGCCCAGCCTGAGTGCTACGGTTTGATGAGCACTTGGGACATCAGAATCAAGCAGAAGTGATCTTGGGACGGGAGGTGTATGGACATCCATGATCCCCTCGAGAACTTGAACGACCTGCCCCATTGTCGGCCTGCAGCTCTCGTCGTCCTGAATGCACCAGAAAGCGATCTTGCAAGCTCTGTTCAGCTCTTCCATGTTCACTTCTTCAGGCCCCAATTTGGCGTCGAGCATACCCGCAACGTCGCCTTCGATCAGTTTGGCCGCCGCTAGCGTTGGGAAGTACGTTGTGTCATCTTCCTCTGCTGTCGTTTGCTCCAGGTTTCGCCTTCCCGAGATGATCTCCAACAGCACCATTCCGTAGCTATAGACATCGGCTTTCGCTGTGATGGCGACGCCTGTAATCCATTCCGGGGCGAGATAGCCCATGGTTCCTCGCAAAGTGGTGAGGACTCGACTGAAGTCTCGTCCCATGAGCTTCGCGAGACCGAAATCTGCCACCTTGGGATTGAACGAGGCATCCAACAGAATGTTCTCTGGCTTAATGTCGCAATGTACGATGCACTCTCTGCATTGCTCGTGCAGGTAGGTTATTCCTCTCGCGATGCCGATCGCGATTTGGTGTCTGGTCCTCCAGCTTAAATGAGAGGAAGGGGCGCTGTGGAAGAGGTGAGAGTTCAAGGAGCCATTTGGCATGAACTCATACACGAGAAGCCTCTTCGATCCTTGAGAACAAAATCCAAGCAAGCGAACGAGGTTGACATGTTGGATCCTCCCAACAGTGCTCACCTCCGTTCGAAACTGCTTTTCTCCTTGACGAAGGCCTTCGAGCTTCTTCACGGCGATATCATTTGACCCCGGCAACGACCCTTTGAACACTGATCCAAAGCCTCCTCCTCCGAGCTTCGTCGAGAAATTCCGTGTGGCTTGCTGCAGCTCATTGTACGTGAACGAGACGAGACCATTCTGCATAGCCTTTGCTTTCTCGATCATCCGCCTACTTTTTCGCTTCTTTATCGCTATCAAAATGGCAGAAACGCTAGAAAACAAGATGGCTAGAACAAACACACCAATGATAACCAAACTCACTACTCTCTTCTTGTTTCTTTCAGAAGATTGCAACTCCGAGGCAGCCAAGCGTAGGTAAAGGGTGCCTGCATCAGATTGATTATATTGTTCTTGCAGATTAAGCAAACCTCCTTGCCAAACAAAGCAGCCACTACCGTTGTAGGAATAAGCACTGCAGGAGCAATTGCTCAAGCAAGCCAACTCGCAGCCTTCCCTGCTTCCAGCCGTGACCAAAGTGTCGGAGCTATCAGGTAGCCTGACATTTGGCATCTCAAAGAAGCCATCTTTCTCTGAATGGGCAGAGTTGTTGTTCAGACCACTACATAGTAAAGGAGTCTGCCTTTCGCAACCCTAACTTCTATCACCCAAATCCCAGTCTGTCTGAGACTTGATCCTGAAACCTTTAACACAGTTACAGAAGGCTAAGGTGAAGTCACTGCAGCTACCAAAAATTCCACAAACCCCATAAACTGAGCACTTGCTTCTTGGGATAGCCCAGATTGGCATCCATGACTGGGAATTCTCCAACCACATCTGTAATTGGATCTCGCCGGAATCATAATCCAATACTTCTCTAGACAAGAGAGGATTGGTTGGATCTTGCGTGTATCTGACATAGATCTCATCTGTATCATTGACTACTTCGATGTGGTACATATAATTTGATGAGGCCTCAGGGACTGAACTAAATTCGTGGCCATCCCACGGTCCACTAGCCCAACATATCCGAGACATATTCCACCAAAGGAAGAATTGTAAGCGTCCAGTCGGATCCATCCCAAAGGTGAAGATCCCAGGAGAAGGGTCTATTTTGTTCTTCCAGGAAGTGAGGAATTGGGATCTTTTGGTGATCTTATTGAACCCCAACTTGGCACCAAGAAACCGAGTGTCAGTGGGGTGATCAAAGCTCTGCCTGAAGACGAGCGAGGAGTTGGATCTATCCCTGAGCTGGAGATTACCGTCGTCAAGGATGACCGCGACGACTGTGGAGTTGGATGATGAGATGGCGGTGACGTTGGTGGACCATACGATGGATTTGAACTGGTCGAGGAGGACGAGGTTGCCATCGTCAGAGATCTTAAGCTCCGACGCGGTTGGGTCCGTGACGGGAGTGACTCTGTTAGCCACCCACGCAGGGGTGAGCAGAGAGATCTTACCGTACCAGATGCCAATGTAGTAGTTGCCGGCGCTGCCTGGTGGCGTGAAGAAGCCGAGCACGAAACTACCATTTCCGGAGGTGATGGTCTGGTTTCCGGACAGAGGCTGCTGTCCGGAGATTGTGTCGGTCGATGTTGCCGAGGAGAAGAAGAGAAAAGAGAGGGAAAAGGGAGAAGAAGAAGATCAAGAATGAAGTTTCACTGGAACATGAAGAAGTCATTGCCATTGCTGATGGCTGATGAGCGACGAGTGGTTGAAGGAGAGAATATGAAATGTTTAACGGCGTCCCTGGAATGCAGAAAAAACTTCCTCAACTCCGTTCGGATATTTATTATCCAAATTGGAATGATTCAGTCAAACAAAGCATTGGAAATCTGAGGCACTCAGGTCGCATCATCCGTCTTAGTTCAGTCATCATCAGTCTATTTATGCTATTGAAGACAAATAATAGACAAAGAACCGTAATTAGCTGCATCAGCAAGTCAATTTCTGCCATATATATTAATTCAGGATGATTTTGAATTTCGATCGATAACATATTACAGATCGAGCACATCATAGTTATTCATTTTCAATTTCATTTAGCTTGCTTTGCTTTTATTAAGTGGTTCTACTTTAAATATGCAAAATAAAAACAAAAAAGGGCATTGCCTTACAATAAGCTTGATTGGCGAGAGAAATGAGAAACTATTTAAAATGGATGAGCAATGATAATTCACGGTCACACATGGTTCTTTATAATATATTTAAGTTACGTTTGGTACGAAGTAATGTAATCAACTTTGTAATGTAATGTAATATAATGTGTATTATATTACTGTGTTTTGTTAGCGATAGATGTGTAATCTTTGATTACAAAAGTGATTACATTCGTTTGTTAGATATCCATATTTGTTATAAGGAATGTAATTTATATTATTATAAAATGACAAAAATACCCTTATAATTTCTTCTTGAGGTAATATAATTTTTAGTCGTCAATCGCCGGTGGTGGCCATCAGTCGATCGTCGGCCGTCGATCGGTCGTCGGTCGTCGGCCGATCATCGGTCGGTCGCCGGCCATCGATCGATCGTCGGTCGATCGCCGGTCGATCGCCAGCCGTCGGCCATCGGCCGGTCGACGGTCGATCGGTCGTCGGTCGGTCGTTGTCCGTCGGTCGGTCACCGATCGATCGTTGATTGGTCGTCGGCCAGTCGTCGGTCGATCGTCGATTGATCGCCAGTCGATCGCCGACCGTCGATAGGTTGTCGGTCGGTCGCCGGTCATCGGCGGGCGACCGTCGATCGCCGGCTGATCGTCGGCCAAACGGCGGCCGTCGATCGATTGTCGTCGATAATCGATCGTCGATCATCGATCATCGATCGCGTCGATCGGGCCTCGGCGTCGATCGTCGATCGATCGTCGTCGATCGATCGGCCCGTCGGTCTGTCGAGCAACCGCCGACCGATCGTCGATTGCCGACCGATCGTCGATCGTTGGTCGTCGGTCGGTGAGCGCTGGGAAGCAATGAGAAAAATAAAAGAAGGATATATTTATCATGATAAATATTGAGTCAGTAATGTAATCGGATTACATAGCTTTTCCTTCGTAATCGAGATTACGAATCTTGGCTCTTATTTTGTAATGTAATTACATTACATTACATCTTTGAAATATTACCAAATAAAGTAAATCATCTTGTAATGTAATCTTCATTACATTATAAGTCTGATTACTCCGTACCAAATGTAGTCTTAGAAGATAATAATAAACTAATTGGTTGGGAAAAAATGTACACTAAAATGTAAAAAAAAAATCCATGGACTCTTATTCTCTAAATTTAATGTTGATCACTTGTACTCCTACATAGGAAATATAAAGAATTTTGAAAATTGTAAATGGTAAATTTTATAAGATTAATTAACTTAACACACATGTGAATATATATAGGGAGTGAATCCAATATTTTATATTTGGAGAATTACATATTAAAATATAATCATCTTAATTAAAAAGAGAGAGAAAATAAATATTAATTTGAAGGGGTCATACCCCCAAATCCTATGCTAAATTCGCCCCTATATACATATAATGCTTTCATTCTTTATATTATGTATGATTTGATATAAATTAAGTTTAAAAGTAGCATATATAGTCATTCTTTATATTTTTTTTATTGAATTAATTTAACATTTTGTTTGTCATAAACTATAATATAATATATAAAAAAAAAATTTAATCAGTGCAGCAAAAAGCAATTTATTCATCCCAACACTCTCTGCATAGTCGGTTCCATTGTCAATAAGAAGAAAATAAATCATGGGAACTATATCCCTTGAGTCATTGGCTAAAATAATAGAGTCCAAATTAGCTATAGACATCGTCTTTTGCTATGATGGCGACGCATGTAATCCATTCCGGGGTGAGATAGCCCATGGTTCCTCGCCTGTAATCCAAGAGAGTGTTCTCTGCTGGCTTGATGTTGCAATGTATGATGCACTCTCTGCATTGCCTGTGCAAGTAGGCTATTCCTCTCGAGATGTCGATTGTAATTTGGTACCTGCAGGTTTTCAAATTCAAACGAGAGGAAGGGGAGTTGTGGAAGAGGTGAGAGTTCAAGGAGCCATTGGGCATGAACTCCTCGAGAACAAAATCCAAGTAGACGAACGAGGTTGACATGTTGGATTAAAAGAGAATAAATCAAATAGACTTGGTGAGGATTTTGAGATTATATTGGAGATGGAATAGATTTTTGAATATTATCTCTTTTAATATTATCAGTGCATGTTACCCTTGTGGGAGTAGACATTTGAGGTGAATCTGATGGTATAGAAGAGTTTTTAGAGAGTTTTATAGCAAGATTTAAGATGTCATGATCTCTTTTTGTAGTTTCAATATGTCTTGTCAGAAAAATAACCTATGGAATATTTGATATTATATTGAACAGTATTATAAAGGAATCATCATTTTCTGAGAATAGAGCTATTGCTGTGGCTGCAAATGAGAATAGAAATTTATCAAAAATAACATGTTATATATATAGGGTTAAGTATAGGGGAGTTCAAAGCCTAATGAAAGGAATCGGGAGCATGAGAAGTCGAGAACATAAGGAGTCGAGAGTTTACGAAGTCAGAAACCTTGATATATAATCAGGGAGTCGAGATCTCGAAGAGCTGAGAGCCCTCTCATAATTGAGAGCTCGAGAGTCGAGAGTTTGAAAGTCAAGATCCAAAGAAGTGGGTCCACATGGCTCGAGTGTTAAGAGCTCGAAAGTAGAGGTCCAAGAAATTGGGTTCGTAGAGCTCGAGAGTCAAGAGCTTGAAAGTTGAGATTTGGAGATGTGGGTCATCCATGAGAGTTCGAATGTCAAGAGCTTTGAAAGGCATGCATGGAGCAAAAAGATGGGACAACTAGTGGATGTGTTGAGGGGACAATTATTAACCAAAAAAGATATGTTTGTCAAAAGCTACAGAACAGAGAAGGTGACAAGTAGCCATAAAAAGGGAGACAATAGAGCAAAGACAGTGGCAGGCCGCGAAGGCACGAGGACTAGAAGAGACTGTTACTCGTGCACAGTGATAGTGTAGAAATGGTCGGGAGCCTATAAAAGTGGAATGAGATAAGACGAAGGAGATACATACACAAGCGCACACATACATATGTGCACATTTCATTTTCTTCTTCTGCTGTCTAATTTTAAAAAAAAATATTGAACCGTCACATTAGCGATTCCCCACCGCTGTCCTTACGTATGGAGGGGGTAAATCAGGTCTCAGGTGGCTAGCGCAGAAATACGGAGTCATCGGTAGCCTGATCGTCACCTCCAGGAATCGACCTTTTGCCCTTTCAAGCCTTAACACGGCTGCGCTAGCCATCTGGGTTCTGCCGTCTAATTTAAATATTGGAAGGACGTTGTCAGAGCACCGTTTAATAAAATTGCTGTTGCGAACGAATTGAATTTGCTCTAAAGGAAAGAGGATCAAAAACTACTGCATCAATTGTCAACGATAATATTTATTATTTTATTTGTTGTTTCTTTCGAATGTTGTATGATGCGGCATGGAATTTTTGCCCTTCGAGATTGAACTGTAGAAGGCGAGTTCTCTCCGACTGCATCAGTAAAGTTGTGTCCTGAAAAAGTTAACACACGTTAAATCGCCGCCAACCTACCTGGCGACGATACTCCGATGCTTAAGTTAGACCGGTCATTAATGGAAAAAGGTATATTAAATACAATAAAAGTAATGTAAAAGAAAAGAAATATAACTTATCTCCTATGTCGTTAGATGAATATTTAAGAAGATAAATCATCCATCCTTCCAACTCTCTTCTCCAGTGCAAGTGAGGTCACACCATGTACCTCTCTTGAGAACATGTGCTTGAGCTGATTCATGAGGCCTTAACCACTTGAATTGTTGACCTTGTGGACAAAACCAGGAGATTCATAACCTGGGAGAACTGAATCCCGAGTTGATGTCGCTTTGTCGGCTCAAAGACAATCATATAAATGAAGAGCTTTAATCTTCCGACATGTTTCCAGATGAAACTCCTCCTTGTTTGGTGCTTTATGGAAATAAAGATACTACAGTGACATCATATGTTTCTATGGGGTCAATGACTTCATCAAACACATCAATGCTCTCTTGTATAGTGAAATTAAATCCATGATGGAATGTGCCGATATAATCTACGACTTCTCCAGCAGTTTTAAGATCTAGAGAGCTCTTTGAGCCAATATAGAAAGTGTGTAATTAAGATCCTCATTGTATAGTAACTTTTGTCGTTGACCGATCCTGTAATTGATAATATATCCTTTGCTAAATCTTTCTCGTGTGAAGGAGGATCAACTGTGCACCCAAGGTTACTTTCCTAACTGAGCTTGTTATTAACGCTGAAGCCCTTTCAGCTATAATATCCTATTGATTATGGAATTCTTAAGGAAACTGCCTCCCTGCCTCAGACATCCTCCGCAGATCCCTATCATGCAGTGAAAACAACACTCCATCTGAAGAGCGAGAGATACCCATTCATATACATTCGACTCAAGAATCGACGACGATCCAATAAGCATTCATGGTATTAGGGACGACCCTGCTCGCATCTTCCCCATGAATGTGAACGAGGGGAGGACTTTATAACCACCTCTGTGGGCAAAGGCGAGGACTACAGCTGAAACGCCGCTGAAGCAGGAGGCGGCAGGCTGGTGAGGCAGTAGAAGACACAGGGGAAGCGGCGGCTGGCGAAGCAATGTGCGCCGTGAGGAGATGACCCTCATTCTCCACCTAGCTGCCTCCCTCGTTTCCCTCGAAGATCCCTCCGTGGAGGCCCTCCCCAGCGGAAGATGTGGAAGAAGAAAAGCCCCGGTCGCTGCCCCCTTCTCCCTCTTCGCTCCCAAAAGAAAAACCTCCTCTCGGCAGAACCAGCTCCCAAAGAAAAGATCCTCCCTCCAAATCCTAGCCATTGCCCTCCAATAGGGTCGGGCCTCTGTTCCATTTCATGGACCATATTTACCCCATGTCACTGTAGGAGATTATTATAACTGTTATAACATTCAAACAAAAACATATTCAGTAGATATCGCAGTCACGGAGAACCGTGTTTTTCTTCGGCTGCATCCTTCGATGTGCCATTTCTCCATAGAGAACCACTTGGTCAATGAAGACTTGGCTAACACAGATGATAGATTAGATCATTGAAACTTGACTTCGATCAAGAACCTCAATGAGTTCGGCCTTGAAGTTTGATTGTTTGATTGAGCATAAGTCGGAACATATGGTCAAGAGATGACGTAGCATCCTCTCAGCTTGACAGTAATACGTATTAATGACCAAAGCAAGCGGTTACGATATTTTGCCTCAACGACTGTGATAGTTACACAGTTGAATGGTTGTGACAGACGAGCAGATATGCTCAGGCAAGGGGCCACTGTCCATTAGCTCATCTTCAGATTTATATAAAAGAAGTGTTTAGAAGAAGAGCAAAGGGATCAAATTAGATAAGTTCCAATACATTACTTTGTTTTTTTTTTTTTTTTTTGCTTTTTTTTTTCTTTTTATTTTACTTTCTTTTTTTTGTATATCGGAGTCTGTCAAATATCACCCTTTGACTCCCTCTTATTTAGCATAGGATTTAGAGAGGTCATGACCCTCCACCTCTTAAATGATTATTATTTATTTTCTTTTTTTTTTAACTAATATGATTATATTTTAAAATATGGTGTCTCCAAATATAAAATTTTGGATTTTAAATCAGCTGTGCACGACAAACTGTCGATCGAAGTGACAAACGATCTAAACCATTGCAAACTTGAGCTCTTGCGGATCCGCATCACAAAACTTAACATTCTATGATCGGATCCGTCAACTAAGAACGATACTCATCGTTGAAGGTGGACTTGGCCAATCTGCCGAGACAAAAAATACATCGAGACCTACTCGTCCGAGCTCGCCTAGAAGTCCAATTAATTAGAACGTCAAAGAACTCAATCCATCCAGTGATATATCTCGAACGGAAAAAGAAAGGAGACAGTTGAAAAGGGAGAACGATCAGATCAAGAATGAAGTTGCTGATGAGCGACGAGAGGTTGAAGGAGAATATATATGAAATATTTAACGGCGTCTCTGGAATGCAGAATACTGAATGACGCAGTCAAACAAAGCATTGGAAATCTGAGGCACCATGCGTCGCATCATCCGTCTATTTATGCTGTTGAAGAAAAAAAATAGAAAAAGAACAGTAATTTACAAAAGCAGAAGACTCGTCGACCATGAGGAAAGTGATGTGAGTGTCATCGTGTTTTGTCGCTTTAAAAAGAAATTTAATATCTCCACTAGCGCAGTGGAGTTAGTACTCGTATGATTACGAGGAGGTAGAAAACGATTTCTGAGATTTATTCTTCGTGATTTTTTTTTTACGTTTGAAATGAATAAATCATTTTTTTATTAAATTTAGTAAAATAATAATAAACTAATTAGTTGGTCAAAAAAGGCAGACGCAAATGTAAAAAAAAAAAAAGAAGACTTTTATTCTCTAAATTTCATGTTGATCACTTGTACTGCATTGGAAATATAAAGAGCTTTGAAAACTCGACGTAGCAAATTTTATAAGATTAACTTAACACACATGGGGATATCCATATACGATGCATTAAGCTTGGCCATCATCGTTCTTCTTCAATACTACGAGTCATTTAGCAGTATTATTCCCAGCCTGAGTACTGAGGTTTGATGAGCACTCGAAGAAGAAATTGACAGGCTGAGGAATGTCATCAGAAGCAAGCAGAAGTGATCTTGGGACGGGAGGTGTATGGACATCCATGATCCCCTCGAGAACTTGAACCACCTGCCCCATCGTTGGCCTGCAGCTCTCATCGTCCTGAATGCACCAGTAAGCGATCTTGCAAGCTCTGTCCAGCTCTTCCATGTTCACTTCTTCAGGCCCCAACTTGCCGTCCAGCATACTCGCAGCGTCGCCTTCGATCAGTTTGCTCGCCGCAAACGCTGGCAAGTACCTTGTGCCTTCTTTCTCTGCTGTCGTCTGTTCCAGGTTTCTCCTTCCCGATATGATCTCCAACAGCACCATTCCGTAGCTATAGACATCGGCTTTCGCGGTGATGGGGATGCCGGTAATCCATTCCGGGGCGAGATAACCCATCGTTCCTCGCAAGGTCGTAAGGACTCGACTGAAGTCTCGTCCCATGAGCTTCGCGAGACCGAAATCTGCAACCTTGGGATTGAACGAGGCATCCAAGAGAATGTTCTCCGGCTTGATGTCGCAATGTATGATGCACTCTCTGCATTGCTCGTGCAGGTAGGCTATTCCTCTCGCGATGCCAATTGCAATTTGGTATCTGGTCCTCCAGCTCAAATGAGAGGAAGGGGCGGTGTGGAAGAGATGGGAGTCCAAGGAACCATTTGGCATGAACTCATACACGAGAAGCCTTTTCGACCCTTGAGAACAAAATCCAAGCAGACGAACGAGGTTAACATGTTGGATCCTCCCGACAGTGCTCACCTCCGTCCGAAACTGCTTCTCTCCTTGATGAAGGCCTTCCAGCTTCTTCACGGCGATATCACTCGCCCCCGGCAATGTCCCTTTGAACACTGATCCAAAGGCTCCTCTTCCGAGCTTCGTCGAGAAGTTCCGTGTGGCTCGCTGAAGCTCACTGTATGTGAACGAGACGAGATGACTCTGCATAGCCTTTGCTTTCTCAATCATCCGCCCACTTTCTCGCTTCTTGATCACGATCAAAATGGCAGGAACGCTAGAAAACAAGATGGCGAGAACAATGGCACCGATGATAACCCAACTTGCCACTCTCTGCTTGTTTCTTTCAGAAGATTGCAACTCCGAGGCAGCCAAGCGTAGGTAAAGAGTGCCTGCATCAGATTGATTATATTGTTCTTGCAGATTAAGCAACCCTCCATGCCAAACAAAGCAGCCACTACCGTTGTAGGAATAAGCATTGCATGAGCAATTACTCAAGCAAGCCAACTCGCAGCCTTCCCTGCTTCCAGCCGTGGCCAAAGTGTCGGGGCTATCAGGTAGCTTGACATTTAGCATCTCAAAGAAACCATCTTTCTCAGAATTGTTGGTGCTTCGCTCGCATTGCAAAGGAGTGATCCTCTCGCATCCTGCGGTTCTTTCACCCAAATCCCACTCGTTCTGGGACCTTACTCTGTAACCCCTGGCACAACTGCAAGAAGGCCTGCTCATTTCACTGCAGCTGCCGAAAGGTCCGCAGCTCGCATACACCGAGCAGATGAACGTGGGCATAGTCCAGAAGAACATCCATGATTGTGTATTTTCCATCCACGTCGAACTGAGCATCTGGCCGGACTCAGAATCGACGACAAATCTAGTCTTGAGGTTGGGATCATTGGCAGCGTAGGTGAAATAGGTCTCGTCAGTGTTGTTGATGAACGCGAAGTTGAAGATGCCTCTCCACCTCATCTCCGGGACAGAAGTAAAAACTTCTCCGTCCCAGATTCCACTGGTCCAATATTCCTTCGACGAATTCCATACGAGAAAATACTGAGAGGTTGCACCTGTTGGATCGCTCTGGAGAGCGAAGAGTCCAGGAGAAGGGTCAATTTTGTTCTTCCAGGAAGTGAGACGTTGGGCTGTGTTGGTGAGCTTGTTGAACCCGAGCTTGCCGCCGGGAAGCCAGGTGTCGGTGGGGTGATCGAAGCTCTGCCAGAAGACGAGGGAGGAGTTGGATTCATCCCTGAGCTGGAGATTACCGGTGTCAAGGATGACCGCGACGATTGTGGAATTGGAGGATGAGATGGCGGTGACGTTGGTGGACCATATGGTGGATTTGAACTGGTCGAGGAGGACGAGGTTTCCATCGTCAGAGATCTTAAGCTCCGACGCACTTGGGTCAGCGACTGGAGTGCCTCTGTTCGCAATCCACACGGAGGTGAGCACCGAGATCTTATCGTACCAGATGCCGATGTAGTAGTTTCCGGTGCTGCCTGGTGGCGTGAAGAAGCCGAGCACGAACCTGCCGCCTCCGGAGGCGATGGTCTGGTTTCCAGACAGAGAATGTTGTGCAGAGATTCTGTCAGTCGACGTTGCTGCAGAGGTGAAGGAGAGAAGACAGATGGCAAGGGAGAAGGACAAGGAGAAGAACAAGAATGAAGTCGCACTAGAACATGACGAAGCCATTGCCATTGCCGATGGCTGTGAGCGACGACAGCTTGAAGGAGATGGAAGGTTATTTAATGGCGTGCTGGAATCTAGAAGGAACTGACTTCTTCAGCTCCGTTCAAATGTTCATTAACCAAATTGGAATTAATCAATCTCGAAGGAAGAAAATCGAACACAGCATTGAAAATCTGATAGACTTGCGTCGCATCATCAGTCAATTTACGCAATTGAAGAAAAATCTTAGAAAGAGATCAAAGTGGTAATTTACAAGAAGGCTCATTTAAAATTTCAGAAAACATTAAAAATTTTCAAATTGTACACTATACTCTACTATACTGATATTTTATTCTTCTTGACGCTTAAGTTATCACTGAATTGAATCAAGCCGTCGATTTTTTTTTTTTTCCAAATGATTTTTATGAAGAATTCACAGCATAAGACTGGCTGACTTAATTCGCTGCATCATCAAGTCAGTCTTCTTCCATCTCTTCACGCCAACGAAAACGACGAAATTAACGTCAGCATTAGCGTCAAAAATCACATGGACAACTTTGGGTACCGGCACAGTTTCAGTATCGCCGGTATGCTCCACCGGATTAATTTTAATTTGCGGTGGTGATGAAGGCGGTTTGTTCTGGGAGCGGTTGTCTCCGTTAACCGTGTCGGGGATCGACGACCTCTCCTTCTTATACCTCGAAGTCCTCCGGCCATGGGTCTTATTTGATTTTGATGCAGCGTTATTATTCCGCCGTAATTGGTGGCCGTGGGCGAGATAATGCAATTATAGATCCACCATATGCTCTTGTCTTCATCAAGGGCTTCCGCGAGTGGGTGATAGGCCACAAAATAGACAGACCTCGTATCCGATGCATGCCTAGTGCCTCGCCCTTGCTCGAATCAGGTTCGTCAGAATAGGACTAGAACGGACGTTCTAAAATGAAAACGTCTTCGGCCATTCCAATTTTTCTACAAAGATCGCTGATTGATATGGGACACAATTTGAGATGAGATAATTGTTAAAATATAATACCTGTATAAAGTTTATTTGATTAATTTTTTTTACCAAATGATTTTTATGAAGAATTCACAGCACAAGACTGGCTGACTTAATTCGCTGCATCATCAAGTCAGTCTTCTTCCATCTCTTCACGCCAACGAAAACGACGAAATTAACGTCAGCATTAGCGTCAAAAATCACATGGACAACTTTGGGTACCGGCACAGTTTCAGTATCGCCGGTATGCTCCACCGGATTAATTTTAATTTGCGGTGGTGATGAAGGCGGTTTGTTCTGGGAGCGGTTGTCTCCGTTAACCGTGTCGGGGATCGACGACCTCTCCTTCTTATACCTCGAAGTCCTCCGGCCATGGGTCTTCCTGCAGCTCGGGCGTCCAGCAGCTTCCGCCGTAGGTGGCCGTGGGGCAAGCCCTGTGCCATGCCCAGATCCACCATATGCTCGGGGTTGTCTTCATCAAGGGCTTCCGCGGTGGCGGCAGTGGCCACAAAATGGACAGACCTCGTATCCGATGCATGCCTAGTGCCTCGCCCTTGCTCGAATCAGGTTCGTCGGAATAGGACTAGAACGGACGTTCTAAAATGAAAACATCTTCGGCCGTTCCAATTTTCTACAAAGATCGCTGATTGATACGGGACACAATTTGAGATGAGATAATTGTTAAAATATAATGTCTGTATAAAGTTTATTTGATTAATTTTTTTTTATTAATAATGAAAAATAGAAAAGGAAGAGAACTGATCTAGCTCGCCCAAGCAGCGATAAAAGTGAAAAGATATATCACGGGAAGGATGTAGTTCGATTTTCTTTTACAATATAATTCGATGATCTTATCCTATATATCGATTGGATATTAAAGATCCGCTGAATTGTCACGATTGACGTTGAATTATAGAGTTCGGGGATAGCTTAACTAAACCGTAAAAAATTGCGAGCACTTTTATGATTTATTTACCTTTAGTAGGCTGTAGAGATCACTTGAACTTCGACTTTATCTAACTCAATTATTGACGAGGTGTCTCGAAAGTCTGTGAGACAGAATTGATCGCTCCCAGAAATTAGTCGGATCGAAAGTTCGGATACCCTAGTATCAATAAAAAAAAGAAGCGGAACAAATCTAGCCCCAGGGACATAGTGCAGCGTCAAAAGCGGAGAGATATCTCACAGGAGAATACAGTTCGATTCTCTACTGCGACATCGTTCGACGACGAATTTAAAAAAAATCATTCGGACGTCCCTGAGCCCCAAGAGTTTACTCGGTGAACGGAGTACGATTTCGATGTTAGATCGTCGTTCAAGGATGATGTAACTGTGAAGCTCGGATTGAATCGTGAAAAAACTACGAGCACTTTCCTGATTTATCCTTGGTGGTCGATGGAGATCACTTGGACTTCGATCTTATCCTATTCAGTTATCGACGAGATATTTCGAAGATCCGTAGAACAGAGTAAATCATTCTTAAAAAGATTCGGATATTTTGATGTCATTAAAAAAAAAAGAAATAGATCAAAACGGAAACATAAATGATATGGAATAAAAGATATTATGGATATTATCATTTTTTATGCTGAAATAATGAGTAAGGTAATCGTAATGTAATAAAAGATATTATCAAATATGTCACTATAAAAAAATGATTCGCTGGTTCGTCAGAATGACTGGAAAATAGTTGAAACGGGCATTCCGATACTAAAACTTCTTACATTGTTTAAATTCTTAATTAATAACATTATAAAACGATCTTTTTTTTTCTAAATAATGCAAAAGGTTGGAATCTATTAGTTCAGCGGGCTTTATAAATTTTTTTTTCTAAAGAAAAATAAGTGAATTGACTTCTATATTCGCCGATGAGAACATCTTAGGCATGGTATCAGCTCTCTTGTACATGATCAACTCACGCGTTGATGAGAAAGGAGGAGAGTCAACGGCGGAGATACACGAACAGAGTTTCGCTTGGCCCAAGAAGATATAGGTGATTGATGTTTTAGAAATTAATTGCATAAATAAGCATTCGAATGGCGTAAATCATGATCTGATTGATTCAGACAATTTTGCACCATGATTGACATATTTTGGAAATGATTTTGACTTTTTTTTAATGTTTTTTTTTTTGCATTCAAGATTGATTTAATTTGGTTTTGATTTTTCTTATGTTTTATTTGTATTCAAAGAAAAAAACAATCATGCACCATTATTTTTTTCTTGTAATCTTAAATTTTATTGGCTTTTGTATAATTTAATTTTTATATTTTATTAAAAAAATCTATATATATATATTTTTAATAAATTTACATTGCAACTCTTCTACTATCATGTGAAATGATATTAAAACTAAAACAATAGAATCCATGATCATTCCGATGAACCATATCTGAGATTGGTATCAACATGACAACATCGGACCGAGTTGTCTCATCTGTGTCCCATTTCGGCATCCATCGACGATCTTCCATTGGAGTTCTATGACATTCGAAATTGTAAGAAAAAAAATAATATCACGAATGATAATTCTAAATGTTTTTCAAAGGCAAACACTGAACATATTTATTATTATTACTGCTATTATTTCGCACAATAATTTAAAACTATTACTTTTATTATTTATTCGACTAATAAACATTCGGATAAACTCAACACAAGTAAGTTTTTCGTATTCGATGACCAATCTTATCATGACTATTCTTCATAGATCATCCATATATTTTTTAAATATGTTAAACATTTAAAAATTGATGCATAAAAAAAAATAATTCATATCCGGTATATGATTCAATATTTAGTGGGCCCAAATGAGATAACTTGAAAAGGAATACAGGTAGATTATTTGATGACAGTGATATCTCAACTTACGAGCCCTCTTTTTTTTTTTTTTTTAAATCACGAAAAATCCTCCGAAATGATAGGTTATATCGCAGTAGCCGAAGACCGCTTTTCTTCGGCTGTCTCTCCCGATGTGCCGTCTTTTCCATCATTTTTTTTATTATTTTGGGGATTTTCTTCGAAAAAAAGTCAGCGTGGTGGCTCATCAGATCATGTTGTTTAAAGATCAAACACGAGCATAGATCGTGTTCTGTTTTGATTAGCGTTTTAAGTTCTCATAAACTATATAATATGTAGAAAACTATAGATTTAAGTCGGTCCATTCAATAAATGTGGCCGGGTCAATGGTTGAATTGTCATGTATTCAAAACATTTAACATTTTGACTCAACAGTCCAATCACGAAATATACTTCAACCCGTCCTACTGCAGAAAAGTCAACGACCGTGAAAAGAAAAACTGGGGGAAAAAAAAGTCAACTGTGGAGAAAGGATATTATTTTGACAAAACTAGGAGTGAAAAATCGACTAGTCATTTCGGTTTGACGAGCACTCGAAGAAGAAATTGATAGGCTGGGGAACATTATCAGAAGCGAGCAGAAGTGATCTTGGGACGGGAGGTGTGTGGACATCGATGATCCCCTCGAGAACTTGAACGACCTGCCCCATCGTCGGCCTGCAGCTCTCGTCGTCCTGAATGCACCAGCAAGCGATCTTGCAAGCTCTGTCCAGCTCTTCCATGTTCACTTCTTCAGGCCCCAACTTGCCGTCCAGCAGACCCGCAGCGTCGCCTTCGATCAGTTTGCTCGCCGCAAACGCTGGCAAGTACCTTATGCCTTCTTTCTCTGCTGTCGTCTGTTCCAGGTTTCGCCTTCCCGATATGATCTCCAACAGCACCATTCCGTAGCTATAGACATCGGCTTTCGCTGTGATGGGGACGCCGGTAATCCATTCCGGGGCGAGATAACCCATCGTTCCTCGCAAGGTCGTAAGGACTCGACTGAAGTCTCGTCCCATGAGCTTCGCGAGACCGAAATCTGCAACCTTGGGATTGAACGAGGCATCCAACAGAATGTTCTCCGGCTTGATGTCGCAATGTATGATGCACTCTCTGCATTGCTCGTGCAGGTAGACTATTCCTCTCGCGATGCCGATTGCGATTTGGTATCTGGTCCTCCAGCTCAAATGAGAGGAAGGGGCGGTGTGGAAGAGATGGGAGTCCAAGGAACCATTTGGCATGAACTCATACACGAGAAGCCTTTTCGACCCTTGAGAACAAAATCCAAGCAGACGAACGAGATTGACATGTTGGATCCTCCCGACAGTGCTCACCTCCGTCCGAAACTGCTTTTCTCCTTGACGAAGTCCTTCCAGCTTCTTCACGGCGATATCACTAGGCCCTGGCAATGTCCCTTTGAACACTGTTCCAAAGCCGCCGCCTCCGAGCTTCGTTGAGAACTTCCGTGTGGCTTGCTGCAGCTCACTGTACGTGAAAGAGACGAGATGACTCTGCATAGCCTTTGCTTTCTCAATCATTCTTCCACTTTCTCGCTTCTTTATCACTATCAAAATGGCAGAAACGCTAGAAAACAAGATGACAAGAACGATGGCACCGATGATAGCCCATCTTGCCACTTTATTCTTGTTTCTTTCAGAAGATTGCAACTCCGAGGCAGCCAAGCGTAGGTAAAGAGTGCCTGCATCAGATTGATTATATTGTTCTTGCAGATTAAGCAACCCTCCATGCCAAACAAAGCAGCCACTACCGTTGTGGGAATAAGCACTGCAGGAGCAATTGCTCAGGCAAGCCAACTCGCAGCCTTCCCTGCTTCCAGCCGTGACCAAAGTGTCGGGGCTATCAGGTAGCCTGACATTGGGCATCTCCAAGAAGCCATCTTTCTCTGAATCGGAAGAGTTGTTGTTCAGACCACTACATAGTAAAGGAGTCTGCCTCTCGCAACCCTGACTTCTATCACCCAAATCCCAGTCTGTCTGAGACTTGATCCTGAAACCTCTAACACAGTTACAGAAGGGTGAGGTGAAGTCACTGCAGCTACCGAAAGGTCCACAAACCCCATAAACTGAGCACTTGCTTCTTGGGCGAGCCCAGATTGGCATCCATGACTGGGAATTCTCCAACCACACCTGTTCTTGGACCTCGCCGGAATCATAATCCAGTACTTGTCTAGACAAGAGAGGATTGGTTGGATCTTGCCTGTATATGACATACATCTCATCTGTATCATCGACTACTTCCATGTGGTACATATAATTTGATGAGGCCTCAGGGACTGAACTAAATTCGTGGCCATCCCACGGTCCACTAGCCCAACATATCCGAGACATATTCCACCAAATGAAGAATTGTAAGCGTCCAGTCGGATCCATCCCATAGGCGAAGATCCCAGGAGAAGGGTCTAATTTGTTCTTCCAGGAAGTGAGGAATTGGGATCTTTTGGTGGTCTTATTGAACCCCAACTTGGCACCAAGAAGCCAAGTGTCAGTGGGGTGATCAAAGCTCTGCCAGAAGACGAGCGAGGAGTTGGATCCATCCCTGAGCTGGAGATTACCGTCGTCAAGAATGACCGCGACGACTGTGGAGTTGGATGATGAGCTGGCGGTGACGTTGGTGGACCATACGATGGATTTGAACTGGTCGAGGAGGACGAGGTTGCCATCGTCAGAGATCTTGAGCTCCGACGCGGTTGGGTCCGTGACGGGAGTGACTCTGTTAGCCACCCACGCGGGGGTGAGCAGAGAGATCTTCCCGTACCAGATGCCGATGTAGTAGTTGCCGGCGCTGCCTGGTGGCGTGAAGAAGCCGAGCACGAAACTGCCGTTTCCGGAGGTGATGGTCTGGTTTCCGGACAGAGGCTGCTGTGCGGAGATTGTGTCGGTCGATGTTGCCGAGGAGAAGAAGAGAAAAGAGAGGGAAAAGGAGAAGGAGAAGAGCAAGAATGAAGTTGCACTGGAGCATGAAGAAGCCATCGCCGGTGGCCGATGAGCGACGAGAGCACGAAGGAGATGGAATATTTAATGGCGTCGTTGGAATCCCGAAGGAACTGACTTCTTCGACGCCGTTCAAACGTTGTCCTAACCAAATTGGATTGACCGATTGATGCCTCAGTCTCGTGGAAAAGGAAATCAAACAAAGCATTGGAAATTTTAGACGCTAACGTCGCATCGTCAGTCATCGGCCTAATTCACTGTTGAAGAAAAATCATATAAAAATAAACGATAATTCATTTCAAATACTTTATAATTATTTATTACCTCTTAAATTTATAACGAATAAATTAATCGACCGAAAATCATAATAATTTGTCGATATTATTTTTCTCAAATGTAAATCTTATAAGTTGATTTTTTTTAATAATTTAAAAGCCTTAAATTGATGTAAATTAAACATTATTGGACTCCTAATATTCTCTTGGATTTATTCATTATTTATTTTGCAAAAATCAAAATTTCTAAACCGTCAAACACTTTTGGTCAAATTGTATTTGGTGTTGATCAAACTGTTGAAATTGACTTGGATCGATTAGATTCAATTTATCAAGTGTTTAATTGACCAAAACACCTCGATTTCGTATGGAATGGACTTTATTACAATATTTTTAGAGGTTTCCTAAATCTATTTGTATTTATTTTTCTAGATTTTAAGGCCCACAAGTCATCAATAAATATTTATTTATCCAATTAATAAATATTTTGTAAAATTTTCCTATTCGATGAACAATCTTATCATTGGCTTTTCTTGATAGATCATCCACATGTTTTTTTTTAAAAAAAAATATGCTAAACATTTAAAATTTGATGTTAGATTTATCCCTCTAATCTCATCCGTCCGTGAAAATCAGATACGGCTCTGTCGGAACTCAACGGTTCAGATGGGATTAGTCCATGCGTCCGTGTGTATTTTGCACGGCAGAAAAAAAAAAATTTATACCCGGTATATGATTCGAAATGCAGTGGGCCAATGTCAGATGCCTTGAATAGGAACACCGGTAGATTTCGATCGTGATATCTCAACTCACAAGCCTTCTGTTGTTTTTTAAAAAAAGGAAATCACGAAAAATCCTCCGAAATGATGGGTATATATCGCAGTCGCCGAGAACTGCTTTCCTTCGGCTGAATCTCTCGATGCGCCGTCTTCTCCATCGAGTTGCTCGACCACTAATTTCTCATCGCTTCTCTTCGGTGTTCGTCGACGAGGCTAGCCGATTCACCCCCTCAGTTTTCTGCTGCCACTTGTCCAGGTTCTTCCTATCCGAATTCGTTGGAACGCGAATCAGATCTGCTTCATTTGAGTTTGCCATCATTTTTTTATTTTGGGGATTTTCTTCGAGAAAAGTCAGCTCTATTTATGCCACGCTGGTTAATGTACGTTATCATGCCTTGGAGTCGCGTGGTGGCGATGAGATCGTGCGGTGGTTTACGATTGGTCCTGGATTTCTAGGGTTCAGTCGATTCATTTAGGATGGGAATAGGGCTGGTAGATGGATTCAGGATCGTAAAGTTGACATCTTGGAGTGGCAGAACAGAACTAGGCTAGGGTTTCAGCAGTGAAGAGTAGTAACATGGAGATCTACTCTTAATTTTTGTCTGGCCTAGGTTTGCAGGAGTCGCCCCCAGATCCGCCCTACAAAAAAACACCCTATCTTCTTTATCCTCGAATCTTGTACGAGGAATTAAGCAGATTTTTCTTTTCCTTTTGAGTAAGTGGTGATGGATTCTCGTTGAACTGTTGTTGCATCTTCATTTACAAATTAACGACGGAAGCAAATTTCTTGTTGATTCTGTGAGCATGACAGGAGAAATTATGTCTAGTTTTAACAAATGAAAATGTCGCATGTTTCCTCACTGTAGTTACGTAGCAGAACGCCTGAAATCTCTAACCGATACCAGTATTGTATATTCACCCTGACTAATAATTTTAAGGGATAGTGTATTATACAAAGCACGGGAAAAAGATTAGTGGTTTTAATACGCTAGGCTAAAGATTATGTCATGTAAAAAATTGTGTACAGTTTGAATTGATGTTCTTACATGTATCCTTTGCGCATGACATGCGCAGGTTTCCTTTTGCAGCATCAGGTGGTCTTCAGATCAATGGCTCGGTCATTCTTTAAATGAAAATTCACTTGGATCTTCCAATGCATATGTTTTTGCTGTGGGGATCATCGCTTTCCTGAGTATTTAGACATTAAGAAAGATATCAGAAACATGTCGAGTATGAACCATTATACCTCCTCAGAGCCTGCCATATTGAAAGACCAACCGAGACACCGTCCTCTGACAACTATGAGGGTTATAAGGGGTGTGGTGTGCTTAATAATATTGCTTTCGACTGCTTTTATGATGATTGTTTATTGGGCCCCTGTGACCACTCTCTTGCTCCGGCTTTTCAGCGTGCACTACAGTAGGAAAGCAACTTCCTTTCTCTTTGCTACATGGTTATCCCTCTGGCCCTTTCTATTTGAGAAAATAAATAAAACTAAGGTGGTCTTTTCTGGTGAAACATTGCCAATGAAAGAGAGAGTTTTGGTCTTTGCTAACCACAGAACTGAGGTTGACTGGATGTATTTGTGGGATCTTGCATTGAGGAAGGGCCGCTTGGGATTCTTGAAGTATGTTCTTAAGAGCAGTCTGATGAAATTGCCTATATTTGGCTGGGGATTTCACATCTTTGAGTTCATTGCAGTGGAGAGAAACTGGGAAATTGATGAATCAATCATGCATGAGAAGCTTTCAAGTCTTAAAGATCCTCATGATCCTCTGTGGCTGGTTGTTTTCCCTGAGGGCACAGACTTTACGTAATGTTCCTTTACATGTCTTCTTCCACTTGTTATATCAACCTTAAGAATTTTGACAATCCAATAGAAACTTATTCAGTCTTTCATTAAATATTTTCTTCTTATTCTAGTGAATATGATACCTGATGGAATTTTGAAGCTAGTACTGACAGGTCTCTGTGTGTTTCCCAGTGAAAAGAAATGCATAAAGAGCCAACAGTTTGCAGCCGAGAATGGCTTACCGATTCTCAAAAATGTTCTCATTCCAAAGACAAAGGGATTCTTTGCATGTTTCCAAGCTTTAAGAAATTCCTTAGATGCAGGTAAATTGCTCTAACTGATCCAATCCTCTGGCTACGCTGAAGTTTCTACCAACCATTAAAAAGTGTTTTTGCTAATTCTGCTCTTATCATTCATGTTTCTGTTCATCTATGACAATGATACCTCATGCTGGTTGTATGCAGTATACGATGTCACCATCGGCTACAAACATCGCTGTCCAACCCTTACTGACAATCTCTTTGGTGTGGATCCTTCTGAAGTTCATATTCATGTTCAACGTGTTCCCCCCAATGAGATTCCGACATCAGAAAACGAAGTAGCTAATTGGTTGATTGATAGATTCAAGTTTAAGGATCAACTTTTAACTCATTTTGCAACTCATGGGCATTTCCCTAATCAAGGAACTGAGGGAGATATTTCTACATGGGGGTTCTTGGTGAAATTCTTCATGGTAATAGTTTCAACAAGCACCTTCATCTACTTGACATTCTTCTCTTCTATTTGGTTCAAATTCTATGTAGCCTTCAGCTGTTCGTACCTTTCGTTAGTTACCTACTTCGACATCTTACCATCGCCTATACTTGGTTTTGCAAACGATTTGTTCCATGGCAAGAGGAAGGTTTTGTAAATGTACTACCTTTCTCAGTCTCTTTACCATTTTATGACTTATGTTTTGACATTTTTGTCATAATCACGGATCATACCCTTCATGTTGTCTTGTGTAGTTGCCTTTTAATCATAACAGTAATTTGGCAGATTACAAGGATTCACCAATGAAGGGGGAAATAAAATGAAAACTAAGAGAAAATAATTAAAATAAAAGATATAAAGCAGTTCCTACACAAACTTCACTATCTTCTCTGCATATAAAACTTTCCAAATTCATAAAAGGAGGCAATCTCTGCCTGACTCATGACAAGAACCTGAGACATATACAAGCAAATTTGAATCATATGATGCATGATTGCTTCGTTGTGGAACCGACTCCATATAACAATGTCATGGCATCGTCGACATTGCAGAGAAAAAAAACAATTTGATTCAATTTAACTGCATCATTTTATTCTAGCAGTGCACCACCAATGTTTCCAGTGTGCTTTCTCTTCAGTGTCGTCCAGCTTTAGTAACTCTATCTTAGCCTCCCTTAGTCTCATCTTGTAATCCTTCTTCCACAAAGCAAAACGGGTCTTCAGATCTTTAAGCTCTTGAAAATGGTTTATGTTGGCTCCAACTTTCCCTAATTTTGCTCCGTCCAAAATAGCATCATCATCAAATATCTCCTGTTGTCGATCAAACTCCTCGATGAGTTGAACAACAGAACTGTAAGCAGGATCTTGATTTCTCACTGGCACAGAATTAGAATTCTTCCGGAGTTTTGATAGCATGTCCTTCAGTGATTGAGCCTCAGAAGAAGCTTCAGAGTTACAATAATGGTTAACTTTAGAAGTCTCTGGCCTTCCATTTCGTTTTGATATTTCTTCTAAGCCATGGCATTTTCTTGCTGCCGCAGAGTTCCTCTGCACAAAAAGCAGTAAATGAGCAAGCATGCGTAACACTCTCACTTTGGCTTACAAATTACAGTAATTGTTCTAATGATATTAGTTTTCACAAGCTCGATGTTGATTTAAAAGATAGTCAGAGTTGCAAGAGAAGAATCAGTTAGGTATACCATTTCCTCTAAGCAGAAGATATATAACCTGTGGTCCTACGGAAAAATATTGAAATTAAAGCAAATTATGCAAAAATAGCATGTCTATCGTAGGATGCTTTAAGAAGCTTCACAGGATGTAATTTTTATGTTAATAGTAGCATGGAATTAGGTACTCCATAATCAATATAGTTAAATTTTGACCTGCAAAGAATTCAATTGTCCCTGCCATGTCTCCGCCATAGATTTCATTTTTGATTCATAGTTTGACCACCTCATTTCATACTCCTGAAGGCGCCGTTTCAACAAAGCATTTTCTTCTTCTTTGTCCCTCAGTGCTGCTTCAGTTTTCAGCAACTGACTTTGAAGTTCGGCCAAAGCATGACAAATCTTATTTTGCCCATTGTTTGTGTCCTGCAAATCAAAAGCACAAGATCATTCTATTTCATATCATTATATACATGAATTGAACAGTATAAAATAACAAATAATCAAAAAAACAAAAGAGAGAGAGGGGAATTTGGTTACATACCATCACCAATAAGAGCAATATCAAAAGAGTGAGGTGAAAGTCGGAAAGAGACAGATGGAATCATATTATGTTGGACTTGACTATATACCATTGCGCACCTAGTTACAGTCGGGATTACACAAGACTGGAATTCTTACCTTAATAACTTCCACATGCTCACTTGCTGACCCTCTCTTTATGTTTGCTTGAATGAGCTTCGGCATTGCGCCTCTCTTTGAATCAGTATTCAAAACAATGAATTGCTGCCTTGCTAGACAACCACGAATAGCTGCCAAGGAATGGCAAATTATAATAAACAGAAAAAACTGAAAAACAATGAAATACCAAAGAGAGGAGATATAAGTATGTTACTGGACTGCAGTAGTATAACATCCCTCAGATGCTCATTAAAGATCTTCCTAGCAGACCATTGTCTCACATGCTTTTGGATTATAATAGCTGATCTCCATCTCTTTATCAACACTTCAAAATTATGCCTTTCTCTTTCACCTCTAACAACTGTTTAACAAAATTTCGAATAGAAAAATTGAAATCATCATAACTCTTTTTGAGACAATAAGTAGGAATGTGTTTCTGCAAAGAATCAATATAAGGTGATGACTACAAAGAGTCATCACAAGTCTCTTGAAGGAAACAAATGGCAGTGAACTGTTTTTATATCAAATGCCTCTTAGATATTTAACTGTTAATGATTTGAAATTGCATGGCTGTCACTAGAATCAATAAATTATAATGTCATTATAAACATTAAAATTTACCTATATATATTTGAAAGCAATTATTATCGATTGAAGTTTATGTTGATCATTAGTTAAACTATCATCATTTCTAGCTACATATGATATATCTGCTAAACTGAAATTCGAAAGGGACAAAAAAAACTTTTGTAAGGGCATATATGCAACTATCCCTGGCATCAATGGCATGAGAAAGAATCAAATGTGATAAAAACTCCTCTTCAAACTATATATCCGCAAGAAAGTTATCTAGGGAAACTACATTACATGATTGTAAATCAGCTGCTGCTGCCTTCAGCTGTTTAAAACGAGAACGAGCTTGAACTCCACGAAAATTCTTCTGCAGCCGAAGAATTACATGGATAGTTTCATTCCTTGAATCTTCCAACCCAGGAGACTGAAAAATAATATACAATGTAAAATTTGCAATCTAAATGCATTCACGAAATCCAGGAGATACAAGGATATGAGACTATAATGACTAGTTAGAGTTAACTATGAATAATAATAAAAAGTTAGTTAGCAAGAGAGAATTTTAGTGTTCAATTCTAATTCAAATGATGTAGCAAGAAAGGAAAAGTAATGATACCCAAATTCTCTACTTTATAGCTGAATGCTTTACGGGTTGCCTTTTTCTAAAGGTACTAAGGATGTGAGGCAAAGGAAAAGATTTGATTTGGTGTATATAGGTAAAGGTTCTTCAGATAATTTTTGCTCTTCATCCGAGTTGCCCAAGATCCACACTCTTGTGAAGGAGGCCTTGGACAACATGCCTATTTGTGACCTCCAGAAGGAGGCCTAATAGTGCAAACAACCAAAAAGCAACATTTACTCTGGCCAATTAGATTCGCAAGGCCTGTTTATCCAATTCCATACCTTGCGCCACCTTAACAACAAAATATATGAAAGATTACTTCTGATGGTGGTTGAGATCACTCTAATGGTGTCCGTAAGCTACACTATGCAAATTAAGATGATACGATTTTATGTGCGCCACAAATCAAGTAAATGAAACCCTCAACCAAAGTCTATTACGTGGGGGAGGAAACACAACAGAAGAAACACTTCTTCATCCAATTGAAGTCATGGTTTGGTATCATTAGAGGAGACTTATTGGGATTAGCACAATGAGTAGAGCATAGCTGAAACTCAACGTAACAAAAAAGGTCAATTAGTAAAGAAATAACTCTGAACAATGTATGTTACTTCATGTCCTACAAAATAAAAATAAGCAGAAAATGTACAGTTGTTGCGGTAATCAGATATCCAACATAGCCAGCAGTGATTACCTGTCTTGCGTTACCCTTGCTGGTATAGCCATAATCCAACATTTTATTCGGCATAAGTGCTGAAACATCGGAAACCTGCACCCTTTCCTCACAACAGGGAGATTCATCCATCTTTTCTGACCTCGTTATCCTCTTGCTGCCAAAAATTCCACTTTTAAGCACCACATCCTTATCATTCCTAACTGTACGCTCCTCTTCCTTGTCGGCTAACCTTCTTGGACCGCCGTCTTCGTAATTAGGCTTTACAGACACGGACCTCCTTGAAGTGGGCAGGCGACCCCTCGAGGTTGGCCGAACGGGCAAAGCTGGCGGCAAATCCTTGGGCTGCTCATCCCTGTGCCTGATAGCATCCAGCATCACCTCCAGAGTACTCCGACCGAACCCATCGCCATCCATAACGCGACTTGACGACATCATAGAAACCTCTCCTGGTCTCCTATGAGTCCATAGTCAAAACTCGAAAGCAGCCATCTTTCCAAACCTCACCATTCTGGTCCGATTCAGCAGGGAAAGAAGTGGCTAACTCAACCGGAATCCCTAAAAAAGCTGAAAAATCTTTCCTTTAAGCCTCTGCTTCTCCCGCAATCTTCGGAGGCCAAAAAAGAAAAGCCATCACTCCGACTCAATTCATAATCACGAACCTACTCTTCGCTTCTACTATCCGACGAGGATAATGGGCTTGACATTCCGCAGCGATCTCCCAATCGAAACAACAACAAAAAAAAATTAGGGCTCTGATCCGCCGAAGATTCAAATTTCCAGACCAATTCGCGTTCTCTCTCTCTTTCTCTCTCTCTTCGTTACTTATTTAAAAAGAGAAAAGAAAACGGCCGGTAGAACTAAAAACCCTAAATATTCTTGAAAACTACGATTGAGCCACTGATCACAAAGACTGCGTCTCCTGCATCAATGGTATTTTCGTTATTGTAAGTAAAGACGATGGCATTTTGTTTTCTCACCAGCTTCACCTGGTTTCGACCTTTTAACGCTCCATGCAATTAACAGCACAGCGGAATGACTAAATTGCCCTTGATTTTCCTATTCAGAAATAATTAATGTTTTTATATTATCTATTTAAAGGTTTAATTATAATTTTATTTCTTCAGTTTTCTGCATAAAATTTATAAACACCGTATATTTATTGATATTATTATATAAGCCATTTTTTTTTAAATACATGTGATGTTTTTGTACTAACAACAATATGTTGAGAATGTGAAATTGAACGATTTTTGTTTTATCATATTAATATTTTACTAAATAAGACAGTCAAATAAATTAATTCTAAAAGTGTTAGATGTCTCGAACTGTTAGCCTATCTTGTTTAGGATAATAAACCAAATTATTTGGTAAGTTCATATTAATTCAAATTTATTTTCTAATCAATAATTTACAACTAAGGATTACCAAATTCGATGGAATAATTAATTGATGTAATTGTTTTTAATAAAAATATTTTATAAGATTAATTTTGAGGATGGATGATTTTTTTTATTCGTATTAGATAAATTTAAATATATTTAAAAGTTATTTATCTTTTAAGTTGAAGGACTAATAGGTCCAATTGTTGCTCTATCCGCTCGTAATCATAACCCTAACATGCTATGCACCCCAATCTACACACATCGGTGTAGAAAAGTGGAGTTGGAAGCTTCTCCTTTAATGCCATTTTTTTTTTAATAAAGTGTGTTGTACTTTTAGTGCGCCATAGTTTTTAGTGCGTTATTTATTCCTTTATTTAAAAAAAAAATTGTGTTGACCTCTAAAAAACAATTAGTACATATAATTGTTAATTTATTTTAAGATGAATTTAGATTTAATTACTATGACAAGTAAAACGGCCGGGCCGGGCCTTCTAAAGTTGGTGGGCCAAATTATCCTGTTTTGTGTCTAAATGGGCTTCTTTATAAGGCTCTTCTTCTTTCGGTTCCGCCGTGTGCTGCGCTAAGAAACCCTAGAAGCCAGTCTCCGATCTGCTGCCATGGCGAAGAACCGCAACAAGCGGGCGCAGAACAAGAACGATTTGAAGAAGGGCGGAGCCATGTCGATCGACGTCTCCGCTGATGCAGTCCCAGATGTCCCTCAACGTCTGTCCTCGTGCAATAGCTCGGTTCTACTCTATTTGCCGTCAATTTATTTCTTTTTCTTCTCATTGTCGTCTCTTGTTAATTGATTACAGCAATGGATACGACTGAGGGAAAAAATTCAAATTCATCCCTTGGTGCCATTGACAGGTTCGCTAAATCACCTCAGATTGAAAGATTTTTTTTTTAATGCTTCAATTTTCGAATTTGGATTGTTTTTTTCGAATGTTCCCTTTTGCATGTTGCTTATCATAAAACATGTTTCGAATTTACTGGTTATGAACTATAAGCAGTAAAGTAAAGATGAAAATATGAGCGCATTTAGGATAAGCATTGGGTTTTCAGCAACTTTTCCTTGTTTATGAACTAAACATTTTTTTATCAGCAACTTAATATTTTTAGAATTGTTAGTCCTTATTCTCATTATTATACCTGTTCCTTGCAGTTTTTGCAATCTCATGTGATGAAAGGAGCTTGTTAGTGTGTTAATGGCCATTTATCTATTGACTCATGTTGTATTTTCTAGTTTAATTACAGCTTAATGTCAGATAAATTAGTACTACTGCTATACTTGTTCTTGGGTTCTCTCAAATTCAATATCCTTCGAGGTGGCACCATGTTATGGTCATAGTCTATGTGTTATCCTTTGATATAAACAAAAGCTTGACAGTGATATCCATAGTTTTCCTGCATTTCCCTTCAAGTTATCTCACACTATTTATATAGTTTTATTTTCTTCTTCGTTTTGGTTTTGTTCTCACGGGAGGGTCTCGTGGCTAGCACAGCAGCAAAGTTGCACCAATGAGCAAGGGTCAATTTCCGGAGGCTGCAAGTTTTTCGGGGTGTCTATCCTCCTGCTGCGCTAGCCTTAGGTTGGGCAATATGCTCTTCGTAATTTACCTCATTCATATTGGTTGTGAGATTCATTGGCGAGGGCCGCTAAAGGCGAGCGAATCGTCTTTTGCATCAATCGAAAAATGTTGAAAAAATGTTTGATAATTGATCCTGAGTAGCCACTCAAATTTGTTTTTTATCCTTCGATCTCGTTCCTCCTGCTGTTTATGGACAACTTTGATAATTGTCACTTTTTAGCATAATGTTAATAAAGTTTACTTACAAGTTTAGTATAAAGTGAACTTGCTCTCTCAAATTATAAGATGTGGTAATAATTATCTGTAATCCATTTTGGAGAGCGATCATTCACCGTAAAAATATGTTGGTAGAAAGAATTGAAACCCGATTTAGGTAGGTACTTTTTCTAGTGAAACCAACATTTTGTGGTTCTGAGCAAAAAAAAAAAAAAAGTCTAAAGGTCAGGAAGTGTCTATCAAAAGTAACCAACATTTATGGTGTGATCCAGAGAAGTTGATACTCGAGTGTGCTGGATTTCTAAGCATAAAACTTGGCTAAAAGCCTATCTTACTCCTTCGACGAAGAACAGATGGTTGGTGGTTCCCCTTACCAGATATTGGCTTATTACTTTTGTTTGCCTTATGCTGCTCTTTTTCAAATGATTCCGTTTCGATTCTTAGTTGTAATAGTTCAATATAGTGATTCCATACTATCTATACTCGCAATGTATCCGACAAGTCATTCTTTTTGAAGATATCATTAGCTCGTTGCCATTTTGAATCTTTCTCATTTGTGATTTCTCCTGCATTGGCCCATGCTGGAATCAGGAAGATCAAGAAAGGAGGACGAGTGACGAGATCCAAGAACCTCCGGAAACTTAAACGCATAGCGAAAGCGATTACGATGAGCCAGAAGGGCGAAGAAAAACAATTGAAGATGAAAAGCAAGACGCTGAGGGTTCACTCTGCCAAGACCCTCTACGATTAGCTCAATCTTACATACATATTCTTAATTTGTTGTTTTGAGTGCAAGATTTATGGATTTGTAGCCAGGTTTTTGCCACTTTTATAGATTTGCATCAGCATGCCTACGAATTTGAGCAGATATCACATGATTATTATTATTTGATAATCTCTGAGCATTCTTTTGATCTAGAAAATCTACAAAGTTTCTTTTTGATCGACTTGAGTGTTAAAATACAATCACCTTATTTTATCTTCTTTTTTTTGTCGAGTTAATTATAATTAAACATATAAAATTCGCGTGAAATTACCACGTGAGAAAACTCAATTTTATCAACCAAACGTTCTAAAAACAATTCAATTGTTCTTCCCAATCATTCTTATAATTCGAAGCAAATCTATATCTGAGCCAAGCATAATCTAGTGAAAAATGAGCAACAAAGCTATAATTAGTTAAAAATAAAATTATCGAATGATTTGGTGTTGCATCCACCTTAATACTCGGACTCGGATCCATAACTTGCAAATTAGGATTCCTCCTCCTCCTCCTCCTCCTCCTCGTTGGTTATTCAAGACAATTATTCTTCTCTCTTTTCTCAATCTTTTTTTTGTCTCTCCTCTGCAATCTATTCCTCTCCTTTGCAGGCTTGGAACAGAGTCGCCTGCAGTGCCGGTCTTCTTCTACGTTAGCTAATCAAGAGGCTGGCCATGGCTTCCATGACGATAGGCACCAAGCCTGAGATTTTCCAGCTTGAAGGCCAAACATGGTGTGTTTTATTAATTTCACATCTCTATTTTCCCCCCCTTTTTCTTGCAGAGATTAAATCTGCTGTTGAAAATACTTCATTATTATGATCTGTTTATTCAATCCGAAATACTGTATTTGCATGAAGTATTTTTCGAAATTTACATTAAATTTCTCAAATTAGCTTAACACAATATCTTCTCTCTTGTGTGAATTTTAGTTTTTTTTTTCTTCATTGTTTTTTTTTAATCACTTGTTATAGCTGAAAATGAAATTAATTAATTTTTTTTTACCTTGGCAGGAAATGTTTAAATGAGCTTTCGAGTGATGTTGTGATAGAAGTAGGGGAGATGACTTTCTATCTCCACAAGGTATTATTTATTTTAATCGTTTGCATTTACAAAATATTATTTTAATTTTTTTTAAATACTAAAATTATTTATAATGTTTTTTGTGAAAATACGAGATTGAAGTATTTATTTTATTTTTTAAAAATTATTATTTAGATTGCTTAACTATTAATAAGAAAAGAATTTGATGATAAAACATATAAATTTTATGCGGCCATGTTGAGGAATTACCCGGCAAATTGATGTAGTTTCCACTGCTCAATCGGAGCGGCCTCCTCAGAAAAGCAATCAGCGAGTTCCCCGGCGGCGGCGGCGGCGGCGAAGGCAAGGACAACTCCTGCGTCCTCCAGCTCCACGACATCCCTGGAGGCGCCAAGGCCTTCGAGATCGTCGCCAAGTTCTGCTACGAGGTCCGGATCGAGCTCAACGCCCTCAACGTCGTCCCCCTCCGCTGCGCCGCCGAGCACCTCTGCATGACCGAGGACCTCGCCGGCGGCAACCTCATCTCCCAGACCGAGAAATTTCTCGACCAGGTCTTCGCCAGCTGGAAGGACTCCACCAAGGTGCTCGAGGCCTGCGAGAGCGTCCTCCCCCAAGCCGAGAACCTTCAGATCGTCTCCAGATGCATCAACTCCCTCGCCTCCAAAGCTTGCTCCGATCCAACCGTCTTCGGATGGCCGGCGGCCGCAAAGAGCCCGGACGGGGGCGTCCCGTTGTGGAACGGGATCGTCCCGGCGAAGACATCCAGCTCGGAGTCGAACTCCGACTGGTGGTACGAAGACGTGTTGTTTCTCAGCTTGCCCCTTTTTAAAAGACTCATCTTGGCGATGGAGGCGAAGGAGATGAAGCCGGAGAGCATTGCCGGAGCCCTAATGTTCTACGCCAAGAGGTTCCTCCCGGGGCTCAGCCGAAACCTGAGCTTCTTTGCCGGCGGCGCCCAGGGCGAGCCTGTCTCGGCGCCGTCGGAGAGCGACCAGAGGGTGTTCATCGAAGAGATCGTGGATCTTCTCCCGATGCGCAAGGGCGTGACGACCTCAACCTTCCTCCTCAACATGCTCCGCACCGCCATGATCCTGAGGGCGAGCGCGTCGTGCCGCGAAAACCTAGAGCGCCGGATCGGGTCGCAGCTGGACGAGGCGACTCTGGAGGACATCCTGATCCCCAATTTGGGGTATTCGGTGGAAACGCTGTACGACATCGACTGCGTGCAGAGGATTCTGGACCACTTCATGCAGATCGACCAGTCTCCGGCGGTGGCGTCGTCGGGGGTGGTGGACGAAGCGCAGTTGGTGTCGGGGGTGGCGTCGCCGGCGTTAACGCCGCTGACGAAGGTGGCGAAGCTGGTGGACGGTTATTTGGCGGAGGTGGCGGCGGACGCGAATCTGAAGCCTCCCAAATTCATGGCACTCGCGGCCGCAGTGCCGGACTACGGCCGGCCTTTCGACGACGGCATCTATCGAGCCGTCGACATATACCTCAAGGTAAAAAGCCAAAATTTCACTTTGCACCAATATCAATCCCCCGATTGCTAATTCACATTTTGGCTCCCATTTCAGTCGCATCCTTGGCTCACGGAGGCGGAGAGGGAGCAGCTCTGCCGGCTCATCAACTGCCAAAAGCTCTCCCTGGAAGCCTGCACCCACGCCGCGCAGAACGAGAGGCTCCCCCTCCGGGTCATCGTTCAAGTGCTCTTCTTCGAGCAGCTCCGCCTTCGAACCTCGGTCGCGAGCTGGTTCTTCGTCTCCGATAACTCGGAGAACCTCCCCGGAGCCCATGTAACCCAGGCCAACCTTCCGCTGCACCTGCAAAAGACCACCGGCCGCGCAGCCCAAGCGGAGGCCGTCGACGCGCAGCAGAGGGAGAGCGAGCGCAATGTCGACATGAGGCAGCGGATCATCGACCTCGAGAAGGAATGCCTAGGCATGAAGAAGGAGATCGAGAAGCTGGGGAAGCCAAAGGCTGCATGGAACATCTTCACTAGGATGAAGCCCAAGTCCAGGAAAGAAGCCAGTTGTTGATGTACTCTTGAAGCTGAAGCAGGAGGTAAAATGTAGCTGTAGTCTCTAGACATCTGCATTAACTTTTTTCAGGCACATGTTCTTGTAAACTTTTTGATCAATTTCATGGACAATAATTGCATAGATTAAAAAAAAAAAAAGATGAATCATTTCCCCTTATTTGGATAAGAGAAGCATCAATACTTAATGATCTTGATGATCTTTATGTTTCTTGCGTAGGTGGAACAAGTGAACAAACTTCTCTTTTCATTGTAAAATACAACAATACTTGTGTTCACAGAATCCAGTAAGGTATAACATCATATAGACAGCCTTCATTCACTAAACATGTCATGCCACTCTGAGGAAAATAGGCAAGCACAAACAATAATAGATTACCATATATCAATCTGCTTACGATATAGAATTGGCCATGCTCAACTCGATCGACTCGAAGATTGCTGGTGTATGCCATGCCAGTGTTGTTGAGCATAAAATCCTGATCATTGGCATATAAAAAGGTTATAAGTAAGGAAATCAGGTGTTCATTTGGTCAAGAGCTGTGTAAAACTATGTTGAGTTCTCCAGCATGCTTTGCTACTTCCCCTCCTCTCCTGCACAAAGTAGGGAAAGCAATTGTGTGAAAGGCATGCCAATTAGGAATCAAATTTTAAAGTCTCAAGTCTCTAATCTCTATCATGTTTAAGGACATGATGATTATCTGCCTCCTATTTTGATCAGCTAGCCAGATAGAATAGAGAGAGGATAATCGATGCTTGCATATATAATTTTTTTTACTTTCTTACCTGATTAATGGAGGAAGAAGTTGCTTTATCTTTTCCAAATGGTTGAAACAATGGGTGCAACGCTCCAGCCTGCTTCAAACATAATAATGCCCGATGAGTAGATAAGAATCAATTGTATTGGAGTAAACAACCAAGGATTCATTTGTTAAAAAGAGAAATATTTTTTTGGAAAACATTTTCCTTGTCGCACAGCCAAACAAGGAAAAATAACAAGTTCTGTGGAAAACATGAAGTTACCTGTGTTCTGCTTGAATATCAACCCCCACAGCCGAAGATGCGGTTATTGTCGAAGTAATAATATGTTTGAATGTCTTAACGAGCTCTAACAGCAGACTCAAGGTAACAATAATATGCCTGAAAAACATTTATCATTCCTTATCAGATCCTACTTCTCTATTTACTAGCATTCATCTCTATAAGTGAATTTATACCTCTCAACTTTGCTGCTAAGTAAACCGACAAAAAGAGGCAACAAGAGTGAGAATAAATCAAGGGTAAAAAGATCAATTTTCTCCTTGAGAATGTTGATCACATCAATCTGGACCTGCATTTGAACTTGAGAAATTATTAATCCAAAAAGATATTAATTAGAAGGTGGGGAAAAAAATCCTTCATCGTTGCTAGTTGAATAAAAATAAAGTCAGTGGCCAAGAAGTTATTGGCTTAAACTAAACACTTACAGAATAGTCGGGCAACTTGGCCATTGCACTTATTGCACCTTTAATGCCATTTTGTTCCCTAAAATGTCTCACCATCTGAAAATTTGAGTTGGTTATGGCGTTGCTATTAGGAACATGGTGTTGGAAACTAATAGCTACATAACAGTTAAATAATTGCCTATACAATATCTTATCACAAGCACAAACCATCAGCACAATAGATGAGCAGAGATGTAATACAACAAGGGCATTGATATTTGAGGAAAGCACGAGAAAAATAGATAAAGGCTTTACAAACATCAGCACACACAAGCACATTAGTTGATATTTGAGGCAAACACTAGAAGAAAATGGATAAGGCTTTAAAACATACTGTAGGGGTTTACCTCCAAGAGACTGAATATTTTTTTTAGGTAAAGTTCTCCTACCAAAGATGAAATTTATTACTCCAAAAAGGTAGGAAAGCCAAAGAAAGCTCAAAAGTGATCAAAGAGACAAATTCTGAGGTCTCAACACAATGTTTGGATGTAAAAGAATATTTTGGTGCATTCATATTGAGGACCAGTATATGACTAGGTTCAATTTTCATCAGTAAGCAAAATAACGTGATATTTTTACTCAGTTTGTCCGAAGAACTAATTAGGATAAGAATCCTAAGTTAGCATCACATATCAAAAAATAATATTGATAGAAAAGTAGCCTGACCCTGCCTTGTTTAAAGCATCAAAACTAAAACGAATAGATTTTTGTAGCACCATTTTTCAGGTGAATTACGCAGCCTTAAAATAACATTTTGGTTCACATCCTGTCCACTAATACTTTTCGCAGTTTAACGAAATGAGCTTCCATAGTATGGATGATATCCAGCAAATATTTTAACATCAATTATCATCTCAAAAAGAGACAATACCTGTAACTTCATTAGGCGAGATTTCAAAGAATTAACAAATGCATCATGACTTTGAACTAATGTCTCCGGACTGAAATCGACTTCTGATGTTGTGAAGTGTCTTTCAGAACTCTGCTCTGATCCTTTCTGTTCATCATGTAGCAGCAATCCCTTCTGTTCATGTTGCAGTATGGAATGAGGTTGTTAGAAAAATCGAGAAGCATTCCAAAATAAATATGTGAAATGTTGGGTTTTTGCGAAGTGAAATGTTGGGTTTTCTGAGATGATCAATATTAACTATTCTTTTCTAACTACAGCATCTCAATTGAGGAGTCACATACCAATCCTTAACAAAAATCATGAATCCAGGTTTACATCTGAACAAATTATGCCCAACTGGAAAACTAACAAGTGAAAATAAAATTGAAAAAAAAAAATCTCAAATATTTTATTTGCACAGAGTGACCATTATACGGTTGATTGTAAAATTCTGATCGTCTCTGCACAATTTTTTGGACGTGCATTTAGTAGGAATCATAAGGAAGTGTCTAAATAGCACAAAAAAAGGACTAACTAAATGAAGACAAACACAATGATGGTTTACGTTTCTATTGGACCAAAATGGAAGAACACTTGGATGATCAGGATCAATTTTGTAATTGACTGGGACTTGGCCAGTTGGGACAAGTTGGATCAGTTAATGAAAAAAATAAAAAATAACAAAAACGTAACAGATATTCTAAAGCATACAAAGATGAATCACATAAATGAACTTTAATTATCATAACTTTGAAACATTTTGGATCCAAAGTTAATTCCATGTTTGATTTAAATAACATATTTCAAACAACATACTGCAAAATAAACAGAATAACTTTCCCAGCTCTTTTTAACATAAAAAACTCAGTCATTTAGTAGGAAAACTAGATTTGGTGAAAGCAACATGTTACTACACTACATAGCTGGCAGTTGCACGCAAATAAGGAACTGTATCATGGATGTAAAGCATCTAAAAGGGGTCATCAATTAATTAAAATTACAACTTGAATTGAAGGGGAGGAACACATGCTTTGGTGAGTTTGTAAGATCACAATAACACTATAGCCCTCTGGTCAACACGATGTGAATAATTTAGCCAACCAAGCAAGAAAATTTGGAAAAACGGATTTAACTCTGTTATAAGTTATCTGATCTGATTACTTGTGAACATCAAATTGCAGTTGTCTAGAGTGCAGCCAATTGTTTGTATTGGGTGCAGGCTTAAATTTTTTTGCCACCTCTGCTTTTTCCAGTAAAATTGCATTTGAAGTCTAAGATTGAAACTCTAGGAAATGCTACAATTAATTCTTGACACTTGAGATATCATATGTGGTGACTGTTGATAGAGTAAATCACATCAGGAACACTATACATAGCTAAGAACATAATGAATGTCATTGCAATTTGAGTGACAGGCAGTAAGATATAGAAAGTGGAAGAAATACTCACTATTGCCATGTTCCCACTATTAGATCTCTCTTTTTTCTCCCAGCATTCAACTAGAGTTCGTGTCTTCCCAAGTTGAACAGCAACTACAAAGAAGGAAAAAAAAAACCAGCATCAGCCAGCAAACTTAACAAATTATGAGGAAACTTAATTGGCTATAGTTTGAGACATGAAATGGCTTTAGCAGTATTACCTCCTCTAACATATTTCACTGATTTCGTTTCACTGCTCGAGCATGACAACTCCTCGCCTGAAAGAAATACACAGAGAGAATTAACAGGGACAATTATTGTTCTCTTTATTGACCAGGAGGAAACAACATACAATTGTCATTCTGAGACTGTACAGGCTGCTTTAGTGATACTACTCTTTCGAAATCAATAGCAATATCTCTAGTTTTGTCATGTTCTCTTTTATCAAGTTCTACAGCATCATGGTTCCCAGCAACACCAGAAAGCAGTCTTAAATTAACATCTGATTCACTTCTCTCAGTCATATTCACAGATTCTTTCTCTACCAGTTGGCCCTTGCTATCTTCAGAAGCAAACGATGGCTTATGCTTATGAGCAGGTCTGTTCAATCTTAAATTATGCGAAATTGTCTCAGAAGTGGTGTTTTTAACTCTGAAATTGTCCAGATCTCTGTTGTCTCTAGGTACAACCACAGGCATGGACACTGGAGAATGTGTTCCCAAAGATGCTTGCACCATTTGGCGTTGCTTTGCATTTACCAAACTAATTTCTTTTGCCGTAGTAGAAATAGAAGTCAACACAGTACCCTTCGAAGGCAAATTTTGTGAACTTCTATTTGAGGAATTAAGAGAACCTCGTACAACTTTTGCAGCTGTGGATGCAGCAGTACTTCTGATTGATGCTTCCGAAGTAATCCTAGAATCAACTTTTTGCGGAACAGTGATGCCACCAGAAGAGGTTTTATCCCTTCTAACTCTACTCAAAATCACTGATGGTGTAGTGGATGCATAATCTGAATTAGATCCAGGTGTTATACTTGGCACAAAATCATCAGCTGTTTCAAATCACGAACAATAACAAGGTAAATAGAGTTTCCTGATACTTGTTCTTTCAAAAATGACGATTGAAATCGAAATTAATAATATTAAATCATTTCACTTACAAGTTAAGAATGGTCCTTTTTTGGTCTCCTTAGTTTTAACTCCAATTTCTTGATACTCAGAGGCAGGTGTTATATTAGATTTCTTACATATATCTGTCAATTCCAGGGAATGAATTTCTCCTTGAACATAAGTAGGCTGAACAAGTACATTTACTTTTGGAACCACTCCAAGAGCATATGGAGCAATGAGCTGAAAGAAAAAGACAATTACTTTTGTCAAACTTTTTAAGGGTGGATTTTATTATCAAACCAATCTACACATTATCAGAACATCATATCACAAATTTAGTAATTACTGATATATCAGCTAGCCAAAGTCCAATGCAATTTTCCTGATAGGAACATCCTAAAAGTTTTCCTTCATAAACACTGAGATCAGCCAAAGTGGACCACCCCATATCAACAGTATCATGGCATCTTATTGGTTCCCAAGAGAAAACCTGGTATTTACATTTTACATCAGATGAGTAGCAGAAGATGCACTGTCTTATATAAAGAACTAACTTCATTGAAAGAGGTACCTTTAAGGTTGCATCCAAGCCACAGAAGAGAGATTTTCCATCTGGGTGAAAGATCATTGAGCATACCCTGGAAGCCTGAGAAATGAGAAAAACAAGGTAAAGATCCAAACATAGCTCCATAACTGAAACTAATATCTTGCTGCTCAAGAATTCAGAAAGTAGGTTTCTAGTTAAGCTAAAATATTTTCAAGAGTATGTGTGATTGTAAAGTACCTCTAAAGCTTAAATAGAAGTTTTACAAAATGATAGTTAGAACTGCTATATTGTATAAAGCTAAATACTAGACTAAGAAGTTAGCACATGAGAAAAAGATGAGTCATAGAGATGAGGATGTCAAGATAGATATATGTGTTGGGACCGTTGATATCGCTAGAAGAGGTGAATAGCGATTTGCATCAATTGTTCGATTTTGTGTGCCCATATACATGATTAGTACGTAGTGGAAAGAAAAACATAAAATAAGACATAAGTGCACAACAAACTGAGATTTTACGTGGTACGAAATCTCAGTTTCAACTCTACAACCTATTCCTAGCAATAACCCACTATCTTTTTTCTTTCTTGGATATCTTCCGGAGGTGAAACCTCTTGCAACACCTGATCTCGCAAGCAATACAAACCAAATGCAAAGATAAATATGAAAATGAATACATATAAATAAACTATTTACACAAGAGTTTTGCTTTACTCGTTGTTGATCGCTTTTGAAACACTTTCTGAAGGTCTGGAATGCAACAGTATTTCCTCTCAAAAACCTCTAAGAATCGACGTCAAAAATTATCCACGAAATCTTCTTTTATAACCTTCAGCATGAGTTGATTTCCACCTATCAATTAACTGTCGATAGCCATCAATCGACTGCCCGACAATTGACTATTCCTCTGAATTCGACTGTTCACCTACAAAACAACTCTCTCTAGCTCATTTTTTACTACATCAATCAATTGCTCCTTAACATCAATTGATTAATATTTAAATAGTCAAATCCCTCAATCGAGTTTTAAACTTTGTGTTTCTTGAATAGTGACATCGGTTGACTGATAATGAATAGTCGAGTTTCAAATTCTTTGTTCGCTCAAACAGTAATGTCAGTTGACTGCTAATCTCAACAGTCGATTTCACATTAATCGACTAATATTCCTTTTTCAACCTTTCCAAGATTGAAATATCACTTTGTCTAATACCCGATTGATCACAATCTATCAGGACTTCTCCCGCTTAGCATCTGGTCATTATTGACCAGTCAAAACTTCACTCATCTAACATCCGATCTCTTGACCTATCAAGACTTTATCATTATCAAATATCTGGTCCCCCTTGAGTCCTTGACCTGCTTAGATTTTTCTTCTTATATCAAGCATAGTCAACCTTGACCTGATCTACTAGGACTTCACTATTTCTAAACATTCGATTCTCATTGACTTATTTGAACTTCTCATCGAGTTATTTGAACTTCTCATCTCACACCTAACATTTGACTCTTCCTAACCCATCGAGACTTCTATCACTTGCTAAGTGTCTAATATTCCATGATCCACTTGAACTTCCTTTCTCATCTCATGTCAAGTGTTCGGTCCTTCATGACCCACTTGGATTTCACTTCTCTCATGCCAAGTGTCCGATCAATTGCAATCCATTTGAATTCGCCCCTTGCCAACTCTTTGTCGGACTTTCGATTACCAAATATCCGATCAATTGTGACCCACTTGGACTTCTTGTTAAACTGATCGATTGCATCACAATCTTCCTCTTCCAATAATCTTTCCATTTGACCAACAAACAGAGCTTGATCACCCTGATCAATAATCTCTCTCTTAAGACTATCATTCGGTTATAACACATATTGATCAAACATCAAAACTCAACTTGAGCTTGGTCAATATTGACTAAAAGTCAATTGCACCAATAATACAGACATACGAGAATGGATAGGATAAGAAATGAGAATACTAGAGAGAAAGTCAAGTTGCACCTATTAATGAAAAACTTCGAGAGATATATTTAAGATTGTAAAACTATGTATATAGACGACTAATAAACGTCTTAGTTAGGCGATATAAAATTATGCAAATATGCACATTAATCGAGGAAGAGAAATCAAAGTAAAGTTGGTTTGCAATGATAAAATAAAATAAAATTTATTTAAATATAGATGAGGATATAGTAGAAAATTGAGTCCAATAGCAGAGGAGGATCTATATATCTAACACCACTTAGTAGGATAAAGGCTTGTTTGTTTGTTATTGTTATTGTTGTACCAGTATGTATGTATATTATATAAAGCAATCCAAAGCCATCAATAACGTGTCATGAATCCCTTTTTAACTATAATTCCTTATTCAAATCAGTTTCATCTTTCTATGTCATTTTTTTATTTTATTTGAAACATAGAAGAAGTGCAGATGAACATAAATTATATGAAAGAGACAGATTAAAAAGACCAAAAAGAGAAAAGATTTTTTTTTTATCTCTATCACCTCCATCTTCATTTTCTTCCTTTTTTCTGGTCCTCAGAGTACAAAAAAGTGTAACGTAAAAAGAGAATGGGTTGCTTTAGTTCTTGAGAGTCTCCACAATATAGCTTGAATGTGTTTTCCCCCATGTTTTTAATGATGAAAAATGAGGAGACAAATGCCCTCAACTCATTTCAAGGTTTGAAATGAGTACCAAAGGAAGGAGATGAGAGCAAGGATACAATACTGCATGAAAAAAAAAGATGACTAATGTGACTCGTGAGAACAGTACCTACAATATAACATCTAAGATTTATTCTCACATGGGAGGTTGTGGAGTTATGAGAGCATTTATAGGCTTAGATGAGTGAAAACCCATTAACTTGAGATTACGCATTTGAACCAATGCATGCAACCATGGGCTAGTTTTAGCATCTAGCTAATTCTGAAAATTGATGTTAGACTGGACCCAATACTAGGCATAACTGTATTGAGGATCCTTGAAAATCCCTGAAATAAATCTCAGAAATATTTCTCCCTTAGTGAAGTATTCGAAAAGCCTACATGTGTACAGGGGAGCTACCATGGACACAAATTTAGCAACAGTCTTAGACCTTCTGTTATGAAATTTGCAGCTAGAGCCTCTTGTTATCTTTGAGCATAGGTAATTTGTGAAAGGAAACTTGCTAAAAATGGAAATTATATTCAATAGACATATGAGCAGTGGCTTCCTAAAACTTGATTAAGTCTACTGAGCACATCATTGTTTTACCTTCATATAAGTATATGCTTTTTATAGGTCCAGGATGTCAAAATGAAAATGAGACCAAACTTATAAGGTACATTTTAAACTTAGTCTTTCTCTTCAGTCTAGTTTGTTGCTAGATGACAAGGAAAAAAAATGAAGCATATGGAAGAAATTTGGTTCAACTGTCAAACCCAACCATGAAAACTCTTTGCATGGTCTACTTCTGGTCATCCATGCTAGTGTAAGGAACTTGAGGGGAAAGTGAATTCAGTGACAAAACAAAATTCAAAACTGCTTATGATTATCTGATCTGCAATGTCAGCCTCTACTTAAATTGTCCAGAATGAGAATGAATCATAGGAGAGGAGTAGTTCTGCAGCCCTTTTACAGTTCCAGAGATGTCAACCTCACATGGGTAGGGCAGTCAACAGCACATGGAAGCATATGAATAGGAAAAAATTTCCCCCACTATCTCCTATGAGTGAAAAAAATCTATCCAGTGATGAAATTATGAGACCATCACCTAAAATTGGAAAATACAAGCTCAGAATAGTATAAATAGAGGCAATTTACCAATAGTCAAGATGGGTCTTATAAATTGAAAACTGCAAGCCAAATGGGAATTGTGCAGTAAGTTTAGATAGGAAAGACTTGGAAATTGGCAAACCTCAGGTCCTGCAGAGCCTATTAATTCAAAGGTCTCTAGGTCCCAGAATTTCACAGTTCGATCAGCAGAACCTGAAAGTCATTTTCATATGAGATTTACCAGAAGTATAGTAGATAGAATGAGAATACCAGGTAAACGTAGAAACTTCAACGACTAGGAAGTAGAAAGTAGGTATCTTTTATGTATAGTGGGTTCTAAATGAATCATACGACAAACTTGAAAATCATACTTCAGATCTATTTTTCATTTGCACTCGTATACTTTCTTTACTGTAATACATTGTCCATTATCAGACAAATTACCTTGACCTCTAAAGTGCCAAGACCTGGTTCTTATGATAAAAATGTACCTATGTGAGGTTTCCATCAAATAATTTTGCATTTAATGACAATATCTATTACCCAAAATCATAAGCCAAAATTCAGACTAATCAAAAGAATAGTTTGATGTTAAAAACAGGCACAGGAAGTTTAGGGCCAATAAAAGCCAGAAGTTTGCTTCAAGTAAAATTAATCTATAATAAATATTGTTGTTCAAGGTCAATGCCTAGCTATAATTAAAATTATGGAAATTAAGGAACAAACTACGAAGAAAAATAAGAGCATACCTGTTGCAAGTAGAAACTCATGAGGATGGAAATCAATACACCTAATTGGTCCACTATGGAACTTAAAATCATGCAGAAGTTTTCCTGCTGTTAAATCCCACAGCTGTTAAAAAAAACAAAAGTAGTTTTAACTGCCGTATGCTTGAAGGAAAAACCAAAAACCATCCATGTAGAGCCACCATCCATAATTACCTTCACCACGTTATCTGCTCCTCCTGTAACAACCCATCGTCCATCTGGTGTAAATCTAATTTTTCTAATTCCCCCAGTGTGGCCCTTGTAAGTATGAATGCATCCCTTCTTTCTAATATCCCATATCCTAAGATCAGTGTCCAAAGAACCGGAAGCAAAGAATTCACCAAATGGATGGAATTCAACAGAAGTGCAATTTGATCTGTGCCCAGTAAGTGTCCGAACAACTACACTTTGACACCAAAAGACAAAATCAGAAGATTAAAATACAGTCTGCAAAAAATGACTAATGTATTTGAAGTCAACCAGTGCCCAAATGTATTTGAACCAGAAAAGAGTCTTATTCTTTTTCATTTTAGCAGGAGAGTCAGCATGTCATTACTAATGCCCATAATTTAGATCAATCATTTGTTAGAAACTGAATAGCTCACAATTTGTATCAGTTCAAATGAACGAATAGTTGGATAAGTTCTCATTCACAATATTGAGGCCCAAAATGTCTGTTACTGTTGGGGCATCACTTCCTCTCCTCATCACTTCGATTGACTTTGATGGTTTTTGTTGCTTCTTAACTGTCTTTTTGGCTATGGTGTCTTTCTCCAATTCTGCAAGAATCAGGGTCTATCTATAGTTGATCCTAAGACTCTATGTCCAATTGGGTAATACCTCATGTAAAAGTTCTCAGGAATTTTCATGTCACTTGTTTCAAAACTGTAAGTTGGATTGATTATGTTCTTTTTATGTGGCTATAGCACTTTTAAGTTATCAGTTGTTCATTTGTTGGGAAAAAAATAATGTGTAAACTGTAAATTTTCTAGCTAAATACTTCCTGACAAGTGTATGTGAGTAGCAGATTATCTAGTTGGCCCTAAGAAAGATGATTCTAAGTGAATTTGTGCCAGTTAGACAATGTATTGCTAGAAAATAAAAGGAAAATCATCTTTAGTTGGGTTAAGTAGCCTTGTACTTTGAACTGACCCAAGTTTCTTTTTTTTTATTTGTCCTGTTATTAAAGGCAAATTCTAATTAGTAGTCTCACAATTATTGCAGGTAAACTGGGTTAACATAACTTACTCTTTGCCTCTTCGAGATCCCAAAGCTTAATTATGCCATTTGATGATCCTCCGAGAACCAAGACCTCTGCTGCGTCAAATGCCACTGACTCTACAGAACTCATATGGCCTGATAAACTCTGCAGATTATCAAAGAGGTTTTTAGCTAAAAACTGTTCTTATTTGAATGAACTATTAGACAAAATAAAGGTAAAGTATCAGTGGTTTGGGTAGCCAGTATGTTCGTCCACTAGGCATGCAAAAAAAAAAGAGGAGTGATAATGATTTTAAGGCCGCCTTTTTTATTTAACACAGTATGCAAACTGAACCAGATTGGCTGGTTCAATCAGTTTGGCTAATTTTCCAATCCAGTCAGGTTAAAGGTCAAGACCCAGAAAATCAAGAGTTGATCAAACTATGTGAAAATCAAAGTGAATAGTATTGGTTGTACTGGATCGTACTTTTCCTAATGACAGTTTTCAAAAATAAGTTGCATCAATCCAATTCGATCAGTATGAACAATGAAATGCCATGACCTGACTCCTTGAACATTGAAAGAAGTGGCATAAAGATAAGTTTTTTACATGGATTCATGCTAATGGACACACACAGAGGCTGGCGACTTGCTCAGTGTCATGTTAAATCACCCTCAAAGCTAGAAACTTAAACATACAATTAAAAAAAAAAAAAGATGGTGAAATTCAATCCACAACTATTCGTTCACTATATATGGTGAGCTTGAACTAGGAAATGCATTGAGGCCCTTGTCTTCGATTGACTTTTAGATGGTGAGCTTGAACTAGGAAATGTATATCAAGCCGTATATAATCATGAAGACTCACATGGAAGAAAAAGACAAGGTTGGTACTCACCAATAGTGGATTTGGTTTACCAATTGCCCATAGGTTAACTTTGCGATCTTCACCACCCGTGACAAAAATTCTGTTCGATTTCTTCCCAATTGACACACACTTCACATCAGAAGCATGCGCTACAATCTCCTCTAGTTACCAAAGATCAAGGAAAATCCAAAATAAACAAAATTATGGTTCACTATGCTTTTTGAGCATCCTTTTCTTTCTGGAAAACGAGAAAACAGTGAGTAAGCACACATAACTCAGCATAAAAGTTTCTTTTTTAGCTTAGTTCTTTGACCGGATGCGATTGTGAATGAGACGCATGAATTTCGGACAAAATTCAAATACCACTGCAACTTCGTTGAAGCAAAAATCTTAGGATCAGGTATCAAACCAATAGCACCAAAGAAGCATCATAATCTATTAATTTCATTACAAACGACAGAAAAATCCTAACTTCGAGCCACAGATTCCAATCCACCAACATTTTTAGGACTAAAGAATTCGCGCGTGAGGAAGAAGATGCAATCCAAACTTTTCTAATTCGGAGTGAGAAGTAAAGAAGGATACGGAGCTTGTAGCCGCGACTCAACGCCATCCCTTTCTCCAGACCTCTCGGCCAGCTCGATCTGGTGCTTCAAGACGCAGTGCGATGCTATCGAGCTCAATCTACCGGAAGTAGGACTGCAGAAGGAATACGAAGAAGAAAGGGCCAGTAGCCAGAGCAAGAGCACCACTGCTCCACCTTCTACTTTTATTAGTTACTTTGTCTGGTTCTCGTGCGAGGTATGTTGACCAAGAGCGTCTTCAAATTCAATCCATCAGCGGACACGCAGTTTAGTTGCCTGCCGTATAAAAAAGAGAGGAGAGAGGGAATTTCAAATGACTTCAAAACACCGGTTTTATTGCGAACACCAAACACGCCTCTTCATTATATTACTGGTCTAACATGGTGGGCCACACATTTGTACCGAGTTTCTTATCGTGAAAAGATTCACACGTCGAAGGTATATTGCAGCCAATCCTCCACAAGCACACGCTTCAGGGGAGCCAATGATTCAAATTCCACGTCAGTATTTGGATACGTTACGAAATTCAAATCGTACGCTAATCGCCAGTTGTTCTTTACAAAATGCAATATTGCACGATATAATTTTATGAATTCGAATGAATCCTAATCAGAAATATATATAATTATCGATTTTATAAATTTAAAATTTAAAAAATAGAATAAATCATTTTTGTGGCCATAAAAAAATCGTATTTTTGAGTGGCATCAAATGGTCGGATTCGGATTCTTTTCTCACGGGTACGATTAAATCTTTTTAAAATTATTATTATTCAGCGAAGTTTTATCTGCGTCGAATATAAATAACTTAAATTCAAAATTGAATATCGAAAATTTTTATTCTTTCAATTATTCAAAATATTCAAATCTATATGTAAATTTAAATTTTAATTTCTCCAAATAAATTTAACTTCTTTTACATGTTGCCAAATTATATTTATAATAAAAAAAATTATGATAAAAATTTATTTTGTTAATATTAAAATATTAATAAAAAATTATATAATTTTATTTTCATAAATTCCATCTCCTTTTATATTTCTCAATTAGCGAATCAATCTAAGTCCACACTAGATTGATCCATTTAGATCTACAACTGCACGAGTTAATCTATTAGAGTATGTCCAAATCATAAATTAATAAAATTTCAATCTAATTCATTTAAATTATTTGATGATTCTAATTAAGTTCAATAAAAAAGTTTTATGGTTCCCATGAATATGACGTAGTGATTAAAATACGACGATATTTGTAGAAGTAGTATGAATCGATTTTGGAAGAAGTCTATAGTTTTTTCTTAGATTCAGATGCTCCCATGTATTTTGACTACCACATCAAGATCCAAAAAGCTCTTCATAATTTATCTCTTTCATAATGATCATGAAATAAATTAATGAAATCGCTAGATTAGCAGTTCTAATCTTTTACATAACAGAAGAATTTTATATTTTTTAAAATTGCTCTATCGGATCTGGACCCGTATGGGGCCCGACCTGGTCTACCTGGTCCAGTCCAACCCATCAATCATCTCTAGGAAAGGGTGCCAATTGACGGCTCCTACAAGACAAGAGCATCAAACGGCCGCCGTTTCTCCATCGCCGGGCACCGTCGCCGACCCACACTGCTACATAGGCAGGTACCACGTTACATCGCCGATTAAACTATACCGCCATGGAGCGCTTGGCCATGGAGGGCATCTCCGAGCGCCTCGCTTCCCTCGATGGCCTCTACTTCCCCGGCGCCATGCACCGGGAGATCCCCGATCCGGCACAGCGTAAGTCGGCCCTCCTCGACCTCCTCTCTCGCGACGCCTCTATCTTCCTCGGTATGTTAATCCATCACGTCGCCCTCCTATTCCTCTCGCTGCTTATTTGTGCTGGCGATCCGTAACCCTAGTTTTCGCCCCTTCAGAGCGGTACGGCTCCGAGCTCACGCCCGACGAACTCCTCGAGTTCGACAAGTTGAAGCAGGATTACGAAGTGGAGTGGCACCTCGACCGCCTCCGTCGCCGCCGGAACCCTTCTGCGGAGGACGCACGGGCCAGGTCGGTGGCGGTCAAGAACCGCCGGAGGGCCTACATGGAGCGGTTGATCAAGGGTGGGGAGTACTTCTCTGAGGATGCGATGAGGGAGCGGGAACCTTATCTTCACCACGAGTACTTGGGCAAGTTTCAGGACCCTGCTGGGAGGAGCCTCTCAAGGCCTGGTGAACGATGGTCTGAGACGTTGATGAGGCGATGTGAGGAAGCTATGCTGGTGGAGAAGATTAGAGGGGAGCAGCAGAGGTTGGGGGTTGATGAGAAGGAGTGGGTCGGCGGTGGAGGAAAAGAGGAAGAAGTATCTGAGGAAGAAGAAGAGGAGGAGGAGGAGACAGAAGAAGAAGAAGAAGAAGAAGAAGAAGAAGAAGACATGGAGGATGTTGATAATATGATAACAAAAGAACATAAAGATGTAGGATTTGGAGAAGGTGAAAGAAAATCAAATTTTTCAAAGGTATAACTTTGTGTTGAAGAACAGGGTTCTGGTATTCATATGACATTCATATTATTGACCTTGTGTATTAATTATACCTAAACAATTTTCTGAGCAGGAAAATGTTGATGACAGCGAACATGATATGGTTGAGGTGGAAAAGAGATTTGGAGAGTTTGAGGAAGGTAAACACAAATCGACTTCACCAAAGGTATGGCCATTCACACTTAATGGATTTTTCTATGGAATACTTGTGGATTTCTCCCCATATAGCTGGGCTTCATTTGCTTATTTGTTGTCATTGTATTTGTTTGATTTCTTTTCGCATGCTTATCAGTATGCTGAATTTTACTCGACTATTTTGATTGTAACCATAGGAAAAAAAACAGATTGATTAACAGGGAAGAATAAGCATTGCACCATAGACCTCAATTTTGTTATATAAGATCAAATATCTCCAAATTCCAAATTCAGATAATTTCATATTAAAGCTATCTTGATAATTTCATCTTGAATATTTACTATTACACTTATAACTCCTTGAGAGATATTTTGTAAACAAGCTTGAGCAGGAGGTTCAAGATGAAAAACCACCTAAATGATATATAACACAGAAGTTTGAGCGCAATTGATTTTGCCAGATTTATACTAATTCAATATGATAATGGAGTCTATGATGGTTTAAATGGAGTGAAGCTTTTGGAGTTGTTTGTGGTCACTGTGTGCCCCTTAGGTTAAAAGAAAAACTTCTATGATACTACGATCGATCATACTGTGTAGTTGATTGTGTTCAGCTGTTAGAAAGTAGCACATACAAAGAAAATAAAGGTACTAAGATGTATGAGTAATATTACTAGAAAGGATAAAATAAACTAATAATATTGAGGACAATTGAGCTTAACATTAATAAATAAAATGGGAGAAAGTTGATTGAAATGAATGGATATATTCAAAGGCGAGCCAATTTTGTTAAAGATACTACTACAACAACAACAACAACAACCAAGTTTTATCTCACTAGATGGGGTCGGCTATATAGATCATTCTACATTATTAGACTCTATCCCCTACTATATCATCATCTATACTTAAATAAATTTTATTTTATTTTATTATTGTTAATCAAGTCTTTTTTGGTTTTTCTCTTCCTTATTTGACGTGTGTATTTGTCATCATTTCACATCGTCTAACTATAACATTTATTGGTCATTCAAGTACCTATACATAATACTTTAAAAGTGTCTCTCAGAGTTTTCCCTCAATCGATGCAATTCCAACTTTCTCTCGGATGCTCTCATTTCATATTCTATTCATCCTCGTATGTCCACACATTCACTTTAATATCCTCATCTCTGTAACTCTCATCTTCTGCTCATGTGTTCGAGTTGTAGCTCAACATTTAACTTCATATAACATAGTAGGTCTAATCGTCGTTTTATAGAATTCTTTAAGTTTTAGAGGTACTTTACGATCACATAAAATATCCGACGCTCTCCTCCCTTTCAATCATTCTGCTTATATTCTAAGTCCGGATGAGTCAAACCTATCATGGTTGGTCCCAGGTCCAGATAAAGGAGGAAGGTTGTCTTAGGTTGTCAATCAACATTAAATTAAAGCAAATGTTCAATGAATTGATCCAATTTTGTTAAAGATGTAAGAGCTTAATCGATTTGAATACTTTTAGTAATATAGTTTTGTATAAAGTTCAATAGAGAGAAAATATCCATGTTGCCAAACTTCATATAATTGGGACTAACACAATTTGGTAATGATGTTGATATTTTTATTGATTTTGACATTTCTATGGTCGATAGATGCTTTGGATTTTGATTAGAGGTTAACTTGGATCTTGATTAGGTCATACCTTAATCATGCAAGTTTCGACGTAATGATCTTGTCACCAAGCCCAGCTCTAGAGCAACGCAGAATCTGGTGGATTTCTTGAATTGTGAGAAAATCAGAAGCCTTTGAGATGTTTGTTCTGTGATTCACTCAATGGTTCCTTACCAAAACTATCTGTTGACATGAATTGTTATGCATGTCTTAAAAATAAAATCCTATTGTGCGTAAGTTTTCCTTGCTAATTCTATCATTTAATGTGCTAATTTTTTTTCATCAAATAAAGCAATAGAAATCATCTATGTAACTATAATCTCACCCAATTCATCCATCACTCTTGTGAACACCAACTGAACATAAATCCCTTCAAAAATATATATGAAATGGTAGCAACAAGTTATTGACATAACTATGTAAGAATCCTCCTAATAAGGTCAACCATAAGGTATGAAGATTTAGGAGGTAAAATAATTGAGGACATAAAGCAACTATAAATGCAAGTACACTATCGAGTTTTGGTAACGTAGCCATTATGGGTACAAGTTTAGCATAAGAGATCAATAGACAAGAGAACATTAAATAGAGAATTCCTATATTAAGTAGAGAAATGCCATAATAAAAGACATAGTACATACCGAAACACAAGTGAAAAAGTGCAAGATATAAGGCATGCAACAAAGGTAATTAATTCAGTGAGTGTGTTGAGTAAGATTCTGTAAACACATGGAAAGTAAATTTCAATTTTTTGTTATCAGGAACCAAGGAGTAAGATAAAATAAGGCAGCAGGATCTTTGAGTATATGATAGAAGCACAACTTTATGCATTATAATCATGGTTATAATCATAATTATAGTCATAGGTATCATCCTTAACTATAAATTTTAGAAAATTCACAATTCTTCTCAAAGAGTGGTGCTCATACACATCCAAGCAAGGACACGTCTCTAAACATGGTGACCATATCAACATCATGTGTAGCGGTTTGCTAATTCCTTAAAGGGTGGCACTATCAGCATGCTAGTACTGATCATTATTCATACAATCTTTTACATACATGGTCATTCAAGCTTAACATCACAAATTTAGTCAAGTCATATGGATTTTCCATGGGAATCATATTCTTTGTACTTCATTGCTGGGATCAAATACTGGGGGACATAAACAATATCAAGTTCAAGGTATTATCATGAATTATACTATTCAAATTGGTATGATTGATGAAATCTAGGTTTAACAAGTAATTTAGATCAAATAAACAGTCATGGTAAGGCAAGGAACGTGACTACGATTACAATTTTATAATCAACTCAAATTGATCACATTCTTGAAAGGTTAAGTCTCGGTCAAAATTAAACCAAAGTCCACTGCAATCCCAATTATAAATCAAGGATGTAATTAGCACCTTTTTTTTTAATCTGAAGATTCTTAAATTAGATCAAAAGATATGAAGAATAGGAACCAGGCACAAATCTTATTTAAGGTAATTGCCAAATCAACGATCAAGTTAATCCAAGCAAATGAGTATTATACAGAAATCCATGGTAAAATCACTAATTAGGCTAAGATTTGAGTACAACCAGTGTCCTCGTATGGGTTAAAGTCAACTCTAGATCATAGAGAAAACAAATACTATTGAGGTCAAAGTATAATCAATAATCTACTGATATCAAGAGTTAGATCATGGCCTGATTGAATGTTTCATCGATAACGACAATAGAAGAGCCAAGTCTGGGTTATTTTGGGAGGTTCAACTTGATCAATTCTCAGGTCAAGATTATAGATTTCAACGAACGACGAATTTCAATGTGTATTTGTTTGATCTAGCTTTCTTGCTGGAACATGTTTAGGTTTTCCTATCTTTTCTAAGGTTGTGTCATTCTTTTATGTATTTCTATCTACCTTCTCATGATGTAATTGCATTAAAATGAAATTTTCTTTTCTCCATTCTGGAAAACAGTGACCATCTGCTGTTTTGTGCTCTTGAATTGATCCATGCATATCTATGCGCAGGCGGTTAACCAGAATTCTTCCGATGACACTTCTCCGTCAACAGTCGGATGCCCCTTTGAGCAAACACTATCCGCAGAAGAGATGCAAGATCAGCTGGATCAGTTCACTCTCATAATGCAGCAGAAGTTCCTGGCCGGAGAAGACTCTGCTCATCTCAATTACTCCATGATAGACAACGACGAGAGGTTGGACGACCATTGGTTCAAGGAAGCTACTTACGATGCAGAAGAGAAATACTTCGAGGATGATTAAGTGCGCCTTCATCTATGTACATTCATGCATCTATCCATTCTTCAGGGCACCAGCAGTAGGTATAATTAACACTTACTACTCGCACTCTTCTTTTTCTGTACGCTATGTAGTCGTTGACATCAGTAAATATTTCTGGATGAACCCATACCATCGCCAGTTTGATATTGTTACTTGATATTATATGGCAAGTACCCAATTTTGCTCTAGTCATTTGATATGGTTAGACATGGCTAATGAGCCAATCACTAGAAAGAAATGTGTTTACTCTTGGCGGGGAGAAGCAACGGTCACCATGTGTAGGCCGTCACTCTCTTAATTTTCTTCTCTCCTTCCTTCCCTTCTTCTCTTCGTTCCTCCAATCCGTCCCCTGGAGTAAACAGGATCTTAGGAAATATGGATAAGGAGATGTGTCAACGTGTCACGTTTAAACCGTCCTCCTTATCTCCTCCCTTATCTTCTTGGCATTACCTCCTCCTCCTCCTCCTCCTTCTTCTTCTTCCCTTCGCGGTTCATTAATTTATAATTGCAAAAATATCCATTAGCGATAGCGGCGCAACATTAAACCGCCATGGCTTCTTCGTCTCCTCTCTTGACGCCTCCCACCTCGAAACCATCGCCGTCGCTCACCTCTCTCTCCGCTCGGCCAGCGGCCGCTCCGTCCTCTTTCGCCACCGCCAATGCGGCTACGTGCTGCGCCCGAGCGGCCATACTCTGCCGACGGGAACTCCTCGCGGCGGCCATCCTCTCTCCCACGGCAGCGCTGCTGGTCCTCCCGCCGGCGCCGGCCCTGGCGACGGACGACGAGGAGTACATGAAGGAGACGGCGGAGGTGATTAACAAGCTGCGGAGCACGATCAACCTGGACAAGAAGGACCCGAACATGGCGACGGCGGTGGCGGAGCTGCGGGAGGCGTCGAACACGTGGGTGGCGAAGTACCGGCGGGAGAAGGAGCTGCTGGGGCGGCCGTCGTTCAGGGACATGTACTCCGCCCTCAACGCCGTCTCCGGCCACTACATCAGCTTCGGCCCCACGGCGCCCATCCCCGCCAAGCGCAAAGCCCGCATCTTGGAAGAGCTCGACACCGCCGAGAAGGCGCTGCTCCGGGGAAGGTAGATATATCGGTCGGACGTGGGCTGCGCCTCCAGTTTTGTATCGACTGAGATGCAATAGATGCCGTGGATGGACGAATCCACGTTTACTGCTTTAATCGATGTAATTTACGCATTCTGTTGGGTCGAATCTTGTCGAACTCTTATAATCGATGATGTAATTCACCGAATGCAATTTGGCAAATACAAGGTATTTCCTCCATGGCATGACGAGAACGAGATTCAAACTTCTTTGTATTTTTTTTTTTTTTTTACTTCATTTGCTCCGTTCAAAAATCAATTTACAGTATGAGATGTTTCACTGAGATTTGACTGTCTCACCTACCAATGGCGTCATGATCCAATTTATTTATTTACATTGCCGGATAAACCACGCTGCCTGTTGCAGATCAAAAGATCCAATTTTTTGGTAAGAGTCAATCATTGCGTGCTCAAATAATGAATCAACGAGTCTTGTCTTGAGACGTAAATCTCGTAACCAGGCGGCGTATAAAATCTCCAAGCGTCATGTAGGCGATTTGACCGGTGATTTGACCTTTTATGGTTTCCCTCCAGTCAACGCCAAGGCGATGGGAAGTATGCCAATTCAATCCCTCCATGCCAGAATTCCTACGGCGTTTAGTTTGGGTATAAAAAAATGGGAAGAACGCAAGGGCCAAACTCTTAACTCAATTGATCCGGCACCCGCAGCACCGTAAGAAGAGGAAGAGGAAGAAAACGAGATTTAGACGGAAGCTCGTCCTGCCTGGGACTGCTCCTGAGCGCGTTCCTTCCCCACTTGGAGTCGGTGAGAAGCGCCTTCTGATCCTTCTGTTTTGATCTTCCTTTCATCACATATCGTTCGGTGTTGTTTTTGGCTACCTTCTTCTGTTTGTTTGTGAGACAGACATCTGCAGTTGTTACTTCTTTCTCGATCAATATATTTGCTGTTGACCTAGAGACGAGCAGTCACTTGATCTTGACAAACAATTCGTTTTTTTCACAGGTTTGGTAAGGCAGGAAAAAGGGTAGAGTATCATGGCAACCGGAGCAGTTCCTTCGTCGATGACTCGTATGACTGGTCTGCGGACCAGCGACCGCAGCTTTGGCTTCGTGAAGAATGTCGATTTTGCGAAGATCGCTTGTGCTCCTGTGCAACAAAGAATGAAGTCCCAGAGAAGAATTGCATCTGTGATCAGAAACTCTTCCAAATCGGGCTCTGAGATTGTGGAACTGGAGCCTGCTTCAGAAGGAAGTCCTCTTCTAGGTACAACAATATGATTCCTCTGCTGTTTGGATCTTTGGGTCGTCTAGTTATCTATCTTGATTATGTTTAAAAGATTTGCAATGGTCCATTGAAAGTCAGGTGCTCTTGCATCTTGATACATGGAACACCATCTTTCACTTTATGCTGATACTGCCTAGCATTTGATTCCCTTTTTCTTGTTTTCTATCTTCAAAATGAGTTGGAAACTTTTCAATTCCTTGATTCTCAACAGTAGGTACTTAAATTTTCAACCATCAATTGAGATCGTTGAGCAAGTAAGATAATGCTCAATGGAAGTATGAAAAAAGAAATTATATCCTTTTAATTTTTTTTCTGTTTCCATAGTTCCCAGGCAGAAGTACTGCGAATCTGTACACAAGACTGTGAGGAGAAAGACTCGCACTGTGATGGTAGGGAATGTAGCCCTTGGTAGCGAGCATCCGATACGAGTTCAGACTATGACCACTTCCGACACCAAGGATGTCGACAAGACTGTTGAGGAGGTATGCCTAGCTAACCTTTCGATTTTTCACATTTATTCTTGTAATTGGATCTTTCTACTGATACCAAGAGATATTCTAAATCTATCTGCAATGCCTTAAAATTTTTAGGATAAACTCATCAACAGACTGTTAAAATTGAAGATTGATTCAATACCTTGTAACTTTTGATTGCCAAGTGAAAACTGCCATGGATCCTTTGAAATTATCTCTCTTAAGGCACTCTACTTGATGCTTTTCTTTCCACAGTATAGCAGAAATTGAACAATGTTGGGATTTGGCAGGTGATGAGAATTGCAGATAAAGGCGCAGACTTGGTCAGGATAACAGTCCAAGGGAAGAGAGAAGCTGATTCATGCTTTGAAATCAAGAACAAACTTGTTCAGAAAAAGTAGGTCTTGCAATTTTTTGACAACTTTACTCAATTGAAAACTTTCTCACACCGGCATAATTTTTCTCTTTGCGAATGAGCAGTTACAATATCCCTCTCGTGGCTGACATTCATTTTGCACCTGCAATTGCATTGAGAGTAGCTGAATGTTTTGACAAGATTCGAGTCAACCCTGGAAATTTCGGTCAGGCATTCTACAATTTTTACTCAGTTATAGAGCTACAAATTTAGTCTAACTGATGGGGCTGGAACATTTCCTTGCAGCTGATAGGAGAGCACAATTTGAGCAGTTAGAGTATACTAATGATGAGTATCAGAAAGAGCTTGAACATATTGAAATGGTACTATGGATCTTTCCCTATCCCATGTCCCATATATTTTTCCCTATTCCTTTCCATCTTACATTCATTCATCTTCATGTTCAGGTCTTCACTCCTTTGGTTGAGAAATGCAAGAAGTATGGAAGGGCAATCCGAATCGGGACCAATCACGGTAGTCTTTCTGATCGTATCATGAGCTACTATGGAGATTCTCCTAGAGGAATGGTCTGTACTGTTTGTAGGCTACACCTTGAATTCATCTTGGATGAGAATCAATGCTTAAAGGTTTGCTGTTCCTGCAACAGGTTGAATCTGCCTTTGAATTTGCAAGGATATGCCGGAAGCTAGACTTTCATAACTTTGTCTTCTCAATGAAAGCAAGCAACCCAGTCATCATGGTTCAAGCCTATCGTTTGCTTGTTGCTGAGATGTATGCACTAGGTTGGGATTATCCTCTGCATTTGGGAGTTACTGAAGCTGGAGAGGGAGAAGATGGAAGGATGAAATCTGCAATTGGTATTGGGACTCTTCTTCAGGTTGGTACTTTTCGAATATGTAATCTCAAGCTGAATTGCTTTATTTGAGGATGATTTGGAGCTCCTTTTTCTACTTTTTTTTTTTTCCAATTCATGTATGATACTCACTGTATATGATATCTTTAGCAATGCACACCTAGCAAGTTTTTGACAATAGCTTTAAGAATCATAGCATGGCTGCCTTATAACTTTTACTGTTTCTTTATTGTGTTTGATTTATTTGCTTGAATCATAAGGCCATTTTACATAGAAACATCTTTCGTGATTAAATACTATGCTTGATACATTGTCTGATCAAACCTATATAACCATTTAAACTATCATGCAAACTCAAAGGATCTAGTAAATACAGTAAGCAAAATCTATGTATGCACCTTTCAGTTACCTAAATATTCAGATTTGCAGTTCATTGAATCTTAAGATGTAATCTATATAGAGTTATACTCAATCAAACAAAATGATAGGCCTTTGGAAGTTCAATGACCTTTATTGATATTTGTTAGCAACAGAACAATACTCGCAAGTTTCAAACACATTTTTTCCAATTGTTGAACTTAATATGTTACATGTGTAATGTTGTTCAACAGGATGGTTTGGGTGATACAATCAGGGTATCTCTGACTGAACCACCAGAGAAAGAGATCGATCCTTGTAAGCGATTGGCTAACCTTGGCATGCAAGCTTCCAATCTCCAGAAAGGAACAGTATGTCTCTTTCGTTCTTGTCATTTTCTGCCAATCCTTGATTTAGTGCTAACTGCTGCAGCAAGGACTATATATTAGATGTCTAAGTTCCTGCACTTATAAACTACTTTTTGCTTTTATAACCTAATTTGTACCTCTCAACAAAACTATTTAGGTACCATTCGAGGAGAAACATAGACGATATTGGGATTTCCAACGTAGAACTGGTCAACTTCCAGTGCAGAAAGAGGTTAGCTTTGTTTCTTTTACCTTTTTCCCATTGCATATTCTATAGAAAATTTCTCACTTTTGCCACTTCTGTTGTAGGGTGAAGAAGTAGATTACCGAGGTGTTCTTCACCGTGATGGTTCAGTCCTCATGCCAGTGTCCTTGGACATGCTCAAGGTAGGCAGTGGATGTTATTTGGTTAGAAAGTGAACTTCACTGTTCAAGGAATGCAGAATTCTTTTTGTAAACATTTGCTCGAGCTGATTTAAAGTTTAGATGTGTCGACCAGTTTCGATTGTTGTTCAGATTTAATACTCAGTAACTTTCATTCATCATCACCTCTAAGAAGATGAATTTTCATTTTCACCTACTTTTCGCTTTATAAGATGTTGCAATTTTGTTCTTTCAGACACCAGAACTTCTTTACAAGTCTCTTGCAGCCAAGCTTGTGATTGGAATGCCTTTCAAGGTTTGTATTTCTCAAATTGCTATTCTCGAAATTATACTTGTCCAGATCTCCTGTTAGTTCCTTACTGAAACTTAAGAAATTTTCAGGACCTGGCAACAGTTGACTCTATTCTTCTGAGAGAACTTCCTCCTCTGGAAGACAATGAATCAGTAAGCTATCACCTATTTGTTCTTTTCAACTTGAGAAGTAGAACATTAAAAGTTACAATTTCCACACAAAAAAAAATTGTCAAATGATCGTGTTTCTTAATATTTAACAACTGGGAAACTGATTATGTTTGTTATCTTTGATCAGAGATTAGCTCTCAAAAGGTTGATCGATATAAGCATGGGTGTTATAGTTCCATTATCGGAACAGCTTGCAAAACCACTTCCGAATGCGATTGTGCTTGTTAACCTTAATGAACTTTCAACCGGTGCTCACAAGCTTTTGCCAAAAGGTAGCATATGGATTTTATCAACCAACTCTCTTTTGCTTTGCTTCTTTTGAGGGGTGTACTGATTTTATAATGTGCTTGTTTTCAGGCACTCGATTAGCTGTAACTGTTCGCGGGGATGAACCTTCTGAGGAACTAGACGTCCTCAAGAATATCGATGATATCACGATGTTGCTGCATGATCTTCCATTGAGTGAAGAAAAGCTCAGCAGAGCTCATGCTGCAAGGAGGTAAATGATCATGGTTACTGTCATTGTGATTCATTCAAACATAACAATACAGAAACTCATTTTTTATTCTTTTTCAGGTTGTTTGAGTATCTAGAAGAAAGTTCCCTTAACTTCCCAGTCATTCACCATATCCAATTCCCTAAAGGAATCCACAGGTACAATTGTGATTACTGCTGAAAAATGTTATTTTTCATTCTCATTTCTGGTCCTGAAATGACAGAGACGACCTGGTGATTACTGCTGGGAGCAATGCTGGTTCTCTGTTAGTCGATGGCCTCGGAGATGGTATCCTACTCGAGGCACGCGAGCAGGACTTCGAGTTCCTTCGGAATACATCCTTCAACTTACTTCAAGGTTGCAGAATGCGCAACACAAAAACTGTAAGTGATCGATACAAATCTCTCTCATTAGTCCAATGGCTTCCTCATTCTTGTCTTTGCTCATCTGTGTGCAACTACATTGCAGGAGTATGTCTCTTGCCCATCTTGCGGACGGACACTCTTCGATCTCCAAGATATAAGTGCTGAGATTAGAACAAAGACTTCACATCTCCCCGGTGTTTCGGTAAATTCAGTTCCCTCAGCCAACTTTGCTTGACCAGTCATGCTACAAATTTTTTTTTTTTCTTCTGAACTAACACTCCCTTCAACACTTGCAGATTGCAATTATGGGTTGTATAGTGAATGGACCCGGAGAGATGGCTGATGCAGATTTTGGCTATGTTGGTGGTGCCCCAGGAAAGATCGATCTTTACGTCGGGAAGGTAATTTCTTGTCTTCTAAGTGCATACAAACTAAACAAGTTCTTAGTTATTCCAAAATTTCCAAGCTCTCACATCTGCACAAGAAGCATTTTTCCTACTATCCCCTTTCAAGTCTACCTCACACATTACTTTCAAAACTGTTTGTTTCAATACTACTATCGATTGGTACTACAGAATTCTTAAATTTTATCCTCAGTAACTTTGTGAAATATGTTTTGCCGAATCCAACATCATGATTGTGTTGCTTCAGACTGTGCTGAAGAGAGGTATCGAAATGGAGCATGCAACTGACGCTCTAATTCAGCTCATCAAGGACCATGGCCGCTGGGTCGACCCCCCAGCCGAAGAGTAGGCGTATCGCTGCTTTACTATCGCAAGATAAAAGGATTTTTCTTTTTTTTTTTTTCGCAACTTATCGGAATCTCAGACATCAGTTGACAGAATTTCCTTGTCGGAAAATAAATTAGTGTATTAGTATATTATGAGTGAATGAGAAAGGTTCTTATGTGTGTATCTTCAACCATGTGCAGTGGAAAATGTTGTTCATGCTCATTGTCATTGAGCAATCTTTCCAAAGTTTCTGTTTTTGATTAAAACGCTTCATGGGTCATATGGTTCCAAACCTGAACAAGCTTCGTTCCTTTTTTGTTTTTTGTTTTTGATTATATATTATTTCTTGTAATCTTCTCATAAATCAAACAACAAATAGTGCTTCCATGTTCATTTCATTCTATAAACTCAAAAAGAAAAACTTGTAAATGCACTATAAATCTAAGCTTGCTTCGTACTGTAACTTTCATTTTTACAATCATACTTCACTCTTGCTGTCGAGCTAAACATAAAAACTAGAATACATTCCGCGCCCAAAACTAAAAGGAAATCTAGATCATAAATAGCAATATCGAAAAAGAATCATCATTGATTAAGCAAGTCAAGACAGGTAACAAGACCTTAAATACACGAGCAAGTTCAAAAACCACACTCAGGGTGCATGGTCGAGACGCAAAAATGCAATCGTCCATGAAAGAACCCTTCGAGAGTACACCAAACTCATATTTGATCTGTTCTATAGACGTGACATCATACTATAAACAGAAAAGGAAACTTCAGCCACTAGCAATCACATAGGAAAGTTGCATTCTCATTCTTCATCTGGATGCCAACGACCAAAAGTTCAAGAGGAATGATGGAGAGACTGCAAACCAACTGATGAAGGCCATTGCCGTGGCAGTTTCAAAGCTCGTGCAGTGGTTCTGTGAGCATAGGTTTAGATCGTTACCGATCAAGACTGTAATGCCGGCAGATGCACAAGCTGCAGCAAATGTCAGTGTGGATGTGATCTATAGAAAGAAATCAAAATGTTAGCCAAAGGTAAAAAATAAGAAGAAACATCAAGCCCACTGATTATGTTGGAATAAATGATTGATTACGTTGGAAAAAAAAAAAAATTCCGAACTTACAAGAACATTGTCGAGACAATACATTTTTACAGACAAATCAACTTGTAGAGGAAGCATGGTTGCAAAAGTAATCAAACTATGTGCATCGAAGGGCCTACTAAAACTTAAAAACAACGAATGCAGTCAACTCTCATGGAGCATATGTTTGACAAATTTTCTTACCCCGTCGCCGATAGTAAAGAAACAGAGAGCTTTAGGGTTCTGCAAGGAGCGTTTAACAAGAATAGCATATATGTCAAGCACGGCCAAAGAGATACTCCAAAGGCTCTGTAAGATGGTCACTGCAACCAGATAACTGCACAACATAGGGGGGGGAAAAATTACTTCATATTGTACAGGTATTGTCACTCGTATTTCAGACAAAGGAAGCTCATTAAGAAGAATTAGGTGATAATTTCCAAACAACTGAGGTTTAAAAAATCCTACAATCTCACAAACTCTGCCAATAAGGTATGACATTATTAAGCTTGATAACAAGAACTTGAATTACACAACTGTCTGCCTGATGTGCCAGATTTATGACGTTCAAATATTTCTTCTGAGAAACTGATGAAGAGATGCATTGAATCTAAAAATCTTGCAAAATTTAGAAGCCTAATCAGCAAACTTTACACATGAGAACAATGCACTCTTTTCAGATCTTACAAAATCAACAAGCCTTAAAATGTTTTAGAAGGGAAAAATTCTAAGCATCAGCCATGGATCAAAATCTCAGCAGGGATATGGATATCTTAAAGGACTTAACTATAAAGGCAGTGCACAGGACCAAACTGCTCGCCATAATTGTCTTCACTGACAAAATCATCTCGTACCCACAAGTTGAACCTATTAAAATCTTTCCAATTAACTTGTAATATGCAATCACAATTCACAACTGGATCTCTGTTGTTCACAAGTTTATTATCTTCTGAAACTCCACGTTCCCACAATAACAGAGCCTATTCAACATAATTCACACAAATCTCTTTCCTTATTTACCCTGATTCCTTTGCCATGTATGATACTGAACGGTTCTAACTACATCCAAGCAATACCCAGCTGGACTTAGCACATATGGAGATTACTAAATTTAAGCTAAAGAAATCTTATTTACACCTCAAGAAGGCCTTGTTCGATCATTTCTTATATAGAAAATAGTGTTTAGCTTAGCAAATAGTTTACAAATCCAGGAGTAGGAAAGGAAACACTGACTGATACAGAAAATGGTTAAAAGGAACCATTTTTTACAGTAAGAAACGAATAGTGTGCAACATAAGTCGTTAAAATAGGGAGATATTAAGTTTTCCACAGATAAACAGCAGGCCTATATTTACCAGAAGGCAGTTACAGATGGGAAATCCTTGGTGGAGACCATGACGCCGAGCGCCGCGACCGCAAACCCGAATTGGAGGAGGCGAAGCGCGAGACCTCCGTGCGTCCCCGGCATCCCCTGTACGTCCTTCATCCTCACCCTGGGCGGGTTCCCAGCCGCATCCGTGAGGGGCGGCGCCTCCACGGGGTGCACCGTCGGCCGGCTCACGAACATCTGCCCCGCCACCAAGCCTGAGATCAGCAGAACCCAATCAAGATCCAAGGCGTCAGCTCGGAGGAATCCCACCACCTCATCACTCGCGGCCGCTGCCGCCTCGAAATCGTGCGATTCGAAGCTCCGACGACCGAGATCTGTCCCCGAACTCGGCCTAGAGATCCAATTCCGGAAGAGAGGGAGCAATCGCGAGAGGAATCCCTGCCAGAGCTACAATGTTCGAAGGGAATCGATCGATTCGAGGTCCGAAGGGAGGAGAAAGGGACGATCGGCAGAGTCCAGAAAAATAAAAGGCATAAAGTAATTATTAAAAATGAAAAGTAAAACACGAGAAATATAATATAAGAGATAACCAACGCCAAAAGGTGACGGACAACAGCACCACTTAAATCACGGCCTTCGTCACGACTTTGCCGGCTCGCACTGAGCTAGCAGGAATGGTGACTCAAATCGTGATTTAAAAGGTGTAGATCGTCACCAGTGGAATATAGCAGCCTTCTACCGCCGGAAGGGTCCCACTTTAATATTTGTTTCCTTTTGAATCAGAGCAGAGGTAAATTTGTGGGTCTGAAATGCAGAGGGAAAGCTTGGAAAGTTGAGGATAACGGTCACGGGTGGCCGTCGGCGAGCAAAAAGCGACGACACGGCGGCAAATGGATCAAGCTCCACTAGATCATCTGCCACATGGTGGCTCGCCGACCATGGACCACCTCCTCCAGAACTCCGTCCGCTCCCTCGCCCCCACCTTCGACCAGTCCCTCGTCCTCGCAACCTACGCGCTCCGCTTCTTCCGCTGGGTCGGACCTACCGCGACATCGTCGCCCGCATCCTCCTCGAAGACATGCCCGAGCGCCGCGTCCAGCCAAGCGAGGACACGTTCGGCACCCTCATCGATGGATACGGCCGCGTCGGCATCCCCCTGGAGGCCGTCTAGATCTTCCGCCTCCTCACGAAGCTCGGCATCTTGCGAACTCGCATTGAGCATTCCCTAAAGCCATCCTCCGCACTGGCCGCGTTGCCGTGGACAAAAGGTTCTTCAATGGCATTCTCGCTGAGGGCGTTTCCCCGGCGCCCTCCGCCTACAATACCCTCCTCTTTCCTCAGCGGTTGAGTACGGTTAAAGAGCATGGGTGTTGCTGACGAGGCGTTCGACGAAATGACTGCTGCTGCTTCTGCTCCATATTCGATCTCTTACAACATCATGATGGAGGGCTATGTCTCATCTGGTAGGGAGGAGGATGGCCTGAAGTTATTCTCTACTAGGGGCGAGAAAGGCCTGAGCTTCCGCGAGAAGATATTTTCAGCTTTCATGCCTGGCCTCTACGATGATGCCGCGAGAACTGCGGAAGCTCGGGAAGCACTGAATTAGATGGCTGAGCTAGGAATTACTCCCCGTAAGTCTTGAGCTTTGTGTCTTCCCTCTGCTTACAGTCCAATGATTGAGTACTTGTGTAACCATGGAGAAACAAAGAAGGCGCAGACTCTCTTTAGGCAACTGACGAAGAAGGGTGTTGATGACAAGGTGGTCTAGAGCTTTCTTGAAGAAGAATGAACCAGTGGATGCAAGTGACAGCAATGAATAGCATTCGCCTTGTTCTGCTCGGTGATGATGGCACTTCTCCTGAGTAGCCATGTTGAGGAAGCCCTTGGTCGAATCAATCTCAAGACCTTGAACGACTGCATTCCTGATATCGATCGCTTGCTGGCTGCTGTATGCCATAGTGACCAGGCACCTGGAACTCGCATGCTGGGAAGACTCTGCCAACCTACAAGATACAAGACACTGTGCAAAATCAGGGCTAAAGGAAGGGCAGTTGATAATAAGGTTGATCTTCTATCAAGGATCCTGACAGGGAAGGCGCCTATTGCAGCTAAAACCAGCAAGAGTTGTCATGGATGTCTACCGTGTTCCAAGGATCAAATTCTCTCCGTAAAAGTAAAAGATTAGAACCGTCAATCTAACTACTTTCATCGGTTTGTCCTACGGTCATTCTGAGGAAGGTAAATCACAGAAGATCCTATAGACTTTGACGTGGTGACCAAAATACGTGGAGTCAAGAATCAAATTCTCCCGTTGATATGGTAAAGAATTGTGGTCAAGTCAATAATAAATTAAGTCAACAGTCACGCTAAGTTAGAGGTTAAGATAACCACAATTCGGATTCGATCGAGACTCAATCTGACTTGACTTCGTCGAGAGTTCATCCAAAGCCATCTGAACTCATTTGTATAAGTCCAAACTCATTCAGATTAATCCGAGTTCATTTGAATTATACTCTAAGAAATTCGATAGGTACATCGGTTAACAAAAGACATTGGTCCTTCTCACGTCTCCACGTCGTCCTCTTCACATCATTGTAATCTTTACAATCTCTCAAAGATACATCCTCACGTCATTCCCTCCACGTCTCCTTAATCTTTGTGATCCCTTCGTAAAGATACATCCTCATATGGTCCCCTCCATGTCTCCACATTTTCGTATCCATACAATGTATTTTCATATATAAAATTTTAAATGGTAAGAAGGAAAAGAGATTCGCTCTCTTATTAATACTTTATTATCTTATTTTTCTTTTTTCTTCACTTTTTGATTTGAGCGCCAAAGAAATTTTTGTTGAGATAATCTTCGATCCCTTCAATTCATTTAAAAATTTGGCAGATCAATTGACCTTGTACAATCGTTTCATAGGAGATCGATTGTTACAGATCGACCAAATCTCTGCTCATTAGATCGTATTTCAGGTAATTGTTTCGGAGGAGATTGGTTCGTTAAAGACCAACTTGACTATTATTCTATCAACCAAGAGATCTTAGACTGTTACTTGCAACAAAATCGACCTCTTCTAATCTTGTTGTCATGAGCCTCGATCTAGAGTGAACTTGAGTTTGAACTTGGCATTGTTCAAGTCTAATCCTGGCAATCGATTTGAGTGCAAGACAACTCAGTTACTTTTGGAGCACTAAAAGTGATTCTAGGAATTTTATCATTCTCAATTATTGATGAATCTTTTTCTCTACACTTATCAATTAGATTCTTGATTTATCTTCTTTATCGACAGAGGCAGTCCAAGGAGCTTTACTAGAAGTGATTCTTGGGTATTAACCTTTGTATGTCTTTTCCATAGTAGCATTCCTCTTCAAATATTTCACTTTTCATTTGTTTTAGCCAATTGCCCTTCTACTAGTTAAAAATATGTCCTGTGGCATCGCTACTGGAGAGGGCAGTAAACGATATTAATTATTGACTGATCAATTTTTTCTTTAGAGTTGACGGCGTTGACTTGCGTCATAAAGGCGAAGTCAAACTGTTGGTGGAGAATAGACTTGGAAAGGCAAAAGTTTGACCTTCTCATTTCCCCATACTTTCACATTAGTTTACATAAGACTTTCGACACATGTGGATAGAAGAATTAGACCGTGTTTGGGATTAAACGTGTAGTTGCGCTGCAATTGACATGAATAAAATTATTATAATTTTTCTAAGATGAATATTACTATTGATGTGATGCCAGATATTTAAGTGAATACTGATACCATCAAAATGAATTTAGAGGTTGAAGGTGCTTTATGTGTCCAATGGTGTTTGTTAAACAAAAAAAAAAAACTATTTCTTTTGCTTTCCATCGCACTGAAATAAAAGTACTAGAAAAATATATATATACGAATTTTATAAAGACAACATCAACGTCTCACTAAAAGCTTTAAGTTTTGAGGTAAAATGATGTATTCAAAAAATAATTACGAAAAATATTTTTTCCAATCAAGAACTAAGAATAGACGGTCCAAAAAATTTTACCATTCTCGAAAATTTACTCTTACTCTCTGGAATAATTTTATCGTCTGTGATGTTTTAATGCAACTTGTCCTGCGAAGAAATTGCAACAGTTAGGTGAGAAGCAGCATGAATCTTGCAAAGATTTGACTCAAAGATTGGGAGGTGAAGGAGATGCAAAGACACCGACCCCTCACTGGGTTCATGGATTGGGTGGTCTCGCTGAAAGAATTTGAACTTCTACCGACCAAAATCTGGGGGAATTGCCTTGACGACAAGGAACCTACCAAGAAATGGTGTTGTGAATTTGCACTGACCTCAGTTTTGGGGTCGTTGGACTGAGAGCTGGTGTTTCGTTAGAGGCTCGGCAGCCAACTACCCCGCCGCTCTTCCTATTTAAAGGCTCCGATTCTCCCCGGAGATGACATTCTTCCTCGGCTACTTGAATTCCTCGAGCTCGAGCTCTTTCAGGTCCTGTTTCAGATGGAGTCCGCAGTAGCATACGGCGATAGCGGCCTCTGCCTCAAGGTCGACGACCCCTTGAACTGGGGCAAGGCGGCGGAGTCGCTCGCCGGGAGCCACCTCGAGGAGGTGAAGCGCATGGTGGAGGAGTTCAGGCAGCCGGTGGTGCGGCTGGAAGGCGCGACCTTGACGGTAGCTCAGGTGGCGGCCGTGGCCAGGGCGGCGGCGGTGACGGTGGAGCTGTCGGAGGCCGCGAGGGACGGAGTCCGGGCCAGCAGCCAGTGGGTGATGGAAAGCATGGATAAGGGCACCGACAGCTACGGCGTCACCACCGGCTTCGGCGCCACGTCTCACCGGAGAACCAAGCAAGGAGGCGCCCTGCAGAACGAGCTCATCAGGTTCATAAAAAAAAAAAAAAACCTTTTTTTCTTCCTTCTCTCCCGAATCATGCTGTTGTCTGAAAAGTGGAATCTTTCTTGGTGCAGATTCTTGAATGCCGGAATATTCGGGTACGGCGAGGAGTCGGGGCACACCTTGCCGTCCCCAGCGGTGAGGGCGGCGATGCTGGTGCGGATCAACACGCTCCTTCAGGGCTACTCAGGCATCCGGTTTGAGATCCTGGAAACCATCACCAGCCTCCTCAATGGGCGCATCACCCCCTGTTTGCCGCTTCGCGGCACCATCACCGCCTCCGGCGACCTCGTCCCCCTGTCCTACATCGCTGGGATCCTGACGGGGAGACCGAACGCGAAGGCCGTCGGCCCGGAAGGCGAGGTCATCAGCGCCGCCGAGGCCTTCATGCTCGCCGGCATTGAGGGCGGATTCTTCGAGCTGCAGCCCAAGGAGGGGCTCGCGCTGGTGAACGGCACCGCCGTAGGGTCGGGCTTGGCGTCGATGGTCCTGTTCGAGGCCAACGTGCTCGCTCTGCTCGCGGAGGTGACGTCGGCCGTCTTCTGTGAGGTGATGCAAGGGAAGCCGGAATTCACCGACCACCTCACGCACAAGCTAAAGCACCACCCTGGCCAGATCGAGGCCGCCGCCGTGATGGAGCACATCCTCGACGGCAGCGCCTACGTGAAAATGGCCAAGAGCCTCCACGAGCAAGACCCACTGCAGAAGCCGAAGCAGGATAGGTACGCGCTGCGCACCTCGCCGCAGTGGCTCGGCCCCCAAATCGAGGTCATCCGCGCCGCCACAAAATCGATCGAGAGGGAGATCAATTCGGTGAACGACAATCCCCTCATTGATGTATCTCGGAACAAAGCGCTTCACGGCGGTAACTTCCAGGGAACGCCCATCGGCGTCTCCATGGACAACGCTCGCCTCGCATTGGCGGCGATCGGAAAACTAATGTTCGCGCAGTTCTCCGAGCTAGTCAATGATTTTTACAACAACGGGCTGCCATCGAACCTCTCCGGCGGGCGGAACCCTAGTTTGGACTATGGGTTTAAGGGGGCGGAGATCGCGATGGCGGCGTACTGCTCGGAGCTCCAGTTCCTAGGCAACCCGGTGACGAACCACGTGCAGAGCGCGGAGCAGCACAACCAAGACGTGAACTCGCTGGGCCTCATCTCGGCACGGAAGACGGCAGACGCGGTGGAGATTCTGAAGCTCATGTCGGCGACCTACTTGGTGGCGCTCTGCCAGGCGATCGACCTGCGGCACCTGGAGGAGAACCTGAGGAGCGCCGCCAAGGGAGCAGTAAGCCAGGCGGCGAAACGGACGCTGACGGTGGGCGCGGGAGGCGAGCTCCACCCGGCACGGTTCTGCGAGAGGGACCTCATTAAGGCGGTGGAGCGGGAGCAGGTGTTCACCTATGCCGACGACCCGTGCAGCGCGGCGTACCCGCTGATGGGGAAGCTGCGGCAGGTGCTGGTGGAGCACGCGCTGGAGGAGAAGAAGGAGGCGAAGGAAGAAGACGCCGGGAGCGCCATCTTCAAGAAGATCTCGGCGTTCGAGGAGGAGCTGAGGCAGCTACTGCCGAGGGAGATGGAGACCGCGAGGGCGGCGGTGGAGGGCGGGAGGGCGGCGATCCCCAACAGGATCTCGCAGTGCCGATCGCATCCACTATACCGGCTGGTACGGGAGGAGCTCGGGACCGAGTTCTTGACGGGGGAGAAGGTGCGATCGCCGGGGGAGGAGTGCGGGAAGGTGTTCGACGCCATTTGCGAGGGGAAGGTGATCGATCCATTGCTCCAGTGCTTGAAGGAGTGGGACGGCGCGCCGCTTCCCATCTGCTAAAAATTACAGTATTAATAATAAATAAACAGAATATTTTGCTTTGAATAATAAATATGAAATCTCTTTTTGCTTTAACGAGTGTATTTTTATTATAAATTCTGGAATTGTATTTATTATTTTGGAGTGATATTTGAATGGAAGAAAGGCCATCGTCTAAAAAGAAATTTCAAGAATTAACATTTGCCAAAATTGCATATATATATATATATATATATATGAAGAAAATTTTGATGACAAACTCAATGGTCACAAAGTTATATCGTGGAAATAATTTGACTATCCTTTTATCAAATTAAAATAAATTTGATTGATAGTATTATTTGAAATTACACGTTAATGTGAACAAAATAGTTAAAACATATATAAAGAAGAGATTTGTGTCCCAATCGTAGTAAATAAAGAATATATGATATTTTTCTCCTATAATCTCCGATTAAATTCTTCACCGTCGATCGCTATCTGCACCATAATCAAGTCTCTAAACTCATCGAGATCGCCACAACATCCTTTTAACAATCGCAATTCAACTGGATTCTAATTGCAATTCGATCGGACTCGAAGTTCGATCAAATCGTGACCGGAATCAAAATCCAATAGAATCGCGATTGAATTCTGATCGGATCGCGGTCAAAATCCAACCTTTCAAACGGCGATAGAGAAAAATCCAACGATGAAAAATTACTATGTATTTTTTATTACTGTACTGTCAAACACGAATCGCACACTTCGATATAAAGAATTCGAGATTAAAAGATCAAGATTAGTCACCAGTACAACCAAGATACATTAGTTACAACATTCACCAGAAAAATAATTCCTCTAATTATTGTAGGGAAAATTACCTTTAGAATGGAATGTGTTTGCCCACTGATGGTGAAGGTTCATCCAAGTCAATTAGAAGTCAACAGCAATCTAGTAATAATGCATTATTGCATGAACTGTTGGATCATTGAGCAGGTGCTCGTTTTACAGATACACATTCTGCACCACTTTCGAGTCGGACTAACTCCAGAAATTTGTAAATACATAGAAAATAATGTGTAGCGAACAAAGTTGCGGCGATCGAATAATGCCAATTTTGGCCACAAATTTCTTGGTTACAAGTATCCATAACAATGACGACATAACAGGGTTGTGAGAATGAATAGATAAAACTCTGATCCATTGCTTGAACACAAGAAAAGCCAAGATCGAAGATCAACCAAAACCTACCCAGCCTAACCTAACTTCTGACCTTCTGATCTCAAAATGGTCAGTCGAGCAAGCCCGCGGTTGTTACCTGTTATTTACAGAAGCATACAGAATTTGGAAACGGGTAACTAGAATTAAGAATCATTATTGACAGAATCAACTCTCATCGTCTGATATACATACAACACCTGAGTTAGCACTGTGCCTACCAACATCGGCAGATGACTGAGGCAAACCAGAGGTTCTTGATGGAAGATTGGACGAGCTTCCATCAAACATTGGGACTAAATCTGCTATCTGAAAGAAGCTTTGCTGGTTTGTTCCAACGTTTGTGTCCCTAACTTCCAGGGGCAATCCAGTGCTAGGCGAAGAGATATCTTGACAAACGGGTAAAGAATTCAAAACGACGGGTTGTCCTGATCCACTGGTTGGCACAAAACACGGTTGTAGGTTAGGGGTAGCTGCAACCTGTCCCATGGTGGCTGAGCCGATATTGGCAACAGGGCAATGCTGACTAGTCCTACTCGTATGAACGATACTCGGAGATGTCAGTGATGCATTGGCTCTAAATCGTTGGAGATGTGGAGCAGGTGCACGTGCCCGTGTTTCATGTCCGCCTTGAATGTTTGTTCTTGTAGGAAGCATGGAGCCAAAGTGAGGTCGAACGGAATTACTTGAGAAAACTGAAGATGTACTGCGGACCGTCTGACCAGAAGGGATGGATGGAGCTCGAAGTCTTACTGAGGCAAGTAACTTTGATTGTAAAGCTGATTGGTGAGTATCTGGAAGTGTACTAGAAGCTGACGGATGAGTAGCAGGAGGCAGGTTAGCAGTTGCTGGGCAAGTAACTGGAAGTGGAATTGTAGCTGATGGGCGAGTAGCTGGAAGTGAGTTAGCCGCTGAGAGAAGCATATCTGGAGGAAGGTTAGCAACTGCTGGGTGAGTAACTGGGAGTGGGATAGCAGCTGTTGGATGAGTAACTGGAAGTGAGCTAGATGCGGAAGTTGCTGATGATGCAGCCCTCTGTACAAATTGAGGTTGGGAGGCCTGAATTAAATGATGCAATGGTCGCTGGCCTGTAATTTAAACAAAGTAACAAGTACAATGCGAACATTTAATTGTCTCAAAATTAGAACAAAAGCAGGTGATTTCACAACCAATATTACTTTCAAAATAATCAACCTAGTATGGCTTGCGGAACTTCAATGTCAAGAAGAGTTTTCAACAATTAAAAACAATTAGTGTCACAAATTGAGCTCCAAAAACTACAAATGGCAGTGCATCTACAAGCCAATGAACATTTGGAATATGTTTCCTAAAAGAGAAGATAGTGCCCTAGATTAGTAATAGAACCAATTTTGTCAATAAGTCCTTGGTAAAGGCCCTAGCTCAGTAAAGGCTAGGTGACCGCAAACTGGTACTTGGTAGCCATCCTTCTATACCTAACATGTAATACAGCTTTGTCTCAGAGTTTAGCTCAAGTCATTCAGGAGGATGCCTTATCAATATATGCACATCATTGAGCAAAGCACTTGTCCATATGGGACTGTGAACATAGAACATCGCAACTTCAATAAGACATCTTTAGCCCATGCCATAGCTGTGGAGATCTACACAACCTATTCGAAGAGGATACACAATGGGATGGATGATACGTGTAGAAGGAAAAATAGTATTCATGCTTAATAAACATCAACCATTATTGAAAACTGTAAAGGATATACATGGTGTATGTAGATTCAAGAAGGGTACCTTCTTATTTTAACGGTGTATAAGGCCCATCTAAGTAATGCCTATATCATGCAGTCTATTTCACTTCCTGTCCAATGTTTTTTAAAAAAATGAAACTGTTAAAGGGAAAATTTGTTATGTTATAGAAGTCTAGCATCTTTTGGAATCTAGCTCGGACCTTAAAATGGGTTGGATTTGGCTGAAGTAGGTTAGATCGGCAAATTTGAGTTCAATTTGCATGAATTATAAATGAGAACATGGAGGGATTAAATCAGTGGAGGTGGCATCTTGGATGGAAGTGGATTTACAGGGAGTAGGTGGGATAAAGTGGGAATAGAGACGTCCATAAATAGAGAAAACTTATTTGTCTATAAGTAGGGAGTAACCTTTCTTCCCTAGTTTGTCAAGAGCCCCTTTTTATAGGCCTTGAAGTGACTGTCCACCAAATGTGGTGTTGCCACCTGCAAATGCAACATTGTTGAGTCCAATGGACACATGCTAAGCTCCCATTAACAGAATTTAAAGCACATAGATCGAACCCTCTTCCTACAGTGATCCAGCCTAAAGTACACATATCTTCCGTTTGACCATCCAAGATTAGCATGGGTAGTTTTACTCACATTAGAAGCTAAAGCAAAAGTGCTCCTAAAATTGGATTTGGCCACTGACAGATGATAATATTCGTACCATTTTATCCACCAGCAACTCATTGCCCTTGAAAAAAAATCAAAATATATTACTCATCTTTGTAGGCATACACATAATAAGTACAATGTCATATTTATGTTGAATAAGTTCAAAAATTTAAGAACTAGGAAGGTAGGATTTAGTATGCACATAAACTTGTAAGACAAGGAAGTTAAGTAAGAAAATCAATCCAAAGTGCATACTTTCCTAACTGAAGAGTTTTTACTAAGTATCCTACCTTGTGATGTCATAGAAGACTGCCCTTTGTTCTCGATGAATTTGGCCCTAAACTCTTCTGCTAGAACTTGATTCATGAACACTTTACTATAGATGGTCCCAAGAATCTCCTTATTCCGCACATATTCTGACTCTGCATCGTGAAGAAGCATATCATATTTTTTATGTACCTTCAGCAACTCTTGTTCACGGTCAAGTTTGAGTTTCAATTTCTGAGAAAAAAAATACATAATGTTATCATGAGTAAAAAGGTCATGTACAAAAGCATTTAAAACAACTGCAAGAAATCAAACCATATCCTCATGCATCTTGCCAATTTTATCCTCATGCATCCGTATTCTTGCTAGTTCATTCTTCAGTGGTTCTGGTTGAAGATTTTGAGTAGGCATTAATTGTATAAGAGGAAAGAGGGGATAAAGATTTGATTCTGGTTTAGAAATATTTGCTGCATCTCCAATGCTACTTTGCAATGTGATATGAGAATTTTGTAAAATTGAACGATCTACAATCTGGGGGACAAAGGAATGATTAGTTTGCTCAAGATCAGAAGATAGCATAGCTGGCTCTGCCACTGGCATGTCATTTTGCATAGAACCCCTCATCTGCCCGGAAGGCTCTTGTTGAATTCCAGATGCAGCTATACTATCTTCACAGTGTGCAAACACAGGGACTCTACCAAGAGGCAGTGGATTGTCAAAATAATCTGAGACAGAAATGTTATTAGTAGTCAGTTCATCTTGGAAGGTGAGAAAATCAGATGAATTTGATGTGGGAATCTCTTGAGAAGACCCAATGCCTTCGCCGTCCAAAAATGGTGAATTTTCAGTCCTTTCATGCTCATTTATACAATGTTCCTGTTTGTACACAACCAGACAGAGAATATTGTCAGAATTAGTGCTTAATGCAAAGATTTGATCATGTGATTCTATCAAAAAACTTTGCTTCTGCTATACAGAAAGATAATGAAGGTTAAGTGAAATAGACATTGCAGTTTCTAGAGATTTTCTAAGTTACTAGTTACTATCTGCAACAATTTTCAGCATGTTTGATCAAACATGCATATTGCTTCGAACATATAAAAGCCAGAATGAAATCATGCAGGTGCATCCATGCATTACATCCTAGAAGAGCAACCATGTCATCTATGTCCTAAATATTGCATACAACAGAATAAACAAAACCTCAATTTGCTTTACAGTTAACTTGCCAAGATTTAGCATATAATGAAGCGCTACCTTTTGTTGATTGCATCATGCTTCAGTTTGTTCATTTAATCAAGAAAAAAATTGAGTTAACAAAAATGCCGTGATTAAGAAATCAGAAATTAATGAGACTTGTTTTGCTAATTAGTCTTACACAAACTGACTTGACAATAACCAATTTCCAAAATGTACTAATGAAAGTTCACCTGGTTCTCTGTGGAGAAAGTTGTCAAGCATGCACCATCTCCCTTGTCCATATGTGTGCCTTGATCAGCACTTTGCAACGGCCATGTACTCAAGCATGATCTTTCAGAATCATCTTCAAAGCCCTGCTTGTCAGTTGCTGCTGTTCCACGATTGGTAGGCATAACATCAACCACATTAGTCACTATGTCCATGATAGGTAACTCAGAAGCAAGAGCATCAGTATCCACGTGCATGTCAATTGTATCTGAAAATGGAACACTAAATGGAACTTCCAAAGGCATATCTCTAAGTACTTCATCCACACTGTTGGACTGAGAATTAAATGTATCATGTTGACCTGAAAAGCAACCAGCTACTCCAGGAGAAGAAACTGCAGCAACTTCAGAATTTTTTGAAGGCAGTTCAGTGCTAACTAAGTTGCACGCCGTTAAGACATTACCAGTTTGTTCATTTTGAAAAGACCCAGTTGTGTTAGAGGCATATGTTCCAATTTCCAAACCATCATGAGAATCATCTTGGTCCACTACTTTGAACTCTTCCAGTGTGAATCCAGAATCTGACAATGGAATATTCTGAAAAAACTCCACTAATTTAACAGCCTCTAATTTACCAGCCTTGGCTTCTTCCAACCCGTGATTCTTTATCTGACACTCCTTATCCTTTGCAACAGACTGCATACTTTTCAGTTTTTGATATTGCAAACTCATGTGCTTACTAAGTGCAGCCATTTTTTTTGAAAAATTTTCTGAATATAATCTAATATTGTCGTTTTTCTCAGTTGAATCATTGACCAAGTCTAGAAAACGTTCAATCCTTTTCTCATATTCATTTTTAAGACTCATATCCAACTTTTCCTTGTACATGTTGAAATCTAATATTTCTTTATGTTGCTTGACAAAGAGATCTGCTTCCCTTTTTGAGCAAATTTTGTTAATCGAATTAATTTGATTTATAATAGAATCATCGTTTCCAGAGCCAGGGTGGTCCTGCAAATCTGTATGAGTCACATATGTAGGTACTTCCCCCTGCTCTGGCATCATTAGTTGTTCAAGAACACTCTGTCCTTCTAGATCCTCTCTAGATTCACCTTTCTCGAGTTCAGAAGCATGCCCTGAAGAATTTAATGACATCTCGAAGACACGTTCTTCAGTAAGATCAGCTCCATATGAAGGTGGTCGATGCTTTAATAAATCAGGCTCATATTTTGTCCTTGAAGCCCCATCCTTCGGTGAAAATTTCTTTTTTAGAATTCTTAATTTGGAATAAACGTTAGACACCTGCTCTTCATCACACGTGAAGTTCAAGAACTTCTTTGCAAGTGCAAATGATTCCTCATGGTCAATCTTGTGCTTCAAGAAGGAAGCAGCTCGCCAACACTTTCAAGGCACAAAGAAAAGCAAATTTCACAAGTCAGATAAAGAGCACATACTGCTGAACGTATATGATAACAAAAGAACCAAGTACAAGATCAACATATGACCAAATTAAACTAAGAGAAGTGTCGGATCCAAGATAAATGTTTCGCAGAGTTCAGCTTCGTTTTACTAAATATATGCTTTGTTTGGGTCCTATCCATTGTTTGTAAAGATCAAATTAATCTCTTATCTGCGGTGAGAGAGAATAAAAACTAAAAACTAGGTTACAAACTTTGAACAAATAATCAGATTTATATACAGAAAGCATATGGAGAATTTTGACTTCTAAAAGTACACAGCATTCAGAGATACTCAAGATCTCATAAAAGGCCAGCAATGAAATCTAATTTATTTGATTAAAAAAGTTTGTACAAAATATATGCATTAAACATCTGGTTAAAATCAGAATCAAAGAAGTGTTTCATAGCATGTGTTGCACGTCTATTGATCTCATGTAAGAATGTTTAAAACAACCCTGTCACACACTTTAATAGACACCCGTGTGGAGATAGTGCAGACCAAATCTTCAACCACAATTCTACAAATTATAGGAAGCAAACACAAATCTAAGTCCCCATGATATGTACCTAAGATCTGAAATAGATGTCAAGCAAGCTAAAGCTTGACTTTTTTGGGAAAAGAAGAAAAAAATTGGTTAATGGATCCAAGTCCATTTCAGATAAGAAAATTCTCGTCCATGAGTTATTTTGCTTCTGTGAAAATAACATTCAGAAAACGAAATTTGAAGACAAACAAAGTGTATATATATATTGAAATATACGAGTGCAGCAAAAGTACAAGCATACTTTCAACAGTAAAAAAAGATATTGAAGGTTGTTCTAACCAGTGAGATCTTGAAGGCCTGCAAGATTATTTCTGGTTCAGGACTGACATGATGATTATGCATTATATACTCAAGAAAAAGTTGAGCCATATCCTTCACATTCTCCTGCAATTATAAATCATCCAACAAAGAAACCACATAAAACTGCTTAATATAAATCAAAAGGTATCAATAAACCCCTATTTTACCATTGAAAAATTAATATTGCTGTTTGAAAAGATTGTAAGGAAGGTTTTGAGAAAGCAGATAAAGGAAAGATGAATTTCATATTAAATCTAAATAAAAAATTAGAAACTCGTGTTAACCTGTTTGCTGTTGTTTTTTACTTTTTTGTTGAAGAATATATTAACAGTCTGAAGTTTTGGAGCACTACAAGTATATCAGTCAGCATCATACAAAAATCAAACAAATCTGTTTGTCAATCTTTTGTACAGGTCAATCTTTCAGTTTATTAGTAGTTTCAATAGTCAACAACCTCCTAAAAAAATGTCTCATTTTCTGTCATACTTTTCTATTCTGCCTCATGCTGTGAAATAAACCTCATAAACCATCATTTTCTTCTATCAGATTCAAATATAGTTTTGGCATGACTAAAGAGGTACCCTGTAGCAGTCAAATATGGCTATGTTTCAACTTACAATCCAAGAAAAAGGATAATTATTGCATAGGGTGTAGGGATTAGGACACCAAGAGGGTATATGCAACTTCATAAGCAAGGAATTTGGAGGTTCCCCAATTGCAAGTAAAATTTCCCAGCAAGAACAGTGAAAGAATTAACCAAATTTTAGTTTTAAAAAACATTAGAAACATGATAACAGGTATATATCTTATGCAACCAAGACATGAAGAAGTCGGTACTTAAATCTAAATTCTTTGCGATATTTGGAGCTGCACTTAAACAATCATGCAGAGACCTCACCAGTAGTCACACATCAAATCTTAGGTCGTGTATGATAAAGTAGATCATGTAATTGGTACATAACTACCAGTCTCATCTAGTAAAATCCCTACCGACTGCTATGCAGTATCTCTAGTTACTCTGTTCAGAGATATTGAGACACATAAAAAGTAATGTCTGTGAGAAGTTATTTTGCTTGGTGCCTGCATATCCTAGATAATTGCAAGTATAATGATCAAACCTAATGCAAGTATAAGTACTAGTAAATTCTTTGCATCCTAATTATCCACGTTTATGGACACATTGAGATGTATATTGTAACATTCATGGTTTCCATTAATACATATACTGTTGATACCTATAACAAAGTTATGCTTTCCCATCATTTAGAGTACGCTATGTTGTTCTTATTCCCACCCATCCACTAAGCTCTTTGCATAAGTGATTACATTAAGTTTTCTTTAATCTCCCTCTACTCCTCACACTTTCTCCTTAGTTGATTGTATTTGTATAAATATAGAATTTATTAGTCGTTTACAACATGCTCAAACCATTGTAATCTCTCTCCACATTTAAACATTTGTTGCAGCTTCACCTTATCCTACTAATAAAATAACTTAAAATTAATCCAGAGACATCATTAAACACCTCCCATGAATGTAAAATGCAAAAATGGCATTTAGAGCTCCAATAGTTACATTTTTCATTTACAAGCTTGTATCAAAGCCATTGACACTAAAGATTAAGTCAATGATAGTTAGGTCCAATCATGCTTATGGTTAATAAAGGATCGTAAAACTATTAAGAGATAATGCTGGATCACATATAGGGATTATAGTATTTATTATTACTAAATTCAAGACCATATGAACCATAACGATGTGAATTGGTGATAAATAGGTGATGCTAAATCAAAAATAGCAAAACTAGAGATGTCATGGGCCTGTGGTAGGGCATTGTCAACCCCTGTTCAACGGTCAACAAGGTCATTAGTTCCAACCAAACTGCTGATGTCACCCCTCAATTGATATCAGGTGTATACAACCCTTTATGGCATAGCAAGCAGTTTCTCCATTCAAGAGTTTACATAAAAGTTTGAGATAGAAATTGGCACATAATAGAGATAAATATATCTATGAGAAGTTATAATGCATCTGCATTCACCTTTCTTATTTATATACTTTACTAATCTTTTAGTTGATTTCCTTTTGGAGGCTCTTGTACCAATTTTGTTAGTAATTGTACTTTTAAACTAGACTTCAGATCATCCTGAGACTAGCACTGGCATCAAGTTATTAGGGATACTGCTGCCATTGCTGCTTCCAGACACTATTGTTATTGAAGTTAGAGCTATCACATGAATTTTTTGAGTTCTGTACTTTTACTAGAAGGGAGCTTTGGCACAACGGTAAAATTGTTGTTTTGTGACCAAGAGGTCACGGGTTCAAATCCTGGAAATAGCCTCTTACAAAAAAGCAAGGTAAGGCTACGTACAATGGATTCCTTCTCCGGTACCCCACGTGGCGAGAGCTTCGTGCACTGGATTGTAGTTTTTTTTTCCTGTACTTTTACTACTTTAGTGACTTTAGTGACTATGTTTCTTCAATCTAGACATGATATACTTCTGCAATTTTAAGACTGTGTATCATCGAATAAAACTTTTTTATGTTCGGTAACTCCCTCCTTGTGTGGGTTCACTAGGAATCAAGAAGGGATGAATGAGAATGTTAGAATACTTGAATTTTCAAAATCATTTCAATTGGACAATTTTAATTCGACACCATCCAATTTCACTCTTAATAGTTAATATGACCAAATTTGAATTTATTCCCTTCATTTTCTAGTGAAACCTAAGTAATTTCTAACCATTTTCATTGAACTCTAGTTTTTTTTTCCAAACTTTTCATCTATTTTAAATGCCAATTTCCTAGGAATAATTGAATCAGCCTTTGTTGATACGGATCCAGCTTGGGTGATCCATATTTGTATCAGTCTTTTAACAACCATGGATTCAATTGTACTGTCATTCTTTCTAAGCCTCATGTATTAGATAGTGATAACAAACCAAAATTGCATAGAACCAAAATGACATCATTCTAGTGCGAATGTGTTTTCAGATGTGCTGTTAGTGTCCTTGAAGCAATAGAGTACCGATGATTTTAATTAATGCTGAAGGATGGAAAAATGAAATGCAAGTTAATTGAACTAAGAATATGAACGATACATATTTTAGAAAAGATGCAAAGTCTCCATAAGCTACTACAATTTCTGAAACTTATCAGTTTTCAAAAGTTTCAAACTACTTACTGGAAGTTTCAATATCTCACACAGTTCTGATAACTCTGGTTTCAGCAAGAGATGAAGGTTCCCCTGAGTAGTGCGTAATTTTTCTCCCACTTCTGAGTCAATTTCATGAGTATCATCTGAAGTACCACCAGAAACTGGAGACCCACGCAGCACCGAATTTTGTTGACTTGTAGAATGAACTTCTGCAACAACTGAATCCCACCCACACAAAATAAAAGGAAATTAACAAAGGTTCACAATAAAAGATGAAAAACACTACCCATCAAGATTATTAATGGAATAATAATACTGCAATACCAGTCTTTGTTAGCAAGCTATCAGGAACTATCGCTGTCTTAGTTAATGATCTCCTAGGTGGCCGAACTGGATTTCCAGACAACAATGTATTCTTGTCTTCAGCTTCTCTTCCTTGAAGCAAACTGTTTGAAGATATTCTACCAACAGTACTACCACTAACTACCTTATTCTTCTTCCTTTTTAGTTCATCATTTTCTGGTTCAGTTTGCATTGCAGAATCAGTCAAACTATGCACCTTTCTGCAACTTCTATGACTACGGAATGGGTCTGAAACGTATCGCCATTCAGGATACCTTCCATCCAGTAAATTTGACCAGAAACTTGGTGGATCACTATCCAAGGAGGAAGCTCCTTCTTTCTCACCGACCAAAATAATGTTTCTTGAATAAGATGCTCCATTTTGCTGGGCCATCACTATAATAGAGCATTCGCACGATGCATAGTCTGGTAAATTTGATAACAGTTCCAACACATCATTAATCAGAAGCATTTTATCTGAGGAATCTTCAGTTGATTTATCTAGTTGATGAAATTCATCTAGTTTACGAAAGAGATCAGAGGCACCCCAACTAAGGAGTGAATGGCAGACATTGGGGCTTACATTCTCAATTTTATTGTCAAGTAGCATGTTCTGTTTTGCTAACACCAGAAGTTTCTCTTCTACTGTAAAGGATGAATAAAGACGAAAAACAAGTATCTGATCATTCTGCGATTCAATGGTCATCTTCTGGAGGCAACGTAGGTCATTCAATGGATTCCAATCACTATCATAGATAATTATGGCATCAACTGATGCCACTTTAATGCTTGGTAAGCAAGCACGATTTTCAATTAAGAATAAAAACCTTCCACTTGTCCTATCATTGAACTTGTTCAATGCAGCCATTCTCTTTGACAAAACTAATCCCCGGTCCACACGCTCATATGACTCAGCACCAAATCTCTGGCGAAGAAAGTCATCCAATATATCACCAATTGAAATCTTTCCATTTCTTCCAATGGTCTGTTGCATTGAAAAGGCATAAAAAGAATAAATGACTACGAATGAGTTTCTAAAACTTACAGTAACATCAACAACAAAATATTTGAAATAATTGACAAATCATTACTGCTTATTTGACCTTTGATTACTGAAACAATAAGAGATAATGTCCTCCCCTTAGTCACATAATCAAGTGGCATCCACCTGGGCATGCTTAATTATTAGGATAATCTCAACCTAATTGCTATGTTTGATGAGATTGGGACAACTCGAATTTCACATGGCATCAAAATCAACACTTCAACTCTAGTGAGGTCAGAAAGAATGAGAGAATAAGAGATAATTTCCTCGAGTCCCACATAAGGCCCTAATGGCAATGCTAAAATAATGCTAAGAATTTTAGAGATATAATTATGGGTTAAGTCCCTTATGAAGTATCTAATGATTGAATGTTATGTCTGAGTCTTCTACATGTGATTTACAATATTTTCCCTCTCAGATTGGTATGGGTGACCTCTTCTACGATCTCAGTTTTCTTCTTCAATCCTTGCAATGAAAGACAATGAGTTTGATATGAAGGTGTGTTATTTTATCACTTGTCAATCAGATTGAAATGTGTCAAATGAATGTCAAAAAGGTCATTTTTTCTGATGATTGGAACTTCATTTTTGTCCAAATCAGTTCCTCCGAGTATTATTATTAAGATTCTCTACATTGAGGATATTCATTTTGATGGGTAGTCATGCATAAGGCATGACTGTGGCTAAAAAGTATTTGAATTCTTTCAAGACTTTTTGGTCAACTTCACTCTTGGTATTTTCTAATGACTTACACATAATCTTAGCATCTCATCTCCATTAGATGGACTTTTTTAACACTGTCATGCATGAGTATGTTAAATCGTACTTATCTTATAAAATTCCACCTGCTGCATAAAGGCATACCTTGATTACACAAGCTTCAAAAGCTCCTAGTTTTAAATAGTGATATCTTCATCAATATTTTTTTCTTGTTTAATAATAGATCTAAGATATCTAAAGGTCTTACATTAAATCCATGTGCATTCATCTTTTCAATTCCCTCATTTCTTTCCTTATTATCCAAACTACATTTCCCTATATTCAATTCTAGCTATACACAATTTAGAATAATTATTTATCTGAGTTTCTCTCTGCAATTCAAGCTTCAACTGATCTATTTATACCGCTTTCAATTAACATGATATCGTCTGAAAACTACATAAAGTAGTGTTAAGGAACCTCCTAATTTTACAGAAAAATGGCTTCTTTGTATTGAATTTTAATTTAATGCTGACCATGCTAAGCATGTAATAATAGATCTGCTTCAGATTTCTGCAATTGTTCTAAAATTATGATGTATGTGACCACCCATTTGTAGAAAGATAGCAAGAAATACATAGCAAGCCAATAATAGAAAATTGAAGAAATTGAATACTTGTAAATACTCATTCATCATTCATTATTGTCTAACCTATGTTTTGCACTCCATTCGCTAGCCAATAAATTACTCATGTGGCCCTCAAGAAACACATTGAACTAGGATCCAAATTATGAAAGTAAAATTTACCAAAACTAAGTAAATAATTGATTTTTCACTTACATTTAGAAAAACAATTATGTTAGTAACAATATCTTAGATGAATAAAATAATAAACTACTTGATTTAAACAATAAACAGTCTGTACTCTTGGTTTAAATAAATTACAAGATACTTATATTCAACTTAAAATGTTAATGTAACAATTAAATTTGTCTCACAACCAAAACATTATCCTGAGTAAATTTGAACAATTTTAAACAGATAAGCATATAGCATGTAACAATAAAGCACATCATGTTCACATAAAGACAGAATCAATCTCTTAACTAGCACAGGACATACACTTTCATTGCATGAATGCCAAAGTGCAAGCACTATGACCTAAAGAATTCAGAAGTTACAGAGAGAAGCCTAAAAGATTATATATCACAAACCTGAAAAAGAATCATCACCCTTAACCCCCGGTCTTTAACCATTTGAAGAATCTTGTCAAGTACTTGTAGCTTACCACTTGCATTCACTCCAACATCCAAGTACTCGGTAACTGGTAGATCTCTTGTAAGTGAACCTTGCAAATTGTCATCAACAAGGTAAGGATGGTCACAACACTGCCATAAAAGAAAAAACAGAATTTGTGAAAAAACTTTTGATATGCTAATGAACTACAACAAGAACTGTGAAATATAAACTCCAATAAATTATCAAACTCCCGTGATGTTAATCAAATAGTAATTGAAGGCCAACCTTCCTAATTGAGATGAGAATGTCACCAAGAGATCCCACAAGATCTTTTGAGCATGAACGAAGAGACATATTGCTTGAAATCAAAGTAACACAATATTGTTCAAGCTGCACATTAGAAAGGTGAACAGGAATCCAGTACTCCAAAAACTTTGAAGAGTCGGGTTTCCGCTCATATGCAACATAATGTGATAATCTTTCTCTCAATAAAGTAAGCGTATCAATAGCATCATTTGAGACAGTAGTAGTTGCAAATGCTGAGTTCTTGTCTATCCCTGAATCAAGAAATGAGAGGAGGTTGAGGTATTCAGCAATCTTATCCTGTTCAAGAGTTAACAAATCATTAACAGAGTTGACAAAAACAGAATCGTGCCTTCACAAGGGATGATACTAATACTTACTTTCACCAGATCACTAAGAAGGAGAAGCCTGAATCCAGTAGAAAGGCGTTTAAGAAATTCCAAATGTTTAGATATTTTAGAATTCTGGCAGTCATCAACAAACAGAGCTTCCCAGCCAATACATTCTAGTTTATCAAAATCCTGTATATTATATCAGGGTCATGTCAAAAGGTTTGAATTCATTAATTACAGGTAATATTGTGAACAAATATATGTTTAGGCATATGATGCATTATTCTAGGGCATGAAGTTTTCAATTAAAGCATTTAAATTAAAATGATAATAAAATTGCTAATTACAAATAGATAACTAATTTACCTCAAGAATCACATCAACATGTGAAACAAGCACTTGAAACATTATGCAACCACCATCCTTGTAAAATTCTAAATTTTGAATCGCATTCCGAACATGTTTGGTCCCGTTATAGACAAGAAGATTGATGGAAGGTGCCAAGCGATGAAATTTTGACTCCCATACTGAGAGAGAAGTTGGCGAGCAGATGATGAGAAAAGGCCTACATGCATAAGTTTGCAAGGATATAATGAACAGGATGGATATAATAACTCGTTCCTGAAAAATAAAATTCGCATCGTTAGTGTAGCAATGACATACAAAAGAGTAGCAACTTACAATAGACAAATAGGATGGTCACTAGTCGAGTGTGAAAAACATATAACAAGGCAAAAAATCAAATCACTTTCCTTTGACTAATGTTGATGCAAAGGTCCAAACCATGAAGAAGTATTCAAATCCTACGAGTTACAAGAATAGCATTGTCTCATTTCACAGCATACCCAATACCTAGAGTATTCATATTCACTGACTAACAAGAACAGAGTTCAGATGGAAAGATAGAAATTAACTAGATTTCATGAATTTTCACATGTTGCAGATATATGATCCTAATCCCATGAGAACTAATAACTTCAAAAAAATAAAAGAAAAGAAATCAATGAATTGCAACTAAGCTGATAGAAATGTAGCAGCGCATGTCGTGTATCTTCTCAGTTGGAGGAAATCAGCTACATGGATCAATCTTTAAAGGTTGTGGCGCTAGGTAGTATGTAGCACTAGTATTAATTAGGCCATCTAAAATACTTGAGCATAGTAAGTAGAGTTGTCTTCGGCTTCTTTGTGTGCACACACACACACACATGACACAGCCCTTAATTTCGATAGATTCAACATATATACCATTTTCATAAGTGTTATCTACTAGCGCAAACGCAATTATCATGTAGGAATTTTTTTTGTTTATCTCTATAATAACTCCCTATCTCCATATCAACATCATATCTCAATATCACAAACTTTATGTGATGTTTCTTAATCATCCAACACCCTTACCTCATAAAATTATGACCAGGGTTACCATAACCATACAATTTTTCAATTCATCTGACACAACAATTGCACAAAAAATCAAAAACCAGCTTCATTTTCATAAGTCATATATATTCCTGGCTACATTCATCAAACCTCTCACTGTCATTGAATAGTTCATCCAAGATATTTAAAGCCCCACAGTATCTGTGATTTAGCTGCTCCATATCATCGTAATGAGGAACTTTACCAGACTGCACTATTTAAGTTTTGCCAAAACATATTTAAGAGGTTTTCCGAGTATTGAAAACATGTTATATCCTGATTGCTCCTCAAGCAAATAACCAAGCAGAGCATAGAAATGCAATACATCTGTACATGTAATGATTGCAGAAAAGCATGCTTTGTTGGCTCTACAATTATATGACATTTCAACAGATATTTTTGTTTGGTGCTCAATCAAAAATGTGTGGAAAATATAATAACAGAAATGCTGAACATTTGGAGATCAAATTATACCTCATCATCTACAAAAAGTGTATTTTGACTTCTGTGCCAAAACTCAAGAAGTTTATTGATAGAATCTAGATGATGGTTATCAAGCCCACGAGGACAACCATCAGGTAACCGTGTTAACTTATGAAACGGATTCCTCCTAAACTCGAGAGCCTGGGATAACAAGTCTCATTAGTATCTGCAGAAATCACATACATTCACAAAGGCTAATACACTGTATAATCAGAAAATGAAATAATTGCTCCCCATGTAAGTCAGAATTGGATAAAATATTTAGGCAAATAGACAAAGAATTACAACAACAACAACAATAACTAAACATATTTAAAATGGACACGACCAATGATTGATACCCTGATGGGAGGATTAAATACAAGATAGCGCAATCCATATGGCCTATTTCTCCGTAATCATAATGATATTTTTAATCTCTCTTCTTGGAGACTTTATTAGGGAACTCTTCCAACTAGGTAATTTTCTAACTATATCCCACCTCTCTTGTGTTGATTCTTTTTCTTATGATAAAACTATTCTTAAATAGTCCGATAACTTAATCATGTCAAAGTGGCCAAATAAAGTAACCAGCATAACAATCTTGCTTGGAAGCATGGACAATGGCAGGACAAAGACCGCAATTAATATTGCAAGTGTTAAATCAGGTAATTCTAGAGTCACATGCATAAGCAGCATATTTTCAGTGGATATCCTAATCTTGTGGAAAGAAGTGAAAAAAAATCACCAAATGCGATGCAGATTAAAGTTATGACAAATATTTTATTAAGACACAACAATGAAGATCTAGAAATATGAAAAAAAAAATTGTGTATGTGTGTGCAAACAAGACAACTACACGGCAATGCAGATCTAGGAACATGAAAATTTATATGTAAGACTCATGGACAGCAATGAAAATCGGTCATCCACTAGAACAATATGTGCAACACGTATTGCATAATATGCTACAAACCGTATAACCAATTGTATAAGTATATGAATCAGTTATTTATGTCCATTCAATCATCAGGATACTTCCCTCTGAGGGACAACAAACTATCTCTACTAAATAGTAGCTGCTTGGTTCAGGGTACACAACCTACCGCCTACCAAAGAAAGGCAAGTGAACTTATTTTTTTTTCACTTTTTCCAAAAAAGTATTTAACCGAGAATTGAAGAAAAATATCTATGATATAAATACATTTCCTTGAATAATGACCAACCTTGTTACCATTAGAAGAATCAAATGCTGCTTTTCCCTTTAGACGAACCTCATAATCCTTCATTAGTGTCAGTGCCTCAGGTGTGTGTAAAAATGGTGAACTCTCCAACTCCCATGTTGCCTCTTCATAACCAAGGCCTTTCCATTTCACATACCACTCATGGTAGCAGTTTGTAAAGCTATTACCAAGTCTGTCAAAAAATTGATCAGCTAGTTCTTGGGGCATCAGCAATCGTTTCTGAAGTAGCCGGTGAGGCTCAGTCCACTCCTGCTTCCACCTAACGACCTGAAAAGAATTAAGTTAATCAACAAAAGTACAACAAAATATACACTATGCTACAAAAAGTACGATAATAAAATTAAGTACATGAATGGACCAACCTTGTGCTTTTGGTACTTCCTGTTGAATTTAGAAAGAAGTAAAGGAGCTTCCTGAAGCATCTCGGTTTCTGAAATCCATTGATTGTGAACATGTGCAAGACCTTTATACTTAACAAGGTATTGTTTGCTATTCTGTCCTCCTAGAACCATGGATAAGCAAATAATATCAACTTATGAAAGGCCTAATAGTCTATCAAGATAGCATAATAATTGTTGATTTTCCTCACCTTCTTTAACATTCCAAACAGAGTCAATCCCTTCAGATATGGAGTACACACCAAACTCTATTTTCCTTTTTATACAAGAAACACACAGCCAAATACCAGGAGGAGCATTTGGTAAGGGCGGATCCAAACAAGAAAGATGATAACGTATGCTGCATCCTTTCCCACAACAGAACCTATCATTGTAAGATATTTACCAAAAGATCTGTTATAAAATAAGAATAACGAAGTAGTTATCAAAGCAAAACTTGCCATCTGATTATTAATTAGCAGACAATACTCTAGGTAAGCATTGGCAACAAAAAAAACCATGGGTTATCAGCAATCTGAGAATTACGATGCATCAATTAGTATAGACACCATATTGATATGGAAGAAAGAAACTTACAATTCTGCTTCTGGTCGTCTGCAAAGAAGACAAGCATTAGGATCGCAATCTGTTTGAATTTCAGCCAACTGCTCCTTCATAACAGTTGAGCAAACATCTTTCTTTGAACTACCCAAAATATGACAATAGGGACTCTCACTTATCTAATATAATATATCAAGAGAACAAACAATCAAAAATAACATCAAGCGGCTCATAGTCCAACTAATCAAAATTTTTCAATGAATGACAAAGAAATAGTTACAAAGATGTAGTACCTTTTCCATATTTCTATCAACACTGGTTGTACAAACTGGGGATAAACAACTTGGCCTATTTAAGCAGAAGAAACATTTAGATCCATCCATTCTTACTGGAACAATTTGATTACATGAGTTGAAGGGTAAATGAACAAATTCATGCATGCACTATAGATATTATTCTAATTTCATGATTATTTTTTTGTCCTTTAAAATTTATATGAATGTATCCCATAATTTTGAACATATCATTATGACAAATTGAAGTAGCAAAAAACTTACTAGGATATTCAGTTGGCAGTTTTAAGTCAAGAAATATCTGTTTGTTTGTTCATTTGTTTTCTTCAATCTTTCTCTCTTTATTACCTCTCTTTCTTCTTCCTCTCCTCTTTCTTCCTGCACTTTTCTCACTGTTGCCATTGTCGCACGACAAAGATTCAACGATGCTTCAACAAGGCAGAATAAAAGGAGGAGAAAGAAGAAGAAAAGTGTTAGAGGAGGAAGAAGGAAAGAGGAGAGAGGGACAGGAACGAGAGACTAAGATAGAGAGGAAAGGGAATAAGGAAAGAGAAGATAGGGGGAATATGCAAAAGAAAGAGGGAGGAAGAAGAGCATGAGAGCAAGAGGGACACAAATAATGGGGAGAGAGAAAGAAGAGGGTGATAGGGGGGAAGACGTAGGAAGACAAAAGAGAGTTGAGGGAAGAGGAAGAACAACAAAGAAGAGGGAGAAGAAAGAATAGAGGGAAAGAGATCAAGGAAGAAGAAGAGTGAGAGAGGCACAAGAGAAAGAAAGGTGAGAGAAGAGGGAAGGGAGAAAGAACAAGGAAAAAGGGAGAGGGAGTATGAAGAAAGGAGACATTGTCCAAGGGCACAGCTCTAATGATGGCCCCATTGTCCATTTGATAATCAACTCTTCATAGTACAATCTTTGCTAAGAGGAGGAAGGAGGGAGAGCAAGCTGATAGGAAATTAGAGAGAAAGAAAAAGATAATGGCACCATTGTAATTTAACAATCAACTCTTCAGAGCACAATCTTTGCTGAGAGGAGGGAGGGAGAGTGAGCAGATACGAAATAAGAGAGAAAGGAAAGGGGATGAGGAAGATATGATACTCCAATTTAGATGGATGAGCTTCTATTGACTTGGGCTTAAGTAGTTTATGTCAGTGGTTGAGCTTGAGAGGTTAAGAGGTTGTATCTCTCATCTAAGTAAGGCTTAAAAAATTGGTATCAGAGCAAGCATAATCATATGTGGAAGACGTAGGAAGACAAAAGAGAGTTGAGGGAAGAAGAAGAACAACAAAGAAGAGGGAGAAGAAAGAATAGAGGGAAAGAGATCAAGGAAGAAGAAGAGTGAGAGAGGCACAAGAGAAAGAAAGGTGAGAGAAGAGGGAAGGGAGAAAGAACAAGGAAAAAGGGAGAGGGAGTATGAAGAAAGGAGACATTGTCCAAGGGCACAGCTCTAATGATGGCCCCATTGTCCATTTGATAATCAACTCTTCATAGCACAATCTTTGCTAAGAGGAGGAAGGAGGGAGAGCAAGCTGATAGGAAATTAGAGAGAAAGAAAAAGATGATGGCACCATTGTAATTTAACAATCAACTCTTCAGAGCACAATCTTTGCTGAGAGGAGGGAGGGAGAGTGAGCAGATACGAAATAAGAGAGAAAGGAAAGGGGATGAGGAAGATATGATACTCCAATTTAGATGGATGAGCTTTTATTGACTTGGGCTTAAGTAGTTTATGTCAGTGGTTGAGCTTGAGAGGTTAAGAGGTTGTATCTCTCATCTAAGTAAGGCTTAAAAAATTGGTATCAGAGCAAGCATAATCATATGTGGAAGACGTAGGAAGACAAAAGAGAGTTGAGGGAAGAGGAAGAACAACAAAGAAGAGGGAGAAGAAAGAATAGAGGGAAAGAGATCAAGGAAGAAGAAGAGTGAGAGAGGCACAAGAGAAAGAAAGGTGAGAGAAGAGGGAAGGGAGAAAGAACAAGGAAAAAGGGAGAGGGAGTATGAAGAAAGGAGACATTGTCCAAGGGCACAGCTCTAATGATGGCCCCATTGTCCATTTGATAATCAACTCTTCATAGCACAATCTTTGCTAAGAGGAGGAAGGAGGGAGAGCAAGCTGATAGGAAATTAGAGAGAAAGAAAAAGATGATGGCACCATTGTAATTTAACAATCAACTCTTCAGAGCACAATCTTTGCTGAGAGGAGGGAGGGAGAGTGAGCAGATACGAAATAAGAGAGAAAGGAAAGGGGATGAGGAAGATATGATACTCCAATTTAGATGGATGAGCTTTTATTGACTTGGGCTTAAGTAGTTTATGTCAGTGGTTGAGCTTGAGAGGTTAAGAGGTTGCATCTCTCATCTAAGTAAGGCTTAAAAAATTGGTATCAGAGCAAGCATAATCATATGTGGTGGGGTGTTGAAAAGGGTGGCGTATCTGATGATGTCCGAACATCAAGCCTCACATTTTGCCAATTAGGCATGATTCTAGGATGAGCTAGATTTTGGTACTTGAAGGCATGTCAAACCTAAAGTAAGGAAGATTATATCACTCGACTATCTCACATTGTGAATTATGGACTAATAAAGAAGTTTTGTAAGGTTAAATAAATAAGCTAGTATTGATATGGGTCAAAGGATTTCAAGCTAATAGCAACATGCAAATTCTCTCATCTAAGCGGACATATGACAAAAAAAATAACAGTGGGAGGGGAGGGGAGAGAGAGAAAAAAGAAGGGAGAGAAAAGGGGGAGAAAGTGAGTATGTTAAATAGACCTAGATTATAACGATGAGCCTCTCCTCTAGCCAGCATTAAGTGATTCCTTTCTCTTTTGGTTGGCTTTGTCTTGATCAAGTAGAATGTCCGCATATATATCTATATATGGCGATATGACAATTGTATGTGCAATGAAGCCAAGCTTCAATGGCAAAAGATCATGATTGAGGATTGTTCTTTGGTTCTTTAGATGTTACTAATCCATAGTGGGGTTTGGTCATCAATAACTTGTATAAATGGATTGTCATGTTGAGCGGTCAAAAATCTGGTGACCTCTATATGTTGTCAGAGTAGTTTGTTCAGTCATCAAGTTGGTGTTTGCTTTGCTAGTGAGAAAGGTATCATCGTTGGAGGTGGATGTAGTCGGTTGGTTTGTCAATGTTTTGTCTTGAGGGATTGGCAGTAATAGTTGTGAGGAAGAGAATTATTGTCGATCAAGCATGTCATAACTATTGAGAGTGTATGTGTGCACTACCCCTGCATACTTAAAGATGTGAGTGGTGTAATAAACTACTAATATTATGTGTGTTGGGTGAGAAGTACAGCTAATTTGGTATCGAGTTTATAGTAATCAATCACTAGTGTATGTGTTATTGGGAAGTGTGTCATTGGGAAGGAGCAATTTGACTTAAGTCAAAAGGGTAAAGGTCGTGACTTGTACATAAGTTGCAAAGGTTGTATTTAGCGAATTTGAACACCAAGTCTATAGTGACCAAAACACTATGGTGTGTGTCGCTGAGAGGAAGCATTTTGAGTTGAGTGTAAAGTGGACCATGGCTAAAACATAAACCCGATAAGATATCCTATTTCATCTTTTTAACTTTGATACTAGTGTTACTATAATTTTATTTGGCCTCAATTAATTACTATTCCTTCGTATGCACGTCATGGCATACTTTGCTTAGATGTGTAAACTGCAATAATACTCAATTAAGGACCGAAAGTAATCATTTACCCTAAATTGAAAACACATATAACAGGTAAAAAAGAAAGCATAGGTGTCAATACTTTTCTGCTCCATCTAATTCTTCTTTTGAAAATGGAATTCCCTTTTTTTCATCTTCTTTCATAGCATTGGCATCAATTTCATGTGTTTCTGGAGCAAATTTTTTATCGACTACCTACAGGAAAAAAGCAAAGAAAAGAAAAAGAAACAATATTATAAGAAATGAAACTGGCAAGCAACTTTTAATGGTGCATTCACAAACTAACTGATTTCAAATTTAATAAATTTATGTTATTTCAACATTATTACTTTCTATCTTATGAGAGTTCAGCATATACATATAAATAATATTCTGAGTGACCTAAACGATACTGGCACTTTACTAATCACACATTTTTTAAGGAAAAATTGTTTGGTTCATAATAATTAGTCCACTTGCATTGCCATCCATCACTATTTACTTTTTCACTGACAATCTTTATCCCAGTCAATATGATTCTTGCATTAAGATAATCTGCACCCAGTCTAAAAACCCAACATGTTTTTCCAGCCCTCAATCTTTTGAAGCTTTAGCTTACTGTAACGAAGGTGGTGCTGATTGGATTTACTTCAGGAATATCATCATCTTGCAAGAAAATAGGTTTCACAGTCTGTACTTTGCTAATGGGAGAAACTGGTTCGTTCTTGTACATTATAGGCTGCCAAAAACGTTCTTCCTGAGACACAAGGGAGCATTAATTAATGAGAAAAGCAGGTTTCCATTGAGATGGAATCACTCAATTTCATCCTCCCACGGAAGTGATTGTTATTTTTTTTCATCCTTCTAGCTGATGGTTTCTTGGGCTTGTCTCATTGGTGACATGTGGCAGGCCAGACAGGAAAAATGAGGAAATTGTTTACTGGGAAAAGAATCGGCAAGAACACAAGATTCCACCAAAGTGGAGCAAGGATGAAATTGCATGCTTCCAGCCCAATCAATACATTTGATATGAAATTAGGAAATTAGTTAAGAAAGGTAACAGAAGCTTGCAAATATGTTTAGAAAGATGGCGCAAGTGATCAAAGTGACAGAAAGCAAACTAGACAAAGTTGAAATATCTCTCAATTGAGTAATGTATATCCTTTCCCCATTCTTTTAAAATTTTGCTATATGCACTGGTGTTACAGTCTATGCTTCGTAACTTATACGTCAGACATGTTTGTGTTTATTAACTTAATAGTGTTGAGAGTTTGACTCACTTTCTAGTACCTCAAAGGCTCAAACACATATGGGGCTGTCTTACAAAAAATAAAAAATAAAAAAAAACTCCTTTAAGGGCACAATTACTCTCTCTTTCACCATTGTGCCTTCACACGTGCAGGTAAAACATAACAAAGCCTACAACAACTTGTGCATGTTCTTGTCCTTCCATAGCCTTCCCTCGTGCCTTTGCTTCTCCTTTTGTTATCAGTCAGAGATAATAACAATCAATACACTGAAGCTCTCCTTCAAGTACATATCTTGTCCTGATCCACCTCTCACATCTTCCCTGTCTCTCCTAACCCTTGCTGTCAGATTCATTCCTCTTCTTCTCTTTTGCTGTTATCATACTTATCACTAGAGTGGTTGACCAGGAAATGGAACAAATTGGCAGATTTATAAGAAAAATTGGGTTTCAATAGTTAAGCATCTCATTCTTCCTATTGTGGTGATTCAGCAAATTAAAGAACATTACAGGCAGTTATTTAGTATCTCATGATTATATTGAAACCAGTTAACTTTTTATTTTCTAGTTATAGACTGACATTGTCCTATCCTGGCACCACCACCGCCAATGACAACAAGAAGCAGTGAGTACCAACAGCCCAAGGTTGGATGGGATTCTTATCACACCATCAAAATCTATGCAATGTCATGTCCTGCCGCCAAAAAAATGTTATATGCTTATAATAATTTAGGATAACAAGTTCACAGTATGGTCATTATTTTCTAACCTAATTCAATCAAACAAGGAAACCCGTCTGAGTCTTTCTCTGTTTTGAGTGCTGATGAACCCTCGGACATGCCATGTCACCAAAAATACATGATGATGATCATGCCAAGCACTCAGCAGCCTCAATCATGAGGGATGTTTGTCGAAATTCAAAACTTTAGAAATATAAGCAATCCAGAAAAACTAGCACTTGCCAAGTAGCTGTGAGATCACAGTGTCATGGTGCTAAATCTCATTTCATCTTAATCCAAAAAGTGAATCTGAAACTAGATGAAACATTGAATTTGATGACAACCAACGAACTGCATTGTAAACAAAAAAAAAAACAGCAAATCCAAGACAAAAAATAATTTCTGCACTATACATGATGTAAGCTAAATTTGAGAAAGACAATTGCAACAAAATAAATATGCTGAAATTGGGTTAAACCTCGAGATAAGCGAGAGATAAATCATTTTTCCTTTGAGCAATGCACGAACATGGTTCCTTAGCATGCATGTCTTGCACCCTGCACATAGTTTGCAACACATTTAACAAAAATTAGCAATTACATCAGCAATCAAACCACCTGTCCAACATCAAAGAAAAAAATGAGTGCACGAAAGAATAAAAATAACATATAATTCTAAAACAAGGACCTTTGTAGTTTTACACACTTGGTGCACTTCTCAGAATTTTCCCTCTTAGCCAAAGAGGTTGAAAGACAAACATCTTCAGCAGGAACACCCTGAGCTAGTTTATCCTTTTCTTTTGGCATCTCTTGCATGTCTGTAACGAGATAATGACTCAGTAGGAAACTTGTGGAAGCCACTGGACTGCTCTCATTTTCTATTGAAGTATCAGCACAATTGGATCTATGTGGAAAAGAAAATTCTTTTGGCTTCAAGATCTCCATATCTTCTGCATTTTTTTTACATGCATCAGCCTCATTGTCATCACCATCCAACACTCTCTGAAATGCATCATGTAATGTTTCTTCCATCGAAATTACTCCAAGAGTAGGTTGCAATGAGTTATCGCTGCATTTAAAATGTTCCAAATTATCAGCACACTTGGGTGCTACTGCTTTAATAAGGTCTGGAGTTGCATCGACACAAGCTGAAGTTGCATCTCCTTCAACTCCCAGGGCCTTCTCTGAATCTTCTTTTGAACCCGAACAAGAACACACTGCATCTTCTTTTATCTCTTTTTTGCAAAGTTCCACATTTTGCTCACTGATCTTTTTTTCACAGCAACCATCTCCACCCTCCAGCACTGCTTCGGAATTAGCAGCTAGTGAATCACGCTCATGTGGTGTTTCTGCAGAATCTAGAAGGTGCCAGGCCAGAAGTCAGGTAGCATGAAACAATCAAAATAGAACAAAAGTCACAAGTTTCATTAAGCTAGAATCACAAAGGCCGACACTAAATACTTGTTAAACATAGCATGAAAAAGGTTGCTAATAAGTACAATTATGCCTGGAAGTTTTACTCAGCAAGGAATGCATACCTGATTTTCTAACTTTTTTACCTGGTTGTGGAGATAAGAAAGCTCTATAGGTCCTAGCCGTCATCTGCTTTCTCTTTTTACCCGTCAGAGGAGTTCTCTCATTGAGATTTTTAGACTTGATCTCTCCTTCAGAAACTAAAACCGACTTCTTTTTTCCATTCTTCACTTCGTTACCTTTCTTCTTCGCAGAGGAATCTGAGCTTTTGTACGACTTCTTAGAACTTGAGGAACCTGAGGCAGAAGATTTGTCAATCCTCTCTGACCTTCTTAGAGAATTCTGATACACTTTCTTAACTTCCTTTTCTATCTTCGCCTTCTTTGAAGGGGTGGCCAGGTTTTCCAGCCGTTCTGATTTCCTCGAGTTGGAATTTGATGCGGTTGAAATTTGCATGCGAAATTCCCTGGCGGATCTCCTCAATGTAGAGATATCCTTGGGTCCAGAACTAGCGGTAACCATGTCTTCTCTGTCCTTCCCTTTGCCGCTAGAAACTTTAGTACTAGAATTAGCATTTTGATTTGTCCGAGAGATGCTCAAATCGTGCAGGTCTTTCATTTTTGGGGTGGCTCCCTTGCTTTTGGAGCTACCAATACCATCTTTTCTCTGAGACTGTGCGCGGACCATAGATTCAATGCCGACTGCGAAAAAACACACGACCTTAGCTAAACTAACCAAAATAAACACTGAAGAAATGCACACAGCATGCTGTCAAGAGAACAACTTATTATGATATGCTTAGGATTAAACAGTCAGCCGCAAATAGGAAAGTAAGGAAGGAAGAGCGCTGCACTCTTCGATCGAATTCGACGGCAATGTAAGCAAACAGAAGGGAAAAAAAAACAAACAGAAACCGAAGAAGAGGATTGTGTCAAACAAAAACCTCAACCAGCCCTTACCGACAACGACGAATCCCCTCGTCCGACCCAACCCTCCTAGCGGCCAACGCGGTCTCTGTCGCCGGACTATGGGGAGCCCAAAAGGGGCAAATTTTTCAAGGTTTTTGTCCGAGCAAAAATTAAAAGAAAAACAAACACCGCTCGCAATGAACGGCAAAGCCAGAGATCGAAGAAGAAGAGGAGGAGGAGGAGGAGAAGGAGAAAGTGCGCTTGGGAGGAGGAGAAAAGTACTGCGATTTCGGCGCCGCCAACTCGAAGGGAAGGGGAAGGTTGGAGTCGTCAGAACAGGGTTCGCATCGATAACGCGACTCGGTTTCCCCTGCGCATCGCACCGGGTAATGTAACATATAAACAGGGAGAAATTTTTTTTACATAATTTTAATTATGAAATTGTTTTTTAAGATTAATTCTTAAGAATTTCGGTGCTGTTAAAATAATTTGTCAAAATATTAACAATTTTAACGTTTTATATTTATTCCATCAACCATAAACTTCTGGAGTATTTAATGGATACTAAAACTCATATTTAATGCGTATCATAAGAATATTAATTATATGGGGAAAATTTTTATTTTGTCCTTTTTTAACAAAAAAAAAATATTTACACCTATAATTCATTCAAAAAAGAAAAAGGTAGAAGAAAAGAAAAATATTTACAAATTCTGAATCGATTCAGCGGTTCGGTTGAGAATCGATTCCGAGGTCAAACCGTTGAACCGATTAAAACGCAGTTCTAGATCACCTTCACTTGAAATTTGAAATTCATCTAACGTGTTGGTAATCCTATTCTTTTTTCCTATCGCAAAATAATCTTATAGAGATGTTAGCATGCTAAGAATTTTCATATTTAAATTAGCAACCGAAACTAGATCCAAATCGGAATCAGAATCGGTTCCCAACCGGTTGAAACCGAATCGAACCGGAATCGGAACAGTTCCAGTTCGATTCCGGAACCGCTTCATCCAAATCTGGTTCCGAATTTAATGGATTGGTTCCGACTCGATTCCGGATTGATCCAATCCGTTAAACATGCCTAGTCATACGGTAGAAAACGAGAAAGAAAGAAAAAAAGTTAGGAAAATCCTTTCCGATGGTATTTGAAATTGTAAGAATTGATGGGTCCTATTATTATTATTTTTTTTCGAATATTATTTAATCATTTGATATTATTTATTGGGAGCCTTCTTAATTCTATTGAGTCCCATGTGTTATCACCTTCCTCTAAGTATCATCATGTTTATTTCGTAATCAAATAATTATTATATTATTAGGGGATATATTATTCGAAGTTATCGATTGAGGATTTGTTATTGACTCTGATGTTTATCTAGCACTAATAATTCTCTCAAATACTATTGATTTTTAAAATTATGTTGATTTTCCTAAGTATTTATGGCTTTCTTGAATAATATTGACTCTCAACTATCTTGAACACTATGAATTCTTTCGAATATTAATGACTTTTTTTAACACAATGATTTTCTCGAGCATTAGTAGCTTTTCCTGAAAACTATGATTTTCTCAAACATTATTGATTTTTCCGAATACTATGGTCTTCGTGAGCATTATTGACTTACTCAAACACTATAGTCTTCGTGAACACTACTGACTACCCCTAATACAATGGTCTTCTTGAGCACTACAAATTTTTCAAGCATTAGTGACTTTTTCGAACACTATGATCTTCTTGAGTAGTAGTAACTTTTCCAAGTATTTATGGTCTTCCTGAGTATTATTTATTTTCCCAAGCCAATGGATATTCTCTACCACTATTGGACCTTCTAAGCATCATTGATTCTCCCGAACTATATGAATATTTTCCGATTATGATTGGATTTGCTCAAACACCCTCTATTCTCTTGAACACTCAATTCATATAGCATACGCGATAATATATATGGTCTATTCAAACCTCCTCTACAAATAGCAAAGAAAGAGCATAGCAGAGCAAGTGATGATTCTATATATATAAGGGTTATCCTCTAACAATCCTTCGAGGAATATAACAGGTAGATAAGTTTGGTCGGTGAAGTGGTAGCTAACTACTCTTCTTCTCTAATTTTTCATCGTATATTCCTTGAATTTCTTTTTTTATTACATTTTTTTCTTTTTATTGATGGATACTGATTTGAACATAAGAGGGATCGTACCGGTAAAATCGATCTACCCTTGATGTTCTTTCAATTTACAGACTTGAATCGATGATAATATTTCTAAAATGAAAGCCAACAAGTCATACTCGAGCGCGAGGGAGGAGAAGGAACCCAAGCATGCTTAAAAAGACGCTATCACTTTCAAATAAAGTTTATAAACAAAATAAAGAGTATAAGTGTATTAGAATATTCATCATCTAAACAACAATGTTAAAGAGGTGTAATTGTGCTTAAAATAGTTTATGTTTCTATAAACCTTAAAGCAAAAAAAAGATTATGCATTCATTTCAAATATTTTTCATCATCGATCTCGCAATTAAATGAAAAGAAGTAAATCACGAAGAATATTTATATCTAATTAAGAATTAACACGGTGAAAAAATAGATACTCCGAAAAATTTAATAGCCCTCGAAAATTAATCTTTTTGGGATAATTTTAATTCGATCGTCCGTACTAATCACTTGATTTTTTGAATGGGGACTATATTTCTATAAACCTAAGAATATATTGATAATGACGAAATCAATGGCTATTTTGTTATAATTATTTTATTTATACGCTATGCTTACGAGTAATCATAGGATAATTATATTCAAAAGCATGAATAATATTTATTAACCATTATTTATATCGATTCGCATGTTGACTCAAAGAGATATAAATTGTTTGATATACTATTTCTTTTAGATATTGTCTCTATTTCAGAATGATTTAACAGGACATTCTAAAATCCCCTAATTAATTAAAAACCAATAGACAATATTGATAATGAATAATCAAAATAACATTGCTATAAATCATATATATAGGAACCCGAAGCTATTAAACATATACAAAGCAAATTAATTAATTAATTTCATTCCGTGCGTATAATTCATCCACTTATGAATGAGTGGAGTTTGTAGATGATAATATATATATATATGAAATATACTAATTCAGAGTTGCACTTAAAAATTTAATGCTTTAAATCAAATTTTTAAAAAAATATTAATGAATTAATTTTTGGATCCCTTTATTAATCTTTAGAATCCTTTTGAGGATGATTTAAACTATTTAAAAAATGATCCGAGATGATTGTCTCTTCGATTTTACATCGGATACGACCCTTCATAAGACAGATACCAATCTCATAATTATATCTAGAGTGAATGGTAAGTATCATTAGTTGATCATAAATTGGGCCTAAGAGGAGGAAGAGCTCGTGGATCACTAGAGAAAAATATTCGAATTATTTGGATAAGAAAAACATCTTCATAAAATTAAAATTATTATTTTTGTTTCTTCGGTCAATAATTTATTTCATTGGTCATGTCTTGCAATATTAGACCTCGTATGTTATTTTCTCACGCATACAAATATATAAATAACCCTAAATAACCCAAAAAAAAAGAAGATTTTAAAAAATGCAACTTTAGGGCAGATAAAACCTTATTCGTTTTTTTTTCTAGATGGATTTGATCATGGCATTTACTAATTAAGCGAGCCAAGGAATTAATAATTAATTACTTCATATTAAAAAGTTTCATGCTCCATCTTACAATTATAATTGCGATCATTATCATCATTAATTTTGCAGCGGTTGAAATTAGTATGGCTATTATATCTAATAATTAGATGACCAATCGTCCTCGTCCACAACGTAAATGTTTATCCATTTATTAAACTTTGAATTCTCCTAGTAGAATAAAGAGCGGTATCCCATTTCATTCCTGTTCTCACGGGATGACACGATGTTAAGACAGAGGATTACTTATAGAATAGACAGGGATCGATTCCGGATGAGGAGTCTAAAATCCCCTATAGTTTCAGATGACTCATCCCCTCTGTCTTGCCACCGTGTCAAGAGACCTCGTCTCTTTGCGATTTACCTCCCTTCGCCGCAGTCCTGGAACAGATGGTAGGAGACTGCTAGTTGGACAGATTTCCAATTTTTACAGATATCCCATTTCATAATAAATTATGATATGAAAAAGAACAAGAAATATTTATCATGAATAAATAATAATATATTTTCAAGGAAATAAAAATGCAATATATATACGTACACACACTCGGGACAAGTTCATTTGTGAATAGATTTTTGTCCACCTAAATCGTAATATGTGTTTTTCTCTAAGATCGATTAGTGTTCGATTCAAAACAGATATAAGGCTTAGCCGCTTAGGGATATCGAGTCAACTCTTCTATTAGGGTTTAGGTTATATCGGAGAACTTATTTATCATTGTCCCGCGAGAAGGTTAATGATGTGGTCGAATTTTTAGTTCTCTTTCATCGAAGATGGGTTCGATCTGATCGCAATAGTATCTTTGTCAAAATCAACATGTGTTCAATGATCGTTGTCGGTGTTCCCGACTTACGATCCTCTGATGTTTAAGTCGGACAAGGAAGATAAAGAGAGTGTGAATGTATTTACTACAGTAACATTGATTGAATGAAAGAAGCAAAGATGGAGCCAAAGAGAGCCCTCGCCTTTTACCTTCACCTGTCTTCTTTATAGTATCTCTGAGAGTTATTACACACCTGGATTATCCACATGTGGTATCGCTTGTTAGATTGTTAGAGGACAATCTCTGTTAAAAATCTCCACGTGACAATCCATGTATAAATAATAGTTATAATTATATGTAAACAGTCATTAAGGGACCGAGAGAAAAAATCTCCTGAGTGGTCTCCACTTATCGAGCCGTTACGCTTTCAGACTTTGACTTATTTATACCTATCACTCTTCTCGAGTCGCACCTCTTATGTCTTCAATTGACTTATGTCTTCAATTATTCTCAAGTTATCTTCCACACTTGACTCAGCTCACTTTGTCCTTCGTCTCTTATCGAGTTGCCTTCGCCTCCGATTCGATTCATCGATATCTTTGATTCTTTCCGAATTGCCTCCACACCACGACTCGAATCACCGATGCCTTTGATTGTTCCCGAGTCACCCTCCGCATATAACTAGACTCATTGATGCCTTCAACTCTTCCTGAATCGCATCCGCACAATGTTCCTAACTCGGATTACTTTGACATTCACCATTTTCGGAGTCGCTCCCATCCCTTATTCAGGTCGTCTATGTTTTTTCTTAATCATTCAATTCCTTATTTGTTATCCAACTCGACGACTACAACTTACTCCTGTCTTTATAATCCAAAAGTTGCGTTTGCAAATTCTGATTAATTTTGTCAGAAAAAAATTGAAAGTTGAATGTAATGTAAAATTTTTTCTAAAGAGCAGAGGATCCAAAGCGGTGATTTATAATCCAAAAGACGAACGACGACAATAATAATAATAATAATAATAATTACTGCAGTGCCAACGACATCTACTACCATAAAGACGATCGATGGATTCTCTTGTTCATACTCCTCCCCTCTATTTCTACTCGAAGACATCTCCAGCTCAGCAAATGCCAGATCACCATGGCCCCCACGAGCAGGTGACGACGTCAGCAAAAGGGTAGCCTGGGTCACTTGGCCGGCCGCATCGCAGTGTCACTGTACTGGCCGTGACAGACCAGGTGGAGGGAGATGGCCACGGAGACCGCCTGCCGCTAGCGCTGCTCGGCTGCATCGTCGAGTGGGGCCCGCCGCAAGGTGCTGGTAGGGCCCAGCTGGGTCAGCAGCACAGCCTAGCGGTGCTGTCTCGGAGCAAGAATTAATTCATCGTTAACGCGATTAAGGCTGCCATCTCGTGAAATAATAATATTTGGGTATTTTTCTAAATTTATTTTTTTATTATTTAAAAAATATGTATTTATTTAATGATTCTAAAATTTTCAAATTTATATCTAATAAAAACAGTTACATTCTTAAATAGCCTATCGACATTAATTTAAATTTTTTTAGGTTGATCGATAATTTTTGGATGATGATTTTTTTTATAAAAAAAACTTAATGTGGAGTTATAATGACATTTGGGAGAGAACAAATATGCCCTTTATTAAATATGAGATAGTGTTTTTAAAGTTACGAGTGCGCTGAAGGAATGAAAGAAAAAAATATATATAGTAAATATAAACTCTATATTTATTTATTTCTTTTATTCGGTTCCAGTAATTTATGAGTATGCCGAAAACTAGTAAATCTAAACCCACATTTATACTTCCCGGGCCCTTCGTTCTCCGGTCCGCAACCCGAAACCCCGGCCGCGCCGCCCGCCGCTGCCCCCTCTGCCCCATCGCTGTCGGCGGCTGCCGCCAGCCTTTGCCTCCTCTCCGCCGCCGCGTGGCCCGACTCATCCCAGAAACAACAAAACCGGTCGAGCCCACGCTACGAACACTGCAAACTGGCGGGCTCCGTCGGCACCTTGTCGTCTTTCTCGTCTAATCGAGGAGGACGGCAGCTTTCATTGAGAACTTTGAGGGAGCTCGACGCACGAAACACGAGACAGCGGCGGCGTCCGCTAAACATTCTGATTGGGCTTCCCATGCGAAAGGACAATAAAACCCTCAAAGTACAAGGCCTGACTTTGTTCTTTTTTTTTTAAATTTTTTTTAATAAAAGTAGAATAATTTTAATGAATATTAAAGAAATGAAAAATGAAGTTCATATCTGGTTATTGTGTAAATTTTTAGGAGGTGAAATAACTTCCTTTGCGTTCTCGGTATAAAAGTGAAAAGCCACCGCCTCGGCTCGATCTGCATCTTCCATGGCTTTCGAAGGTCGCTGCTTCGTTTCTCTGGTTGTCTTCCTCCTCCGATGCATCGCCGTCGCCGGCAATGGGGTGGAACTTCCGCTTCTACGCTTGCCGGAATTCGAGCAGGAGGCGGCCTACCGCGCCCTCGAGTCCGTCAACCCTTCTGTTCCTTGGCGCTCGCTCTACCCCGACGATCTGTGCCTCTTCGGTCCCCATGGACTCGTCTGCGATCTTTTTACCTCCTCTTACGACGCCGGCGACGACGGATCCACTCACGTCGTGGAGCTCAACTTCGGTAACGTCTCCGATTTCTCCAACAACCCACCATGCGGCTCGAACGCGACTCTCCCGACCTCCCTCTCCTCGTTCCCTTTCCTCCGAAAGGTATTCTTCTACAACTGCTTCACCGAGGGGAATGCCATCCTCCCCCTCGACTTCTGGAATCTGTCATCCACGGTCAAGGAGATTGTCTTCTACCAGAACCCTTCTCTCGGCGGCCGTCTCAGCGGCGGAATAGGCCGACTGTCTCGCCTGCGCCGCCTCATCATCTCCGGATCGCGGATATCCGCAACTATTCCTCCCGAGGTGGGAGATCTCCGCAGCTTGGAGCAGCTGGTCCTTTCGCGGAACCGTGTCGGAGGCGAGATTCCTCGCTCGATAAGACGACTCGTCCTCCTCAAAGTGTTGGATCTAAGTGGGAACCGCATCGGCGGGGCGATCCCGTCCGAGATCGGTAGCCTGATGGAGCTGGTCAAGCTGGACATCTCTTCCAACAGAATCGCTGGCAGGATCCCGGCGGAACTCGGTCGTCTCAAACGGTTGGAACTTCTAGATCTGAGCGACAACCGACTCACCGGCGGCATGCCAGCATTGCTGGCAGAGCTAGAGAACCTACGGGAGATGCATCTGAGCGGAAACCCCATCGGCGGCGCCATCCCGGAGATATGGGAGAAACTGGGTGGCGTCCTGGGTGTTGGGATGTCGCGGCTCGGTCTGGTTGGCAACATTCCGGCATCGATGGGAGTCTACTTGGAAAGAGTAACCTACCTGGCGTTGGACAATAACAACCTCGAAGGGGAGCTCCCGGAGCAGTTCCGACGGATGGAGAGAACGGCCATGGAGATCAACCTGGAGAACAATGGGCTACATGGCCGCGTTCCTTTTTCCGTCGGTTTCGTCCGCCGCCTCGACGGCAAGCTCAAGCTGGCCGGTAATCGGGGACTGTGTCTTGGAGAGGAGCTCGAAGTCGCCGCTGCCGCCGCAGGCCGACACCTGTGGCGCTGCAACAAGACGGCGGTTACGTACCCGGTTCTCTCCGTCTCCGGCGGTCGCTCGTCGGAGAATGCCGCTTTCTTTTGTATTGCCGTTGTTTTTGTTGTATTCCACTCGTTAATTTTGTTGCCTTTTTAAAGACAAGAGAATATGTAAATAACAAGGTGGTAAAGAGGAAAAAAGTAGGGAGAAGATCGTAATTCTTGTAATTAAATTAGCCCTTTTTAATTACAAGATCATCGAACTAGACTAGTAGACTGAACGTGAGAGGTACAATTAGAAGCATCAAACTTTGGATTGATAGTAAAACCTCTTTTTGTTTCCTTTGAGAATATTATGAACACTTTTAATTTGGGGGAGGCCTCTATTTTATTTTATTTTATTTTTAGCCTCTAATTTGAGAAAGGTCACTATTTGTGTAAAGATAGAAATCGTCAACCTAACGACCCCTATCAGTTCGTTTTCGGAACATCGTAAGGGAGGTAAATTATGATGACATTTGACCCTTGAGACTAGTAACCAGTGTATGGAAAAATAAAACTCGTTTTTACGAGGAATTGATCGTTGTTTATTTATGCAACTTTTTATATGCGCTAGTCATTAATCTTTTTCCGCAGGAGCTGAGAAAGGCCACTATGGATCTAGATTTGAGGTTCAAATACTTGCACATGATTTATAACCTTATCATTTCTTCACCTTTTGTCTTTTCGACCAAAAGATCCTTTTCTTTCAGAAAGTTGATTCTTTGGAAGCCCATTGCAAATAAATTTTTGATATCATGTACAAATATTTTTTTATGTATTTATTATGGTGAAAAAGGAGAAAAGAAAAGTTTTTTAAAAAAAATATTCAATTACAATGAAAATATTTTGGAAATATAATTTTTAAATTATTATTTTTGATGGTGCTACACTTTACATTGTGTAATCGGAGTTCTCTAACTCCGTTTAAAAAATAAATGTTTAATCAACTTTATGTCCTTGTAAAATTTGCTTTAAAGCAAGCAATTTTACACCATATAAAATGAAATAATTTAAAATAAATAATGACTTTTATCGATTTTAGATTTTACAAAGGGTAAAATTAAAAGAGCATTTGGCATATGGAATTCTATTTTGAAAAAAAAGACAATAAAAACTAGTTTTATAATAGCTATAAGCGTAATTTGCTAAGTCAATTTTGATTTAAAAAAATTGCTAAAGATGCTTTATAAATGTATATCAATTATTATTATATTTATAGTTATAGCTATTATAATAATATTGAAAAGCTTTAATATTTTAATAAATTTAAGTAATTGTAATTAAATTGATAAATAAATATTTTAAGTAATTTTGGTAATTTAAAATAATTTAGGTCTATTTTATCGTCAAAATAAGAAATATTTTTTTTAAAGAAAATGATATATCCTTTTTTGGTTCCTTTTATTTTTTTCCCTTTTATAAAACCTTTTTAAAAATAAATCATTGCTGGCGTCATTAGTGACGAAGAAGACCGCACGGAACCAACGCTCTCAATCGTTGAACGAAATAACTAAATCTGTAAATATTGACTCATCCTGGCGGTCCATCATGAGAACTCTATGGTCAGGATCGCGAATACAATTTTCTTTTTTGATGACGTTCACTCTTCCCACCGGCATCGAATTTTCGTTTGTTTAACCACGTCCTTTTCCTACCCGCTTCGCGTACCTGCTTGGGATTCATCTAATGGCCGAGCCATTGCTGGCCAAGGCGGTGGGGTCTCGACAGAAACGAATTGATTTGGGAGTACAGTTTGCGATTGGGTTCGACAATGGCAGGGTAACACGGCCGATTAGGTAATATAAAAGTGTTAGCGATTAATTCCAGAAGTGAACGATCGTTCCGCCGCTGGAAAAGAACGTCTTCAATTTCGCTTTGATCGCTTTCTTCTTCGTAGTCTGTAGATTGCCGATCGATTTGGTTATCAGCAGACTCGTCCTCGTTGTTTCTTCGTTTTGGTTACGGAGGTAAGGCGATTCTGCATTTCTCGCCAATCCTTTTTTTTTTTTGTTATTTGATTCCTCGGATGAGGGTTTTGTGCAATTTTTGACCTTTTTTTTTAATGCGTGGGTGGTGTCGTAGTTAGTGGACAATCGTCATGGCGAGGAAGATGTTGGTCGACGGGGAGCTCGACAAAGTTGGAGAAGAAACTAAACAGTATGATTTAGACCTGTTCGTTATCGGGGCCGGAAGCGGCGGTGTCCGGGCCTCTCGAACTTCTGCTGCCTTTGGTGCCAAGGTCAGGATGATGATGACGATGATAAAAAATCGGCAGTTCTGTTTTAGTTGATTTTTTTTCGTCGTTTTTGCTTTTATAATGGCTTTTCTAGTGAAGGTGGGGTCTTATACTGTTGTTCGGAATTATCTATCATAGAAAAAGTTGGCGGATCGATGTCTTTTTTTCGTTCTTAAAATGGGATTACGTGATTTGCCATAGCTTGGTTTCGTGCCTCAGTCAATATCCAAGTTAGCTGCTGCGACCACTTTGTTGTCTTGGGATGCAATTTAGCGACAAGTATTGCCATCTTTGGTTATTTGTGTTATTTTTCCTCCGAAGTATGCTTCAAGTTGATTTTTTATTGGCTCCAAGATGAGTTTTGAGAGATTTTATTTGTACAGTTAAATTTGTCGGTTCATTAACAGTTAAACATGTTGGTTTATGTACCATAATTTATTTGCACTGTTAACATTTTGGGATGTCTATCCTCCGAACTATATGCTGTCTTCTTGTAACAGACTTGTCTTTCGCTGGAAAAGCAAATTATTAGTTTGTTTCTTTACTTGTTGTATTGTTAATAACGATGTAGGTTGCTATTTGTGAGCTTCCATTTCATCCCATCAGTTCAGAGGTCATTGGAGGTGTAGGGGGAACGTAAGTTTGTCTTTTTCTCTTTCATTTTGGTTTGGTTTTAATGATGCTATTGATTTTCAGTTGTGCACTAAAATGTGTTTTTGTTGTTATTTGATACTTCCTAAACCTAATAAATAGATTTGTAACTATCTTGTAAGCTTAAACTCAGCCATCAAGCTGAAGCTTTATTTTCTGACGAATCAGAAATTACATGTTATAGATGTTGGATCTTGACAAGAGATTCTATGTATCAGATATTTGCAAGAAACATAAGAATGATTGGATTTGCTCCAATTTCAAATTGAATATTTTTTTGGAGGTTGTGTTTTGATAATGAATCTATATTTATTGAGCATTCCTTTCACACCTGTGTTCATTGAGGCTATTGTCATAACATAAATTTAGTTGGCAATAACAATGGATTTGAACAGCCACTACATGACAACTGGTTTTGCTATATGTGGAAGTACTTCAATGTGTGACAGGAAATCTGCTAGTCAATTGTCACTTTGAACATATATCAAACCATTTATACTGTTGTCCTCTTTTCATTGATCATACGCCATTTTATGATGTTCAGGTGTGTTATTCGTGGATGTGTTCCTAAGAAGATATTGGTTTATGGCTCAGAATTTAGAGGTGAATTTGAGGTATAATCTTTTCCTAATATTTCATCTACTGTTAGTTAGCCAAATGTTCATGAAGTCTTCTAAACTTTTAAGCAGATCCTTCCTCTCTCTGCTGTGGCAGTAATTCATCAAATAAATATTTTAATTTACTTAAATATAACACTGCTTAAGTTTAAGCTTTGAATTTCTGGTACATTTTGGATCATATTTACTGAAACATTACTGTGAAATTTTGGAAAGTGGTGATTGAGAAATCGGAAAAAAAATGAAACAAAAACATCTGCTTTATGCTCATACTTTAAATCATAGCCGATATTTTCTCAATAAGTCAATTAGTAGGGAAAATGAAAAAAAGTTTTGTGTAAGTTTATTAATTGTAGCCCTAGTACTCCTATCATCTTTATCTGCATTTTCTTTTCTTGAAAAACACTGATAACCTAGACGATTGCAATGTGGGACTGAGTGACTTTGATAATTTTATTATTAATGGTAGGGCTATTGAGATATAATAATGAATTCCATTTCCAAGTCTCTATTCTTTGCAATAGTGCTTGATTTGCCACATTCTATATTAGTCTCATTTGTACATCTGATTTTCAAACATATTCAACTATTTGATTTAATTGAAGAGAGCGTAAATACTAAATGGGAAAAACTCGAAGCTTAAACATTGGAAAGCAAATTTAGAATTAAATAGTTCAATAAAAATTAAACCGAACATATGAATGTAACCTCAACAATAAGAAAAGAAGCGAGAATATTTAACACAAATACACAGTAAATTTTTGTAAGTTTGTTTTAGATACCTCGATCTATTATTCAATAAAAAAAGAGTTATTGATGAATATAAAATTAATAGGATAAACAGTAAATTTTTGAAATTGGAGAGAGACTTTGAAGTCTTGTTGGAACATCATACACCCTTTATGTTAAAAAGAGAATTATATGCAAGCTTGTATTGGTTGTTTGGACAATGACTGTTAAAAAAAGTTAGTATAGTAAAATTGAGAATGGCAAGAGCAGAAAATTGATTTTCTACTTATCTCTTTACCCAGAGAAAACACCTTTAAACACCTGGGAGGCCATAGATTTATCAGGCATCTTATTTGTTTTTTTGACAAATTATGACTTCATATCTGTTTCGTGCTTTTGGCTAAGCAAATATTAGATGCCAATGTATAGCAGCAAAAGCTTGTTAATAATCCACATGAGTTCTACTTTATTGTTGCTGATTTGACTGAAAAGCTTGATTTTTTTACTACTTTGAATATTTCCTACATTCCACAACGTTGTTATTGGTTTTGTACTCTCTGGCAGTATGTGGAAACATTATTTTTTATCTGGTTTATGTTTTTAATCGGTAATCATTCCTACAGGATTCTAGAAATTTTGGATGGGAAATCGATGGTGAAATTAACTTCAATTGGAAAAGACTTTTGCACAATAAGGTCTGTAAGAAACTTGACTATATCTGTTACTATTTGCTTTGACGCTCTATTCTCTGTAGATGGGATTGCGACCATGAATGTAGAGATTAATTTGCTATTCTCGATGCTGTTTAAGCTGTTTTCCTCCTTTTTAAAATTTGATTCAAGTTTAAGCAATCAGTAAGATTAAGCTGCTTTGCCTTAGAAGGTTGTGGTTGTTATATTCTTGTGTTGTTTGTGTTTATACCTTTCTGTGTTTCATCCAGTAAGAGTGACCCAAATGGTAATCTTTACATGTTTATTTCACATTTATCTTGTGGAATTATTTAGCCCAGACTCCCTTTTATCCTGAACTTTGTCTTCTTGTGATAATTTTGTTGCTACTTAACCTTGTAACTGGTATTTCTGTATTAATCATCAATTTTTATTTTATTTTTTTTAACTCCTTGCCAAGCCAACACTTATTCTCATGTGATTATTCAATTAATTATGGCTCCTGGAAACTTAAGAGGAATGTGTCATTATGCTCTCCATCTGAACCTTTTATTTAAGTTATTTAATCCTCAAAGCCTCTGCCATCTTTGTTCAGACACAGGAAATTACTCGTTTAAATGGAATATATAAGCGGTTATTATCAAATGCTGGTGTGACAATAATTGAAGGTGAGGGGAAGCTAATAGATGCCCATACAGTTGAAGTAACAGAATCTGATGGTACAACAAAGAGGTATTCTGCAAAGCATATCTTGATTGCAACTGGTAGTCGAGCACATCAGCCAAATATTCCTGGCCAGGTTTGTGTAGCTATATATTTGTTTCTTCATCAATATGTAATATTCCATATTCATATTTTTGGGATTTGTTCATTTTAAGGTGGTTGCTTGCCATTATCTTCATTTTTTTTGTTGAAATCAATATACTGTACACTTTCATCCTTGTTCGCGATATTGTGATTTATCTTTCAGCTTTTGTGAGAGTTTCTATATGATTACTGCTAATCATACTAAGAATTAGGAAATTCTTCCTTCATATGACTCTTAATATATATAATTATCTATCTCCATAATCTTTCTTTTTTCTTTTTTCTTTTTAATTTCAAATCAGTATTATTTATTTGATGATAAATATCATAATGTATGATAAGTAGTATTACTTTATGTTTCCCTTTTACTTAGATAATCTAAGCAGTTAACTGTAATTGCCTTACCTATATGTTTAGCATGAATTTTATAAATACATCCTGCATAGCTCCTGCTGCTATGTTAAGTTCTTTGAAGATGTAATGGTAACTGGATTTCGTATTTTAGTTCTACACTGCTGAAAGTTGTCACTGATCCTTCTAGAAACTTTTTAGATCAATTCTGTGCATTTTTACTCGAACATTTCCATTTTGTACCAGAAGCATGTTGAATTAGAAACAATTATTTTGTAGGTGATAGATATTGGATTCCATCCCTAATTTTTGTAGTGTTTTGTCTCTACTTATGTGTCTGGCTTCTTATATATCAGGAATTGGCTATTACTTCTGATGAGGCCTTGAGTTTGGAGGACCTACCTAAACGTGCAGTGATACTTGGTGGGGGGTATGTGGAAAATGTCACGTGGTATTTCTTTCAGTGAAAACAAATATTTTCGTGTGTGCTGGATTCCAAATTGTTATTGTGGGTTGCAGGTATATTGCTGTAGAATTTGCTTCAATATGGAAGGGCATGGGTGCAGAAGTGGATTTATTTTACAGAAAGGAATTGCCTTTGAGGTGACACATTAGGTTTATTTTTTTTGTACTTAATCTGCAACTTCAATGAATCTTATTCTACAACCTGCAAAGTTTCAAGTAACATCCAACAAGTTTTCCTTTGTCAAATTTGAAGATGAATGGCAACTTATTCTGCATAGACACTAAAACCTTTAATGCACAAGATTGATATATGCTTGATGTGCTTTATCTTCCTGCTGCTGTGTGTTGATGAGTTAGTCACTCTTTTTTAAATCCGTTGCATTTGACTTTCATCTGTTTAACTACAAAGGGGCTTTGATGACGAAATGCGAGCTGTTGTTGCAAAAAACCTTGAAGGAAGAGGCATAAGATTGCATCCTGGAACAAATTTAACTGAGGTTTGGTTTATTTATTTATTTTTAATTTAGTGAAACAATTTGGAATTATATATTTCTCTCAAACTTCTAAACTCCTCAAACTATTTTCTATTAGTTGCGGAAAAGTGGAAATGGGATAAGTGTTTTGACTGATCATGGAGATGAATTCTCTGCTGACGCTGTCTTATTTGCAACAGGTAGTCTAGTTTTTTTTTTTAAATTATGTATTTAATTAACATACATACTGAAACTTCCAGATTTTACGAGGTTACCAACTCAGCATGCATTCCAATATGGCATGAAACTAAAGCAATGAATTGCTTTCTGATTGTGGGTTGAAAATTTTCCGTCCCTAACTTTTTGGACAGTTCTTTTAGATTTATATCATGTGAAGAATCGTGGTCTCTATGCTCTGCGCAAAAAGTACAGTGCAATCTATTAATGTAGGAACTAGAAACACAGTTCACGACATTAACTCTAGTGACTAGGTTCTTTGGTGAACCGTCATGTTAGGCACTGTTATGCATCTATTTTTTGTGGTGAACCATGATTTTAGCATCAACCACTTCTGATGACTTTGAGCTCTTAGGAAATGGTCTAATATACTCTTCTGTGTCTTAATATACAAGTGTTCTAAAACTGTTTGCATGTAATAAAATTTGATTCTGATTTTGCTATAATAATGTTCTACAACTATTTACATATAATAAAATTTGTTCCTGATTTTTGATTATGTGGCTTTATTTTTTGGATGACAATAAACTACAAATTAATTTGATGAGAAAATTACATAAACAATTGACCTAAATGTTCAATCAATTCTAATGGAATATACTTGTATAATTCAACTGGGTTGAGTGTACTAAGATATTTTCTAAAAGTAATATGCTTTGCTCAACCAAGGGCCTGGTGCCTCAGGTAGTATGTTTTTTTTGCCATCTTAATGCATTGTTGCTGGCAACTGTTTTGTTGTCTGTGTCTCTGTGATGTTGGTACTTAAAAACAAGTCCTTTTTGCACTGTTTTCTTATACCCAGTATATATTCAGTCTTAACATGGCATAGCATGGCCATTCCATATAATAATGGCAAAATCTGAATATCTAATATGATAATGGGCAAAAATACAGGTAGGATGCCAAACACAAAGAGGTTGAATTTGCAGTCTGTTGGTGTCGAGCTTGACAATGCAGGGGCAATCAAGGTTTCTTATTTGTTCGACGCATCTTTCCTCTGATTTTGTGAACACCTATGTGGATTTCTTATTGGCGTTGACTTACAATCTCTCATTATTAATTATTTTTTCTATGACATATAGAAATTTAGGATTTGGATCCCTTAGCTGCTGTAAATTTTTGTTTTGGTTGTTTGCATAGTTTTTTTAATAGGCTTATATTTGTGGAACTTACAATGTTATGAAGAATCGTTACCCACCTTTTCCCCTAATTTTTGACATACTCTATTATATTCTTAGGTTGATGAATATTCTCGCACTTCAGTTCCCAATATATGGGCCGTTGGTGATGTGACAAACAGGATGAATCTTACCCCTGTGGCATTAATGGAAGGAACCTGCTTTTCTGTAAGTGTCCATTTTGGATTTTGCAGAAGCCTCTCATTTTATTTAGTAATTTTGCCACGTATGGGTGATCTGCTTTTTAATATTGCAGAAAACTGTTTTTGGAGGACAGCCAACTAAACCTGATTATGCTAACATACCTTGTGCTGTCTTTTGGTAATTTTTCTTTTAGAATAACTTTTCATGAAGTTTGTGTCTTGATAGTTTGAGATGTTTTGAACCTGCATCTGGTGCATTGAAATCACTCCACTTTCCCAATTGTCAAGTTTCCTCTAATGTTCAAAGCTTACATGATCTAGGATGTTTGAGGCTGAAGATATTTCTTGGAACTCCCTAGTTCCTCATTTACCTGTGCCAGTTCATACATTGTTTTTGGTTGCTGTGCTAAAACATCATGCTGGCTACTTGATTTTCTGGATATTCTTACATCTTAAAGCTATTAAAGAGAGCTTAAAAATCAACAAGTACCTGTTTTTTTTTTTGGCCCAACCACTAGCCAAAATGCTTACACTTAGCTAATAAAGTTCACTCATATAAGCTTATAAAATGTTCTTCCGTCGTTCACAACTCACAATTTGAGACCAAATTGGGATGTCATAATATCTCTGACATAATTTGACATCCTTTTTAAGACTCTTGCTTACAATAAAAAAGCTTCTTAATTGGTAACATCTGTGGCTCTAGAATGGCATTGGGTATGAAAGTAGTTTCTGTATAGCTCACCGTGCCTAAAATTTTGTTGCTTCCAAACAACTATATAATGCCTGTTGAATTTTGTTTTTCATTCCACATTAAATAAGTAGAAGGGAGCTTTGACACAACGGTAAGGTTGCTGCCTTGTGACCAAGAGGTCACGGGTTCAAATTCTGGAAACAACCTCTTGCAAAAAAAAAAACAAAGTAAGACTGTGTACAATGGATTCCTTCTCTGGTACCCGCATGGCGGGAGCTTCGTACACCGGATTGTAGTTTATTCCACATTAAATAAGATGGTATCATTTTTAATATTTATCTGCTTAAACCCACTAGTATCTTAAGATATCATTATTAGTATTATCAAAAATCAGTTTGTTTTCTCTTGGAGTTTTTACACAAGGCATTCTACTTGTCCTTCAGCATGCCACCACTTTCAGTAGTCGGTCTCAGTGAGCAACAGGCTCTGGAGCAAGCAAAGAGCGATATTCTTGTTTACACATCATCCTTCAATCCTATGAAGAACACTATTTCCGGGTAAGTAAAGTTTCTTGCTAGCAAGAAAAGGAAATCTGTACTATCATGGGTTGCTTTCAGCATCTCAATCCATTTATGCTTATCGAACAACCATCAATGGTAAATATATGAAATGATAATAATACTAAACTAAGTACCTGGTGGTGGTCTTCTGGCTAATGAAAGGAATAAAGAATGGTAGTAGTCTTTGTAAATATGATTCATAAGCATTTCTCACGTGAGCATGCTTGTCAGTGTCATCACTATGGAAAAATTTATATAGAAATATGAATTTTGATTTATTCAGTTTTATTTCTTTCATGTTTCAGAAGGCAAGAAAAGACAGTTATGAAGCTTGTCGTCGATTCTGAGACAGATAAAGTGTTAGGTGCATCAATGTGTGGGCCAGATGCACCTGAAATCATGCAGGTATGTTCAACTAAGCACAAAATACCAAGGATATGCACACTCTCGTATAAGATAATCTACTGAACTATCTTTTTCTCAAGGTACATTTAAATTTGCTGTTTCCCCCCTAAATTCATGCTCATTTGATTGTTTTTTTCAGGGTATTGCGGTTGCACTCAAATGCGGTGCCACTAAAGCACAGTTCGATGGCACGGTAAGACATGCTCGGAGTCATTTAAACTTCATCAAATTATCTAGAAAACGTCTGTTGGTGGCTACGAAAGACCTCCACTGTTGATTCTGTAAAAAAAAAAAAACTCGATATTAGTTATTTTTCTGATTGGCTACAATCACATTAGGTCTTAAATTTATCCATTTCTTAAACTGATACCTGAACATCGATTGTTTAGTTTTCAAGTTGATATAGCAAGTCTTAGGCCTTAGGAAATGATGAAACAATTATATGCATATGGTACCAGTTGATTCATTTACGAGTTGCGCACATCTGAAATCTTCATTCTATCGCAGGTTGGAATTCATCCTTCTGCTGCTGAAGAGTTTGTGACAATGAGGTCCCTCACAAGGCGTGTGACTGTTGGAACTAAACCAAAGACAAACCTGTAAGCGAATAGCTTGTAGATTCCTTCAGAAGCAGGTTCCCTTCTATTATTCAGAACAAAAGAATACAATGTTGTGCCACTATTCTAGGGATTAAGAAAAAGGTAACATTTGTTTTCCTGCAACTCGATTGGGTATATTTTATAGAATTGCTTTGTATTTTTTGGCTCTATATATTGTAATAAAGGGAACAGTTTATTTATTTCTCTGCCATGGTCATTCTTGTTGGTGCAAAAACGGCTTGTTAGAATGATGGTTTGGTTCCTAAGATCACTGGCAACTTCATGAATGTGGTCGGAAATGGATCAAAGTTTGGTCGTGATATGATGCGGAATTGATGATTTGACTGTGCGATGAGCAATGAAATCCTTCCTCTATGTTGATGCGACTTAGACTTGTTTTTACAGCTAAGATTACTTGTATTGCTGATTCCTAATTAGAAAGAGGAAGTGAAGGGAGGGGAGGAAGAACAGAAGGGGCGCTATGTGATATTTCAAGTGGCATCGCTCCATATTTTTATATTTATCAAATAGCGTATTTAATTTTCATTTTATCTCTTTCGTTAAAGATTTGTATCACTGTGGTGCTGGAATTATAGATCTCAGCACCATTGAATTTCCAGCATCATAGTGGTTGTGTAATCCCAGCACCATTACAGTAGTGTTGGAATTTGCAATTCCAATACCACTGTGGTGTTGAAATTTGCAATTCTAACACCATTGTGGTATTGGAATTGTAAATTTCAGCACCATGCACCACCACACCACCACTGTGTATTGGGAATTCAAATTTCAATACCATAGTGGTGTTGAGATTTGTAATTTGATCTGTGATGTCGAGATTTGAATTCCTAAGATTATCATCGTGGTCAAATTTACAATTTCAAAGACCAAACACCACTATTGTGTTGAGATTTGAATTTCCAGCACCACCGTGGTGTTGAGATTTGAATTTTCAGCACCACAGTGGTGCTGGGATTGCAATATAACTGTGGTATTGAGATTTGAATTCTCAGTACCACGTTCGAGATTTTCACTATGCTGCAGGTCTGTTTGGCGGGAGGGATAAAAAGGGAATTAAGTGCACTATTTGATAAATATGAAAGTATGAGACGATGTTTGAATAATTCTAAATTTCATGTGCGAAGAAGAAACCTCTGTCGCTCTTTTTGATACAACGCCTGAGTACGACACATTGAGTTACATATATTTTGTTTATCAAAAGCACAACTTGTAGCGTTGATGTTCTGGCAGCGTTTCACGAGATGACACGATGGTTAAAATATAATGGAGTTTACATAGATGATATGGATCGATTTTGAAAGAGATCTAAAGTTATTTTTTAAATTCAGATGATTTTAATTTTGACTATCACATCAAGATTCATAAGTTCATCGATTGTCAAGGGTCAAAAATCTATCGTGATTTATTTCCCTTACGATGGTCCAAAGGTGGATTGATAGAAATTGTTAGATTAACAGATTTTAATCTTTTGTATTATAAATTCTTTATGATTTATTTTTTTATATAATGATTATGGAACATATTGATAGAATATTAAATTGATTGTTTGAACTCTTTTGCAGATGTCCTCGAAGTATTATCTATTTTCATTGATCCTCCAAAATCTTCTGCAATTAGTCAGATTGTTTTTGTTAGCGAAATCTCCTTCATGTCTTGGTTCATGGTCACACCGTCGCAAAAGAACCGCACTCTATTCGTCCTACTTTTTTTTTTTTTCCTTTTTTCAATGACAAATAAAGAACGAAAGAATTACCATCTACATTTTTTTTTATTTAATTTCCTCGCATCATTTTCTCTTTGGCAAGTCGAACTCCCTCTTTAAGAACGTGTTGGCGACGTCGTCGTTCCGGTGGCACAGCACCCTGAGCACGGTGTTGGGATCGGTTCTTCTCCATCGGCCGGTCGTCGGCGGCATCTGCACCATCTCCATGGATCTCCCCAGCTCGCTGGTACCGCACGCCATGAGAATGAAGTCCTCCACTAGGGTCTCCGTCGGTAGGTTCATCAGCGCTACCACCCCCTCCACCCCCGCCGCCTCCTTCTGCACCACCTCCTCCGTCACCAGTCCCTCGCCGCAGGTGCAGAAGATGCGCTTCAGGTTGCCCACGTCCTCCATCACCATTTCGTAGTCGGAGCGGTGGAAGGCCCTTGCGGGGCCGCCGGCGAGCAACGCCAGCAGGAATGCCTCGAAGGATGCCTTCATGATCTCGCGCACCGCCAGCGGCTGCGCGCGATCGGAGAGTACGGTGACCAGGAGGGAGAGGTTCTGCTTGAGGGAGCGGAGGGTGGGGCGGACGCGGGACTCGGTCACGTTGCCGACGTACAGGGAGTCGTAGAAAGACGAGGCGGAGTCGAGGAAGATGAGGCGGTGGGCGGCGACTTCGGCCACGTGGGCGATGGCAGCATTGATGGCGGAGCGGGCGAGGTTGAAGTCAGTGGGGCCGCCTGCCCGGCGGCGGAGCGGGGTGCGCCGGGGGGTGCGTGGGGAAGGGGAAGGGCCGGGGCGGGAGAAGAAGGAGAGGGACTTGTCGACGGAGTGCAGGAGGCCGAGGAGGTAGTGGAGGGTGTTGAGGCGGACGTAGAGCCGCTGGGTGCCGCGGCTGACGGTGGGGCGGGGGCGAGTGGTGCCGTCGCCGGCGCCCCTGCGGACGTGGAGGAGGTTGGGTTTGACCCCGGACTTACAACCGAAGAGGCCGGGGTCGATACTGGCCTTGCACACGGTGGCTGCCTTCTTCCACAGGAGGAAGACCAAGGAATCTTGGTTGCATCTCGTCAACGGCGGAAGGGCGGGAATGTAACTCTGTTTCGAACCTGAGAAGAATCACGACGCGAGGTCAAAGGCAAAAGATTCAGAACGACTAAATCTCGTAATGAAATAGACCCACCGCACGATGCGACGAAAGAAGTGTAATCCTGAATCAGAGAATCCAAGCCTTCAGTGAGGATCTGAACAAGGTCATCCCTTCCTCCGATTTGGATCTCGAAGAACTCATCCACCGTCACCTTGGCCGACTTCATCAGATCAACTGCTGACTGCGCATATGGCTCCGTCTTCGACTTTGGGTTCCAGCTCTGTCGTGTGTTTCCCAAGATCAATACGAAGGAGGAGCCGATGAGTATTTTGGTATTTAGGGTAGCAAAATATACTCACGATCGAATTGAGGATTCTTCGAGTATCAGTTTATGTTACCTCAGTATCCTTGGCTCTGGTAACACACTCCCTCGCCGTCCTCAACCTCTCATCTATCCAGTTCCTCGAGAGGTTCAAGATGATGGAGTCCACCTCGTATGGAACCATTTCCCCGATCAGGATTGCCTTCGTTTCGGCCTCAGCTGACTCCTCGACCGCCATCTGAACCAGTAGCTTCTCCAACTTGCCGGCGATGTGCAGGACCCTGACCAACTCGTTGGTCAGGCCTTTAGTCCGTGACAAATGCTGCCTTAGCACGATGCCGTAACAAGCGTGGAGGGTCATCAGTGCAACAGCCTCCGGGACCGGATGCCATCTTTTGAGCATGGAGCTATAGTTCTCCTTCTCGAACACGGCCAAGTTTTCTACCTCTTTCGCGAGATGAACCAGCGTCTCATTTGGGTCCTCGTCTACTTCTACCACCATGCTATCGAGCTTTCCGTTTCCGTTTCCGTTCTCGAACGCCTGAAACGAGTAGACGACCTTCACAAACTACAATATGGAAGGGGGAGCTAAAGGACTTGAACGATGACCTTGGCGAAAGCAGTCTTCAAGGAAGACCTTATGTACCGTTCGACGCAGCTTAAGGATGAGAATTTGGTTTGAGACGAAGGCGTGCGCTGCGGGAAAACCCCCGCGATTCCGTCGGTCGAAGCATCTTCGCTGAGTGTTTGCGAGGTCAGGAGCGCCAGACCAAGCACATTCTCCATCGCCCCAACTGCGCCTTTGTCGTACCACTCGTGGTACCGGAGCAGTCGCTTCTCGGCCCACGCTCGCATTGTACCGAGCAGAGCCAATAGAATTCGCACATAGCCGGGCTCTCTGTCTTGCCTCTTGGCGTCGTTGGCCACCTCGACGAGCATGGCCAGCGTTGCGGAGATCAGGGCGGGTTCCACTTGCCCGGTGGTGATGTACTGCTCGAACAGGAGCCAAGTGAAGCAGAGGTTGTGGACCATCCTGTTGACGCCGAAGGTGCTCCATGTCTTCTTCATCAGCTCGAGAAGCTCGTCTACTTCGTCGAGCACCACCGTCTCATCTCTCAGGTCGAACACGGAGCGGAGCAGGGTCAGGTAGAGGTAGACGTTGAGGGGGTAGCCGTCGGCCCAATGGCAGACCTCGCCGGGAAACCCATTGGACCGCCACGCGAGGGCTATGACGGAGTTGCAAAGCGTGCGCATGGCTTCCGAGTTCTTACCGGTGTCTATGGGCTTCACGGAGCTCGATCGGAGGACGTCGGCGAATCGAATGGCCGCGGAGTTCAATCGGTCCAAGGGGACGGAAGGGTGCAGGAGGAGGCCGGCTTCGAGGATTTTGAGCTGCCTCCGTTGCCAATGGTGGTACTCGTGTGCATCACCGAAATCCGAGGGTTTCAAGTGGCGAAGGAGCTCCAGGGGAAGAATGATGGTTTCCGCCCTTTTCACGCCCTAAGCGAAGAACAACGCGATGGATACAAGATTAGTTCCGATCAGGTTAAATCAATGATAGGGAAGGATTAGGGAGATGGTACCTGACCGACGAAGGTGCGGACGAGGGTTTTCCGGAGGCAGTTATCTTGCTGCTCCGTGATGCCCATCTGCCGGCGCATAATTTCCGCCGAGGTCATCGGGCGCTGCCTCATCTTCCCCCAGGACAGAGCTAGTAATCCTCCGGCTACGCCCACAGCGGGCGACATTGCGGGCGACGAGAGGTGCGACATGACCCGCATCGGGGCGGCCCGCCGCGCGCGAAGACCTAGGGATTTCTTAATGCGGCTGTTAATGGACATATTCGCGCCACCTCCGCCGCCTGCGACGCGGGAGGAGGCGGGGGAGCGGCCGGCTTGGTCGGCGCGGGGGTCGCAAGTGCCCGATCGGCCGCCGAAGCCGGGGGAGGAGCGGAAGGAGGTGAAGAAAATCTCGTACGCGGTGGCGCGGAAGTCGTCGCGGGTGAGGTCGTCGAGGCGACCCAAGGGCCATTCTAGCGCGGCGCCTTCCTCGTCGGTCTCCTCCTCCGCGAACGGGGAGAAGCCGGAGGGGCGCCGGCGGACCATGGAGTTGCAGCGTCGGCAAGGGGACGAGGTGTTTCCCCTTCGTTTGGGCGATGGAGGAGGAGGGCGTCGTTGGAGATGCCAGAGCAGCAGAAGAATTGGACGTTGGAGGTGAATACAGAGGGGGCCCACGCACTCCTAATTCGACTACTGTATTTTTCAAAAACGAATTCTCAAAATACATCAACTTTGTCAACGATCAATACCGTTAATATCATCCATCCTAACACCTCATCTCAGCCGTCCGATCAGTGGACACTACAGAAGATCTGCTGACGTGTAATCCACGTAGGAAGAGTGGATGAGATAAGTGATAAGAAGCGCCAGGTGGCGTCACTGCCGACATTGCTCCGAATACCAGAACCCTAAATTCTCGTCCTCTCTTCTCGGTGGATCTCATTCTCAGGTAGATCAGCATTGCTCCAATTCTTTTCATTCGCTCGAATTTTGTTGTTAGAATTTGTCGATCGAGGTTCGTAGATCCGAGCTTACAACGCAATTACTGCATTTTACTTTGCTGAGAAATGTTTTTTGGACTGCGTCATTCGGTTTGTGGTTGACAGAGGTGATTGTTCTCTTGGAATCGATCCGGTCCCGATTTACTTATACAATGTATAAGTATACTCATTAAGTGGCGGAGAAGCTTTTTAATCCATAAGCTGAGAGCAAATGTAGTCTTTCTTTTTTCTTGAAGATAGAAAATGGGTGGAGTTTAGCCATCTATTTAGTTAGTGAATTGCATTTTGTCCGAGCTAAATTTCCACATTGGTCTGGAGAAAATGTATCGCTTGGAACTTGAAAATGATAGACCTTCTTTTTCATTATCTGCCAAATCTAATTCCCGATCAATTTCTGTCCTTTCCTGCAAGTAGGTATTTTTTGCGCTGCTACTGATCAATTGAAATGGCGGCTGGGAGAATTATCAACCAGCTTCTGAGAAAAAGATGGGAGATCCAATCACGTGTAAGCAACTTCTGCAATCCTTTCTCTGAAATTGATATTGTACCTTTTTTAGAACATCTTGGAATATTTGTTCAGTTAAGAGTATAGTTTTTCCTGGTGAGAGCACCAAGTAGCGCTACAATTGTTGGAATGAATTGTTGTCTTGGGTTCAAATCTCAGTTTGTACTTCATATCTTGTACTTCAATTGCATTGAGTTGATGTTCAATGTAGTTGAAAATAATTAGAAAAGATCGAACAATATCAATCTTTTCCAACTGACAAACAAATGAGCATATTGTATTCTTTTACCATTCTATTTTAGTTCTTAGGTGGTTGTTTAAATTGCCTCAGTTGAAATTTTTTACAATTAGATATTTCTATTCACAGGCCCCACATTCAGTGCCAGCTGCTGCATCTAATGCAGATCGGTCGAGTAAACTTGGAAAAAATAAGTCTGTAAGAGCATTGATGGTCATTGGAGCAGGAATCTCAAGTGTATTCAGTTTAACCACTGTAGCAACTGCTGATGATGCTGAAGCATGTCCTCCTCTCTACCCTTGGCCTCACCAAGGCATCCTTGATTCACTAGTGAATAACAATTCTTCGTGAGTATTGAACTAACTTCTTTGCAACGAAAACCATGTTCAGTAATTTATATAACATCCAATAAATAAATGTCCTAGAGAAAATGTTGTTACATATGCAGTATCGCTCACTATATTCATTTAGTTGAGATGGTTACTATCTGTCTCATTTCTCATCAATGAGGTTTTTGTGCCAATATACTGAATGCCAAGGCAAATTCTGTAGTTACTTACAATTTATTAACTTTCAATTTGAACTTTGCAAAGATTCGAATTCATTCTCAATTTTGTAAGCTGGGTGCTTAAATTGAGCAGAGTTAGACGTGGCCAACAAGTTTACCAGCAAACTTGTTCCTCTTGCCATTCGTTTTCTCTATTTTCAAACCGAGACCAAGGTGTACCGGATGCAAAAGAAGTGAACAATAATCTTGTTGTTGATATTGAGGTGTTAGAGGGACCCAATGATGAAGGCAAAACCTTTGTGTGCCCTAGTAAATTATGTGATCCAAACTTAGTCTTTAAAAGCGAGAGAACACCAAAGTTTGTCAATGTGGCACATGCTCCACACTTGAGCTTCATCACTAAGGTAATGATTCTATCAACTGCCAAGTTTTTTTTTCTTTCCATATTTACCTTACATTTTTATGACTCAAACTTGCAAATTAAAATTTTTCAGGCACCACATAACACACAGAGTCACGTGCTTTCCTTATTGGCAGGGAATGCTGATCTTACTGGAAATTTTGTGGTAATATTAATTTCTTTTTCTCATTGAATTTATGTGGTGACAGGAACTTTCTCTCATCAACTTAACTAAGCAAATAACTATTCCAATTTTTTTTGTATTTTTCAGCATGCTCGATCAACGCCCTTAATTTTCTTCATGGTCCTATGTTACAGCCTGAATTCTGTTTCCTATTTGTGATTACTATAACGAACAAGAATTCAATTATGAATTCTCCAAATCCAAGCAAAATGGATCTGGCACCCATCTTTTAATGGACAAATAAGCACTCATATACTCTTCTTCTTTGATGTTGATCATTACCCAACAATACCATGTTTTATTAGATTGCACCTTCAGCAGGTCCACACATTGAACTTTTATCTTTTATTTCACATATATGGTATTGTGATAGCAACAAGATCTTCGATGCTTGCCTTAAGAATGTCTTAGGAGCCTATGTCTATTCACTGAAAGTGCTCAGCATTTGCTTCCTATCTTGATCTTTATTGCTTTGTGAATATACTTCTAAAGATAATCCTCAAAACTATGATTCACTAAATGTTTGATCACTAATTTATCTGCAAATTCAGAGTCAGAAGTATCCACACTACAATCCTTACTTCTTCAGTGGTGTAACTGCAATGCCAAAGATGCTTATAGGTAGTGCAGTAGATAACAACAACAAGGTTGCTACCCCTGAGAAGGTAATGTTTCAGTATTTTGTCAATGACTATTCTACATCGCAACTCATCATATCAAACTATGATATTAACATTGATCTCGCCGCGAATAGATGGGCAACGATGTTGTGGCCTTCTAGTTATCAAATAAAACTGGTAAGTGACTACTGTTAACTCTCTGTTCCTGCTGGATGATGTTTTCGTGAAGAATTCAAACTGGGACCTAAAAGAGTGATTTCCTATATATTCAGATGGGGTTCGAGCGGGTTTTTCTGTTCTCGCATTCTTCGTCTAGCTGCAATTATCGTCGTTCCGACTTGATAATTATGATCTGTTAGCATGTTGGCTGTGAAACTATGTAACCTGATTCAAGTGTTTTAGTTAGTTTCAGTAGACAGTGATGGACATACAAATGTGATTTCTCATTCAGTTTTTATGGTGACACTGGATGTTCAAGAATTGTTAAATGATTGAAAGCTATGATTTCCCTTGTAGTTTTCATCAAAACATTATTTCTAAGGTCCTCGGAAGGTTGAAATCTATCAACCTAATGGCTCTATCGGTCTGTCCACGATTATTGTGAGTGAGGTAAATCATGAAGGATTTTACGAATCTTGACGTGATGGTTAAAATACGTGATAATTATCTGAATATGGAAAAATATTTTAGATCTCTTCCAAAATCAACTCTTATTTTATTTGTATTTTAGTAATCATGTCATCTTAGAAACAATATTATTTCTAAGGTGATCCATAGATTGTTGGACTATTTCAGACAAAATAATTCATAAACATAGACAGACAGCTGAACATTTCATTAGCATTTAAGAAATAAACAATAAGAAAGAAAAAGAAAAAGAAAAAAAAAAAGAAAAATCTACTTAATAGCTACTTGGTCTCCTTCCGATTCCATACTCACACACCACATGAGAAGCATCTCATGAAGCCTGGCCCCTTCTTTCTCTTCGCCGGTTGGTCCTCCTCCGTCTCCTTCACCGGCGACATCTCCAGTTTCCACATCTCCAGCTTCGTCTCCATGGACTCCCTCTCCCGCTCCTCCTCCTCCTCCAACCCGCCCTCCCTCTCCACTGACCTGCTCCTCTCCAGCTTCCACTTCTCCTGATCGCCGGCGGGGGAGACGCCTCCGTGGCGCTTGGCGGCGGCGAGGTCTTCGTAGGAGAATGAGGCGGCGGCGGTGGCGGCGGAGAGGTCGTAATAGAAGAGCAGCATCTCCTTCTCGTGGCGGCCGAGCAGGGCGACGCTGAGGTTGAGGATACCGCAGGGGCGGAGGGAGGAGGGGCGGCGAACCTGGAGCGCGACGACGCGGCGAGGGAGGGCGGCGCTGAGGACGACGCGCACGATGCCGAGGAGGCGGTCGCGGCGGAGGCGCCGGGCGTGGAGGAGGTGGACATCGACGGCGGCGGTGTCGGAGGCGAGGAAGTCGTCGTCGACGCGGAAGAGGAACTTATGGTTCCAGGTGGGGTCTGCGTGGCCGGTGGTATCCAGCAGGCAAGTGCGGAGCTTGTGGGCCGGGTCCACCCAGGCGGAGGCGTACGTGGCCGTGGACCGGGCGGCCGGGTGGAGCTCCTGGGCGGATATGATGGTGAGCTCCAGGAGGTGGAAGGGGGCGGCGTTGAAGGTGGCGATCACCTCCGGGCAGTGGACGGAGCCACACTTCACCGCCGCCGTGCTCATCGTCCGGGGAAGATGAGTTCTACGTTAACGTACGACTGTCGAGGAATGGGGAGAGAGGACGGGAGTAATTATGGAAGGCTGGGAACTGGTTTGGGGCTTCGATTCCGGTCCCAAATTTAGCAAACAACGGTGGCTGGCTGTCGGGCTCGCCATGACCATTAATTTTGAGATTCTGTTAGAGCCGATAATATTAGAGATCACTCTGCCATATAATATATACATAAATTAGTTACTTTTTCATTTTGATGAATCAATGTAACTTGATTATCAAGATTTATAAGATTATCGAGATTCATAAGATCCTATATGATTTATCTCTTTTATAATAATTGTGTGTTCCAACTTTTTATGGATACATAAATTAATTTCCACGAATGAATCATTGACTAAAACATGAGAAGGATTGAATCTCAACGTATGATTTAAAATTCTTATTCGAATTTAAAAGTCCTCTATTTTTCTGACTAACGATTTAGATATATTTTCTACATAATTTATCTCTTTATAAAACTGACTGACAAAGTTATGAGAGTAATACAATTCATAAATTAATAGAAATTATAACCAAAATATTCATTTTATTTTATTTTTTAAATTATCAGCTAAGTTGAAAACAAAACAAAATATTAATCCCCCCCCCCCCCCCTTTTGATAAGGATATATGAACTTATTTTCCTTTTCTTGATTTATTAGGAAGTTAATGCACTACCTTTTTTATATTAAAAATATTTTGATTATTGCAGCAATTTTAGATTTGCAATAAGAAATATTACAATCTACATTTAAATTTCTCACACTGTTCGCTTTATTGATCTAAAGAAAAACCTTTTTAACTCATGAATGTTCAACCATTTGAAAAGTAAACGCTTTGTTTCATAGTAGATATTGACAGTTTCAACACTCCCAAAAATACTTCGAAAAATTAAAAAAAAAAACTAATAAACCATGAAAGTAAAATGAAAATTTTCCAATTGATAGCAAGAAAAAGTAACCCACTAGCTGAACAAAATAAACAAATGATTCAAGATCAATTTATGGCTAAAACATCTCTATTCCACATCTGCCTTAGCAAAGAGTCAGAACCAGCCTTAAATCTTAAGCCGTCTTTGCCACTTTTCTCTGTTCCACTTGGCCAGTCAAGGGGCATTGCATCTCTGTCCAACTGATTGGAACCATGTTACCTCCTGAGATGATACAAAGAAATAGATAAACTCCGAGTGTTTGATATAGAATTTGCCAATGCCAAATTAACTTTTCTCTGTTGTGTTACTGAAAGTAGGACAAAATGTGTTCTAAACTAATGCATTTATCATGTAACATATGAATTTGATTAGGAGTTTAACCAAAGTCTAAAGAAAATGAAATGATAACCTTAATAGTTCAGTTAGACAAGAAATGGTAAGGGGGATGACATTCAAAGAGGTTCATCACAGATATATATACCTGCTATGCTTTGAGCCGAAACTACTCCGAGTTCGTTCTTTGCGGTGGAAAGGTAATATGCTCTTGCATCTCCAAGAGAAAGCTTAGCACCAGTTAACTCAATGCAACATAATCCCAAATAAGTAAATCAGAATCATGGTAACATATAAACTAGGCCAAGGCATAATTTTTTTTCAAAAAAATATATATATTCTCAGTAGAAAATAACATATCACATGAACTACTCAAGGATACAACAAGAGCTCGAACAATATCACCAGGACGGAAAGAGAGATACATATCCACCTTATCAATTTCAGTTGCACGAACATCTTGTTGCCTATGACAGTGAAACCGATCAATAACTTCCACAAATTAAACCCTAATTCTCTTGTTGTTGTTGTGTATTATAGAAATAAGATATTAAAATAACTTGGGAAAAAGAGGAAAAAGATGCCGAGTCATTTTTCTCTAACACTCTGGATATTGACTATCCAAAGCCGAAAAATAACCCATAAGAGGATACATAGTAATTAAAAAAAAAAACTTAATACTGCAAGGAAATATAATCATCTAGAAATTGTGAACTAGCAAAAATCCACACAAAACTGTTTGTAGGGAGTAAATGATATATTTATCTACCTGATTATCCCAGTAAACTTTTCCTTCACAGCTTTGGACTCGACACACATTATATCAACTGATGCTATGCGAGCTATAACCTTTGTAACCTGCCAAAACAATTTGTATCATGATCATCACAAAGAGACATAAGAGCTGCAAATAGCTAGTATTTCTCATGCTCCACTAGCCTTATATTGAAACCCAAAATCTCCATAGTGTAGAAACCAACATATCACGTCAACATGAGATCTTCCAGTTAATAACAAAGTACTGCATGACAGTCGACAAATTTGTTCTTGCAAACTTAACAAAGAGGTTTAGTTTCTCTCTGTTTGAGACATGTAATTAAGCCAACAACAAAATTTTTAACTCTAGAACTTGGTAGTTGGTGTATCAGCTATTTTGATCTGGGTTCGAGAGAGTGTTCTAGAACAAGAACAATTCTTGGCTCAATAAAAATTTATGTTCATTTGATATAAAGTATTATATAAAACAAACATGCTTGAATTTTGGCTTGTTAGTGTTCATGAACAAAGGTCTTCAACAGAGTTATTCACAAACTTATCTAAAGCTTTATGAAACTTATTTTTTTTCAGTTTTTAATCAAAAAATATAAAGAATACCACACACCAAAATATTTATAATATTATGCTAGGCTCAGATGAACCACAGCTCTCCCCGCTTTCAATTAAGTTTTATTAATTGCATTAATGGTTTCACTAGATTATAATAATAACCATCTTACTAGTTCAACTCGACTAAAGTTTCATAAGATTTAAATAAACAAGCTCAATAAGATAAACAAAGAAGTTTGAGCATTATCAAGCTCAACCAAATTCAGCATGTCTGGCAGATAAATCATTTTTAGATAATTAGCTAGCATGGCAAACACCTTTTGAGTTGGCACCTTAACGTTGATCTAGCTGGTCTCATGCCATTTACATTATCAAAGTGACAATTTTAATACATCAGTCTCGTAAGGACAAACATTAAACCATGGTCGTTCAACAACTTTGTCATAAACACAGAATAAATGGCAATGCAAATTCTCCTCACATGGTAGTACGCTTAGGAAAAGAAAAATAAATCTCGCATGAAAGGGCATGTTACAGTAGCCATAAGAAGGCCAAAGGAAACATAAAAAATCTTACACGAGCAATAACCACGGAACCGGGCTGTGGAACGGCACCCTGAGCCCTATGCCCGACTACTTCCACCGTCGATCTCTGTGCAGCATACCAACCGATTTTTTTTTTAACAACAACAACAAAAGTAGCTCTATGCCTAACAGTGGGGTGTCTAACATCGGAAGGAGGAAAGGAGAGAAGAAATGACCTGGTCAGGGGCGCCGGGTTGCGGTGGGGTTCGACGGCAGGTGCCGGTGAGGGAAGCGCGGACGGATCTGCCGTTAGGAGCTACATAGGCTCCTCTTCCAGCGATGAGATCGCGGGAATCGCCGAGGAGCTCGCCAGGGGAGACCAGATCGCCGTCTCCATGGCCATCGACCGCCGCCCCCATCAGCTCGACTCCACGCCTCGGAAGTCGGAGAATCGAAATGAGCCGGGAGAAGAGAACCGAACCGGATATGGACCGGCTGTTATTTTCTCGTTCGTATTATTATTAATTTTTTAAGGCTAATTTATTTAGCAACGGAGCGGTCCCCGTGGCTCAAAAGAAATTTAATTTTAAAATAATATAATTTAATGATCGCCGTGACTCACAAGACAAGTTTTATTTATTTAGCAATTGCATGCCAATATTATCATAAAATTACAGAAAAATTAAGTGAAAAAACAAGTTACGAATATAATATTTATTACAGATGAAGAATTGCATAAGAATTAATAGACAGACGATTTAGAATTTGCTCCGCGGATTAATTTTTCTCGTCCATTCATTAAAAATTAAGAGGAATAAACTTTTTGTCCCCTTGGAAAAATCCGATAAAATCGGCGATCATGAACTCGCGGAAGAAGCATTGCTGTGAGACTGACTGACTGCAAGAGTTCCTTTTCCTATTCTCTATAGTTGTTTTCCGTCTTTCCTCAGCTTTTCCCTTCCTCTATGACCGACAATATTTTTCCAACTCGAATTCTTTTATTGTTTTGATATTACGTGCGATGCATTCGATCCATCATTTGTTCCACTGCATACGAACGTCTGATCTACTGTTCGATTATACCGAATCCACATTAAATTAGAATATTCAGTATTTTCGCGGAACGCTCTATAATCCATCTTTGAACACATCGGATCGCTGTGTCATCCTCGCCGCGATATTGCCATCGACAACATACCTATGGCCGCACCCAATCAAACCGGATCGCGAAAGAAATTCGGCCCGATCGTAGTTAGAATCCAGCCCGATCTTGGCTACGATTTAGCTCGATTATGACTCTGATTCAATCGAAATCTGATCACGATCTGATTGAAATTGAAGTCCGATCAAATCGAATTAAATTTCGTTTGGATCGTGACTAAAATTCAACCGATCGATACTGATGTCGAGCTCACAGTGGCAAAGAGCTCGGACAGATAGTGCTCGGACATAGGTGGAATGTTAATGTGCATTCCATCATACGTGATCGGACAATGAATCATATATCGAACGGATAATGAATTTGCATCACATATATTCTCATCGTGCATATATCAAATTTGTTTACCTATGTATATAAAGTTTTACTCATTTGACGTCCACTGCGCGCGCTCAGGTGAGCGCCTACCTGTCAGAGCCGGCCCTGGGCCAGGCGTATTGGGGCGATCGCTCAGGGCCCAAAAATTTTTAACACTATCAAAGTTTTTTTTTAAGGCCCAAAAAAAATTTTATGTTAAATTTTACCATGGATTAGGGCCCAACTTAATAAGTTTTGCCCGGGGCCTTGAAATAAGACAGGTCGGCTCTGCTACCTGTGCACAGTGTGTGCACTGTGCAGTGCAAGCGCTCACTTGGGCGCACACAGTGACTGCCCAAGTGCGATCTTGTTCACCTAGACACTTGTCCATGCGCACCAGTGTGCATGCGTGAAGGCAGACACTCACATGACATGGTCTTTGTGCACGTCAATGCATATGGGACAGGCGCCCATGTGAGTAGGCTCTCTTTCTGTATATATGAAAAGATAATGAACTATATAAATAATAATTTTAAAATTCACATAAACGGAATGATAAAAGCTCTTAGTTCAAAGGAGACAAACTTCCTAGTCTTTCTTAAGCCTTAGAGAATATAGTTCGAAAGAATTGACTAGTTTAAAATGAACTATAAAACTAGCGAGGAGATACAAACAATCCAATCCATACAATCTATCATGTATAAAAATAGAAAAAAGTGAACTAAGTGTGAGATTCTTTGAATATCTCATGGAAATAGAAGATAAAGATGATCTATAAAAAACTAACCTCGTAAACAGAGAAATACACTATTCGAAGGTGCTCCAAATACTAAGACTTAGTCAATTAGAAATGACAAAGAAAGGAATACTAGAACTAAATCTCATGAATATCCAAAAAGTTAGGAATCTGTCCAACTAACGACTCGCACTGCCCTGTCCAGCGGCGAGAGAGAGGTAAATCGCGGAGGGACTATATCCTTCGCGTGTGCAGCGTGGGAGCCATCTGAGCTCAGGGGGGATTTTAGACCCCCTTCGGAATCGACCCCACTCCGTATCCAAAGCAATCACACTACTTTACCACTGCGCCATCCCCGTGGAGACAAATCTCATGAATATCAACACCAATACTGGGAGAATATTTGATGACATAGATGAATATATGTACATACCCAAAGAGAAAATCAAAAATATAACTCTAACAGAACTTCAAGAAATGGAAAAAATTGAAAATCGATGTAAAAATCTGCTTATGAATCCCTAAATTTGGATGAAGAAGGAAATATAGTAGTAACAGTAAAAAAAAAACCCAAAGAATTTTATAGAAAAAAGACGAGATACAAATTAATTTCATGAACCTCAAAGCCTCCTACTAGTTCCCATCATGAAAGCAGCACCCACCTAGAAGAGCTGCGCCACTGCATACAAATAATAAGTCCTTCTCGAGAACCTTACAAAATGAAGACCTCTGAAAATTAAAATATATATATATATATATATATATATTGTGTGTCTTATGTTGCACGATTTTTACGCGATAATATTTTCGTTGTCTGATCAATCGCGATTACACAGTAATGAAGAATGTATAATATTTCTTTCGCGCATGATTTCATCGGCTGTAGACATTAGCTATTCACCACTCGCTCACCGGATTCCGATTGTGATCCGATCGACACCTGAGTCCGATCGGATCGTGGCAGGATTGCGGTTAGAATCCGATCGGATTGTGATCGAAAACTGTCGCAAATGCGGCCGCTAGTGGCGCGCCCACAACTGCCACTTATGCACAATCCGATCGAATTTCGACTGCGATCCGTGCCCGACAAGGAAATGCACAGTAATCGCACACTCTGTCGTCGTCAATCTCGCCAGCGGAAGGCTGGATTCCGTCCATGATCCGACCGAAATCCAACTATCCAAACCAATCGACGCAGATCGTAGTCGCACTGCTTTCCTACCAATCGGGTCGACAGTGAATCAACACCCAGTACAACTTGTGAAATTGCATGGAAGAAACACGGTTCATTCCTTATTACTGTACAATCGCGATTTTGATCGGACGGTAGAGACACTATCGCACGAGTCATATATAATTTTATGTATAAATTTATTTTGAAACCGATGAGCATAGATACATCATACATGATATGCAGTACAGAATGCTGATCGGGTCCATTATTGCGATGCGAACTCCTTACCTAAAAAGAAAAGAAAAAGAAAAAGAAAGCAATCGTTCGACCGATTCAGTTAATTATTAGAGAACAAAGAGTCAATGTCGCTGCCACAAGCAAAGTGTGCAGGTGCAGCGCTGAAATTAGTCGAGTGGGGGCTTGAAATATTCTGCCTTCATCAATTTCTTGGCTCCTCCTAATAGAATTGAATACCGGAGGACAAGCTCGAGTCCCCATGGATCGCTATCAGTGCAGGAATCCAATGGAAATCAACAGCTACCGCCCCAAGTGCAAACGCACCCGAATTAAGGAGAGGATCTTTACGCGCAGATTATCGTACAAAAATCATTCTTTAACATCTTAAAGTCTTCCTATTTTTTGGGTTTAAAGTGAAATCGATAAAGTTAACTGGATGATTATACAGATTGAACTGGATTATTATTATAAGAAGAAGAGGAGGAAAGGGCCCGGAGTCGCGGGCAAAGTGTGTCTGATAGCGTGATTCCAGGGGAGTGTGCATGCTGCGGCGGGGGGAAAACAGCACCAGTCCACAGTGTCCTTTAATCATAAAGGCCTCTCATTTATTTATTTATTATTACGATAAAGACACGTTTTTGTTTTTTTTTTCTTTTTCTTTTTTTTTTTAAAAAAAAATCAATAATTCGAGTGTCAGACAGACAGAGGATCGGCCGGTTGACTACAATTTCAAGGGCGTCTTGTCTCTGAAACACAAGTTTTATTTCATTTCAGATATTCGACAAATTCAGAAACAACAAGTAAAGAGAGAGAGAGAGAGGACGAGTAAATTTGACCTTGCAATGCTCATTTTCTTCTGAGGGAATAAAGAGGCAGGAATTTTTGAATTCTGAAAATTTTGGTTTTTAAAATATAAAAAATGAATAAAAAAAAAATAGTTTGACGAACAAATCACTTCCCTAGCTACCATGCGCGCACCTACCTATATTCTCGCTTTTCCCCTTATATATACGCGATGTTGTCTTCTCTTTGTACACAACGTCACGTAATCTAAATTTTAAATGAATATAATTTTAATATTGCAGGAGTAATTTTTACAAAATTGGGAATTAGATTATTATTATTATTATTATTTCTTCCGAGCATTATATGATCTGGAACCAGCTACGGAAGAATGCGACCCTTCATGGTCCTTGTCGACGTCTTCTCTCACTTCGACTGGCGGAATCTAGCTACATAACGATCTAATCCATCGTAGTTTTGTAGCTTAATCCCATGGGAATCGTCATTAGCAGGTACCGCTCCCGCGCCGCCGCTCGCCGGCGGGAGCTGCTCGCGAAGGCGGCGGCGCTGGAGGAGGAGCTGAAGGAGGCGCGGCGGGCGCGGGAGCACGACGCGCGGGCCTTCGCGGCGAAGGAGGCGGAGTGGGAGGCGGAGCGGCGGAAGCAGGCGGAGGAAGCCGGCGGTCTCCGGCGGAGCCTCGAGGTGGCGGAGGAGGCGGCTGCCGCAGCCAGCCGCGGTGCAGACCACTACCTCGTCGTCGAGCAGATGAGGGAGGAGCAGGCGCGGCGCGAGGAGGCGGTCGAGAAGTGGAAGCAGCTCTACCTCGCCATCAAAACCGAGCTCGACGATCTCATTCGAAGAACTCGACAAGGTAATTAATCGACTCTCTCAAATCCGAATAAATGATTTCATGAAGATCGACGTAAACTCTGCGACTGCAATCTGCATAATTCCACAGTGAAACTCTTTGAAAATTTAGAAGAAAAAAATATAGAAAAAAAACATAATCCAGATCTGGTTGGGACATGAACGAGTGGAGAGGTCCATTCACAGTCACTGCCGGCCCGATGCAGTATTTATTTATTTATTATTTTAAATTTCCATTTTATAAGAAAAATAAATAATTAATTAATACATCCTTCGAGGTGATGATTCAGACAATTTTACCTTTATTCCTTAAAATTTTCAGGGATGTGTTTCGTCTTGACACGAACACAATTATCCTGAGCACATTTTTTGAGGCCTACTATTTGGGACACATTTCGGTTGAGGAATATTTGCATCGAGTCCCCTTTAATACATCTCAGTCAGTGGTGCCATACTATTCAGCAATTTAATAATTGAACAATTTTGATGCACCTACTTGCAGGGGAGAGGCTCTACAAGCAAACAGAAGAGGAAGGCATGATAGAGCACCTACGGAGGGAGCTCAAGGCGAAGGAAGATGCGATCGAGACGCTAACATCGCGGGCCAAAGCGATGGAACAAGAGGTATCGAAACGAGATCGGGAGATCGATATCTTGAGACAGAGTTTGAGAATTTTGAGCGACAAAAGGAGGAGCTGGAGCGGAAAGAACCAACTTAGATACTTGTACTCACGATGAGGATTGAGGAGGCTATTTGCATCAGTCGGATTCAGTGCTGTAGTGAATCATGCATCGAGTTGCCGTTGCTGTTGAACTCAAAAGTGATTCGTGGAAAGGAAATGAAGAATATATGAATATATAGTAGGCATTATTTATTCAAATCCCAATATATATATATATATATATATATATGATATAGCTATCAAATAATGTCCGTTTGTTAAAATCAAAATTTGTAGATGAGTAAAAAACAAAACTACTAGTACGTTTGTTTGTTTGCTCTATCAATAGTTTTCGAGCAATATTGCCATCTCATGAAAACATAGTGTTGGTTGAGTTAGCCATCCAACGAGGAAACACTAAGATGATACTAATAGACTAGTTAAACGAATTGCTCAAGGCATTATTTATCCAACTTACACTTCAGGTTTCGAAGCCTCTGCCTCTGCGCCATTGTTTTATTCTTAGCGATTCGGTTTTAATCTAGCAATAGGGCTGGATACGTGAGATCCAGGATCCGACCCGTTTAGGGAGACCGAGTGGCTGACGTATTTAAGCAGTGACGGGAGAGGGGTGGCGCGTTTTGGGTCAACGATCGCGGGCCCTCGTCGGTGGGGGCCGATTCGGAGTTCGCTTGGTCCGAGCGCGATGGCGTCGACGTCGATGCTCGCTGGGGCTTCCGCGGATCACTCCTTTTTGCGGCCAGAGGAGACCAGCGCCTGCTCCGTTTCGCCCTGTCCCAACTGATCGCCGCCTGGGTGCGTGCTTCCGCTTTTCTCCTCCTTTTGCTCTTGTTCATTCGAGTATTTGATTATCTGATTTTGTGGTTATGTTGTTAGATCTAGCAAAGTGATTTGGTTAGGAAATTTGTATGCCGGGAACAGTTTTATCCCTTGTATAACATCATAATGGATGGGAGTGGCGTGTCATAATTAGGGTTTAAAACGAGTCAGATGGGGATAGGAAGGACTGTACTCGAAACCATTTTCGGGAAAGGAGACAGGAGGAAGCTGGGAGGATGAGAAACTGGGTTAGAAATTTTCTATTTTGCATTTTCTTCAATAAACATATATGAAATAGAAATGAGAGGGTGGAAAGGGTTCATTTTCTTTCTCTAGTTTGCTTCAATCCAAAATGGGTGGGAATGGAAGGAAAACAGTCACCATTCCATAGATCCAACAAGTAAACAAAGAGGGGAGGAGGGGGGTAGGGGGAAGAAGAACCTTATTATAAATTTTAGTGGTACACATTTACATCTCTTACACAATCAAATCCTTAAGTGATTCAATGTGGATTTTAGTGGTAGATAATATAATAATATAAATTTTGAGAGTATCAGATAAAGCATCTGCTCAAACATAGGCGCCGTCTAATTTACATTCGAACTCAAACGCATGAGTATCAGACTCAAGAATATGTATATTACATGACTAATTTTATCCAAACTCAAAACTAACCTGTGTATTTGACCTAACTCGATTAGTAGGTGCCAAGATTGCCTTAAATAAGTTTGGTAGATTTGGATATTCACTAGATATTTACCAAATGAAAGTATACAGATTGCTCTCTTCTAATACTTCATGCTTATGGGACAAGTGGCTGAATTTTCAGGTAGTTATGAACTACATGTACAAAGAGTTAGTATCACAAAAATAAGAATGGTAAGGTGGAAGTGTGAATCAATTGAGTAAAATTATATAAAAATGATAAAATAGAATAAGATGGCACACACCTCTTGAAAGATAAGAGAGAAATTTTATTGTTGGACAAGTTGAATCAATTATAGATGTACATCTGATATTTATTGCTGTGCAAAGAAAACCAATTAATGCAATTAAGATGGATTCAAAAGTTTTGTGTATTATTTGCATACACTTTTATAGTATTTAATGTCGGGGTAAATTCCATAATCTACTCTAGATAGTTTATGCAAACACATGCAACTATTATTGTCCTTGTTGGTTAGCAAATTGCATTGATATGGTATATGGGCAACAGTACTGGATTCATATTGACATATCCTGCTCAATATTATATTCAGCAACTTTGGACTGCTGGTTTTATGGCATCCATCAATGCCGTTCCTTTTCTTCGACTTAATTGAATTTATTCATCTGTACTACTTGTGCCACTTGTCTAAATAAGCCAGCTACTAGAATAGCGAGCTCAAGTGCCGGAATAACATTCACATAGGATCTATTACACTTGTTAAGATAATCCTGCATTTATTATTGCGTCTTGCAATTACTTTAGCGTTAGTCACCTTTGTTACTGCTTTAGCATGACAAAGATCTCCATCTTTAGCAGTGCATCAAATTACTCGATTGCATTGGTCAACACAGGCTAGGGTAGTAGGTGGGGATGCTGAGGGAGACCAAAGCACCTAAGAGGAGATCATTGTGGATGAGCAAACTCTCAACAGGGTCTAGAATCGGGTATTGAAGACATACGCTACAACCGCGCCGCTAAGATGAGGGATCACCTTCATTTTCTACATGAAGATAGCAACGCAGCTGTTTTTGCTGCCAATGCTGGGTTTTACTGGGCTTTAAGGAACACTGATCTTGTGGTGTAGGCAAGAGGGGATCATGTCCATGAGCAGGAAGGATATCAGGCCATGACATGGTGATGGGAAGGTGGGAAATCATTTGCAATGCAGACCATTTATCGTCAAGGACTAGAAGAGGGACTAAATCCCAATCCTGCAAGATTTGAAATTATTCACTGAATGCAAAAAAAAAAAAAAAAAAAATGAAGAAGAAGAAATCTTGACATTGGAAGAACATTCATACAAGGAAAGGAAAAGGAAAAGAGCACAGAGCAATCGAGGCAAAGTCACGATTGCAACTTGATCTTGGAAAAACCTTTGGAATTTTTATGTGGCATGCCGCACTAGTTCAATATGCCCTTGCCTGTGCATGGGGAATCACCTGTCTGACAAGAGATGCAGAGTTGAGGATTTCCAATGAATGAACTTGGCATTGATTTTAAGAACTTACACAAGCCTCTCGGTAGTGAACCGCTAAAGCCATTGTATGAAACATTGATGTATGTTAATGAACTTAGATCCCCCAAGGGCATCAAACTTCCTGTTAGATTGTTAGAAGAAATATCCAAGCTCTGTAGCATATTCAAATTCCTCAATTCAAGTGGAAGTTCTCCTACTAGTCCATTATCACTGAGGTTTAAGGCTACATTCAAGTATTGCAATGAACCCAATGATGGCGGTATGTTGCCTCCCAACTTGTTTCCTCCAAACTGCAGCTCAATCAGTCTATTTAACTTGAACAGGAAATCCGGAATTCCTCCGCTGAATTGATTCTCTTGCAGTATCAACCGAGAGAGAGCAGATAAGTTTTCAAAGCTCGCCGGTATTGTTCCATTGAAAGAGTTGAATCCCAAGTCCAACTCAAATAACCTGTGACATTGTGATAATTCAGAAGGCAATGGACCGTTCAAATTGTTGTTGGACACATTCAAACGTTGAAGGTCAGTCAGGTTTCCTATTCGTGGAGGTATCGGTCCATCAAGCTTGTTGGCCGATAAGTTTATATCGGTGATATTCACAATGTTCCCTATAGTTTGAGGAATTGATCCAGTGAGTTCGTTGAAACTCAAATCTATAAAAGACAAATTTGATGCTGCAAAAAAATCTGGTATCGAGCCACTGAGATCGTTGTGAGTAAGAATCAACCTCTTCAAACTCGAACAGTTCCCAAGCCCGGGAGGTATTGTCCCATTAAGCTTATTATATCCCCATCTCAGAAAAGCCAACTGATTTCTAAAACAGATACCAGGAGGGATGCTGCCAACAAGACCACTATTTGTGAAGATCACGTCCACCAAACTGCTGTTGATTCCCAAGCATTGAGGAATGATCCCGGTGAATCGATTTCCATAGATTGAAATGTTAGTCAATCTTTCTAACTCGCACATCTCCACGGGCAGTTGTCCAGAAAAGTCGTTGTCGGAGATAAATATATTTATCAAATTTGGGATTTTCCAAATTTCAATCGGAAGTTCTCCGGTCAAATTATTATTATAAATTGAAAGGATTTCTAGATTTCTCAAATTTCCCAATTCTCTCGGAACCATCCCTTCTAGTCGATTCGAAGACAAATCCAACGAGATCAAGGACTGACATTGACCAATCTCAGAGGGAATCGGCCCCGAAAAGGAGTTAATAGATAGGTAAAGAAGCTCGAGCTTTGTCAACGACCCAAGTGCTGATGGTATTCTCCCCGACAAGTGATTGCCAAAAACAGAAAGGAACTTGAGATCAGTGCAATTGCCCAATGCCCCTGGAAGTTCACCGTCAAATTGGTTGGAGGACAAATCTAAGCTCTGCAATTTACATATTGTTTCTGAGCTAAAAGGGATGTTCCCCACCAGATCATTTTGACTGACATCTATTTCTGTGAGGTCATGTATGGTCCTGGGAACATGCCCTGTCAGGTGGTTCGCATATAGATATAGTTGCTCTAACTCACTGCAATTACCGATTGAAGCAGGCAAAGTGCCAGAAAGATTATTTTGACCGAGCCATAGGAATTTGACCCTGCATGCATTTTCATCGAAGGAAGGAATTGGGCCATTGAGGTTGTTGTCATTGAGGTAAATAACTTCGAGTGGCAGTCTCTGAAACAAAAGACTCGGTATATTGCCGCTCAGCGAATTACGGTAGAGTGACAATGATGACAACTTCTCGAGGTTCTGAAGGGTCGCTGGTATCTCACCTGAAAGGGAATTGTCTGATAGATCCAAGTATTCAAGAAGGGTGCAATTGCCTAATTCTGAGGGAATAAGTCCAGAAAGAACATTTGCAGAAAGATCTAGTTTCCTCAGACGACTTAGCAACCCAATTTCTTTGCCCAGCGAACCTGAAATTCGAAGCTTAGGAAGCTCAAATGAAGTCACAAATCCACTTCTGTCGCAACCGATTCCCGCCCATCTACAAGGACTTGGGTCCGATGAGTTCCAGGTGGAGTTCACCGACTGAGGAAGTATCAAGCTGCTAGAAAGGGCCAACAGTGCATTTCCATCGGAGTTCATGGCGTTGCTCAGTTGAAAGACAGACAAGAGCAACAACAACAATAGAGGCCGAAGACCGATACCCATTTTCATGTCCACGCGTCCCTAAAGGAAACAAATAAGTAAGCTTCTCGTGTATCCCATGTTTCCTTCCTATAGAAAGCTAGAATCTACACGATATAACTATGATGCATCTTTTGCAGAGACAACATAAGAATTAACCACATGTAGTAGCTAAAAAACGAGAAAGCAAAATAAAGTGAAGATGAATTTCTAGAGAGTAAAAGACCGTCCAATATAACAGAATTATACGAAAAACAAAACATGAGCTCTGAGAGGAAGAGGAAGAGGAGATCATCATTGATTCGAAGTAAGCTTTCGATGAGCGACGGCACCGAGTCGCGGAGAGAAGCAACGGTGACGTCGACAATGACATATATAATATTCAATAAACCTAAATATGCATTTGGAACAAAAAATAAATCCTAATCTTATTTTTGATTAAAATTGATATCAAATTTTATATATATACAGAGAGAGGGTGTTGATCCACTGCGCCTCGCGTGTGTGCACTGCCTGTGCGTGCATGAGGAGCAAGCGCAGCAGAGGTGCGCAGTGAAACAGGTTTGTTATCTTGAGCGCCTTCGTATGCGTGGCTTGTGCGCGATGAATTTTTTATCATTCAATCAATTGTGATTGCATAGGAAATGTACAGTATTTTCTCTGTGCATGTTTTTACTTGTTGTGGGCGTTGATTCACAGGTGGCTGATCGGATTTCGAATGAAATTCGATCGTGATTCGATCGGCACTAGAGTCTGGCTGGATTTTAAACGGATTACAGTCAGAAATGGTTGCGATTGCGGCCGCCATTGGAAATCCGATCGGACTTCGATGCCGACAAGATTATAGTCAGATTCCGATCGGATCGGCATCGTGGTTACTATGTATTTTTTTCCGTCGCATACGGGTCATGCAAAAATAAACGTTTAGGATATCAAAACTATATATATATATAGTAAAATTTATTTTAAATTTGGAAAACAATTTATAAATTCTATAAGTTAAATATATATATATATATATATATATATAAAATAATATAATTTTTTAAAAATAAATTAAAAACATAATTAAGTATTTCATCTAAGTTTTCAATTAAAAACCTTTAAATATATTAAAAAGTAATAATAAACAATAGATAATTTTTTGAACTTTTGAAATAATTTTATAATTTAATTTTAGTTTATTTTTTAAAATAATTTATATATATTTTTTAATAATTACTTCCATAACTTTTAAATAATTTGAAAAACTAATTTTGTAAATATTTAAATATAACAATCTATACCCAACAAATATTAATAAAAATTCATTGATATGCATTTCTATTTTGAAAATTAAAAAAAATCAAAATCATATATATTCACCTAACATTATACAGTATAAAACATATCATTTGGTTCAAAATTGAAACTTCGAACACTAGAAATTTTAAACGAAAAATCTCTAAATAAATTTATATAAGTTTGAAATTGCTAGTAAAAGTAAACTTATATTAAAAAGTATTTTTCTCAATATAACAGTAAACAATTAAATAAGCTCCAACGTGCACAGAAAGAAGAATAAACCCATAGATAAAGTATTATCATACCTTACAGAAGAGCGATTCCTGGACAATCATTAGTTTCTGCAACGAAAGAAAGTACTGCCATACAACAAAATGGACATGAGGTTGACTCTTTTTATAAATTTGATGTAATAACAAATTTAGAAAGTAATATTTTAAATAAATAAATATAAAAATTTAATAGGAAATATAATTAATTTCTTAACAAAATATAAAATATTAATTATTAAATAAATAACAAATCAATCAAAAATTTAATCATTACCAATTTTAACTTTTTTTAAATTTATTTCTATTTTTTAAAAGATGTCCTAATTTTAAATATTTTCCAATCTTAGACATTTCTTTATTTTTTTCCTTGTAATCCAATCTAAAGGTTGTTTAGGGAAAATCTACCTTAATTTACTAACTAGTTGCCTACTATTAAAATAAAATAATAACTATACTCATTTTATAATAAATTATATTTTTATATTTTGTATTGTATATTATACATATTATCAAATAATAAAAATAAAATAAATTAATTTCGAAGAAAGAAATATCATGGGAAAAAATAATTTTAAAGCAATTAATTGAGGATTAGAACATTTATAATAAAAAATAAAGAAATAAAAAAAAATCTAAAATTGAAGAATATTAAAAATTGACACATCTATAATAACTAAACATAAATTGAGAATATTTAAAGTTAACAGTTAATAATTAATATTTTATGTATAAACAATAACTAAAAATTATTTTCATCGACCGAGCGCTGCGGTGGTTCCCACACATAGGAATTGAACGTTGCCGACCCTCTGTTAGATTAGATACGATCAAAAGTCAATGGGATAGACGAAGACTTTGATCTTTATGGGATTGCAGACCATGAAGAGCAATAGCAATCAACGCATTGTAAGAATTGTCTCCGTCCTAAAATTTGAAAGGCCGAATTGAATTTTAAAAAATATATTAATAAATTAATTTTTAAATATAAATATTAATTTTTGAAATTTTTAAAGAAAAATTTAAATTATTTTAAAAATAGATTCGAGACGATAGTCTCTTTAGTTACATCAGGTGCATTCAACAGTTATCCGTTATGCAAAAGTTGAACACTGTCAATTCAATTTAGTCAATTTAATGGCTCTTTAGTCTCAGTTTTTTTAAAATTTGAGAAGGAGTAAGTGATGAAAGACTTATATCCATAACTATATTTGATAAAATAATAAATAATCATTTGAATCTGAGATAAAGTTTTGAAGGGCTTTAAAAAATCGATCCTTGTCCAACGCTTCACACCACTCATACTCACGGAGGCTCCAGCAGCTGTCCGTGGCTTCAAGAAGGATGTCGCTTTTTCGAATTCGCCAGCTGCTTCAATTTTACTCTTTAGAAAAATGAATTTTCTCACCAGTCTAGGAAAAGAGAAGTTTTAACAACCAAAACCAGAGCGAGATGTTACTGTAATAAATCCTCTATGATTAGAAGTTTAGAACTCATTCAGAAAATGCAGTAGTTTTATTTATTTATTTGTTTTGAAAAAAAAAAAGAAGGAAAAATAAATAAGATTTTATATACTGGTTGTGGGTTCAGCAAATCTAGACTTGATATCTTGCAGTTCCCTGACAACATTCTGCATCGAAGGCCGCATGCTTGCCTCCCTCGCTACACATCTCATGGCCAAGGAAAGGACCTTGTTCACTTCTTCCATCTCTGAAGTACCTGTGACTTCATTGGCGAGCTCTTCGTCCATGACAGCTTCTATTTTACTAGTGTTATCCAAGGTGGAAGTCACCCATCCCACCATGTCCATATTTTCCGAGAAGGAAGGGTCGATGGCCATCTTTTTGGTTATGAGTTCGAGTACTAAGACGACTCCATAACTGTACACATCAGACTCCTTGCTCTTTCTGGTCATATAGGCGGTCTCTGTTGCAAAGCATAGAAACATAACAAGACAATGCAGAAATGTGGAAGAGTATAGTAGTAAAGGATAGAGCCTTTCATGACCACTTGAGCTTTAGCTTTAGGTTCAACTGTTCAAAGGTGCCTTTTAAACTAGTTACTTATTTCTATCATTCTAAAATGAAAGTTTTACCATCAGTTCCACACTGTAGGAACCACTTCATCTGTTTCAGCCATGGAAGAGAAAGCTAGAAATAAAATTGTCCTTGTTGCATAGCTAAATAAGTGAAAAAAAATAATTGACTTTTCATCTTGGAAAATATTTTACACGACCAAGTAATTTTATGCGAAACAAACAAACTCTTGTTTTTATTAACAGTAAATGTATCATTTGACAGGATAGAATTGAATCACAGAAGAAACTCACTGTACGTCTAAGCAGAACGATTGATTACCTGTTAGCTATTTAAGAACTATTTTACTCAGCAAAGAAAAAGGAGAAATGCAGACCTGGGGCAATATAACCGAGGGTGCCTATAACAGTGGCTGATTGAGTAAAATGTTGATCGAGTGTAGCAATCCCAAAATCTGATATATGTGGCTCCATATCGGTATCCAGCAATATGTTTTTAGGTTTTATATCACGGTGGATGATCGCAGGGATGCAGTCGTTGTGAAGATAATTTAGCCCTTGGGCAATGCCAACAGCTATCTTGTACCTCACCTTCCACTCTAGTTCCGGTGCTGGCTTAATCTCATGAAGAACATTGTGCAGACTGCCGTTTACCATGTACTCATACAATAAAAGTCTATAATCAAGTTCAAACCAAAATTTCTCCAATTTCACTAAATTTCTATGCTTGATATTTCTGATAGTTTGAATTTCTCTTATCATGCTTGGAGTTGATCGTTTCAAATATGAAAAAGCAATCTTCTTTACGGCATATATTTTTCCCGTGTCGAGGACTGCCTTATAAACTATCCCATGAGCTCCTCTACCGATTTCATATCTCTGATTGAAATCTTCAGTGGCTTCAATCACTTGCTTTAGTAGGAAAGAAGAGTCTTCGTGCGAGGATGGAATATCATTTTCCTTTCTTTTACACCTGAGAGAGAAAAATCTGACAAAGAAAAAGACTAGAGCACAGAGCAAACCAAAAGCAAGAGCTACGATTACAATCACGATCTTCTTAGATAAACCTTTGGAATTATTATTTGGCGCGCTGCATCGTTCTAGTATTGTGATATTTGTGCACGTAGAATCTCCTGTCTGACAAGAGATGCAGAGTCGAGGATTTCCTGCAAATGAGCTCGGCGATGATTCTACAAACTTTAGCAAACCTCTCGGCAATGAACCACTAAAGCCATTGTATGAAACATTGATGTGTGTAGATAATCTGAGATTACTCAAGGGCATCAAACTTGTAAAGGCTTATCCAAGATCAAGATTGCAATCATAGCTTTGCTTCAGTTTGGCTCTGTGCTCTAGTCCTTGATGATAAATGATATTGTATTAGACTGAAGGAAAGATTTATGATAGTTGTTGAATATTGAGTCTTAAAAGATTAATATGGCCAATTTTGCAAAGGAAAATCAAGGTGTCATTAATCGATGAAAGTCTAAATTGACTTCAAAATCGAAATCTACGTTTTGAGTAGATGAATCTAGACTATTAATTTGCTCAAAATCGATTACGGGTGAATGAGAAATTAATTGTTAAAGTCAGTCCAAAATGTTATTAAAGGAAGTAGGGAGAGAAATAGTCTCACATTGAAAATTTCAGAGAGGATTTACTTCCTTATATGTGTTGTTATGTTAATTGAGTTAAAACAAATAGCACATATACTCTCATTCAATAGGCAAGCAGGTGCTCGCACCTGAGAGCTCGCCACGCGCGCAATGGGCACTTTGTTGGCGCACTTTGCACTTATTCACTCAAACTCACTCAATCCTTGCATTCATTCCATCCTCTGCATCTGGAGTCCGAAAAACCTACGAGAAGGTTCACCGGTCTCAGAATTTGTTATGCTATTATTCTGAGACATCGTCATTGTATCTTGAAAACGAATTGCTGCTATCCGTAAGCACCTGAGCGGAGCAATATCGTTTTACAGAGATAATGTTGAACACTAGCCTCGACGATATTATATCAGCTTGCATCCTCCCCGGCGACAATCATTACCGACATGAGACAAACAATCGTAAAACGATATTGGTGCAATCTGATATGGCCATGATCAACGACGTTCCGACTACCGTTTCATCCGGAATCCCGACCTTCGTTCCACCCGAAGAGAAGTCGGAGAAATTCAACGGAGCCGATTTCAAAAGATTGCAGCAGAAAATAAGATTTTATTTGACGATGCTAAATCTTATAAGGTTTTTGCGTGAAGATCCGCCAACCACTATGGAAGGAGATTCCAATAATAAGGCTGCTTGCGATGCGTGGTCGTATGGAGATTTTCTATGCCGTAATTATGTTCTCAATGCATTGGACAACACGTTGTATAACGTGTATAGTCTGATGGAGACGGCAAAATCTCTGTGGAAATCACTAGAGAAGAAATATAAAACCGAAAATGCCAGTTTGAAGAAATTCATTGTCGGCTGGTTTCTGGATTTAAAAATGGTTGATTCCAAGAGTGTGACATCTCAAGTCTAAGGTATGCAACTGATATTACACGATATGGATGCCGAAGGCATGAAGCTGAACGAGTCATTCAAAGTAGCTGCGGTAATTGAGAAACTCCCGCGTAATGGAAGTGTCACGCCCCGAGGGTGTCAATCTGGTACCCTACTCGGTGACAGTATATGAATAAGGGAATCTAAGGACCATATGATATAAGAAACTCCAAAAATTCCATAAAATGTCTATATTAATGAAGATAGATTTAGCATAAGCTAGAAATACATCCAAATAAAAAATCGACGAAACAAAACAAAGTACATTGAAATAGAAACCAAACCGGGAAGACAGTAAGTCGATATCTCTGAGCGACTCTATGTACAGCAAAATCAGTGAACTATTAAAAGGGTGCTCGAGCCTGCAAAACTGGAGGCCAAAGAAAGCAGACATTAGCACAGATTGCTAAGCGGGTAATAAGGAAAGATGTGCATGAATTTAATCTTGTTTAAGAGGCCAAAGGAGCCTATAAAATTTTCATTTATTCTTTCCTTTCTGTTTCAAGTCTTTTAATTTGTTCCAAGTTCTTATACATACATATATATGTATATATCATCTTTATAAACATTATCAATAATGTGAATCCAATAAATCAACTACAATCTGATAGATCAACAATAATCTGATAAATCAACTAAATAGTGAATAACTTGAGCCAATATCATCAGAGTGTATATAACGTCATCTGACGTATAGGCTAAAAGTCTCATCACCGGTGGAATGCAACAAGAAATAACAATAAGACGCCGAAGCGCAAGCAAAATCTGACCGCGCGCAACTCATGCTACCACTACTCAAGTGGGGGTCAGGTACTCTGGTATAAGGCTAGGCTCAGAGTTTTCACTTTTAGTATTTCTCTTTCATTTATTTAATTATTCAACTTTACTTTGGTTATCATACTTGTTCAACTATATGTGTCCATCTTAGGATAAATCTGAATGATTAACTTAGTTCAAGTTATTTAAGAACCAACATAATATTTATATGTACATGTTGTATCATTAAAAGATACAAGTATCAACATATGAAATAATCATGAGTAAGGAAGGTCAAGCAATATAAACAGACAAGTATCAACGGAAGAGTAGGTCAGAATATCCATTTATTTATTTTTTTAAAATAACCCATCCCATGTTCACCCCATATAAAATCCGCATATGAACAGGAAGTAATATCAATTATTTACCCTCCATCAGTTTAATTATTTATTACCCATTCTACTATTTTAAATACCATTTTTATCCCTAATTTTGAAAACAATTATACAAATATAAATAAATCAATTATCTCATTTATTCATGCACTAGGAACATGTAGAGTCTAAGGATCGAATGTACCCGCCTCTATATACAGCAAAAGTCGTCGAATCTCGACCGGTCACCGAGCTCCGCTCGAACTAGTATCTACAAATAAAAATGAAAATGATTAAAACTCAATATAATGTCCAATAAGGATAATAATACAACATTTATAATAAATGACCAACATTCGAACTCGACGGATCGAATCGTACTCTCATTATGTCAATATATTCCCTTTTCCTATGTGAGACCTCTACTATTCTCTAATAGCAATGGTATTTGACCAACCTAAATGGAACCCAGTTAGAATAAAACATAATTTACAACTTTTCTTTAAGAGATGAAATATTACAGCTATTTCATTATTAGGAAACTTTAACCTTGAACCTAAATAATAAAAATCTGTTGAAACACTAAAACAAAAGGAAGAACATTTCTCCCCTTGTTAATGTCCTCGACCAACTCCGACAAGCTCCGACGAGAGCCTCGGTTGTGTTCCGACGACTGAAAAGGGCAGCCCGAGCTGTTGTGTAGGGAGGAGTCAGTTGCTCCTCGTCGTGCTTGAGAAGAGAAGGAGAAGAAAGAAAGAGAGAATCCTTACCCTCTTTATAGGAGGTCTCGGCGAGTTCTAGCAAGCCTCTGCTTGCTTCGGGGAGCTTGACGACTACTGAAGCAACGCAAAGAGAGCAACCAAATGGGAACGAAGAGTTGTGATAGGTGAAATAAAACACTAAATGACTGCAGCCCTTGCTGCACTTGAGGAAAGGAGTAGCAGGGAAAGTTAGGGCAGCAGCTAGGAGGACAGCGAAAGAAGAGAAGAGGGAAGGAAGAAGAAGAGAGGAGATGGCACGTGCGTGGGAATGGTGAGGAATGGTTGCATCGTGGGGAATAAAGGAAGGGAGAGAAAGCTTTTGTTTTGTTTTATTTTTAAATCTAACATCCTTTTCCCCTAAAAGAAATTTGGTCCCCAAATTTAAAATTAAGGGATATTCGTACCTAAGAAAAAAAAATGTGGATATCTGCTACGCATTTCATCCTCACGCTCCCAAGTTGCTTCTTGGTCAGAATGGTGCTGCCACCCAACTTTCACAAGATTAATGCATTTGTTCCGTAATCGATGTTCCTTGCGATCCAGAATACGAACAGGGAATTCTTCGTATGACACATCGGGTTGCAAAGGAACAGAAAGATCCTTTAGAACATGAGTCGGATCTGGAACATACTTCCGCAACATAGATACATGAAAGACGTTATGTACTCCGGATAAAGTTGGGGGTAAGGCAAGTCGATATGCAACTACACCAATCCGCTCTAGGATCTCAAAAGGTCCGATATATCTAGGAGTTAACTTTCCTTTCAAACCAAATCTTTTAACTCCTTTAATAGGTGAAACACGAAGAAATACATGATCACCTACTGTGAATTCCAACTGTCTTCGTCTACGATCTGCATAGCTTTTCTGTCTACTTTGAGCAGTCAATAGTCTCTGTTTAATAACTCGTACTAGATCAGCATCCTGCTGAATACTCTGTGGACCTAGAAGTTGACGTTCACCCACTTCATCCCATAAGATAGGAGATCTACATGCTCTGCCATAAAGTGCCTCAAACGGTGCCATCTGGATAGCAGAGTGGTAACTGTTATTATAAGCAAATTCTACCAAATGTAGATGATCCTCCCAACTACCGCCAAAATCTAAAACACAAGAACGTAAAAGATCCTCTAAAGTCTGGATAGTACGCGATGGCCCATCGATCCCGAGGATGAAAAGCAGTGTTAAAACGTAACTCGGTACCCAACGCTTTCTGAAAACTCTGCCAGAATCTCGAAGTAAAGCGTGGGTCTCGATCAGAAATAATACCGAGAGGAATACCATGGAGTTTAGTGATCTCTTTGCAATATAACTCAGCTAAGCAATCCAAGGAATCCCTTTTTCGGATTAGAAGAAAATGAGCTGATTTGGTCAATCGATCAACGATAACCCAAATTGAATCATGTCCCATCTGAGTCCTTGGTAATCCCGTGATGAAATCCATAGTAATATGCTCCCATTTCCATTCTGGTACTATGATATTTTGGAGTAACCCAACTGGTCTCTGATGTTCTGCCTTAATTTGCTGGCAAACCAAACATCGAGCTACAAAATCTGCAATATCTCTTTTCATTCCTTTCCACCAATAAGATCGCTTCATATCTTGATACATTCGAGTGCCACCAGGATGTACTGCAAATTTTGATCGATGTGCTTCTTGAAGGAGATCTTCCTTAACAGGATGTACCTCAGGGACGCACAACCTACCTCAGAATCAAAGTGATCCATCCACATCTCGAGAAAATTCTAGCTTGGGACCAACTTCTAATTCACTGGCTAGGCTTCTGAGATACTGATCTGTCATCTGACTTTCCTTGATTCACTCTACTAAGGGAGACTGTGCGATCAAGGAGACCAATATACCATGTTGTGTTTGTCCTACTTCAGTCAAATCTAACTCTGAAAATTGTCTGACTATCTCAGTAACTGCCACCCGATGACATGCCAATACACCTCTAGACTTTCTACTTAAGGCATCTGCTACAACATTAGCTTTCCCAGGGTGGTAGTTGATAGTACAATCATAGTCCTTCAGAAATTCCATCTACCTTCTCTGTCTAATGTTTAACTCCTTTTGTGTGAAGAGATACTTCAAACTCTTATGATCAGTGAATATCTCAAAAGTAACATTGTACAAATAATGTCTCCAGATCTTCAAAGCGAAAATAATAGCTGCTAACTCCAGATCATGAACGGGATAATTCTTCTCGTGATCTTTCAGTTGTCGAGAAGCATAAGCTACCACTCGATCATGCTGCATCAAAACTGCTCCTAATCCTTGAAGAGATGCATCCGTATACAATACAAATCCATCATCTCCGGAGGGAATAATTAAAATCGGAGCACTCACCAATCTTTGCTTGAGTTCCTGAAAGCTTGCTTCACAAGCATCAGACCAAATAAACTTGACTCCTTTTCTAGTCAACTGAGTCAAGGGTGCAGCAATGCTAGAAAATCCTTCTACAAATCTCCGATAATAGCTGGCCAGTCCAAGGAAACTACGGATTTCTTGTATGGATTTTGGTGGTTACCATCTGACCACCGCTTCAATCTTCTGAGGATCTACTGAAATCCCGTTGCTAGAAATTGTATGCCCTAGAAATCCCACAGAAGTAAGTCAGAAAGAACATTTATTGAACTTTGCATATAGACGTTCCTTCTGCAACACTTCCAAAACCATTCGGAGATGATATTCATGCTCTTCTTCTGATCGAGAATACACCAAAATATCATCAATAAAAATAATTACAAATCGGTCCAAATATTCCAAGAATACCCGATTCATCAAATCCATAAAAGCTGCAGGAGCATTAGTGAGTCCAAATGGCATTACCAAAAACTCATAATGTCCATATTCACGAATATCTATATCTCGAATCCGTAGTTGGTGATAGCCTGATCTCAGATCAATCTTCGAGTATACACAGGTACCTCTAAGCTGATCAAATAAATCATCTATTCTGGGGAGCGGATACTTATTCTTGATAGTCACTGAATTTAACTGCCTATAATCCATGCAAAGCCTTAAGGATCCATCCTTCTTCTTTACGAATAGAACTGGAGCGCCCCAAGGGGAAATTCTAGGACGGATGAAACCCTTGTCTAGTAATTCTTGGAGTTGAACTTTTAATTCCTCCAGCTCCTTAGGTGCCATACGATATGGTGCTTTTGATATTGGGCCTGTGCCAGGGAGTAACTCGATAGCAAACTCAACTTGTCGTTGAGGTGGCAAACCAGGGAGTTCTTCAGGAAATACATCCAGATACTCTCGAATTATGTGGACATCAGAAGGGCGTGCTAGACTATCCACATAAGAACTTATCAAAGATAAGAGATATCCCTCACATCCTCGTGCTAACAATTGTTGAGCTTGGAGAGCTGAAATGAAAGATATCCCTCGATTGCTTATCCCAATAAATTTCCATGATGGCTGGTCTGAGGGTTTGAAAGTTACCACCTTAGCTCGACAATCGACGGTGGCATGATGCTCTGACAGCCAATCCATACCGAGAATAATATCAAATTCAGTCATCTGTAACACATGCAGATCTACTGTAAGGACATGACTATCAAAATTCAAGGGACAACTTTTGACCTCTTGACTTTACATCAACACCCCTCCTGATGGTGTCATTACTGCTAACCCATATGAGCGAAGAGTTGGACACCTCCCAATTTTCACTACGAACTCAGGAGAAATAAAAGAATACGAGCTACCAGTGTCTATTAATATTTCAGCAGGAATATTACAAACTGAAATAGTACCTCGGATAACTGATCCTCGAACTCGCTGTGCCTCCTCACGAGTCAGAGCATACACATGTCCTGTCTCAGGACCTGAGTGCTGACCCCCCTGGGTAGAAGATGGATGACTCTGATCTTGTGGATCGTGTTGAGGGCCCGATAAGTTGGAGGCGACATATTGTTGGGGTGCGTAGTAGCGATCACTTGTGGTGGAGGCATCGACATCACGAGGTAAAGATGATGCATACTGCTGAGGTGAGGGTAGCAAATACTGCTGAGGTGGAGCTGACAAATACTGAGGTATACTCTGGGATTGCAAATGATAAACTTGTGGCTTTTGTAACGCCCGTAAAAAGTCTCCAACAATTTTACGAGGATTTTTGGCTTTACGATAATGGGCTTTATGGGGGTTTTCCGAAAATAAAAGGAAATAGTCAAAAAGAGATGCAAGGCCTAGGAATTGAACCCCAAACCTCTAGAGATAGCCAAGCCCTATAGATGCACCCACTAACCATAAGCCCAATAGGATTATATCATTAAGAGAAGAGGGGAATTATAGATAAGGGTGATGAGGGTAAATGAAGGGGCATGGAAAAGAAAAGAGGAACTTCCCTTCCTCCCTTTATAAAGAAGAAGGAAGTTCCCATTTGGCCACTTCTTCCTCTCCTCCTCATCCTCACCGAAACCACCTTGCTCCCCCTCTCCAATTGCACCTTTGGCCGAAATTCCTCCAAGCAAGAAGAAGGCTAGGGTTGGCTTCCATTAGGTCATCTTCCAACTAAAAAGCAAAGCGAAGGATGTAAGATTTCTTCACCTGCAGTATATTAGTTTTGTAGGATGAATTACATGAAAGAAATATGAGTTTGGAGCTTCATATGTTTCGCCAACTAAGTCTTGGGCTAGGATTCATGAAATATGCTATTAGGAAACCTTTTATATGTTGTATGCTCCAAGTAGGGATCCTTAGGTAACAAAAGTCCAAGGGTTTTAAACCCTATATGTTTGCCACCAAGGGTCTAGGGTTAGGGTTTCATGAAGAGCTCCTTATGAAGTTAGGTTATGATATATGCCTACATGAATAGATTTAGGTGATAAAAATCCAAAGATCTTAACCCTACAAGTTTCGGCCAACCCATGAAATTAGGGTTAGGGTTGCATGAAAAATATTTCTAAGGATACTATGATAGGTTATAAGGCTTCATGAATGAATTTTAGGGACAACCCAAGCTTGAGCCCCTCACAAGTTTCGCCAACCCATGAAATTAGGGTTAGGGTTGCATGAAAAATATTTCTAATGATGCTATGATAGGTTATAAGGCTTCATGAATGAGTTTTAGGGGACAAACCCAAGCTTGAGCCCTTCACAAGTTTCGGCCAACCAAGGAAACTAGGGTTAGGGTTGCAAGAAAAAGGCTTCTAAGGGAACTAGGGGATGTTGTATGCCTCATGTAGAAGTTTTAGGTGATGAACATGCTTGGTGATTAATATGCCATGAATATGCCAAAGAAATAGGCTTCATGTTATGATGTAATGTGCCATGAAATATGCTTAGGTGATGAACATGTTTTTTTTTATGATTTAATATTCCATGAATATGCCTAGGAAACATGCTACATGTCTATGATGTAATGTGCCATGAAATATGCTTAGGTGATGAACATGCTTTGTGATTTAATATGCCATGAATATGCCAAAGAAATAGGCTTCATGTTATGATGTAATGTGCCATGAAATATGCTTAGGTGATGAACATGTTTTTGTGATTTAATATGCCATAAATATGCCAAGGAAATATGCTTCATGTTATGATGTAATGTGCCACGAAATATGCTTATGTTATGAACATGTTTATACTTTAGGACCCCTTTAGGGTACTCTTATGTTATGAATGCATGTGTCCTTATGATAAGATGGAGATGCTTCCCTTTCAAGTAGGGATCAAGAGCTCTCCTTATGATAAGATGGAAATGCTTCCCTTTCAAGTAGGGATCAAGAGCTCTCCTTAAGATAAGATAAAATGGAGATGCTTCCCTTTCAAGTAGGGATCAAGAGCTCTCCTTATGATAAGATAAGATTAAGATGCTTCCCTATTTATGTTGGGGATCAAGAGCATTCTTTATACTATGACAAGAAAAGAAAGGAATTAAGTATTTTACTTTGTAAGAGGTTAAGTACCCGACCGTCGGTGGTCGTTAATCAAATCCATAGGGACATAAGAAGGCGTAAGAGGTCTTGCCTCGGTAAGGCGTAAGAGGTCTTGCTCGTAGGTCCGGTGGCTCGCTACTGACCTATTAGGAACGTGCATTATGTGGTACTTAACCTGGGGCCTCCCAAACAAGTTATGATGATGTTGAAGTATCTATATGTATATGTTTTGAAAAGAAAAGACTTTTATGAAATTGTGTATGCTTATGTTAAAGATTATGAATGCTTACGAACTCGTCCTTTATGCATTTTAGATGCTATGAAGTTAGGATGCTTAGAGTAGTTTAAGAATACTTGTGATTATGTACCTTATGCATGTCTAGGATTTATGTCATTATAAATGTTTATGCTCAAGTTAAAAATGCTTATGATTATGTCCTTTATTCATGTTAGACTCTATGAAGGTATGATGCTTATGTAGTTTAAGAATACTTGTGATTATGTACCTTATGCATGTGTAGGATTTATGTCATATTAAATGTTTATGCTCAAGTTAAAAATGCTTATGAGTATGTCTTTTATGCATTTTAGATGCTATGAAGTTAGGATGCTTACTGATGAGTTTTAGAATACTTGTGATTATGTAAGTTATGCATGTTTAGGATTTATGTCATTATAAATGTTTATGCTCAAGTTAAAAATGCTTATGATTATGTCCTTTATGCATGTTAGACTCTATGAAGTTAGGATGCTTACAGTAGTTTAAGAATACTTGTGATTATGTACCGTGTGCATGTTTAGGGTTTATGTCATTATAAATGTTTATGCTCAAGTTAAAAATGCTTATGATTATGTTCTTTAAGCAGGTTAGATTTTACTAAGTTACGATGCTTATAGTAAGAACATTTGGGTTTATGTACTTCTGCATGTCTAAGATTTATATCATGAATGCTTATGTTTAGAGTATGCCTGCTTGGTTTTAATTATGCTTAGCATCTTGATGTAAACTCTATGCCATGCTTAGGTTTCATTACATGGTATGTTGTTGATTAGTGTTACTATGGAATACTTAGGCCATTTATGATAGTATGCTAATGATTCTAATTGATTGATGAAGTTCGTGGTTTTTGTGAGTAGGCAAGAATCTTACTAAGCTTTATGCTTATAGTTTATGTTGTCCATATACTGCAGATCAAGGAAACCTGAACTAGAGGAAGTAGCAGGAAGGGCCCAGTGTGTGTGATAGTGGCATGGTGGAGAAAGACCCTATTACTATCTGCTTATATTTATATGCTCAATTAACAACTTAAGACATTGCTTCCGCTTATAAGACTTGTGAATTATTAGTACCATGCTGGATGTTGCTTAGTTATGTTATTGTTCAATTACTTAAGAAAGTTGATATGATAGAACTCACGAATGGATCCTTATGATGGGCATGTTATGAAATGAGATAAGATATGGTAACATGCTAACTATGAATAAGATAGGTGATGCATGTAGAAAAGAAGGTTTATGCCATGATAACATGTTTAAGTAAATGGTGAAATGATCCATATATGTTAGCTCGAGAGCGAGATATAAAAGTTATAGCTTTGGCTAGACCGAGTAGAAGACGAATTTCGTTCATCTGCCGAGATTTCTTTGGTCCTCTCTGGCCGAGGCCGGTGGGGGTGGTGTGGTCGACCTCACGAGTCTGAGATCCTACTATCTGGTGTTGTGCTCTCAGAGTACAATCACTAATCATATGTCCTGGCAACTTACAGTAAAAGCATATACTCTGATCCAGAGAACACTCCCCTGCTTTGTGATTACGGGCACCACATTTATAACATCTTAATATACCCATCGAAACTGTAGTATCAGACATCTGTCCCTACTGAGGCACAGGTGGACGAGCATATCCCTGGGATACCCTAGCCACCTTCTGTGGCTGTGAAGAATCTCTACTCGTACTCTGGGCACTGGATCGACGACCTCGACTCTGCTGTCTAGGGTGTGAGGTCGAGTGACTAACTTCCCTTTCCTGTGAGACTTGCTGCTGAGTCATCTCAATAAATATAGCCCGGTCAAGTGCATCTCGATAACTGGTAACAGAGAATCCAGACATTCTGATCCGGATATATGATGCAAGTCCCTGGGTAAACTGAATCATACGGTCATGATCCTGTGCTATCAAGTGGGGACAAAATTCAGCAAGTCGACTAAATTCTGCGTTATATTCCATCACACTTCGGTCGCCTTGCTTGAGACTCAAAAACTCTTGACGTCTAGCAATACAAAAGGCGGCAGGAAAATACTGTCTTTCAAATGCCTCTCTGAACGACTGCCAAGAGATAACTTGATCCCCAAAAATGGTCTTTTGCATTTTCCACCAGGTGGATGCTTGTCCTCGAAAATGATAGGCGGCTAACTCCACCTTCTCTGTATCTGAACAGGACATGTACTCGAAGGTACCCTCAATATCATCTTGCCAAGTTCGAGCCTCCCAAGGGTCGGTGGCTCCTTGGAATAATGTAAAACGATCCCTAGCTGAACTAGCAAGCAGAGGAATACGAGCTTTGTCCATGATACTGGATGTCGTGGAAATGACTGGATTAACTACAGGTGTCTCTGGTACCGACTGGGGTAGGTGAATGGGTGTCTCGTCTACACCATGATCACCTCTCTGAGTACCAGGGGTACGTCGGCCTGCACGACCACGACTACGTGCACGACTACTACCCCAACCCCAACCACGTGTACGTGGCATTGCCTACAAAATCAAATAAAATTTTTTACAACCCTTTATCATCAAAAGGAATTAAAACAACAATAAATAACCCATAATTCCCATAGCTCAGAGATATCATTTGACTCATATTTAAATCTCTTTTTGTTCAAAATAAATCTCCGGATTAAAACAAAACAAAGATCCAAGACACAAAATCCACCGAGAAATCGAAATTGGGCTCTGATACCACTAAATTGTCACGCCCCGAGGGTGTCAATCTGGTACCCTACTCGGTGACAGTATATGAATAAGGGAATCTATGGACCATATGATATAAGAAACTCCAAAAATTCTATAAAATGTCTATATTAATGAAGATAGATTTGGCATAAGCTAGAAATACATCCAAATAGAAAATCGACGAAACAAAACAAAGTACATCGGAATAGAAACCAAACCGGGAAAACAGTAGGTCGATATCTCTGAGCGACTCTATGTACAGCAAAATCAGTGAACTATCAAAAGGGTGCTCGAGCCTGCAAAACTGGAGGCCAAAGAAAGCAGACATTAGCACAGATTGCTAAGCGGGTAATAAGGAAAGATGTGCATGAATTTAATTTTGTTTAAGAGGCCAAATGAGCCTATAAAATTTTCATTTATTCTTTCCTTTCTGTTTCAAGTCTTTTAATTTGTTCCAAGTTCTTATACATACATATATATGTATATATCATCTTTATAAACATTATCAATAATGTGAATCCAATAAATCAACTACAATCTGATAGATCAACAATAATCTGATAAATCAACTAAATAGTGAATAACTTGAGCCAATATCATCAGAGTGTATATAACGTCTTCTGACGTATAGGCTAAAAGTTTTATCACCGGTGGAATGCAACAAGAAATAACAATAAGGCGCCAAAGCGCAAGCAAAATCTGACCGCGCGCAACTCATGCTACCACTACTCAAGTGGGGGTCAGGTACTCTGGTATAAGGCTAGGCTGTTGGGAATTGAATGCCCGCTAGAGGGGGGGTGAATAGCGGCGTGACCATTTGATGATGGAAATCGTTCACGGTTGTCTCTACAATTTCGTTAGCGCAGCGGAATATAGAAATGAAAGCAATAACAAAATACACAACACACGAACACAATTATTTAACGTGGTTCAGAACTGCACGGTTCCTACTCCACGGATTGGGTTCGTACGAACCCTAGTGATGCCAATCACACACCACTATAAAACACTCCTTCTCGGAACAATCCGGAGGCGGAGAAACCTCGTACAAATGTTCTTACAACAATAAGAAGTAAATACAAGCAAAATACAAGAATGAAATACAATGCACGTAAAGAAAACTACTTTACTAGAGCTTTTGATTTGCTTGCTTTTGGTTGTCTTGAACTAGCCTTGAAGGACTGGAAAAGCACCAACTCTTCCCCTTCAAATCGCCCAAGAAAAACTGATAGTTGAGCCTTCCACGAACAGCTGCTTTTATCCTCCATCGGCCGGATTTACCGGCGATCGCCCGCCATAAGTCCCGATCGCCTAATATCAGCTGTGAGACAACGGCTCAATCGCGTTGGACAAGTTCCAACGGACTCTCACCGATCGGCTAACATTGGCGATCGATCGCTAACGCCGTGGTCGGCCCGATCGGCTACGGGCGTCAATGCTCGACACTCAATAGCGGGCATTGCCATCCCTTAGCGATCATTGCAGCCACCGATCGCTACGATGAGCGATCATTGCGGGCATTTTCAGCCCCAAGATGGCAGTCGAACTCAAATCGACTCACGGCAGTCGAATCGGCCATAATGCCAGTCGACTGCCAACCTCAAGAATGAGGTTTTAACCCAAGTATGGTGCCCCCATACTTGCTAGACCATCCTTAGCCTAGACCTAAGCCTTCTAGCCACCTCCATCAGCCTCACGCCTCTCGGATCCCTCCAAGTCATCCATGACTTGTTCATCCATCGCGCTAGCTTCCAGGTGGTTCCATCGGCTATGTCATGCTAACGGTGTCTCACCGCCAAGGCACATTGGACTTACGCCGCCAAGACTCCGCTTGGACTTTACGCCGCCAATATCAATCCCCTTGGACTTCCCAAATGCCAAGACTCAAGCTTGGACTTTCCCTTGCCAACCCATGTTGGACTTTCCATTTGCCAAGACCCATGCTTGGACTTCTCATGCCAAGTGCTCAAGACTTGGACTTTCCAATTGCCAAGTGTCCCACTTAGACTTTCCATTGCCAAGTACCCATGACTTGGACTTTACCTTGCCAAGACCCATGCTTGGACTTTCCCATAATCACATGGTCAACCCTGGTCAACCATCAAGTCAATTATAACCTGGGTCGATTGTATAAACAATCTCCCCAACATATTAACTGACATTAATGTCAAACATCAATGCCAAAACACTTTGTTCAAATCCCTTTGTCAAACATCAAAACATCACTCGAGTCAAACTCGAGTCCATGGTCAATCGTGACCTGGGCCGATTGCACCAACAATCTCCCCACGATGTTTGACAAAAACCAAATCAAATCATGAGTTAGAACACTAACTCAAATTCCTTACCAATTATCCCAAATTGGTAGACACTCACTAAATGTTCTCCCCCAAACATTCAAGTGAAAATGTAAATCAAATGTTCTCCCCCAAACATTCTCCCCCTTTTTGACTAACATCAAAAAGGTTTTCCCTCCAAGAAGGTCAATGTCTCATGTCCCAATGAGATCTTACAATCTCCCCCTTGATCAAAAATACCTAGGATGCCTACCATCTTCCTAGTGATAAGTCCCATATCACTCAAGAGAGGCAATCCTATCTCACTTTCCCAATTTCCAAATTGGGTATCAAAACACCCATCAATTTTTCCAATTGATAACATTCTCCCCATATAAAAAAAACATCCATCATCCCAAGATGGATACCTCCCCCTAAAGGCTTGCTCCCCCTTGACCATTGCACCAACAATGTCCTTGGAAAGCCCCTAAGCCAATAGGAACTCTAAACCATCAAAATTAAGGTTCTTTGTTCAACATAGAACTTTTACTCACCCTAAATTTGATACTTTGACCTAACATAACTCCTAATCCATATTCAATGGATTTTCACCCTTCATAATACTTCCCAAAGCATATCCTAGGGTTAGGAGTGGTTAGGAACCTTTACCATAGCTGAACACGGGCTAAACAAACCTTGTTAACCCGAAATCAGACACAGGCGATCGACTTGTGATGTCGATCATTGCCACTCATCGATCGATGCCACCAAGTGGCGATCGGTAGTAAAATTCTCAATTTCAATTTGCTCGAACGAAATTCATAAATTCATAAATAATTATACGTACATCGAAAAATCACGAAATTTGATACGTATAATAATTATGACCAAAACAATGGGTGAAAAATGTTTTAAAAATATTTTACCCATAAAATAGCGAAATTGATACAAAATCCAAAAGTGACTAAAAACTTTAAAGTTTAAGCTCACTTTGTATCAATCTCATCAATGGTGATTGCTATCAAAAGATAGACTTCACCAAGGTTTTTCAAAATTGATTTTAAAATGATTTTGAAAACCTTATTTTGGATCATATTCCTTGGGCTCTATGTACATGACTTGTACACAAGCTTTCCCAATGATCCACCAATAAAATTAGATGAGTTTTAGTTCATCTAGATGCAAAAACTATGCACCTTGAACTCAACTCATATCCTAGCATCTCACATGTATCTAGGGTGTGTAAATACACATACATGTTAATTGGATGTGAGATGTGGGTTTTGTTCTCCCTAAACTAGGGTTTCATGCATTTTTCTAAGGCAACTTTACTTGATTCCCTTATAAATGGGACTCCAAGTCATGCCATAGTCCTTAAATCAATTTTAATCAATTTAGATGCATGAAAATGATCATGGCATTAATGAAGATATAAATAAGTATATGCTCATAATCATGATGTCATGGCATATGATATAAAAATAATCATACATGACATTAACCTAAAACCTAAGCATACTCATGACATATAAAATCATAGAAATAGGCATGATGTCATGACATGGCATATGACAAACAAGCATGGCATATAAAATGTATAGGTATAATAATACCTAAATTTTAATATTAATTGCCATTTGTTGAGACTTGTTGGGATTTAAACATATTTTGCCATATTAACCTAATCTCCCTAGTGTGCCAAAAACCCAAAATGGCACACCAACCTCTAAACCTAAATTGTGCCAAAAAGATCATTTTATCAAACTTCATAATTAATATTGGCACATCCTAAAATCTTTTAGGATTAAAAACTCAAATGTATTTTCAAGGTAACCATAACCTTGAAAATGACCTAAAATGCCACCTTTACCATGGTTAGGTTAACTACCCTTCTATTTAAAGTTGGCACACCCTAACCCATTTAGCGTGAATCAAACACGCTCTTAGGAACCCAAAACCGATTTGAGCTCCTAGGGTTAACTAGGTATTCCTTAGGGATAACCTCCCTAGATACCTTCCTAATGACCTTCCTAGGCTTATTAGCCTTGGTCATTTGGGTCTTGCCTAGGTTAACCTTAGGGATTGCCTCCCTAACAACCTTCTTAGTAGCCACCTTAGGTTTCCTAGAAACCCTAGCCACTAGGCATACCCTTTGGTCAACTCTAGGGATGACTTCCCTAGTAACCTTGGTCTTCCTAGACCTAGTTAGTGTTCCATAATCTAATGGAACACTATGGTAAGCCACCTTAGGCTTAGGTTTGTGACCCAAACCTTGTTTGCCCTTGGTTGACTTTTGACTCTTAGGTCCTTGGTGTTGACTTTGACTTTTGGACCTTAACTTTAGATCATTTGACCCTTTAAATTGATTTTGTATAATTTTAAGGGTCTTCTCAAGTTTTTCAAGCCTTGACCTCAAGACTTGATTTTCCTTTTCTAATTGCCCAATTTTAGAGTTTTGATTTAAATCATGGGCATTTGACTTTCTAGGCATATGCCTAGTCCATTTAGGTTTAAGACCTAGGTGATCCCCTATTTTCTTAATTGATTCTCTAGGTAAGATATTTTTAGGGACATTAGTCCCAAATTTCTCCTTTCTTGAAAGGTTTACCCTCTTGGCTCCTAAGCAAAATTCTTTACTTCTAGCATGCTCTTTATGATAAATAGCAAGACTATTAAAATTATTCCTAGCATGCTTTTGACTATAGGAATTAGAAAGAGCATTACTAAAATGTACCTTAGGGTTAGCCTTAGCTCCCCCTACATGTGAAGCTCCATTTTGCCCCTTCTTCTCCCCCTTTGGGCATTGACTCCTATAGTGCCCCTTTTGATGGCACTTGAAACAAATGATGTGCTCTTTGCTTCTTTGACTTTGGGCACCGACTTCCTTGATTTTTGGCACGGGTGGAGTCTTCTTAACCCGTTTAGGACACTTACTCTTGTAATGTCCTTGCTCCCTACACTCAAAGCAGATAATATGAATTTTATCATTATTTGAAATGCTCGAGTTACCTAGATCCGTGATAGGTGCCGGAGTTGAATTTTGGGCTTCTTCATCTTGACCGGATGTTGAAGCTTCTTGGTATTGCTCCGGTGTTGAGGATGACCTCTCCTCCTCAATTCTAGAAGTGGATGCTTCTTCCACTTCCTCCACCAACCCGGAAATTGACTCCCTATCAACTTCCGATTCTACTTCCTCTTCCTCTTTGGATGTTGATGATCTCTCAACCTCCAAGTCCTCACTTCCTTGTGAGGATGATGCATTAGCCTCTTCGGTCTCTTCCTCTTGGACCATTGATGGGCTTTCATGGAGCTTTGCCAAATCTCTCCATAGCTCTTTAGCATCCATGCATTCACCTAGGCTACACAAGAATTCATTTGGAATTAAATCAAAAATAAATTTGATTACCTTCTTGTTTTTCTCGAATCTTTGGAGTTGATCTTCACTCCATCTCTTTTTCTTGAGGAAGCCACCTTTTGATCCTCTGGGATACTCAAATCCTTCCATTAATAGAGACCATTCCTCAAGGTCTCTCATCATCAAAAACTCTTCAATTCTCGCCTTCCAAGAATTGAAACCTTCTCGTCCATAGAATGAATAAGGGACCGGTGTGTTGATATCCCATCCTAATTGATCTTGGACTTCCATCTTTTACCCTCTAGCTTCTAAGCCTAGCTCCCGGCGTTTAGTCCGTAGAAGAGCCCCGGGCTCTGATACCACTTGTTGGGAATTGAATGCCCGCTAGAGGGGGGGTGAATAGCGGCGTGACCGTTTGATGATGGAAATCGTTCGCGGTTGTCTCTACAATTTCGTTAGCGCAGCGGAATATAGAAATGAAAGCAATAACAAAATACACAACACACGAACACAATTATTTAACGTGGTTCGGAACCGCAGCCTTCCTACTCCACAGATTGGGTTCAGATCTGAACCCTAGTGATGCCAATCACACACCACTATAAAACACTCCTTCTCGGAACAATCCGGAGGCGGAGAAACCTCGTACAAATGTTCTTACAACAATAAGAAGTAAATACAAGCAAAATACAAGAATGAAATACAATGCACGTAAAGAAAACTACTTTACTAGAGCTTTTGATTTGCTTGCTTTTGGTTGTCTTGAACTAGCCTCAAGGACTGGAAAAGCACCAACTCTTCCTTCAAATCGCCAAGAAAAGCGATAGTTGAGCCTTCCACGACATTGCTTTTATCCTCCATCGGCCGATTTGATCGATCGCCATAAGTCCCCGATCATTGCCAATATCATGGTGTGAGACAACGGCTCAATCCACGTTGGACAAGTTCCAACGGGACTCTCACTGATCGCCAACATTGGCGGCCGATCGCTAACGCCGTGGTCGCGCCGATCGGCGGAGCGCTTGCTCGACACTCGACACTCAAGCTGGCGATCACATGCCATCCCTTAGCGATCATGCAGAGCCACCGATGATCATTAATGAGTAGCGATCATTGCGGGGCATTTCAGCCCCAAGATGGCAGTCGAACTCAAATCGACTCACGGCAGTCGAATCGGCCATAATGCCAGTCGACTGCCAACCTCAAGAATGAGGTTTTAACCCAAGTATGGTGCCCCCATACTTGCTAGACCATCCTTAGCCTAGACCTAAGCCTTCTAGCCACCTCCATCAGCCTCACGCCTCTCGGATCCCTCCAAGTCATCCATGACTTGTTCATCCATCGCGCTAGCTTCCAGGTGGTTCCATCGGCTATGTCATGCTAACGGTGTCTCACCGCCAAGGCACATTGGACTTACGCCGCCAAGACTCCGCTTGGACTTTACGCCGCCAATATCAATCCCCTTGGACTTCCCAAATGCCAAGACTCAAGCTTGGACTTTCCCTTGCCAACCCATGTTGGACTTTCCATTTGCCAAGACCCATGCTTGGACTTCTCATGCCAAGTGCTCAAGACTTGGACTTTCCAATTGCCAAGTGTCCCACTTGGACTTTCCATTGCCAAGTACCCATGACTTGGACTTTACCTTGCCAAGACCCATGCTTGGACTTTCCCATAATCACATGGTCAACCCTGGTCAACCATCAAGTCAATTATAACCTGGGTCGATTGTATAAACAATCTCCCCAACATATTAACTGACATTAATGTCAAACATCAATGCCAAAACACTTTGTTCAAATCCCTTTGTCAAACATCAAAACATCACTCGAGTCAAACTCGAGTCCATGGTCAATCGTGACCTAGGCCGATTGCACCAACATAGGCTCAGAGTTTTCACTTTTAGTATTTCTCTTTCATTTCTTTAATTATTCAACTTTACTTCGGTTATCATACTTGTTCAACTATATGTGTCCATCTTAGGATAAATCTGAATGATCAACTTATTTCAAGTTATTTAAGCACCAACATAATATTTATATGTACATGTTGTATCATTAAAAGGTACAAGTATCAACAGATGAAATAATCATGAGTAAGGAAGGTCAAGCAATATAAACAGACAAGTATCAACGGAAGAGTAGGTCAGAATATCCATTTAATTTTTTTTTTAAAACAACCCATCCCATGTTCACCCCATATAAAATCCGCATATGAACAGGAAGTAATATCAATTATTTACCCTCCATCAGTTTAATTATTTATTACCCATTTTGCTATTTTAAATACCATTTTTATCCCTAATTTTGAAAACAATTATACAAATATAAATAAATCAATTATCTCATTTATTCATGCACTAGGAACATGTAGAGTCCAAGGATCGAATGTACCCGCCTCTATATACAGCAAAAGTCATCGAATCTCGACCGGTCACCGAGCTCCGCTCGAACTAGTATCTACAAATAAAATATGAAAATGATTAAAACTCAATATAATGTCCAATGAGGATAATAATACAACATTTATAATAAATGACCAACATTCGAACTCGACGGATCGAATCGTACTCTCATTATGTCAATATATTCCCTTTTCCTATGTGAGACCTCTACTATTCTCTAATAGCAATGGTATTTGACCAACCTAAATGGAACCCAGTTAGAATAAAACATAATTTACAACTTTTCTTTAAGAGATGAAATATTACAGCTATTTCATTATTAGGAAACTTTAACCTTGAACCTAAATAATAAAAATCTGTTGAAACACTAAAACAAAAGGAAGAACATTTCTCCCCTTGTTAATGTCCTTGACCAACTCCGACAAGCTCCGGTGAGAGCCTCGGTTGTGTTCCGACGACTGAAAAGGGCAGCCCGAGCTGCTGTGTAGGGAGGAGTCAGTTGCTCCTCGCCGTGCTTGAGAAGAGAAGGAGAAGAAAGAAAGAGAGAATCCTTACCCTCTTTATAGGAGGTCTCGGCGAGTTCTAGCAAGCCTCTGCTTGCTTCGAGGAGCTTGACGACTACTGAAGCAACGCAAAGAGAGCAACCAAATGGGAACGAAGAGATGTGATGGGTGAAATAAAACCCTAAATGACTGCAGCCCTTGCTGCACTTGAGGAAAGGAGTAGCAGGGAAAGTTAGGGCAGCAGCTAGGAAGACAGCGAAAGAAGAGAAGAGGGAAGGAAGAAGAAGAGAGGAGATGGCACGTGCGTGGGAATGGTGAGGAATGGTTGCATCGTGGGGAATAAAGGAAGGGAGAGAAAGCTTTTGTTTTATTTTATTTTTAAATCTAACAGGAAGGATTTCAAAAATTACCTGAAGCATAAGTAAAAGGAGATGAGACTTGAAGACCTGATCCTGAGGCTACGAATAGAGGAGGATAATCGAAGGTTCTCCGACTCTAAAGGAACGAAGCGGGCTATCGATGAGATGTTTAACTTGACTGAGCCGAACACCAAGAAGCCGAAGCAATTCAAAAAGAAGACTAAAGGTAAGAAATTCAAGGGCTCGTGCTACAATTGCGGGAAGCCATGTCACATGTTCAAAGATTGCAGACGCCCAAAGAAACCAACTAAGGGTCAGAAGGAAGTTGCGAACCAAGTCACAACTTCTGACGACATGGAGCTAGATCTCACTGCAGTTGTGGTTGAAGTCAACACGGTGGTGGACAACCCGAAGCAGTGGTGATTCGATACTGGAGCAATACGTCATATCTGTTCTGATAAGGCGATGTTCTCCAAGTATACTCCGATAAGTGAAAGAAAGCTCTATATGGACAATTCCACGACATTGCCAATTGTCGAACTTGGAAAAGTTGTTCTGAAGATGACATCAGGGAAGGAGCTAGCGCTTATTGATGTGCTCCATGTTCTCGACATCAGGAAGAACCTAGTTTCTGGATCTGTACTTGTTAAAGCCGGTTCCAAACTAGTGTTCCAATCAAATAATTTTGTACTTACGAAGAATGTTGTATTCGTAGGTAAAGGGTACTTTAGAACAGAGTCTGTTCAAGATGGTTGTAATGACTGTACACCGTGAATTTGATAGTAATAAAATAAAAGCTTCCAGCTATGTTGTCGAGTGTTTTAATTTATGGCATTATCGACTTGGACATATTAATAATAATACTCTGAAATGTCTCGTCAAATTAAATTTATTATCAAACATCGACGTTGACAAAATACACAAATGTGAAGTGTGCATGGAAGCAAAAATGACGAGACAACTTTTTCATTCAGTGGAAAGGTCAACAACTCCTCTAGAATTAATATATAATGATCTATGTGACTTAAAATTCGTGCAAACTAGAAGAGGTAAAAAGTATTTTATTACTTTTATCGATGATTGCACGAGGTTCTGTTATGTCTTTCTTTTAAGAAGTAAAGACGAAGCCTTAGAGGCATTCAGAACCTATAAAATAGAAGTTGAGAATCAACTTGATAAACGAATTAAAATAATTCGTAGCGATAGAGGTGGAGAATATGATGTACCATTTGATGAGTATTGTTCAGAATATGGTATTATCCATCAGACAACTGCGCCTTACTCATCTCAATCGAATGGTGTTGTCGAATGTAAAAATTGGGCACTAAAGGAAATGATGAATGTCTTATTGATAAATTCAGGCTTACCCCAGAACTTGTGGGGGGAAGCCATATTATCGACAAATCACATTCTCAATAAAATTCCTCACAAGAAAAATAATAAAATACTATATGAACTATGGAAAGACTGCAAGTCATCATACAAATACTTGAAAGTGTGGGGGTGCTTGGCAAAGGTCGAAGTACCCAAGCCAAAGCAAATAAAGATCGAACCTAAAATGTTCGATACAATATTTGTCGGATATGTCCAAAACAGTAGTGCATATCGTTTCATAGTTCATAAGTCAGACATTCCTGACATTCATGTGGGAAAAACCATAGGATCTTGGAATGCAATATTCTTTGAAAATGTATTTCCAAATAAGAAGAGAAATATTCAAAGTGATAGCAACGGAAGCTCTAACGATAATGACGTTTCTGAACTTAGTTGTCGTAAAAGGACTATTGACTATCAAAACGAAGAGCCACGTTAGAGCAAATGGGCTAGAGTCGAGAAACCATTCGGGCCAGACTTTATGACTTTTATGTCAGAAAAGGACCCAAGAACATTGAGCGAAGCTCTCTCTAGTCCCAACGCCCCATTATGGAAAGAAACAGTCAATAGTGAAATCGAGTTCATCATGAATAATCATACTTAGGAATTAGTAGACCTTCCTACTAGTTCTAAACCATTAGGCTGTAAGTGGATATTAAAACGCAAGCATAAAGCTGATGGATGATTGACAAGTATAAGGCTAGACTTGTAGTCAAAGGGTACAAGCAAAAGGAAAGCCTTGATTACTTCGACACCTACTCACTGGTAACAAGGATTATGTCCATACGAGTGCTGATAGTCATCGCAGTATTATATGACCTTGAAATACATCAAATGAATGTTAAGACTGTATTTTTAAATGGTGAGTTGGAAGAAATATGGAGCAACCCGAGGGGTTCATAGTTCTAGGAAAAGAGGAAAAGGTGTGTCGACTTGTTAAGTCATTGTACGGACTTAAACAAGCGCCTAAATAATGACACGAGAAATTTGACAAAATAATGCTGTCAAACGAGTTCAAAATAAATGAATGTGACAAATACATTTATGTCAAATACACACCTAAAAGCTATGTAATCGTCTGTCTATATGTAGACGATATGCTTATAATGGGCAATAACCATGAGATAATCATGAATACAAAGAAAATGTTGACAAAAAATTTCGATATGAAAGATATCGGTCAAGCAGATGTTATATTGGGAATTGAAATTCTTAGGATATCGAAAGAGATAGTTTTGACACAATCTCACTATGTAGAGTCGATGTTGAAGAAGTTCAATGCGTACGATCTCTCTACAATGAAAACACTTATGGATCTAAGTCATCACTTAGCGAAAAATCAAGGTGAGCCCATATCACAATTAGAATATTCTCGGATAATAGGCAGCTTGATGTATCTCACAAACTGTACACGTCCGGATATTGTCTGTGTGGTCAACAAGCTGAGTCATTTTATAAGTAATCCAAATGACACCCATTGGAAAGCACTGATACAAGTTCTTAGATATTTGAAATATACTATGAACTATAGATTATATTTCAAAAAATATCCCATTGTCTTAAAGGGATATTGTGATGCTAATTGGATATTAGATACAAAAGATTCCAAATCCACTAGTGGATATGTATTCACAATTGATGGAGGAGCGGTATTTTAGAAATCCACTAAACAGACGTGCATTGCTCGGTCAACTATGGAATCCGAGTTTATAGCACTAGACAAAGCGGCTGAAGAAGCTGAATGACTGCGAAATTTCTTAGAAGATATTCCGAGCTGGACAAAATATGTGCCCGCCGTACTTATAAGTTGTGATAGTCAATCGGCGATTGAAAGGGTACAGAGTAATATGTATAATGGTAAGTCATGACATATACGTCGTAGATATAATACTATTAGGCAGTTGTTCTTGAATGGAGTGATTGCAATCGACTATGTCAAGTCTAAAGATAATTTAGCAGATCCTCTTACGAAGAGGCTAAATCGAGATTAAGTATACTGCTCATCGAGAGGAATGAGATTAAAAATCTACAACTAAAACGACTATAGTGGTAGCCCAACCATGTTGATTGAAGATCCCAATATCTTGGTTCAATCGGACAACGAAGTTATAGAAGTTATGTTACAACACACGAAATATAGTATCTCTATCCCAATCCTAGGATGAATATGTGCTGTCCTACCATATGTAGTGAGGTTAAACTTATATTTTTAATGACTTCTATATATACCTTTATAAGGTGGAGTATGGTCGGATACTCTTGATAGAAGTGTCACCTATGTGAGTGTGAAGACATGCCGCTTCAATGAAACACTCATGAATCCAAGATGGTGTTCATGGTCAAAACGGAACCAACCATGAGAACCAAAAGTATGTGAGATAAGTCTTTGTGTGAGTGTTATTGTTTTAGTATACATAAATAGCTGAGTAGTTCAAGACATCACGTTCACTGCGCAGCCTAGTATGCTCGATAGCATTTAACTACGGAAGGTTCAAAATCACAAGCTACCTCTTCCGATATATTGACTTATCAATTGGACTCTTATAAAGTTTCAGTATGCATACACGCATTAATTTCCATTTATGTGAGGGATTATTGGATATTGGTCTTAAAAGACCAATATGGTTTACGATTTTACAAAGAAAAATCGATGTGCCATCAATCGATGAAAATCTAAATTGACTTCAAAATTGAAATCTACGTTTTGAGTAGATGAATCTAGCCTATTAATTTGCTCAAAATCGATTACAGGTGAATGAAAAATTAATTATTAAAGTCAGCCCAAAATGTTATTAAAGGAAGTAGAGGGAGAAATAGTCCAACATTAGAAATTCTAGAGAGGATTTACTTCTTTATATGTGTTGCTGTATTAATTAAGTTAACACAAATAGCACAAATACTCTCATCCAATAGGTGAGCAGATGCTCGCACCTGCGAGCCTGCCACCCGCCACACGTGCACACGCGCGCAATGAGCGTTTTGTTGGTGCACTTTGCACTTCTCAAATTCACTCAAACTCACTCAAACTCACTCAATCCTTGCATTCATTTCATCCTCTACATCCGGAGTCCAAAAAACTTATGAGAAGTTTCGCCGGTCTCGAAATTTACAGTGCTACTATTCCGAGACATCGTCGTTGTATCTTGGAAACGAATTGCTGCTATCCATAAGCATCTAAGCGGAGCAATATCATTTTATAGAGATAGTATTGAACACTAACTTCGACGATATTATATCAACTTGTATTCTCTCCGACAGCAATCATGACCAACACAGAGTCAAACAATAGTAATATCTCTCCTGCTCTTCCTGTCCCTTAAAATTTATTTATCCTGAAAAGTATGCATCCTCCTCCTGCTTAAAATTTATTTATTTATTTTTTTCGTGAAAAGTGTACATTTACAGTAACATTTTCAACCATGGATGGAGAATTAGGACATTCCAGCTCTTGAATTATGCTCCAGGAAGAGTTTAGTATCTGAGCAAGTCAGTAACAAGTTCCCACCTGCTTTCGATAACGGGAGGTTTCTAAAGAAAGCAAAAGTGGTTTTATGCATGATTCCTTTCTTTGAAAAATGAAAACTCGGATTTAAGAGCTCAAGATAAGCAATTAAACGATTCAAATTCCAGCAGTGTAAAACAGCTAAAAAAATCAAAAAAGAGCCGATTAACCGAGGAATAATGGCGAGGGTGTGATTTAAAGTAGAGGAGGAGGAGGAGAAATTATGGATAAAATATTATTTTTGATAAATTTTAAAAGAAGAACATGATCTCTTTTTTATTTTCTTTTAAAATATATATCAAAATTTGTTATTTACTGTGACCAGTACGTAGATTTTTTTTTTAAAAAAAACATTTATTGTGTTATTTGATATCAAAATATTATTTGTTTTTTTTATCCTCAATTATTAATAAAGTCCGACTGAGAGAAGCATCTACTTCGCCGGAGAATCACCACCCTTAGTATGGATTCTGGACTGCGTATTCTCTCCCAGTTCACTGTTATAGTCGGTAGGGCTCGGCCAATCTTTCGATGCAGCATGTTCGATGAAGTTATATCTTTCATCTATAAGAGGCTGAATCACTACTTGACTGACTGGGACGAGAATGATTCGGATCGCAGGAAGAGTTCCAATTTGGCTAAGGATGATTCGGCACGATCGATGACTCTGTGAGCGAACGAAGTCATCTCCTGTATTCGACGGATTGGATCGGAGGAGAAAGCGAATAGATCCAGAATCTAAACGACGATTAGGATGGAGGGATGGATTTTGATAGTGTTTGTAGATGATGTTTTAGAAGCAGTTGAAGCAGCAATCTACAAAAAAGCAAAAGTGAAGGAGGAGGTCAAGAAGTATTTCGACAATGTCTCTTCGACGCACAAATCATGACCAAATGGGAGAAGAAAATAGAGAAAAATAGAGAGACATTGGAGAAAAGAAAGAGAAGGAAAAAGAGAGTCCCCTTCCTCTCCTCCGGTTATCTTTATATAAGTGGGGATAATGGCGTTAATCGTCATAGATATGTACGGAGGATATGAATTCTCTGATAGAAATTGGTAAAACTTTAATCCAGAATCTTAATCTCTAATCCACTCTTAAGAAATAACAAATATGATAATAATCTAAGTTGCGGAAGCGTACCGGAATCCATAGTTTTAATCCTGGGAGATGATCTTCAATTTGCAGACTTCTTTAGGTTTCCAGAGAGTTTTGTCGATGGGAAACAAAACGAAGAAAAAGTGTCGTTCTGCAAACTGGGACCATAACCTATTATATAATGCAAAGATTGCATATTTCTAATTTGGCCCTTCAACAAATCAGAATTAGCACATGGTATCCACAATATTTTATTCATAACAATTAAGCCCTTAAGTCAAATTCCTTTATTACAAAATTAAGATCACATTAATTATTTTTGACTTATTTAATTGATGACATTTAACATTTATAATTACAATTAATGACTCTAAAATTCTAACAATCTCCCACTGAGTCATATGCGTAAACTTATAAATGTGTTAACCTTAGTGAGCTCAAAACTTTTGTCATCATAACCTTAGGGCTTCCTTAACAATCTCGTCCATTGATTATATAGACATAGAATCAATGCAGTCTTTGTTGTATCTTTCACAACTAAACCATCAATGGTCACGTATATCAATACAATCAAATGACATAGATCAATTATGAATTTGTGGCATGAAAATTACATGCAAGGTGATCTATTCATGTCAATTTTCAACTGGTCCTCCTTAACCAAAGTGAGATCAAAACTTTAACTTAAGTTATACAAAGTGTAATGAAGTAAATATTAAACTTTATATCTGATCAGAAAATCTCTAAATACATAAGTTTCAGAGACATAACCAAACATATATAGAAAACAAGACAAACTCCCACTAGTAAATTTCACCAAACTGAATAACACCCATATGAGTGGTATGCTCATAAAAGACATTGGGCGGTAGACCTTTCGTCAAAGGATCTGCTATCATGGAGTTTGTACCTATGTGTTCTATCAAAATCTGTCCACTTTGTACTCTTTCTTTCATAACAAGGAACTTAATATCGATGTGCTTCGATTTTGTCGAGCTCCTATTGTTGTTGGAATACAATACAGCTGATCTATTGTCACAAAATAACTTCAGTGGTTTCTCAACCCTTCCCAAAATACGCAGCCCAGAGATAAAATTTTTCAGCCATATTCCATGATTAGATGCCTCATAACATGCTATAAACTCTGCTGCCATGGTGGAAGAAGCTGTCAGTGTCTGTTTGACACTTCTCCAAGAGATAGCTCCGCCAGCCAACAGAAAAATATAGCCTGAAGTGGATCTCATGCTATCTTGGCATCCAGCAAAATCAGAGTCAGAATATCCCATGATCTCAAGAGTATCTGACCTCTTATATGTGAGCATGTAATCACTAGTTCTCTTTAAATATCTCATTACCCTCTTTGCTGCTTTCCAATGATCCATTCCTGGGTTGCTTAAATATCTGCCCAACACTCCAACAATGTACGCAATATCCGGACGCGTACAAACTTGAGCATACATAAGACTTCCTACTGCTGAAGCATAGGGAATCTTTTGCATTTCTTGAGTCTCGAGGCTTCCTTTAGGGCACTGTTTAAGACTAAACTTATCTCCTTTAGCGACTGGGGTGTTTCCTGGTTTGCAATCTTGCATGCCAAATCTTTTAAGCACCTTATCGATATAGTTCTTTTGTGATAATCCAAGAATACCTTGAGAACGATCTCGGTGTATTTGGATTCCTAATACAAAAGATGCATTACCAAGATCTTTCATTTCAAAATATCTAGATAGAAATCTCTTGGTATCATTTAACATACCTATATCATTTGTGGCAAGCAAAATGTCATCAACATATAAAACCAGAAAAATGTGCTTACTCCCACTAAACTTATGATACACATAATCATCTACCACATTCGCCTCAAAACCAAATGAGATGATTATTTGATGAAATTTATGGTACCATTGACGAGAAGCTTGCTTTAACCCATAGATAGACTTCTTAAGTTTGCAAACCATGCTCTTTGGATCTCCCGATACAAAATATTCTGGTTGCACCATATAGATTGTTTCCTCAATGTCTCCATTAAGAAAAGTTGTCTTGACATCCATCTGATGGAGTTCCATATCGAAGTGTGCGACAAGTGCCATGATTGTCCTAAAAGAATCCTTCGTTGAAACTGGAGAAAAGGTTTCTTTATAGTCAATCCCATATTTTTGAGTATAACCTTTAGCTACAAGACGTGCTTTATATCTTTCCACATTACCATTTGAATCCCTTTTGGTTTTAAAAATCCATTTACAACCAATAGGTTTCACACCTTCTGGTAATAGGATAAGTTCCCAAACATTATTGTCTTGCATTGATTTATACTCTTCATTCATTGCTTGATCCACTTTTGAGAATGTGAATCTTGCATGGCTTGACGAAAGTTGATTGGATCATCCTCCGCCATGTCATCATTCTCCTCATGTTCTTGGAGTAGTACTATGTAATCATCCGAAATAGCACTCCTCCTTTCTCTAGTGGATCTACGTAAAGACACTTGTTCTTCATGCATTGGTTCTTGAGGCTGTTGAGTTTGTTCTTCTGGGAGTTGATTAACAATGTCTTGTTGTACTTGTATTGCATCCTGATCACTAATAGGAATAAAATCCTGATCATTATCAGAAGCAATCATAGGAATATAAACTATTTCCTCTTCAAGAGTAGTAGGAATACATTCCTCCTCAAAGACAATGTCTGTTACTTTATTCTTCCCCCCAAACTCAATATCCTCAAAGAACACTGCAGTTCCCGTCTCAAAGATATGCTTTACTTTGGGATCATAAAACTTATAGCCCCTTGATCGCTCCGAATATCCAATAAAGTAACTACTTACTGTTCTAGAGTCTAATTTCTTTTCATATGGTCTGTATGGTCTAGCCTCAGCTGGACATCCCCAAACATGAAAATGTTTTAGACTTGGCTTTCGCTTTGTCCAAAGCTCAAAAGGTGTTTTAGTAGTTGTTTTAGTGGGTACTCGATTTAGAATGTAAGCTGTTGTCTTTAATGCTTCTCCCCAGAGTGAGGTTGGCAAAGTTGAATGACTAACCATACTCCTTACCATATCTTTAAGAGTTCGATTTCGTCGTTCAACTACACCATTCATGCTTGGCGAGCCTGGCATGGTGTACTGTGGGACGATTCCACACTCCTCTAGGTATTGAGCAAAAGGTCCTGGACGTTGCTCACCTGAACCGTCATATCTACCGTAGTATTCACCACCACGATCAGATCTGACTTTCTTAATTCTTTTGTCGAGTTGGTTTTCGACCTCAAACTTAAATGATTTGAAAACATACAATGTTTGAGCCTTTTCATGAATAAGAAATACGTATGCATATCTAGAATAATCATCAATGAATGATACAAAATATTGTTGACCATTCCAAGAAGGTGTTGGAAATGGTCCACAAACATCCGTATGTATCAATTCCAATACTTCTATAGCTCTATATGCACCTTCTCTCTTTCTTTTGGTTTGTTTGCCCTTAATGCATTCAACACAAATATCTAGATCCGTAAAATCAATGGAATGTAAAATTCCATCTGATACAAGTCGTTCAACTCTATTTCTAGAGATGTGCCCTAAACGTTTATGCCATAATGCACCTGAGTTTTCATTATTAAATTTTCGCTTAGTACCATGTGATTCCACATTTAGGGTTTCAATATAAGAAGCATTTATATCAAGCATATAGAGATTGTCATAAATGATAAGTGAACCGGTTCCAACAATAGTAGAATTAATAGATAAACTAAGTATTTGTTTTCAAACGAACAACAATAACCTAATTTGTCGAATGAGAAGCGAAACCAAATTTCGTCTAAAGGGTACAACAAAAGTATCTATTAAGTCCAAATAATAACCAAGATTACTTAACAACAATCTAAAATGCCCTATGGCTTCCACTTGAACCGACTTGCCATCACCCACATAGATGCATCTTCGGCATCACTTGGCTTTTAGCTCGAGCACCTGCATTGAAACACTGATGTTAGTAGTAGCACCAGAGTCTAACCACCAAGTGTTTCTAGGTACTAAAGCTAAATTTACTTCAGAACAAACCAAATTTAAAAATGTACCCTTTTTCGCACGCCAGACATGATACTTAAGACATTCTTTCTTGACATGATCAGGCTTGTTACAGAAGAAACAACCTTTCTTGTCGTTATCCTGTTGTTGTTTCTTCGCATAAGGACCTTTCGTAACCTCATTCTTTCTTTTCTTGCCCTTATCTTTAGGGGTGCTTGCCAAATATGCACTTTCAACCTTGTTTCGCTTTAACCTCTCTTCCTCTTGAACACAGTATGAAATGAGCTCATTAAGAGTCCATTTCTCCTTTTGACAGTTATAATTGATTTGAAACTGACTGAACTGGATTGGAAGATAAATAAGCACTAAATGCACAAGCATGTCATCCGACAATTCAAGGTTAAGTGCTTTTAACTTTGATGCAAGGTGGGAAAACTCCATGATATATTCCCGAATATTTCCCTTGCCTTTATACTTCATGGAAATCAAGTTTTTAAGAAGTGTACTTGTTTCCGCCTTATCGCTTTTGATAAAGCGTTGTTCAATTTCATCGAAATATTTCTTAGCTTTGGTGATACTATTAGACACGACGCCCCTAAAAGCCTCTGGTATGCCGCGCTTGATGATCATAAGACTCATGCGGTTAGAGCGATCCCACTTCTCATATTTAGTTCTTTATTCAGAAGAACTAGAATCTGTAAGAGTAGTAGGTTGCTCTGTCCTGAGCGCAAGATCTAGATCCATGCAGCCAAGAACAATGAGAATGTTCTCCTTCCAATCCTTAAAGTTTGTACCATTAAGAACCGGCACCGAATTTAAGTTAGCAGAAATAGTAGCAACACTTGCTGAAAAAAAAAACACAAGAACAATAATATAATTAACATGCTCCTTATGATGAAATTTAAAATAAATGGTAAATCCCATCTAAAGATACCTAGTGCAACAATAATATCAAGTCTTTGGACAGTAATATTATTTGCAAGTGGTACTCTTGTTGTAATAATCAAACACTAACAATAATGAATGACAAATAATAAATCTATCTTTGGATCGATTTATTAAATTCATAAAAAATAACAATTGTAACTTTATAATTGTTACGTGTTTATTATTACAAGTAAATGTATAATTTTGTTAAGTATAAATCTTCCTTTGGGCCGATTAATACTCAAATATATACATTTACATCTTACCTAATACTTGAATAATATCTCAATATTTCAAATAAAATTAAATTCAAGTAATAGAGGTCACTTTGGTGACATATAATTTAAATTTAACTTAATTTGAAATAATAGATATTAATGAAATTCATATAATCCATTTAATATTTAAATCTATATCATAAAATTAATTAATTAAAGTATTTTATCCAAATAATTTAATAAAATTTTAATGGATTAATATGAAAAGGGACGGTTGCGTCAGCTTTTTTTTTTAATTAACCAAGAAAAAAAATGCTGCATCACGTTTTTTTTTAAAAAAAACTGATCATTATCCAAAAAAACTGATCGCAACAATATCATACCAATTAATTTATTTATTTTTATTTTTCTTAATTATCATACGGTAGTGATTAAACCCTAACATTCCTGTTCTTTTGCAAACCGAGAACCACGGTGATGCAAATTGAAAATGAATCCAAATCATTTAAGCATTTGATAGTTCGGTATCTATTAAAGATCAATTGCTCTACTCTTTCGAGACAAGAGTAGGGGAGAAATTCAAACATACCGGAAAAGAACCCAACAATAACCAAATGCTAATAACTTCAAATAATACAGATTTCTTCACCATGTTCATTTTTTTTTTCTCGATTCTGGGCGATTAAAAAAACAAAAAAAAACAGAATTTTTCATGTATCAATGAAAATCGAACAGGATGTTTTTAATCCTAATCTTGACAACAACAGATTTTGTTAGGCAATGAAGATAAACGCGCAGAATCAGAATTCATAAAAAAAAAAAAATCGAGAATTATCTCTTAAGAATAGGAAAAACCTGGCTCTAATATCAATTGATAGAAATTGGTAAAACTTTAATCCAGAATCTTAATCTCTAATCCACTCTTAAGAAATAACAAACATGATAATAATCTAAGTTGCGGAAGCGTACCGGAATCCATAGTTTTAATCTTGGGAGATGATCTTCAATTTGCAGACTTCTTTAGGATTCCAGAGAGTTTTGTCGATGGGAAACAAAACGAAGAAAAAGTGTCGTTCTGCAAACTGGGACCATAACCTATTATATAATCCAAAGATTGCATATTTCTAATTTGGCCCCTCAACAAATCAGAATTAGCACATGATATCCACAATATTTTATTCGTAACAATTAAGCCCTTAAGTCAAATTCCTTTATTACAAAATTAAGATCACATTAATTATTTTTGACTTATTTAATTGATGACATTTAACATTTATAATTACAATTAATGACTCTAAAATTCTAACATTCTCTAGTATGGAGATCTGGCATGGTAAGGAATGATAGAAGATATTACCTTATTAAATATAACAGGTGTATAGAGCCTAATCAATATTGCCCGCATGATTGATGGGGGACAGGACTCCATTAATATTGGTAGGGGTGTCTCTGATCGTTGAAGATGTGTGGATATGTCTGCGGAGCCCACGATATGTCGGCTACATAGTATTCGTAACCACCAATCCTGTAAAGAGTGGTCCTGAGTAAAATATACTGAGATGTATATGCCTATCGTGATAAGTATATTTGTCGGGATATAAATAAAATTTTATACTAAGATATAGATGAACTCTCGTCGAAACATAAATGAAGACTTCTATGGAAATATAAATGGACTTTTGCCAAGACACAGATGAAGAATTTCGTCGAGACAGTTTTATTGGGCCCTCCTAATTTGATCCCGATTAGTTGATGTCGCTTTGATCGAGCCTAATCTGATCTCTTCTAACTCAGATATTCACTTGACCCCGTCAGACAGAGTACTCTACCTACACCACTAACCTTGGACACCAGAGTGAGATTGGTCATGTTTGATGTTTTCTTCTCCAATCAAGGAAGAATTATCTAGTACTTGTTTCGTTTCTCTCCGTGGGAATGCATGTGGTTAGGTTCGATGGTTTCTTCTCTTTATTAATTATATTCTTCAGGTGCTATATATCTTTAGCAATTGCATTTTTTTAAATGCTCAAAAGGAGTATTTGAAGGTTCGAAGAAATTAAATTCTGATCATTGTTTTAACGGGTTAGGACATGATAAATGATAATCCTTTTCAGTGGTTCTTCTTTGATGTGAATTTTCTTATCAGCGCAAGCATCGCTCAGTTTGACTCTGAAGAATTTTGACATATTTATGTAATCATTATCATCTAAGGAAAGTTTAATTAATGACGAAAGGAAAAAAAAAAAAGAACAGACCTCTGCTTGTTATATTTAGTTTGAAGTAAAATCAGAGTTCAATTAATAGGCGGATTCAGAATCACGTCTTTCTATTTTTAAAGGCGCGTTGATATGCGCAGTTATTTTTCTCCGCCGAGCATCGATTTTGCCATTTGCGCTATGAACGCTCATCCTTTACCACCTACTTGTTTTTGTCTGCTGCGTTGAAATAAGCTGTAAATCAGCAACTATATCAGTGCTCGTCATCTGTCTTGCACTGAGACTGATTCCACTTCCTAGAAGCCGAAGCAAAAGGGGAGGACAAAGTCGAGGAATTGCTGGTACGACAGTATTTCATTTTACTGTTCATTTTGAAATTTTTTTTAATGGACTTAGCATGATTCTTAATTTCTTACTTTTCGAGAAATTAAGCTAATGACAAAACGGAAACAGAACTCGGCTTGTTTTGTTTTTCCGAAATGTTTCTTCTTCTCTAAAAATCCATGTCGCTTTAGTCTTTTTTATTTTTTAGTTCATAATGTGTAGAACATTGGAAATCATTATAATTATGGTTTATCTGCGTAAATGATATGTTTTTATATTTTGTATAATCTTATGCCATTATACGCTTTCAATATTTTATATCTTTAAAAATATAAGTGTCTATCAATTAATATTTTCATTGACATTTGATTGTATCTTTTAAATTTATATTCAATTATTAAAATATATATTTCATATTTTAAATTATTTAAAAGTTAAGGAAGTAACTATTAAAATAATGTATATAATTATTTAAAAAAAAAATAAAACAGACTTAAAATTACAAAAATATTCAAAAAGTTTAAAGATATCTTCAAAAATTATCTATTATTTATAATTACTTTTTAATATATTTAAAAGTTTTTAATTTTGAAATTTTAGTTGAAATACTTGAAATTATATTTTTTGAAAAAAATGAATATATTGAATAACTTTTGAAATTGCCGTCGTTAAGTTTCTTGCCATATATAACCTGGTGGTGTTGCTCATCCAAACCTGGCTTCGCAGCAGTGATAATTTTTTCTTCCTCTTCCATTCTAATATAGCGTATAATCTTTTTCTCTCCAGAGATTCACGTTTACTTTATTTTCTGTCGCTCGTTTTTCAGCTCTCAATGCGAAAAATGTTGGAAATCATTATTATATATATATAGTTAATTAGTTTCTTATGCTTTCTCTACGTAAAACATCTTAATTATATCATGTGAATTCTAGCCGTGGGTAGGAAGGGACCATGGGATATATATAAGAAGCTGACTCGTTTGTTTCCTATAGGAAAACGTGGACACAGCAGAAAAATGGCTTTCGGTCTTTGGCCTATGCTATTGTTGCTCTTGGCTTTCTTTCAGCTAAACTACGGTTTAAACTCTGATGGAGAGGCTTTGCTGGCCCTTTCCAGACGCTTGATACTTCCTCGATCGGTGAACTCCACCTGGAACTCATCGGACCCAAGTCCTTGTAGATGGGCGGGAATTGGCTGCGACAGAAGTGGATTTGTGACTTCATTCGAGCTTCCTCACCTTCGGATTTCAGGTTCACTGGGCAAAGAAATTGGGTTGCTAAGTCGTCTGAGGAAACTAAATCTTTCTGCCAATGTTCTTTCCGGACTTATTCCCTCAGAATTAGGCAATTGCACCCTTCTTGAAAACTTGGATCTCTCAAACAATTCCCTTTCAGGTGAGATACCAGCGACCCTTCAGAACCTCGAGAAGTTGACGTCATTATCACTCTACCGTAATTCGCTGAGCGGCAATATACCGAGTCTTTTGTTTCAGAGACTGCCACTCGAAGCTATTTACCTCAATGACAACAACCTCAATGGCCCAATTCCTTCCTTCGATGAAAATGCATGCAGGGTCAAATTCCTATGGCTTGGTCAAAATAATCTTTCTGGCACTTTGCCTGCTTCAATCGGTAATTGCAGTGAGTTAGAGCAACTATATCTATATGTCAATCACTTGACAGGGCCTGTGCCCAGGACCATACACGACCTCACAGAAATAGATATCAGTCAAAATGATCTGGTGGAGAACATCCCTTTTAGCTCAGAAACAATATGTAAGTCGCAGAGCTTAGATTTGTCTTTCAACCGATTTGACGGTGAACTTCCAGTAGCATTGGGCAATTGCACTAATCTCAAGATCCTTTCTCTCTTTGGCAATCACTTGTCGGGGAGAATACCATCGGCATTTGGGTCGTTGACAAAGCTCGAGCTTCTTTACCTATCTATTAACTCCTTTTCGGGGTCGATTCCTTCTGAGATAGGTCAATGTCAGTCCTTGATCTCGTTGGAAATGTCTTCGAATCGACTAGAAGGGATGGTTCCGAGAAAATTGGGTAATTTGAGAAATCTAGAATTCCTTTCACTTCATAGAAATAAACTGACTGGAGAACTTCCAATTGAAATTTGGAGAATCCCAAGTTTGAGAACTCTATATATCTCCAACAACGACTTCTCTGGACAACTACCTGTGGAGATGTGTGAGTTAAAAAGTTTAAATAATATTTACATCAATGGTAATCGATTCACAGGGGTCCTTCCTCAATGCTTGGGAATCAACAACAGTTTGGTGGACCTTGTCTTCACAAATAGTGGTCTTGTTGGTAGCATCCCTCCTGGTATCTGTTTTAGAAATCAGTTGGAGTTTTTGAGATGGGGCTATAATATGCTTAATGGGACAATACCTCCAGGACTTGGGAATTGTTCGAGTTTGAAGAGGTTGATTCTTACTCACAACAATCTCAGTGGTTCGATTCCAGAATTTTTTGTGGTATCAAACTTGTCGTATATTGATTTAAGTTTCAACAAACTCAGTGGACAAATTCCTCATACTGTAGGGAACATTGTGAATGTCACTGAGATAAACTTGTCGGCGAACAAGCTTGATGGACCGATACCTCCACAAATAGGAAACCTAGCCTACCTTCAGCGTTTGAATCTGTCCGACAACAATTTGTACGACCCATTGCCGTCTGAATTATCAAAATGTCATAGGTTATTTGCATTGGACTTGGGATTCAACTCTTTCAATGGAACAATACCGGCAAGCTTTGAAAACTTATTTCATCTCTCTCAATTGATACTGCAAGAGAATCAATTCAGCGGAGGAATTCCGGATTTCTTATCCAAGTTTAAAGATCTGTTTGAGCTGCAGTTCGGAGGAAATAAGTTGGGAGGCCGCATTCCGCCATCATTGGGTTCATTGAAAAACTTGAATGTAGCCTTAAACCTCAGTGATAATGGACTAGTAGGAGAACTTCCAATTGAATTGAGGAATTTGAATATGCTACAGAGCTTGGATATTTCTTTGAACAATCTAACAGGAAGTTTGGTGGCCTTGAGTAATCTCAGATTATCTACACACATCAATGTTTCATACAATGACTTTAGTGGTTCATTGCCGAGAGGTTTGCTCAAGTTTGTAGAATCATCGCCGAGCTCATTTGCAGGAAATCCTCGACTCTGCATCTCTTGTCAGACAGGAGATTCTACGTGCACAAACATCACAATATTAGAGCAATGCAGCGCGCCAAATAATAATTCCAAAGGTTTATCTAAGAAGATCGTGATTGTAATCGTAGCTCTTGCTTCTGGTTTGCTCTGTGCTCTAGTCTTTTTCTTTGTCAGATTTTTCTCTCTCAGGTGTAAAAGAAAGGAAGATGATATTCCATCCTCGCACGAAGACTCTTCTTTCCTACTAAAGCAAGTGATCGAAGCCACTGAAGATTTCGATCAGAGATATGAAATCGGTAGAGGAGCTCATGGGATAGTTTATAAGGCAGTCCTCGACACGGGAAAAATATATGCCGTAAAGAAGACTGCTTTTTCACGTTTGAAACGATCAACTCCAAGCATGATAAGAGAAATTCAAACTCTGGGGAATATCAAGCATAGAAATTTAGTGAAATTGGAGAAATTTTGGTTTGAACTTGAATATGGACTTTTATTGTATGAGTACATGGCAAACGGCAGTCTGCACAATGTTCTTCATGAGATTAAGCCAGCACCGGAACTAGAGTGGAAGGTGAGGTACAAGATAGCTGTTGGCATTGCCCAAGGGCTAAATTATCTTCACAACGACTGCATCCCTGCGATCATCCACCGTGATATAAAACCTAAAAACATATTGCTGGATACCGATATGGAACCACATATATCAGATTTTGGAATTGCTACACTCGATCAACATTTTACTCAATCAGCCACTGTTATAGGCACCCTTGGTTATATTGCCCCAGGTCTGCATTTCTCCTTTTTCTTTGCTGAGTAAAATAGTTCTTAAATAGCTAACAGGTAATCAATCGTTCTGCTTAGACGTACAGTGAGTTTCTTCTGTGATTCAATTCTATCCTGTCAAATGATACATTTAATGTTAATAAAAACAAGAGTTTGTTTGTTTCGCATAAAATTACTTGGTCGTGTAAAATATTTTCCAAGATGAAAAGTCAATTATTTTTTTCACTTATTTAGCTATGCAATAAGGAAAATTTTACTTCTAGCTTTCTCTAGCTTCGATGGCTGAAGCAGATGAAGTGGTTTCTCCAACTTTCATTTTAGAATGATAGAAATGAGTTACTAGTTTAAAAGGCACCAATTGAACACTTGGACTTGAAGCTCAAGTGGTCACGAAAGGCTCTACACTTCACTGCTATACTCTTCCACATTTCTGCATCGTCTTGTTATATTTCTATGCTTTGCAACAGAGACCGCCTATATGACCAGAAAGAGCAAGGAGTCTGATGTGTACAGTTACGGAGTCGTCTTACTCGAACTCATAACCAGAAAGATGGCCATCGACCCTTCCTTCTCGGAAAATATGGACCTGGTGGGATGGGTGACTTCCACCTTGGATAGCACTAGTAAAATAGAAGCTGTCATGGACGAAGACCTCGCCAATGAAGTCACAGGTACTTCAGAGATGGAAGAAGTGAACAAGGTCCTTTCCATGGCCATGAGATGTGTAGCGAGGGAGGCAAGCATGCGGCCTTCGATGCAGAATGTTGTCAGGGAACTGCAAGATATCAAGTCTAGATTTGCTGAACCCACAACCAGTATATAAAATCTTATTTATTTTTCCTTCTTTTTTTTTTTCAAAACAAATAAATAAATAAAACTACTGCATTTTCTGAATGAGTTCTAAACTTCTAATCATAGAGGATTTATTACAGTAAAATCTTGCTCTGGTTTTGGTTGTTAAAACTTCTCTTTTCCTAGACTGGTGAGAAAATTCATTTTTCTAAAGAGTAAAATTGAAGCAGCTGGCGAATTCGAAAAAGCGACATCCTTCTTGAAGCCACGGACAGCTGCTGGAGCCTCCGTGAGTATGCACCTGATGTAACTAAAGAGATGAACATCTCGAATCTTTTTTTAAAATAATTTAAAATTTTCTTTAAAAAATAATTCAAAATTAATTCATTAATATATTTTTTAAAATTCAATCGTATTTCTCTTCTGATTGGTGCTATTGGATATGGTACGGATATGACTACGCATATGACTTTAGATATACATGATGCCCCAACTCTTCCGGGCTTTCCAATGCGAGATGCATGGGAAAGAATGGGTGAGGAAGACACGTGACTTGACTATTTCCTGTATGATTTTTCTTGTATATCAGACTCGTAATCGAAGTCGTTTTGAGGACTATGAGTCTAGTGTTGAGAGACTGTTTCTCAAAATACAGACTCATGTCTACCGCTTTATAGGAGCGTAGCTCCTGTACTTATTTTCATATTTCTATACACATATTTACCACAAAAAAAAAACAATATAAAGATCAAAGTCTTCGTCCGTCCCGTTGACTTTTGATCGTATCTAATCTAAAAGAGGGTCGGCAATGCTCAGCTCCTGTGTGTGGGAACCATCGCACCGCTCGATCGATGGAAATAATTTTTAGTTATTGTTTATACATAAAATATTCATAATTTATTTTTAGTTATTATAGATGTGTCAATTTTTAATATTCTTCAATTTTAAAATTTTTTAATTTCTTTCTTTTTTAATTGTAAATGTTCTAATCCTCAATTAATTCCTTTAAAATTATTTTTTCCCATGATATTTCTTTCTTCGAAATTAATTTATTTTATTTTTATTATTTGAAAATATGTATAATATACAATACAAAATATAATTTATTATAAAATGAGTATAGTTATTATTTTATTTTAATAGTAGGCAACTAGTTAGTAACTTAAGGTAGATTTTCCCTTGTATTTAGTATGATTTTTTCAACACAAACTAGCAAAAATATCATTGGAAAAAATAATTTTAAAATATCAATTGAAAAAAACCTTTAGATTGGATTATAAGCAAAAAAATAAAGAAATGTCTAAGATTGGAAAATATTTAAAATTAGGACATCTTTAAAAAATAGAAATAAATTTAAAAAATTATTTAAGATTGGAAATGATTAAATTTTTGATTGATTTGTTATCTATTTAATAATTAATATTTTATATTTGGTTAAGAAATTAATTATATTTCCTATTAAATTTTATATTTATTTATTAAAAAAAAATACTTTCTAAATTTGTTATTACATCAAATTTATAAAAAGAGTCAACCTCATGTCCATTTTGTTGTATGATAGTACTTTCTTTCGTTGCACAAATTAATAATTGTCGAGGAATCGATAAGAGCATCCATAACCTTCTTCCATTACAACACCCTCCATCTTATTAAAGAGTATGAGATCCACTGTCATATACTCATTATAATAATATATCTCTTTCACCCACAATTCTTTTAACATTAACACTAATTATTTATGGGTTCCACCGTCCACTCAATTATCTTAAAATTATATCATATTAAATAAATATATTTTAAAAATGTTTTAAAATATTAAAATATTTGCAACGGCTAGTTTCCGATGACTAGTTGCAACAGCTATTTTTCAACGACTATTTTACAAAATTATAATAATTGAAAATCACATTAATCGAAATGAGAAATACAATAATTAAAAATTACAATCACTCGAAAATATAATAATACTATAAAATGAACGTTGAGTAAACAATTTAGATATTCCATTTTGACTTAATATCCTGACATAGACATTCATGTATGATAAGTTGCTCCTCTGTCATTTGCGAGGTGTCTTTGTTCAATATTTTATACTCCTTCAACTTCAAGTGACGATTCTTAGTTTCAGATTTGGACAAAACAACTTTTGCCTTAATCTCCTCTGCTTCGAGTTGTTTTTGCTTCAGATCGACTTCGGACTTCTTCACGCTTGTATACTCAGTGAACTTTACGAAAATATTATTGTAGTTTATTGACAGATCCTCCATGGTTGATTTTACTTTATCTTTTCCCTTTCTTTTTGTTGCCTTCTGTCCCATTGGACGAATATCTTCATCACCTAGGTTTATACTCACATCTTGGTTGGAGGAGGTGTTGCTTGCTCCCGACTCTGAGGTCCTCATCTTCTTTGTGGTCACAAAGTGATCAATGGATTGTGGAGTAAACATTGGGCAATCTTTGACAATTCTCCATACATGCTCGAGATCGAATGTAATGCCATTGTTTTCGAATCCATATTTTTCGTACGCAAATCTCAATATATCTTCGTCACTATGACCGCTTGGATATGAACTGTAAACATTATTGTAATTTGCATTGAATCGATATACCTTCTTTTGGATTGTATTGTATCAATGTGACCGTATAACATTTGCACTTTTGGTGCTTGAATCTGAGGGACGATTCTCATTGTAGTAGCTTGCAACATGTCCCAAAAAGCATCCGTCTTTTCATCATTGTCGATTATTGGATCATCGCTGATAGTGACAAAACTTCTCGCTAAGACCTCGTCTTCAACCTTTGTCCAACTTGAATGCTTTCTTGTACCCTCAGCATTTAAAATCGTTTTTTCAAAATTGACCACCTCAATTGGAGATTCACAGTTGAAAAGTTGAGTCTCTAGGACAAAAGTCAGAGTTGCAGGTTCATTCGATATTGGAGGAGTAAAAGACATATCAGTTGTGTGCGGGGTACCATCCATGAACAACTGGCGGCGCAAAATACGGATGACTCATGTTTTGTCAATATTCGACTGGAAGCGGTTGATATGCACCTCGAGGGACATAATTCAGATGATTCATAGAATTTCCAAAACTTTGGAAATTTTGAAGATTTTGTGGAGGAAACGATATATTTGGAAATAGATGTGGGTATTGATAATTTGGTAGAATTTGTGAATTTTGAGAAGATGAATATTCATGTGGATTGCTGGTAAAATTTAAGAAATTTATAAAAAATGCCCTATTATTTTCATCCATTTCTGATAGAAAATAAGTTTGCAGGAACCTAACAAAATAAATGGGAAGGATATTTAGAGAGTGAAATTGGAGAGTATAGTGAATTGAAATGAAAATATGTGTGCACTTTGATGGATATATATATATACAATTTCGAACTAGCCATTAAAAAATAACCGTTAAAAAATTAACCGTTTTATTTCGAACTAACCGTTCAAATAGCCGTTAACTATTTTTTTTTATAATTAAAAAAATACATGGGATGACCCAACCCTAACTGGCCCACTGCATGTCTCACTTGAACGTGTTCAATTCCTTGAATGCGTTCAAGTGAAGAGGTGTTATAATACTCCTTCACAATGCATTGAACATAAGAGGGTGTTATAACATCTCCATTAACACCTATTGCAGGTGCCCTAAGGTATGATAGTACTTTATCTATGGATTTATTCTTCTTTCTGTGTACGTTGGAGCTTATTTAATTGTTTGCTGTTACATTGAGAAAAATACTTTTTAATATAAGTTTCCTTTTACTAGCAATTTCAAACTTATATAAGTTTATTAAAAGATTTTTCGTTTAAAATTTCTAGTGTTCGAAGTTTCAATTTTGAACCAAATGATATGTTTTACATTGTATAATGTTAGGTGAATATATATGATTTTGATTTTTTTTAATTTTCAAAATAGAAATGCATATCAATGAATTTTTATTAATATTTGTTTGGTATAGATTGTTATATTTAAATATTTATAAAATTAGTTTTTCAAATTATTTAAAAGTTATGAAAGTAATTATTAAAAAATTTTATAAATTATTTTAAAAAATAAACTAAAATTAAATTATAAAATTATTTCAAAAGTTCAAAAAATTATCTATTGTTTATTATTACTTTTTAATATATTTAAAGGTTTTTAATTGAAAACTTAGATGAAATACTTAATTATATTTTTAATTTATTTTAAAAAAATATATATTATTTTATATTTAAATTATTATTTTTTAACTTATAGAATTTATAAATTGTTTTCCAAATTTAAAATAAATTTTACTATATATATAATTTTGATATCTTGAACGCCTAATTTTTTGTGATCCGTGCGTGGCGGAGAAAAATATACAGTAATCACGCGCCCAACGTCGCTCGCACTCATCACCCGGAGGTCGAATTCCAACTACGATCTGAACGAAATCCGTCGACGATCCAATAAGAATTCAACTACGATCCTGTCGGCATCGGAGTCCGGTCGGATTTCTACTGATAGCCGCAATCACAACCATTTCTGACTGTAATCCATTCGAAATCCGACCAGACTCTAGTATCAATCGAATCACGGTCGAATTTCATTTGGAATCCGATCGGTCGCCGATGAATCAACGCTCACAGCAAGTGAAATCACGCGCAGAGGAAAAACTGTGCATTTCCCATACAATCGCAATTAATTGGACGATGAAAAATCCATCGTGCACGAGTCGGGCATACTAAAACGCTCAGGATATATATATATATATATATATATATATATATATATATATATATATATATATTTATATATATATATATATATATATATATATATATATATATATATATATATATATATATATATATATATATAATTTGATATCAGTTTTAATCAAAATTAAGATTAGGATTTATTTTTTTTTTCCAAATGCATCTTTAGATTTATTGAATATTATATATGTCATTGTCGACGTCACCGTTGCTTCTCTCCATGACTCGGTGCCGTCGCTCATCGAAAGCTTACTTCGAATCAATGATAATCTCCTCTACCTCTTCCTCTCAGAGCTCATGTTTAGTTTTTCGTATAATTCTGTTATATTGGACGGTCTTTTACTCTCTAGAAATTCATCTTCACTTTATTTTGCTTGTTTTTAAGCTACTACATGTGGTTAATTCTTATGTTGTCTCTGCAAAAGATGCATCTTAGTTATATCGTGTTGATTCGGCCTCTATTGCTATTGTTGCTCTTGTCTGTCTTTCAACTGAGCAACGCCTTGAACTCCGATGGAAATGCACTGTTAGCCCTTTCTAGCAGCTTGATCTACAAAAAAAGATTGGAACCGCCAACCTAACGGCCTCCGGCCCCGTCCCAAGAATTAATCGCGAAGGGGTAAATCGCGGGGCAGGACCTATGACCCTTTGACGGACTGGTACCAGCAGAGGGGAGATTCTGCTACGACTGGGGGAGGATTAATTCCGTCACCCCAGGGATCGAACCCTGACCTCATCTACAAGCACCCTCTGCCTTTCTAGCAGCTTGATACTTCCTCAGTCGGTGACCTCCACCTGGAACTCATCGGACCCAAGTCCTTGTAGATGGGCAGGAATCGGTTGCGACAGAAGTGGATTTGTGACTTCATTTGAGCTTCCTAAGCTTCTAATTTCAGGTTCGCTGGGCAAAGAAATTGGCTTGCTAAATCGTCTTAGGAAACTGGATCTTTCTGCCAATGTTCTTTCTGGACTTATTCCCTCAGAATTAGGCAATTGCACCCTTCTTGAATACTTGGATCTATCAGACAATTCCCTTTCAGGTGAGATACCAGCGACCCTTCAGAACCTCGAGAAGTTGTCATCATTGTCACTCTACCGTAATTCGCTGAGCGGCAATATACCGAGTCTTTTGTTTCAGAGACTGCCACTCGAAGCTATTTACCTTAATGACAACAACCTCAATGGCCCAATTCCTTCCTTCGATGAAAAAGCATGCGGGGTCAAATTCTTATGGCTCGGTCAAAATAATCTTTCTGGCACTTTGCCTGCTTCAATCGGTAATTGCAGTGAGTTAGAGCAACTATATCTATATGCGAACCATCTGACAGGTCTGTTCTCAGGACCTCACAAAAATAGATATCAGTCAAAATGATCTGGTGGGGAACATCCCTTTTAGCTCAGAAACAATATGCAAGTTGCAGAGCTTGGATTTATCGTCCAACCGATTTGACGGTGAACTTCCAGTGGCATTGGGCAATTGCACTGATCTCAAGTTCCTTTCTGTTTTTGGCAATCACTTGTCGGGGAGAATACCATCAGCACTTGGGTCGTTGACAAATCTCGTTGGAATTGTCTTCGAATCGACTAAAAGGGATGGTTCCGAGAGAATAGGGAAATTTGAGAAATCTAGAAATCCTTTCAGTTTATAATAATAATTTGACCGGAGAACTTCCGATTGAAATTTGGAAAATCCCAAATTTGATAAATATATTTATCTCCGACAACGACTTTTCTGGACAACTGCCCGTGGAGATGTGCGAGTTAGAAAGATTGACTAACATTTCAATCTATGGAAATCGATTCACAGGGATCATTCCTCAATGCTTGGGAATCAACAACAGTTTGGTGGACGTTATCTTCACAAATAGTGGTCTTGTTGGCAGCATCCCTCCTGGTATCTGTTTTAGAAATCAGTTGGCTTTTTGGAGATGAGGCTATAATAAGCTTAATGGGACAATACCTCCGGGGCTTGGGAACTGCTCGAGTTTGAAGAGGTTGATTCTTACTCACAACGATCTCAGTGGCTCGATAACAGATTTTTTTGCAGCATCAAATTTGTCTTTTATAGATTTGAGTTTCAACGAACTCACCAGATCAATTCCTCAAACTATAGGGAACATTGTGAATGTCACCGATATAAACTTATCGGGCAACAAGCTTGATGGACCGATACCTCCACAAATAGGAAACTTAACTGACCTTCAATGTTTGAATCTGTCCGACAACAATTTGAACGGTCCATTGCCTTCTGAATTATCACAATGTCATAGGTTATTTGAGTTGGACTTGAGATTCAACTCTTTCAATGGAACAATACCGGCGAGCTTTGAAAACTTATCTGCTCTCTCTCGGTTGATACTGCCAGATAATCAATTCAGCGGAGGAATTCCGGATTTCCTGTTCAAGTTAAATAGACTGATTGAGCTGCAGTTTGGAGGAAACAAGTTGGGAGGCAACATACCGCCATCATCGGGTTCATTGCAATACTTGAATGTAGCCTTAAACCTCAGTGATAATGGACTAGTAGGAGAACTTCCACTTGAATTGAGGAATTTGAATATGCTACAGAGCTTAGATATTTCTTCTAACAATCTAACAGGATGTTTGATGCCCTTGGGGGATCTAAGTTCATTAACATATATCAATGTTTCATACAATGGCTTTAGCGGTTCGCTACCAAGAGGCTTGTATAAGTTCGTAAAATCAATGCCAAGTTCATTCATTGGAAATCCTCAACTCTGCATCTCTTGTCAGATAGGTGATTCCCCATGCACAGGCAAGGGCATATTGAACTAGTGCGGCATGCCACATAAAAATTCCAAAGGTTTATCCAAGATCAAGTTGCAATCGTGACTTTGCCTTGATTGCTCTGTGCTCTTTTCCTTTTCCTTTCCTTGTATGAATGTTCTTCCAATGTCAAGAATTCTTTTTTTTTTTTTTTTTTTGCATTCAGTGAATAATTTCAAATCTTGGAGGATTGGGATTTAGTCCCTCTTCTAGTCCTTGAAGATAAATGGTCGGCATTGCAAATGATTTCCCACCTTCCCATCACCATGTCATTAGCAGCAAAAACAGCTGCTTTGCTATCTTCATGTAGAAAATGAAGGTGTTCCCTCGTCTTAGCGGTGAGGTTGTAGTGTACGTCTTCAATGCCCGAATCTAGATCCTGTTGAAGAGTTTGCTCATCCACAATGATCTTCTCTTAGGTGCTTTGGTTTCCCTAGGCATCCCCACCTACTACCCTAGCCTGTGTTGACCAATGCAATCGAGTAATTTGATGCACTGCTAAAGATGGAGATCTTTGTCATGCTAAAGCAGTAAAAAACACGACTAATGCTAAAGTAATTGCAAGACGCAATAATAAATGCAAGATTATATTGACAAGTGTAATAGATCCTACGTGAATGTTATTCCGGCACTTGAGCTCGCTATTCTAGTAGCTGGCTTATTTAGACAAGTGGCACAAGTAGTACAGATGAATAAATTCAATTAAGTCCAAGAAAAGGAACGGCATTGATGGATGCCATAAAACCAGCAGTCCAAAGTTGCTGAATATAATATTGGGCACAAAATTGCAATGGGCAGGATATGTCAATATGAATCCAGTACTGTTGCTCATATACCATATCAATGCAATTGCTAACCAACAAGGACAATAATAGTTGCATGTGTTTGCATAAACTATCTAGAGTAGATTATGGAATTTACCCTGACATTAAATACTATAAAAGTTTATGCAAATAATATACAAAATGTTTGAATCCATCTTATTGCATTAATCGGTTTTCTTTGCGCAGCAATAAATATTAGATGTACATCTATAATTGATTCAACTTGTCCAACAATAAAATTTCTCTCTTATTCTATTTTATCATTTTTATATAATTTTACTCAATTGATTCACATGTCCACCTTACCATTCTTATTTTTGTTATACTAACTCTTTGTACATGTAGTTCATAACTACCTGAAAATTCAGCCACTTGTCCCATAAGCATGAAGTATTAGAAGAGAGCAATCTGTATACTTTCATTTGGTAAATATCTAGTGAATATCCAAATCTACCAAACTTATTTAAGGCAATCTTGGCACCTACTAATCGAGTTAGGTCAAATACACAGGTTAGTTTTGAGTTTGGATAAAATTAGCCATGCAATATACATATTCTTGAGTCTGATACTCGTGCGTTTGAGTTCAAATGTAAATTAGACGGCGCCTATGTTTGAGCAGATGCTTTATCTGATCCTCTCAAAATTTATATTATTATATTATCTACCACTAAAATCCACATTGAATCACTTAAGGATTTGATTGTGTAAGAGATGTAAATGTGTACCACTAAAATTTATAATAAGGTTCTTCTTCCCCCTACCCCCCTCCTCCCCTCTTTGTTTACTTGTTGGATCTATGGAATGGTGACTGTTTTCCTTCCTTCCATTTCCACCCATTTTGGATGGAAGCAAACTAGAGAAAGAAAATGAATCCTTTCCACCCTCTCATTTCTATTTCATATATGTTTATTGAAGAAAATGCAAAATAGAAAATTTCTAACCCAGTTTCTCATCCTCCCAGCTTCCTCCTGTCTCCTTTCCCGAAAATGGTTTCGAGTACAGTTCTTACTATCCCCATCTGACTCGTTTTAAACCCTAATTATGACACGCCACTCCCATCCATTATGATGTTATACCAGGGATAAAACTGTTCCCGGCATACAAATTTCCTAACCAAATCACTTTGCTAGATCTAACAACATAACCACAAAATCAGATCATCAAATACTCGAATGAACGAGAGCAAAAGGAGGAGAAAAGCGGAAGCACGCACCCAGGCGTCGACGCTGGCCGTCGATCCGTTGGGACAGGGTGAAACGGAGCAGGCGCTGTTCTCCTCTGGCCGCAAAAAGGAGTGTTCCGCGGAAGCCCCAGCGAGCATCGACGTCGACGCCATCGCCCTCGGACCAAGCGAACACCGACGCGCCACTCCTCTCCCGTCACTGCTTAAATACGTCAGCCACTCGGTCTCCCTAAACGGGTCGGATCCTGGATCTCACTTATCCAGCCCTATTGCTAGATTAAAACCGAATCGCTAAGAATAAAACAATGGCGCAGAGGCAGTGGCTTCGAAACCTGAAGTATAAGTTGGATAAATAATACCTTGAGCAATTCGTTTAACTAGTCTTGTAGTATCATCTTAGTGTTTCCTCGTTGGATGGCTAACTCATTACTCAACCAACACTATGGTTTCATGAGATGGCAATATTACTCGAAAACTATTGATAGATCGAGCTAACAAACAAATCATACTAAAATGAAAGTTTAACCAACAAAACTATTAATCATACTTGGTGAACTCATGCATCAAGTGGGCAACAATTCTAGTTTTCACCAAGAGTAAATGTATTATTTGACAGGACAGAATCGAATCACAGTAGAAACTGACAGTAAATCAAAGCAGAACGATTGGTTACCGGTTAGCAATTTACTATTTAACTCAGCAAAGAAAAAAAGGAGAAATGCAAACCTGGTGCAATATAACCAAGAGTGGTAATAATAGTAACTGACTGTGTAGAATGTTGATCGAGCTTAGCAATCCAAAATCCGAAATATGTGGCTCCATATCCGCATCCTGCAATATGTTTTTAAGTTTTATGTTGCAATGCAATGGATGATCGCAGGTGGCAATCATTGAGAAGATAGTCTAGCCCTGCCAACAACTATCTTGTACCTCACCATCCACTCTAGGACCGATGTCGGCTTGATCTCATGAAGAACATCATGGAGGTTGTCATTTGCCATACACTCATACAACAAAAGTCTATATTAAAGTTTGAACCAAAATTTCTCAAATTTCACTAAATTTATATGCTTGATATTCCCGATAGTTTGAATTTCTCTCATCATGCTTGGAGTCGATCATTTCAGATGTGGAAAAGCAATCTTCTTTACAGCATATATTTTTTCCATATCGAGAGTTGCCTTGTAAACTATCCCATGAGCTCCTCTACCGATTTCATATCTCTGATTGAAATCCTAAGTGGCTTCGATCACTTTCTTTAGTAGGAAAGAAGAATCTTTATGCAAAGATGGAATGTCATTAATCTCCTTTACACCTGAGAAAGAAAAGTCCGGCAAGGAAAAGGACTAGAGCATAGAGCAAACCAGAAGCAAGAGCTATGATTACAATCACTATCTTCTTAGATAAACCTTTGGAATTATTTTTTGGCATGCTGCATTGTTCTAATATGGTTATCTTTGTGAATGTAGAATCTCCTATCTGACAAGAGATGCAAAGTTAAGGATTTCCTGTAAATGAGCTCGGCAATGATTTTACAAACTTAAACAAACCTCTCAGCAATGAATCACTAAAGCCATTGTATGAAACATTGAGCAGACAATCTGAGATTACTCAAGGGCATCAAACTCCCTGTTAGATTGTTAAAAGAAATATCAAAGCTCCGTAGCATATTCAAATTCTTCAATTCAAGTGGAAGTTCTCCTAGTAGTCCATTATCACTGAGATTTAAGACTACATTCAAGTTATGCAATGCACCCAATGATGGTGGGATGTTGTCTCCCAACTTATTTCCTTCTAACTGCAGCTCAATCAGTCGATTTAACTTGAATAGGAAATCCCAGAATTCCTCCCTTGAATTGATTCTCTTACAGTATCAATTGAAAGAGATCAGATGAATTTTCAAAGCTTGCAGGTATTATTCCATTGAAAGAGTTGAATTTCAAGTCCAATGCAAATAACCTGTGACATTTTGATAATTCAGAAGGCAATAGACAGTGCAAATTGTTGTTGGACAAATTCAATCGTTCAAAGTTGGCTAGACTTCCTATTTGTCGAGGTATCGGTCCATCAAGCTTTTCGTCTACAAGTTTATATCAGTGAGATTCACATTGTTCCCTACAGTTTGAGGAATTTGTTCACTGAGTTTGTTGAAACTTAAATCGGTATTCAATAAATTTGATGTCGCAAAAAATTCTGGAATTAAACCACTGAGATTGTTGTGACTAAGAATCAGACTTTGCAAACTCCAACAATTCCCAACTCCCGGAGGTATTGCCCAATGTCAAAAACATCAACTGATTTCTAAAACAGATATTAAGAGGGATGCTGTCGACAAGATCACTATTTGTAAAGTCAACGTCCACCAGGATACTGTTGATTCCCAAACATTGAGAAGCTCCAGACCTTGCTTTTTTAAGGAGAATATCAGTCACACTCACACATCTTCCAAAGAAATTGTTGGCTGAGATATATATAGTTGTCAAATTTGGGATTCTCCAAATTTCAATTGGAAACTCTCCAGTCAAATTATTACTAAAAAGTGAAAGGATTTCAAGATTTCTGAAATTACCCAATTCTCCTAAACTACCAACGGTGGAGATGCCAATGAGATATATAATATATTTATAATCCTAAAGAAGGATTTGGAAAAAAAATCCCAATTTTTATTTTGATATAAAATTTATTGATGACGGTTTATTAAATTGTTAAATTATGATTATAATATAACAGTATTAAAATTAATTTTAAATTTTAAAAATAATTCCTAAATTCTATAATTTAAAAAAAAAAATAGTAATGATAAATTTAAAATAATCTAAAAAATTTCAAAAATATGATTTCAAGTATTCCAACTAAATTTTCAAAATTAAAACTTTTATATATATTAAAAAGTAATTATAAATAATAGATAATTTTTGAAGATATCTTTAAATTTTTTGTTTATAATTTTAGCTCTGGTTCAATTTTTCTAAAAAATAATTATACAAATTATTTATTTTCTAAACCAATTATTTTAATAATTACTTTCATAACTTTTAAATAATTTAAAAATATTAATTATATATTTTAATAACTGAATGTAAACTTAAATATGCAATCAAATATCAATCAAAATATTAATTGATATACATTTACATTTTTAAAAATAAAAAATATTGAAAGCGTATGACACAAGATTATACAACACTAAAAACATATCATTTAAGCAGATAAACCATAAAACACTAACTTCATATTATAATGATTTACAATGTTATACGCATTAGGAGCAAAAGAGAAAAAAATAAAAAACTAAAGCGACATGAATCTCTAGAGAATAAGAAACTGTCCTATACGGCTATACTAACAGAATCATAAAGCACATACAGTTAGTACATTGGGGAAAAACAAATTAAACAGGAGCTCTAGAAGATTATCGATGCTTAAAAGAACAGAAAATTGAACGCAGCAGCAAAAAAATAAGTCGTGAAGGATGAGCGTTCATGTCGCAGATGCAAAGGTTTTGGTTACTTTAAAATTGTTGTCGAATGGACAAAAAGATGCTTGAAAGAGAAGAATACGCCTATTAATCGAAGTCTGATTTTAACTTCTCGAAGGATCGAGATATGAAGAACGATGTTCAGTCTAAAAAAAAATCAAAATGAACCGTAAAATTAAATACTGCCATACCTTCTCGAAAAGCTATTCCTCAGACTTTCCCTCCTCTTTTGCTTCGGCTTCAGCAGAGGGGGTAGAAACAGGGGTTCGTTGGAACGGACACGGAACGGCCGGGACGGGCGTTCCGGCACGGGAACACCTTACGCCGCGTCAAATTTCCGGTGAACAACGGTGATTGTCAGCCGTTTGTGGACGTTATAACGGCAAAAAAAAGGGCTCGAACGGACCAGAACGGCGAGCTTTGATGATGGCTACGGCCTACGGGTGAGGATCCGCGCGCAGAGACGAAGAATCGACAGCGGGGTCGGAACTGGACCGAAGCCGAGGACGGGAAACAAAAGAGGGGAAGGAAGGAGAAGAAAGAAACGGATTGGAGCTCCGCGACGGCGACGGGCGCATCAGCAAGCAGGAGCTCTGCGACTCGCTGGAGAACCTAAGCATCTACATCGCCGACGGGGATCTGGAGGCGGTCATCGAGTGAACTGACGTTGATGGCGACGGGTACGTGGACGCGGAGGAGTTCGCGGCGCTGTACCAGGCGGCGATGGAAGGGGGAGCTGAGGAGGCGGAGATTCAGGAGGCCTTCGAGGTGTTCGACCAGAATGGGGGCGGGTTCATCGTGGTGGAGAGAAGCGGTGCTTTATTTGTATTCAAAGGAAAAAAAAACATTTAAACTGTCTTCTTTTTCTTTTTTAATTGTAATCTTTAAACATTGAGGGGCATTTAGTAATCGTTTTATTCTTCATTTTTCATTTTTATTTTTTAAAAAATAAAAAAAAATATTTAATTCGTATTTTTCATTTTCATTTTTCTAAAAAATAAAAAAAAATCTGAAAAATTAGAAAACAAGAAATAATCATTTTCTATTTTCATTTTCGTTTTCTAAAAAATAAAAAAATATTTTCTGAAAAATTAAAAAACAAAAAAAAATCATTTTTTGTTTTCTGAAAAAAAAGAGAATGAAAATAGAAAACAGAAAATTCTCTACTAACTAAATGCCCCTTAATTGTTTTATATAATTCATTTATTTTATTAATAATATAATTTATATATTTATTAAAAAAATTACTAACTCTTCATTTTTTAAATTTATTTATTATAAATCTGCATATCGATCGTTTTGAAAAATAATATTGAAATTTAAACGATAAAAGCCATGACGGCGCAATCTTTCTTAGTAATCCGGATAGGAAGTGGCCTGTAGTACGAATATTTTATTTTCAAATATTTACATTTGATCTAGAATATTTTATTTTCAAATATATACATTTGATCCTCGATTATTGTAAATTTATAAAGTTTTATTTCAAGATGAAATAATAAATCAGAGAATTTGAAGGTGTTGAAATTATCCACACGACTCTTTTATTTATCTTTCTCTACAATATAAAGATTGAAATTCATCAATTTAACTGTCCTTAACAATCTTCTCGGATCATTTTTTGACCTTAATCATCATAGGTCCATGGCTCATTTATCTTTCGCGACAATTATATGAGACCGCTAATTAATGCAACATTTCCTATAGGAAGTGGAATCAGCCTCAATGCAGGTCGCGAGTTGCATCTACTTCCTGTACATTTTATTTGTAACAAATGACAGGGAGATTTACTGCGTATTGCAACGCAGAAACCAAAAACAAGCAAGTGGTAAAGGATGAACATTCATAGCGCAAATTAATGGCAAAGTACTGATGCTCGACGGAGAAGAATAATAACAGAGCATGCCAACTAGCCTTGCAAAATAGAAAGACGTGAATCGTAATCCACAAGTCTGATTTAACTTCAAACTAAATATAACAAGCAGATAGAGGTCTCTGTTTTTTGGTTTCGTCATTAATTAAACTTCCTCGTTCGAGCGTTCACACGTCAAGACAATGAGAATTCACTTGAAGAAATTGTCCCTTTTGAGTATTAACAAAAAAAAGCAACTGCTAAAGGTAGCGCCTGAAGAATTCAACGAATAGAAGAAAACATCGAACCTAACCACATGCATTCCCACTGAGATAAACGAAAAGAGAACACTTCCTTGCTTGGAGAAGAAAACATCGAACCTAACCACATGCATTCCCACTGAGAGAAACGAAACGAGCACTAGAGAACACTTCCTTGCTCGGAGAAGAAAACATCAAACTTGACCAATAATCTCACTGGTGTCCAAGGTCAGAGAAGAAAGATACCTTCATCGAGAGATTGGCCGAGCCTTACCGACTATAACAGGGAACTGGGAGAGAATACGCAGTCCATAATCCATACTTGGGGTTGTTGTTCTCCGGCGAATTAAGTAGCGCGCGGCTTCTCCGTCGGAGTACGGCACTTGTTCGAGTTTACTTGGTTTATTAATAAATAATTGAGAAAAATATATATATATATTGATATAAAATAACACAATAAATATTCAACAAACAAAAAATCTACTGGTCACAGTAAATAACACAATTTTGATATATATTTTGAAAGAAAATAAAAAAGAGATCATGCTCTTCTTTTAAAATTTATCGAAATAATATTTTATCCATAATTTCTCCTCCTCTTCCTTCTTTAAATCACACCCTCGTCGCCTTTATTCCTAGGTTAATCGGCTCTTTATTATTATTATTATTATTATTATTATTATTATTTTGGCTGTTTTACGATGCTGAAACTTGAATCGTTTAATTGCTTTATCTTGAACTCTTAATAGCAAGTTTGCATTTTATAAAAAAAGGAGTCATGCATTAAGCTAGTTTTGCTTTCTTTAGAAACCTCCAGTTGTTGAAAGCGTGTGGGATCTTGTTACTGATTAACTGACATATTAAACTCTTACTCGAGCATAATTCAAGAACTGGAATGTCCTAATTCTCCATGATTGAAAATGCTACTGAAAATTTAAGAGGCAGGAGGAGCAGAAGAGATGCCATGCACTGTCATAAATCTTTCCTCGAGTATAATACAATATCATTTAGTCTAAAGTGTTGTTTGTGCATGTAGAATCACCTGTCTGACAAGAGATGAAGAGCTGAGGATTTCCAGTGAATGATCTAGGCATTGATTTCAGAAACCGCTAAAGCCATTGTATGAAACATTGATGTATGTTAAAGAATTGAAACTGCCCAAGGGCATCAAACTCCCTGTTAGATTGTTCAAAGAAATATCCAAGCTCTGTAGCATATTCAATTCCTCAATTCGAGTGGAAGTTCTCTTACAAGTCCATTATCACTGAGGTTTAAGGCTACATTCGAGTATTGCAATGAACCCAATGATGGCGAGATTCTGCCTCCCAATTTGTTTCCTCCAAATTGTAGCTCGATCAGTCGATTTAACTAGAATAGGAAATCCGGAATTCCTCCGCTGAGTTGATTTTCTTGCAGCATCAATTGAGAGAGATCAGATAGGTTTTCAAGGCTTGCCGGTATTGTTCCCTTGAAAGAATTGAATCCCAAGTCCAACGCATATAACCGATGACATTCTAATAATTCAGAAGGCAATAGACCGTACAAATTGTTGTGGGATAAATTTAAATCTTTGTGTAAAAGGTTGGAATCGTCAACCTAGCGGCCCCTATCAGCCCGTCTTCGAGTCATCGTAAGGGAGGTAAATTACGGTGGGTCTTTGGCTCTTAAGACTAGTAACCAGCGCATGAAGGGACGGAACTCGCTTTTACGAGGGATTGATTCGTTATCCATTTGTATAATTTTTTGCATGCACTAGCCACTAGCCTCTTCCCATAGAGGCAGAGATAAATTCAAATCTTGAAGGTCAGTTAGGTTTCCTATTTGTCGAAGTATCGACTCAACGAGCTTGTTCATCAACAAGTTTATAATAGAGAGATTCACATTGTTCCCTACAGCTTGAGGAATTTGTCCACTGAGTTTGTCGAAACTTAAATCAATATACGACAAGTTTGATGTCGCAAAAAATTCTAGAATGGAGCCACTGAGATTGTTGTGACTAAGAATCAAATTTTGCAAACTCGAACAATCCCAACTCTTGGAGGTATTGTTCCATTAACCATATTAATGGACATGCGTGTCGTATCACAATTTCAAATTTAATTTATCAAATTCCTTTACATTAATATAACATAGGGAAGATTCGGATTGTCTCCTTGAGAATATAACCAATGAATGATAATCATAAGATCATTCTTTTTTTTTTGTAAATGAAGGAGATTGAATTTAGAACGTTAAACCTACGATTACAACAAAATTAAAGAAAACATAAAGTAAAACATTTCAAACAAACATTCAAAATGAAATACACAATTTAAAATATTCAAATGAAATAAAGCTTTGCAAGAAATTTAACTAACAACTTAAATGCATTAATTGAAGTAGCACAAATGTTGGGGAATTAAGACAAAACATTACAAGCACAAATAAAAGCTAAGCATTAAAGTAAAGTAGAGGAGATCTCTTCCTATTGCTGCAGATGATATGAATCGAGCTAGAAACCCTAAGCTCGTGGCGAAGCTGCTCGTGGCACTTGAAATCCCTAAGCTTGCGAACAAACGATGGATGACGATGTAGAGCTTGAAACCTCTAAGCTCATGATGAAGATGAAGACGCTTCCCTCGTCAAAGGAGAGGATCCACTTCACAGGCCTTGGGAATAAGTCCTGTGAAGTGATTCGCATATGACAAAAGTTCCCCTTAACTCACTGCAATTACTGATTGAAGCAGGCAAAGTACCAGAAAGATTTTGACCAAGCCATAGGAGAATTTGACCCTGCATGCATTTCCATTGAAGGAACGAATTGAGCCATTGAGGTTGTTGTCATTCAGATAAATAGATTCCAGAGGGGTCTCTGAAACAAAAATATCAACCGATTTCTAAAATAGGTATCAGGCACCATTATATATATATATATATGAAGATAATGTCCACCAAACTGTGCTCGATAAATTTGATATAATAATAAATTCATTTATTATTAAATTTAATGTAATAACAAATTTAGAAAGCAATATTTTAAATAAATAAAAATATAAAAATTAATAGGAAATATAATTAATTTCTTAACAAAATATAAAAAAATTAATTATATATTAAATAACAAATAAATCAAAATTTTAATCATTATCAATATTAAATATTTTTTTTAAAAAAAAATATTTCTATTTATTAGATCCTAATTTTAAATATTTTCCAATCTTAAACATTTCTTTATTTTTTTTAATGTAAAGGTGATTTCCAATTAATTTTTCAAACTTATTTTTACTAGTAATATTTTTCCTAATTTGTGTTGAAAAAAAAAATATTAAATGGAAAGGGATAGGTATCAAAATGAAATTTACCTATGCGTAGAGCTGCAATCAATATCAATTAAATTATCAAATTAATTTAATGACAAATAAAATATTTATACATATTAGTTGCTTACTATTAAAAAATTAACAAATTAATTTATTTACTATTAAAATAAAATAATAACAATACTCATTTTATATTTTTAATTATAATTTGTATTGTATACTATATATATTATCAAATAATAAAATAAAACAAAATAATTTCAAAGAAAGAAATTTCAGAAAAAAATACTTTTAAAGAAATTAATGAGGATTAAAACATTTACATTAAAAAAAAAGAAATTGAAAAATTTTAAAAAAAATTGACACATCTATAATAACTAAAACTAAATTGAGAATATTTAAAGTTAACAATTAATAATTAATATTTTATATATAAACAACAAATAAAAATTAATTACATCGACCGGGCGGTGTCGGTGTGGCACGTAGTTCCCAACGAGCACTTGGTAAATCACTAATGATGTCAAAGCTGTGCAAGGACGAGCGGCTTCAATTAAGAAGGATGTTGTTCTTTCGAATTCGTTAGCTGCTGCAATTTTACTCTTTAGAATAATGAATTTTCTCTACAGTCTAGTTCAGTACCATTCGTATCGACAACTGAAAAAAAAAAATTTAACGACTAGCAGCAGTGCGAGATATTACTGTAATAAATCCTCTATGATAAAGAACTCGTCAAGAAAATGCAATAGTTTTAATTTAAAAAAAAAATAAAAATAAAATAAGATTTTATATGCTGGTTGTTGGTTCAGCAAATCTAGACTTGATATCTTGCAGTTCCTTGGCAGCATTCTGCATCGAAGGCCGGATCCTTGCCTCCCTCGCTACACATCTCATGGCCAAGGAAAGGACCTTGTTCACTTCTTCCATCTCTGAAGTGTCTATGACTTCATTGGCGAGGTCTTCGTCCATGACAGCTTCTATTTTACTAGTGCAATCCAAGATGGAAGTCACCCATCCCACCAGGTCCATATTTTCCGAGAAGGAAGGGTCGATGGCCATCTTTCTGGTTATGAGTTCGAGTAAGACGACTCCGTAACTGTACACATCCGACTCCTTGCTCTTTCTGGTCATGTAGGCGGTCTCTGTTGCAAAGCATAGAAACATAACAAGACAATGCAGAAATGTGGAAGAGTATAGTAGTGAAGGATAGAGCCTTTCATGACAACGTGAGCTCTCGATCCAAGTGTTCAATTGGTCCTATTAATAAAGAAACATAAAATTTTATCGAATTCATCCGAATTTAAAGTTCTATATCGTCATCAGGAGGTTGAGATCTGGCAACGTATCCTATTAGCATAAAAATACACAAAGTGAAGAAAGCAAACTTATCTGCTATTAAACCTCAGTCCTCTCACCAAAAATGAACCATACCTTTTACACGAACAACTTATTACTATCATTCTCAAATGAAACGTTTACCATCTGTTCCACACTGGAGAAACCACTTCATCTGGTTCAGCCATGGAAGAGAAAGCAAGAAACAAAATTTTCCTTATTGCATAGCTAAATAAGTGAAAACAAATTAATGGACTTTTCATCTTGGAAAATATTTTACACAGAAAGTAATTTCATGTGAAACAACCAAACTCCAACTCATGCATCAAGCGGGCATCAACTCTAGCTTTTACTAACAGTAAATGTACTATTTGACACATAATTGAATCACAGAAGAAACTAACTACACATCTATGAAGAACGATTGATTACCTGTTAGCAATTTAAGAATTATTTAACTCAGCAAAGAAAAAGAAGAAATACAGACCTGGTGCAATATAACCAAGGGTGCCTATAATAGTAACTGACTGATCAGTAGAATGTTCATCGAGCTTAGCAATCCCAAAATCCGATATATGTGGCTCCATATCGGCATCCAGCAATATGTTTTTAGGTTTTATATCGCGGTGGATGATTGCAGGGATGAAGTCATTGTGAAGATAATCTAGCCCTTGGGCAATGCCAAGGGCTATCTTGTATCTCACCTTCCACTCCAGGACGGGTGCCGGCTTGATCTCATGAAGAACATTGTGGAGGCTGCCATTTGCCATATACTCATACAATAAAAGTCCATATTCAAGCTCGGACCAAAATTTCTCCAATTTCACTAAATTTCTATGCTTGATATTCCCGATAGTTTGAATTTCTCTTATCATGCTCGGAGTTGATCGTTTCATACGTGGAAAAGCAATCTTCTTTGCGGCATATATTTTTCCCGTATCGAGGACTGCCTTGTAAACTATCCCATGAGCTCCTCTACCGATTTCATATTTCTTATTGAAATCCTCGGTGGCTTCAATCACTTTCTTTAGTAGGAAAGAAGAATCTTCAGGCCAGGATGGAATGTCATCTTTCTTTCTTTTACACCTGAGAAAGAAAAATCCAGCAAGGAAAAGGACTAGAGCACAGAACAAACCAGAAGCAAGAACTATAATTACAATCAGGATCTTAGATAACCCTTTGGAATTATTATTTGGTATGCTGCATTGTTCTAATATGGTAAGGTTTGTACATGTAGAATCTCCTGTCTGACAAGAGATGCAGAGTTGAGGATTTCCTATAAATGAGCTCGGTGATGATTCTACCAACTTAAACAAACCTCTTGGCAATGAACCACTAAAGCCATTGTATGAAACATTGATGTGTGTAGGTAATCTGAGATTACTCAAGGGCATCAAACTTCCTGTTAGGTTGTTCAAAGAAATATCAAAGCTCTGTAGCATATTCAAATTCCTCAACTCAAGTGGAAGTTCTCCTACTAGTCCATTATTACTGAGGTTTAAGGCTCCAAACAAGTTTTGCAATGAACCCACTGATGGCGGAATGCTGCCTCCCAACTTGTTTCCTCCAAACTGCAGCTCAAACAGATCATTAAACTTGGATAAGAAATCCGGAATTGCTCCGCTGAATTGATTCTCTTGCAGTATCAACTGAGAGAGACTAGATAAGTTTTCAAAGCTCGCCGGTATTGTTCCATTGAAAGAGTTGAATCCCAAGTCCAATGCAAATAACCTGCGACATTGTGATAATTCAGAAGGCAATGGACCGTGCAAATTGTTGTCCGACAGATTCAAACGTTGAAGGTAGGTTAAGTTTCCTATTTGTCGAGGTATAGGTCCATCAAGCTTGTTCATTGACAAGTTTATATCGGTGGCATTCACAAGATTACCTATAGTTTGAGGAATTTGTCCACTGAATTCGTTGAAACTTAAATTGATAAGTGACAAATTTGATGTCGTAAAAAATTCTGGAATCAAGCCACTGAGATTGTTGTGAGTAAGAATCAAACTCTTCAAACTCGAACAATTCCCAAGTGCCGGAGGTATTGCCACATTAAGCATGTTATTGCGCATGTACAAAAGGACCAATTGATTTTTAAAACAGATACCAGGAGGAATGCTGCCAATAAAACTGTTATTTGATACGATAACGGCCCCCAAGCTGCTGTTGATTCCCAAGCATTGAGGAATGATCCCTGTGAATCGATTCTCAATGATGTAAATGTTAGTCAAATGTTTTAACTCACACATCTCCACAGGCAGTTGTCCAGAAAAGTTGTTGCTGGAGAGAGATATACTCCTCAAATTTGGGATTCTCCAAATTTCAATTGGAAGTTCTCCAGTCAAATTATTCTTATGAAGTGAAAGGATTTCTAGATTTCTCAAATTACCTAATTCTCTCGGAACCATCCCTTCTAGTTGATTCTCAGACAAGGCCAATGTATTTAGGGACTGACATTGACCTATCTCAGTGGGAATCGGCCCAGAAAAGGAGTTAATAGGTAGCTGAAGATCCTCGAGCTTTGTCAACGACCCAAGTGTCGATGGTATTCTCCCCGACAAGTGATTGTGTACGGCATAAAAGAACTTCAAATTACTGCAATTACCCAATGCCACTGGAAGTTCACCGTCAAATCGGTTGGAAGACAAATCTATGCTCTCCAACTTACATATTGTTTTCGAGCTAAAAGGGATGTTCCCCACCAGGTCATTTCTACGAACATCAATTTCTGTGAGGTCATGTATGGTCCTGGGAATAGGTCCTGTCAAGTGGTTCTTCGATAGATGGAGGTGCTCTAGTTCATTGCAATTACCAATTGACGCAGGCAAAATACCAGAGAGATTATTTTGACCGAGCGATAGGAATTTCACCTTGCATGCATTTTCATCGAAGGAAGGAATTGGGCCATTGAGCTTGTTGTCATCGAGGTAAATAGCTTCGAGAGGCGGTCTCTGAAACAAACGACTCGGTATATTGCCGCTCAACGAATTATCAGAAAGCCACAATGATGACAACTTCTGGAGGTTCTGAAGGGTCACTGGTATCTCACCTGAAAGGAAATTCATCGAGAGATTTAAGTGTTCAAGAAGGGTGCAATTGCCTAATTCTGAGGGAATAAATCCAGAAAGATCATTGGCAGAAAGATCTAGTTTTCTCAGACGGCTTAGCAAGCCGATTTCTTTGCCTAGCGAACCAGAAATTCCAAGGCGAGGAAGCTCAAACGAAGTCACGAATCCACTCCTATCGCAACCGATTCCGGCCCATCTACAAGGACTTGAGTCTGATGAATTCCAGGTGGAATTCACCGACGGAGGAAGTATGAAGCTGCCGGAAAGAGCCAACAGAGCCTCTCCGTCCGAGCTTAAGGCGTTGCTTAGCTGAAAGAAAGCCAAGAGCAACAACAGCAGCAGCGGCTGAAGAAGGAAACTCATTCTTCTGTTCGCGTATCTCTATTATATTAAGAAACAAACAAGTCAGCTTCTCTTCTTATGTATCCGGTCTTTCCTTGAAATTAAGATGTTTTACGTACAGAAAAAAAAAAAAAAAAGGAACTAACTATATAGGATAATGATTTACAACTTTTTTCACATTAAGAGCTGCAAAAACGAGCAACAAAAAATAAAGTAAAAGTGAATCTGGAGAAAAAAATTATCAAATATTCTATAGTAGAATGGAAGAGGAAGGAAAAGTTATCATTGCTGGGAAGCCAGGTTTGGATGAGCAGCACCGCCATGCGATGCCAAGAAACGACGATAATTTCAAAAGTTATCCTATATATATATATATATTCAAAAATATAATTTCAAGTATTTCAACTAAAATTTCAAAATTAAAAGCTTTTAATTATATTAAAAAGTATTTATAAATAATAGATAATTTTTGAAGATATATTTAAATTTTTTGAATATTTTTATAATTTTAACTCTGGTTTATTTTTTTAAAATATTTATATAAATTATTTATTTTTTAAACCAATTATTTTAATAATCACTTCCATAACTTTTAAATAATTTAAAATATTAATTGTATTTTAATAATTGAATATAATTTTAAATATACAATCAAATATTAATTGATATACATTTATATTTTTAAAAATAAAAAATATTGAAAGCGTATGACACAAGATTATGCAAAACTTAAAATGTCATCAACTTTAAACTATAAAAACAAAATTCTATTAATCGAAGTCTAGCCGAGATTTGTCTTTCTTTTCTTTGTTAACTTACTTCTCCAGCAAAAGATTGAAATCGTTAACTTAGTGATCCCTATCGATTTATTCCATAATTATTATGAAAAAGATAAATTACAAATGGTCTTATTAGTTTTGACGTGATGGTCAAGACATGTTTAAGAAAGACTTTATACTCCTTTCAAAATCGATTCATATCATTTTTATAAATATCGTAGTATTTTAGCCACCATATCATATCCGGGGGACGTTAATTTAACTTCTCGAAGAGGGAAGAAATGGAAAATCATGCTCAGTTCATGAAAAAATTAAAACGAACCGTAAAATGAAATACTGTCGTACCATCTCGAAAAGCTTTTTCCTCTTCTTTCACTTCGGCTTCAGCAGAGGCGGTAGGAAGTGGAATCAGCCTCAATGCATGTCACTATTTTGTGTGCGTTTTATTTGGAACGGATGATGGGCTCTTATATAGTTGTCGATTTACAACGTATTTCAATAGAGCAATCAAAAACAGGTAAGTGGCAAAGGATCGTTGAGCGTTCATAGCGCAAATGGCAATTAAAAGAATAATTAATTGCGTAATCCACAAGTCTGATTTAAATTCAAATTAAATATATATAATAAGCAGATGTCTATTTTTTTCGTTTCTTCGTCTATTAAGCTTTCCCTAAATGACAATGATTGTTAATTGTCAAGTTCCTTTTTCAACCGTTCCCACTGATGGTGTCATAAATATGTCAAAATTCTAGAGTCAAGCTAATCGATTCTCGCACTCGTAAAAATATTCATATTAAAGAAACACTGAAAAGGATTATCGTATTAACACGTTCAGGAAATAGTCCCTTTTAAGTATTAACAAAAATCACCTGCTAAAGATAGCACCTGAAGAATTCAATAAAGAGAAAGAACCTATCCACATGCATTCCCACGGAGATAAACGAAACGAGTACTAGAGAACATGAAATTCAATTGCTTGGAGAATGAAAACGTCAAACTTGACCAATCTCACTCTGGTGGCAAAGGTTAGAGAAGAAAATAACGCAGTAAATGTTCCAATAAAAAAAAATCCACTGGTCACAGTAAAATAGCGTTTGATTTGAAAGTGAGAATATAAATGAAAATAAATTTAATAATAGCATAGAATGGAAATGAATTTAGTTATTTCAATAATATTATTTGATTTATAAATTGAAAATGAAGACGGAGACGATATCAATGTCGTAGTCGTGATCGCCGATCGGCCCATTGGTGATCGGCGCCGACGGGTACTACCGATCACCGGCCATCACGTCACCGTCGCCGCCGTCATCCGTCGCTCATTTGGTCACCATCGCTGCGGCGTCGATCGTCGCCGTCGGCCGCTATCATCGCGCTTCGACCATCGTTGGCCGTTGCCGTCAATCGCTAATCGCCACCGCTCCGCTCATCGCCGCGCGCCGCCGCCGCGTCGCCGACGGCTCGTCGGACCGTCGGACGCGGCTCGGGCCGATCGTCAACCGCATGTTGGCGTCAGTCGTCGGTCGTCAGTCGTCGATCGTCGATCGTCGGTCGTCAATCGCCGATCGTCGATCGCCATCCGCCGCTTGTCGACGTCAATCGTCAACCGTTGATCGTCGATTATCGACCGTCGATCACCGACGATTGACGACTATCGAACGGACGACAACCGACGATCGACGACTGTCGAACAGGCGACGAGCGATGACCATCGACGACCGATAACGGTTTATTATTTCCATTCTCATTCTCAAATCCACCGTTTAGGTTTGGTTTCGTTGATTCCTAAATATTTAGAAATTATTCCAAAATCTCAATTCCAAACCTATTAACCAAACTATATATCATCTTCATTCCAAACCCTCCAATCAGATGCCATTTTAATATATAACACCATTTTAATATATAACACAAATTTGATATATATTTTGAAAGAAAATAAAAAAGAGATCATGCTCTTCTTTTAAAATTAATCGAAATAATATTTTATCCATAATTTCTCCTCCTCTTCCTCTACTTCTTTAAATCACACCCTCGATCGTCGCCATTGTTCCTCGGTTAATCGGCTCTTTTTTATTATTATTATTTTGGCTGTTTTACGATGCTGGAATTTGAATCGTTTAATTGCTCTATCTTGAACTCTTAATAGCAAGTTTGCAATTTTCAAAGAAAGGAGTCGTGCATTAAACCAGTTTTGCTTTCTTTAGAAAACTACAGTTGTTGACAGCATGTGGGAACTTGTATCATTCAAGAACTGGAATGTCCTAATTCTACTCTCTTTTTTTTATTATTTTGGCTGTTTTACGATGCTGGAATTTGAATCGTTTAATTAATTGCTTTATCTTGAACTCTTAATAGCAAGTTTGCAATTTTCAAAGAAAGGAATGTCCTAATTATCCAGTTGTTGACAGCATGTGGGAACTTGTATCATTCAAGAACTGGAATGTCCTAATTCTCCTCTTTTTTTTTTTTTTTATTATTTTGGCTGTTTTACGATGCTGGAATTTAAATCGTTTAATTGCTTTATCTTGAACTCTTAATAGCAAGTTTGCAATTTTCAAAGAAAGGAGTCGTGCATTAAATCAGTTTTGCTTTCTTTAGAAACCTCCAGTTGTTGAAAGCATGTCGGAACTTGCATCACTCAAGAACTGGAATGTCCTAATTCTCTATGATTGAAAATGCTAATGTAAATGTATACTTTTCAAGAAAAAGAAAATCTACTGGTTACAGTAAATATATAACACAATTTTGATATAAAGAAAATCAAAAAGAGATCATGCTCTTCTTTTAAAATTTATCAAAGCAATATTTTATTACATGTGATTATCGTAACACATCTGATTATGTCGTATTAATTTGAACTCGATTAAGTAATTTAATTATAGTTTTAATCGCAGATTTGTATCATTGAAAGTGAGTTATTAGATATAGATCCATAATATATAAAATCCTTTTGGTCCATACTATTAGCATTGATGAATTATTAACGACTTATAGGATGCGATCCCTGCATGAGAGAGAATGATCAACTGTCTCTTTTTCACCATCGGATAGTGCATACGGAGCTGGGTCTCCGAATTTAAGTGCATATTTATGTTTCCATTGTATTATATTTTGTTTCACATATTTGTTGTAGATCAGACGATATGATTCTGTGTTATGATCATTTGATTTATTTTTATTTTTAATCATATGTGGATGTATGATTCATTGACGGATTGAGAGATCCATCAATATTTGGTATCTGAGTACAGTGTTTGGTGTCATTGAACGTACAACATTAGGGTTGTGATTTTTTGATGATTTTAGTCTAAATGTGTGTGTTTTGTATTATTTCTTGATTTAATGCATTTAAACCAACATAATCATCAAATTAAGGGTTAAGAATCCTAGGTTTAGCGTTGGATCGAAGTTTTTCGTATTTTCCATGAAGACCAGTGGCGTAACCACCATCACTTTTTCATCAAAATCGTCATTTCTGATCCGCAGAAATTTGGTCACACAAACATCAATTGACTGAAGTGGACTATTAGTCAACTGTTGGTTGAAAAATATCACACAAAAAGTTCCTTAGTTGACTAAGTCACTCGATTTATCATCATCAGTCGACTGATGTACATAAAATTATGAACAGAATATTTATGGGTCGACTGTGGGAATCGACTGGTGTGGACAAACTAGGGCATAAAAGGTTTTTGAGTCGACTATGACTGATACTGCTGTTACCTCTTCTCTATGAATCAGATAGGAAGGCTCGCATGTAAGGCATTACCCGAACCAAATGATTGGTTCGGCAGAGAAAGAAGGGAGGAACGGTTCGGCCGCAAGCGCCTGAAACAATTGGCACGGGAGAGCTAGTGGAGGTAATCGACACGGCAAAGGGGAGACGGGGGGAAGCGCTTCGCTAGGAAATAAGCAAGAATCGATTCGACTATATAGGCTTAGAATCATATGGGACGGATAAGAATCGACTCGGCCTAGTCAGTCCGGAGGTAGTTTGGAGTGGGAAGAAGGGGAGTTGGTTCGGGCTGGTGAGGAGCCCAAGGGCTATGCCACCCGTGAGCTATAGACCTAAGTTAGTTTCACCAAAAGCAGATGGTTGAGAGGGACAGACTAACCTAGTTTCCCGAAATATAGATGAAGAGGTGTTATGTAATAGAAGGGGGGTCCCCACACAATATTCCGAGAAGCCTTCGCTCCTCGTATCTGTAACAGAATTATTCTCCAGGTGGACGTGATAGTCATGTGTACGATGGGGACAACTCGCGAGGGAACGCTGGATCAGAGGAGGAGGATAAAAGGGAGGAAGAGGACAGAAGGAAGGGGATCCGCATTATTCCAACGAGCAAGAAACGAAGACGCATCAGGAGAAGGAGGGCTACCACTACGCCGGAAAAGGAGAGGAGTGATCTTTGCTTTTCGTGTACTCTTTCTTGTATCATGATTTGACTGTAAGAGGTTTTCTCCTCCACCTCCGGAAGTTTCCTTTCCGTGAAGGAGGACGTTCATATTAAAAGTGCTTTGACACTGCATCCGGTGAGAGAGCTCACCTCCGTGGAGTAGGAATCCTTATTCCGAACCACGTTACATCCTGTGTCTTGGTTTTGTTGCATGTGTTGGTTTGCATTTCTCTGTTTTATTCTTTCATCTTTACTGTTGCGTCCGGAGAGAACCCCCAAAGTTTCCTTCGTGCTCCATCGCATCGGAAGGAAGCGAACGAATCTTCCTCGCCGCATCAATGACAATCGACTAATGGTAGCAGTTGATTGTCATCAATCATCAGTCGACTGATGAGTCCTAAATTGAGCATAGAAGGTCTGTTAGCCGAGTGAAACACTCGATTGATTGAATCAGATGACGATTATCAGGAATCAGTCGACTGATGACATAGAAAACTTTCATAGGTCATAATTTTTTGCTCAAGATGAGTTTTGAGGTTGTCACGTCTCAAGGGTGTAAGTTCGGTACCTTACTCGGTGACAACGTATGAATAAGGGAACCTAAGAACCATATAATAAGTAACTCAAAAGATTCCATAAAAAATTTATATTTCATGAAGATAGATTTTCTACGTAAACTAAAAATGCATATAGATAGAAAATGAAAGAAGTAAAACATTCATGCAAGATAGGAAACGGACTAGAGCACAGAGCAAACGAGGCAGAGTTACGATTGAAACTTGATGATCTTGGATAAACCTTTGGCATTTTTATTTGTCACGCTACATTAGTCTCATATGCCCTTGTTTGTACATGTGGAATCACCTGTCTCACAAGAGATGCAGAGTTCAGGATTTCCTACGAATGAACTTGGCATCGATTTTACAAACTCACACAAACCTCTCGGTAGCAAACCGCTAAAGCCATTGTACGAAACATTAATGTATGTCAATGAGCTCAGATCATCCAAGGGCATCAAATTTCCTGTTAGATTGTTTGAAGAAATATCCAAGCTCTGTAGCATATCCAAATTCCTCAACTCATGTGGAAGTTCTCCTACTAATCCATTATCACTGAGGTTTAAGGCTACATTCAAGTATTGCAATGAACCCAATGATGGCGGAATGCTGCCTCCCAACTTGTTTCCTCCAAACTGCAGCTCAATCAGTCGATTTAACTTGAATAGGAAATCCGGAATTCCTCCGCTAAATTGATTCTCTTGCAGTATCAACTGAGAAAGATCAGATAAGTTTTCAAAGCTCGCCGGTATCGTTCCATTGAAAGAGTTGAATCCCAAGTCCAACGCAAATAATCTGTGACATTGTGATAATTCAGAAGGCAATGGACCGTACAAATTGTTGTCGGACACATTCAAACGTTGAAGGTTGGCTAGGTTTCCTATTTGTCGAGGTATAGGTCCATCAAGCTTGTTCATTGACAAGTTTATATCTGTGGCATTCACAAGATTACCTATAGTTTGAGGAATTTGTCCACTGAATTTGTTGAAACTTAAATTGATAATGGACAAATTTGATGTCGTGAAAAATTCTGGAATAGAACCACTGAGATTGTTGTGATTAAGAATTAAATTCTGCAAACTCGAACAATTCCCGAGTGCCGGAGGTATTGCCCCATTAAGCATATTATTGCGCATGAATAAATGCACCAGTTGATTTTTAAAACAGATACCAGGAGGAATGCTGCCAACAAAACTGTTATTTGATACGATAACGGCCCCCAAGCTGCTGTTGATTCCCAAGCATTGAGGAATGACCCCTGTGAATCGATTATCAATGATGTAAATGTCAGCCAAATTTTTTAACTCACACATCTCCACAGGCAGTTGTCCAGAGAAGTCGTTGTCGGAGAGATATATACTCCTCAAATTTGGGATTCTCCAAATTTCAATTGGAAGTTCTCCAGTCAAATTATTCTTATGAAGTGAAAGGATTTCTAGATTTCTCAAATTACCTAATTCTCTCGGAACCATCCCTTCTAGTTGATTCCGAGACAAGGCCAATGTATTCAAGGACTGACATTGACCAATCTCAGAGGGAATCGGCCCTGAAAAGGAGTTAATAGATAGGTAAAGATCCTCGAGCTTTGTCAACGACCCAAGTGTCGATGGTATTCTCCCCGACAAGTGATTGTGTACGGCATAAAAGAACTTCAAATTACTGCAATTACCCAATGCCACTGGAAGTTCACCGTCAAATCGGTTGAAAGACAAATCTACGCTCTCCAACTTACATATTGTTTTGGAGCTGAAAGGGATGTTCCCCACAAGATCATTTCCACGAACATTAATTTCTGTGAGGTCATGTATGGTCCTGGGAATAGGTCCTGTCAAGTGGTTCTCAGATAGATGGAGGTGCTCTAGCTCATTGCAATTAACAATTGACGCAGGCAAAGTACCAGAGAGATTATTTTGACCGAGCGATAAGAATTTCACCTTGCATGCATTTTCATCGAAGGAAGGAATTGGGCCATTGAGCTTGTTGTCATCGAGGTAAATAGCTTCGAGAGGCGGTCTCTGAAACAAACGACTCGGTATATTTCCGCTCAACGAATTGTCGGAAAGCCACAATGATGACAACTTCTGGAGGTTCTGAAGGGTCGCTGGTATCTCACCTGAAAGGAAATTCATCGAGAGATTCAAGTGTTCAAGAAGGGTGCAATTGCCTAATTCTGAGGGAATAAATCCAGAAAGATCATTGGCAGAAAGATCTAGTTTCCTCAGAAAACTCAGCGACCCAATTTCTTTGCCCAGCGAACCAGAAACTCCAAGCCGAGGAAGCTCAAACGAAGTCACAAATCCACTTCTATCGCAACCGATTCCTGCCCATCTACAAGGACTTGGGTCTGATGAATTCCAGGTGGAGTTCACCGACCGAGGAAGTATGAAACTGCCGGAAAGAGCCAACAGAGCCTCTCCGTCCGAGCTTAAGGCGTTGCTTAGCTGAAAGAGAGCCAAGAGCAACAATAACAGAGGCTGAAGAACGAAACTCATTACTGTGTCCACGTGTCCCTATTAAGAAACAGACAAGTCAGCTTCTTATGTATATATCCCGTGTTTCCTTTCTACTCAAGGCTGGAATTCACATGATATTATAATTAAGATGTTATGCGTGGAGAAAGAATAAGAAACTAACTGTATCTAAAAATTTTATTTAGATTTTGGAGGTTATATTAAATTTTTGAACAATTTAATAATTTTAACTCTGGCTTATTTTTTTTTTAAAAATAATTTTATAAATTATTTATTTTTCAAACCAATTATTTTACTAATTACATTCATAACATTTAAAATTTAATTTTATAGTTTAATAATTAAATATAATTTTAAATGTCTATATCGATCAAATATTAATAAAAATGATTGATATATAATTATATTTTTTAAAATAAAAATATATCGAAAGCATATCAATATAATATTCTACGTACTAAAATATATCATTTTGATTTGGAATTGAAACTGTGACACAATTTAAACTTTTAATCGAAAAATCTTCTACCAAACTTATGCAATTCTAAAATTGCTAATAAACGTTATACCCTTACTAATTTTCTCAATAGAAAACTAAATCAATAAACAAATTCTAAAATAAATAAAAAAGTAAAAGAAACTTAATAAGTAAAATCACACCTTTTTGAAGAACGATTCTTCAATAATCAAGAAAAGACTGCTCAAATCGATAAGAGGTTGACTGATTTATAAAATTGATGTAATAGGAAATTTAGAAATTAATAAATATTTTAAATAAAATAAAATATAATAATTTAATGGGAATTATAATTAATTCTTGATTCATTACCACATTAAAAACATTAATTATCAAATAATAAATAAATAAATTTTTAATTATTACCAATTTTGAATATTTTTTAATTTATTTCTATTTATTATCAATCTTAAAATTCAAAATTTAAATAGTTTCAAACCTTAAAAATTTCTTTATTTATTTATTTTTTTACTTTTACTGTGCGATCTGATATAAAAGTTTTTTTTAAAATTATTTTTCTATGATATTTTTTCCCATGCTTGATATTGACATCTATCTAAATTTAATTTTAGTTCAATCAATAATCAAATTATCAAGTTAACTTAATATAAAATTAATTCAATATAAATATAAATTTATATAGATAATATAAAAAAGTACCATTAGATATTAATTATTAATATCTTAATGTAACACATATTAAATATTAATTTATTATTTTATTTTGTTAACTAATATTTATTAATTATTAATTATTTGATTAATTATATTAATAAATTAATTAATTACTATTTAGTTGGTAACTATCGAAATAAAGTAATTAATAATTATAATAAATTGCATATTTTATAATTTGTATAGTATATGATCCAATTTGAAAATGCCAATACATATTAATTATAAATATCTTAATTTAACATTTATTTAAAAATTACTTATTTACTATTATTTTCATTTTATTAATTAATAGTAATTAAATATTAACATTTAATTAAATATTTTAATAAAGTAAAAATTACTAATCAGTTGGTTACTATTAAAATAATAATTATAACCATATTATAATAAATTATATTTTTGTAATTTGTGCTGTTTATTATGCATCTTATCAAATAATAAAAATAGACAGATGCTCATTACCAACATGAAGGACAACTATACCAAGAAATTTTAAATTCAGTAAACTCTTGTTCTTGGACTCGGCTCAATTAATAAATGCATGGAAATGGTAAACGTCTAAAGTTCGATCCCTATCGAAGGTGTCCTTTATCCATTTATATTGAACAATATATATTTCTGATTTTTTTTTTTAATATAGAGCAATTATAGGAGGACTGTGGAACTAAGAATATTGCATGAATACTATATTGAGGAAGACATTGGTGTAAAAAGATGATTTGTTGACTCTCAATTTGTAGTCTTTAAAAATTGACTTTTACTCATTGATATAACTCTATTACTATACTAATTACGAGACCTTTATATGAGGACTATACTGAGAAAGACATAATGATTTGGCAAATATTGCACCTGTTAATGGATGTAGAACAAGTGACATTGAATCCAAAGGAAGTAGGCAGACCTAGATATTGCATTGGTTTTGTTGCATGAAGATGAGTCTGTGCTATTACAAACTTCTCAACATGTGCAATAAGTTGGTAAGGACTTGTCCTCGAAAAAATTAAGTGATTAATATGGATGATAAAATTATCTTAAAGTGTAAGGATCAATTTTTAAAGATTGTAAATTTTTTCAAAATGTACATCTATCCTTCTATTATATTAATTCTTGATTTAATAAAAATATTTTTGTGGAATTAATGATAAAAACAAAAGTATCATTTCTTGTCCCAAACTTATCGAGGACTTGAGCATTTTGACGTATAGCACCGATGTGTCAATTTCAGCCCTAGTCAATGGTCAATTTCACAAGTTGCAAATTTTTGATATACAAGTCTGTGCCATTATAGTTTTTACAAAAAGTGCAATAAGTCAGCCAGGTATTAAATTATCGATTTGTTAATTTAAATTAAATTTTTTATCATTAATTTATAATTAATCATTGATTTAACAATTAAATTAAATTTCATCATTGATAATATATTATAATTAAACAATTAATTATCGATGAAATTTAAATTATTCATTAAATTAATGGAATTGTTACATTAGCGGCTTCCTCAGTCGTTCCTAACCGAAGAAGAAGATAAATCGAGTGAATACAAATATAGACTATCTTAACATATTTGAACATCCTAAGAGACCGAATTAGTCGGTAAATTAGTAATCTATTAATATGAGATTGTTAATACAATGATTGATTCTAAAATTTATTATTAAATTAGCTGTCAATTTTAAAATCGATCATTAATTAACCTTCAATTTTAAAATTGATTATCGATTGCTAAAATCAATTACTAATTTACTAATACATTCTCAAATATCACCCCCTTCTCCTCCCTGACGGAGGGATGACGTCCACTCAAGAAACAATGGGTAAAGGGTGCCCTAGCCTCTAAGACCATCTCTTTCTTTCAATTGGGATTCCAAGGAGCCGTTAAACAGTTCGTCGACCAAGGATATCCTCTCTCCGAAGAGTATACTTTCTTCATCGATTGTGCAACGACATTAAACGAGCTTCCTCCGAATGCCTTTGATTTATAATTTATACAACTTTGCTATGGAGACATTTTATAATAGTTTTTCCGCATGACTTGTCTTCTTGAACTTAGCACCTTTGCTTTGTTATTATTATGTTATTCTTGCATGCTTTGATGAATATGTGAATTATTTCGACTCTTTATTTTACTCTGCTAGAAAAGGACTTGCACAACTTAGTCTCCTCAGTGATTAAAGCATTCCTCCCTTTATTTTAGCGAGCCATTTTTCTATTGTCATACTCGTCCATGATGTCCTCTAATCGACATTCATCGGATCACCCGATTTCCTTGGACTCCTATCACCCGTTAACCCGCACCCTCGATAATTTTCCCTGAATGTGGCTATAAAAGGCATAGTTGAGGGATGTTATCCATCATTCAAAGCTCTTTCTTCATATTCCCTATAAGCTCTCCTCCTCTCCACTTCTCTTAGGCATGGTATCTCAAAAAACACTCTCCGATCTTGTTCTCCCTTTATCTTCGACTCGACCGTTTATATTAGCTTTGGAGGCATTGCTCGCTCGGCTTCCACAAGAAAGTCAGGTCTCTCCTCTCGAGGCTCCTCAACCTCACTCGGGGAATAACCTCCGACCGCTCCCCCCTTATGGCTCGACATCGTTCTTCTCACTTAGCTGTCATCCCCCGTAGGGTCGTTCCGTCCCCGTCGTCTTCTCCTATACTAATATCATCCAGGGATTCTTCGATAAACTCTCTAGACTCCCACTCTTCAGTCTCTCCACCGGATAACACCCCTCAGGTATTTCCGCAAGTTCCTCAAGTAGAATTACTTCATGATTCTCTTAATGTTTCCCTTTTCTCTTAGGCTCAAGATTCCCCGGAAGTGGAAAGGGGAGAGGATTTCCACGATGGGGCTCCAGGTTCTTCGATACCACTTATGAATCGAGTTCTGGACCTAGAAGTCCAACTGGAATTGACCCTATAATGGGCTAAAGAACTAGGTCGTCTTCGTATAAAAGCTACTCCTCACTTGATGGAAGTGTTCCTACAAGAATCAGTCGTGCTAATTGTAGCGGCGACACTACAAGATCAGGTAGAGGAAGCTGAGACAACTCTAGAGGAAGTAGATCGAACTCTCAGTACCCGGGGCGCTCCTCCTTGATGCTAAGGATTAGGTGACCCTGCAGATTGAAACCTTTCATACCTCTCAATGTCCTCGGAGACGATGATGCGATAATGAAGACATGGCTCGTCCGAGAGGATGATGTGATGACGAAGAATGCTAACTGGAAGTTTGAAGTCTATCGTATTACCTCAATAGGCATTCGGGATAGGCCTATCCAGCCAATGCATGTTCACTTCTAAATTAGCTTCTCCATTTCGCCATGAATCATATCCACGAGTTAATATGGATAGTTAAATATTCTCGAAAAAATCACCTATTATCATCATAATATCAGGAATCACATATATAAGCTGATTGTCTCGTGTTAAGTCGACTTCTATGGTAGCAATAATCGATTTATCATCTTGCCATCCGTTATCCCGGAAGAGAATAAGAGCCAGTGTACCTTTCTCATGTCGGTGTAGACCTAAGCCTTTAAATCACTTCCATCAATCTCATGTCTTTGATTTGAGTTCACAACTCCTCACTCTTGCGTTAACTTTCAAGTGCTTCCATCGGTTTCGTTATGCCATTAGGTACCTTTAGCCTCAACCTAAGCCTTCAATCCACTTCCATCAGCCTCACGCCTTTGGTTTGAGTCCATGACTTCTCATCTTTGCGCTAGCCTTTAAATGCTTCCATCAGCTTTGTCATGTTACTGGATTTACCTTTGCCAAGAGGTCACACCTCTATAACTTCCATTGTCAAGTCTTTATACTTAGACTTTCGCTGTCAAAATTACACACTTGGACTTACACGATCAAACATATACATTTGGACTTTCCCTTTGCCAAGAATCCATTCTTGGACTTCTCCATTGCCAAGTATTCATACTTAGACTTTTCCTTACTAAGTCTCCAAACTTAGACTTCCACTCGAGTCTCACTCAAGCTTAGTCAACCTTGATCTAAAGTTGATTGCTCCGGCAATCTCCTCCTAATGATCTCTCTCATATGATCTTGGATGTCCCAAATCATCTACTAATCATACTATCATATATAATGTCAAGCGTATTGTCAAATATCAAAATACTATTTGAGTCCCACTTAAATTTGATTAATATTGATCTGAGATCGATTACACCAACATAATTTATTGTCTGAGGCTCCTCGCTCGTCGGCCATGAGAGAAAACCCTCTATTTTTTATTCTTAGTATTTAGAAAAAATGTATTAGTCTTTCTATAATTGTCGGGTGTCTTTGTAATTTCTTCGCTTCTCGAATATATATGTATTAAGGGATTCTCCTCACATTTCCAATGCAACTTTAGCACAGTCCACACTCCCTGGTCTCATACTTCACAGTCCCTCTACTTCTTCAAGAATGGCTCTCTTTCCATAAATATGATATTTTCTACTTTTAAGGGTTGTCTGCCTTAGTTCATTTTGACCTATATTTGCTCTATGGAGGAGGGCTCCCTACTAGCTTCGCGCTCCACCCCCACCCCACCCACCGTATAAGCATCGCAAACACTGGATGGGGTGGAGTTTACTGTCTGAGGCTCCTCGCTCATCGGCCACGAGAGAACCCTTTATTTTTTGTTCTTTATTTTTTGGAAAAATGTATTAGTCTTTCTCTAGTTGTCCACTGTCTTTGTAATATCTTTCCTTCTCAAATATACATATCAAGAGATTCTTCTCACATACAGAGGCAGATCTAGAGGGATTTTGGGAGTCATGGCCCCCTAAATTTTAAATGATTATTATCAAAATTTTATTTATTTATTTATTTTTTAAATTAACATTATTAAATTTTAGTATGACGATATTTCTAATATAAAATCTTAGATCTGCCTTTGCTCATATGCCCAATGCAACTTTATCACAGTCTATACTCCCTGATCTCCAGCCTCCAAAGCATCATCCCCAAGGACCCTACCTGTCAAATGCCCCTTTTCTTCTTCGAGAATGGCTCTCCTTCTGCTTTTAAGGGTTGTCTAGCTTAGTTCCTTTGGATCTACATTTTGCTCTATAGAGGAGGGCTCCCTACTTAGATAACGTTTGATTCTTAGAAACTTTTCTATTTTTTATTTTTATTTTTTGGAAAAATGAAAAAATAATATTTGGTTGACGTTTTCTATCATTGTTTTCTGAGAGAGAGAGTTTTTTGAAAAATTAGAAAATAGAAAAAAATTATATTTTATTTTTTAGAAAATGAAAAAGGCGGTGCTTACCAAACACCGCTTTAACTTCACACTCCCCCCCTCTCCCCCTCTCTTTCTAAGACCAATCTCGAGCAAAAGTGTTGGAAGACCTACCAAAATCAATACGAAGTTAGACAGTCATTAGTATTGCGATTACGTCCCTTCGATGTTTAAGTTAAACAGGAAGATGAGGAAAAATTGAAGTACAAAAATATAAAAGCAAAAAGGAAAAGTCTGTCTTTAGAGAGTGTCCATCTTTTTACCTCGATCTTGCCTTTATATACCAACTCTAAGACGCCTCCTTTTTATCCATGATCATTCTTGGGATGCCTTTTGGCATGTCGTTAAGGAATAACTTCTGAAAAGAATCTTTATGTGGCTCACCACGTGTATCATAATCATCGCCGTGGGGATGTTAGGGGACTGGTTGTAACAGCTATTGGGGGGAATCTCTATCGAAGTCCTCAGGTGTCCGACTCTCACGAGATTGCAATCGATCGACTCCTATCATGTCCCGTGTGGCTAACTTCTCGATTTCTTGTAGTTCTGAAATCCTAATTTTCCGTGTGCCCGTATGCTCGAGTGTTTGTGCACTCGAGTGCCTGACTCTCCGAGTCCTAGGTCCAAGCAGAGTCGGTCCTAGTTGTTCAGGTGCCCTAGGCGAAACAACTACAATTGGGCTCTTCTATAGAAGAAAAAAAAATTGATAAAAAATGGGCCCCCTTTACACATAAAATTTTGAAAAATAATTTTGGATCATAGGTGAAGGCCCCAGTTGCCCTGACCCAGGGCCGACTCTAGGTCCAAGCTTCACGTTTTGTTGATTTCCTAGCCTCCTCAGTGGAAATCCAAGACTTTCCATACTCCTATCCGCCCTCGACCTTCCTTTTGCTAGATCAGCTCCCCGTGGGCTTCTCATTTGAAGGTCCAACCCATTAATTTGTTCTTGTCGTATTGATGGGGATTTAAGGTTCTATATTCAACAATTTATCAAAGGGTGCACCTAAGTTTAGAATTGCCCAAATACAGTCTCATGGTTTATATTTATCAAAAGATGCACCTCATTCCCTTTTTATCCCTCCCCCGCCAAACGTGGATTTAATGCTCAGATATTGTATGCATCCGAGCCACAACTGAAAATTCCGAACCATCCAAACATGGTGTTGGGAATTCAAATCCCAGGACCACTATGTTCCTGGAAATATAATTCTCAGCATCACCTTTTTCGGCCTGATTTCTGATTTATATCGGTCTGATTTCTGAAATATAACTGTGGATATTTAATAAAACCTAGAATATCAAAAATTTTGGACGGATACACAGAGGGGCACTTTTCAAATCCAATGGACTTGGATTGGATCGAAGAAGAGGTGAATAGGGCCATCAATGGATTTTGACCGAAATCCATTGATGGACCTAGAGGAGTCAAAATTCTGAAATTTTGACATGGACTGAAAGATTTTACAGTATGAATTGTTGATGTATCGAGAAAACTTGGTTATGATCCTCCTACCTCCTAGTTTTGATTGCGTGCCACGTATAAATTCAAGCTGGGCGAGAAAAAAAATGGTGTTGAGAATTATATTACTAGGAACATAGTGATACTGAGATTTAAATTTCTAGCATCACGTACAATATCAAGCTAGTAATATAATTTCTAACATCATCTTTTTTTCGACCAGCTTGATATTGTATGTGGTGCTGGGAATTTAAATTCCAGCACCACTATATTCCTAGTAATATAATTTCCAACACTACCTTTTGTCTCGACCAGCTTGAAATTGTACGTGATGTTGAAAATTTAAATCTCAGGACCATTGTGTTCCTAGAAATATAATTCCCAACACTATATTTTTTCTCGGTCAACTTAATATCGTATGGTGCTCGGATTTTAAATCCTAGGACCATTATATTCTTAGAAATATAATTTTTAACACCACTCTTTTTCTCGACCAGTTCAAAATTGGACGTGTTGCTAGAAATTTAAATCTTAGGACCACTATGTTCCTGGAATTTAAACTCCATGACCACTATGTTCCTGGGAATATAATTTCCAGCACTATTTTTTTTTCTCGCCCAACTTGAATTTATACGTAGCACGTGGCCAAAACTAGAAGGTAAGAGGATCATAACTAAGTTTTCTCGACACATCAACAATTCATGCTGTAAGATCTTTCAGTCCATGTCAAGATTTCAGAATTTGGACTCCTCTAGATCCACTAATGGGTTTCGGTCAAAACTCATTTATGATCTTATTCACCTCTTCTTCGATCCAATCTAAGTCCATTGGATTTGGGAAGTGTCCCTCTGTGTATCAGTATCCAAAATTTCTGATATTCAAGATTTTATTAGGTATCTATAACCATATTTCAGAAATCATGTTAATATAAATCAGAAATCATGTCGAAAAAAAGATAATGTTGGGAATTATATTTTCATGAACACAGTGGTCCTAGGATTTGAATTTCTAACTCCACGTTTGGATGGTTCAGAATTTCCAGTTGTGGTTCGGATGCATGCAATATCTGAGCATTAAATCCACGTTTGGTGGGAGGAGTAAAAAGGAAATGAGGTGTGTCCTTTGATAAATATGAAACCATGGGACTGTGTTTGGACAATTCCAAACTTGAGGTGCGCCCTTTGGTAAATTGTCGTTCTATATTGTTATCATTTTGAGGTCTGACAACGTATCCTATTAACATAAAAATACACAATGTAGACCTTGGGTTATGGGGCAGTGGTAAGATATCATCCATGTAGATAATCAATAACTCCTGGGTTGATCTCTTGCTACGATATATTTGCGAACTTTTTCTCAAATCGGAGTCAGTCCCTTGGGATGCTCAAGTCTGTTGAGGCATCCCACACTCATATCCGCTCGATTTATTACTTTCCTCTTTGGTTAAGAGTACCTAAAGGAATCACTAATATGACAATTCTAAATTTTACCAAAATACACAATGTAAATAAAGCAAACTTATATGCTATTAAACCTCAGTCCTCTCACCAAAAATGAACCATACATTTTAAACGAGTAACTTATTTCTATCATTCTCAAATTAAAGTTTTACCATATGTTCTACACGAGGAACCACTTCATATGGTTGAGCCATGGAAACGAAAACTAGAAACAAAATTTTCCTTATTGCATAGCTAAATAAGTGGGAAAAAAAACTGACCCTTCATCTTGGAAAATATTTTTCACAAACAAGTAATTTCATGCGAAATAACTAAACTATAAATCACATTTGGTGAACTCATGCATCAAGCGGGCAACAATTCTAGTTTTACTAACAGTAACTGTATTATTTGACACGACATAATTGAATCACATAAGAAACTAATTATGTCGCAGGCAAAATCTGAGATACGTGGCTCCGTATCGCCGTCCAACAATATGTTTTTATGTTTTATGTTGCAGTGGATGATTACGAGGATGCAGTGATGGAAATCACGAATTTAAATATATATATATATATATATATATATATATATATATATATATATAATGTAATTGTAAAAACCAATCTACAAATAATTATCTAAGTAGTCAAGACACAGATAATGAACTCGAAATAGACAGCGAATTAGAACTAGACTCAGATATAGACAAGCCCCAGTTGGTCAATACAACATACATACTAAAACAAATCAACACTTCTGATGACATAGACGCAATAATATCCAAATTTGAGAAAATCGAAATCATAGGAGACGACCCTACAAAATACTGGGACAAAAATTAAACACTATGTAAATTAAGTATAATCAACCCAGACATAACTATTAAAGTACAAGAGCTAAAATATACAAATTGGGAGACAGAGGAATGCAGACTACATATAAAACAAACGTTAAAGATGAACATTATAAGAAGATCTACCTCAAGACATAGGAGTCCAGCTTTTATAGTAAACAAAAGTTCAGAACAAAAACGGGGACAATCTAGAATGATCTTTAATTACAAGAGACTAAATGATAATTGCCATGACGATGGATATAAGATCCCAAATAAAGAAGCCTTAATCAACAAAATACAAAACTCAGAATGATATTCAAAATTTCACATGAAATCAAGATTTTGGCAAGTTAAAATGCACCCGGAATCCATAGAATGGACAACATTCACTTGCCCAGAAGGGCATTTTGAATGGTTAGTAATGTCATTTGGCATAAAGGTAGCACCCCAGATATTTCAGCGGAAAATGGACAACATATTCAAGGACACAAAAGACTTTACATGCGTCTACATAGATGATGTGCTGGTTTTTTCAAAAACCAAACAAGAACATATGGCACACCTCCACATGGTTTTTACCATTATAGAAAACAACGGGCTAATTATATCCAAAAAGAAACTACAATTAGCAACTAAACACATAGAATTTTTAGGAGCAGAAATAGGAAAGGGTACCATATCACTACAACCCCACATCTCAACAAAAATAATAAATTTCCCAGACAAAATAGAAAATACCAAAGACCTCAGAGCTTTTCTAGGACTACTCAATTACGCAAGACAATGTTATTTTCCCTCATTAGATCAAAGAGGAACTTGTAGAATATGTAGACAGCAGTTGTGTAACTACTGCCTATTTGAACAATACCACATAAGTATACCCACTACAATAAAAAAGGCAATACACAACACTTAAAAGACATCGCTTTTTATAAAAAGCGTTGTTATTTGTAGTTTAACAACGCTTTTAGTGTAAAGCGTTGTCTTTTTTTTAAAAAAAATTAGCAAAGACAACGGTTTTTACAAAACCGTTGTGTATTAGTGTTTTATATTTGGGTCAAAGACAACGATTTTTAAATAGCGTTGTCTTTGAACTGTTTTTATTAGTAAAAGACAATGCTTTATAAGAAGCGTTGTCTATGAGGATTTTTTTATTTTCTACCACTTAGAAATTTTAAAGTATGATTTAGTTTCTTAATGGGTAAAAAAAATTTAAATATAAAAAAATAAATTTTAAATAAATTATGAAAATATAATTTTATTTCATTAAAAAAATGAATGAAATAAAAAAATTAGCTTTATTTTATTTTTATTTTTTTCATGATCTTTTCCCCATGATTTTTCATTTAAATATTATCTTTATTTTATTTATATTATTTTATTTATTTTCTTATTTTTTTCCCTTAAACCACTCCTAATTAAACCTGCGATTCGACTTCTCCTCTCCGTATCCCATCAGCGACCGCGATCCATATTAGGGTTTCACTCCGCCAGCCATCGCCGCACCACCATTGAAGCATCCGTCGGCGCCGACGCTCCGAGCTTTTGTCGGTGCTCAAGTAAAAGCTGATAGCGGACAAAGGCACAGTGAGCAGCAAGCGAAGCCAGTCGTCGGCGATCAAACCATCCGTCGTCGATCAAGCATTTCATCGTCGCTCCGCCCTTTCATCGTCACTCTGTCCTTTTATCGCCGCTAGGTTTGATGAATCTATGTAACAATAGCAAGTTCAATAACTGCTTTGGCAGCCAAACTAATTATTTTTGTCCATAAGTAGTAAAATTGTGATATGTTGGATGGTATTGCTTCTACCTTTCTTAAAACTTTTCTTATCCTTGGATATTCTAAGCCCACACTAGATATTTTGTCTTACTACTTTTGCAATGATCAAACTATTTTTTTGTTGCATACAATTTTATGGGTCGTGGAGAGTGAATTGTGAACATCAATATTGCTATACTGAAATTATATTTGCACATATATCAAACTATGTGTCTTGTTGGATTTGAGTCACTTTTTCTAGTGTCAGATTATGTAAAGGTGTTTGATTATTCTGGTATCCAAGGAACAAAGTGCTTAAAAATTCAACCTTATTTTTTTTATTGACTCTGTCTTTGTGTGATTCACATAATTTGTTCAGCATTCACGTGACAACAGGTTATCTAGAGGTTATCTGGATTCTTTTTTCTTATGCTGAAAAACTCTTCCTTGTTATATAATTTAGTCAATAACAACACTTACACATTAGTCATTATCACTGTATCAGAATGTACCATGAAATTGGTTGCATAGGTTGATGGTAGAGACCTGAAGATTAGACTAAGGTGTACCATTATGAGGCTATGTAGATTCTTTTTTTCTTCTGATGGTTGCTTAACAGAACTTCCTGTGTAATAATTCTCAGAGTACTCTTCAGCCTTTTATATTTATTATGATGCATAGATAATGGTCTATGTTTGTTGTTCTCCTAGGTAATTTTTTTCTCCAACGGCTGATATCTTTGGATATGGATTCACTGGTTGCGGGGGCTAAATTTCGTGGTGACTTTGAAGAAAGATTGAAAGTCAGACTAAAGGAAGTTTCTGCTTCCAATGGACAGATAATTCTATTCATCGATGAGATTCCTACTGTAGTGGGTGCAGGTTGGTTTTTCCCTTCTTATCCATTAACTTTAAGTCAGTACAAATACAAATGGAGACTATGATGGGCTTATAATGTGATGAGATTTATGAGATAAATTATTGAAGAAGTAGAAACTATCGAGAGAGATTCACTACGATCAATATTAAGATTATCTTATTTATCATAAACAATTTGAAATACACTATTTATGTGATTGTTGTTTTCATTAACACTTGGTATTTTTTGTGTGTATTCACAGTTTATAAAAATGTCATACTCTCGAGAAGAAATTGATGAGGTGCGGTCCGAATTCACAATTTTGCAGTTAGATGATTCAACTCTAAGGTTGATGCATTAGCTCTGTGAGATTTTTAATGTTGATTGACCTATATATGATAAAAGTTTGCTGCACTCAATGTGGGTCTCTGATCTACCAAGTACTAACTCATTTTGGATTTCTCAAGGTTAATGATTTTGTAGTTTTCGAATGGAGATTCTGCAATTAGATGATTAGACTGCAGTTTGTTGCTATTCATATACAGATAACTTCATTTTCTTTCTTCATATATTTAACAAGTTCATCAAATGCAGTTTGTTCATAGCTTCAGCACCGCATCAGGAAAAAACATACAAGAAACATGTTGGTTGAATGCTTTTTCTTGTAAACAATTGAACCAAAATTTACCTTGAGAAACCTGGAAGCCTTCTATCTTCATCGTGCTTTCTGATTCTGCACTTGAGTCCCCTCTTTGAGTTGCGAGTTCATCATCCATATGCATGGATAGCTAAAAGTAGCATATTATTATTGTTACAGCTCACGGTTTTTTTTCCTGCACCTTTGTAAGAGTGATTCAGATTAAACCTTCATAAAGTATTACTTCTCATCTTTTGCGAGATAGAGGAAGAACAACTTTTGACCAACAGTACTATTACTTGCATGGATAGGTTTGTATCCATGCATGTATACATGCCTCCTCGTACATGCACGCCACGCATCACAGTATAAATCAAGCATCGAAGGATTAGAATGATTGAAAATTAACTTATAGTCTGTAATATAGATGTAAAGTAAGTAAAATGACCATATTTACCCATCCATATGCATGTGGAATTGTTTTTTCTAGGATTTCTTTTCTTCTGCAGTACTTGGTGATCTTCTATGATTATTATTATTTTATTTTTTTTGTAGATGTTGCCTTCACTGATGACAATGAAGTTGAAGAAAATTTAAGGGAAATAGATTTTTGTAAGTTTACTCTGTGTCCAAAATTCAACTAATATTTTGATGCTTGTATCATATATTTCTTCCAGGTAAAAGACTTCGCTCACTCGTGAAAACAAAGCTATTCTTCGCTTGATAGAATGCAAATTTCAAACATGCCCCAATAATTATCTTTATGTTGGCTCTTTTCTTGAGATATTGTCAAATTATTGTTAGGAATCTGTGCAAGATTTATATTGATCATTTTAATTATAATGTAATAATTTTTTCCTCGCAGATGAATGTGAAAAGAAACCCAAAGGGGAATTTTTTGGCAAGATGCAATCCAGAAAGTTTCAATCTAAGAAGCAAGATAGGTTGGAACTAATATGCATGTCTAGTATGTAGGTTTTTTGTTTAATTTTGTAAACTTAACTTGGATCCCAAGTTTATGAATTATGACTTCACACTTTATGTTTTTTATTATTTGTCAATTATGCACTATTTATGTTTCAATTGTAAGGAGATTGATTAATTATGTTTTAATGATATTTTAATTGGTGTTATTTATAAGTGTTTAATTAAGTAGTTCTTTGTGTAATATAATAAACAACGTTTTTGTAGATATAAAAAATAACGGTTTTTATTTATTGATAAAAATTGATATTTAATTTCAAACGACAATGCTTTTTATCCATTGCAAAAAACATTGTATATGCTAAAAGACAACACTTTTAAACCACTGTAAATTCGCTATATGTGCTAAAAAGACAACACTTTAATTCGTTGTAAAAGCGTTGTCGTTTCTAACGACAATACTTTTTATCCATTGTAAAAGCATTGTCTTTTCTAGCAAAGACAACGTTTTTTATGGGTTGCAAAAGCGTTGTCATTGCGAAACACTACAACGCTTTTTTTTCCGTTGCAAAAGCGTTGTCTTTACTAGAAAAGACAACGCTTATTCTCCGTTGCAAAAGCGTTGTATTTGCGAGAAAAGACAACGTTTTTTTCCCGTTGTAAAAGCGTTGTCTTTTCTAGAAAAGACAACGCTTTTTTATCCGTTGTCATTAGTCGGACTTTTAACAACAGTGGCTTTAACAACGCTTTTACAACCACATAGACAACGGATAAAAAGCGTTGTCTATGAGCTTTTTTCTTGTAGTGACCTGAACCATCTACAAGACAAAGCACATTAAAGACTACCCTACTAGAGACCAGAATATCAGTATTAGAAACTAGGATAAATATCTTGGAAAATGAAATAGAATTACTCAGACAGAATCTACAACAACGAGACTTTGAAGGGTTTGAGGAAGAACAAACAAATATAATAGCCCAACCAACAGAAACCAATATGGTTTTTGTAAAAACACCAAGTATGTGTAATATAGGAAAGTCAGTTGACTTGAGAATACAGTGTATCTTAAACATACAGGGACATGAAATAAAGATCCAAGCTTTATTAGATACAGGAGCAACAAGTTCAACCTTAGATCTTAAGGCAATACAAAATATACTCCCTAAAGAAGTAATAAAATATACATCGGAACCAATGGTCAGCACACAATTTGACGGACAACACTTGGCCTGCCACACCTTTATAAAAAATGCCCACATTAAGATTTACAATAACTGTGGCCAATATAGTAACGCCATATCCATACCACACATCTGGGTAAGACCTTTGAATCACCCAGACCTACAACTTATCTTAGGACTCCAATTCCTTCTAGCAAAGGACAGAGCCCTATTTCTATCACCAGACTATGTATTCCTCCTTTCTAACCCTATAATTTCCCCCGTCCTATCAGAATACTCAGCTTCTTTCAGGGCCCCGGAAAGAAAGTGCGAATGCCCTGAAAACGACAAACAAAAATGTAATTGTAAAAACCAACCTACAAACAATTATCTAAGTAGTCAAGACACAGATAATGAACTCGAAATAGACAGCGAATTAGAACTAGACTCAGACATAGACGAACCCCAGTTGGTCAATACAACATACATACTAAAACAAATCAACACTTCTGATGACCTAGACACAATAGTATCCAAATTAGAGAAAATCGAAATCATAGGAGACGACCCTACAAAATACTGGGACAAAAATAAAACACTATGTAAATTAAGTATAATCAACCCAGACATAACTATTAAAGCACAAGAGCTAAAATATACAAATTGGGAGACAGAGGAATGCAGACTACATATAAAACAAATGTTAAAGATGAACATTATAAGAAGATCTACCTCAAGACATAGGAGTCCAGCTTTTATAGTAAACAAAAGTTCAGAACAAAAACGGGGACAATCTAGAATGGTCTTTAATTACAAGAGACTAAATGATAATTGCCATGACGATGGATATAAGATCCCAGATAAAGAAGCCTTAATCAACAAAATACAAAACTCAGAATGGTATTCAAAATTTGACATGAAATCAGGATTTTGACAAGTTAAAATGCACCCGGAATCCATAGAATGGACAACATTCACTTGCCCAGAAGGGCATTTTGAATGGTTAGTAATGCCATTTGGCATAAAGGTAGCACCCCAGATATTTCAGCGGAAAATGGACGACATATTCAAGGACACAAAAGACTTTACATGCGTCTACATAGATGATGTGCTGGTTTTTTCAAAAACCAAACAAGAACATATGGCACACCTCCACATGGTTTTTACCATTATAGAAAACAACGGGCTAATTATATCCAAAAAGAAACTACAATTAGCAACTAAACACATAGAATTTTTAGGAGCAGAAATAGGAAAGGGTACCATATCACTACAACCCCACATCTCAACAAAAATAATAAATTTCCCAGACAAAATAGAAAATACCAAAGACCTCAGAGCTTTTCTAGGACTACTCAATTACGCAAGACAATATATCAAGGACATTGGAAAAATCAGTGGACCCCTGTACAACAAGACAAGCCCTAAAGGCCAGAGACATTTCAACCAGCAGGACATCGAGTTAGTTAAACTTATAAAAGAAAAGGTTAAAAATTTACCTACCCTCTCTTTACCACTAGATACAGACTACTTAGTCCTGGAAACGGACGACTGTGAAACTGGATGGGGAGGAGTATTACTTAAAAAATCCAATAAATATGAAACAAAGGCACAAGAAAGTCTATGTAGGTATGCCTCAGGGAAATTCCATGAAAAAGGACACATGTCATCTTTAGATTATGAAATATTGGCAGTCATTTACTGCCTTGAAGCTTTTTATTTATTCATATGCGACAAAAAGGAAATTACAATACGGACAGACTGTGAGGCTATAGTCAAATACCACGAACAAAGTAAAACAAAGAAAAGAACCCTTTCTGCAAAAAGATGGATGAAGTTTGCAGATACAATTATTAACAAGGGTATGAAAATACAATGGGAACACATAAAGGGAACTAACAATTCCCTTGCCGATACATTATCCAGATTATTAACATAATGCTCTTGCAGATGGAGAGGCAAAATCCCAAAACAATGATTACACCCACCAGAACATGGGGCCAACATAAGATAACAAAAATTGGACCACAAGAACTACGAGTACACTCCCGAATGGAGGAACAATTCAGAACAGAACACAGGCAACACATGGAGCCAATACAGACAACAATAATTGACAACATATGGAACATCCCAACCGTTCCAGGAGTGGCTTCCTACAAAATAGGAGTAATAAATGCACTCATCTATTACTTCCTACACCTTAAAGACATACACAGCACAACAAGACAAACAGGGAAATACACCTATTACGGTATCATGACAGGTCCTCATGCAGGGCTATATACCTGGGAGGAAGCTGAGAGCCTTCTCTTAGGAGACGCGCAAGGGGAAGAGCTAGGAGGCTTTGACTCACTAGAGGAAGCCTTGAAAACAATCAGAAAAGAAGTAGGACCAAACTACTTCTTGAGCTCAGCCATAAAAAATAAGCATCTTATGAAGACAAGTCTGCAACAAACTTACGCACAAACAGTAGTAGACAAAGGCAAATCTGTAAAACCAATCACCAGCTCCAAGAAAACAGGAGCTAACCAGATAGATATGTGCAGATTCAACAGTCTACCAACAGATCTAGCGGTGTATATGAGGCAAACCGCAGAGGAAGCAGAATGGAAAACCTTTGCAGTCTTACAAGAAGCACTACAATGGGCACAGGTTGATCCCCAACCAGGTATCACAATACTATTCGAGGCAGAGTACAATTTTAAAATAAGATGCCAGAACAAATTTAAAGACTGCATTACAGAGAAACATGGCTGCCAATGCCAGTTACAATATGCTATTAGAAAGGCTAGCCTAGATCTGAGCACTTATCACATACAAAAATTCAGGGGAGTAGAAATAAATCCCTTTATACTACTTGACCATGGTATTCTTAATGAATTATGGGTCCAAGCCAACCACATCTCCGAAGCTTTCCCGTATAAACTCGGAAATGCCATCCGAACACTCATAGAATTAGAAACTTTCGAAAGCTATGTCGCATGCTCAATCGAGAGTTCTCCACCAGAATGGATAAATCATAAAATAGAGCCGGCCAGACACGTCATCAAACTACGATCCCGAGAGATCATCTACAAGTCAGAGCCCATAGAAGCCATATTTCCAAGCGATCCAGACGAACATTGGGGAGCTGCTGTACCACTCCCAGAACAAGCGAAACATTGGAGAGCCTCACTACAAGGAACAAATTGGCTCTGGGATGACGCCAGAGACAGCTACGACTTCGTGTTAGTAGCAGAGACATTTACAGAAAAAATTTACTGGCCATCTCATATGGGAAACCAATTTCTCCCGTTCAAGTATAATACACAAAATCCAGAGTTAGTAGAACATTACAGACAAAGACAGCTGAAGTGGATGTTAAAAAAATCCACCCAAATTACAGCCAAACAGTACAGAGAACAAATGGCGGAACAACAAATGGCAGAACAACAGAGAAGGATGAGAACCCCACCAGCACCAGAGACAGCTGGTCCAAGCTCCACTTCATCACAGGAAAGGAACCTCGACAACATGATGGAAAGCTGATTCCATCACGCAATTGGCAGACTTTACAGCTCAGGAAAGAATCTTCGTACAAAGCCACCTCAAAAGTAGCTGCCAAAAGAAAACAAGACAGTTAAGCTTTACAGCGTTACAAGCACCAAACAACTTACTTCCTTTCGAAGGAATCATGGCTATAAAAGGAGAAGCCACTCTACATTCAGGGCATCCCTTCGAAGACTACCACACTAGTTGTAATTTATGAGTGTCAAAGCAATTTAATTTCCAGAGTCCAGAGTCCAGTTCTTCTAGCGTCATATTGTAAGTTCTATTGTGTGTTTGTTTCTTATTCTGTTAATTTCCAGAGTCTTTGTAATATCATTTCCAGAGTCTGTGTAATATCCTTATGTGCTATTAATGTCTCTGCATTTTCTTTTATATCATGTTACTCTAAGTTGTTCTTCATAGTCCTTGTTCTCTTCTCTAAGAGATAACTCCGCTAAACTACTTGTAAGACCTGTGCTGGTAAGACTTAGGAGAGTCTCCTGGATACCGGGGCTTGGTAGAGGATTTAGGGAGGTGAGGCTCACGAAGAAAACCTAGATAAAAAAAAAAAGAGTCAAAAAATTTTAAGAGTAAAAATAGTCAAAATATGGTATCAGAGCCTTCGAACCTAGGGATGAATGAACAGTAAGCTGGAGTATCTAGATCTAGCTACAACATCTGGTAGAAAAATACAAACATTAGACCTATCAACACATCACTGTTATCACAGATCCAGACAAACCTCACATCAAATACACTCAGAACATTTCCATCTAAACACCATAACCGACCTTATCATTGGAGGAAGTCTATCAACAACAACAAATCTTCAAGATCTACATCACGTTTCTGATCTAATAATAAACACTCTTAACAAACAACAGAGTCAGCTCAACGAAATAAGTCAGAACATCGAATACCTTAAGAATTGCCAAGAAAGCCTAAACAGAAGGATTAGCCAAGTTAACTTTATAAACCCACCTAAGAGAAGTGACCTGATAAATCTCACTAGGGTTTTAAATCAGAACCAACCTAGAAATTTCGAGATTGAAAACAAGGACCTTTTAGCAAGGGTAGAAAAATTTCTAAAGACCATAGAGTGGCAGTTCAAGGAATTACAAGGACAGATAGGAGATCTCCTCCTTAAATGAACAGATTGAATTTCGAAAATACCTACTACGAAGAAGCTTTGGAATACGCACAAGCCTATACAAAAACCCGTGAAGACGGATATAACAAAGTAGAAGTACCGGGAAAGGCAGATCAAATTCAAATACAACAAAACAATACAATAATAGCACTGCTAACCTCATTACATCATAGGATCACAGTATTAGAAACAAAAATCCTTAATATTGAAAGAAATACAGTGGAAGTAGGAAACATAAGAAATTGGAACCAATCTATTGAGACTCTCAGTAAAGATTTAGGAAAGCTCTCTACAGGAGGGATAATCAGAAGAAGACCCTCTACATATTCATTCATAACATACCAAGAGAAAAAATGAATAGAACAACCGCTAATATATTTTCTGGAACCTCCAGAACAATTGGAGGACAAAGATCTTTATCGGAACCCCCATCGAGCCTATCTTGGCTGGATAACCTACAACACAACACAACAAATCAACATAGGATAGAAGAAATCATAGACATAGATCGAACAATAGAAACATTTTCTAATGAACAATTAAACATTCTCAATCCTAGAAGATTATATGGACGCAATTTATTGTCCTTTACAAACTTTGTCTATAGACACCATAGAGTGGAAGCCTTACATCTACCTGACGGAGGGGAGGAAAGGCTTACCCTTATGACAGAAGAAGCAGGGAGACAATTACTACACAAACAACATAATTACATACATTTGGGACTAATAGTCTTCGGAATTAGAGGACTAACCAGGATGAAAATAGGAGCAAAAGTACTATTAGTACTGTATGATTCTAGATTTTCAGATGACAAAGAAAAATATATTATTGGGTTAATAGAAGTAGATATGAACAACAACAGTGGAATTACCTACATATGTCCAAATTTCAACATGACAATAAAAGACTTCGTCAAACACATTAAAATAATAGCCCAAGGAAAAGGTTATGGGAACTTTCAAGGCAAAAATATACAGTTAGACATAGTATTTTTAGGAAAAACAATGAACTATATGAATAACCATTTCAAAATCCAGATAAATGGAATGATAGAAGCTCTTTGAAAAGACCTAACCCAGTATGCATATACAAAATCCCTAGTCACACGTAGATATTATCCATTATACACAAGATCGTAACGCCCGGCAATAATTTATTTTATTCCATCCAGTTTAGCAGTCTCAACTACACACTTAACCCTCAAAACCTGAAGAAAAATAGAACATCAAATCATCTCCCCTCAATCTGGAAACCCTGTTCCATAGATGCCCCGGACAATGTGTGTCATGCTCATCATCATCTCCTCAGTTACACCACCTCCGCTTCGTGCGTCTCAATCGGGGTATCCTGTTCCCTACCTGAAATTGTTATGTGACATCATGAGTTCACAGCCCAGTAAGTAAATCAATGACAGGGATATAACACAGGGATGAGAAATTCACAAGGAAACATATAACTCTACAACTGTAAATGTAAACTACTGTAGCTCAACATACATTTTGCGTTACACTTTCTGTAAGTCAATATGAAACATAACCAATACTTTTAATCAACATATCATTAAAACAAGTACAGCGAACCCAATCATGCCTTCCTGTTACGCTTAATCGCACCTAAACATAAACACTCGTGGTACCTCACATTGTGCATTTAAAATGCTAAGCCAGTCAAATACCTTATTTTCTTGTGCAATCCTGAGGTACCTTTAGGAAGAAACTAAGGGAATCAGTCATCAGTCAATCTGTCAATTTGGGTGGGCCCTCCCCGGAGCTCAACCCGGGGAGCCCAACCCGTCCAGGCACCACTAATGCTCATGTACATACAGTTAGCTAACTAAGAATTTCTGTCATTTTCTATCATACTCAGTCACCGGAGGATAACATAGAACATCATGAATGGACGTGTATATATATATATATAGCATCTAACCTCATACACAGGTAGATGTTAACATAACCTATTCACATAACAACGAAGCATAAGAAGGATCTGATGAACAATTTAGCTAAAGAAAATAAGAACATTAAACATCATAGGTGAACAAATATATATATCTATATATAACATCTAACCTCATACACAGGTAGATGGTAATTACACACACATACATATAGCATCTAACCTCATACACAGGTAGATGGTAATTACACACACATACATATAGCATCTAACCTCATACACAGGTAGATGGTAGTTACTCATATTTATATATATATATAACATCTAACCTCATACACAGGTAGACGATATTTCACACATATTATATAGCATTTACAGCATTAAGAACAATTTATAAAGGATTAACTAAACATGCTGACTGAGAACAAATATAGCAGAAATCATCTACAGACATAAAGCTCCTGCATATCCAAATTTTTACATCCACCCTAGCCGGCTAATTCTTGTCAAACAGATTACCCCTTACATTTATTAGACCTTTGTCTGGCTATTAACTAAAACTTTAAACCTCGTATACATCGCGCATCATACTCAATTCGTACGAACCCCAATATATGGATGCCCCGTTATTATCGTCCTACCGAATGAATCCCACCATGCCTATTCCCGCATAAATTCATCAAAACGATCCTAAAATCCTAATCCGATCCCCTTCTCTTCCTCCAACACCAATCGGTTTACCCGCTCCATCACCTCTGCCCTTCCCCTGCCAATGCCTCAATTCCACCGATTCCAATCCTCTTTTCCCCCCCATCGAAAACCCCCTTGGCAGCTCCAAGATCGACAACCCTAAACCCCATTCCAATCCTCTTCTCCCCCATCTGAAAACCCCTTCTGACCCAAGATCGACAGCCCTAACCCCTTCCCGTGAACTCTCCGCCTGTCGTCTCCTTCTAACCGTCGGGTAGCCAACTCCACCGATGTCCGTAGCTCAACCCATCCCCAACTGTACCGACGATCCATCCACCGCGGACCGCTAGACCCTAATCGGGAATCCCACTCACCGCACGCTTCAATCCCTAACATCTCGACTCAACTCGCCCACGCCGTCCCAACGAAACCTCTGGATTCCCCACCTCGACAACCCTAGCCAAGGACTACTCACCGTGAAGAGGAAGGAGGAAGGTCGGTGTAGCTCCGACAGTCAAGCGTCGACTCGGCGAGGATTGCGTTCGCTTCTTTTCGTCTCGCGGCTCAGCGGGAGAGGTCGCGCGAAGCGAAGGGAAAAGCAAGAAAAAAACAGAAGGAAAATATATATAGGGTTCTAGGTTAAGTGGTGTTTAGGTTTTTCCCTTCATGCCCTCAACTGTGATTATTTGGGGTGTAATTAGACCCCGAAATTTATCCCCCTTTTCCGATGATATTCGCCCGTGTATTTTTATCATTTTAGTATTGTTATTATTATTATTTTTTTTTCGAGACTTGACAACTCTTTCCCCCTTAAAAAAAAAAATTTCGTCCTCGAAATTTGACTTACCAAATAGTTCAGGGTAACGGTCACGCATATCCCGCTCGGTCTCCCAGGTAGCTTCCTCTATCTGTTGATTAACCCATGAAACTTTCACCATTCTGATTTCTTTATTTCTCGACCGCGCCAGCGATCCAATATTTGTTCTGGTATTACCTCGTAGGATAGATCTGGTGTCCACTGTATGACTTCATACCCAATCACATGTGCAGGATTGGAAAGGTACCTCCTGAGCATGGATACATGAAACACATTATGAACTCCCGCCAGGTTTGGTGGTAGAGCAACTCGGTATGCTCGTGTTCCAATCCGGTCGAGGATCTCAAAAGGCCCAATATACCTCGGACTGAGTTTGCCCTTCTTTCCGAACCTCAAGGCCTCCTTCATGGGTGACACTTTGAGAAATACATGATCTCCCACTGTGAACTCCAGGTCCCTCCTCCGACAATCAGCATAACTCTTCTGGCGACTCTGTGCCGACTGCATTCTATCCCGGATCTTTGCTACTAGTTCCACAGTTTGGGTCACCATCTCTGGACCCAGAACTGCCCTTTCTCCTACCTCTTCCCAGTGTAGTGGGGTTCTACACCTTCTTCCGTATAGCGCTTCATAGGGAGCCATACCGATGGTGGATTGATAACTATTATTATAGGTGAACTCTACCAAGGGCAGTTTGGACTCCCAACTCCCTTTGAAATCTATAATGCAAGCTCGTAGCATATCTTCCAAAATCTGAATTACTCGCTCCGATTGACCGTCAGTCTGGGGATGGAACGCAGTGCTGAAAGCAAGTTTTGTACCCAATCCCCGATGCAAACTCTTCCAGAACTCGGATGTAAATTTTGGGTCTCTATCTGACACAATCTGATCCGGAATTCCATGTAACCTTACTATTTCCCGTATATATAACTCTGCATATTGTATCATAGTGAAGGTGGTTTTCACCGCAAAGTGGGCGACGTCACAATCGATCCACAATAACCCACACTGCATTTGATCCCTTAGTCGAGATCGGTAATCCTACCACAAAATCCATGGCAATATTTTACCACTTCCAGACAGGTATCGGAAGCGGTTCGAGCAGTCCCGCGGGCCTTTGGTGCTCATTTCACTCATGGACCATCTTGCTTATGTCTCTCTTCATGCCCTGGCCACCAATATAATAGCCGATATCCTTATACATCTTTGTCTTGCCAGGTGGATAGAGTACGGTAGTGTGAGCTTCCTCATGAGATTCTCCCTCGAGGATCCACCCTTAGGCACCCATATGCAGCCCTTGTATCGCTCTATCCCATCAATCACCGAGTAGATGGTGCTACCCTTTGTCTTTGCGTTTCCATTCCATTAACTATTGATCCGAGGCTTGTTCTGCGGATCGATCCCGTAGTTCGATGTAACCGCTGCCGCCAACCTAACTGCTCACTGGTGCTATCACCTCCACTCCTATCTGTTGAAACTCGATATCAATCTTTCTTTGGGTCAATCAGAATATAGCGTCGTCGTCTTGCGACTCAAGATCCGCCACCACATTAGCCTTACCCGGGTGATAGTTAATATTGCGATCATAATCTTTTACCAACTCCAACCATCATCTCTGCGCATATTCGGTTCCTTTTGAGTAAAGAAATATTTAAAACTTTTATGATCCGTAGATCTCGCGCCGTTCGTAAAGATAGTGTCGCCAGATCTTCGAAGACGACATTGCTAGTTCCGGTCATGTGTAGGATAATTCGCTCATGCACCTTCAATCGACGTGATGCATAAGCGACCTCCTTCCTTCGCATCAATACAGCCCTAGACTAGTTTTGGAGGCATCGTGTACACCACAAATTGCCCGAAGTGTGCAGGCGCAAGCACAAAGCTATCATGACCTTTCCTTTAGCTCCATAAAACTCGCTCGACCGAGCACCCATTCATACCTCACCCCTTCTTGGTCAACGGGTCGGGGTAGCGCAATTCGTGAAAAATTCTCAATAAATCTGCGATAATACCCCCGCCTCCAGAAACTTCAATTTCAGTAACATTCCTGAGTAGCCCAACTCGATTGCCTCCACTTTGGATCCATCCACCTCTATTCCCTCTCCGAGACTATATGTCCTAAAATGCTATTTGTCTCACCAAAAGTCGATTTCTTTAACTTAGCATATAATCTTATCCTCGTAGTCCGCAATACCACACAAATGTTGCCGGTGCTCTTGCGACTGAGAGTAAATTAGTATATCATCGATGAAGATAATCACAAACCGATCCGTATGGTCGAAAATCCGGTTCATCAAATCCATAAAGGCTGCGGGGGCGTTAGTGAGTCCAAACGGCATAACTAGAAACTCATAATGACCATATCGAGTTCTGAAGGCAGTTTTATGAACATCTTCTCCTTTCACCCTCAATTGGTGGTACCCCGACCTCAAGTCAATTTTTGAGAATACCGTTGCTCCCTGTAGTTGATCGAACAGATCATCGATTCTAGGCAACGGGTACTTATTCTTGACTGTAACCCGGTTCAACTCCCGGTAGTCGATGCACAACCGCATTGAACCGTCCTTCTTACGGACGAACAACACTGGCGCTCCCCAGGGTGACACACTGGGTCGGATGAAACCCTTATCCAGCAGTTCTTGTAGTTGCTCCTTCAGTTCCTTCATTTCGGTGGGTGCAAGGCGGTACGGTGCTTTAGACACGGGGGTGGTTCCCGATATTAATTCTATTCCAAACTCAACCTCTCTGACAGGGGGTAATCCCGCAATATCCTCTGGGAACACATCGGGGAAATCCCGGACCACCTCTACTTCCTCCAGACTCGGTTTAAAAGTCTCAGAACTTCCCATTATGTTGACTAGAAATCCGTTACACCCCTTACTTAACATTTTCTGAGCTTTACATGCTGATATAATAGGTAGATGACTCAGCGTGGAGGTTGCATTGAAGATGACAATTCCATCATTTTGTAGTTTCAGTTTAACCGCCCTTTGTTTACGATCGATTACTACTCGTCGGTCAACCAATCCATACCCAGAATTACATCAAAGTCCACCATCTCTAATACAATAAGTTCGGCGTACACTGTATAGTTCTGCATCCTTATCGGACAGTTCCTCACTATTCTATTGCTGGTCAGTTCTTCCCCCGAAGGCAAGGACACGTTATAGCCAGTAGCCATCCAATCACATGAAATACCTAGTTTTGCAACGTAGGCCACCGATATGAAGGAGTGTGTAGCTCCAGAATCTATTAAGGCATGAGCAGGTAGGTTGACAATAGAAATTCTACCTGTGATAATGGCCGAATCCGGATCCACCTGCTCCTGTGTCATAGCATACACCCTTCCTCTAGTTTGCTCTTTGAGCTGAGGGCAGTTCATAGCAAAGTGCTCAGACTTCTTGCACTTGTAGCACACATCTGTATCCACCAAACACTGACCTGCATGTGTCTTACCACACTTGGGGCACTGAGTTTTGCTTTCACCTCGAGAACAAGATGGTCGATCGGTGGGCCTCGTCGCTGCCGTGGCTGCGTCAAATGCGTAATTTGTTGCCTCGAATCGCTCGGTGCAAACCTCTTCGACTCGACGCAGGAGGTTCCTTCCCGTAACTAGACCTCTTAGTCTCAGACTTCCTTTATCATGTCATTCTGTCCCGCTCTCGCCATCGAGCCGATCCATGACCTCTCTGAAGGTGGTAACTCGACTCACCCTGACATCATGGCGAATGGCTGCCCTCAATCCCTCAGTGAAATGTTTCAGCTCCTCTACTAGTTGACTGGCAATCATAGGTACAAAATACCGCCCCTTCTCAAATTCCTTGACATAATCGCCATCGTCCGGTCCCTTGGCGGCTCTAGGAATTCGCCATTCGGGTTCGTGTCGCAGTGAGAGTATTTACCATAAAATACCTCCTTGAATTCAACCCAAGTAGTCAGAGCTAAATCCACCACCAACGCACCCTCCCACCATATCCGAGCATCGCTCAACATGAATATGACACACCTCACCTTGTCAAGATCGCAGTCGCATGAAGTCATATATCGTCTCCAATGACCGAATCCATCCTTCTGCCACAATCGAGTCTGTGCTTCCCTTAAACTCTGTCGGTCCAAGATCCCTGAACTGCTTGTAAACTGGGTTCACACGGGATGTGGGACCACTGTGGGTGTCTCCATGCTCCCTGGCTCTCAATAGCTGTTGGATCTGTTCTCTCCAATCCGACTGCTTCTGCATAATTGCGCAAGCTCGTGAGAAACCGACTACTCGCCCCTTCACCATTGTTTCTTCGCCCGCCATTCTCCTATAAAACCCGATAACCGCTCTCCAATTTGTACATAAACCTAAACATGATTACATTAAGACTACTACTTGAAAAGTAAATTCAAAGCTTACAAACGCGGAGATGGATGTATCTGAGTCCTTGATGAGATTGCATGCACACACTGTCCTTTAGGATCGTGGGCTCTGATACCAACTGAAAAGACCTAACCCAGTATGCATATACAAAATCCCTAGTCACACGTAGATATTATCCATTATACACAAGATCGTAACGCCCGGCAACAATTTATTTTATTCCATCCAGTTTTGGCAGTCTCAACTACACACTTAACCCTCAAAACCTGAAGAAAAAATAGAACATCAAATCATCTCCTCAACTGAAACCCTGCTCCATAGATGCCCACAATGTGTGTCATGCTCATCATCATCTCCTCGTTACACCACCTCCGCTCGTGCGCCTCAATCGGTATCCTGTTCCCTACCAAATTGTTATGTGACATCATGAGTTCACACAAGAAGTAAATCATATGACAGGATATAACACAGGATGAGAAATTCACAAGGAAACATATAACTCTACAATCAGAATGTAAACTATCAGAGCTCAACATACATTTTTGCGTTACACTTTCGTAAGTCAATATAAAACATAACCAATACTTTTAATCAACATATCATTAAAACAAGTACAAATCCTAATCATGTCTTCCTGTTACGCTAACTGCACCTAAACATAAACACTCGTGGTACCTCACATTGTGCATTTAAAATGCTCAGCCAGTCAAATACCTTATTTTCTTGTGCAATCCTGAGGTACCTCTAGGAAGAAACTAAGGGAATCAGTCATCAGTCATCAGTCAATCTGTCAATTTAGGTGGGCCCTCCCCGGAGCTCAACCCGGGGAGCCCAACCCGTCCAGGCACCACTAATGCTCATGTACATACAGTTAGCTAACTAAGAATTTCTGTCATTTTCTATCATACTCAGTCACCGGAGGATAACATAGAACATCATGAATGGACGTGTATATATATATATATATATAGCATCTAACCTCATACACAGGTAGATGTTAACATAACCTATTCACATAACAACGAAGCATAAGAAGGATCTGATGAACAATTTAGCTAAAGAAAATAAGAACATTAAACATCATAGGTGAACAAATATATATATCTATATATAACATCTAACCTCATACACAGGTAGATGGTAATTACACACACATACATATAACATCTAACCTCATACACAGGTAGATGGTAGTTACTCATATTTATATATATATAGCATCTAACCTCATACACAGGTAGACGATATTTAACACATATTATATATCATTTACAGCATTAAGAACAATTTATAAAGGATTAACTAAACATGCTGACTGAGAACAAATATAGCAGAAATCATCTACAGACATAAAGCTCCCGTGATATCCAAATTTTTACATCCACCCTAGCCGGCTAATTCTTGTCAAACAGATTACCCCTTACATTTATTAGACCTTTGTCTGGCTATTAACTAAAACTTTAAACCTCGTATACATCGCGCATCATACGCAATTCGTACGAACCCCAATATATGGATGCCCCGTTATTATCGTCCTACCGAATGAATCCCACCATGCCTATTCCCGCATAAATTCATCAAAACGATCCTAAAATCATAATCCGCACCCCGTCTCTTCCTCCCACACCAATCGGTTTACCCGCTCCATCACCTCGGCCCGTCCCCTGCCAATGCCTCAATTCCACCGATTCCAATCCTCTTTTCCCCCCCATCGAAAACCCCCTTGGCAGCTCCAAGATCGACAACCCTAAACCCCATTCCAATCCTCTTCTCCCCCCCCCCCCCCATCGGAAAACCCCCTTTACAGCTCCAAGATCGACAGCCCTAACCCCTTCCCGTGAACTCTCCACCTGTCGCCTCCTTCTAACCGTCGGGTAGCCAACTCCACCGATGTCCGTAGCTCAACCCATCCCCAACTGTACCGACGATCCACCGCGGATGCCTGCTAGACCCTAATCGAGAATCCCACTCACCGGCACGCTTCAATCCCTAACATCTCGACTCAACTCGCCATCGACCGTCCCAACGAAAACTCTGGATTCCCACCTCGACAACCCTAGCCAAGGACTACTCACCGTGAAGAGGAAGGAGGAAGGTCGGTGTAGCTCCAGTTGGCGTCGACTCGGCGCAGGATTCGGCGTTGCTTCTTTTCGTCTGCGGCTCGCGGCGTATGAGGAGGGTCGCGCGAACGGAGCGAAGGGAAAAAGCAAGAAAAAAACAGAAAAGGAAAATATATATAGGGTTCGGCCGGTTAAGTGGTTTTTAGGGTTTTTCCCCTTCATGCCCCGCAACTGTGATTATTTGGGGTGTAATTAGACCCCGAAATTTATCTCCCTTTTCCGATGATATTCGCTCGTGTATTTTTATCATTGTAGTATTGTTATTATTATTATTATTTATTTATTTATTTATTTTTCGAGACTTGACACTCTTAGCTCAAGGGGGACAAACTTCTTAAAACCAAGAGAATATAGTTCAGAAGAATTGGCTAGCTTAGAATGGAATCTTAAGCTAGAAGAAGAAAACCCAATAACAAAACCAACACAATCCATAATGTACAAAAATAGACGTGGAGAACTAAGTATCAGGTTCTCAGGTTACCTAACAAATACAGAAGATGGCGAAGAAGAACCTGAACTTGAAACAAACCTAATGAACAGAGAAGTAAACTACTCTGAAATACTTAGGACATTGGGCAGAAAACATTTAAATGAAATAGAAAAAAGAAAGGAAACCAACCTAATGAATAGAGAGACCAAAGGTATATTTGACGATCTAGGCGGATACGTATACCAACCAAGCAATAAAAACAACATGACCATTAGAGAAATAAAACAGCTAGAACTACAAGAAAAAAATAAAGGCATACTAAAACCAAATGAAGTATAAGCACTAGATGAAGATGGAAACATCTTAGTCTTAGAAGAATCGGCACACGAATACATGAATTATATGAACACAGAATCAACAGCCACATCTAGGATCCATACATATCCAGAAAGTACGATGGGTACTTTAGATTATGGACAAGGACATCCCCCTAGGAGAGCAGCTCCTCCTTATACTAATAACAATCCACTCCTAAGAACATTAGGAAGAAGAAGGCTAACAGAACAGACCTTTTTCGGAACGGGATCAGTACTACTAAATATCACTGAATGTGATCCACAACTATACGATACCTATCTAGAACAATGGATGGTATCAGTACAAAGAGACTATTTGGCAAAACATGAACTTGACATAGAATCTGGAGAGGCTATGCTAAGAATAGGAGAAAATTACCTAGGAGAAACAGCAAGATCATCCTGGGAGGCATATAAGAAGAAATTCCCAGAAGAAGTCGTAAAATTAGCAAGCAGAGGCAACAACATATTAAATTTCTGTTATGCAATCCACAGAATCCTTACAGCAAGAGATGCTAATACAGGCTTAGATATCAGACAAAAGGAAGCTATGAGAGACCTAGAACAAATCTAGAATCCTTACCTACATATGTCATGTTGAAATTTGGACATATGTAGGTAATTCCACTGTTGTTGTTCATATCTACTTCTATTAACCCAATAATAGATTTTTCTTTGTCATCTGAAAATCTAGAATCATACAATACTAACAGTACTTTTGCTCCTATTTTCATCCTGGTTAGTCCTCTAATTCCGAAGACTATTAGTCCCAAATGTATGTAATTATGTTGTTTGTGTAGTAATTGTCTCCCTGCTTCTTCTGTCATAAGGGTAAGCCTTTCCTCCCCTCCGTCAGGTAGATGTAAGGCTTCCACTCTATGGTGTCTATAGACAGAGTTTGTAAAGGACAATAAATTGCGTCCATATAATCTTCTAGGATTGAGAATGTTTAATTGTTCATTAGAAAATGTTTCTATTGTTCGATCTATGTCTATGATTTCTTCTATCCTATGTTGATTTGTTGTGTTGTGTTGTAGGTTATCCAGCCAAGATAGGCTCGATGGGGGTTCCGATAAAGATCTTCGTCCTCCAATTGTTCTGGAGGTTCCAGAAAATATATTAGCGGCTGTTCTATTCATTTTTTCTCTTGGTATGTTATGAATGAATATGTAGAGGGTCTTCTTCTGATTATCCCTCCTGTAGAGAGCTTTCTTAAATCTTTACTGAGAGTCTTGATAGATTGGTTCCAATTTCTTATGTTTCCTACTTCCACTGTATTTCTTTCAATATTAAGGATTTTTGTTTCTAATACTGTGATCCTATGATGTAATGAGGTTAGCAGTGCTATTATTGTATTGTTTTGTTGTATTTGAATTTGATCTGCCTTTCCCGGTACTTCTACTTTGTTATATCCGTCTTCACGGGTTTTTGTATAGGCTTGTGCGTATTCCAAAGCTTCTTCGTAGTAGGTATTTTCGAAATTCAATCTGTTCATTTAAGGAGGAGATCTCCTATCTGTCCTTGTAATTCCTTGAACTGGCACTCTATGGTCTTTAGAAATTTTTCTACCCTTGCTAAAAGGTCCTTGTTTTCAATCTCGAAATTTCTAGGTTGGTTCTGATTTAAAACCCTAGTGAGATTTATCAGGTCACTTCTCTTAGGTAGGTTTATAAAGTTAACTTGGCTAATCCTTCTGTTCAGGCTTTCTTGGCAATTCTTAAGGTATTCGATGTTCTGACTTATTTCGTTGAGCTGACTCTGTTGTTTGTTAAGAGTGTTTATTATTAGATCAGAAACGTGATGTAGATCTTGAAGATTTGTTGTTGTTGATAGACTTCCTCCAATGATAAGGTCGGTTATGGTGTTTAGATGGAAATGTTCTGAGTGTATTTGATGTGAGGTTTGTCTGGATCTGTGATAACAGTGATGTGTTGATAGGTCTAATGTTTGTATTTTTCTACCAGATGTTGTAGCTAGATCTAGATACTCCAGCTTACTGTTCATTCATCCCTAGGTTCGAAGGCTATGATACCATATTTTGACTATTTTTACTCTTAAAATTTTTTGACTCTTTTTTTTTTTATCTAGGTTTTCTTCGTGAGCCTCACCTCCCTAAATCCTCTACCAAGCCCCGGTATCCAGGAGACTCTCCTAAGTCTTACCAGCACAGGTCTTACAAGTAGTTTAGCGGAGTTATCTCTTAGAGAAGAGAACAAGGACTATGAAGAACAACTTAGAGTAACATGAAATAAAAGAAAATGCAGAGACATTAATAGCACATAAGGATATTACACAGACTCTGGAAATGATATTACAAAGACTCTGGAAATTAACAGAATAAGAAACAAACACACAATAGAACTTACAATATGACGCTAGAAGAACTGGACTCTGGACTCTGGAAATTAAATTGCTTTGACACTCATAAATTACAACTAGTGTGGTAGTCTTCGAAGGGATGCCCTGAATGTAGAGTGGCTTCTCCTTTTATAGCCATGATTCCTTCGGGAGGAAGTAAGTTGTTTGGTGCTTGTAACGCTATAAAGCTTAACTGTCTTGTTTTCTTTTGGCAGCTACTTTTGAGGTGGCTTTGTACGAAGATTCTTTCCTGAGCTGTAAAGTCTGCCAATTGCGTGATGGAATCAGCTTTCCATCATGTTGTCGAGGTTCCTTTCCTGTGATGAAGTGGAGCTTGGACCAGCTGTCTCTGGTGCTGGTGGGGTTCTCATCCTTCTCTGTTGTTCTGCCATTTGTTGTTCCGCCATTTGTTCTCTGTACTGTTTGGCTGTAATTTGGGTGGATTTTTTTAACATCCACTTCAGCTGTCTTTGTCTGTAATGTTCTACTAACTCTGGATTTTGTGTATTATACTTGATTCGTGGGGAAGGAGCTAGTGGCTAGCGTATGCAGAAAGTTGTACAAATGGACAACGGGTCAATTCCTCGCAAAAGCGAGAGTTCCGTCCCTCCATGCGCTGGTTACTAGTCTCAAGGGCCAAAGATCTACCGTGATTTACCTCCCTTACGATAGCCCGGGGGCAGGCTGGTAGGGGCTGCTAGGTTGGCGGATTCCAACCTTTGCACAAGTGATACGAATCTAGCCTTAGAAATTTATGATAACAAATAAAACATAAATGACGACGACGAAAACAAAAGAGATAATCTGAGTGCAACAGAATGATCATTGATCTCGCATCGTCAATAGATCCGATGTTCCAGAAAAAAAGTAGGTCTTCTATACAATTATAGGTTGACAATGTCGTAAAAGGTGTAGGAGATCGGACGTCGCTAGGGGGGGGTGAACAATGCGTTCGTGCGTTCCATAGAATTTGTTCACATTTGTCTACAATACTTATTATGCATAGTGGAAAAAATAATAACAACAATAAAACACGATAAATACTCACAATCACAGCAATAGATGCAAGATATAACGTTGTTTGGAACTTAAGAGTTTCTACTCTACAGGTTGAGCTCAAATGAGCTCTAGCGATACAAAAGCACTACTAATCAATCTCTCCTTCTCGAAAAATACTCCAGGGTGGAGAAAATATCTTACAACATATTACAAAAGTAATACAAGAGATATACAAACAAATATAAAGAAATACACAAAATAATGTAAAGAAAATTTTACAAATGTGACTTTTGAATGCTTGCTTATGCGATTGCTTGAGCTGCACTTGAAGACCCTGACTTGCACCAGCAAATCGTCTCAAATCGCCCAAGAAATTGATGCCAAAAATCTCCCCTTCGAGCTCCTTATAAAGCTGCAACTCAGGTTGATTTTCGCCTAGTAATCGATTGCCTATACCTAGCAGTCGATTGATCCTGTAGTCGTTGTCTCACAACGACTCGATCCACGCTCGAAAAACACCAATGACTTACCCATCAGTGGACTGGTAAATCCTAGCAGTCGACTGATGCATAACAGTCGAGGCATTGATCGAGCCTTCCTCGCTTCTGTGGTCGCATCCATCACTCGACTGCCATCCATGGCAGTCGACTGCCAATGCTGGCAGTCAACTACTAAGGTCACTCGACCACAGTCTAGCATCAATCGACTCTTGCCAGTCAACTAATCATAACCCCAATCGACTGCTCAATGTCGACTAGGTTATTAAGTGTCAAAACACTCGACTAGTCGACTGGTCTATAATCCTAGTCGACTGATACATCTCAAACATGAGATTTTAATCCAAATATAATGTCCTCATACTTGCTAGACCACCCTTAGTCTAGACCTAAGCTTTATAGTCATCTCCATCATCCTCACGCTTATCAAATCTCTCCAAATCATCCATAACTTATTCATCCATATGTTAGTCTTTAAGTGCTTCCATCGGCTATTGTCATGCTAAGCTGGTCTACACCGTCAAGGTACATTTTGGCTTATGTTGCCAAGACACATGCTTGGACTTTATGCCGCAAATATCATATCCTTGGACTTCCCAATTGTCAAGTACCTATGACTTGAACTTTCACCGCCAAGACTATATCTTAGACTTCCATGTCAAGTACTCATGACTTGAACTTTCTCATTGTCAAGATCTATGCCAAGTCCTAAAGACTTAGACTTTCCTATGTCAAGTGTCCCACTTGGACTTCTCCATCATGGTCAACCCCTTGTCAATCATATAGCCAACTCACAATACTACTCGAGTCTGATCAATCGTAACCTCAGACGATTGCTTCAACAATCTCCTTAAACTATTTTTAAACAATGATCAACCCATTGTCAAACATACCCTCGTTGTCAAACATCAAAATATTACTTGGTCAATCATAACTGGGGCCAATTGCACCAATAAAAATCTCCTTATCGATAAGATATAAGAAGGCTGGCAAGATTCACAGCCCTATATATATATATATATATATATTAAATTGGATCTGTTATCAGTACATCATCAATAATAGATCCAAGCTCTAACAAATCTACACATTAAAACCACCTTAAATAAATCAAAATCGATAAACCATCAAATATATCATTTAATTGGATTCTAATCAATAAGAACATACAAATATCTTAGTCGTTGTGAAGATAATTTAACCCTTGGACAATGCCAACAGATACCTCACCTTTCACTCCAAGACTGATGCCGGCATGCTTGCCTCCCTCGCTACACATACAAATATCTTAGTCGTTGTGAAGATAATCAATAATGAATTTTCTCTCCAGTCTAATTCACTACCATGCGTATCGACAACTGAAAATGCATACTCTTGGAAAAGAGAAGTTTTAACGACCAGCAGCAAGGCGAGATATTACTGTAATAAATCTTCTATGATTAGAACTCATTCAGAAAATGCAATAGTTTTAACATTTAAAAAAAAACAAAAGAAAAATAGATAAGATTTTATATACTGGTTGTGGGTTCAGCAAATCTAGACTTGATATCTTGCAGTTCCCTGGCAACATTCTGCATCGAAGGCCGCATGCTTGCCTCCCTCGCTACACATCTCATGGCCATGGAAAGGACCTTGTTCACTTCTTCCATCTCTGAAGTACCTGTGACTTCATTGGCGAGGTCTTCGTCCATGACCGCTTCTATTTTACTATTGCAATCCAAGGTGGAAGTCACCCATCCTACCTGGTCCATGTTTTCCGAGAAGAAAGGGTCGATGGCCATCTTTCTGGTTATGAGTTCGAGTAAGACGACTCCATAACTGTACACATCCGACTCCTTGCTCTTTCTGGTCATGTAGGCGGTTTCTGTTGCAAAGCATAGAAACATAACAAGACAATGCAGAAATGTGGAAGAGTATAGTAGTGAATGGTAGAAACTTTCGCGACCACTTGAGAGCTTTAGGTTAAGTGTTCAATTGGTGCCTTTTAAACTAGTTACTTATTTCTATCATTCTAAAATGAAAATTTTACTATCAGTTCCACACTGTAGAAACCACTTCATCTGCTTCAGCCATGGAAGAGAAAGTTAGAAATAAAATTTTCCTTATTGCATAGCTAAATAAGTGAAAAAAAATTTGACTTTTTTATCTTGGAAAATATTTTACACGAACAAGTAATTTTATGCGAAACAAACAAGCTCTAAATCACACTCGGTGAACTCGTGCATCAAGTGGGCAACAATTCTTGTTTTTATTAACAGTAAATGTATTATTTCACAGGATAGAATTGAACACAGAAGAAACTCAGTGTGCGTCTAAGCAGAACGATTGGTCACCTGTTAGCTATTTAAGAACTATTTTACTCAGCAAAGAAAAAGGAGAAATGCAGACCTGGAGCAATATAACCAAGGGTGCCTATAACAGTGGCTGATGGAGTAGAATGTTGATCGAGTGTAGCAATCCCAAAATCTGATATATGTGGTTCCATATCGACATCCAACAATATGTTTTTAGGTTTTACATCGCAGTGAATGATCGCAGGGATGCAGTCATTATGAAGATAATCTAACCCTTGTGCAATGCCAACAGCTATCTTATACCTCGCTTTCCACTCTAGGACAGGAGTCGGCTTGGTCTCGTGAAGAACATCATGGAGGCTGCCATTTGCCATATACTCATACAGTAAAACTCCATATTCGAGTTCAAACCAAAATTTCTCCAATTTTATTAAATTTCTATGTCTAATATTTCCGATAGTCTGGATTTCTCTTATCATGCTTGGAGTTGATCGTTTCAGCCGTGGAAAAGAAATCTTCTTTACAGCATATATTTTTTCCGTGTCGAGGGCTGCCTTGTAAACTATCCCATGAGCTCCTCTACCGATTTCATATCTCTGACTGAAATTCTCAGTGACTTCGATCACTTTCTTTAATAGAAAAGAAGAATCTTCATGCGAGGATGGACTGTCATCTCCCTTTCTTTTACATCTGGGAAAGAAAAATCTGGCAAAGAAAAGGACTATAGTAAAGAGAAAACCAGAAGCAAGAGCTATGATTGCAATCACGATTTCTTAGATAAACCTTTGGAATTATTATTTGGCATACTGCATCGTTCTAATACGGAGATGTTTATGCATATAGAATCTCCCATCTCACAAGAGATGCAGAGTTGAAGATTTCCTACAAATGAGCTTGGCGATGATTCTACAAACTTGAACAAATCTCTCGGCAATGAACCACTAAAACCATTGTATGAAACATTGATGTGTGTAGGTAATCTGAGATTACTCAAGGGCATCAAACTTCCTGTTAGGTTGTTCAAAGAAATATCAAAGCTCTGCAGCATATTCAAATTCCTCAATTCAATTGAAAGTTCTCCTACTAGTCCATTATCACTGAGGTTTAAGGCTACATTCAAGTTTTTCAATGAACCCAATGATGGCGGAATGCGGCCTCCCAACTTATTTCCTCCGAACTGCAGCTCAAACAGATCTTTAAACTTGGATAAGAAATCCGGAATTCCTCCGCTGAATTGATTCTCTTGCAGTATCAATTGAGAGAGATGAAATAAGTTTTCAAAGCTTGCCGGTATTGTTCCATTGAAAGAGTTGAATCCCAAGTCCAATGCAAATAACCTATGACATTTTGATAATTCAGACGGCAATGGATCGTACAAATTGTTGTCGGACAGATTCAAACGCTGAAGGTAGGCTAGGTTTCCTATTTGTGAAGGTATCGGTCCATCAAGCTTGTTCGCCGACAAGTTTATCTCAGTGACATTCACAATGTTCCCTACAGTATGAGGAATTTGTCCACTGAGTTTGTTGAAACTTAAATCAATATACGACAAGTTTGATACCACAAAAAATTCTGGAATCGAGCCACTGAGATTGTTGTGAGTAAGAATCAATCTCTTCAAACTCGAACAATTCCCAAGTCCTGGAGGTATTGTCCCATTAAGCATATTATAGCCCCATCTCAAAAACTCCAACTGATTTCTAAAACAGATACCAGGAGGGATGCTACCAACAAGACCACTATTTGTGAAGACAAGGTCCACCAAACTGTTGTTGATTCCCAAGCATTGAGGAAGGACCCCTGTGAATCGATTACTATTGATGTAAATATTATTTAAACTTTTTAACTCACACATCTCCACAGGTAGTTGTCCAGAGAAGTTGTTGTTGGAGATATATATAGTCCTCAAATTTGGGATTCTCCAAATTTCAATTGGAAGTTCTCCAGTCAGTTTATTTCTATGAAGTGAATGGAATTCTAGATTTCTCAAATTACCCAATTCTCTCGGAACCATCCCTTCTAGTCGATTCGAAGACAATTCCAACGAGATCAAGGACTGACATTGACCTATCTCAGAAGGAATCGACCCCGAAAAGGAGTTAATAGATAGGTAAAGAAGCTCGAGCTTTGTCAACGACCCAAATGCCGATGGTATTCTCCCCGACAAGTGATTGCCAAAGAGAGAAAGGATCTTGAGATTAGTGCAATTGCCCAATGCCACTGGAAGTTCACCGTCAAATCGGTTGAAAGACAAATCTAAGCTCTGCAACTTACATATTGTTTCTGAGCTAAAAGGGATGTTCTCCACCAGATCATTTTGACTGATATCTATTTCTGTGAGGTCGTGTATGGCATATAGATATAGTTGCTCTAACTCACTGCAATTACCGATTGAAGCAGGCAAAGTGCCAGAAAGATTATTTTGACCAAGCCATATATATAGGAATTTGACCCTGCATGCTTTTTCATCGAAGGAAGGAATTGGGCCATTGAGGTTGTTGTCATTCAGATAAATAGCTTCGAGTGGCAGTCTCTGAAACAAAAGACTCGGTATATTGCCGCTCAGCGAATTACGGTAGAGTGACAATGATGACAACTTCTCGAGGTTCTCAAGGCTCGCTGGTATCTCACCTGAAAGGAAATTCATCGAGAGATTCAAGTATTCAAGAAGGGTGCAATTGCCTAATTCTGAGGGAATAAGTCCAGAAAGAACATTGGCAGAAAGATCTAGTTTCCTCAGACGACGACTTAGCAACCCAATTTCTTTGCCCAGTAAACCTGAAATCCGAAACTGAGGAAGCTCTAATGAAGTCACAAATCCACTTCTGTCGCAGCCAATTCCCACCCATCTACAAGGACTTGGGTCCGATGAGTTCCAGGTGGAGTTCACCGACTGAGGAAGTATCAAGCTGCTAGAAAGGGCTAACAGTGCATTTCCATCGGAGTTCAAGGCGTTGCTCAGTTGAAAGACAGACAAGAGCAACAATAGCAATAGAGGCCGAAGACCGAAACCCATTTTTCTGCTGTGTCCACGTTTTCCCATAGGAAACAAACAAGTCAGCTTCTTACCTATAGCTAGAATTCACATGATATAATTATGTTTTACGTAGTGAAAGCATAAGAAACTAACTATATGTCTATATATATATATATAGAATAATGATTTCCAACATTTTTCGCATTAAGAGCTGAAAAACGAGCGACAGAAAATAAAGTAAACGTGAATCTCTGGAGAGAAAAAGATTATCCAATATTCTATAGTAGAATGGAAGAGGAAGAAAAAACTATCAATTGCTGCGAAGCCAAGTTTGGATGAGCAACACCGCCAGGTGACGGCAAGAAACGACGGTAATTTCAAAAGTTATCCAATATATTTATTTTCAAAAATATAATTTCAAGTATTTCAACTAAAGTTTCAAAATTAAAATTTTTTAAATATATTAAAAAGTAATTATAAATAATAGATAATTTTTGAAGATATCTTTAAACTTTTTGAATATTAATGTTATAATTTTAAAAAAAATAATTATATAAATTATTTTAATAGTTACTTCCATAACTTTTAAATAATTTAAAATATTAAATATATATTTTAATAATTGAATATAAATTTAAATATACAATCAAATGTCAATAAAAATACACTTATATTTTTAAAAATAAAAAATATTGAAAGCGAATAATGGCATAAGATTAATTATACGAAACTAAAAACATATCATTTACGCAGATAAACCATAATTATAATGATTTCCAATGTTCTACACATTATGAACTGAAAAAAAAAAAAAAAAAAAAAAAAAACTAAAGTGACATGAACTTTTAGAGAAGAAGAAATTGTCCTCGACATATTTAGGAAAAACAAAACAAGCCGAGTTCTATTTCCGTTTTGTCATTAGCTTAATTTCTCGAAAAGTAAGAAAGTAAGAATCATGCTCAGTCCATTAACAAAAATAAAAAAATCAAAATGAACAGTAAAATGAAATACTGTCGTACCAGCAATTCCTCGACTTTTTCCTCCTCTTCGGCTTCGGCTTCTAGGAAGTGAAATCAGTCTCAGTGCAGGAGAGATGACGAGGACTGATATAGTTGCTGATTTACAGCTTATTTCAACGCAGCAGACAAAAACAAGTAAGTGGTAAAGGATGAGCGTTCATAGCACAAATGGCAAAATCGATGCTCGACGGAGAAAAATAACTGCGCATATCAACGCGCCTTTAAAAATAGAAAGACGTGATTCGTAAGCCACTTATTAATTGAACTCTGATTTAACTTCAAACTAAATATAACAAGCAGAGGTCTGTTTTTTTCGTTTCGTCATTAATTAAACTTTCCTTAGATGATAATGATTGCATAAATATGTCAAAATTCTTCAGAGTCAAGCTGAGCGATGCTCGCGCTTGTAAGAAAATTCACATCAAAGAAGAACCACTGAAAAGGATTATCATTTATCATGTCCTAACCCGTTAAAACAAGGATCAGAATTTAATTCCTTCGACCCTTCAAATACTCCTTTTGAGCATTTAAAAAAAAAAGCAATTGCTAAAGATAGCACCTTAAGAATATAATTAATAGAGAGAAGAAACCATCGAACCTAACCACATGCATTCCCACGGAGAGAAAGGAAACAAGTACTAGAGAACACTTCCTTGCTTGGAGAAGAAAACATCAAACCTGATCCATCTTACTCTGGTACGTGTCCGAGGTTAGAGAAGAAAGATAACTTCATCGAACAAGCTGCATCGAGAGATTGGCCGAGCCCTACCGACTATAACAGTGAACTGGGAGAGAATTATACGCAGTCCAGAATCCATACTAGGGGTTGTTGTTCTCCGGCGAAGTAGTGGCTTCCCCATCGGAGTACGGCACTTTTCGAGTTTACTTGGTTTATTAATAATTGAGAAAAATAATCAATTAAACCAATTGGGGTTCTGGTTATGTTGTGCTTCTGGTTACGTTGTTCTCTTGTTGGGTTCTAGATAATTCTTCCTTGATTGGAGAAGAAAACATCAAACCTGACCAATCTCACTCTGGTGTCCAAGGTTAGAGATGAAAGATATGCCTTCATCGAACAAGCTGCATCGAAAGATTGGCCGAGCCCTACCGACTATAACAGTGAACTGGGAGAGAATACGCAGTCCAGAATCAATATTAAGGGTGGTTCTTCTCCAGCGAAGTAGAGGCTTCTCCGTCGGAGTACGACACTTGTTCGAGTTTACTTGGCTTATTAATAATTGAGGAAAAAAAAACAAATAATATTTTGATATAAAATAACAAAATAAATGTTTTTTTTTTAAAAAAATCTACGAACTGGTCTGTGGTCACAGTAAATAACAAATTTTGATATATATTTTGAAAGGAAAAAAAAGAGAGATCATGTTCTTCTTTTAAAATTTATCAAAAATAATATTTTATTCATAATTTCTCCTCCTCCTCCTTTACTTCTTTAAATCACACCCTCGCCATTATTCCTCGGTTAATCGTTTTTATTTTTATTTTTTAGCTGTTGTACACTGCAGGAATTTGAATCGTTTAATTGCTTATCTTGAACTCTTAAATCCGAGAAAGGAATCATGCATAAAACAACTTTTGCTTTCTTTATTAGAAACCTCCCGTTATTGAAAGCAAGTGGGAACTTGTTACTGACTTACTCAGATACTAAACTCTTCCTGGAATAATTCAATAGCTGGAATGTCCTAATTCTCCATCCATGATTGAAAATGCTACTGTAAATGTATACTTTTCACGAAATAAATAAATTTTAAAAAGCAGGGGGATGCATACTTTTCAGGATAAATAAATAAATAAATTTTAAGAGGCAGGAAGAGCAGGAGAGATGTTACTATCATAAATCTTTTCTTCAATCTAATACAATATCATTTATCATCAAGGACTAGAGCACAGAGCCAAAACTGAAGCAAAGCAGTGATTGCAATCTTGATCTTGGATAAACTTTTAGAATTTTTATTATTCTAATATGCCCTTGTTTTTGTATGTGGAATCACCTGTATGACAAGAGATGCAGAGCCGAGGATTTCCTTTGAATGAGTTTGGCATGGATTTCACAAACTCACACAAATCTCTCGGTAGCAAACCGCTAAAGCCATTGTACGAAACATTAATGAATGTCAATGAGCTCAGATCATCCAAGGGCATCAAATTTCCTGTTAGATTGTTCGAAGAAATATCCAAGCTCTGTAGCATATCCAAATTCCTCAACTCATGTGGAAGTTCTCCTACTAATCCATTATCACTGAGGTTTAAGGCTACATTCAAGTATTGCAATGAACCCAATGATGGCGGAATGCTGCCTCCCAACTTGTTTCCTCCAAACTGCAGCTCAATCAGTCGATTTAACTTGAATAGGAAATCCGGAATTCCTCCGTTGAATTGATTCTCTTGCAGTCTCAACTGAGAAAGATCAGATAAGTTTTCAAAGCTCGCCGGTATCGTTCCATTGAAATAGTTGAATCCCAAGTCCAACGCAAATAATCTGTGACATTGTGATAATTCAGAAGGCAATGGACCGTACAGATTGTTGTGGGACACATTCAAACGTTGAAGGTTGACTAGGTTTCCTATTTGTGGAGGTATAGGTCCATCGAGCTTGTTCATCGACAAGTTTATATCGGTGGCATTCACAATGTTGCCTATAGTTTGAGGAATTTGTCCAGTGAATTTGTTGAAACTTAAATTGATAATGGACAAATTTGATGTCGTGAAAAAATCTGGAATGGAACAACTGAGATTGTTGTGATTAAGAATTAAACTCTGCAAACTCGAACAATTCCCGAGTGCCGGAGGTATTGCCCCATTAAGCATATTATCGTGCATGAACAAACGCACCAGTTGATTTTTAAAACAGATACCAGGAGGAATGCTGCCAACGAAACTGTTATTTGATACTACAACGGCCACCAAGCTGCTGTTGATTCCCAAGCATTGAGGAATGACCCCTGTGAATCGATTCTCAATGATGTAAATCTCAGCCAAATGTTTTAACTCACACATCTCCACAGGCAGTTGTCCAGAGAAGTCGTTGTCGGAGAGAGATATACTCCTCAAATTTGGGATTCTCCAAATTTCAATTGGAAGTTCTCCAGTCAGATTATTGGTATAAAGTGAAAGGATTTCTAAAATTCTCAAATTACCTAATTCTCTCGGAACCATCCCTTCTAGTTGATTCTCAGACAAGTAGAGTGAATTTAAGGACTGACATTGACCTATCTCTGAGGGAATCGGCCCTGAAAAGGAGTTAGTAGACAGGTAAAGATACTCGAGCTTTGTCAACGACCCAAGTGTCGATGGTATTCTCCCCGACAAGTGATTGTCTAAAGCAGAAAAGTATATCAAATCACTGCAATTACCAATCGAAGCAGGCAAAGTACCGGAAAGATTATTCTGACCGAGCGATAGGAATTTAACCTTGCATGCATTTTCATCGAAGGAAGGAATTGGGCCATTGAGGTTGTTGTCATAAAGGGAAATAGTTTCGAGAGGCGGCCTCTGAAACAAAAGACTCGGTATATTGCCGCTCAACGAATTGTCGGAAAGCCACAATGATGACAACTTCTGGAGGTTCTGAAGGGTCGCTGGTATCTCACCTGAAAGGAAATTCATCGAGAGATTCAAGTGTTCAAGAAGGGTGCAATTGCCTAATTCTGAGGGAATAAATCCAGAAAGATCATTGGCAGAAAGATCCAGTTTTCTCAGACGGCTCAGCGACCCAATTTCTTTGCCCAGCGAACCAGAAATTCCAAACCGAGGAAGCTCGAACGAAGTCACAAATCCACTTCTGTCGCAACCGATTCCTGCCCATCTGCAAGGACTTGGGTCTGATGAATTCCAGGTGGAGTTCACCGACCGAGGAAGTATGAAGCTGCCGGAAAGAGCCAACAGAGCCTCTCCGTCCGAGCTTAAGGCGTTGCTTAGCTGAAAGAAAGCCAAGAGCAACAACAGCAGAGGCTGAAGAACGCCGAAACCCATCATCATGTTCGCGTGTGCCTATTAAGAAACAAACAAGTCAGCTTCTCTTCTTATGTTTCCGGTCTTTCCTTTCTACTAAGGCTGGAATTCATATGATTATCTAAAATTTTTATTTAGATTAAAATTTAATTATAAATTCAAAATAATCTAAAAATTTTCAAAAAAAAAAATAATTTTAAGTATTTCAACTAAATTTTCAAAATTAAAAACTTTTAAATATATTAAAAGGTACAATTTTGGAGGGTTATATTTAATTTTTGAACAATTTTATAATTTTAACTCTGTTTTATTTTTTTTTATAAATTATTTATTTTTCAAACCAATTATTTTACTAATTACATTCATAACATTTAAAATTTAATTTTATAGTCAAATAATTAAATATAATTTTAAATATCTATATCGATCAAATATTAATAAAAATGATTGATATATAATTATATTTTTAAAATAAAAATATATTGAAAGCATATCGACATAATATTCTACGTACTAAAATATATCATTTTTATTTGGAATTGAAACTTTGACACAATTTAAACTTTTAATCGAAAAATCGTCTACCAAACTTATGCAATTCTAAAATTGCTAATAAACGTTATGCCCTTACTAATTTTCTCAATTGAAAACTAAATCAATAAACAAATTCTAAAATAAATAAAAAAATAAAATAAACTTAATAGGTAAAATCACACCTTTTTGAAGAACGATTCTTCAATAATCAAGAAAAGACTATAAACTCAAATTGATAAGAGGTTGACTGATTTATAAAATTGATGTAATAGTAAATTTAGAAATTAATAAATATTTTAAATAAATAAAATATAATAATTTAATGGGAATTATAATTAATTCTTGATTCATTACCACATTATAAAACATTAATTATCAAATAATAAATAAATAAATTTTTAATTATTACCAATTTTGAATATTTTTTAATTTATTTCTATTTATTATCAATCTTAAAATTCAAAATTTAAATAGTTTCAAACCTTAAAAATTTCTTTCTTTATTTATTTTTTTTACTTTTACTGTGCGATCTGATATAAAAGTTTTTTTTAAATTATTTTTCAATGATATTTTTTCCCATGCTTGATATTGACATCTATCTAAATTTAATTTTAGTTCAATCAATAATCAAATTATCAAGTTAACTTAATATAAAATTAATTCAATATAAATATAAATTTATATAGATAATATAAAAAGGTACCATTAGATATTAATTATTAATATCTTAATGTAACACATATTAAATATTAATTTATTTTGTTAACTAATATTTATTAATTATTAATTATTTGATTAATTATATTAATAAATTAATTAATTACTATTTAGTTGGTAACTATCGAAATAAAGTAATTAATAATTATAATAAATTGCATATTTTATAATTTGTATAGTATATGATCCAATTTGAAAATGCCAATACATATTAATTATAAATATCTTAATTTAACATTTATTTAAAAATTACTTATTTACTATTATTTTCATTTTATTAATTAATAGTAATTAAATATTAACATTTAATTAAATATTTTAATAAAGTAAAAATTACTAATCAGTTGGTTACTATTAAAATAATAATTATAACCATATTATAATAAATTATATTTTTGTAATTTGTGCTGTTTATTATGCATCTTATCAAATAATAAAAATAGACAGGATGCTCATTACCAACATGAAGGACAACTATACCAAGAAATTTTAAATTCAGTAAACTCTTGTTCTTAGACTCGGCTCAATGCATGAAAATGGTAAACGTCTAAAGTTCGATCTCTATCGAAGGTGTCGTTTATCCATATACTTTTCAATGTAGATTTTTGATTTATCTTCCTTTTAAAAATATAGAGCAATTACAGGAGGACTGTGGAACTAAGAACATTGCATGAATACTATATTGAGGAAGACATTAGTGTAAAAAGCTTCAATTTGTAGTCTTCAAAAATTGACTCTTACTCATTGGTATAACTCTGTTACCATGCTAGTTACGAGACCTTTATGTGAAGACTATACTGAGGAAGATATAATGGTCCGACAAATATTACATCTGTTGATGGATATGGAACAAGTGGCATTGGATCCAAAGGAAATAGACAGACCAAGATATTGCACTAGTTTTGTCGCATGACGATGAGCCCATGCTATTACAAACTTTTCAACATATGTAATAAGTTGTCAAAAGACTTATCTCCGAAACAATTAAGTTATTAGTATGGATGATAAAATTATCTTAAAATGTAAAAATTAATTTTTAAAGATTATAAAATTTTTCAAAATGTACGTCTATCCTTTTATTATATTAATTTTTGATTTAATAAAAATATTCTTCGTAATTTCTTTTTCTTCGTGGAATTAATAATAAAAACAAAAGTATCATTTCTTATCCCAAAGTTATCAACGACTTGAGTATTTTGGCGTATAGCACCGATGTGTCAATTTCAGCCCTAGTCAATGGTCAATTTCACAATAAGTCCATTATAGTTTTTTCAAAAAGTGCAATAAGTCAGCCAGCTATTAAATTATCGATTTGTTAATTTAAATTAAATTTTTTATCATTAATTTATAATCAAGTATTATAATTAATCATTGAATTAACAATTAAATTAAATTTCATCATTAATAATATATTATAATTAAACAATTAATTATCGATGAAATTTAAATTATTCATTAAATTAATGGAATTGTTACATTAGAGGCTTCCTAAGTTGTTCCTAACCGAAGAAGATAAATCAAGTGAATACAAATATAGACTATCTTAGCATATTTGAACATCCTAAGAGATTGAATTAGTTGGTAAATTAGTAATCTATCAATATGAGATTGTTAATACAACGATTGATTCTAAAATTTATTATTAAATTAGCTGTCAATTTTAAAATCGATCATTAATTAACCTTCAATTTTAAAATTGGTTATCGATTGCTAAAATCAATTACTAATTTACTAATACATTCTCAAATATCACCCCCTTCTCCCCTGACGGAGGGATGACGTCCACTCAGGAAACAATGGGTAAGGGGTGCCCTAGCCTCTACGACCATCTCTTTCTTTCAATTGGGATTCCAAGTATGGCTGTAAAAGAACTAAGCATTCATAAATGAATTTGGTGTTCGATTCGGTAAGAGCTCGTTTACGTTCGTTCAATATGCATCAAAGTCAATTAATAAACAAGCTTGAACACGTATATGTTCGGCTTGTTAATGTTCGTAAATAGTGTTCGTGAACAATATTCATGAACGGTGTTCGTGAACATTATTCGTGAACAATGTTCATGAACATTAACAAGTCGATTTATGATTATACTCTTTTAAAAATTATTTTTGAATTTATTTATACTTATTTATAAATCAGAATTAAATTAATAAAATTTTAATTTAATCTTGAAAGTTTGACTTAAGAGCTTGATAACGTTTAAATAAATCAAATTTAAACAAGCTTGATACACATTAAACAAGTCAAGCTCAATTCAATCTCAAGCCAAGCTAAAGCTAAAAAAAAATACCAACCCAAACTTGAGCATGTTTTTCAGTAGCTTGATTAATTTTAGGCTTGACTCAGCTTGGTTATCTTATCAAATAAGTATGAACACTACAAAGTTTGGCTTGGCTTGGCTTGGCTCATTTACAACCCTAATTCCAAGGAGCCGTTAAGTAATTCGTCGCCCAGGGATATCCTCTCTCTGAGGAGTATACTTTCTTCATTGATTGTGCAACGACATTAAACAAGCTTCCTCCGAATGCCTTTGATTTATAATTTATACAATTTGCTATGGAGACGTTTTATAATAGTTTTTCCGTATGACTTGTCTTCTTGAACTTAGCACCTTTGCTTTGTTATTATTATGTTATTCTTGTCAGCTTCGATGAATATGTGAATTATTTCGACTCTTTATTTTACTCTGCTAGAAAAGGACTTGCACAACTTATAAGTTGTTTGATAGAGAATTTTTTTCTTCATTTTTTGTTTTCATTTTCTGAGAAAATAAAAAAATACGTTTGGTTGATATTTTTCATCTCCATTTTCTAGAAAATAAAGGAGCATTTTTTGAAAAATTGGAAAATTTCAGAAAATCATTTTCTATTTTCATTTTCGTTTTCCAAAAAATAAAAAAGTATTTTCTGGAAAATTAGAAAACACTAAAAAATCGTTTTCTGTTTTCTGAAAAAGAAAAATGAAAAATAGAAAATGAAAAATTTTCTCTCTACCAAACGCTACCTTAGTCTCCTCAGTGATTAAAGCATTCCTCCCTTTATTTTAGCGAGCCATTTTCCTATTGTCGTACTCGTCCATGATGTCCTCTGATCGACATTCATCGGATCACTCGATTTCCTTGGACTCCTATCACCCGTTAACCCACACCCCCGATAATTTTCCCTGAATGTGGCTATAAAAGGGATAGTTGAGGGATGTTATCCATCATTCAAAGCTCTTCCTTCATATTCCCTATAAGCTCTCCTCTCCACTTCTCTTAGGCATGGTATCTCAAAAAACACTCTCCGATCTTGTTCCCCTTTTATCTTCGACTCAACCCTTTATATTAGCTTTGGAGGCATTGCCCGCTCGGCTTCCACAAGAAAGTCAGGTCTCTCCTCTCGAGGCTCCTCAATCTTGCTCGGGGAATAAACTCCGACCGCTCCCCCCTTATGGCTCGACATCGTTCTTCTCACTTAGTTGTCATCCCCTGTAGGGTCGCTCCGTCCCCGTCGTCTTCTCCTATACTAATATCATCCAGGGATTCTTCGATAAACTCTCTAGACTCCCACTCTTCAATCTCTCCACCGGATAACACCCCTCAGGTATTTCCGCAAGTTCCTCAAGTAGAGTTACTTCATGATTCTCTTAATGTTTCCCTTTTCTCTTTTAGGCTCAAGATTCCCCGGAAGTGGAAAGGGGAGAGGATTTCCACGATGGGGCTCCAGGTTCTTCGATACCACTTCTTAATCGAGTTCTGGACCTAGAAGTCCAACTGGAATTGACCCTATAATGGGCTAAAGAACTAGGTCGTCTTCGTATAGAAGCTACTCCTCACTTGATGGAAGTGTTCCTACAAGAATAAGTCGTGCTAATTGTAGCGACGACACTACAAGATCAGGTAGAGGAAGTCGAGACAACTCTAGAGGAAGTAGATCGAACTCTCAGTACCTGGGGTGCTCCTCCTTGATGCTAAGGATTAGGTGACCCTGCAAACTGAAACCTTTCATGCCTCTCAATGTCCTCGGAGACACGATGATGCGATAATGAAGACATGGCTCGTCCGAGAGGATGATGCGATGACGAAGAATGCTAACTGGAAGTTTGAAGTCTATCATATAACCTCAATAGGCATTCGGGATAGGCCTATCCAGCCAATGCATGTTCACTTCTAAATTAGCTTCTCCATTTCGCCATGAATCATATCCACGAGTTAATATGAATAGTTAAATATTCTCAAAAAAATCACCTATTATCATCATAATATCAGGGATCACATATATAAGCTGATTGTCTTGTGTTAAGTCAACTTCTATGGTAGCAATAATCGATTTATCATCTTGCCATATGTTATCCCGGAAGAGAATAAGAGCCAGTGTACCTTTCGCATGTCGATGTAGAATTTGGATATTTACTTATAATTGATTAAAACTTTCTTCTTGAATAAAAGATTGATCAATTTGATTGGAAGTACATAATATGGATTCCTCATATCTGTACATATAGACTCAATGATGTACATCATCTTGTCGGAAATGATAAAGCACCTCAGGTGCTATTGCATCTCGCTCGTACATAGAATTCCTCATTATAATTAATGAAATATTATTTTGGGCAGAGTCCAAATGGTTCTTTAGGTTCTCTATGCTCAGTGAGTGATTTTTTAAGTAGCTCGATCCTCGAAGCGTCTTTCTCCCATCATCTATCATCTGATATCTCCATAAATGATTCATCAAATGTTGGGCATACCGCTCTTACATGCAACCATCGTTATCCTGTGATGTCCTCCGATAAGATGCCTCCTTCTCTTTCCTGACACACCTTCCTAGTTCCTCGGGTATGACAACTCGCCTCTTATCTGATCTCCCTCCGGCATGACACCTAGGATTCTATCTCCGCATCAAGCTCTATATATACTTCTCTCTATTAGATTGCAGACACTCGGAGCCATGGAGCCCATCCCTTCCACATCCCTTCCACAAGGCAACGCTTGCCTACTTTCGCCCATGACCAGATTTTGACTAGAAAGGCAAATTCAAAATCTACAAATGACCCTACAACTAGCTAGGTCCTGGATGGAGGTACAACAGCAAGAAATAGAGCTACACCATGAGCACATGCACCTCGCTCGAGAGAGTGATAAGACCCTTCTGAGGTGGGCCAAACCTTTGCACTCCTGCCCAAGGAGATGGAGGTCCCTGATTGAGGAAGTTTCTTCTCCTGTAGACTGAACTCTTGTAAAGCTCCAAAATCTTTATGTAACCTCGAGTGTACGTGATGAGTATTAAAGCTGAATAACTCCCGACTCATTTCTATCATACTGCGTGTTCGTGAGGTTCCGTGGCTGAGCTGCACTTAAACACCTCACCCTTTTTACCTGCCTAGACAAGTTTATTTATTATACTCCCCATTAAGGGTTTCTCTTTGTCTCCTTAATTGACCATCCTTCTGTGCAAGTATCTCTCGATTTGATCTATCAGTCTATTATCTTAACTCAACAGTCGACTATCACCATGAGTCAACAACTGACTAAGAAATATTCTATGTTCTTGTCCACTAAAATCAGTCGACTACCTAATCCTAACAGTCAATTGCCAATAACCAATGACTGTTAGAGTCACAGTCAATTTTTCTGAATCGACTACTCAATCAGTCGATTGATTTATAATCTCAATCGATTGTCCGAGTTAATTGAGCTCTTGAGTGTCGAGCACTCGATCAGTCGACTGATTCAGATATCCAATTGGCTGCAAAATAATTCACCCGATTGTTTTAACCCACTAGTCAATTGGACTAAGTATCAATCAACTAATAAACCTTAGAGCTGAAGTTTAACCCAAGTATGATTCTCTCATATTTGACACTTACTCTCAGCCTAGACCTAAGCCTTTAAATCACTTCTATTAATCTCATGTCTTTGATTTGAGTTCACAACTCCTCACTCTTGCATTAACTTTCAAGTGCTTCCATCGGCTTCGTTATGTCATTAGGTACCCTTAGTCTAGACCTAAGCCTTCAAACCATTTCCATTAGCCTCACGCCTTTGGTTTGAGTCCATGACTTCTCATCTTTGCACTAACCTTTAAATACTTCCATCGGCTTCGTCATGTTATTGGATTTACCTTTGCCAAGAGGTTGCACCTCTAGGACTTTCATTGCCAAGTCTTTATACTTGGACTTTCGCCGTCAAAATTACACACTTGGATTTACACGACCAAACCTATACATTTGGACTTTCCCTTTGCCAAGAATTCATTCTTGGACTTCTTCATTGCCAAGTATTCATACTTGGACTTTTCCTTGCCAAGTCTCCAAACTTAGACTTCCACTCGAGTCTCACTCAAGCTTGGTCAACCTTGATCTAAAGTTGATTGCTCCGGCAATCTCCTCCTAATGATCTTCCTCATATGATCTTGGATGTCCCAAATCATCTACTAATCATATTATCATATATAATTTCAAGCGTATTGTCAAACATCAAAATACTATTTGAATCCCACTTAAATTTGATTAATATTGATTTGAGATCGATTGCACCAACATAATTTATTGTCTGAGACTCTCATTTTACCATGAGAGAACCCTCTATTTTTTATTCTTAGTATTTAGAAAAATGTATTAGTCTTTCTCTAGTTTTCGGGTGTCTTTGTAATTTCTTCCCTTCTTGAATATATGTATAAAGGGATTCTCCTCACATTTCCAATGCAACTTTACCACAGTCCACACTCCCTGGTCTTATACTCCCTGGTCTCATACTTCACAGTCCTTCTACTTCTTCAAGAATGGCTCTCTTTCCATAAATATGATATTTTCTACTTTTAAGGGTTGTCTGCCTTAGTTCATTTTGACATACATTTGCTCTATGGAGGAGGGCTCCCTACTAGCTTCACGCTCCACCCCCCATCTCACCCATCGTATAAGCATCGCAAACACTGTATGGGGTCGAGTTTACTGTCTGAGGCTCCTCGCTCATCGGCCATGAGGGAACCCTTTATTTTTTGTTCTTATTCTTTGGAAAAATATATTAGTCTTTCTTTAGTTGTCCATTGTCTTTGTAATGTCTTTCCTTCTCAAATATACATATCAAGAGATTATTTTTCACATGCAGAGGCAGATCTAGTGGGTTTTGGGAGCGTCATGGCCCCCTAAATTTTAAATGATTTTTATTAAAATTTTATTTATTTATTTATTTTTTAAATTAACATTATTAGATTTTAGTATGATAACCTCTCCAATATAAAATCCTAGATCCGTTTCTGCTCATATGCCGAGAATGCAACTTTACCACAATCTACACTCCCTGGTCTCCAGCCTCCAAAGCATCATCTCCAAGGACCCTACCTGTCAAATGCCCCTTTGCTTCTTCGAGAATGACTCTCCTTCTGTAAATATAGTGTTTTCTGCTTTTAAGGGTTGTCTAGCTTAGTTCCTTTGGATCTACATTTTGCTCTATGGAGGAGGGCTCCCTACTTGGATAGCGTTTGGTTCGTAGAAAATTTTTTATTTTTTATTTTTATTTTTTGAAAAAAATAAGAAAATAATATTTGGTTGGTGTTTTCCATCATTATTTTCTGAGAGAGTTTTTTTTGGAAAGTTAGAAAACAGAAAGAAATTATTTTTTGTTTTCCAGAAAATGAAAATGGCGGTGCTTACCAAACACCGCTTTAACTTCGCACTCCCCCCTCTCTTTCTAAGACCAATCTCGAGCAAAAGTGTTGGAAGACCTACCAAAATCAATACGAACTTAGATAGCCATTAGTGCTACGATTAGGTCCCTTCGATGCTTAAGTCAAACAGGGAGATGAAGAAAAAATTGAAGTACAAAAATGTAAAAGCAAAAAGGAAAAGTCTGTCTTTAGAGAGTGCCCACCTTTTTACCTTGATCTTGCCTTTATATAGCAACTCTAAGACGTCTCATTTTCATCCATGATCATTCTTGGGATGCCTTTTGGTAGGTCGTTAAGGGATAACTTCTGAAAAGAATCTTTATATGGCTCACCACGTGTATCATAATCATCGCTGTGGGGATGTTAGGGGACTGGTTGTAATAGCTATTGGGGGGAATCTCTATCGACCGACTCATATGACATCCCGTGTGGCTAACTTCTCGACTTCTTGTAGTTTTGAAATCCTAATTTTCCGTGTGCCCGTATGCTCGAGTGTTTGTGCACTCGAGTGCCATTGAGCTCTGGTGCCTGACTCCCTGAGTCCTGGGTCCAAGCAAAGTCCGTCCTAGTTGTTCATGTGCCCTAGGCGAAACAACTACAATTGGGCTCTTCTATAGAAGAATTTTTTATATATATAAAAAATTGGCCCCCTTCACACATACAATTTTGAAAAATAACTTTGGGCCCTGAGCGAGGGCCCCAATTGCCTTGACCCAGGGTCGGCTCTAGGTCCAAGCTTCACGTTTTGTTGATTTCCTAGACTCCTCAGTGGAAATACAGGACTTTCCATACTCCTATCCGCCCTCGACCTTCCTTTTGCTGGATCTGCTCCCCGTGGGCTTCTCATTTGAAGGTCCAACTCATTAATTTGTTCCTACCGTATCGATGGGGATTTAAGGTTCTATATTCGACAATTTATCAACGAGCACACCTCAAGTTTAGAATTGCCCAAACACAGTCCCATAGTTCATATTTACTAATGGGCGCACCTCATTCCCTTTTTATCCCTCCCCCATCAAACGTGGATTTAATGCTAAGATATTGCATGCATCCAAGCCAGGAAATTCCGAACCATCCAAAAGTAGTGTTGGGAATTCAAATCTCAGGACAACTATGTTCCTGGGAATATAATTTTCAGCACCACTTTTTTTCGGCCTAATTTCTCATTTATATCGATCTGATTTCTGAAATATGGCTGTGGATACCTAATAAAACCTTAAATATCAGAAATTTTGAACGGATACACAGTGGGGCACTTCCTAAACCCAATGAACTTAGATTGGATCGAAGAAGAGGTGAATAGGATCATCAATGGATTTTGACTGAAATCCATTGATGAACCTAGAACAGTCTAAATTTCGAAATTTTGACATGGACTAAAAGATTTTACAGCATGAATTATTGATGTATCGAGGAAACTTGGTTATGATCCTCCTACCTCCCAGTTTTGGCTACGTGTCATGTATACATTTAAGTTGGGCAAGAAAAAAGGTGGTACTGAGAATTATATTATCAGAAACATAGTGGTACTGAGATTTAAATTCCCAGCACCACGTAAAATATTAAGTTGGTTATATAATTTTCAGCATCATCTTTTTTTTTCGACCAGCTTGATATTGTACGTGGTGCTGGAAATTTAAATCTCAGCACCACTATATTCCTAGTAATATAATTCTCAACACCATCTTTTGTCTCGACCAGCTTGAAATTGTACGTGGTGTTAAGAATTTAAATTCCAAGACCACTATGTTCCTGGGAATATAATTCCCAGCACCACCTTTTTTCTCGGCCAACTTGATATCATATAGACCACTATGTTCCTGGGAATATAATTCTCAACACCACTCTTTTTCTCAGCCAATTCAAAATTGGACGTGTTGCTGGAAATTTAAATCTCAGGACCACTGTGTTCCTGGGATTTAAACTCTAGGATCATTGTGTTCTTGGGAATATAATTTCCAACACCACCTTTTTTTTCGCCCAGCTTAAATTTATACGTGGCACACGACCATAATTGGGAGGTAGGAGAATCATAACTAAGTTTCCTCAACATATCAATAATTCATAGATCTTTCAGTCTATGTCAAGATTTCAGAATTTGGATTCCTCTAGGTCCATCAATGGATTTCGGTCAAAATCCATTGATAACCATATTCATCTCTTCTTTGATCCAATCCAAGTTCATTGGGTTTGAGAAGTGCCCCTCTATGTATCTGTGCCCAAAATTTATGATATTTAAGATTTTATTAGATATCTACAATCATATTTCAGAAATCAGGTTGAAAAAAAGATAGTGCTGGGAATTATATTCCCAGTAACACAGTGCTCATGAGATTTGAATTTCCAATACCACGTTTGGATGATTCGGAATTTCTAATTGTGGCTTGGATGCATGCAATATCTGAGCATTAAATCCATATTTTGCGAGGGATAAAAAGGAAATGAGGTGTGCCCTCTGGTAAATATGAAACAATGGGGCTAGTTTTGGACAATTCTAAACTTGAGGTGTGCTTTTTAGTAAATTGTCATTCTATATTGTTCTCATTTTGAGATCTGACAACGTATCCTATTAACATAAAAATACACAATGTAAGTCTCCAGGGCAAACTCAAATGGCTAGCGCAGTCGTGTTAAGCTTAAAAGGGTAAGAGGTCGATTCCTGGAGATGACGATCAGGGTACCGATGACTCCGCATTTCTGCGCTAACCACCTGACACCTAATTTACCCCCTCCACATGTAGGGGCAGCAGTGGAGGCCGCTAATGTGACAGTTCCGCATTTTTTATAAAAATACACAATGTAGACCCCCGGCTATGGTGCAGTGGTAGGGCATCATCCACGTAGATAATTAGGAACTTCTGGGTTGATCCCTTGCTACGATATATTTGTGAATTTTTTCTCTAATAGGAGTCGGTCCCTTGGGATGCTCAAGTCTGTTGAAGCATCCCACACTCGTATCCGTTCGATTTATTACTTTCCTCTTTAGTTAAGGATAACTAAAGGGATCATTAATACGACGGTTCCATATTTTACTAAAATACACAATGTAAAGAAAGCAAACTTATATGCTATTAAACCTCAGTCCTCTCACCAAAAATGAACCATACATTTTAAACGAGTAACTTATTTCTATCATTCTCAAATTAAAGTTTTACCATCTGTTCTACACGAGGAACCACTTCATATGGTTGAGCCATGGAAACGAAAGCTAGAAACAAAATTTTCCTTATTGCATAGCTAAATAAGTGGGGAAAAAAACTGACCCTTCATCTTGGAAAATATTTTTCACAAACAAGTAATTTCATGCGAAATAACTAAACTATAAATCACATTAGGTGAACTCATGCATCAAGCGGGCAAAATCTGAGATACGTGGCTCCGTATCCACGTCCAACAATATGTTTTTATGTTTTATGTCGCAATGGATGATTGCAAGGATGCAGCGATGGAAATCACAAATTTAAACATATATACAAGAAATCAAATTGATACAACATGATCCGTGATATGAATCTAGCCTTATAGAAATTTATGGTAACAAATAAAACATAAATGACGACGACAAAAACAAAAGAGATAATCTGAGTGCAGCGGAATGATTATTGATCTCGCATCGTCAATAGATCCGACGTTCTAGAAAAAAAAGGTCTTCTATACAGTTATAGGTTGATAATGCCGTAAAAGTTGTTGGAGATCGGACGTCGCTAGAGAATGGGGTGAATGACGCGTTCGTGTGTTCCACGGGATTCGTTCGCGTTTGTCTACAATACTTATTAAGTACAGCGGAAATAATAATAACAATAATAAAACACAACAAATACTCACAATCACAACAATAGATACAAGCTATAATGTGGTTCGGAACTTAAGGGTTTTTACTCTACAGGTTGAGCTCAAATGAGCTCTAGCGATGCAAAAAACACTACTAATCAATCTCTCCTTCTCAGAAAATACTCCGGAGGTAGAGAAGACCTCTTACAACTGATTACAAAAGTAATACAAGAGATATACAAGCAAATACAAAGAAATATACAAAACTATGTAAAGAAAACTTTACAAATGTGACTTTTGAATGCTTGCTTGTGTGATTGCTTGACCTGCACTTGAAGACCCTGACTTGCATCAGCAAATCGCCTTAAATCGTCCAAGAAATCGCTGCCAAAAATCTCCCCTTCGAGCTCCTTGTAAAGTTGCAACTCAGGCTGATTTTTGCCTAGCAATCAACTGCCCATACCTATCACGATCATGTAGTCATTGTCTCACAACGACTTGATTCATACTAGAAAACTCCAACGGCTAACCCATCAATCGATTGTCAAACCCTAGCAGTCGATTGATGTATAACAGTCGAGATGCTGATCGAGTCTGCCTCTCTTTTCTGGTCGCATCCATCACTCGATTGCCAATGCCGATAATGATCGCTTGATATCACGATCGTTAAGGCCACTCGATCAGAGTCTAGCGCCACGACTCTCGACAATCGATCGTAACCCCAATCAACCGCTGTCAAGTATCAAAACACTCGACTAGTTGATTGGTCCATAACCCTAGGCGACTGATTCACCTCAAACATGAGGTTTTAACTCAAGTATGATGTCCTCATACTTGCTAAACCACCCTTAGCCTATATCTAAGCCTTCTATCCATCTCTATCAACCTCACACCTATCGGATCCCATTAAATCATCCATGACTTGTTCATCCATGCGCTAGTCTTCAAGTGTTTCCATCGGCTATTGTCATGCTAAGCTGGTCTATACCGCCAAGATATATTTAGGCTTATGCTGCCAAGACATACGCTTGGATTTTATGCTGCCAATATCATACCCTTAGACTTCCCAATTGTCAAGTACTCATGACTTGAACTTTCACTCCCAAGACTATACCTTTGACTTTCTATGTCAAGTACTCAAGACTTGGACTTTTCCATTGCCAAGATTTATGCTTAAACTTTTCATGCCAAGTACTCAAGACTTGGACTTTCCCATATCAAGTGTTCCATTTGGACTTCTCCATCATATGGTCAACCCCTTATCAACCATATAGCCAACTCACAATATTACTCGAGTCCGATCAATCATAACCTCGGGCGATTGCTTCAACAATCTCCCTAAACCATTGTTGATGATCAACCCATTGTCAAACATTAAAATATTACTCGGCCAATCGTGACTTAGACCGATTACACTAACGAAAATCTCCTTGTCGATAAGATATAAGAAGGCTGGCAAGATTCACTATTCTACAAGAACTATATATATATCATGCAGATTAAACTCACTTGTCGGATTGGATCTGTTATCAGTACATCATCAATAATAGATCTAAGCTCTAACGAATCTACACATTAAACTCACCTTAAATAAATCAAAATCGATAAATCATCAAATATATCACTTAATTAAATTCGAATCAATACGAACATGCAGATATCTTAGTCGTCGTGAAGATAATTTAACCCTTGGACAATGCCAACAGATACCTCACCTTTCACTCCAAGACTGATGCCGGCTTGATCTCGCGAAGAACGTCGTGGAGGCTGCCATTTAGCATATACTCATACAATAAAAGTCCATATTCAAGTTTGAATCAAAATTTGACGTGGAAAAGCAATCTTTTTTATAACATGTATTTTCCACTATCCCATTAGCTCCTCTATCGATTTCTTTTCTTTGATTGAAATTCTCAGCAGTTTGGGTCACTTTCTTTAGTAGGAGAGAAGAACTTTTATGCGACGATGGAATGTCATCTTTCTTTCTTTTACACTTGAAAAAGAAAAATTCGACAAGGAAAAGGACTTAGAGGACAGAGCAAACCAGAAGCAAGAGCATTACAATCAAGATCTTAGATAAATCTTTTAAATTATTAGTTGGCATGATGATTCTTTAAAAAAAAAATACTGTTAAACTGCCGATTTTGACCATTTATCGTCAAGGACTAGAAAAGGGACTAAATCCGAATCCTCCCAGATTGGAAATTATTCACCGAATACAGTCAATGCACTGACAATATTTTTTTTTTTAAAAAAAAATTAATAGTCTTGCCATTAGAAGAAAATTCATGCAAGGATAGGAAACGGACTAGAGCACAGAGCAAACGAGGCAAAGTTATGATTGCAACTTGATCTTGGATAAACCTTTGGAATTTTTATTTGTCACGCTGCATTAGTCTCATATGCCCTTGTTTGTACATGTGGAATCACCTGTCTCACAAGAGATGCAGAGTTGAGGATTTCCTATGAATGAACTTGGCATCGATTTTACAAATTCACGCAAACCTCTCGGTAGCAAACTGCCAAAGCCATTGTACGAAACATTGATGTATGTCAATGAGCTTAGATCATCCAAGGGCATCAAACTTCCTGTTAGATTGTTCGAAGAAATATCCAAGCGCTGTAGCATATCCAAGTTCCTTAACTCATGTGGAAGTTCTCCTACTAATCCATTATCACTGAGGTTTAAGGCTATATTCAAGTATTGCAATGAACCCAATGATGGCGGAATGTTGTCTCCCAACTTGTTTCCTCCAAACTGCAGCTCAATCAGTCGATTTAACTTGAACAGGAAGTCCGGAATTCCTCTACCATTGAAAGTAAAATAACTCAATAGGTAAAATCACACCTTTTTGAAGAACGATTCTTCAATAATCATTAGTTTATGTAAAGAAAGCAAATACTATCATAAAGCAAATGCATAAGAGGTTGACTCATTTATAAAATTGATATAATAATGAATTTATAAATTAATATTTTAAATAATTAAAATATAATAATTTAATAGGGATTATAATTAATTCTTGACTTATTCCCACAGTATAAAATATTAATTATCAAATAATAAATAAATAAAATTGTTACTCATTACCAATTTTGAGTTATTTTTTATTTATTATCAATCTTAAAATGTTAATTTTAAATAGTTTCCAAACTTATAATTTTAAATAGTTCTGTCAACGCCTGGTCAGAACTGTCCCAGTCCAGGCTTCAGGAAGGATGTTGCTCTTTCGAATTCGCCAACTGCAGCAATTTTACACTTTAGAATAATGAATTTTCTGTCTAGTCTAATTCACTACCATGCGTATCGAGAACTGAAAATGCATACTCTTGGAAAATAGAAGTTTTAACGACCAGCAGCAAGGCGAGATGTTACTGTAATAAATCTTCTATGATTAGAACTCAATTCAGAAAATGCAATAGTTTTAACATTTAAAAAAAAACAAAAGAAAAATAAATAAGATTTTATATACTGGTTGTGGGTTCAGCAAATCTAGACTTGATATCTTGCAGTTCCCTGGCAACATTCTGCATCGAAGGCCGCATGCTTGCCTCCCTCGCTACACATCTCATGGCCAAGGAAAGGACCTTGTTCACTTCTTCCATCTCTGAAGTAGCTGTGACTTCATTGGCGAGGTCTTCGTCCATGACAGCTTCTATTTTACTAGTGCTATCCAAGGTGGAAGTAACCCATCCTACCAGCTCCATATTTTCCGAGAAGGAAGGGTCGATGGCCATCTTTCTGGTAATGAGTTCGAGTAAGACGACTCCATAACTGTACACATCCGACTCCTTGCTCTTTCTGGTCATGTAGGCGGTCTCTGTTGCAAAGCATAGAAACATAACAAGACAATGCAGAAATGTGGAAGAGTATAGTAGTGAATGGTAGAGCCTTTCGCGACCACTCGAGAGCTTTAGGTCCAAGTGTTCAATTGGTGCCTTTTAAACTAGTTACTTATTTCTATCATTCTAAAATGAAAGTTTTACTATCAGTTCCACACTGTAGAAACCACTTCATCTGCTTCAGCCATGGAAGAGAAAGTTAGAAATAAAATTTTCCTTATTGCATAGCTAAATAAGTGAAAAAAAAATTGGACTTTTTTATCTTGGAAAATATTTTACACGAACAAGTAATTTTATGCGAAACAAACAAGCTCTAAATCACACTAGGTGAACTCGTGCATCAAGTGGGCAACAATTCTTGTTTGTATTAACAGTAAATGTATTATTTCACAGGATAGAATTGAACACAGAAGAAACTCAGTGTACGTCTAAGCAGAACGATTGGTCACCTGTTAGCTATTTAAGAACTATTTTACTCAGCAAAGAAAAAGGAGAAATGCATACCTGGAGCAATATAACCAAGGGTGCCTATAACAGTGGCTGATGGAGTAGAATGTTGGTCGAGTGTAGCAATCCCAAAATCTGATATATGTGGTTCCATATCGACATCCAACAATATGTTTTTAGGTTTTACATCGCAGTGAATGATCGCAGGGATGCAGTCATTATGAAGATAATCTAACCCTTGTGCAATGCCAACAGCTATCTTATACCTCGCTTTCCACTCTAGGACAGGAGTCGGCTTGGTCTCGTGAAGAACATCATGGAGGCTGCCATTTGCCATATACTCATACAGTAAAACTCCATATTCGAGTTCAAACCAAAATTTCTCCAATTTTATTAAATTTCTATGTCTAATATTTCCGATAGTCTGGATTTCTCTTATCATGCTTGGAGTTGATCGTTTCAGCCGTGGAAAAGAAATCTTCTTTACAGCATATATTTTTTCCGTGTCGAGGGCTGCCTTGTAAACTATCCCATGAGCTCCTCTACCGATTTCATATCTCTGACTGAAATTCTCAGTGACTTCGATCACTTTCTTTAATAGAAAAGAAGAATCTTCATGCGAGGATGGACTGTCATCTCCCTTTCTTTTACATCTGGGAAAGAAAAATCTGGCAAAGAAAAGGACTACAGTAAAGAGAAAACCAGAAGCAAGAGCTATGATTACAATCACGATCTTCTTAGATAAACCTTTGGAATTATTATTTGGCATGCTGCATCGTTCTAATACGGAGATTTTTATGCACATAGAATCTCCCATCTCACAAGAGATGCAGAGTTGAAGATTTCCTACAAATGAGCTTGGCGATGATTCTACAAACTTGAACAAATCTCTCGGCAATGAACCACTAAAACCATTGTATGAAACATTGATGTGTGTAGGTAATCTGAGATTACTCAAGGGCATCAAACTTCCAGTTAGGTTGTTCAAAGAAATATCAAAGCTCTGCAGCATATTCAAATTCCTCAACTCAAGTGGAAGTTCTCCTACTAGTCCATTATCACTGAGGTTTAAGGCTCCAGTCAAGTGCAATGAACCCAATGATGGCGGAATGCTGCCTCCCAGCTTATTTCCTCCAAACTGCAGCTCAAACAGATCATTAAACTTGGATAAGAAATCCGGAATTCCTCCGCTGAATTGATTCTCTTGCAGTATCAATTGAGAGAGATGAAATAAGTTTTCAAAGCTTGCCGGTATTGTTCCATTGAAAGAGTTGAATCCCAAGTCCAATGCAAATAACCAATGACATTTTGATAATTCCGAAGGCAATGGACCGTACAAATTGTTGTGGGACCCATTCAAACGTTGAAGGTTGACTAGGTTTCCTACTTGTGGAGGTATAGGTCCATCGAGCTTGTTCATCGACAAGTTTATATCGGTGACATTCACAATGTTGCCTATAGTTTGAGGAATTTGTCCAGTGAATTTGTTGAAACTTAAATTGATAATGGACAAATTTGATGTCGTGAAAAATTCTGGAATGGAACCACTGAGATTGTTGTGATTAAGAATTAAATTCTGCAAACTCGAACAATTCCCGAGTGCCGGAGGTATTGCCCCATTAAGCATATTATTGTGCATGAACAAACTCACCAGTTGATTTTTAAAACAGATACCAGGAGGAATGCTGCCAACAAAACTGTTATTTGATACGATAACGGCCACCAAGCTGCTGTTGATCCCCAAGCATTGAGGAATGACCCCTGTGAATCGATTCTCAATGATGTAAATCTCAGCCAAATTTTTTAACTCACACATCTCCACAGGCAGTTGTCCAGAGAAGTCGTTGTCGGAGAGATATATACTCCTCAAATTTGGGATTCTCCAAATTTCAATTGGAAGTTCTCCAGTCAGATTATTCTTATGAAGTGAAAGGATTTTTAGATTTCTCAAATTACCTAATTCTCTCGGAACCATCCCTTCTAGTTGATTCTCAGACAAGTAGAGTGAATTTAAGGACTGACATTGACCTATCTCTGAGGGAATCGGCCCTGAAAAGGAGTTAGTAGACAGGTAAAGATACTCGAGCTTTGTCAACGACCCAAGTGTCGATGGTATTCTCCCCGACAAGTGATTGTCTAAAGCATCAAAGTATATCAACTCACTGCAATTACCAATCGAAGCAGGCAAAGTACCGGAAAGATTATTTTGACCGAGCGATAGGAATTTAATCTTGCATGCATTTTCATCGAAGGAAGGAATTGAGCCATTGAGGTTGTTGTCATAAAGAGAAATAGTTTCGAGAGGCGGTCTCTGAAACAAAAGACTCGGTATATTGCCGCTCAATGAATTATCGGAAAGCCACAATGATGACAACTTCTCGAGGTTCTCAAGGCTCGCTGGTATCTCACCTGAAAGGAAATTCATCGAGAGATTCAAGTATTCAAGAAGGGTGCAATTGCCTAATTCTGAGGGAATAAGTCCAGAAAGAACATTGGCAAAAAGATCTAGTTTCCTCAGACGGCTTAGCAAGCCGATTTCTTTGCCCAGTGAACCTGAAATTCGAAGCTTAGGAAGCTCTAATGAAGTCACAAATCCACTTCTGTCGCAACCAATTCCCGCCCATCTACAAGGACTTGGGTCAGATGAGTTCCAGGTGGAGTTGACCGATCCAGGAAGTATCAAGCGGCTTGAAAGGGCCAACAAAGCTTCTCCATCAGAGTTTAAGGCGTTGCTTAGATGAAGGAAAGGCAAGAGCAACAATAACATAAGCCAAAGACCGAAAGCCGTCATTTCTGTGTCCACGTTTTCATAAGGAAACAAACAAGTCAGTTTCTTATATATCCCATGGTTCCTTCCTACCCAAAGCTAGAATTCACATGATATAATTAAGATGTAAAAAGCATAACTAACTATATATATATATATATATATATAATCCTACAAAAGGATTTGGAAAAAAATATTCTAATCTTAATTTAATTAAAAATGATTAAAATTTTATTGATAACGGTTTATTCAATTGTTACATTATGATTATAAATTTATAATATGACAGTATCATATTTGTTATAGCTATTTATATATTATATAGTGATATTATAACTTAAGTCTTATGTATAATTATATAATTTGTATATATATCAAAATTTAATATATTTATTAAAATTAATTTAAAATTTTAAAAATAATTTCTATAAGTTTAAAAAAATTGTAATTATAAATTTTAAATAATATAAATTTTTTTTTTCAAAAATCAACTAAATTATCAACATAATTTTTTAAAAATTAATTATGAACGATAGATAATTTAATTATGAATATATTTTTAAACTTCTTGAATATTTTTATCATTTTAACTCTCGTTTAATTTTTAAAAACTAATTTTATAATTTACTTATCTTTTAAATCAATCATTTTAATAATTACTTCCATAACTTTTAAATAATTTTAATAATTATTGTATATTTTAACAATGAAATATAAATTTAAATCTATTAGTATAACTATTATCCATCAAATATTAATAAAAAAATTAATTGATATACATTTATATTTTAAGCAATAAAAAAATATTGAAAACATTCCCGGCACAAGATTCTACGAGGTTAGAATTCATGTGATATAACTAGGCCGTTACACATAAAGCATAAGACACTAACTGCGTTTTATAATGATTTTCACAGTTATTTGCGTTAGGAGCTGAAAAGCAAGCAAAAACTAAAGCGACGTGAATCTCTAGAAAAGAAGAACCTGTCCAGTGACAGTTAACACATTGGGGGGAAGAAGAGAAGATTATGGTCTTTGCTACCACTGTCAGTGTATGTCAATAACGCAGCAGCCAAAAACAAGTGATGAAGGATGAGCGTTAATATCGCAAATGCAAAGGCTTTCATCGCTTTAAATTTGTTGTTGAATGGACAAAATAATGCTTGACAGAGAAGAATAAGTGTAGATGTTAATGCATAAATCCTAATCCACCTATTAATTGAGGTCCGTCCGCCTTTCCCTTAATTAACTTCTCGAAGAGCGAGAAATGAAGAACCTTTCTCAGTCCACAAAAAAAAAACAAATTCAAAAATGATGAACCGTAAAATGAAATACTGTCATACCTTCTCGAAAAGCTTTTCTCTCCTCTTTTGCTTCGGCTTCAGCAGAGGTGGTAGGAAGTGGAATCAACCTCAATGCAGGTCACGAGCTGCATCTACTTCTGACGGGCACTGATATGGTTGCCGATTTACAGCGTATGTCAACGCAGCAGACAAAAACAAGTGGTAAAAGATGAGAGTTCATAGCGCAAATGGCAAAATTGATGCTCGATAGAGAAGAATAACTGCGCATATCAACGCGCCTTGAAAAATAGAAAGACGTGATTCGTAAGCCACTTATTAATTGAACTCTGATTTAACTTCAAACTAAATATAACAAGCAGAGGTCTGTTTTTTCTTTTCCTCATTAATTAAACTTTCCTTAGATGACAATGACCTGAGGCCTGAGATAAGATGGCAGTTACGAGGACTACTATAACTTCCTACGTCTTAATTATTTTATCTTGCTCTGATGATATCACAAATATGTCAAAATTCTGCAGAGTCAAGCCAAGAAAATTCATATTAAAAAAGAACCACCTAAAAGGATTATCATATCCTAACAAAATACAAGCTGAACTCTACTTCGAACTTTCGAAGAAATAGTCCAAGCAACCGCTAAAGGCAGCACCTGAAGAATTCAATAAAGAGAAGAAAACATCGAATCTCATTCCCACGGAGAGAAACGAAACGAGTACTAGAGAACATGCACTTCCTTGCTTGGAGAAGAAAACATCAAATTTGACCAATCTCACTCTGGTACGTGTCCAAGGTTAGAGAAGAAAGATAACTTCATCGAACAAGCTGCATCGAGAGATTGGTCGAACCCTACCGACTATACCAGTGAACTAGGAAAGAATTATACGCAGTCCAGAATCCATACTAGGGGTTATTGTTCTCCGGAGAAGTAGCGGCTTCTCCATCGGAGTACGGCACTTTCGAGATCACTTGGTTTATAAATAATTGAGAAAAAAAATCAATTAAACCAATTGGGGTTCTGGTTATGTTGTGCTTCTGGTTACGTTGTTCTCTTGTTGGGTTCTACGAGTTGGGTTGCATTTTGAAGAGTTGATTGCTTAGCTTATTGACCTAGTCATTCATTAAACCAGTTTTGCTTTCTTTAGAAACCTCTAGTTATCGAAAGCATGTTGGAACTTGTTATTGACTTGCTCAAATACTAAACTCTTGCTTGAGTATAATTCAATTGAACTGGAATATCCAAATTCTCCATGATTGAAAATGCTATTGTAAAAGTATACTTTTCAAGGAAAAATTAAATGGATAAATTTTAAGCAGCAGGAGGATGAATACTTTTCAGAAAAAAAAAATTAAGAGGCAGGAAGAGCCGGAGAGATGTCACTGTCATAAATCTTTCCTTCAGTCTAATACAACATCAAGGACTAGAGCATAGAGCCAAAACTGAAGCAAAGCAGTGATTGCAATCTTGATCTTGGATAAACTTTTAGAATTTTTATTATTCTAATATGCTCTTGTTTGTACATGAGGAATCACCTGTCTCACAAGAGATGCAGAGCCGAGGATTTCCTTTGAATGAGTTTGGCATGGATTTCACAAACTCACACAAATCTCTCGGTAGCAAACCGCTAAAGCCATTGTACGAAACATTAATGAATGTCAATGAGCTCAGATCATCCAAGGGCATCAAATTTCCTGTTAGATTGTTCGAAGAAATATCCAAGCTCTGTAGCATATCCAAATTCCTCAACTCATGTGGAAGTTCTCCTACTAATCCATTATCACTGAGGTTTAAGGCTACATTCAAGTATTGCAATGAACCCAATGATGGCGGAATGCTGCCTCCCAACTTGTTTCCTCCAAACTGCAGCTCAATCAGTCGATTTAACTTGAATAGGAAATCCGGAATTCCTCCGTTGAATTGATTCTCTTGCAGTCTCAACTGAGAAAGATCAGATAAGTTTTCAAAGCTCGCCGGTATCGTTCCATTGAAATAGTTGAATCCCAAGTCCAACGCAAATAATCTGTGACATTGTGATAATTCAGAAGGCAATGGACCGTACAGATTGTTGTGGGACACATTCAAACGTTGAAGGTTGACTAGGTTTCCTATTTGTGGAGGTATAGGTCCATCGAGCTTGTTCATCGACAAGTTTATATCGGTGGCATTCACAATGTTGCCTATAGTTTGAGGAATTTGTCCAGTGAATTTGTTGAAACTTAAATTGATAATGGACAAATTTGATGTCGTGAAAAAATCTGGAATGGAACAACTGAGATTGTTGTGATTAAGAATTAAACTCTGCAAACTCGAACAATTCCCGAGTGCCGGAGGTATTGCCCCATTAAGCATATTATCGTGCATGAACAAACGCACCAGTTGATTTTTAAAACAGATACCAGGAGGAATGCTGCCAACGAAACTGTTATTTGATACTACAACGGCCACCAAGCTGCTGTTGATTCCCAAGCATTGAGGAATGACCCCTGTGAATCGATTCTCAATGATGTAAATCTCAGCCAAATGTTTTAACTCACACATCTCCACAGGCAGTTGTCCAGAGAAGTCGTTGTCGGAGAGAGATATACTCAAATTTGGGATTCTCCAAATTTCAATTGGAAGTTCTCCAGTCAGATTATTGGTATAAAGTGAAAGGATTTCTAAAATTCTCAAATTACCTAATTCTCTCGGAACCATCCCTTCTAGTTGATTCTCAGACAAGTAGAGTGAATTTAAGGACTGACATTGACCTATCTCTGAGGGAATCGGCCCTGAAAAGGAGTTAGTAGACAGGTAAAGATACTCGAGCTTTGTCAACGACCCAAGTGTCGATGGTATTCTCCCCGACAAGTGATTGTCTAAAGCAGAAAAGTATATCAAATCACTGCAATTACCAATCGAAGCAGGCAAAGTACCGGAAAGATTATTCTGACCGAGCGATAGGAATTTAACCTTGCATGCATTTTCATCGAAGGAAGGAATTGGGCCATTGAGGTTGTTGTCATAAAGGGAAATAGTTTCGAGAGGCGGCCTCTGAAACAAAAGACTCGGTATATTGCCGCTCAACGAATTGTCGGAAAGCCACAATGATGACAACTTCTGGAGGTTCTGAAGGGTCGCTGGTATCTCACCTGAAAGGAAATTCATCGAGAGATTCAAGTGTTCAAGAAGGGTGCAATTGCCTAATTCTGAGGGAATAAATCCAGAAAGATCATTGGCAGAAAGATCCAGTTTTCTCAGACGGCTCAGCGACCCAATTTCTTTGCCCAGCGAACCAGAAATTCCAAACCGAGGAAGCTCGAACGAAGTCACAAATCCACTTCTGTCGCAACCGATTCCTGCCCATCTGCAAGGACTTGGGTCTGATGAATTCCAGGTGGAGTTCACCGACCGAGGAAGTATGAAGCTGCCGGAAAGAGCCAACAGAGCCTCTCCGTCCGAGCTTAAGGCGTTGCTTAGCTGAAAGAAAGCCAAGAGCAACAACAGCAGAGGCTGAAGAACGCCGAAACCCATCATCATGTTCGCGTGTGCCTATTAAGAAACAAACAAGTCAGCTTCTCTTCTTATGTTTCCGGTCTTTCCTTTCTACTAAGGCTGGAATTCATATGATTATCTAAAATTTTTATTTAGATTAAAATTTAATTATAAATTCAAAATAATCTAAAAATTTTCAAAAAAAAAAATAATTTTAAGTATTTCAACTAAATTTTCAAAATTAAAAACTTTTAAATATATTAAAAGGTACAATTTTGGAGGGTTATATTTAATTTTTGAACAATTTTATAATTTTAACTCTGTTTTATTTTTTTTTATAAATTATTTATTTTTCAAACCAATTATTTTACTAATTACATTCATAACATTTAAAATTTAATTTTATAGTCAAATAATTAAATATAATTTTAAATATCTATATCGATCAAATATTAATAAAAATGATTGATATATAATTATATTTTTAAAATAAAAATATATTGAAAGCATATCGACATAATATTCTACGTACTAAAATATATCATTTTTATTTGGAATTGAAACTTTGACACAATTTAAACTTTTAATCGAAAAATCGTCTACCAAACTTATGCAATTCTAAAATTGCTAATAAACGTTATGCCCTTACTAATTTTCTCAATTGAAAACTAAATCAATAAACAAATTCTAAAATAAATAAAAAAATAAAATAAACTTAATAGGTAAAATCACACCTTTTTGAAGAACGATTCTTCAATAATCAAGAAAAGACTATAAACTCAAATTGATAAGAGGTTGACTGATTTATAAAATTGATGTAATAGTAAATTTAGAAATTAATAAATATTTTAAATAAATAAAATATAATAATTTAATGGGAATTATAATTAATTCTTGATTCATTACCACATTATAAAACATTAATTATCAAATAATAAATAAATAAATTTTTAATTATTACCAATTTTGAATATTTTTTAATTTATTTCTATTTATTATCAATCTTAAAATTCAAAATTTAAATAGTTTCAAACCTTAAAAATTTCTTTCTTTATTTATTTTTTTTACTTTTACTGTGCGATCTGATATAAAAGTTTTTTTTAAATTATTTTTCAATGATATTTTTTCCCATGCTTGATATTGACATCTATCTAAATTTAATTTTAGTTCAATCAATAATCAAATTATCAAGTTAACTTAATATAAAATTAATTCAATATAAATATAAATTTATATAGATAATATAAAAAGGTACCATTAGATATTAATTATTAATATCTTAATGTAACACATATTAAATATTAATTTATTTTGTTAACTAATATTTATTAATTATTAATTATTTGATTAATTATATTAATAAATTAATTAATTACTATTTAGTTGGTAACTATCGAAATAAAGTAATTAATAATTATAATAAATTGCATATTTTATAATTTGTATAGTATATGATCCAATTTGAAAATGCCAATACATATTAATTATAAATATCTTAATTTAACATTTATTTAAAAATTACTTATTTACTATTATTTTCATTTTATTAATTAATAGTAATTAAATATTAACATTTAATTAAATATTTTAATAAAGTAAAAATTACTAATCAGTTGGTTACTATTAAAATAATAATTATAACCATATTATAATAAATTATATTTTTGTAATTTGTGCTGTTTATTATGCATCTTATCAAATAATAAAAATAGACAGGATGCTCATTACCAACATGAAGGACAACTATACCAAGAAATTTTAAATTCAGTAAACTCTTGTTCTTAGACTCGGCTCAATGCATGAAAATGGTAAACGTCTAAAGTTCGATCTCTATCGAAGGTGTCGTTTATCCATATACTTTTCAATGTAGATTTTTGATTTATCTTCCTTTTAAAAATATAGAGCAATTACAGGAGGACTGTGGAACTAAGAACATTGCATGAATACTATATTGAGGAAGACATTAGTGTAAAAAGCTTCAATTTGTAGTCTTCAAAAATTGACTCTTACTCATTGGTATAACTCTGTTACCATGCTAGTTACGAGACCTTTATGTGAAGACTATACTGAGGAAGATATAATGGTCCGACAAATATTACATCTGTTGATGGATATGGAACAAGTGGCATTGGATCCAAAGGAAATAGACAGACCAAGATATTGCACTAGTTTTGTCGCATGACGATGAGCCCATGCTATTACAAACTTTTCAACATATGTAATAAGTTGTCAAAAGACTTATCTCCGAAACAATTAAGTTATTAGTATGGATGATAAAATTATCTTAAAATGTAAAAATTAATTTTTAAAGATTATAAAATTTTTCAAAATGTACGTCTATCCTTTTATTATATTAATTTTTGATTTAATAAAAATATTCTTCGTAATTTCTTTTTCTTCGTGGAATTAATAATAAAAACAAAAGTATCATTTCTTATCCCAAAGTTATCAACGACTTGAGTATTTTGGCGTATAGCACCGATGTGTCAATTTCAGCCCTAGTCAATGGTCAATTTCACAATAAGTCCATTATAGTTTTTTCAAAAAGTGCAATAAGTCAGCCAGCTATTAAATTATCGATTTGTTAATTTAAATTAAATTTTTTATCATTAATTTATAATCAAGTATTATAATTAATCATTGAATTAACAATTAAATTAAATTTCATCATTAATAATATATTATAATTAAACAATTAATTATCGATGAAATTTAAATTATTCATTAAATTAATGGAATTGTTACATTAGAGGCTTCCTAAGTTGTTCCTAACCGAAGAAGATAAATCGAGTGAATACAAATATAGACTATCTTAGCATATTTGAACATCCTAAGAGATTGAATTAGTTGGTAAATTAGTAATCTATCAATATGAGATTGTTAATACAACGATTGATTCTAAAATTTATTATTAAATTAGCTGTCAATTTTAAAATCGATCATTAATTAACCTTCAATTTTAAAATTGGTTATCGATTGCTAAAATCAATTACTAATTTACTAATACATTCTCAAATATCACCCCCTTCTCCTCCCCTGAGGGAGGGATGACGTCCACTCAGGAAACAATGGGTAAGGGGTGCCCTAGCCTCTACGACCATCTCTTTCTTTCAATTGGGAGTAAAAGAACTAAGCATTCATAAATGAACTTGGTGTTCGATTGGAAGAGCTCGTTACGTTCGTTGATATCGCATCAAAGTCGATTAATAAACAAGCTTGAACACGTATGTTGTTAGGCATTGTGTTAAATGAATAGTGTTCGTGAACAATATTCGAACTGTTCGTGAACATTATTCGTGAACAATGTTCATGAACATTAACAAGTCGATTTATGATTATACTCTTTTAAAAATTATTTTTGAATTTATTTATACTTATTTATAAATCAGAATTAAATTAATAAAATTTTAATTTAATCTTGAAAGTTTAACTTAAGAGCTTGATAACGTTTAAATAAATCAAATTTAAACAAGCTTGATACACATTAAACAAGTCAAGCTCAATTCAATCTCAAGCCAAGCTAAAGCTAAAAAAAAATACCAACCCAAACTTGAACAGGTTTTTCAGTAGCTTGATTAATTTTAAGCTTGACTCAGCTTGGTTATCTTATCAAATAAGTATGAACACTACAAAGTTTGGCTTAGCTTGGCTTGGCTCGTTTACAGCCCTAATTCCAAGGAGCCGTTAAGTAATTCGTCGCCCAGGGATATCCTCTCTCTGAGGAGTATACTTTCTTCATTGATTGTGCAACAACATTAAACAAGCTTCCTCCGAATGCCTTTGATTTATAATTTATACAATTTGCTATGGAGACGTTTTATAATAGTTTTTCCGTATGACTTGTCTTCTTGAACTTAGCACCTTTGCTTTGTTATTATTATGTTATTCTTGTCAGCTTCGATGAATATGTGAATTATTTCGACTCTTTATTTTACTCTGCTAGAAAAGGACTTGCACAACTTATAAGTTGTTTGATAGAGAATTTTTTTCTTCATTTTTTGTTTTCATTTTCTGAGAAAATAAAAAAATACGTTTTGTTGACATTTTTCATCTCCATTTTCTAGAAAATAAAGGAGCATTTTTTGAAAAATTGGAAAATTCCAGAAAATCGTTTTCTATTTTCATTTTCGTTTTCCAAAAAATAAAAAAGTATTTTCTGGAAAATTAGAAAACACTAAAAAATCATTTTCTGTTTTCTGAAAAAGAAAAATGAAAAATAGAAAATGAAAAATTTTCTCTCTACCAAACGCTACCTTAGTCTCCTCAGTGATTAAAGCATTCCTCCCTTTATTTTAGCGAGCCATTTTCCTATTGTCGTACTCGTCCATGATGTCCTCTGATCGACATTCATCGGATCACTCGATTTCCTTGGACTCCTATCACCCGTTAACCCACACCCCCGATAATTTTCCTTGAATGTGGCTATAAAAGGCATAGTTGAGGGATGTTATCCATCATTCAAAGCTCTTCCTTCATATTCCCTATAAGCTCTCCTCTCCACTTCTCTTAGGCATGGTATCTCAAAAAACACTCTCCGATCTTGTTCCCCTTTTATCTTCGACTCAACCCTTTATATTAGCTTTGGAGGCATTGCCCGCTCGGCTTCCACAAGAAAGTCAGGTCTCTCCTCTCGAGGCTCCTCAATCTCGCTCGGGGAATAAACTCCGACCGCTCCCCCCTTATGGCTCGACATCGTTCTTCTCACTTAGTTGTCATCCCCTGTAGGGTCGCTCCGTCCCCGTCGTCTTCTCCTATACTAATATCATCCAGGGATTCTTCGATAAACTCTCTAGACTCCCACTCTTCAATCTCTCCACCGGATAACACCCCTCAGGTATTTCCGCAAGTTCCTCAAGTAGAGTTACTTCTTGATTCTCTTAATGTTTCCCTTTTCTCTTTTAGGCTCAAGATTCCCCGGAAGTGGAAAGGGGAGAGGATTTCCACGATGGGGCTCCAGGTTCTTCGATACCACTTCTTAATCGAGTTCTGGACCTAGAAGTCCAACTGGAATTGACCATATAATGGGCTAAAGAACTAGGTCGTCTTCGTATAGAAGCTACTCCTCACTTGATGGAAGTGTTCCTACAAGAATAAGTCGTGCTAATTGTAGCGACGACACTACAAGATCAGGTAGAGGAAGCCGAGACAACTCTAGAGGAAGTAGATCGAACTCTCAGTACCTGGGGTGCTCCTCCTTGATGCTAAGGATTAGGTGACCCTGCAAACTGAAACCTTTCATGCCTCTCAATGTCCTCGGAGACACGATGGTGCGATAATGAAGACATGGCTCATCCGAGAGGATGATGCGATGACGAAGAATGCTAACTGGAAGTTTGAAGTCTATCATATAACCTCAATAGGCATTCGGGATAGGCCTATCCAGCCAATGCATGTTCACTTCTAAATTAGCTTCTCCATTTCGCCATGAATCATATCCACGAGTTAATATGAATAGTTAAATATTCTCAAAAAAATCACCTATTATCATCATAATATCAGGGATCACATATATAAGCTGATTGTCTTGTGTTAAGTCAACTTCTATGGTAGCAATAATCGATTTGTCATCTTGCCATATGTTATCCCGGAAGAGAATAAGAGTCAGTGTACCTTTTGCATGTCGGTGTAGAATTTGGATATTTACTTATAATTGATTAAAATTTTCTTCTTGAATAAAAGATTGATCAATTTAATTGGAAGTACATAATATGGATTCCTCATATCTGTGCATATAGACTCAATGATGTATATCATCTTGTCGGAAATGATAAAGCACCTCAGGTGCTATTGCATCTCGCTCGTACATAGAATTCCTCATTATAATTAATAAAATATTATTTTGGGCAGAGTCCAAATGGTTCTTTAGGTTCTCTATGCTCAGTGAGTGATTTTTTAAGTAGCTCGATCCTCGAAGCGTCTTTCTCCCATCATCTATCATCTGATATCTCCATAAATGATTCATCAAATGTTGGACATACCGCTCTTACATGCAACCATCATTATCCTGTGATGTCCTCCGATAAGATGCCTCCTTCTCTTTCCTGACACACCTTCCTAGTTCCTCGGGTATGACAACTCGCCTCTTATCTGATCTCCCTCCGGCATGACACCTAGGATTCTATCTCCGCATCAAGCTCTATATATACTTCTCTCTATTAGATTGCAGACACTCAGAGCCATGGAGCCCATCCCTTCCACATCCCTTCCACAAGGCAACGCTTGCCTACTTTCGCCCATGACCAGATTTTGATTAGAAAGGCAAATTCAAAATCTACAAATGACCCTACAACTAGCTAGGTCCTGGATGGAGGTACAACAGCAAGAAATAGAGCTACACCATGAGCACATGCACCTCTCGAGAGAGTGATAAGACCCTTCTGAGGTGGGCCAAACCTTTGCACTCCTGCCCAAGGAGATGGAGGTCCCTGATTGAGGAAGTTTCTTCTCCTGTAGACTGAACTCCTTGTAAAGCTCCAAAATCTTTATGTAACCTCGAGTGTACGTGATGAGTATTAAAGCTGAATAACTCCCGACTCATTTCTATCATACTGCGTGTTCGTGAGGTTCCGTGGCTGAGCTGCACTTAAACACCTCACCCTTTTTACCTGCCTTTTATTTATTATACTCCCCATTAAGGGTTTCTCTTTGTCTCCTTAATTGACCATCCTTCTGTGCAAGTATCTCTCGATTTGATCTATCAGTCGATTATCTTAACTCAACAGTCGACTATCACCATGAGTCAACAACTGACTAAGAAATATTCTATGTTCTTGTCCACTAAAATCAGTCGACTACTCAATCCTAACAGTCAATTGCCAATGACCAATGACTGTTAGAGTCACAGTCAATTTTTCTGAATCGACTACTCAATCAGTCGATTGATTTATAATCCCAATCGATTGTCCGAGTTAATTGAGCTCTTGAGTGTCGAGCACTCGATCAGTCGACTGATTCAGATATCCAATTGGCTGCAAAATAATTCACCCGATTGTTTTAACCCACTAGTCAATTGGACTAAGTATCAATCAACTAATAAACCTTAGAGCTGAAGTTTAACCCAAGTATGATTCTCTCATATTTGACACTTACTCTCAGCCTAGACCTAAGCCTTTAAATCACTTCTATTAATCTCATGTCTTTGATTTGAGTTCACAACTCCTCACTCTTGCATTAGCTTTCAAGTGCTTCCATCGGCTTCGTTATGTCATTAGGTACCCTTAGTCTAGACCTAAGCCTTCAAACCATTTCCATCAGCCTCACGCCTTTGGTTTGAGTCCATGACTTCTCATCTTTGCGCTAACCTTTAAATACTTCCATCGGCTTCGTCATGTTACTGGATTTACCTTTGCCAAGAGGTTGCACCTCTAGGACTTTCATTGCCAAGTCTTTATACTTGGACTTTCGCCGTCAAAATTACACACTTGGATTTACACGACCAAACCTATACATTTGGACTTTCCCTTTGCCAAGAATCCATTCTTGGACTTCTTCATTGCCAAGTATTCATACTTGGACTTTTCCTTGCCAAGTCTCCAAACTTAGACTTCCACTCGAGTCTCACTCAAGCTTGGTCAACCTTGATCTAAAGTTGATTGCTCCGGCAATCTCCTCCTAATGATCTTCCTCATATGATCTTGGATGTCCCAAATCATCTACTAATCATATTATCATATATAATTTCAAGCGTATTGTCAAACATCAAAATACTATTTGAATCCCACTTAAATTTGATTAATATTGATTTGAGATCGATTGCACCAACATAATTTATTGTCTGAGACTCCTCGCTCGTCGGCCATGAGAGAACCCTCTATTTTTTATTCTTAGTATTTAGAAAAATGTATTAGTCTTTCTCTAGTTGTCGGGTGTCTTTGTAATTTCTTCCCTTCTTGAATATATGTATAAAGGGATTCTCCTCACATTTCCAATGCAACTTTACCACAGTCCACACTCCCTGGTCTTATACTCCCTGGTCTCATACTTCAGTCCTTCTACTTCTTCAAGAATGGCTCTCTTTCCATAAATATGATATTTTCTACTTTTAAGGGTTGTCTGCCTTAGTTCATTTTGACCTACATTTGCTCTATGGAGGAGGGCTCCCTACTAGCTTCACGCTCCACCCCTCATCTCACCCATCGTATAAGCATCCCAAACACTGTATGGGGTCGAGTTTACTGTCTGAGGCTCCTCGCTTATCGGCCATGAGGGAACCCTTTATTTTTTGTTCTTATTCTTTGGAAAAATATATTAGTCTTTCTTTAGTTGTCCATTGTCTTTGTAATGTCTTTCCTTCTCAAATATACATATCAAGAGATTATTTTTCACATGCAGAAGCAGATCTAGTGGGTTTTGGGAGCGTCATGGCCCCCTAAATTTTAAATGATTTTTATTAAAAATTTATTTATTTATTTATTTTTTAAATTAACATTATTAGATTTTAGTATGATAACCTCTCCAATATAAAATCCTAGATCCGTTTCTGCTCATATGCCGAGAATGCAACTTTACCACAATCTACACTCCCTGGTCTCCAGCCTCCAAAGCATCATCTCCAAGGACCCTACCTGTCAAATGCCCCTTTGCTTCTTCGAGAATGACTCTCCTTCTGTAAATATAGTGTTTTCTGCTTTTAAGGGTTGTCTAGCTTAGTTCCTTTGGATCTACATTTTGCTCTATGGAGGAGGGCTCCCTACTTGGATAGCGTTTGGTTCGTAGAAAATTTTCTATTTTCTATTTTTATTTTTTGAAAAAAAAATAAGAAAATAATATTTGGTTGGTGTTTTCCATCATTATTTTCTGAGAGAGTTTTTTTTTGGAAAGTTAGAAAACAGAAAGAAATTATTTTTTGTTTTCCAGAAAATGAAAATGGCGGTGCTTACCAAACACCGCTTTAACTTCGCACTCCCCCCTCTCTTTCTAAGACCAATCTCGAGCAAAAGTGTTGGAAGACCTACCAAAATCAATACGAAGTTAGATAGCCATTAGTGCTACGATTAGGTCCCTTCGATGCTTAAGTCAAACAGGGAGATGAAGAAAAAATTGAAGTACAAAAATGTAAAAGCAAAAAGGAAAAGTCTGTCTTTAGAGAGTGCCCACCTTTTTACCTCGATCTTGCCTTTATATAGCAACTCTAAGACGTCTCATTTTCATCCATGATCATTCTTGGGATGCCTTTTGGTAGGTCGTTAAGGGATAACTTCTGAAAAGAATCTTTATATGGCTCACCACGTGTATCATAATCATCGCTGTGGGGATGTTAGGGGACTGGTTGTAATAGCTATTGGGGGGAATCTCTATCGACCGACTCATATGACATCCCGTGTGGCTAACTTCTCGACTTCTTGTAGTTTTGAATGTATGCTCGAGTGTTTGTGCACTCGAGTGCCATTGAGCTCTGGTGCCTGACTCCCTGAGTCCTGGGTCCAAGCAAAGTCTGTCCTAGTTGTTCATGTGCCCTAGGTGAAACAACTACAATTGGGCTCTTCTATAGAAGAATTTTTTATATATATAAAAAATTGGCCCCTTCACACATACAATTTTGAAAAATAACTTTGGGCCCTGAGCGAGGGCCCCAATTGCCTTGACCCAGGGTCGGCTCTAGGTCCAAGCTTCACGTTTTGTTGATTTCCTAGACTCCTCAGTGGAAATACAGGACTTTCCATACTCCTATCCGCCCTCGACCTTCCTTTTGCTGGATCTGCTCCCCGTGGGCTTCTCATTTGAAGGTCCAACTCATTAATTTGTTCCTGCCGTATCGATGGGGATTTAAGGTTCTATATTCGACAATTTATCAACGAGCACACCTCAAGTTTAGAATTGCCCAAACACAGTCCCATGGTTCATATTTACTAATGGGCGCACCTCATTCCCTTTTTATCCCTCCCCCATCAAACGTGGATTTAATGCTAAGATATTGCATGCATCCAAGCCAGGAAATTCCGAACCATCCAAAAGTAGTGTTGGGAATTCAAATCTCAGGACAACTATGTTCCTGGGAATATAATTTTCAGCACCACCTTTTTTCGGCCTAATTTCTCATTTATATCGATCTGATTTCTGAAATATGGCTGTGGATACCTAATAAAACCTTAAATATCAGAAATTTTGAACGGATACACAGTGGGGCACTTCCTAAACCCAATGAACTTAGATTAGATCGAAGAAGAGGTGAATAGGATCATCAATGAATTTTGACTGAAATCCATTGATGAACCTAGAACAGTCTAAATTTCGAAATTTTGACATGGACTAAAAGATTTTACAGCATGAATTATTGATGTATCGAAGAAACTTGGTTATGATCCTCCTACCTCCCAGTTTTGGCTACGTGTCATGTATACATTCAAGTTGGGCAAGAAAAAAGGTGGTACTGAGAATTATATTATCAGAAACATAGTGGTACTGAGATTTAAATTCCCAGCACCACGTAAAATATTAAGTTGGTTATATAATTTTCAAAGATCATCTTTTTCGATTGACTGATATTATGCGTGGTCTTTGAAATTTAAATCTCAGCACCACTATATTCCTAGTAATATAATTCTCAACACCATCTTTTGTCTCGACCAGCTTGAAATTGTACGTGGTGTTAAGAATTTAAATCCCAAGACCACTATGTTCCTGGGAATATAATTCACAGCACCACCTTTTTTCTCGGCCAGCTTGATATCATATAGACCACTATGTTCCTGGGAATATAATTCTCAACACCACTCTTTTTCTCATCCAATTCAAAATTGGACGTGTTGCTGGAAATTTAAATCTCAGGACCACTGTGTTCCTGGGATTTAAACTCTAGGATCATTGTGTTCCTGGGAATATAATTTTCAACACCACCTTTTTTTTCGCCCAGCTTAAATTTATACGTGGCACACGACCATAATTGGGAGGTAGGAGAATCATAACTAAGTTTCCTCAACATATCAATAATTCATAGATCTTTCAGTCTATGTCAAGATTTCAGAATTTGGATTCCTCTAGGTCCATCAATGGATTTCGGTCAAAATCCATTGATAACCATATTCATCTCTTCTTTGATCCAATCCAAGTTCATTGGGTTTGAGAAGTGCCCCTCTATGTATCTGTGCCCAAAATTTATGATATTTAAGATTTTATTAGATATCTACAATCATATTTCAGAAATCAGGTTGAAAAAAAGATAGTGCTGGGAATTATATTCCCAGTAACACAGTGCTCATGAGATTTGAATTTCCAATACCACGTTTGGATGATTCGGAATTTCTAATTGTGGCTTGGATGCATGCAATATCTGAGCATTAAATCCATATTTTGCGAGGGATAAAAAGGAAATGAGGTGTGCCCTTTGGTAAATATGAAACAATGGGGCTAGTTTTGGACAATTCTAAACTTGAGGTGTGCTTTTTAGTAAATTGTCATTCTATATTGTTCTCATTTTTAGATCTGACAACGTATCCTATTAACATAAAAATACACAATGTAAGTCTCCAGGGCAAACTCAAATGGCTAGCGCAGTCGTGTTAAGCTTAAAAGGGTAAGAGGTCGATTCCTGGAGATGACGATCAGGGTACCGATGACTCCACATTTCTGCGCTAGTCACCTGACACCTGATTTACCCCCCTCCGCACGTAGGGGCAGTGGTGGGGGCCACTAATGTGGCGGTTCCACATTTTTTATAAAAATACACAATGTAGACCCCCGGCTATGGTGCAGTGGTAGGGCATCATCCACGTAGATAATTAGGAACTTCTGGGTTGATCCCTTGCTACGATATATTTGTGAATTTTTTCTCTAATAGGAGTCGGTCCCTTGGGATGCTCAAGTCTGTTGAAGCATCCCACACTCGTATCCGTTCGATTTATTACTTTCCTCTTTAGTTAAGGATAACTAAAGGGATCATTAATACGACGGTTCCATATTTTACTAAAATACACAATGTAAAGAAAGCAAACTTATATGCTATTAAACCTCAGTCCTCTCACCAAAAATGAACCATACATTTTAAACGAGTAACTTATTTCTATCATTCTCAAATTAAAGTTTTACCATCTGTTCTACACGAGGAACCACTTCATATGGTTGAGCCATGGAAACGAAAGCTAGAAACAAAATTTTCCTTATTGCATAGCTAAATAAGTGGGGGAAAAAACTGACTTTTCATCTTGGAAAATATTTTTCACAAACAAGTAATTTCATGCGAAATAACTAAACTATAAATCACATTAGGTGAACTCATGCATCAAGCGGGCAAAATCTGAGATACGTGGCTCCGTATCCACGTCCAACAATATGTTTTTATGTTTTATGTCGCAATGGATGATTGCAAGGATGCAGCGATGGAAATCACAAATTTAAACATATATACAAGAAATCAAATTGATACAACATGATCCGTGATATGAATCTAGCCTTATAGAAATTTATGGTAACAAATAAAACATAAATGACGACGACAAAAACAAAAGAGATAATCTGAGTGCAGCAGAATGATTATTGATCTCGCATCGTCAATAGATCCGACGTTCTAGAAAAAAAAGGTCTTCTATACAGTTATAGGTTGATAATGCCGTAAAAGTTGTTGGAGATCGGACGTCGCTAGAGAATGGGGTGAATGACGCGTTCGTGTGTTCCACGGGATTCGTTCGCGTTTGTCTACAATACTTATTATGTACAGCGGAAATAATAATAACAATAATAAAACACAACAAATACTCACAATCACAACAATAGATACAAGCTATAATGTGGTTCGGAACTTAAGGGTTTTTACTCTACAGGTTGAGCTCAAATGAGCTCTAGCGATGCAAAAAACACTACTAATCAATCTCTCCTTCTCAGAAAATACTCCGGAGGTAGAGAAGACCTCTTACAACTGATTACAAAAGTAATACAACTATACAAGAGATATACAAGCAAATACAAAGAAATATACAAAACTATGTAAAGAAAACTTTACAAATGTGACTTTTGAATGCTTGCTTGTGTGATTGCTTGACCTGCATTTGAAGACCCTGACTTGCATCAGCAAATCGCCTTAAATCGTCCAAGAAATCGCTGCCAAAAATCTCCCCTTCGAGCTCCTTGTAAAGTTGCAACTCAGGCTGATTTTTGCCTAGCAATCAACTGCCCATACCTATCAGTCGACTGATCATGTAGTCATTGTCTCACAACGACTTGATTCATACTAGAAAACTCCAACGGCTAACCCATCAATCGATTGTCAAACCCTAGCAGTCGATTGATGTATAACAGTCGAGATGCTGATCGAGTCTGTCTCTCTTTTCTGGTCGCATCCATCACTCGATTGCCAATGCTGACAGTCGACTGTTTGATATCAGTCGACTGTTAAGGCCACTCGACCGTAGTCTAGCGTCAGTCGACTCCTGACAGTCAACTGATCGTAACCCCAATCAACTGCTCAGTGTCGATTAGGTTGTCAAGTATCAAAACACTCGACTAGTTGATTGGTCCATAACCCTAGTCGACCGATTCACCTCAAACATGAGGTTTTAACTCAAGTATGATGTCCTCATACTTGCTAAACCACCCTTAGCCTATATCTAAGCCTTCTATCCATCTCTATCAACCTCACACCTATCGGATCCCTTTAAATCATCCATGACTTGTTCATCCATGCGCTAGTCTTCAAGTGTTTCCATCGGCTATTGTCATGCTAAGCTGGTCTATACCGCCAAGATATATTTAGGCTTATGCTGCCAAGACATACGCTTGGATTTTATGCTACCAATATCATGTTAGTAATATATGAGAGATGTCCTAAGGCAATCGCCTTATGTATGAACCATTTATATGATAAATGAAGATTCATTATTTGAGTATACATGTTTAATGTATTTGATTGGATCTTAAACTCATTTACTGAATGTCCACGATACGATTCACAGCATGAGAGAATTTGTGATTGGATCACAACTAGTGAGTATCTCTACATGTGTAATTGTGATGTATCGGAATTATCCCTAGTCGATGAATTGATGGATTTGGACACCATCAATTCTGTCGAGACTAGCACGAGGTATACTCCTTGGTGTATCCAAGCAGCTGATTCTCACTGGCTGGAGACATAGTGATGTCCGGAGTTTATCGTGGATGCTAGTTATGGTAACTAGTTCATTGGAGTGACCAGCCGTAAGACTTCATATGGTTCTCTGCATATATAGATATGTCAATGAAGTTCTTACTGTGGCTTAAGTGCGATGTTCCTTTGACTTGCGGTATTCAAGTCATCTTGATCATGGAGACTTATGCTTTGACATCTTAAGCAAACATCTCCGAGGAGATGTGGACCCGGGATGATTGGGTATAAGTCGAAGTGATCGAAGGTGTTTGAATAGCCTATAAAGGATTCACCACTCTTTGCGAGGAGATGTATACCCATGGCCTCTCGTCGGATTGTTACTAAAGTCTTTGGCCAAAGCATTACATGTTTAGAGTAAGGTACTCTTCGATACATGTGGAGTAACTAGAATCCGTAGGACGAGGAAATGATACTTGGGCTAGGTGTGACGTAGTCAGCCTAGTGGGGACTGACACAATAGACCATGTCCTGAACCAAGTGGGTATAAGATGAGTGAAGGGAATGGGGCACGATCATTCGAAGGGTTTCAGAAATAGTTCTGGATCAACCGTTGATCTTTTCGGTTAATTGGGGATCATGATGTACTACTAGGTGCCACTCATGATCGTTCTATAATTAATGGTTAATTATAGACGGCTAACATAAACCGAGAACCTATTTGGTCACACGCACAACGAGTGTAATCCAAAGGATTTAAAACGAGCTTGAGAATGGGATTCTCAGACCGAGAGAAACTATGTTTGGTTGGACCAAACATAAAGCGAGCATGAAATTGTTTCAATGCAATGGAAGCGTGGATGGGCAAAGGTGTCTTATGAAGACATAATGGATGGACCAAAATGGTTTGGTTCTAATCCAATGGATGAGAATAAACCAAAGGGTTTGGTTTATATTAAACGAATGAACCAAAGGTTGGTTCGGTTCGTTTTAACTTAAAATAAACCATCATGGTTTGGTTTATTTTAACTTATCCTAATGGAGCGGGTTAACGGGCTTTATGGATATGATCCATTAACCATTAAGAGAATTAGTTCTCTATAAAAGAGGGCTTAAGGGATTGTTAAACACTAATCATCCAAAACCCTAAACCTAGTTGCCGCCCAACATATAGTTGCCGACTTGTGGTGCCGCCCGTCCTCCTTGCTGGCGACCAACCTTCAGCGGTGAACCTCCGGCGACCTCCTCGATGATCTCCTCTAGGTTCGGTGATAAGGTGAGCTTCCATCTCTCCTTTGCCGGCCTCTATTCCTCCACCAAAAGCTGTCCAGTTTTTCTGAACAGCTTGTTTCTTTGTTGTCGGAGCGTCGTTTGGACGACGGTTAGTGCTCTGATAGCGCCTAACTTACCGGGGATTTGATCTCCGGTAATCCTCTGAGGTGGAGGACAAAGGATTCGTCAATTGGTTGACGAATACCTCTCCGGAGAAGCGAGTTTTGAGAACTCGTTTTAGGATCCGAATTTTGATTCGGATCGTGATCATCTCTCGATCACGTCGTCTTCAACACGAGGCTAGTAACCCGTACGAAGACGAAGCTCGTGACTTAGCGAAGTCATCCCGAGGAGCTCGGCGTGGATACGGATAGAGACGATTCTTACGAGGATCGTTCCGGTTGATGCCGTTCCCGCTACATGTCATACGAAAGGTATAACGTAGATAATTTTCTTTATTGCAAATTTTAATTTACGGTTATGTCTACACTTGTTGTAATAGCATGCGTGTGTTGTGTGTGTTGTAATAAATATAGATTTATTATTTTTAATTGCTTCCGTTGTGCTCATGTTTACGAAACATGATCGAACACACACACGCCGCGGTGCCGGAAACCCAACATATCATACCCTTAGACTTCCCAATTGTCAAGTACTCATGACTTGAACTTTCACTCCCAAGACTATACCTTTGACTTTCTATGTCAAGTACTCAAGACTTGGACTTTTCCATTGCCAAGATTTATGCTTAAACTTTTCATGCCAAGTACTCAAGACTTGGACTTTCCCATATCAAGTGTTCCATTTGGACTTCTCCATCATATGGTCAACCCCTTATCAACCATATAGCCAACTCACAATATTACTCGAGTCCGATCAATCATAACCTCGGGCGATTGCTTCAACAATCTCCCTAAACCATTGTTGATGATCAACCCATTGTCAAACATTAAAATATTACTCGATCAATCGTGACTTAGACCGATTACACTAACGAAAATCTCCTTGTCGATAAGATATAAGAAGGCTGGCAAGATTCACTATTCTACAAGAACTATATATATATCATGCAGATTAAACTCACTTGTCGGATTGGATCTGTTATCAGTACATCATCAATAATAGATCTAAGCTCTAACGAATCTACACATTAAACTCACCTTAAATAAATCAAAATCGATAAATCATCAAATATATCACTTAATTAAATTCGAATCAATACGAACATGCAGATATCTTAGTCGTCGTGAAGATAATTTAACCCTTGGACAATGCCAACAGATACTTCACCTTTCACTCCAAGACTGATGCCGGCTTGATCTCGCGAAGAACGTCGTGGAGGCTGCCATTTAGCATATACTCATACAATAAAAGTCCATATTCAAGTTTGAATCAAAATTTGACGTGGAAAAGCAATCTTTTTTATAACATGTATTTTCCACTATCCCATTAGCTCCTCTATCGATTTCTTTTCTTTGATTGAAATTCTCAGCAGTTTGGGTCACTTTCTTTAGTAGGAGAGAAGAACTTTTATGCGACGATGGAATGTCATCTTTCTTTCTTTTACACTTGAAAAAGAAAAATTCGACAAGGAAAAGGACTTAGAGGACAGAGCAAACCAGAAGCAAGAGCATTACAATCAAGATCTTAGATAAATCTTTTAAATTATTAGTTGGCATGATGATTCTAAAAAAAAAAATACTGTTAAACTGCCGATTTTGACCATTTATCGTCAAGGACTAGAAAAGGGACTAAATCCGAATCCTCCCAGATTGGAAATTATTCACCGAATACAGTCAATGCACTGACAATATTTTTTTTTTTAAAAAAAAATTAATAGTCTTGCCATTAGAAGAAAATTCATGCAAGGATAGGAAACGGACTAGAGCACAGAGCAAACGAGGCAAAGTTATGATTGCAACTTGATCTTGGATAAACCTTTGGAATTTTTATTTGTCACGCTGCATTAGTCTCATATGCCCTTGTTTGTACATGTGGAATCACCTGTCTCACAAGAGATGCAGAGTTGAGGATTTCCTATGAATGAACTTGGCATCGATTTTACAAATTCACGCAAACCTCTCGGTAGCAAACTGCCAAAGCCATTGTACGAAACATTGATGTATGTCAATGAGCTTAGATCATCCAAGGGCATCAAACTTCCTGTTAGATTGTTCGAAGAAATATCCAAGCGCTGTAGCATATCCAAGTTCCTTAACTCATGTGGAAGTTCTCCTACTAATCCATTATCACTGAGGTTTAAGGCTATATTCAAGTATTGCAATGAACCCAATGATGGCGGAATGCTGTCTCCCAACTTGTTTCCTCCAAACTGCAGCTCAATCAGTCGATTTAATTTGAACAGGAAATCCGGAATTCCTCTGCCATTGAAAGTAAAATAACTCAATAGGTAAAATCACACCTTTTTGAAGAACGATTCTTCAATAATCATTAGTTTATGTAAAGAAAGCAAATACTATCATAAAGCAAATGGATAAGAGGTTGACTCATTTATAAAATTGATATAATAATGAATTTATAAATTAATATTTTAAATAATTAAAATATAATAATTTAATAGGGATTATAATTAATTCTTGACTTATTCCCACAGTATAAAATATTAATTATCAAATAATAAATAAATAAAATTGTTACTTATTCCCAATTTTGAGTTATTTTTTATTTATTATCAATCTTAAAATGTTAATTTTAAATAGTTCTGTCAACGCCTTGTCAGAAATGTCCCCGTCCAGGCTTCAAGAAGGATGTTGCTCTTTCGAATTCGCCAACTGCAGCAATTTTACTCTTTAGAATAATGAATTTTCTCTCCAGTCTAATTCACTACCATGCGTATCGACAACTGAAAATACATACTCTTGGAAAAGAGAAGTTTTAACGACCAGCAGCAAGGCGAGATGTTACTGTAATAAATCTTCTATGATTAGAACTCATTCAGAAAATGCAATAGTTTTAACATTTAAAAAAAACAAAAGAAAAATAAATAAGATTTTATATACTGGCTGTGGGTTCAGCAAATCTAGACTTGATATCTTGCAGTTCCCTGGCAACATTCTGCATCGAAGGCCGCATGCTTGCCTCCCTCGCTACACATCTCATGGCCAAGGAAAGGACCTTGTTCACTTCTTCCATCTCTGAAGTACCTGTGACTTCATGGGCGAGGTCTTCGTCCATGACAGCTTCTATTTTACTATTGCAATCCAAGGTGGAAGTCACCCATCCTACCAGGTCCATGTTTTCCGAGAAGGAAGGGTCGATGGCCATCTTTCTGGTTATGAGTTCGAGTAAGACGACTCCATAACTGTACACATCCGACTCCTTGCTCTTTCTGGTCATGTAGGCGGTCTCTGTTGCAAATTATAGAAACATAACAAGACAATGCAGAAATGTGGAAGAGTATAGTAGTGAATGGTAGAGCCTTTCGCGACCACTTGAGAGCTTTAGGTCCAAGTGTTCAATTGGTGCCTTTTAAACTAGTTACTTATTTCTATCATTCTAAAATGAAAGTTTTACTATCAGTTCCACACTTCATCTGCTTCAGCCATGGAAGAGAAAGTTAGAAATAAAATTTTCCTTATTGCATAGTTAAATAAGTGAAAAAAAATTTGACTTTTTTATCTTGGAAAATATTTTACACGAACAAGTAATTTTATGCGAAACAAACAAGCTCTAAATCGTACTCGGTGAACTCGTGCATCAAGTGGGCAACAATTCTTGTTTGTATTAACAGTAAATGTATTATTTCACAGGATAGAATTGAACACAGAAGAAACTCAGTGTACGTCTAAGCAGAACGATTGGTCACCTGTTAGCTATTTAAGAACTATTTTACTCAGCAAAGAAAAAGGAGAAATGCAGACCTGGAGCAATATAACCAAGGTTGCCTATAACAGTGGCTGATGGAGTAGAATGTTGATCGAGTGTAGCAATCCCAAAATCTGATATATGTGGTTCCATATCGACATCCAACAATATGTTTTTAGGTTTTACATCGCAGTGAATGATCGCAGGGATGCAGTCATTATGCAGATAATCTAACCCTTGTGCAATGCCAACAGCTATCTTATACCTCGCTTTCCACTCTAGGACAGGAGTCGGCTTGGTCTCGTGAAGAACATCATGGAGGCTGCCATTTGCCATATACTCATACAGTAAAACTCCATATTCGAGTTCAAACCAAAATTTCTCCAATTTTATTAAATTTCTATGTCTAATATTTCCGATAGTCTGGATTTCTCTTATCATGCTTGGAGTTGATCGTTTCAGCCGTGGAAAAGAAATCTTCTTTACAGCATATATTTTTTCCGTGTCGAGGGCTGCCTTGTAAACTATCCCATGAGCTCCTCTACCGATTTCATATCTCTGACTGAAATTCTCAGTGACTTCGATCACTTTCTTTAATAGAAAAGAAGAATCTTCATGTGAGGATGGACTGTCATCTCCCTTTCTTTTACATCTGGGAAAGAAAAATCTGGCAAAGAAAAGGACTATAGTAAAGAGAAAACCAGAAGCAAGAGCTATGATTGCAATCACGATTTCTTAGATAAACCTTTGGAATTATTATTTGGCATACTGCATCGTTCTAATACGGAGATGTTTATGCATATAGAATCTCCCATCTCACAAGAGATGCAGAGTTGAAGATTTCCTACAAATGAGCTTGGCGATGATTCTACAAACTTGAACAAATCTCTCGGCAATGAACCACTAAAACCATTGTATGAAACATTGATGTGTGTAGGTAATCTGAGATTACTCAAGGGCATCAAACTTCCTGTTAGGTTGTTCAAAGAAATATCAAAGCTCTGCAGCATATTCAAATTCCTCAATTCAATTGAAAGTTCTCCTACTAGTCCATTATCACTGAGGTTTAAGGCTACATTCAAGTTTTTCAATGAACCCAATGATGGCGGAATGCGGCCTCCCAACTTATTTCCTCCGAACTGCAGCTCAAACAGATCTTTAAACTTGGATAAGAAATCCGGAATTCCTCCGCTGAATTGATTCTCTTGCAGTATCAATTGAGAGAGATGAAATAAGTTTTCAAAGCTTGCCGGTATTGTTCCATTGAAAGAGTTGAATCCCAAGTCCAATGCAAATAACCTATGACATTTTGATAATTCAGACGGCAATGGATCGTACAAATTGTTGTCGGACAGATTCAAACGCTGAAGGTAGGCTAGGTTTCCTATTTGTGAAGGTATCGGTCCATCAAGCTTGTTCGCCGACAAGTTTATCTCAGTGACATTCACAATGTTCCCTACAGTATGAGGAATTTGTCCACTGAGTTTGTTGAAACTTAAATCAATATACGACAAGTTTGATACCACAAAAAATTCTGGAATCGAGCCACTGAGATTGTTGTGAGTAAGAATCAACCTCTTCAAACTCGAACAATTCCCAAGTCTTGGAGGTATTGTCCCATTAAGCATATTATAGCCCCATCTCAAAAACTCCAACTGATTTCTAAAACAGATACCAGGAGGGATGCTACCAACAAGACCACTATTTGTGAAGACAAGGTCCACCAAACTGTTGTTGATTCCCAAGCATTGAGGAAGGACCCCTGTGAATCGATTACCATTGATGTAAATATTATTTAAACTTTTTAACTCACACATCTCCACAGGTAGTTGTCCAGAGAAGTCGTTGTTGGAGATATATAGAGTTCTCAAACTTGGGATTCTCCAAATTTCAATTGGAAGTTCTCCAGTCAGTTTATTTCTATGAAGTGAAAGGAATTCTAGATTTCTCAAATTACCCAATTCTCTCGGAACCATCCCTTCTAGTCGATTCGAAGACATTTCCAACGAGATCAAGGACTGACATTGACCTATCTCAGAAGGAATCGACCCCGAAAAGGAGTTAATAGATAGGTAAAGAAGCTCGAGCTTTGTCAACGACCCAAATGCCGATGGTATTCTCCCCGACAAGTGATTGCCAAAGAGAGAAAGGATCTTGAGATTAGTGCAATTGCCCAATGCCACTGGAAGTTCACCGTCAAATCGGTTGAAAGACAAATCTAAGCTCTGCAACTTACATATTGTTTCTGAGCTAAAAGGGATGTTCTCCACCAGATCATTTTGACTGATATCTATTTCTGTGAGGTCGTGTATGGCATATAGATATAGTTGCTCTAACTCACTGCAATTACCGATTGAAGCAGGCAAAGTGCCAGAAAGATTATTTTGACCAAGCCATATATATAGGAATTTGACCCTGCATGCTTTTTCATCGAAGGAAGGAATTGGGCCATTGAGGTTGTTGTCATTCAGATAAATAGCTTCGAGTGGCAGTCTCTGAAACAAAAGACTCGGTATATTGCCGCTCAGCGAATTACGGTAGAGTGACAATGATGACAACTTCTCGAGGTTCTGAAGGGTCGCTGGTATCTCACCTGAAAGGAAATTCATCGAGAGATTCAAGTATTCAAGAAGGGTGCAATTGCCTAATTCTGAGGGAATAAGTCCAGAAAGAACATTGGCAGAAAGATCTAGTTTCCTCAGACGACGACTTAGCAACCCAATTTCTTTGCCCAGTAAACCTGAAATCCGAAACTGAGGAGGCTCTAATGAAGCCACAAATCCACTTCTGTCGCAGCCAATTCCCACCCATCTACAAGGACTTGGGTCCGATGAGTTCCAGGTGGAGTTCACCGACTGAGGAAGTATCAAGCTGCTAGAAAGGGCTAACAGTGCATTTCCATCGGAGTTCAAGGCGTTGCTCAGTTGAAAGACAGACAAGAGCAACAATAGCAATAGAGGCCGAAGACCGAAACCCATTTTTCTGCTGTGTCCACGTTTTCCAATAGGAAACAAACAAGTCAGCTTCTTACCTATAGCTAGAATTCACATGATATAATTATGTTTTACGTAGTGAAAGCATAAGAAACTAACTATGTCTATATATATATATAGAATAATGATTTCCAACATTTTTCGCATTAAGAGCTGAAAAACGAGCGACAGAAAATAAAGTAAACGTGAATCTCTGGAGAGAAAAAGATTATCCAATATTCTATAGTAGAATGGAAGAGGAAGAAAAAACTATCAATTGCTGCGAAGCCAAGTTTGGATGAGCAACACCGCCAGGTGACGGCAAGAAACGACGGTAATTTCAAAAGTTATCCAATATATTTATTTTCAAAAATATAATTTCAAGTATTTCAACTAAAGTTTCAAAATTAAAATTTTTTAAATATATTAAAAAGTAATTATAAATAATAGATAATTTTTGAAGATATCTTTAAACTTTTTGAATATTAATGTTATAATTTTTAAAAAAATAATTATATAAATTATTTTAATAGTTACTTCCATAACTTTTAAATAATTTAAAATATTAAATATATATTTTAATAATTGAATATAAATTTAAATATACAATCAAATGTCAATAAAAATACACTTATATTTTTAAAAATAAAAAATATTGAAAGCGAATAATGGCATAAGATTAATTATACGAAACTAAAAACATATCATTTACGCAGATAAACCATAATTATAATGATTTCCAATGTTCTACACATTATGAACTGAACAAAAAAAAAAAAAAAAAAAAAAAAAAAACTAAAGTGACATGAACTTTTAGAGAAGAAGAAATTGTCCTCGACATATTTAGGAAAAACAAAACAAGCCGAGTTCTATTTCCGTTTTGTCATTAGCTTAATTTCTCGAAAAGTAAGAAAGTAAGAATCATGCTCAGTCCATTAACAAAAATAAAAAAATCAAAATGAACAGTAAAATGAAATACTGTCGTACCAGCAATTCCTCGACTTTTTCCTCCTCTTCGGCTTCGGCTTCTAGGAAGTGAAATCAGTCTCAGTGCAGGAGAGATGACGAGGACTGATATAGTTGCTGATTTACAGCTTATTTCAACGCAGCAGACAAAAACAAGCAAGTGGTAAAGGATGAGCGTTCATAGCACAAATGGCAAAATCGATGCTCGACGGAGAAAAATAACTGCGCATATCAACGCGCCTTTAAAAATAGAAAGACGTGATTCGTAAGCCACTTATTAATTGAACTCTGATTTAACTTCAAACTAAATATAACAAGCAGAGGTCTGTTTTTTTTCGTTTCGTCATTAATTAAACTTTCCTTAGATGATAATGATTGCATAAATATGTCAAAATTCTTCAGAGTCAAGCTGAGCGATGCTCGCGCTTGTAAGAAAATTCACATCAAAGAAGAACCACTGAAAAGGATTATCATTTATCATGTCCTAACCCGTTAAAACAAGGATCAGAATTTAATTCCTTCGACCCTTCAAATACTCCTTTTGAGCATTTAAAAAAAAAAGCAATTGCTAAAGATAGCACCTTAAGAATATAATTAATAAAGAGAAGAAACCATCGAACCTAACCACATGCATTCCCACGGAGAGAAAGGAAACAAGTACTAGAGAACACTTCCTTGCTTGGAGAAGAAAACATCAAACCTGATCCATCTTACTCTGGTACGTATCCGAGGTTAGAGAAGAAAGATAACTTCATCGAACAAGCTGCATCGAGAGATTGGCCGAGCCCTACCGACTATAACAGTGAACTGGGAGAGAATTATACGCAGTCCAGAATCCATACTAGGGGTTGTTGTTCTCCGGCGAAGTAGCGGCTTCCCCATCGGAGTACGGCACTTTTCGAGTTTACTTGGTTTATTAATAATTGAGAAAAATAATCAATTAAACCAATTGGGGTTCTGGTTATGTTGTGCTTCTGGTTACGTTGTTCTCTTGTAAGGTTCTAGATAATTCTTCCTTGATTGGAGAAGAAAACATCAAACCTGACCAATCTCACTCTGGTGTCCAAGGTTAGAGATGAAAGATATGCCTTCATCGAACAAGCTGCATCGAAAGATTGGCCGAGCCCTACCGACTATAACAGTGAACTGGGAGAGAATACGCAGTCCAGAATCAATATTAAGGGTGGTTCTTCTCCAGCGAAGTAGAGGCTTCTCCGTCGGAGTACGACACTTGTTCGAGTTTACTTGGCTTATTAATAATTGAGGAAAAAAAAACAAATAATATTTTGATATAAAATAACACAATAAATGTTTTTTTTTAAAAAAAATCTACGAACTGGTCTGTGGTCACAGTAAATAACAAATTTTGATATATATTTTGAAAGGAAAAAAAAGAGAGATCATGTTCTTCTTTTAAAATTTATCAAAAATAATATTTTATTCATAATTTCTCCTCCTCCTCCTTTACTTCTTTAAATCACACCCTCGCCATTATTCCTCGGTTAATCGTTTTTATTTTTATTTTTTAGCTGTTGTACACTGCAGGAATTTGAATCGTTTAATTGCTTATCTTGAACTCTTAAATCCGAGAAAGGAATCATGCATAAAACAACTTTTGCTTTCTTTATTAGAAACCTCCCGTTATTGAAAGCAAGTGGGAACTTGTTGCTGACTTACTCAGATACTAAACTCTTCCTGGAATAATTCAAGAGCTGGAATGTCCTAATTCTCCATCCATGATTGAAAATGCTACTGTAAATGTATACTTTTCACGAAATAAATAAATTTTAAGAAGCAGGGGATGCATACTTTTCAGGATAAATAAATAAATAAATTTTAAGAGGCAGGAAGAGCAGGAGAGATGTTACTATCATAAATCTTTTCTTCAATCTAATACAATATCATTTATTATCAAGGACTAGAGCACAGAGCCAAAACTGAAGCAAAGCAGTGATTGCAATCTTGATCTTGGATAAACTTTTAGAATTTTTATTATTCTAATATGCCCTTGTTTTTGTATGTGGAATCACCTGTATGACAAGAGATGCAGAGCCGAGGATTTCCTTTGAATGAGTTTGGCATGGATTTCACAAACTCACACAAATCTCTCGGTAGCAAACCGCTAAAGCCATTGTACGAAACATTAATGAATGTCAATGAGCTCAGATCATCCAAGGGCATCAAATTTCCTGTTAGATTGTTCGAAGAAATATCCAAGCGCTGTAGCATATCCAAGTTCCTTAACTCATGTGGAAGTTCTCCTACTAATCCATTATCACTGAGGTTTAAGGCTATATTCAAGTATTGCAATGAACCCAATGATGGCGGAATGCTGCCTCCCAACTTGTTTCCTCCAAACTGCAGCTCAATCAGTCGATTTAACTTGAATAGGAAATCCGGAATTCCTCCGCTGAATTGATTCTCTTGCAGTTTCAACTCTGAGAGACCAGATAAGTTTTCAAAGCTCGCCGGTATCGTTCCATTGAAATAGTTGAATCCCAAGTCCAACGCAAATAATCTGTGACATTGTGATAATTCAGAAGGCAATGGACCGTACAGATTGTTGTGGGACACATTCAAACGTTGAAGGTTGACTAGGTTTCCTATTTGTGGAGGTATAGGTCCATCGAGCTTGTTCATCGACAAGTTTATATCGGTGGCATTCACAATGTTGCCTATAGTTTGAGGAATTTGTCCAGTGAATTTGTTGAAACTTAAATTGATAATGGACAAATTTGATGTCGTGAAAAAATCTGGAATGGAACAACTGAGATTGTTGTGATTAAGAATTAAACTCTGCAAACTAGAACAATTCCCGAGTGCCGGAGGTATTGCCCCATTAAGCATATTATTGTGCATGAACAAACTCACCAGTTGATTTTTAAAACAGATACCAGGAGGAATGCTGCCAACAAAACTGTTATTTGATACGATAACGGCCACCAAGCTGCTGTTGATCCCCAAGCATTGAGGAATGACCCCTGTGAATCGATTCTCAATGATGTAAATCTCAGCCAAATTTTTTAACTCACACATCTCCACAGGCAGTTGTCCAGAGAAGTCGTTGTCGGAGAGATATATACTCCTCAAATTTGGGATTCTCCAAATTTCAATTGGAAGTTCTCCAGTCAGATTATTCTTATGAAGTGAAAGGATTTCTAGATTTCTCAAATTACCTAATTCTCTCGGAACCATCCCTTCTAGTTGATTCTCAGACAAGTAGAGTGAATTTAAGGACTGACATTGACCTATCTCTGAGGGAATCGGCCCTGAAAAGGAGTTAGTAGACAGGTAAAGATACTCGATCTTTGTCAACGACCCAAGTGTCGATGGTATTCTCCCCGACAAGTGATTGTCTAAAGCATCAAAGTATATCAAATCACTGCAATTACCAACCGAAGCAGGCAAAGTACCGGAAAGATTATTCTGACCGAGCGATAGGAATTTAACCTTGCATGCATTTTCATCGAAGGAAGGAATTGGGCCATTGAGCTTGTTGTCATAAAGGGAAATAGTTTCGAGAGGCGGTCTCTGAAACAAAAGACTCGGTATATTGCCGCTCAATGAATTATCGGAAAGCCGCAATGATGACAACTTCTCGAGGTTCTTAAGGCTCGCTGGTATCTCACCTGAAAGGAAATTCATCGAGAGATCCAAGTCTTCAAGAAGGGTGCAATTCCCTAATTCTGAGGGAATAAATCCAGAAAGATCATTGGCAGAAAGATCTAGTTTCCTCAGACGGCTCAGCGACCCAATTTCTTTGCCCAGCGAACCAGAAATTCCAAGCCGAGGAAGCTCAAACGAAGTCACAAATCCACTTCTGTCGCAACCGATTCCTGCCCATCTGCAAGGACTTGAGTCTGATGAATTCCAGGTGGAGTTCACCGACCGAGGAAGTATGAAGCTGCCGGAAAGAGCCAACAGAGCCTCTCCGTCCGAGCTTAAGGCGTTGCTTAGCTGAAAGAGAGCCAAGAGCAACAGCAGCAGAGGCTGAAGACCAAAACCCATCATCATGTTCGCGTGTGCCTATTAAGAAACAAACAAGTCAGCTTCTCTTCTTATGTTTCCGGTCTGGAATTCATATGATTATCTAAAAATTTTATTTAGATTAAAATTTAATTATAAATTCAAAATAATCTAAAAATTTTCAAAAAAAAAAATAATTTTAAGTATTTCAACTAAATTTTCAAAATTAAAAACTTTTAAATATATTAAAAGGTACAATTTTGGAGGGTTATATTTAATTTTTGAACAATTTTATAATTTTAACTCTGGTTTATTTTTTTTTAAATTATTTATTTTTCAAACCAATTATTTTACTAATTACATTCATAACATTTAAAATTTAATTTTATAGTTAAATAATTAAATATAATTTTAAATATCTATATCGATCAAATATTAATAAAAATGATTGATATATAATTATATTTTTAAAATAAAAATATATTGAAAGCATATCGACATAATATTCTACGTACTAAAATATATCATTTTTATTTGGAATTGAAACTTTGACACAATTTAAACTTTTAATCGAAAAATCTTCTACCAAACTTATGCAATTCTAAAATTGCTAATAAACGTTATCCCCTTAGTAATTTTCTCAATAGAAAACTAAATCAATAAACAAATTCTAAAATAAATAAAAAAGTAAAAGAAACTTAATAAGTAAAATCACACCTTTTTGAAGAACGATTCTTCAATAATCAAGAAAAGACTGCTCAAATCGATAAAGAGGTTGACTGATTTATAAAATTGATGTAATAGTAAATTTAGAAATTAATAAATATTTTAAATAAAATAAAATATAATAATTTAATGGGAATTATAATTAATTCTTGATTCATTACCACATTATAAAACATTAATTATCAAATAATAAATAAATAAAATTTTAATTATAACCAATTTTGAATTTTTTTAAATTTATTTCTATTTATTATCAATCTTAAAATTCAAAATTTAAATAGTTTCAAACCTTAAAAATTTCTTTATTTATTTTTTACTTTTACTGCGCGATCTGATATAAAAGTTTTTTTTAAAAATTATTTGTCTATGATATTTTTTCCCATGCTTGATATTGACATCTATCTATATTTAATTTTAGTTCAATCAATAATCAAATTATCAAGTTAACTTAATATAAAATTAATTCAATATAAATATAAATTTATATAGGTAATATAAAAAAAGTACCATTAGATATTAATTATTAATATCTTAATGCAACACATATTAAATATTATTTTATTATTTTATTTTGTTAACTAATATTTATTAATTATTAATTATTTGATTAATTATATTAATAAATTAATTAATTACTATTTAGTTGGTAACTATCGAAATAAAGTAATTAATAATTATAATAAATTGCATATTTTATAATTTGTATAGTATATGATCCAATTTGAAAATGCCAATACATATTAATTATAAATATCTTAATTTAACATTTATTTAAAAATTACTTATTTACTATTATTTTCATTTTATTAATTAATAGTAATTAAATATTAACATTTAATTAAATATTTTAATAAAGTAAAAATTACTAATCAGTTGGTTACTATTAAAAATAATAATTATAACCATATTATAATAAATTATATTTTTGTAATTTGTGCTGTTTATTATGCATCTTATCAAATAATAAAAATAGACAGATGCTCATTACCAACATGAAGGACAACTATACCAAGAAATTTTAAATTCAGTAAACTCTTGTTCTTGGACTCGGCTCAATGCATGAAAATGGTAAACGTCTAAAGTTCGATCTCGATCTCTATCGAAGGTGTCGTTTATCCATATACTTTTCAATATAGATTTTTGATTTATCTTCTTTTTAAAAATATAGAGCAATTACAGGAGGACTGTGGAACTAAGAACATTGCATGAATACTATATTGAGGAAGACATTAGTGTAAAAAGCTTCAATTTGCGGTCTTCAAAAATTGACTCTTACTCATTTATATAACTCTATTACCATGCTAGTTACGAGACCTTTATGTGAAGACTATAATGAGGAAGACATAATGGTCTGGCAAAATATTGCATCTGTTGATGGATGTGGAACAAGTGACATTGGATCCAAAGGATATAGACAGACTAAGATACTGCACTAGTTTTATTGCACGACGATGAACCCGTGCTATTACAAACTTCTCAACATATGCAATAAGTTGTCAAGGACTTATCTCCGAAAAAATTAAGTGATTAGTATGGATGATAAAATTATCTTAAAATATAAAAAACAATTTTTAAAGGTTCTAAAATTTTTCAAAATGTAGGACTATCGTCCTTCTATTATATTAATTTTTGATTTAATAAAAATATTCTTCGTAATTTATTTTTCTTCGTGGAATTAATGATAAAAACAAAAGTATCATTTCTTGTCCCAAAGTTATCAAGGACTTGAGTATTTTGGCGTATAGCACCGATGTGTCAATTTCATTTTCAGCCCTAGTCAATGGATGGTCAATTTCACAAGTTGCAAATTTTTGATATACAAGTCTGTGCCATTATAGTTTTTTCAAAAAGTGCAATAAGTCAGCCAGGTATTAAATTATCGATTTGTTAATTTAAATTAAATTTTTTATCTTTAATTTATAATCAAGTATTATAATTAATCATTGATTTAACAATTAAATTAAATTTCATCATTAATAATATATTATAATTAAACAATTAATTATCGATGAAATTTAAATTATTCATTAAATTAATGGAATTGTTACGTTAACAACTTCCTCAATTGTTCTTAACTAAAGAAGAAGATAAATTGAATGAATACAAATGTAGACTATCTTAATATATTTGAACATCCTAAGAGACCGAATTAGTCGGTAAATTAGTAATCTATTAATATGAGGTTGTTAATACAATGATTGATTCTAAAATTTATTATTAAATTAGCTGTCAATTTTAAAATCAATCATTAATTAACCTTCAATTTTAAAATTGGTTATCGATTGCTAAAATCAATTACTAAGTTACTAATACATTCTCAAATATCACCCCCTTCTCCTCCCCTGACGGAGGGATGACGTCCACTCAGGAAACAATGGGTAAGGGGTGTCCTAGCCTCTACGACCATCTCTTTCTTTCAATTGGGATTCCAAGGAGCCGTTAAGCAATTCGTCGCCCAAGGATATCCTCTCTCCGAGGAGTATACTTTCTTCATTGATTGTGCAACGATATTAAACTAGCTTCCTCCAAATGCCTTTGATTTATAATTTATACAACTTTGCTATGGAGACGTTTTATAATAGTTTTTTCTCATGACTTATCTTCTTGAGCTTAGCACCTTTGCTTTGTTATTATTATGTTATTCTTGTCTACTTCGATGAATATGTGAATTATTTCGACTCTTTATTTTACTCTGTTAGAAAAGGACTTGCACAACTTAGTCTCCTTAGTGATTAAAGCATTCCTCCCTTTATTTTAACGAGCCATTTTCCTATTGTCGTACTCGTCCATGATGTCCTCCAATCGACATTCATCGGATCACCCGATTTCCTTGGACTCCTATCACCCGTTAACCCACACCCCGGATAATTTTCCCTGAATGTGGCTATAAAAGGCCTAGTTGAGGGATGTTATCCATCATTCAAAGCTCTGTCTTCATATTCCCTATAAGTTCTCCTCCTTTCCGCTTCTCTTAGACATGGTATCTCAAAAAACACCCTCCGATCTTGTTCCCCCTTTATCTTCGACTCGACCCTTTATATTAGCTTTGGAGGCATTGCCCGCTCGACTTCCACAAGAAAGTCAGGTCTCTCCTCTCGAGACTCCTCAACCTCGCTCGGGGAATAACCTCCGATCGCTCCCCCTTATGTCTCGACATTGTTCTTCTCATTTAGCTGTCATCCCTCGTAGGGTCGCTCTGTCCCTGTCGTCTTCTCCTATACTAATATCATCCAGGGATTCTTTGATAAACTCTCTAAACTCCCACTCTTCAGTCTCTCCATCGGATAACACCCCTTAGGTATTTCCGCAAATTCCTCAAGTGGAGTTACTTCATGGTTCTCTTAATGTTTCCCTTTTCTCTTTTAGGCTCAAGATTCTCCGGAAGTGGAAAGGGGAGAGGATTTCCACGATGGGGATCCAGGTTCTTCGAAACCACTTCTGAATCAAGTTCTGGACCTAGAAGTCCAACTGGAATTGACCCTATAACGGGCTAAAGAACTACAAGAATAAGTCCTCACTTTATGGAAGTGTTCCTGCAAGAATAAGTCGTGCTAATTGTAGCGGCGACACTACAAGATCAGGTAGAGGAAGTCGAGACAATTCTAGAGGAAATAGTTTGAACTCTCAGTACCCAGGGTGCTCCTCCTTGATGCTAAGGATTAGGTGACCCTGCAGACCGAAACCCTTCATGCCTCTTAATGTCCTCGGAGACGATGATGCGATAATGAAGACATGGCTCGTCCGAGAGGATGATGCGATGACGAAGAACGCTAACTGGAAGTTTGAAGTCTGTCATATTACCTCAATAGGTATTAGGGATAGGCCTATCCAACCAATGCATGTTCACTTCTAGCAATGGAATTTCTCATTATAATTAATGAAAAATTATTTTGGGAAAAGTCCAAATGGTTCTTTAGGTTCTCTAAGCTCAGTGAGTGATTTTTTTAAGTAGCCCGATCCTCGAAGCGTCTTTCTCCCATCTTCTGATATCTCCATAAATGGTCCATAGATGTTTCGCATACCGCTCTTACATGCGACCATTATTATCCTGTGATGTCCTCCGATAAGACGCCTCCTCTTTCCTTTCCTGACACACCTTCCTAGTTCCTCGGGTACGCCAACTCGTCTCTTATCTCATCTTCCTCTGGCATGGCACCTAGGATGCTATCTCCGCATCAAGCTCTGTATTTACTTCTCTCTATTAGATTGTGGACACTCGGTGCCATAGAGTCTATTCCTTTGGTGCAAAAGATTAGAATTTGTCAATTTAATAGTCTCTATCAGTTCGTTTCTGAACTATCGTAAGAGAAGTAAATCACGATAGGTCTTTGACTCTTGAGACTAGTAACTAATATATGGAGTGACGACACTTTCACATTTACAAGAGATTGACTCATTATCCTTTAATATAACGTCTACATACGTTAGCTACTAGACCTTTTCCACGAAAATACCATAGAGCCCATCCCTTCCACGAGGCCACGCTTGGCTACTTTCGCCCATGACCAGATTTTGACTAGAAAGGCAGAATCAAAATCAAATGACCCTACAACTAGCTAGGTCCTGGATGGAGGTACAACGCAGCAAGAAATAGAGCTATACCACGAGCAACTGGACATCGCTCGAGAGAGTGATAAGACCCTTAGGTGGGCCACACCTTTGCACTCCTGCCCGGGGAGATGGAGCTCCCTAATTCATGAGGAAGTTTCTTCTCCTGTAGATTGAACTCCCTGTAAAGCTCCAAAATCTTTATGTAACTTCGAGTGTACACAATAAAGATCAGTTGTCTTTTTCTCTTCATGCATGCGATGAGTATTAAAGCTGAATAACTCCGGACTCATTTCTATCACACTATGTGTTCGTGAGGTTCCTTGGCCGAGCTGCACTTAAACACCTCACCCTTTTTGCCTGTCTAGACAAGTTTATTTACTATACTCCTTCCCGCCATCAAGGGTTTCTCTTTGTCCCCTTAATCAACCATCCTTCTATGAAGGTATTTCTTGATATGATCTATCAGTCGATTATCTTAATTCAACGGTTGATTATCTATAGTCATCAATCGACTACTATGAGTCAACAACTGATTAAGAAATATTCTATGTTCTTCTCCACTAAAATTAGTCGACTATTCAATTCTAGCGGTCAATTGCCAGTGATCAATCGATTGCTAGAGTCACAGTCAATTTTTCTGAGTCGACTACTTAATCAGTCGACTGGTTTATAACTCTAGTCGATTGTCCGAGTTAATTGAGCTCTTGAATGTCGAGCACTCGATCAGTCGACTGGTTCATATCTTTAATTGTCTACAAAATAATCCACTCGATTGTTTTAACCCACTAGTCAATTTGACTAAGTATCAATCAACTGGTAAACCTCAGAGCTGAGGTTTAATCCAAGTATGATTCTTTCATATTTGACACTTACTTTTAACTTAAACCTAAGTATTTAAGTCATTTCCATCAGTCTCATGCCTTTGATTTGAGTTCACAACTCCTTACTCTTGCATTAGCTTTCAAGTGCTTCTATCGGTTTTGTTATGTCATTAGGTACTCTTAGTCTAGACCTAAGTCTTTAAGTCACTTTCATCAGCCTCACACTTTTGGTTTGAGCCCATGATTTTTCATCTTTGCACTAGCCTTTAAATGCTTCCATCGGCTTCGTCATGTTAATTTTACCTTTGCCAATAGGTCGCACCTCTAAGACTTCTATTGTCAAGTCTTTATACTTGGATTTTCGTCGTCAAAATTATACACTTGGACTTACACGATCAAACTTACACATTTGGACTTTCCCTTTACCAAGAATCCATTATTGGACTTCTCCATTGCCAAGAATTCATTCTTGGACTTTTCCTTGTCAAATCTTCAAACTTAGACTTTCACTCGAATTTCACTCGAACTTAATCAACCTTGATCTAAGATTGATTGCTCCGACAATCTCCTTCTAATGATCTCCCTCATATGAACTTGGATATGTCAAATCATCTGCTAATCATACTATCATATATAATGTCCAATATATTATCAAATATCAAAATACCATTTAAATTCCACTTAAATTTAATTAATATTAATCTGAAATCGATTGCACCAACCCTAAACCCACCCACCCCACTCACCGTATAAGCATCGCAAACACTGGATGGGGTGGAGTTTACTGTCTGAGGCTCCTCGCTCATCGGCCACGAGGGAACCCTTTATTTTTTGTTCTTATTCTTTGGAAAAATGTATTAGTTGTCCACTGTCTCTCTGTAATGTCTTTCCTTCTCAAATATACATATCAAGAGATTCTTCTCACATGCCCAACGCAATTTTACCACAGTCTTCACTCCTCCCTGGTCTCCAGCCTCCAAAGCATCATCCCCAAGGACTCTACCTGCCAAAGGACTCTACCTGCCACATTCTCTCCTTCTATGAATATAGTGTTTTCTGCTTTTAAGGTAACTTAGTCCCTTTGGACCTACATTTTGCTCTATGGAGGAGGAATTCCTATTTAGGTAGTTTTTGATTCGTAGAATTTTTTTTTTTTAGTTTTTTAAAAAATGAAAAAATAATATTTGGTTGACGTTTTCCATCATTGTTTTCTGAGAGAATTTTTTAGAAAACTAGAAAATAAAAAAAAACTATTTTATATTTTCCAGAAAATGAAAAAGGCGGTGCTTACCAAACACCGCCTTAACTTCGCACTGTTGGAAAAAATCCGGATCTAATATTCACAATATCACGGGCGAATACTTCGCACAACCGCAGCGGAAACAATAACTATAAACCGAATCCCACCAGAGATCCATGCAAAATTATATACGTCATTTTGTACCATACTTTTCTATATCTTATTTAGAAGGAGAAGTATACCTTCGGTGCGTGCCCTTCGCAATCCCGCTTTTCCAAACGCTGTCGGATCTCAATACGGTAAAGTTGACCGTATCTCTATGGTATCTACACTGACACTCACCCGTGTTGGAGTCACGTTATGCTAACAACCCCTAGCAAAATGCCAAGAACACATTGGAAGAAGGAGAGGGAGGAGAGGAAGGAGAGAACACTTCTCTTGGTTTGCCTTGGCTTACACGCCCAAAATGACCTAGCCAATTTGCTTTGCACGTTCAAATCTTCTTAAGCCATTGCAACCCTTGCCATTAACTCCTCATTAAGAAAACTTTTAATACCAAAACCCTTGGTATTCTCCTTCATGAATTCTCATCATGAATACCAAGGCCCTTGGTATTCCCATGCATGATGATGAATCATCTTCTATGGTTCAACTTGAGTCTAACTCAAGTTTAATCAGTTTGAGTCTAATTCAAGTTTTGGTCATATGCTCAATTGTCCTTTTAGTCCAACTAAAAGAAACTATCTCCAAAATAGATGTCATTTGTGTGTGATCCTATAAACTCTTGTAACGTTAGTAATATATCTAAAACCATTTTAGATACATAAAAAATGAGCGACATCTAACAATACATCATTGCTACCCAAGTTACAAGATCGTCGAGATCCGACAATCTTTCCGTGACTATTATCATGTATGATGGTGTCCTTCTATCTCTGATATCTTAGATCGATTAATGAGGCATAGACCGTGTCATCCTCTTATCGATCTTTATGTTTCTTGATCCCCAAGTAGACTCACTCAAACAAATGAGCTCAATATCTCATATTGATTCATTTGAGCATGACCATGCATTTCGTGGTCCTACTCTATCAAGAGACCAAAGATATCACTCCCGTCATGTGAGAGGAATAGATCGCATCTACATCACTTACATCTCTCCGCATAATTCGTTACATACCCAATGATCGCCGTTATAGTGCACCCTGTTACGGTGTGACGTTAGACGATACCAAAGTACATAACTCCTTATGTAGGGAAGGAACCGTAGTAACTTTAGGTGTAAGGACTATTCATACCAATAGTCACATGAGAAAGTATATGACACTCATATAACGATCCATGATACTTTCTCATGGCAAGTCAATTCAGTATATATATTCTCCAATATATATACTCATGTGTCAATATGATATCACATATCCATGACTTGTGAAATCAAGTCATCCATTGACCTAATATTGCCCTTGTCTATTAATACTTGATTAGGAATATTAAGAAGTGTTCTCTGCAGCTTCTCATAATCAATTCTACCAATTGATATACTGTAGATTAGAACTTATTATTCAAGGGCATTATTATATTTATTTTAGCCGGCACATACATAAAGTAAATATAATAAACAATCTTTGCCTTTTATTAATGAAATATGATACACATGATCCCTAATCAATCATCTCATGATTGACACTAAGGGTTAGTACATGCACTCCTTCCCCCCTCCCCCTCTTTCTAAGACCAATCTCGAGCAAAAGTGTTGGAAGACCTACCAAAATCAATATGAAGTTAGACAATCATTAATATCGCGATTACGTCCCTTCGATGTTTAAGTCAAACAGGAAGATGAGCAAAAATTGAAGTACAAAAATGTAAAAGAAAAAAGCAAAAGTCTATCTTTAGAAAGTGTTCACCTTTTTATCTCGATCTTGCCTTTATATAGCAACTCTAAGACGCCTCTTTTTCATCTATGATCATTCTTGGGATGCCTTTTGGCAAGTCGTTAAGGGATAACTTCTGAAAAAAAATCTTTACGTGGCTCACCACGTGTATCATAATCATCGCCGTGGGGATGTTAGGGGACTGGTTGTAACAGCTATTGGGGGGAATCTCTATAGAAGTCCTCGGGTGTCCGACTCTCACAAGATTGCAATCGACCGACTCCTATGACGTCCCGTGTGGCTAACTTCTTGACTTCTTGTAGTTCTGAAATCCTAATTTAATTTCCTTGTGCCTGTATGTTCGAGTGTTTGTGCACTTGAGTGCCAGACTCCCCGAGTCTTGGGTCTAAGCAAAGTCGGTCATAGTTGTTTAGATGTCCTAGGCGAAACAACTACAATTGGGCTCTGCTATAGAAGAAAAAAATTGATAAAAAATGGGCCTCCTTTATACATAAAATTTTAAAAAATAATTTTGGGCCATGGGTGAGAGCTTCAGTTGCTCTGACCCAGGGTCAGCTCTAGGTCCAAGCTTCACTTTTTGTTGATTTCCTAGCCTCCTCGATGGAAATCTAGGACTTTCCATACTCCTATCAGCCCTCGACCTTCCTTTTGCTGGATCAGTTCCCCGTGGGCTTCTCATTTGAAGGTCCAACCCATTAATTTATTCCTACCGTATTGATGGGGATTTAAGGTTATATATTCAGCAATTTATCAAAGGGTGTACCTCAAGTTTAGAATTGTCCAAATACAGTTTCATGGTTCATATTTACCAAAGTGCGCACCCCATTTCCTTTTTATCCCTCCCCTGTCAAACGTGGATTTAATGTTCAAATATTGCATGTATCCGAGCTACAATTGAAAATTCCGAACCATCCAAACGTGGTGTTGAGAATTCAAATCCCAGGATCACTATGTTATTGGGAATATAATTCTCAGCATCATCTTTTTTCGGCCTGATTTCTAATTTATATCGGCCTAATTTCTGAAATATAACTGTGGATATCTAATAAAACCTTGAATATAAGAAATTTTAGATGGATACACAAAGAAGTACTTCCCAAATCCAATGGACTTGGATTGGATCGAAGAAGAGGTGAATAGGACCATCAATGGATTTTGACCGAAATCCATTGATGGACCTAGAGGAGTCCAAATTCTGAAATCTTGACATGGACTAAAAGATCTTATAGCATGAATTGTTGATATTGTAGGGATGTATACTTAAAAGTCTATTTTTTGTATGAACATCTTTATTTTGAAATAAGAATCACATGATCATTGTTTGCATATTTTTATGGTTATGCAATATTGTCTAATACCTTACATTGTAGATAACATGGTGTGTGGTGTCACACGGGAGATCATGTTATCGGCTCCTTGTAAAGTATAAGTAAAGGCTCACAACCGAGATGACTTTGGACAAACCATCGGAATGGTTGTAGTGTGATTTGATATTGGTTTGTCTTGACCATAGAATCACACTAGTGCACTTTGTGTGTATTGAGCAGGACCGACACAGAGGTGATTCGATTTATTGCTGACTACATAATCGAATCGGACCTCAGATATTATTTAGTATATGCTCTTAATCCCGATATAATAACGGGCACATATACTTGGTACTCATCTCTTTGATTTACCAATGGGCGAGATTTATAGATTAAATCGATAGACTCGGTAAGTTGGGAGATGATATTATTTATATGGTGTGCCGTTGATTATAGGAGGAAACCGTGTCCTATATATTAGGATGATGATGTCCCCTTGAGGAGCTCATAAGGTTCATCATGTAAACCCTGCAGGTGGACTTGGTCCGGCATGATGAAAAGGTTGAGTGGTACTACTCATGGAGTTAGATGTCGATTAATTAATGGTCGATAAATTAATTAATTGTGGACATTCGAGATCTTAAACACGGGGAGAAAATGTACAAATAATATATGGAGCCCATATTATCATATGGGGGTTGGTGAGGTAGATCAATGATGGACCTTTAGTGGATTGGACCATCATTAGTGGATCGGACTTTATGTGGGCTTGATCCATGGGTGACCAAGACCCAACTCCTCCTCATGGTCCTTAATGTAGCCCATTAACACCTCAAGATGCTTAGATCCAATGGATAGAAACAAAACACTAAGATCCATTGGTAGAGATTAAATCTCTAAGATCCGATGGTTGAGATTAAATCTCTAGATCCGACGGTTGAGATTAAATCCCTAGAACCAATGGAGGAGATTAATTCATGGCTTATCCCCAAACTCTATAAAAGGTGGCATGGGGTTGGCGTGAAGATCATCATAGAGAGGGAGCAAGGCTTGGGCGACAAGAATAGGGCAATCCTAGTTGAGATAGGATTGGAATTAGGGTTAGGGTTTTGAGGCTAGGGTGGCACCAAATAAGGAAGGTTCTTTCTCTCTTCTTCTTCCTCTTTGTGCCAACGTCCAGCAGCTTCTCCCAGCTTTTTCCAGCCTTGGCGGCGCCCAAAGCCTCCTTCTTCTTCTTCTTAGGTGGTGGAAACAAGATATAGGGTTTCCCTAGGTATCTTGGTTGCTTCCCACCACCATCTCCTTCATTTACTTGGCGTGACAAGGAGGGATTGATTCCTTGTTGGTTGAGTTTTTGAAGGAGAAAAACATTGTTTCTCTTCTTCCTCTTGCTTGGGAAAAGCAAGGAAGGAAGTTTTACGATCTAGGAGCTTCGACTTTTGGTGGATCGTCGCCCACGGCGTCAAGGAGGAGGTCATACATTAGAAGACCAAGAGGTATAACTATTCTTCTATCTCTTTTATTCATTGCTTGTGTTTGTTTTTCAAAATATAAGCATGTTATATTTCTGTAAATAGGCTAAATAATACTTGGATCCCGAGTACAAACACAAAAACCGGCGATCCGGACATCGTCTATTCCGCGACTACTCGTAGGATAGAGGATGGTCGCTTGAACAACTAGTTTGTTCAAGTGACCTCTCTAAATGAATAGTACGACGATGACTTGGTTGCTTTGGGAATCCCTTTTGTCTAAGATTAAATTTTTAATCCGGGGACATCAAAGGGATCACCATGGTCAAGCAACCGAGGTGAAGGGGAAGCGAAGTTTCCCCTCACGGATCAACCCCAACAATTGGTATCAGAGCCAAGGTTTTAGGTTTTGTGTGTTTAGGATTCGGTTAATTTTTATGCACTTTTTCATATATTATATGTGTCGGATAATAGTAGGATATGCGTAGTTTAACTCTTTGGTTAAAGGCATAAGATCCGACGATTATGGCCATATGTGTGTATATGATTGTATGTGTGTAAATATTTATTTTGTCGAATCCTCGGGGTTGACAAGGCTAGTATTTAGTTTTTGTAAATTAAATACGGCATTGTTTAGCCACTCTTTATTTTAGTTTACTTTCGATCTAAATTTCATGTACAGTTCCTAGTGGAATATTGGATCGATGCATGTAAATTAAAATAGGTTTTAGTCTCGGCTCGGATCTCCGGAGGGCTTGTACATGGCGTAGGAGGAGCGGACGAGATGGCGATGCGACGGGAGCCATATTGAAGACAAAGGCCATAATAGTTGGAAAATAATTTATTTTTCATATTTATTGCTTTTTGTTTGATATGCATGTCGTAGGAAAATTCCTCATTTTAATTTACTAAGTGGGAGAGGGATATTTTAATTAATTCCCGCGGCCTCCATTACAATTTGACGTGTGATGCAACAAACTTGCGTGTTGGCTCTGAGTGCCTTCCTCCCTGCGGATGAGTTTGTTTGCGGATCACTAGGTCAAATAATGGTTATAGGAAATTATCTAGGAGCATGTGTACTTCCACAGCGGTAAGGCACATAATCCGAAATAATTCCCTTAGTATCGTGTAATGGTGCACACTTAGATGCAAATTAAAAGTATCCTCCCCATCGGAGTCACTGCTTTTATTTGTAGGGCCAAAGAGGAACCAACTATTAATTTTATTTGTCGAAAAGTAAGGTTGACAAGATAATAAAATTAATGGGTAAAACCTCCTCTTACAAATGTAGAATTCGTATCGTCCCAGTGGCATGCGATATTCTCGGTGGATTGAGGTGTTGGTTGATATCAAAATTTTATTGTTTGAGGAATCAATAATTTTTTGAAATCTAATATTTTGATTTATGTGATTCTTAGGTTTTCTTTCAAAATGACTTTCAACCCACTTGCTGTGATACTGAAAGAGAACAAATTTACTGGACCCAACTATGTAGATTGGAAGAGGAATCTAGATATTGTCTTGGCTATCGAGGAATACAAATATGTACTCCTCGAAGAGTGCCCTCCCAAGCCTCTGAGATAATTGCAGGGAAAGGAGAGAGAGAGCTATAGGAAGTGGAACAAGGCCGATGAGATGGCATGTTACATTTTGGCATCTATGTCAAATGTACTCCAACATCAAGATCAAGCTATGCCCACTGCCTATGATATGATGCTCAATCTCAAGGAGCTTTTCGGACACGAGAATCGAGAAGGCAAGAGGCCATGAGAAACTTGATGGCGACCACCATGATCGAGGAACACACAGTGAGGATCATGTTCTCAAGATGATGGCTCATTTGAATGAGCCGAGGTCCTAGGAGCCGAGATCGATGGGGAAACCTGTCGATATCATACTCGATCTCTGCCTAGGAGTTTTGAGCGGTTTCGCCTCAACTACAACATGAACAAGAGGTTGTATTCATTGGCGGAACTTCGTGAACTCGGCGCAGAGGACTATTTAAATCGAGTGCTCAGTGCATGCCGTGATGAGAAGGTTTACGCTTCTGCCGAAAGGCAAGAAGAAGAAGAAACAAACCGGGCAAAGGCGGTGGGAGGTACTCGGGGAGGAGTGAAGAAGCCGAAAGGCAAGTGCTTCACTTATGTAAGGTGGACAACTGGAAGAAGGATCGCCCCAACCGCAAGAACAAAGGTATATCTTTTGGACTAGTCGTTGAAACATGTTTAGCGGTGTTATCTACCGGCACTGTGTGTGTGAATACGAGTCACCGATCATGTCTGTAATACTTTGCGAGGTTCCGAAACCGCATTGTATTGAAGGGAGATTACTGTATTGGCGATGCCACAAAGGTGGCGGTGGAGACGTTCATTTATCTTTTGAGAAAATAAACTTTTGGTTCTTAAGAATTGCCTTTATGTACCCTTATTTAGAAAGAATTTAATTTCAGTTTCTAAATTGTTTATGGATGGATATTCTATTTCTTTTAACGAGAGTTGTTATAAGAAGGAATAGGGACATTATCTGTTCGGGTACATTGATAGGAAATTTGTACACACTTGAACCAAAACCTCCCACGATGACTCATCTTCTAAATCGATAGAGAAAAGAACCTTGAAAATGAACCAAACATATCTTTGGCATCTTAGGCTTGGTCACATTAACCTAGCGAGATTGAGGTTGATAGTGATGGACCTTTGGGCTCATTAGTGGTGGAGGATCTCCCAACTGTGAATCTTGCTTGGAGGGTAAGATGACCAAGAGGCCTTCGAGCCAAGGGTATAGAGCCAAAGATGTGTTAGAATTGGTTCATTCTGATTTGTGTGGTCCTATGTCTATCCAGCTAGAGGTGGTTTTGAATATTTCGTCTCTTTTATAGGCGATTATTCAAGATATGGATGCATTTACTTGATGCGCTAAGTCTGAATGCTTTGTGACAGTTCAAAGAATTCAAGGTGATGTGGAGAACCGTCGAGGTAAAAGTATCAAGACCCTACGATCGATCGTGGTGGTGAATACCTCTTGGGAGAGTTTAGGAATTACTTATCGAGGCCGATTCAATCCCAATTATCGCACTTTGCACACCCTAGCGTAATGGTGTAGCGAGAGCCGAAGGAATAGGACTCTTATGGAGATGGTTAGATCGATGATGAGTTATTCGACTTGCCGGATTCGTTACGGGGATATGCTCTAGATATGGCGGTATACATTCTGAACTTGGTTCCATCTAAATCAGTGCCTTCTACTCCCGTAGAATTGTGGACTGGGCGAAAGCCTAGTCTGAGACATATTCGGATATGGGGGAGTCCAGCACATGTGCTGAAGGCAGATGCTGGTAAGTTGGAACCTCGTACAGAAGTGTGCATGTTTGTTGGCTACCCTAAGGGAACGAAGGGTGGTTTGTTCTATAGTCCTAGAGATCAGAAGGTGATTGTGAGTCTGAATGCCAGAGTTCTAGAGGAGGACTATGTGATGAACCACAAGCCCACGAGTAAAATTGTTGGAGGAGTTAAAAGGGGAAGTCACTTCTTTAGTACCACCGGTACAAGAGGATATACCACATGTCACTGCACCACGTGTCACAGAGGATACACAGGTGATACCTCATCGTAGTGGGAGGGTTGTGAGACAGCCTGATAGATTCATGTTCTTGGGAGAATCTTCTGATTTGGTCCCTGACGAACATGAACCTGATCCCTGGACATATGATGAGGCAATCCAAGATAAAGATGCAGTATCTTGGCAGAGTGCAATGAATGCTGAGATTGAATCTATGGATTCAAATCAGGTCTGGGAGCTAGTAGAACCACCCGATGGTGTAAAAACCATTGGATGCAAGTGGATCTACAAAAGAAAGAGAGGAATAGATGGGAAGGTTGAGACCTTCAAAGCGAGGCTTGTTGCGAAGGGGTTGTTGGTGCAGTGGGCACCAAAGTCGAACCGATATTTTGATTATGGCAAAAGGCTCAATAGTTAAGAGTATATTTGTTATCTTACGAGCTCAATTAAGTGTGCAGAAATGCTAAAGTTGAGCGGAAGGTCTGCGACACCCGGTGGGAACCGAGGTGGTCGGGCAACGCCAGAGGGATTTCGGAGGAAGCCGAGGTACTCGGGTGAAGACCGGAAGCGAGGCTACAAGGTAAGCTCGTGTGAAAGCGAAGCAAGGACGTTAAGCGTAGATCCGACCCAATACCTCCAATGGAAGGTCTAGGTCGAGATCAGTTGGTTAGAACCATCGTACTTTATATTTTAAGCTAACTTGTACTGCAGTCCAAAACCCTTTGGTACAAAGGGTGATGTGGCATCAAGGTGGACATCCAAACCATCACCAAGCTTGGACCCCCAAAATGAGGTGAGTTGGCACAAGATGGTTGGCTCCCATGATGTGGCACAAGTTGGATGGCTCCAACAAGTTGGCGTGAAGGCCTCCTTGAGGTGGCACAAGGTGGTTGGATGAGCACCTCATCCTTGAGTTGTGGCACAAGGTGGTTGGATGAAGCACCTCATCCTTGAGTTGGCGCAAAGGATGTGGATGAGCAAGACTTGGGGGATAAGAACCTCACCTTGGACACTACCTATGTCTAAATTCATAGATCAATATCCATAAATAGACATGTTCACGCCAAGCAAAAAATATAAGAAATCAAGAGCTCTCAACACGCCGTAAATAAGCCGCTACTACTACTCACATTTTACTGACGTGAAGCTACATCTTCTACTTATAAGAGTTGTCGGTATATTTATTTAAGTTCTACTTCTTTAAATTGTCTTTGTGCTTTAATCGTAACAAGGAAAGGGAGTGTCCCTTTGCCTTGATTTCTTTGTGATCGTTGCTCCTACTTCCAACGAGGAGGAGTGGTTTTAGTGAATTGCCCTCCGTCGTGATCAAGGATCACTAGGGCCGTGGATTAGCAATCGAAAGATTGTGAACCACGTAAAAATATCTTGTCTACTTTATATTTCATTGTGCACTCTCTACTTGCTTTTACTTATTGCAAAAGTTTTTTTAACGACACCAGATCGCTATTCACCCCCTCTAGCGACACTTCGATCCAACAATTGGTATCGAGTAGGCGCTAAGATTCGTGAAACCACCAATCTAGCTTTGTTTTTCTTTTTTCACAGATTTTTTATTTATTTATTTCTGTTTTCGTATAATTATTTCACTTGCTTATCTTCTCCTACATATAGAATTGCATTAGAGGCTTTAGGATCCGGATAAGGTTGTCCTTGGGTTAGATCGAGTAAGGTTGTCCTCCGAACTTCAACGACATTCGCATTTGATTGTTTATTTCTTTTTGCAAGTTACATTTTATATATATTTTTTACTTCAGACTACTAATCCAAGGACGAAAGTCTTGGAATATTCTTCGTGTGTGTTTTGCAAGATTCTTTTGTCGTTCTTCTTCTTGTTTTAAATGGCCCATCTCGAAGGGTTTAGCACCTTCCCGCTTTACAACGGTAATGACTTTCGTTATTGGAAGGGTCGGATGGAATGCTTTCTTAAAACCCAAATCGAGATGTGGATCGTAATCCAAACCGGTTTCACACTTCCTATTAATGAAGATGGTGAATCTTTGGGTTACGATCAATGGTCAAATTCCATGAAAAACAAGTAGAAGCCGATGCCAAGGCAACTCAAATCTTGCAATGTGGGTTGTCAAGGAAAGAGCTCAACCGCTCGGCCCCTTCATTAGTGCAAAGGACTTATGGACCAAGCTAGTGGAACTACACGAAGGCACCGACGACACGAAGGTATGTAAAGAGATTTACTTTTAAATAAATTGTATAACTTGAAAATGCAGGAAAAGCGAGACCGCAACTCAACTACATGCTCGTATCCAAGACATCGCCAACCAACTCCATGCCATCGGACAAAAGGTCGAGAATCGCGACCTTATCGGTATTCTCTTAACTCGTTTCCTAGGACCACCTTGTGGGCATCCATGGTCGATGCCTACAAGGTCTCCAAGGACCTTTCTAAAATTAGGTTAGGCGAATTGTTTTGAACTTGAATTACATGAGCAAACTAACGTGGTCCGGGCCGAGAAGAGTATTGCGTTAGTTGCGAGTTCCAAGAAGAAGAAGCCCGCAAGCAAGCCACCCCGAAGGAAGAAGACGAGTCCGAATCGGAAGTAGACTCGAAATAGAATCTGAACTAGTCAATCTAGTTCTAAGATGATCAAGAGACGAAACGACCAACAACTCAAGGTAAGCCTAAACCTAATTCAAATACTTCTAATTTTAGATGCTATGAGTGCAACAGGTTCGGTCACATCAAGTCCGAGTGCCCAAAGCTAAAGAATAACGCATCAAAGACCAAGAAAGCGCTAAACGCTACTTGGGAGGAGTTGTCGGAGGAAGAAGGCGATATCCAAGCTCTAATGGCCAAGCCGACCGAGCACGACTCGAAACCGAAGAAGAGTCCGAGTCCGAATCCGATGATGAGCTTCCATTCAAGACAAGCCACGGATCCGTATCCGGTTCAAAAGAATCATTAAGGGTAAGTCGGTCGTTACTTAATACTTTGTATGGTGCAATTAAATTTTTAAATAAGAAACTAGCTAAGTCCGAGTCCAAGGTCGAGACCCTAATTGAGGAGGTTAACCTCCTCAAACATGAGGTCTCCCTAACCTCTTCGACTACTCGTATTCAAGAGGAGGACTCAACTCAAGTTGAAAAGCTTGAAGTTGAGAACTCGCTTTTGAAAACACAAGTCGAAGACCTTAGGAACATGTTGGAAAGGTTCACTTTGGGATCCAAGGGACTTGACCTCTTACTTGGATCACAAAGGGCCGTGTACAACAAGGCCGGACTCGGGTTTAACTCAAATACAACCAATAAGTCATATATGTCTATAGTAAACCAACATAAGAAAAATGTCCAAGCATGGGTCCCTAAGATCACTTTGATTTCAACTTTAGGATCTAACATGTATTGGGTTCCCAAGGACCAAATTCACTATGTGAATAGACCCACTCGATTCAATGGTCCAGGGGGAGCCAATACAAAATGTATTTTGTTAAGTCTTAGAAATTGCATGCTTAGTTTTTCCTTTATTTTTAGAATTGTTAGATAGGACTCATAATCAACTAAAATCCTACTAAAAGATTGAGCCTCGTGGAGCCTCTTTTCAAAACTAACTAGTTAGACCAAGATGTAGTCTCAAGTAAGTCGAGTTATCAATTTCTTGAAATTAGCTTTGTCTAAGGAAGTGGTCGTTGTTCCGATCAAAGAAGGCCTCTGTGCCTCGCCACGACCTGGAAGCTAATCTCTTGAAAAGATTACTTGATGAGCTTAGACTAAATACGAATCTAACCTAATGTTGGTTAATTTAAATTCATTAAAATTAATCAAGTAAAATTGAAAGTCATCTCACAATAACACATAGGAATAACATGTTTTGATCATGTAGATATTGGTGAGATGATTTAGGTTTAAAAACTTACAAACAACCCTTTAGTAATTCAAATATCCGATCCAACTACCTTATATGTAGGATCAATGGATGTTGGACAGTGGTTGCTCCCGACACATGACCGGGGATCAACTCAAATTTTTGAAGTTACGATTCAAACGACAAGGATCGGTAGCCTTCGGAAATAACGGCAAGCTCAAAATCATCGGATCAGGTGATATTGAGCTCAACTCTAACTTTACAATTCAAAATGTCTTATTAGTAGAAAACTTTCAATATAATTTACTTAGTGTAAGCCAATTGTGTGATAACAATTATAAGGTCATATTTCTAGAAAATGAATGCGTAATCAAGATAAATGCAACATCTAAAATAATACTTAAAGGAACTAGGAATAGCAACATCTACACAATAAATTTACCAACTCCTCAACCAAGTGTCTTATGACACGAAGAGGAATCTTGGTTATGGCAAGACTCGGACACTGCACCCTTTTAAGACTCGTCCACAAGATGAGTCGAGTGGCTCAGTTATAGGTTTGCCTAAACTAAACAACTTGGATAATAAAATATGTAATGCTTGTCAACAAGGTAAACAATCTAGGACACAACATCAATTAACTAATCAAGAACGAACCAAAAGTGTTCTTGAGCTCCTACATGGATCTATTTGATTCACATGGAGCTAAGTCACTCAATGGTAGTCAATTTTGCTTAGTCATAATTGACTATTCTAGATTTACTTGGGTTAGGTTTATCAAACATAAAAATGATACCCTAGACCAACTAATCAATCTTTGTAGGTTAATCAAAATCAAAAGAACCTTAAGATTAAAAGACTTAGAAGCGATCATGGTGGTGAATTAGAAAACCACAGTTTACAGATTTACTGTAACCTAAAGCGGATACCACCATGAGTTTTCATGTCCTAGAACCCCACAACAAAATGGGTTAGTCGAGCGGAAAAATAGAACCCTACAAGAAGCCGCTAGGACAATGTTAAACGAGTATAACCTACCCGATAGATTTTGGCGGAGGCCGTTAGTACGGCTTGCTATGTCCAAAATAGGATCCTTATGGTAAAGAGGCACCAAAAGTCCTCAAATGCGAGATTTATCACGATAAAATACACATCAAATACTTTAGGGTATTTGGATGCAAGGTACATATCTTAAACACTAAGGATTACCTAGGAAATTCAAATCCAAAACCTCTCGAACCTTTCTAGGATACTCAACCACCGATGGAGAGCTTATAGGGTATACAATCACGACACTCTTAGAGTCGAAGAAACCATTAATATAGTTTTCGACGAAGGACATGAACCCGTTCAATCCTTAACAAAACCAACTAGCAAATCAACTTATAGCAAACCCGACTCTGATCTTGAACTTGAATCTCGTCCTAACCCAAGTCATCCTATCGACCAAGTGATAGATGACCCTAACCCAAGTCATCCTATCAATCAAGTTATAGGTGATCCAAATTTAGGGGTTCGAACTAGAGCTTCATACCGAAACATTAGTCAAATCTCGTTAATTTCCAAAATCGAACCCAAAACTATTGAACAAGCACTTCTTGATCCCGACTGGATTATTGCTATGCAAGAAGAGCTAGCTCAATTCACTAGAAATGAAGTCTGGGAATTAGTACCACCACCTAAAGAAAAATCAATTATTGGAACAAGGTGGGTATTTTGAAATAAACTTGATGATAAAGGTGAAGTAGTTAGAAATAAAGCTAGGTTAGTCGCAAAGGGTTTAGTCAAGTCGAAGGTTTAGATTACGATGAGACCTACGCCCGTAGCAAGACTAGAGTCCATCCGAATGTTGTTAGCATATCTTTACATCGAGGTTTTAAATTGTTTCAAATGGATGTCAAGTCAGCATTTTTGAATGGATACATTAAGGAAGAAGTTTACGCTACCAACCTCCGGATTCAAAATCTAGATAAACTGACCATGTCCTTAGACTTAAGAAAGCCCTATATGGACTCAAACAAGCCCCGAGCTTGGTGCGAAAGGCTTCGATCTATCTTAAGTCCAAAGGATTCAACCAAGGTTTAGTCGACCCAACCTTATTCAGAAAAACCGTAGGAAAAGAAATCTTTATAGCCCAAATCTATGTAGATGATATAATTTTTGGAACTACCAACTCGATCCTGCTAAACGAATTCATCTCACTTATGGAAAGTGAATTTGAAATGAATTTAGTAGGAGAGTTAAGTTTCTTCTTAGGTTTACAAATTAAACAAACTAAAGATGTAATATATTTACATCAACAAAAATATACTAAGGACTTAATAAATCGATTTGGAATGCAAGATGCTAAAATAATTAATACACCTATAGCAACTAATGTTAATATAAACGAAGATGTAGAAGGAAAACCCGTTGACCTAAAATACTATAGGAGCGCAATAGAAGTCTCCTATACTTAACCGCGAGCCGACACATTTTATTCGCGGTAAGTATGTGCAAGGTTACAAACCTGTGCTAAGGAGTCTCACCTAACCCTAGTCAGTATCCTTAGATATCTAAAGGGCACGCTAAACGTAGGTATTTGGTACCCTAGATCTACCGAGTTTAATCTAATCGGCTACTCGACTCCGACTATGCCGGTAGTAAACTCGATAGAAAGAGCACGAGTGGTTGTTGTCAAATCCTACCGAGTCTAGTGAGTTGGTGCAGAGGAAGCGTTGCCTTATCTACCACCGGCCAGAATACGTTGCGATGGGTGAGTGTGTCTCTCGACTCTGTGGATGAAGCACACTCTCCAAGACTTTAGCTTAATCTTTAACAACATTAAAACCTACATAGATAACATCAGTTCAATTAACTTAACTAAAAATCCAATATGTCATTCTAGGACAAAACATATAGAAGTTAAACACCACTTCATTAGGGAACATGTAACTAATGGAACTATACAACTAGAGTATGTTGAGTCCAAATCAAACCTAGCGGACATCTTCACCAAACCACTACCCGAAGCCGAATTTAGTTTATTAAGACGAAAGTTAGGTATGTGCGTAATAGAGTAGGATTTAAATTTTTCTATATATGTACTCTATTTTTGCTTCTTTTTATGAAATTAGCCTAAGTCTTACCTTAGAAATCATATACCTATAGATTTAAGGAGCCAACACATCTCACAACACATAGGACTAATGTGTTTGTGTACTTAGCCACGTAGACGGGCGTGAGATGTTAGGACCTTACTCCTGGTTCCAGATGTAGATTCAGTGCATCGATATGAACCATGGAGTATAATTATTTAAAATTAATCAACTCCTTCAAGACTTATTGATCATTCTATATCAATCAAGTCCAACCGGAGTTGTACATTTTAGATGAACATATTTTCAAGCTTATTATTATTTAAAAAAAAAAAATATATATATATATATATATATTGAAGACAAAGGCCATAATAGTTGGAAAATAATTTATTTTTCATATTTATTGCTTTTTGTTTGATATGCATGTCGTAGGAAAATTCCTCATTTTTAATTTACTAAGTGGGAGAGGGATATTTTAATTAATTCCCGCGGCCTCCATTACAATTTGACGTGTGATGCAACAAACTTGCGTGTTGGCTCTGAGTGCCTTCCTCCCTGCGGATGAGTTTGTTTGCGGATCACTAGGTCAAATAATGGTTATAGGAAATTATCTAGGAGCATGTGTACTTCCACAGCGGTAAGGCACATAATCCGAAATAATTCCCTTAGTATCGTGTAATGGTGCACACTTAGATGCAAATTAAAAGTATCCTCCCCATCGGAGTCACTGCTTTTATTTGTAGGGCCAAAGAGGAACCAACTATTAATTTTATTTGTCGAAAAGTAAGGTTGACAAGATAATAAAATTAATGGGTAAAACCTCCTCTTACAAATGTAGAATTCAGATATCGTCCACCTTTGCGTGGCATGCGATATTCTCGGTGGATTGAGGTGTTGGTTGATATCAAAATTTTATTGTTTGAGGAATCAATAATTTTTTGAAATCTAATATTTTGATTTATGTGATTCTTAGGTTTTCTTTCAAAATGACTTTCAACCCACTTGGTGATCTTGAAGAGAACAAATTCTTTGGACCCAACTATGTAGATTGGAAGAGGAATCTAGATATTGTCTTGGATCACGAGGAATACAAATATGTACTCCTCGAAGAGTGCCCTCCCAAGCCTACAGATAATTCGGGAAAAGGAGAGAGAGAGCTAGGAAGTGGAACAAGGCCGATGAGATGGCACGGTGTTACATTTTGGCATCTATGTCAAATGTACTCCAACATCGAAGATCAAGCTATACGCCCAACTTATGATATGATGCTCAATCTCAAGGAGCTTTTAGGACACCGATCGGGCCGCAAGGCAAGAGGCCATGAGAAACTTGATGGCGACCACCATGATCGAGGAACACCCGTGAGGATCATGTTCTCAAGATGATGGCTCATTTGAATGAGCCGGAGGTCCTAGGAGCCGAGATCGATGGGGAAACCAGTGTCGATATCATACTCGATCTCTGCCTAGGAGTTTTGAGTTCGCCTCAACTACAACATGAACAAGAGGTTGTATTCATTGGCGGAACTTCCGGTAACTCCAGCGCAGAGGGACTATTTCGTCGAGTGCTCGGTGCATGCGTGATGACCCAAGGTTTCGCTTCTAAGCCGAAAGGCAAGAAGAAGAAGAAACAAACCGGCAAAGGCGGTGGGAGGTACTCAGGGAGGAGTGAAGAAGCCGAAAGGCAAGTGCTTCACTTGTAAGCAGACTGGACACTGGAAGAAGGACTGCCCCAACCGCAAGAACAAAGGTATATCTTTTGGACTAGTCGTTGAAACATGTTTAGCGGTGTTATCTACCGCACTGTGTGTAGATACGAAGTCATCGATCATGTCCGCAATACTTTGCGGGGTTCCAGAAACCGCACGACCGGTGAAGGAGATTACCGTGTACTTGGGCGATGCCCATTTATCTTTTGAGAAAAATAAACTTTTGGTTCTTAAGAATTGCCTTTATGTACCCTTATTTAGAAAGAATTTAATTTCAGTTTCTAAATTGTTTATGGATGGATATTCTATTTCTTTTAACGACAGAGTTGTTATAAGAAGGAATAGGGACATTATCTGTTCGGGTACATTGATAGGAAATTTGTACACACTTGAACCAAAACCTCCCACGATGCAAATTGAAGTTAATAACTCATCTTCTAAATCCAATAAGAGAAAAGAACCTTCGAAAATGAACCAAACATATCTTTGGCATCTTAGGCTTGGTCACATTAACCTAAGCGAGATTGAGGTTGATTGATGGACCTTTGGGCTCATTAGTGGTGGAGGATCTCCCAACCTGTGAATCTTGCTTGGAGGGTAAGATGACCAAGAGGCCTTTCAAGGCCAAGGGGTATAGAGCCAAAGATGTGTTAGAATTGGTTCATTCTGATTTGTGTGGTCCTATGTCTATCCAGGCTAGAGGTGGTTTTGAATATTTCGTCTCTTTTATAGACGATTATTCAAGATATGGATGCATTTACTTGATGCGCCGCAAGTCTGAATGCTTTGACAGGTTCAAAGAATTCAAGGCTGATGTGGAGAACCGTCAAGGTAAAAGTATCAAGACCCTACGATCTGATCGTGGTGGTGAATACCTCTTGGGAGAGTTTAGGAATTACTTATCAGAGGCTGGGATTCAATCCCAATTGTCTGCACCTGGCACACCCCAGCAGAATGGTGTAGCAGAGCGAAGGAATAGGACTCTTATGGAGATGGTTAGATCAATGATGAGTTATTCTGACTTGCCAGATTCGTTCTGGGGATATGCTCTAGATACGGCGGTATACATTCTGAACTTGGTTCCATCTAAATCAGTGCCTTCTACTCCCGTAGAATTGTGGACTGGGCGAAAGCCTAGTCTGAGACATATTCGGATATGGGGGAGTCCAGCACATGTGCTGAAGGCAGATGTTGGTAAGTTGGAACCTCGTACAGAAGTGTGCATGTTTGTTGGCTACCCTAAGGGAACGAAGGGTGGTTTGTTCTATAGTCCTAGAGATCAGAAGGTGATCGTGAGTACGAATGCCAGATTTCTAGAGGAGGACTATGTGATGAACCACAAGCCCACGAGTAAAATTGTTCTGGAGGAGTTAAAAGGGGAAGTCACTTCTTTAGTACCACCGGTACAAGAGGATATACCACATGTCACTGCACCACGTGTCACAGAGGATACACAGGTGATACCTCGTCGTAGTGGGAGGGTTGTGAGACAGCCTGATAGATTCATGTTCTTGGGAGAATCTTCTGATTTGGTCCCTGGCGAACATGAACCTGATCCCTGGACATATGATGAGGCAATCCAAGATAAAGATGCAGTATCTTGGCAGAGTGCAATGAATCAGATTGAATCTATGGATTCAAATCAGGTCTGGGAGCTAGTAGAACCACCCGATGGTGTAAAAACCATTGGATGCAAGTGGATCTACAAAAGAAAGAGAGGAATAGATGGGAAGGTTGAGACCTTCAAAGCGAGGCTTGTTGCGAAGGGGTTGTTGGTGCAGTGGGCACCAAAGTCGAACCGATATTTTGATTATGGCAAAAGGCTCAATAGTTAAGGGTATATTTGTTATCTTACGAGCTCAATTAAGTGTGCAGAAATGTTAAAGTTGAGCGGAAGGTCTGCGACACCCGGTGGGAACCGAGGTGGTCGGGCAACGCCAGAGGGATTTCGGAGGAAGCCGAGGTACTCGGGTGAAGACCGGAAGCGAGGCTACAAGGTAAGCTCGTGTGAAAGCGAAGCAAGGACGTTAAGCGTAGATCCGACCCAATACCTCCAATGGAAGGTCTAGGTCGAGATCAGTTGGTTAGAACCATCGTACTTTATATTTTAAGCTACTTCAGAGTCCAAAACCCTTTGGTACAAAGGGTGATGTGGCATCAAGGTGGACATCCAAACCATCATCAAGTTGGACGCCCAAAATGAGGTGAGTTGACACAAGATGGTTGGCAAACCACCATCAAGCTTGGACGCCCAAAATGAGGAGAGTTGGCACAAGATGGTTGGCTCCCATGATGTGGCACAAGTTGGATGGCTCCAACAAGTTGGCGTGAAGGCCTCCTTGAGGTGGCACAAGGTGGTTGGATGAGCACCTCATCCTTGAGTTGTGGCACAAGGTGGTTGGATGAAGCACCTCATCCTTGAGTTGCATAGTATGTGGATGAGCAAGACTTGGGGGATAAGAACCTCACCTTGGACACTACCTATGTCTAAATTCATAGATCAATATCCATAAATAGACATGTTCACGCCAAGCAAAAAAGATAAGAAATCAAGAGCTCTCAACACGCCGTCGTAACGCCGCTACTACTACTCACATTTGCTACGACGAAGTGCCGCCGACAACGAAAGCTACATCTTCTACTTATAAGAGTTGTCGGTATATTTATTTAAGTTCTACTTCTTTAAATTGTCTTTGTGCTTTAATCGTAACAAGGAAAGGGGGAGTGTCCCTTTGCCTTGATTTCTTTTTGTGATCGTTGCTCCTACTTCCAACGAGGAGGAGTGGTTTTAGTGAATTGCCCTCCGTACGTGATCAAGGATCACTAGGGCCGTGGATTAGCAATCGAAAGATTGTGAACCACGTAAAAATATCTTGTCTACTTTATATTTCCGCTGTGCACTCTCTACTTGCTTTTTACTTATTGCAAAAGTTTTTTTTTAACGACACCGTATCGCTATTCACCCCCCCCCTCTAGCGACACTTTCGATCCAACAGGGGTATACTCAGAAAGAGGGTATCGATTATGAGGAGACCTTTTCGCCGGTAGTCATGCTTAAATCTATCCGGATTCTCTTATGCATAGCAGCTCATATGGATTATGAGGTGTGGCAGATGGATGTCAAGACAGCTTTCCTTAATTGAAGTCTTGAGGAAAACATCTACATGAAGCAACCAGAGGGATTCATTGCTAAGGGAAAAGAGCATCTTGTATGTAAGCTTAATCGGTCCATTTATGGATTGAAACAAGCTTCGAGGTCTTGGAACATTCGATTTGATGAGGTGATCCAGTCTTATGGATTTATTCAAAGTCCGGATGAGTCTTGTGTATACAAGAGATGTGACGGAAACGTAGTGGTATTTCTTGTACTATACGTAGATGACATTTTGTTGATTGGCAACAATATCAAGGTGTTATCGGACGTAAGGGTATGGTTGTCCAAATAGTTTGATATGAAGGACTTGGGAGAAGTGGGACACATCCTTGGGATCAAGGTTATAAGGGATCGCAAGAAAAGGATGTTGTGCTTATCCCAAGCTCCATACATAGACACGATTATGGAGCGTTTTAGCATGCAGAACTCCAAGAAGGGTTTTCTACCTTTCAGGCATGGAGTACCTCTAAGGAGATGTGTCCTAGATCATCTGAGGAGATAGAGGAGATGAAGGCGGTTCCTTATGCTTCGGCAGTAGGAAGCCTCATGTATGCGATGCTCTGTACGAGACCGATATCCGCTTTGCCGTGGGCATGGTCGTGACATCGAGTAATCCGCAGAGGACATTGGATCCGTAAAGCATATATTGAAGTACCTGAGAAGGATTAGGGATTATATGTTGGTTTACCGGGCAGACCAATTACTCCCTATGGGTTACACGGATTCCGACTTCCAATCTGATAGGGATAACAGTAAGTCTACCTCAGGTTTTGTGTTTACTTTGGGAGGTGGAGCCATTGTATGGAGGAGTGTCAAGCAAAAGTGCGTGGCGACTCCACCATGGAAGCCGAGTATGTGGCGGCCTCCGAGGCGCCAAAGAAGCCGCTGGAACTTTCGATGGACTTGGATGTGATTCTGGTTTGCCCGGAACTATCACAATTTATTGTGATAATAGTGGTGCGATTCTGAGCGAAGGAACCACGAGCCCATAAGGCTAAGTAAACACATAGAGCGCAAGTACCACGATACGAGAAATCGTAAAGCGAGGAGAATTCTTGTGGCCAAGATTGCATCGGAGGATAACTGGCGATCCTTTCACTAAGGGCCTTGAGAGCTTTTGATAGGCATGTGGAGGAATGAGGATCGGATGTATGGCACTTTGAGGATGGATAGTCTTTTAGTATAAGAGGGAGATTGTAGGGATGTATACTTAAAAGTCTATTTTTTGTATGAACATCTTTATTTTGAAATAAGAATCACATGATCATTGTTTGCATATTTTTATGGTTATGCAATATTGTCTAATACCTTACATTGTAGATAACATGGTGTGTGGTGTCACACGGGAGATCATGTTATCGGCTCCTTGTAAAGTATAAGTAAAGGCTCACAACCGAGATGGCTTTGGACAAACCATCGGAATGGTTGTAGTGTGATTTGGTATTGGTTTGTCTTGACCATAGAATCACACTAGTGCACTTTGTGTGTATTGAGCAGGACCGACACAGAGGTGATTCGATTTATTGCTGACTACATAATCGAATCGGACCTCAGATATTATTTAGTACATGCTCTTAATCCCGATATAATAACGGGCACATATACTTGGTACTCATCTCTTTAATTTACCAATGGGCGAGATTTATAGATTAAATCGATAGACTCGGTAAGTTGGGAGATGATATTATTTATATGGTGTGCCGTTGATTATAGGAGGAAACCGTGTCCTATATATTAGGATGATGATGTCCCCTTGAGGAGCTCTTAAGGTTCATCATGTAAACCCTGCAGGTGGACTTGGTCCGGCATGATGAAAATGTTGAGTGGTACTACTCATGGAGTTAGATGTCGATTAATTAATGGTCAGTAAATTAATTAATTGACGGACATTCGAGATCTTAAACACGGGGAGAAAATGTACAAATAATATATGAATCCCATATTATCATATGGGGGTTGGTGAGGTAGATCAATGATGGACCTTTAGTGGATTGGACCATCATTAGTGGATCGGACTTTATGTGGGCTTGATCCATGGGTGACCAAGACCCAACTCCTCCTCATGGTCCCTAATGTAGCCCATTAACACCTCAAGATGCTTAGATCCAATGGATAGAAACAAAACACTAAGATCCATTGGTAGAGATTAAATCTCTAAGATCCGACGGTTGAGATTAAATCTCTAGATCCGACGGTTGAGATTAAATCACTAGAACCAATGGAGGAGATTAATTCATGGCTTATCCCCAAACTCTATAAAAGGTGGCATGGGGTTGGCGTGAAGATCATCATAGAGAGGGAGCAAGGCTTGGGCGGCAAGAATAGGGCAATCCTAGTTGAGATAGGATTGGAATTAGGGTTAGGGTTTTGAGGCTAGGGTGGCACCAAATAAGGAAGGTTCTTTCTCTCTTCTTCTTCCTCTTTGTGCCAACGTCCAGCAGCTTCTCCCAGCTTTTTTCCAGCCTTGGCCGACGCCCAAAGCCTCCTTCTTCTTCTCCTTAGGTGGTGGAAACAAGATATAGGGTTTCCCTAGGTATCTTGGTTGCTTCCCACCACCATCTCCTTCATTTACTTGGCCAGTGCAAGGAAGGGATTGATTCCTTGTTGGTTGAGTTTTGGAAGGAGAAAAACATTGTTTCTCTTCTTCCTCTTGCTTGGGAAAGCAAGGAAGGAAGTTTTGCGATCTAGGAGCTTCGACTTTTGGTGGATCGTCGCCCACACGACGTCCAAAAGGAGGGTCATACATTAGAAGACCAAGAGGTATAACTATTCTTCTATCTCTTTTATTCATTGCTTGTGTTTGTTTTTCAAAATATAAGCATGTTATATTTCTGTAAATAGGCTAAATAATACTTGGATCCCGAGTACAAACACAAAAACCGACGATCCGGACATCGTCTATTCCGCGGCTACTCGTAGGATAGAGGATGGTCGCTTGAACAACTAGTTTGTTCAAGTGACCTCTCTAAATGAATAGCACGACGATGACTTGGTTGCTTTGGGAATCCATTTTGTCTAAGATTAAATTTTTAATCCGGGGACATCAAAGGGATCACCATGGTCAAGCAACCGAGGTGAAGGGGAAGCGAAGTTTCCCCTCACGGATCAACCCCAACAGATATATCGAGGAAACTTGGTTCTGATCCTCCTGCCTCACAGTTTTGGTTGCGTGCCACGTATAAATTCAAGTTGGGCGAGAAAAAAGGTGGTGTTGAGAATTATATTACCAGGAATATAGTGATATTAGGATTTAAATTTCCAACACCATGTACAATATCAAGTTGGTAATATAATTTCCAACATCATCTTTTTTCGGCTAGTTTAATATTATACATGGTGCTAGGAATTTAAATCCCAGCACCACTATATTCCTGGTAATATAATTCCCAGCATTATCTTTATTCTCGATCAGCTTGAAATTGTACGTGATGCTGAAACTTTAAATCTCAGAACCACTGTGTTCCTGGAAATATAATTCCCAACACCACTTTTTTTCTCAATCAGCTTAATATCATATGGTGCTGGGATTTTAAATCCCAGAACCACTATATTTCTGGGAATATAATTCTCAACTTCACTCTTTTTCTCGGCCAGTTCAAAATTGGATGTGTTGTTGGAAATTTAAATCCTAGAATATAATTCTCAACTTCACTCTTTTTCTCGACCACTGTGTTCTTGGGATTTAAACTCCATGACCACTGTATTCCTGGAAATATAATTTCTAGTACTATTTTTTTTTCTCGCCCAGCTTGAATTTATATGTAGCACGCGGCCAAAACTGGGAGGTAAGAGGATCTAAACCAAGTTTCCTCGACACATCAACAATTCATGCTGTAAGATCTTTCAGTCCATATCAAGATTTCGGAATTTGGACTCCTCTAGGTCTATCAATGAGTTTTAGTCAAAACCTATTGGTGACCCTATTTACCTATTCTTCGATCCAATCCAAGTCCATTGTGTTTGGAAAGTGCCCCTCTGTGTATCCGTGCCCAAAATTTTTGATATTCAAGATTTTATTGGGTATCTACAACCATATTTCAGAAATCATGTTGATATAAATCAGAAATTAGGCCGAAAAAAAGATAGTGCTGGGAATTATATTTCAAGAATATAGTGGTCCTAGGATTTGAATTTTCAACACCACATTTGGGTGATTTAAAATTTCCAATTGTAGCTCGGATGCATACAATATCTGAGCATTAAATCTACGTTTGATGGGAGGGGTAAAAAGGAAATGAGCCCTTTGGTAAATATGAAACCATAGAGCTATGTTTGGACAATTCCAAACTTGAAGTGCACCCTTTGGTAAATTGTCGTTCTATATTGTTATCATTTTGAGATCTGACAACGTATCCTATTAACATAAAAATACACAATGTAGACTCCGGGCTATGGTGCAGTGGTAGGGCATCATCCACGTAGATAATTAAGAACTCCTGAGTTGATCCATTGCTACGATATATTTGTGAACTTTTTCTCAAATAGGAGTCGGTCCTTTGGGATGCTCAAGTCTGTTGAGACATCCCACACTCATATCTGCTCGATTTATTACTTTTATCTTTGGTTAGAGGTAACTAAAGGGATCACCAATGCGGCGGTTCCACATTTTACCAAAATACACAATGTAAAGAAAGCAAACTTGTATGCTATTAAACCTCAGTCCTCTCACCAAAAAAGAACCGTACATTTTAAACGAGTAACTTATTTCTATCACTCTCAAATTAAAGTTTTACCATCTGTTCTGCACGAGGAACCATTTCATATGGTTGAGCCATGGAAACGAAAGCTAGAAACAAAATTTTCCTTATTGCATAGCTAAATAAGTGGGAAAAAAAACTGACCCTTCATCTTGGAAAATATTTTTCACAAACAAGTAATTTCATATGAAATAACTAAACTATAAATCACATTTGGTGAACTCATGCATCAAGCGGGTAACAATTCTAGTTTTTACTAACAGTAACTGTATTATTTGACACGACATAATTGAATCACATAAGAAACTAATTATGTGCAGGCAAAATCTGAGATACGTGGCTCCGTATCGCCGTCCAACAAGATGTTTTTATGTTTTATGTCGCAGTGAATGATTGCAAGGAAGTAGTGATGGAAATCACGAATTTATATATATATATATATAAAAAAAATCGATACAACATAATTCGTGATACGAATCTAGCCTTAGAAATTTATGATAACAAATAAAACATAAATGACGACGATAAAAAAAAAAGAGATAATTTTAGTGCAACGGAACGATCATTGATCTCGCATTGTCAATAGATCCGATGTTCCAGAAAAAAAAGTAGGTCTTCTATACAATTATAGGTTGACAATGACGTCAAAGTTGTAGGAGATCGGACGTCGCTAGGGGGGGTGAACGATGCATTTGTGCGTTCCATAGAATTCGTTCATATTTGTCTATAATACTTATTATGCATAGTGGAAATAATAATAACAACAATAAAACATGACAAACACTCACAATCACAGCAATAAATACAAAATATAACGTGGTTCGGAACTTAAGAGTTTTTACTCCACAGGTTGAGCTCAAATGAGCTCTAGCGATGCAAAAGCACCACTAATCAATCTCTCATTCTCGAAAAATACTCAGGGGCGGAGAAAATCACAAAATAATGTAAAGAAAATTTTACAAATGTGACTTTTGAATGCTTGTTTGTGTGATTGCTTGAGCTGCACTTAAAGACCCTGATTTGCACCAGCAAATTGTCTCAAATCGTCCAAGAAATTGATGCCAAAAATCTCCCCTTTGAGCTCTTTATAAAGCTGCAACTCAGGCTGATTTTCGCCTAGCAATCGATTGCCCATACCTAGTAGTCGATTGATCCTATAGTCGTTGTCTCACAATGACTCGATTCACGCTGGAAAAACTCCAACGACTAACCCATTAGTTGACTGCTAAATCCTAGCAGTCGACTGATGCATAATAGTCGAGGCGCTGATCGAGCCTTCCCCGCTTCTGTGGTCGCATCCATCACTCGATTGTCATCCATGGCAGTCGACTACCATCCATGGCAGTCGACTGTCAATGCTGGCAATCGACTGTTAAAGCCACTCGACCACAGTTTAGCATCAGTTGACTCCTGTCAGTCAATTGATCGTAACCCCAATCGACTGCTCAATGTCGACTAGGTTGTCAAGTGTCAAAACACTCGACTAGTCGACTGGTCTATAACCCTAGTCGACTGGTACATTTTAAACATGAGGTTTTAACTCAAATATGATGCCCTCATACTTGCTAGACCACCCTTAGTCTAGACCTAAGTCTTATAGTTATCTCCATCATCCTTACGCCTATCATATCTCTCCAAATCATCCATGACTTGTTCATTCATAAGCTAGTCTTCAAGTGTTTCCATCGGCTATTGTCATGCTAAGCCGGTTTACACTGCCAAGGCACATTTGAGCTTATACTGTCAAGACACACGCTTGGACTTTATGCTGCCAATATCATATCCTTGGACTTCCCAATTGTCAAGTACTCATAACTTGAACTTTCACCGCCAAGACTATATCTTAGACTTTCCATGTCAAGTACTCAAGACTTGGACTTTTCCATTGTCAAGATCTATGTCAAATACTCAAGACTTAGACTTTCCCATGCCAAGTGTTCCACTTGGACTCCTCGTCAATCCCTTACCAACCATATAGCCAACTCACAATACTACTCGAGTCCGATCAATCGTAGCCTCGGACGATTACTCCAATAATCTCCTTAAACTATTGTTAAACAATGATCAATCCATTGTCAAACATACTCCCATTGTCAAATATCAAAATATTACTCGGTCAATCATGATTTGAATCAATTGTAACAATAAAAATCTTCTTATCGATAAGATATAGGAAGGCGGGCAAGATTCACAACCCTACAAGAACTATGCTATCTATATATATATATATATATATATATATATATATATATATGGATTGGATTGGATCTGTTATCAGTACATCATCAATAATAGGTCCAAACTCTAACAAATCTATGTGGAACCGCCTCGGCTGCCTGCAACCGCTGAGCACGTGCGTGCATCTCCTTCCCTTAAAAGGGAAAGGAGTTCGTCCAAGAAGAGGGTTGGGTTGTTGGCTGCTCGGCGAGGTTGCGCTGCTCGGCGGTGGATTTCGATCAGAGAAGTATAGAGAGACATCTGGCGATCTTGATTTGTGGAAACAGAGGAAACTTCCACCGTGATATTTCCTCCGACGCAAGTCAAAACTCCAACCAGGTAAATAACGAAGAACAGGTATATCTAACATTGGTATCAGAGCAAATTTTACTAGAAATTTTGTTTGCCTGTTCAATTTTTCCCTCGCCGGAATGAGAAAACTATGTTCTGGAAACTCCTGTAAGGGCGGCATCTGCCTCCTTCGGAGGCGGCGCCTCACACACCGTCGATCCCTCGAGCGGCGACGGCCTTGGAGGCGCAACGCCGCCGGCCGTCGAGGGCGACGAGGCGGCGTCGCCGACGCCTTGATCGACTTCTGAGGCGGCGAGGCGGCGTGGCATCGACACACCTCGGCGTCGCTCGGAAAAGGCGCTGTCTCTGACGCGCAGGAGATCAGTGGGTGCCGTCGGAGACAACGCGGCCGCTGGCGCGGAGGCGACGGCCTCTGTCGCGGCCGACACGCCCATGCCGATTGAAGGCACAGGCGTGTCACGGACAACACGCCCATGCCAAGAAGGCACAGGCGTGTCGCGGCCGACACGCCCATGCCGATTGAAGGCACAGGCGTGTCGCGGCTAACACGGGTGTGTCGGTTGCTGAACAGGGCGTGTTGAGCGCTGGAACTCCTGACACGGACGTGTCAATGATAACACGCCTGTGTTGTTTTGATACGCCGCCCTGTTAACACGAAAAACTCATAAATAAATAAATTTTTTTGTTTTGTACCGATTATAAAATTTATTTTTGAATAACTCAAAGATAGGACTAGTTTATGACTGTCTATGGGTCAAGATTGATTGATCAATGGGTCAATTAATTATAGCCTAAAATTCAAGAAGTTTAGTTCTTCTTGATATATGTGTATTTGTTCTACGCCTTGATTAATTGAAATATACCAGTATTTGTACTGGTTTTGTCGGTTATGTACTGACATGATTTATTTCAATTTTACAGATGGCGCGGATGTATACCACTATGACCCGGCGCGATGTGTTGCGCAATCGGTATAGAGAGGCTATCGAAGATTTGGACTATGACCCTTACCATGGAGTCCTTGGACACATTGGGAAGCTGGACAGACTATTCTGGAAGCTCGAGATGCAGGAGTTTCCAATATTAGATAACTACAGGATTTGGGCGTTGATTCGTTCATTGCCCGATAATCTTGCTGACGCGGCACGACAATTTTAGGGGTTACATGAAGGTCGCGTTTCATATGCCCAATTGTGCACAGAGCTGATTAACTATGCTGACTGTGAAGAGGATCCTGAAGAAGACCCTGTGGAGGATTTTGGTTCTCGACTAGTGAGGTCTTTAAAGGATTCTGTATCAGGGCAGCATGTGTTGCCTGTGAGTGTCCCAGCAGAGAGTACTGTAGTTGAGTCCAGACGGAGGGGACATGTCATGATTACTGCTGCACTAGGGCTTGTCCTAGTGGGAGCAGTAATCGCTTATCTAGTCTATTAGAAGTTATTTTTAGTTTATGAGTAGGAAGAATGTAATCTGTTACATTCTTAGTAGAGTTTGTTATTTGTTGACACAGTATAGCATGTTTATTTTAATGATGTGTTCATTTAAAATGATTAGTTCATTTAATGCTATTGACTCTACATGATGCATGATTATTGAATATGCCCTTAATTAGTTCAAATGAGTATATAATGATATGTTCATTTAATGTGTAATATCATGCTGTAATAATCATTAATATCATTAAGTGAGATGTATGTAATAAAATATATCAATCTAAGTCTGATTGGCACATACAAATGATGAGTGATAACGCAGTTGTCACTTGATTTTGTAGACCAGATCAGATTTATCTTGAGTTTATTTTTGAGATTACATACATAAAAGCATACACTGAGTAACTAAATAATGTGTTTATTTATGTTAGGTTATGACAACTAAAAACATCATAGCTGAATTGAACAAAGGTGAAAAACTGAACGGGAATAACTATAAAATATGACACCTCAAGATTCAGTATGTTCTTGAGGAACAGGAAGTCCTAGAGGCTGTTAATCAGGTTATGATGGAACCTGTTGAGAGTAACGCAAAGACAAGATGTGACGTGACCTTGATGCCTATAAGGTATGGAAAAGGAAGGATATTGGTATTGATAAGTTGATGGTGGATGACCTAGTGTTAGAGTATGAGTCATATCCTTGACTCATGCGATCTAGGTAGCCCTTAGAGAGAGATACGATGGAATAAGTCGAGTAAGCCGGCGGTGGCGATCGGGTTCGGCTACAAGAAGCGCCCGAATGCAACGACGTTCAACATCTCGAGGAGATGTCAAATATGATTCGAGTAGCGGTCATGAGTTGACCGATGAATAACAGGTTCAGGCGATTATTCGTTCTCTTCCCGATTCTTGGGAGACCATGAAGCAGACCTTAACTCACAGTGAGAGTATTAAGACTTTCGCTGATATCTCACGCCATGTTGAGCTGGAGGCTGAGAGAGTAGAATTCGCGAGATTTACGGGCCTATTTGGTACATCGGCTCTGCTGGATCATCTGGATCCAAGAAAAAATGGTACAAGAAGGGAAAGGGAAAGAATAAGAAGGTTGCTACTGCTGCTGAGAAGGATCAAATCAAGAAGAAGAAGACGGGGAAGAAACCTAAAAGCAAGTTATCTTGCTTTAATTGTGGCAAGAAGGGCCACTTTGCTCGAGAATGTACTGAGCCAAAGAAGGTAACTTCTAGTCTGTCTTCTGAGCATTTTGTTGCTAATACTGTGTTGATGGCTGATTCTTATCCTTTGTGGATTATAGATTTGGGAGCAACCAACTATGTAGCTCGAGAGCGGGTGTAGGGTACACTGGCAACAAATGGATTTATGTAGGAAACAATGCAAGAGTCGAAGTCAAGGGAGTCAACACTTGTAAACTTAACCTTCGTGGTGGAAGTACTTTGTTTCTACATGATGTCTTGTATGCTCCAGAGATTCGAAGGAATCTTGTATATGTTACTAGTCTTCTTGATTTGGGGTACTCTGTAAATTTTTTCAGTCCTTGTGTAGAACTTAAGATTGACTCTGTGTCAATCGGATATGGTTATTTATCTAATGGTTTTATGGTACTAGATGTGGTGTCTGATGTGAATTGTGCGATTCATAGTTATTTTTCAAACATTGCTCTTACTAGTAATGCGGATATATCTGATGAGGTTTGACATGCTAGATTAGGACATATAGGACAAGATCGCATGAATCGATTAGCTAGAGAGGGTTTATTGGGCTCTCGTGCTAAGATTAGTTTGTCTATATGTGAGCATTGTCTTGCTGGAAAAGCAACTAGGAAACCATTTGGAAAGGCTATAAGAGAAGACTTGCCATTGCAATTGATTCATTCGGATATTTGTGGTCCGATGAGTGTGAAGGCTAGGCATGGAGCTTCCTACTTTATTACATTTATTGATGATTTCACTAGGTATGGTCATGTGTATTTGATTTCTCACAAATCTGAAGCATTAGATTGCTTCATTCGTTATATGAACGAAGTTGAGAATCAAACGGAACGTAAGGTTAAGGCCTTACGAACTGACCGTGGGGGTGAATATCTGTCTGATTTGTTCAAGACGACATGTAATGATAAGGGGATTATTAGACAACTAATGATCCCAGGAACTCCACAGCAAAATGGGGTTGCTGAAAGAAGAAATAGGACTCTTCTTGAAATGGTTAGGTCTATGATGGCGCAGGCTAATTTGTCGGTCTCCTATTGGGGAGATGCATTACTAGTTGCGGCATATATACTTAACTATGAATTTAACGCTGATGGCGAAAACCAGATTTGAGCAATCTGAGACCCTGGGGGTCAGCTGCCTACGTTCATGATAGTTCTCACAAATATAGAAAACTCAGACCTAGAGGTAAGAAATGTATCTTTATAAGATATTATGAGACCTCAAAAGGTTATGTTTTTATAGGTGAGCAACAAGATGGAACAATCTCTGAGATTGAGTCGAGAGATTCCACTTTTCTCGAAACTGAGTTCCCAACAAAGGATGAAGTTGATAAGACAGTTCCTCTTTTTGAGGAGGATGAGTCGTTATCAACAAGACAGATGTCCAGTGGGATACCTGAACCTAGTCAACCGAGTGGGAGTAATGTGCCTGATCACGGGGTGACTTCTCAACAGCCCAACTTACAGAAAAGTGTTCGTAAGATCATACCTAAAAGGAGGTTTGATATTGAGAATGAAGCAATGATGACACTCCCAGTTGACGAAGATGAACCTCAATCAGTTGAGGATGCGTTGGGATGTAGGGTTAGAGATAAGTGGAAAAGTGCAATAGAAGAAGAAATGGAGTCAATGATTCGGAATCAAGTTTGGGAGTTAGTCGATCTTCCTCCTGGCCGAAGGGCTATTGGGAATAAGTGGATTCTAAAAATAAAGAGGAAGTCTGATGGATCGATTAACCGATACAAGGCTCGTTTGGTTGCAAAAGGATTTACCCAAAGAGAGGGTATTGACTTTGAAGAGACATTTTCTCCCGTAGTGAAGTTTGTGTCAATCCGAGTTATTTTGGCCTTTGTGACGCATTATGACTTGGAATTACATCAGATGGATGTCAAAATCGCTTTCCTTAACGGTGAGCTTGACGAGGAAATCTATATGGTTCAGCCAGAAGGTTTCGTTGCTTTAGGCCAAGAGGATAAAGTATGTAGATTGAAGAAATCTATATATGGGCTGAAGCAAGCGTAAAGACAATGGAACATAAGATTTAACAAAGTGGTTTTATCTTATGGTTTCGAAATGATCAATGAGGATCATTGCATTTTCCTAAAGAAGGAAAAAGGAAAGTATGTCATTTTGTCATTATATGTTGATGATATGCTAATAGCAGGAAATGACATAGGTTTTATTATAGAAGTCAAAAAGTGGTTATCTTCACAATTTGACACAATAGATATGGGAGAAGCTGAATACATCTTAGGGGTTAAGATCATCCGGGATCGATCTAAGAGACTTTTGGATTTGTCACAAGAGTCTTATATTACTAAGATGTTACAACATTTCAACATGTCTGACTGCAACAGTGAACAGACACCTATTGCGAGAGGTACTGTTTTGAGCAAAAGTATGAGTCTCAAAACTCCAGCTGAAATAGCCGGCATGAATAAAAAACCATATGCAAGTGTCATAGGTAGTTTAATGTATACTATGTTGTGTACTCGTCCCGATATCAACTATGCAGTGGGCTTAGTAAGCCGGTTCCAGTCAAACCCAGGATCGAGACACTGGAAAGCAGTAAAAAGGATATTCAGATATCTGAAGGCGACGACAGATTATTGTCTCTGTTATCAAGGGTCAGGTATGAGCCTAAAGGGCTATTCAGATGCGGATTGGGCTGGGGACCTGGATGATAGAAAATCAACATCAGGCTATGCATTCTTGTTGAATGGTGGCGCCATCTCCTGGAACAGCAAGAAACAAGCCTGTGTGGCCTTATCTACAATGGAACTGCATGACAAGCGATCTGGTTGAGGAGGTTCCTAAAGCATTTGAAGATTGCTGAGAACAGTAGGAGTTCAGTGACTGTCTATTTGTGACAGTCAAGCTGCGATAGCTTTTTCCAAGGATCCCAAATATCACAGCAAGGGCAAGCATATAGCTATAAAGTACAACTTTATGAGGGATATTGTTGCTAAAAAGAAGGTGATTCTTGAGTATATCCCTACACGAGCTATGCTTGCAGATCCTTTTACTAAGCCAATGACTAGAGAGTCATTAAATGAGCATGTAAAGTCCATGGGACTTCGTAGAATGTAACAGGTTTTTTTTTTCAATAACAATTGAATATCATGATTTGATTGTTTGAAATGTCAGTCAAAATCTATTCAGTGTATGTTATGTTACATTCTAGTGATAAGATCTCAATAAGCATGTTGGCAGGTGGTGATTGGTCCTCTCACATGGACAATCATCTCTATTTGTTGTGTATGAATAGAGGTAAGACCGATGCTTATAGGTCAGCCTATGTGGTTGTTAGCTTTGGAAGCTGTAAAATTTGTTACATTCCTATAAGTTAGGGTCGTCTTGATATTTGTATCAAGATAAGATCATTTTATGGTAAATGATCGAAGTAAATGAACTCACCATTTACTATACCTGTTTTAAGCCAGATAAGAATTCATATGTTGAATTCTGGATTCATGTGTTGAATTCTGGATTAGACATTGGGAATGTCTAGATCGAAATCTGTACGATTTTAACTTGAGGGAAACATGCGCTCTTTATTGGTAAAGAGGACGACATCGTAGCATGTGAATCATACCACATGTGCTAAGACAACACTAAGGGTAGTAGAAGAATGGATCCCTGCTTCTCTACTATGTGAGCCCTTTGAGATTATATGTTGATCTCAAAAATTTGCCCTTTGTGACTATTTAGGTGTCTACTTGAAGTTTTAATCAAGGTTTGCTACTTTAGCATGTCTACCTATGACTATGTATGATTCGGTTTATGAAACATGATTAAGAAAGCGATTGATTAAAATGAATAGATTCACACTAAAAAGGAAGATTAAATAGATTTATATCTAATGCGTATTATTCACTAGTCGACTCTTTTCTGTTGTGTACAGAAATATTTGTGAATATTTGAAATATGAGACATGCTCTTGACATGATGGTCAATTTAAGGGATTAGAGATGTTCATATTGATGTAAATGAGATTATTTAATCTGGGTAAAAAGCAAGACATGAATGTTTCAGGTAAATGGTTATGTACCACCAGAAATATGATTTTGTATCATCTGGAAAATGACTGTGTGTCACCTGGGAAATGATTGTGTGTCATGAGATAAATGGTTTTGTATCACCTGGAGATGACTCTGTCTCATCGGGAGAATGATTATGTATCATATGTAGAGTGGCTAAGTTAGGCGTAACAACTTCTCTTAGTATGCATCACTCTATGAGCAGCTATGTAAGGTGTAACAACTTTCTTAGCATTTGAATGCTCAATGTGCTTGCTGTCGCACGAGTCATTTTCTAATTTGATGTTTCATTTAGTCTTTGTGACTATTAATCTATGTTCTATTAGTCTTTTGGGACAATAGATGATACTTCGATTTAGTCTATGTGACTAAACACCCCTTCTAAAATGGTCTGTGTGATCATTTTTATCTGTGTGACATACCTTGGACGAGTGAGAGATGTAGGAAGTTCGTGGCAATTCCACGAACTGCTGTGCAGTTCGTGGAACCGCCTCGAGCACGCACGGCTTGAAGCCGTGCATGCATCTCCTTCCCTTAAAAGGGGAAGGAGTTCGTCCAAGGAGAGGGTTGGGTTGTTGGCTGCTCGGCGAGGTTGCGCTGCTCCACGGTGGATTTCGATCAGAGAAGTATAGAGAGATATCCGGCGATCTTGGTTTGTGGAAACAGAGAAAACTTCCACCGTGATATTTCCTCCGACACAAGTCAAAACTCTAACCGGGTAAATAACGAAGAACAGGTATATCTAACAATCTACACATTAAACTCACCTTAAATAAATCAAAATCGATAAACCATCAAATATATTACTTAATTGGATTTGAATCAATAGAAAATGCAGATATCTTAGTCGTCGTGAAGATAATTTAACCCTTGGACAATGCCAACAGATACCTCACCTTTCACTCCAAGACTGATGCCGGCTTGATCTCGCGAAGAACGTCGAGGAGGCTGTCATTTAGCATATACTCGTACAATTGAAGTCCATATTCAAGTTTGAATCAAAATTTGACGTGGAAAAAGCAATCTTTTTTATAACATGTATTTTCCACTATCCCATTAGCTCCTCTATCGATTTCATTTCTTTGATTGAAATTCTCAGTAGTTTTGGTCACTTTCTTTAGTAGGAGAGAAGAACTTTTATGCGAAGATGGAATGTCATCTTTCTTTCTTTTACACTTGAAAAAGAAAAATTCTACAAGTAAAAGGACTTAGAGGAGAGAGAAATCAGAAGCAAGAGCATTACAATTAAAATGTGAACCGCTATATTAGAGGTTTTCGTGGTTGCTCACGTACAGAGAAAGATAAATAAATGACTAATATAGAAATATAAAATCATCGATAATTTAATCATCGCCTTCAAAAATCGACCCCTTGACATATCATCCAAATATAGAGTCCATCACAACAATAATCTAAGATAAATCTTTTGAAAGCAATTGTCAGGTTAGTAAGTCTGAAGAATAACTCTTAAGTGAGGGTCGATTGATTAAGGAGGTCATGACTACGAAATTTATCGACGGATCCTCTCCTTTGCATTTGTCACCTGGATTCTGATTTACCTCCTCCATCGATAGAGGCAGCCGGAGGAGGCCGTTAATGTGGCAGTTTCATATTTTTTTTAGATAAATCTTTTGAATTATTAGTTGGTATGATGATTCCCATCTTAAAAAAGATAAATACTGTTAAACTGCCGATTCTGACCATTTATCGTCAAGGACTAGAAAAGGGACTAAATCCGAATCCTCCCAGATTAGAAATTATTCACTGAATGCAGTCAATGCACTGATAATATTTTTTTTTTTAAAAAAAATTAATAGTCTTGCCATTAGAAGAAAATTCATGCAAGGATAGGAAACGGACTAGAGCACAGCAAACGAGGCAAAGTTATGATTGCAACTTGATGATCTTGGATAAACCTGTGGAATTTTTATTTGTCACGCTGCATTAGTCTCATATGCCCTTGTTTGTACATGTGGAATCACCTGTCTCACAGGAGATGCAGAGTTGAGGATTTCCTATGAATGAACTTGGCATCGATTTTACAAATTCACGCAAACCTCTCGGTAGCAAACCGCTAAAGCCATTGTCCGAAACATTAATGTATGTATGTCAATGAGCTTAGATCATCCAAGGGCATCAAATTTCCTGTTAGATTGTTCGAAGAAATATCCAAGCTCTGTAGCATATCTAAATTCCTTAACTCGTGGAAGTTCTCCTACTAATCCATTATCACTGAGATTTAAGGCTAAATTCAAGTATTGCAATGAACCCAATGATGGCGGAATGTTGCCTCCCAACTTGTTTCCTCCAATCTGCAGCTCGATCAGTCGATTTAACTTGAACAGGAAATCCGGAATTCCTCTGCCATTGAAAGTAAAATAACTCAATAGTTAAAATCACACCTTTTTGAAGAACGATTCTTCAATAATCATTAGTTTATGTAAAGAAAGCAAATACTATCATAAAGCAAATGGATAAGAGGTTGACTCATTTATAAAATTGATATAATAATGAATTTATAAATTAATATTTTAAATAATTAAAATATAATAATTTAATAGGGATTATAATTAATTCTTGACTTATTCCCACAGTATAAAATATTAATTATCAAATAATAAATAAATAAAATTGTTACTCATTACCAATTTTGAGTTATTTTTTATTTATTATCAATCTTAAAATGTTAATTTTAAATAGTTTCCAAACTTATAATTTTAAATAGTTCTGTCAACGCCTGGTCAGAACTGTCCCAGTCCAGGCTTCAGGAAGGATGTTGCTCTTTCGAATTCGCCAACTGCAGCAATTTTACACTTTAGAATAATGAATTTTCTGTCCAGTCTAATTCACTACCATGCGTATCGAGAACTGAAAATGCATACTCTTGGAAAATAGAAGTTTTAACGACCAGCAGCAAGGCGAGATGTTACTGTAATAAATCTTCTATGATTAGAACTCAATTCAGAAAATGCAATAGTTTTAACATTTAAAAAAAACAAAAGAAAAATAAATAAGATTTTATATACTGGTTGTGGGTTCAGCAAATCTAGACTTGATATCTTGCAGTTCCCTGGCAACATTCTGCATCGAAGGCCGCATGCTTGCCTCCCTCGCTACACATCTCATGGCCAAGGAAAGGACCTTGTTCACTTCTTCCATCTCTGAAGTAGCTGTGACTTCATTGGCGAGGTCTTCGTCCATGACAGGTTCTATTTTACTAGTGCCATCCAAGGTGGAAGTAACCCATCCTACCAGGTCCATATTTTCCGAGAAGGAAGGGTCGATGGCCATCTTTCTGGTTATGAGTTCGAGTAAGACGACTCCATAACTGTACACATCCGACTCCTTGCTCTTTCTGGTCATGTAGGCGGTCTCTGTTGCAAAGCATAGAAACATAACAAGACAATGCAGAAATGTGGAAGAGTATAGTAGTGAATGGTAGAGCCTTTCGCGACCACTTGAGAGCTTTAGGTCCAAGTGTTCAATTGGTGCCTTTTAAATTAGTTACTTATTTCTATCATTCTAAAATGAAAGTTTTACTATCAGTTCCACACTGTAGAAACCACTTCATCTGCTTCAGCCATGGAAGAGAAAGTTAGAAATAAAATTTTCCTTATTGCATAGCTAAATAAGTGAAAAAAAAATTGACTTTTTTATCTTGGAAAATATTTTACACGAACAAGTAATTTTATGCGAAACAAACAAGCTCTAAATCGTACTCGGTGAACTCGTGCATCAAGTGGGCAACAATTCTTGTTTGTATTAACAGTAAATGTATTATTTCACAGGATAGAATTGAACACAGAAGAAACTCAGTGTACGTCTAAGCAGAACGATTGGTCACCTGTTAGCTATTTAAGAACTATTTTACTCAGCAAAGAAAAAGGAGAAATGCATACCTGGAGCAATATAACCAAGGGTGCCTATAACAGTGGCTGATGGAGTAGAATGTTGGTCGAGTGTAGCAATCCCAAAATCTGATATATGTGGTTCCATATCGACATCCAACAATATGTTTTTAGGTTTTACATCGCAGTGAATGATCGCAGGGATGCAGTCATTATGAAGATAATCTAACCCTTGTGCAATGCCAACAGCTATCTTATACCTCGCTTTCCACTCTAGGACAGGAGTCGGCTTGGTCTCGTGAAGAACATCATGGAGGCTGCCATTTGCCATATACTCGTACAGTAAAACTCCATATTCGAGTTCAAACCAAAATTTCTCCAATTTTATTAAATTTCTATGTCTAATATTTCCGATAGTCTGGATTTCTCTTATCATGCTTGGAGTTGATCGTTTCAGCCGTGGAAAAGAAATCTTCTTTACAGCATATATTTTTTCCGTGTCGAGGGATGCCTTGTAAACTATCCCATGAGCTCCTCTACCGATTTCATATCTCTGACTGAAATTCTCAGTGACTTCGATCACTTTCTTTAATAGAAAAGAAGAATCTTCGTGCGAGGATGGACTGTCATCTCCCTTTCTTTTACATCTGGGAAAGAAAAATCTGGCAAAGAAAAGGACTATAGTAAAGAGAAAACCAGAAGCAAGAGCTATGATTACAATCACGATCTTCTTAGATAAACCTTTGGAATTATTATTTGGCATGCTGCATCGTTCTAATACGGAGATGTTTATGCACATAGAATCTCCCATCGTACAAGAGATGCAGAGTTGAAGATTTGCTACAAATGAGCTTGGCGATGATTCTACAAACTTAAACAAATCTCTCGGCAATGAACCACTAAAACCATTGTATGAAACATTGATGTGTGTAGGTAATCTGAGATTACTCAAGGGCATCAAACTTCCTGTTAGGTTGTTAAAAGAAATATCAAAGCTCTGCAGCATATTCAAATTCCTCAACTCGAGTGGAAGTTCTCCTACTAGTCCATTATCACTGAGGTTTAAGGCTACATTCAAGCTTTTCAATGAACCCAATGAGGGTGGTATGTTGCCTCCCAACTTGTTTCCTCCAAACTGCAGCTCAATCAGACCAATAAACTTGGATAGGAAATCTGGAATTCCTCCACTGAATTGATTCTCTTGCAGTATCAACTGAGAAAGATTAGATAAATTTTCAAAGCTTGCCGGTATTGTTCCATTGAAAGAGTTGAATCCCAAGTCCAACGCAAATAACCTATGACATTGTGATAATTCAGAAGGCAATCGACCGTACAAATTGTTGTTGGACACATTCAAACGTTGAAGGTTGGCTAGGTTTCCTATTTGTCGAGGTATCGGTCCAGTAAGCTTATTCATCGACAAGATTATATCGGTGACATTCACAATGTTCCCTACAGTTTGAGGAATTTGTCCAGTGAGTTTATTGAAACTTAAATTGATATACAACAGATTTGGTGTCGCAAAAAATTCTGGAATCGTGCCACTAAGATTGTTGTCCCCAAGACTCAACCTTTGCAAACTAGAACAATTCCCAACTCCCGGAGGTATTGCCCCATTAAGCATATTATTGGCCATTGTCAAAAACACCAATTGATTTCTAAAACAGATATCAGGAGGGATGCTGCCAACAAAACTGTTATTTGTTAAAACAACGCCCTCTAAGCTGCTGTTGATTCCCAAGCATTGAGGAATGACCCCTGTGAATTGATTCTCATAGATGTAAATATCAGTCAAATTTGTTAACTCACACATCTCCATAGGCAGTTGTCCAGAGAAGTTGTTGGTCGAGATAAATATATTTATCAAATTTGGGATTTTCCAAATTTCAATTGGAAACTCTCCAGTCAAATTATTACTAAAAAGTGCAAGGCTTTCTAGATTCCTCAAATTACCCAATTCTCTCGGAACAATCCCTTCTAGTTGATTCTCAGACAAGTACAATGAAGTTAAGGACTGACATTGGCCTATCTCAGAAGGAATCGACCCTGATAAAGAGTTACTAGATAGGTAAAGAATCTCGAGCTTTGTCAACAGCCCAAGTGCCGATGGTATTCTACCTGACAAGTGATTGTCAACAATAGCAAGGGACTTCAAATTACTGCAATTACCCAATGCCGCAGGAAGTTCACCGTCAAATCGATTGGAGGACAAACGTAAGCTCTGCAACTTACATATTGTTTTCGAGCTAAAGGGGATGCTCCCCACCAGATCATTTTGACTAACATCTATTTCTGTGAGGTCATGTATAGTCCTGGGAATAGGTCCTGTCAAGTGGTTCGCGTATAGATATAGCTGCTCTAACTCACTGCAATTGCCGATTGAAGCAGGCAAAGTACCAGAAAGATTATTTTGACCAAGCCATAGGAATTTGACCCTGCATCCATTTCCATTGAAGGAAGGAATTGAGCCATTGAGGTTGTTGTCATTCAGGTAAATACCTTCCAGGGGGAGTCTCTGAAACAAAAGACTCGGTATATTGCCACTCAAAGAATTATTGTAGAGCAACAATGATGACAACTTCTCGAGGTTTTGAAAGGTCACTGGTATCTCTCCCGAAAGGAAATTGTTTGAGAGATTCAAGTATTCAAGAAGGGTGCAATTGCCTAATTCTGAGGGAATAAGTCCAGAAAGAGCATTGGCAAAAAGATCTAGTTTCCTCAGACGACTTAGCAAGCCGATTTCTTTGGCCAGTGAACCTGAAATTCGAAGCTTAGGAAGCTCTAATGAAGTCACAAATCCACTTCTGTCGCAACCAATTCCCGTCCATCTACAAGGACTTGGGTCCGATGAGTTCCAGGTGGAGTTAACCGATCGAGGAAGTATCAAGCGGCTTGAAAGGGCCAACAAAGCTTCTCCATCAGAGTTTAAGGCGTTGCTTAGATGAAGGAAAGGCAAGAGCAACAATAACACAAGCCAAGGACCGAAAGCCGGCATTTCTCTGTCCACGTTTTCCTAAGCAAACAAACAAGTCAGTTTCTTATATATATATATATATATATATATATATAATCCTACAAAAGGATTTGGAAAAAAAATATTCTAATCTTAATTTAATTAAAAATGATTAAAATTTTATTGATAACGGTTTATTCAATTGTTACATTATGATTATAAATTTATAATATGATAGTATCATATTTGTTATAGCTATTTATAATTTTATATATTATATAGTGATATTATAACTTAAATCTTATGTATAATTATATAATTTGTATATATATCAAAATTTAATATATTTATTAAAATTAATTTAAAATTTTAAAAATAATTTCTATAAGTTTAAAAATTTTGTAATTATAAATTTAAAATAATATATATATTTTTTTTTCAAAAATCAACTAAATTATCAACATAATTTTTTAAAAATTAATTATGAACGATAGATAATTTATGAATATATTTTTAAACTTCTTGAATATTTTTATCATTTTAACTCTCGTTTAATTTTTAAAAACTAATTTTATAATTTACTTATCTTTTAAATCAATCATTTTAATAATTACTTCCATAACTTTTAAATAATTTTAATAATTATTGTATATTTTAAAAATGAAATATAAATTTAAATCTATTAGTATAACTATTATCCATCAAATATTAATAAAAAAAATTAATTGATATACATTTATATTTTAAGCAATAAAAAATATTGAAAACATTCCCAGCACAAGATTCTACGAGGTTAGAATTCATGTGATATAACTAGGCCGTTACACATAAAGCATAAGACACTAACTGCGTTTTATAATGATTTTCACAGTTATTTGCGTTAGGAGCTGAAAAACGATCGAGCAAGCAAAAACTAAAGCGACGTGAATCTCTAGAAAAGAAGAACCTGTCCAGTGACAGTTAACACATTGGGGGAAGAAGAGAAGATTATGGTCTTTGCTACCACTGTCAGTGTATGTCAATAACGCAGCAGCCAAAAACAAGTGATGAAGGATGAGCGTTAATATCGCAAATGCAAAGGCTTTCATCACTTTAAATTTGTCGTGGAATGGACAAAATGATGCTTGACAGAGAAGAATAAGTGTACATGTTAATGCATAAATCCTAATCCACCTATTAATTGAGGTCCGTCCGTCTTTTCTTTCGTCATTAACTTAATTAACTTCTCGAAGAGCGAGAAATGAAGAACCATTTTCAGTCCAAAAAAAAACAAATTCAAAATGATCAACCGTAAAATGAAATACTGTCATACCTTCTCGAAAATCTTCTCTCCTCTTTTGCTTCGGCTTCAGCAGAGGCGGTAGGAAGTGGAATGAGCCTCAATGCAGGTCACGAGCTGCATCGATCTACTTCTGACGGGCATTGATATAGTTGCCGATTGACAGCGTATGTCAACGCAGCAGAGCTAGCGTTCATAGCTCAAATGGCAAAATTGATGCTCGACTGAGAAGAATAACTGCGCATATCAACGCGCCTTGAAAAATAGAAAGACGTGATTCGTAAGCCACTAATTAATTGAACTCTGATTTAACTTCAAACTAAATATAACAAGCAGAGGTCTGTTTTTTCTTTTCCTCATTAATTAAACTTTCCTTGGATGACAATGACCTGAGGCCTGAGATAAGACTGCAGTTACGAGGACTACTAGTCAACTTCCTACGTCTTAATTATTTTATCTTGCACTGATGATATCACAAATATGTCAAAATTCTGCAGAGTCAAGCCAAGAAAATTCATATTAAAAAAGAACCACCTAAAAGGATTATCATATCCTAACAAAATACAAGCTGAACTCTACTTCGAACCTTCGAAGAAATAGTCCAAGCAACCGCTAAAGGGCCAAAGGCAGCACCTGAAGAATTCAATAAAGAGAAGAAAACATCGAATCTCATTCCCACGGAGAGAAACGAAACGAGTACTAGAGAACATGCACTTCCTTGCTTGGAGAAGAAAACATCAAATTTGACCAATCTCACTCTGGTACGTGTCCAAGGTTAGAGAAGAAAGATAACTTCATCGAACAAGCTGCATCGAGAGATTGGTCGAACCCTACCGACTATACCAGTGAACTAGGAAAGAATTATACGCAGTCCAGAATCCATACTAGGGGTTGTTGTTCTCCGGAGAAGTAGCGGCTTCTCCATCGGAGTACGGCACTTTCGAGATCACTTGGTTTATAAATAATTGAGAAAAAAAATCAATTAAACCAATTGGGGTTCTGGTTATGTTGTGCTTCTGGTTACGTTGTTCTCTTGTTGGGTTCTACGAGTTGGGTTGCATTTTGGGGAGTTGATTGCTTAGCTTATTGACCTAGTCATTCATTAAACCAGTTTTGCTTTCTTTAGAAACCTCCTGTTATCGAAAGCATGTTGAAACTTGTTACTGACTTAGTCAAATACTAAACTCTTGATCGAGTATAAATCAATTGAACTGGAATATCCAAATGCTCCATGATTGAAAATGCTTTTGTAAAAGTATACTTTTCAAGGAAAAATTAAATGAATAAATTTTAAGCAGTAGGAGGATGCATACTTTTCAGAAAAAAAAAATTAAGAGGCAGGAAAAGCCGGAGAGATGTCACTGTCATAAATCTTTCCTTCAGTCTAATACAATTATCATTTATCATCAAGGACTAGAGCACAGAGCCAAACTGAAGCAAAGCAATGATTGCAATCTTGATCTTGGATAAGCCTTTAGAAGTTTTATTTGTCACGCTGCATTAGTCTAAAATGGTGTTGTTTGTGCGCATAGAATCACTTTGTCTGACAAGAGATGCACAGCCGAGGATTTCCTTTGAATGAGCTTGGCATGGATTTCACAAACTCACACAAACTTCTTGGCAGCGAACCGCTAAAGTCATTGTATGAAACATTGATGGATGTCAAGGAGCTTAGATCACCCAAGGGCATCAAACTTCCTGTTAGATTGTTTAAAGAAATATCCAAGCCCTGTAGCATATCCAAATTCCTCAACTCAAGTGGAAGTTCTCCTACTAGTCCATTATCACTGAGGTTTAAGGCTACATTCAAGCTTTTCAATGAACCCAATGAGGGTGGTATGTTGCCTCCCAACTTGTTTCCTCCAAACTGCAGCTCAATCAGTCGGTTTAACTCGAATAGAAAATCTGGAATTCCTCCGCTGAATTGATTCTCTTGCAGTATCAACCGAGAGAGGCCAGATAAGTTTTCAAAGCTCACCGGTATTGTTCCATTGAAAGAGTTGAATCCCAAGTCCAACTCAAATAACCTGTGACATTGTGATAATTCAGAAGGCAATGGACCGTTCAAATTGTTGTCGGACAGATTCAAACGTTGAAGGTTGGCTAGGTTTCCTATTTGTCGAGGTATCGGTCCATCAAGTTTGTTCGTCGACAAGTCTATGTCAGTGACATTCACAATGTTCCCTACAGTACGAGGAATTTGTCCACTGAGTTTGTTGAAACTTAAATCAATTTGCAATAAATTTGAAGTTGCAAAAAATTCTGGAATCGAGCCACTGAGATTGTTGTCCCAAAGACTCAACCTTTGCAAACTAGAACAATTGCCAAGTGCCGGAGGTATTGTCCCATTAAGCAGATTATTGCCCATTGTCAAAAACACCAATTGATTTCTAAAACAGATATTAGGAGGGATGCTGCCAACAAGACTATTATTTGTTAAGACAACGGCCACCAAGCTGCTGTTGATTCCCAAGCATTGAGGAATGACCCCTGTGAATTGATTCTCATAGATGTAAATATTAGACAAATTTTTTAACTCACACATCTCCATAGGCAGTTGTCCAGAGAAGTTGTTGGTTGAGATAAATATATTTATCAAATTTGGGATTCTCCAAATTTCAATTGGAAACTCTCCAGTCAAATTATTACTAAAAAGTGCAAGGCTTTCTAAATTCCTCAAATTACCCAATTCTCTTGGAACAATACCTTCTAGTTGATTCTCAGACAAGTACAATGAAGTTAAGGACTGACATTGGCCTATCTCAGAGGGAATCGACCCTGATAAAGAGTTACTAGATAGGTAAAGAATCTCGAGCTTTGTCAACAGCCCAAGTGCCGATGGTATTCTACCTGACAAGTGATTGTCAACAATAGCAAGGGACTTCAAATTACTGCAATTACCCAATGCCGCAGGAAGTTCACCGTCAAATCGATTGGAGGACAAACGTAAGCTCTGCAACTTACATATTGTTTTCGAGCTAAAGGGGATGCTCCCCACCAGATCATTTTGACTAACATCTATTTCTGTGAGGTCATGTATAGTCCTGGGAATAGGTCCTGTCAAGTGGTTCGCGTATAGATATAGCTGCTCTAACACACTGCAATTGCCGATTGAAGCAGGCAAAGTACCAGACAGATTATTTTGACCAAGCCATAGGAATTTGACCCTGCATCCATTTCCATTGAAGGAAGGAATTGAGCCATTGAGGTTGTTGTCATTCAGGTAAATACCTTCCAGGGGGAGTCTCTGAAACAAAAGACTCGGTATATTGCCACTCAAAGAATTATTGTAGAGCAACAATGATGACAACTTCTCGAGGTTTTGAAAGGCCACTGGTATCTCTCCCGAAAGGAAATTGTTTGAGAGATTCAAGTATTCAAGAAGGGTGCAATTGCCTAATTCTGAGGGAATAAGTCCAGAAAGAGCATTGGCAAAAAGATCTAGTTTCCTCAGACGACTTAGCAAGCCGATTTCTTTGCCTAGTGAACCTGAAATTCGAAGCTTAGGAAGCTCTAATGAAGTCACAAATCCACTTCTGTCGCAACCAATTCCCGCCCATCTACAAGGACTTGGGTCCGATGAGTTCCAGGTGGAGTTGACAGATGGAGGAAGTATCAAGCTGCTAGAAAGGGCCAACAAAGCCTCTCCATCAGAGTTTAAGGCGTTGCTTCGCTGAAAGAAAGGCAAGAGCAACAACCACAACAGAGACCAAAGACCCATTTTCATGTCTTCGCGTCCCTAAAGAAAACAATGAAGTGAGATATATATTACGCAGAGAAAACTCAAGACATGTAGTAATTATTTCCAATATTTTCCACATTAGCAGTTAAAAAACGAGAATGCAAAATAAAGTAAACATGAATTTCTGGAGAGTAAAGACTGTCCAATATTACAGAATCATGAACTCTGAAGAAGAGGAAGAAAAGATTATCATTGATTCAAAGTGATGATTTCGATGAGAGACAACATGCACCGAGTGACGGAGAGAAGCATTTGGAAAAAAATAAATAAATCCAAATCTTAATTTTAATTAAAATTGATATCAAATATATTTATAATGGTTTATTAAATTATTATATTATGATTATAATATATATGGCAATATTATATTTATCATATATTATATAGTAACATTATAATATAACTATTATATATATAATTAGTTTCTATATATATGTATGTCAAAATTTCTATATTGAAATTAATACTAAATTTTAAATTCTATAAGTTTAAAAAATTATTTTAATTTTTTTTAAAAAAAATATTTTTTTAATCTACATTACAAATTAATTATAAATCTAAAATAATCTAAAAACTTTAAAAAAATATATAATTAAGTATTTCAACTTAATTTTTCAAAATTAAAAACCAATTAATATAGTAATTAATCGCTTCCATAAGTTTTAAATAATTTTAAAAATTAATTATATATTTTAATAATTAAATATAACTTTAAATATTTAAATACAACCATTTGTACCAATCAAATATTAATAAAAATTCATGGATATACATTCAAAATAAAAATTATTAAAATTACATCGCATAACATTACATGGTGCTAAAAGTTTGAAACCTTAAACTTCTGCCCGACTCGAAATTTTAAAGGGTCAATCTTCCACAAAACTTATAAAAGTTTGAAATTGCTAGTAAAAGAACAATAAGCGAAAAAACAAGCTCCAATATACATAGAAAGAAAAATAAACCCCACAGATAAAATACTATCCTACCTTATCGAAGAGGGACGTACTTCTCAACGATCATTAGTTTCTACCACGAAAGAGAGCACTGCCATACAACAAATGGACACGAGGTTGACTCTTTTTATAAATTTGGTGTAATGACAAATTTAGAAAGTAATATTTTAAATCAATAAAATATAAAATTTAATAGGAAAATTAATTTCTTAACAAATAAATCAAGATTTTAATCACTACCAATCTTAGAGATTACCTAATTTTAAATATTTTCCAATCTTAAACATTTCTGTATTATTATTTTTTCACGCGCACTTTTTGATTTATCACAGTGATCATAGAGTCAGAGTGTCCGTCTCCATAACCTAATCGAATTGAAGAACTATAAAAAAAAAATAATGTTCATTTAAAATTTTAAATTGCGGGGAAGTTTCAATTCCGAACCATTTATTTTGATTGACGAATGTAGTTGAATTTAAATATTTAAAATTATATTTAATTATTAAAATATAAAATTAATTATTAAAATTATTTAAAAGTTAATGAAGTAATTATTAAAATAAATGGTTTGAAAAATAAATATATTAAAAAAATTAAGCTAGAGTTAAAATTGTAAAATTGTTCAAAAATAAATAAATAAAGATGACCTCCAAAATTATGTGTTATTTATAATTACTTATTAATATATTTAAAAAGTTTTAATTTTGAAAATTTAGATGAAATATTTAAAATTATTTTTTGAACAATTTTAGATTATTTTGAATTTATAATTAAATTTTAATCTAAATAGAAATTTTAGAATTCTTGGATCTCTCAAACAATTTCCTTTCAGGTGAGATACCAGTCATTACTCACTAGTGACGACCCTTCAGAACCTCGAGAAGTTGTCATCATTGTTGCTTTAGTCTTTTCTTCCAGAGAATTAACGTACGCCTCTCGTAGTTATTTACCTTGATTACAACAATGTCAATGGCTCGATTTCAGAATTGTTTGTTACATCATTGCATATTGATTTAAGATTCAACAAACTCAGTGGACAAATTCCTCAAACTGTAGGGAACATTGTGAATGTCACACAGATAAAATTGTCAACGAACAAGCTTGATGGACCGAAACCTCGACAAATTTGTCCAACAACAACAGATTATTTGCGTTGGACTTGGGATTCAACTCTCTCAATGGAACAATACCTTCGAGCTTGGAAAAATTATCTGGTCTCTCTCAAGAGAATCAAATCAGCGGAGGAATTCTGAATTTGTTTATTTAAGTTAAATTGACTGATTGAGCTGCAGTTTGAAGGAAACAAGTTGGAAGGCAGCATTCAACCATCATTGAGTTCATCGAATGAAATACTTGAATGCAGCCTTAAACCTCAGTGATAATGGATTAGTAGGAGAACTTCCACTTGAATTGAGGAATTGAATATGCTACAGAGCTTGGATATTTCTTTGAACAGTTTCACAGGGAGTTTGATGCCCTTGGATAATTTCAGTTCTTTAACATACATCAATGTTTCATACAATGGCTTTAGCGGTTTCTTGCCAAAGAGATTTGTATTAGTTTGTGAAATCAATGCCCAAATCATTCACTGGAAATCCTCAGCTCTGCATCTCTTGTCAGACAGGTGATTCTACATGCACAAAGAACACCATTTTAGACTAATGCAGCGTGCCAAAATAATCATTAATTCTAAAGGTTTGTCCAAGATCAAGATTGCAATCATAGCTTTGCTTCAGTTTGGCTCTGTGCCAAATAATACTGTCAGTGTGCATTTAGTGAATAATTTGTTGTTTGAGTATCCTTCGTCGAAGTAATCGGGAGACAGTAAATTGATATGAGTTCGTCGAGGCTAGTGTTTAACACTATCTTCGTAAAACGATATTGCTCCGCTCAGGTGCTTACGGATAGCAGCAATTCGTTTCCAAGATACAACGACGATGTCTCGGAATAGTAGCACTACAAATTCCGAGACCGATGAACTTACTCGTAGGCTTTTTGGATTCTGTATGCAGAGGATTGATGGATGAGATGAGAACTTGAGTGAATGAGTTTGAGTTGAGTGATCTATTCCATTCTCTAGGGATCTTATTTATACTAGGTGAAGAGATGAGGTGTCCTTTGGTGAGTTTAATCTGAGTCATTGGATGTAGAGGGTTGTAACCCTTCATCAAACCCTTTATTCTCAGCCATTATATCTGGATGATTATAACCTTTCAGATCATCCTTTGATCTCAGCCGCCAGATCTGGATCCAGCGATCCAGTCAATCTGATGCTCCAGATCAATCGTAATCACCAGCGGTCCGATCGTGATTCTTCGCGATCAACGCTCCAGATCGCGCTACTCACTCTCTTCGTTCCAACGGTGTCCATCCGATTGCCCAGTCAGCAGCCAGTCACCTCTCCATGCCCAACCGAGTGTCATGTATACATGACACATCACCCGAGTGCCACGTAGGCACTGCCATGTCAATCCGCAGCATAAATTTAAGCTCCTCGCGATGACGCGTAAGTGCGAAGTGCAAAGTACGCCAACAAAGTGCTCATTGCGCGCATGCGCGCTTGGCGGGCTTGCAGGTGCGAGCACCTGCTCGCCCATTGGATGAGAGTATCTGTGCTTATTTGAGTTAACTCAATTAACTCATCAACACATATAAGGAAGTAAATCCTCTATGGAATTTCCAATGTGGGACTATTGTTCCCCTTACTTCCTTTAATAACTTTTTAGGCTGACTTTAACAATTAATTTCTCATTCACCCATAATCGGTTTTGAGCAATTGAGCAAATTAATAGTCTAGATTCATCTACTCGAAACGTAGATTTCGATTTTGAAGTCAATTTAGACTTTCATTGATTGATGGCACATCGAATTTTTCTTTTCAAAACCGTATATTGGTTTTTATAAGACCCAATATCTAACATCCCCCACATGAATGGAAATTAATGCGTGTATGCATGCAGACACTTTACGAGAGTCCAATCGATAAGTCAATGCATCGAGAGAGGTAGCTTGTGGCTTTGAACCTTCCGTAGTGGAATGCTATCGAGCATACTAGGATGCGCAGTGAACATGATGTCTTGAACTGCTCAACTGTTTGTGTATACTTAGACAATAACACTCACACAAGGACTTATCTCACCTACTTTTGGTTCTCATGGTTGGTTCCGTTTTGGCCATGGACACCATCTTGGATTCATGAGTGTTTCATTGAAGCGGCCTGTCTTCATACTCACATAGGTGACACTTCTATCAAGAGTATCCTACCATACTCCACCTTATAAAGGTATAGAAGTCATTATAAGCATAAGCTTAACCTCACTACATGTGGTAGGATAGCACATATTCATCCTAGGACTGGGATAGAGATAATATATCTCGTGTGCTGTAACACAATTTCTGTAACTTCGTTGTCCCATTGAACCAAGATCTTGGGATCTCCAGTCAACAAGGTTGGAGTTACTACGATCATTTTAGTTGTAGATTTTTAATCTCATTCCTCTCTATGAGCAGTATACTTGATCTCGATTTAGCCCCTTCGTAAGAGGATCTGCTAAATTATTTTTAGACTTGACATAGTCGATTGCAATCACTCCATTCGAGATCAACTGCCGAATGGTATTATGTCTACGACGTATATGTCGTGACTTACCATTATACATACTACTCTGTGCTCTTCCAATCGCCGATTGACTATCACAATGTATAAGTACAACAAACACAGGTTTTGTCCAGCTCGGAATATCTTCTAAGAAATTCCGCAGCCATTCAGCTTCTTCAGCTGCTTTGTCTAGTGCTATAAACTCGGATTCCATAGTTGACCGAGCAATGCATGTCTGCTTAGTGAATTTCCAAGATACCGCTCCTCCACCAATTGTGAATACATATCCACTAGTGGATTTGGAATCTTTTGTATCTGATATCCAATTAGCATCACAATATCCCTCTAAGACAGCGGGATATTTTCCGAAATATAATCCATAGTTCATAGTATATTTCAAATATCTAAGAACTCGCATCAGTGCTTTCCAATGAGTGTCGTTTGGATTACTTGTAAAACGACTTAGTTTGTTAACCACACAGGCAATATCCGGACGTGTGCAATTTGTGAGATACATCAAACTGCCTATTATCCGGGAATATTCTAATTGTGATATGGGCTCACCTTGGTTTTTCGCTAAGTGTTGACTTAGATCCATAGGTGTTTTTACTATAGAGAGATCGTACGCATTGAACTTCTTCAACACCGATTCTACATAGTGAGATTGTGTCAAAACTATCCCCTCAGATGTCCTGAGAATTTTAATTCCCAATATAACATCTGTTTGACCCATATCATTCATATCGAAATTCTTGGTCAACATTTTCTTTGTACTCATGATTATTTCATGGTTACTATCCATTATAAGCATATCGTCTACGTATAGACAGACGATTATATAACCTTTAGGTGTGTTTTTGACATAAATGCATTTGTCACATTCATTTATTTTGAATTCATTTGACAGCATTATTTTGTCAAATTTCTCGTGTCATTGTTTAGGTGTTTGTTTTAGTTCGTACAACGACTTAACAAGTCGGCACACATTTTCCTCTTTTCCTGGAACTATGAACCTCTTGGGTTGCTCCATATAGATTTCTTCTTCCAACTCACCATTTAAGAATGCAGTCTTAACATCCATTTGATGTATTTCAAGGTCATACAATGCTGCGATGACTATCAGCACTCGTATGGACGTAATCCTTGTCACCGGTGAGTAGGTGTTGAAATAATCAAGGCCTTCTTTTTGCTTGTACCCTTTGGCTACAAGTCTAGCCTTATACTTGTCAATCGATCCATCAGCTTTATATTTGCATTTTAGTATCCACTTACAGCCTAATGGTTTAGAACCAAAAGGAAGGTCTACTAATTCCCAAGTATGATTATTCATGATGGACTCAATTTCACTATTGACAGCTTCTTTCCACAATGGAGCGTCGGGACTAGAGAGAGCTTCGCTTAATGTTCTTGGATCCGTTTCTGACATAAAAGTCATAAAGTCTGGCCCGAACGATTTCTCAACTCTAGCCCGTTTGCTCCGACGTGGCTCTTCATTTTGATAGTCAATAGTCCTTTTACGATAATTAAGTTCAGAGATGTCATTGTTGTTAGAACTTCCATTGTTATCAATTTGAATGTTTCCCCTTTTATTTGGGAATACATTTTCAAAGAATATCGCATTCCGAGATTCTATGGTTGTTCCCACATGAATATCAGGAATGTCTAACTTGTGAACTATGAAACGATATGCACTACTGTTTTGGGCATATCCGACAAATATTGCATCGAACGTTTTAGGTCCGATTTTTATTTGCTTTGGCTTGGGTACTTCGACCTTTGCCAGGCATCCCCACACTTTTAAGTATTTGTACGATGACTTGTGGTCTTTCCATAGTTCATATGGTATTTTATCATTTTGCTTGTGAGGGATTTTATTGAGAATGTGATTTGCCGATAATAAGGTTTCCCCCCACAAGTTCTGGGGTAAGCCTGAATTTATCAACAAGGCATTCATCATTTCCTTGAGTGTTCGATTTTTACGTTCGGCAACACCATTTGATTAAGGTGAGTAAGGCGCCGTTGTCTGATGGATAATGCCATATTCTGAACAAAATTCATCAAACGGTGCACCATATTCTTCACCTCTATCGCTACGAATTACTTTAATTCGTTTATCAAGTTGATTCTCAACTTTTGTTTTATAGGTTCTAAAAGCCTCTAAGGCTTCGTCTTTACTTCTTAAAAGAAAGACATAACAGAACCTCGTGCAGTCATCGATAAAGGTAATAAAATACTTTTTACCTCTTCTGGTTTACACAAATTTTAAGTCACATAGATCACTATGTATTAACTCTAGAGGAGTCATTGACCTTTCCACCGAATGAAAATGTAGTCTCATCATTTTTGCTTCCACGCACACTTCACAGTTGTGTGTTTTGTCAACATCAATATTTGGTAATAAATTTAATTTGACGAGACATTTCAGAGTATTATTATTAACATGTCCAAGTCGATCATGCCATAAATTAAAACACTCGACAACATAATTGGAAGTTTTTATTTTATTACCATCAAATTCACGGTGTACAGTCATTACAACCATCTTGAACAGACTTTGTTCTAAGTAACCTTTACCTACGAATACACCATTTTTCGTAAGTACAAAATTATTTGATTGGAACACTAGTCTGAACCCGGCTTTGACAAGTGTCGATCCAGAAACTAAGTTCTTTTTGATGTCGAGAACATGGAGCACATCAATAAGCATTAGCTCTTTTCCCGATGTCATCTTCAGAATAACTTTTCCAAGTCCGACAATCGGTGATGTTGTGGAATTGCCCATATAGAGCTTTCTTCCACTTATCGGAATATACTTGGAGAACATCGCCTTATCAGAATAGATATGACGTGTTGCTCCAGTATCGATCCACCACTGCTTCGGGTTGTCCACCACCGTGTTGGTTTCAAACACGCCCGCAGTGAGATCAAGCTCCATGTCGTCAGAAGTTGCGACCTAGTTCGCAACTTCCTTCTGACTCTTGGTTGGTTTATTTGGGCGTCTGCAGTCTTTGGGCATGTGTCCTGGCTTTCCGCAGTTGTAGCACGAGCCCTTGAATTTCTTGCCTGGAGCCTTCCTTTTGAATTGCTTCGGCTTTTTGGTGTTCGGCTCAGCCAGGTTAGACATCTCGTCGATAGTCCGCTTCATTCCTTTAGAGTCGGAGAATCTTCGATTATCCTCCTCTATTCGTAGCCTCAGGATCAGGTCTTCAAGCCCCATCTCCTTTTGCTTATGCTTCAGGTAATTTTTGAAATTCTTCCACGACGGGGGGAGTTTCTCAATTACCGCGGCTACTTTGAACGACTCGTTCAGCTTCATGCCTTCGGCATCCAGATCATGCAATATCAGTTGCATATCTTGGACTTGAGATGTCACACTCTTGGAATCCACCATTTTGAAATCCAGAAATCGGCCGACGATGAATTTCTTCAAACCGGCATTTTCGATTTTGTATTTCTTCTCTAGTGATTCCCACAGAGATTTCGCCGTCTCTATCAGACTATACACATTATACAACGTGTTGTCCAATGCATTGAGAATGTAATTACGACACAGGAAATCTCCGTGCAACCACGCATCACAAGCAGCCTTACTATCGGAATCATCTTCCTTAGCGGCTGGCGGGTCTTCACGCAAAAACCGTACAAGGTTTAGCGTTGTCAGATAGAACAACATCTTCTGCTGCCATCGTTTAAAATCGGCTCTGTTGAATTTCTCCAGCTTCTCTCCGGGTGGAACAGAGGTTGTGACTCCGGGTGAAACGGTAGTCGGAACGTCGTTGATCACGGCCATATCAGATTGCACGAATATCGTTTTACGACTGTTGTTTGAGTATCCTTTGTCGAAGTAATCGGGAGACAGCAAACTGATATGAGCTCGTCGAGGCTAGTGTTCAACACTATCTTCGTAAAACGATATTGCTCCGCTTAGGTGCTTACGGATAGCAGCAATTCATTTCCAAGATACAACGACGATGTCTCAGAATAGTAGCACTACAAATTCCGAGACCGACGAACCTACTCGTAGGCTTTTTGGACTCTGGATGCAAAGGATGGATGGATGAGATGAGAACTTGAGTGAATGAGTTTGAGTTGAGTGATCTATTCCATTTTCTAGGGATTTTATTTATACTAGGTGAAGAGATGATGTGCCCTTTGGTGAGTTTAATCTGAGTCATTGGATGTAGAGGGTTGTAACCCTTCATCAAACCCTTTAATCTTAGCCATTATATCTGGATGATTGTAACCTTTCAGATCATCCTTTGATCTCAGACGCCAGATCTGGATCCAGCGATCCAGTCAATCTGATGCTCCAGATCAATCGTAATCACCAGCGGTCCGATCGTGATTCTTCGCAATCAACGCTCCAGATCGCGCTACTCACTCTCCGTAAAACGATATTGCTCCGCTCAGGTGCTTACGGATAACAGCAATTCATTTCCAAGATACAACGATGATATCTCGGAATAGTAGCACTACAAATTCCGAGACCGACGAACCTACTCGTAGGCTTTTTGGACTCTGAATGCAGAGGATGGATGGATGAGATGAGAACTTGAGTGAATGAGTTTGAGTTGAGTGATCTATTCCATTCTCTAGTGATTTTATTTATACTAGGTGAAGAGATGAGGTGCCCTTTGGTGAGTTTAATCTGAGTCATTGGATGTAGAGGGTTGTAACCCTACATCAAACCCTTTAATCTCAGCCATTATATCTGGATGATTGTAACCTTTCAGATCATCCTTTGATCTCGGATCGGATCCGGTGATCCGATCAATCGATGCTCGGATCAATCGTAATCACCAGCGGTCCGATCGTGATTCTTCGCAATCAACGCTCGGATCGCGCTTATTCACTTCGTGACCGGTCACTCTCTTAGTGCGCCAACAAAGCGCCCATTGCGCGCGTGCGCGCGTGGCGGGTGGCGGGCTTGCAGGTGCGATCACCTGCTCCCCCATTGAATGAGAGTATCTGTGCTTATTTGTGTTAACTCAATTAACTCATCAACACATATAAGGAAGTAAATCCTTTATGGAATTTTCAATGTTGGACTATTGTTCTCTTACTTCCTTTAATAATTTTTTAGGTTGACTTTAACAATTAATTTCTCATTCACTCATAATCGATTTTGAGCAAATTAATAGTCTAGATTCATTTACTCGAAACGTAGATTTCAATTTTGAAGTCAATTTAGACTTTCATTGATTGATGTCACATCGAATTTTTCTTTTCAAAACTGTATATTGATCTTTATAAGACCCAATATCTAACATAATTTTCAATATGAAGGATTGGAATCTAGTCCTTGACGATAAATGTATTGTATTAGACTCGAGGAAAGATTTATGACAGTAACATCTCTCCTGCTCTTCGTGCACTCAAAGACCAATCCTTTTCTTTGAAACAGTGATAATCTTCTCTTCTTTTGAGCTCTTTTTTAATTTGTTATTCCCTAATCTGTTAAATGTATGTGCTTTATGATTCTCTTAGTATAGGACAGTTTCTTATATATTCTCTAGAGATTCATATGTCGCTTTAATTTTTTTTTTATCGTTTTTTTAGCTCCTAATGCGTAAAACATTAGAAATCATTATAATATCTAGCTAGTTAGTAAATGATATGTTTTTAGTGTTGTATAATCTTGTGCCATGCGCTTTCAATATTCTTTATTTTTAAAAATATAAGTGTATATCATCAATTAATATTTTTTATTGATATTTGATTGCATATTTAAATATTTAAATTTATATTCAATTATTAAAATATATATAATTAATATTTTAAATTATTTAAAAGTTATGGAAGTAATTATTAAAATAATTGGTTTAAAAAATAAATAATTTGTATAATTATTTAAAAAAAATAAACCAGAGTTAAAATTATAAGCAAAAAGTTTAAAAATATCTTCAAAAATTATCTATTATTTATAATTACTTTCTAATATATTTAAAAGTTTTAAATTTTGAAAATTTAGTTGAAATAACTGAAATTATATTTTTGAAAATTTGTAGATTATTTTAAATTTATAATTACTAATTTTTTTTTATACTTATAGAATTTAGGAATTATTTTTAAAAATTAAAATTAATTTTAATACTGTCATATTATAATCATAGTTTAACAATTTAATAAACCGTCCTCAATAAATTTTATATCAAAATTAAGATTAAGATATTTTTTTTCCAAATCCTTCTTTAGAATTATAAATATATTATATATCTCATTCGCATCTCACCGTTGGTAATTTGAGAGAATTGGGTAATTTCAGAAATCTAGAAATCCATTCCCTTTTTAATAATAATTTGACTGGAGAGTTTCAAAATGAAATTTGGAGAATCCCAAATTTGATAACGATATATATTTCTCAGCCAACAATTTATCTGAACAATTGGTTGTAGAGATGTATGAGTTTAACTGATATTTACATTTATGATAATCAATTCACAGGGATCATTCCTCAATGTTTGGGAATCGACGGTAGCATTTCCACGGAGATGACACATTGATGAGACGTGTGACAATTTGTGAATGAGATAAGAATTGAATTTTGAAGGGAGTTCTAAAATTCTCCTCGAGCTCAGAACGATTTTTCACGATCTTATCAATCGCATCAAGATCGAGACGGATCGGAGACCGTTAGATTGACCGTTCTACTCTTGTGCAGGAATCGACAGTAGCCTGGCGGGCGTTGACTTTAGAAATAGTGGTTTTGTCGACAGCTTCCTCTTAATATCTGTTTTAGGATATCAGTGGAATTAGACATTGGTCGATAATATGCTTAATAGGACAATACATCCGGGAGTTTGTAATTGTTAGAGTTTGCAAAGTTTGATACTTAGTCACAACAATATCTGTGGCTCGACTCCAGAATTTTTTGCGGCATCAAATTTATTAAATATCATTGATATGTTTGGTAATCTCGTCGGTGGCTCGCCGATAATTCTACAAACTTAAACAAACCTCTCGACAATGAACCATTAAAGCTGTTGTATGACACATTGATATGTGCAGATAATCCGAGATTACTCGAGGGCATCAAACTTCCTGTTAAATCGTTCAAAGAAATATCCAAACTCTACTGTAGCATATTCAAATTCCTCAACTCAAGTGGAAGTTCTCCTACTAGTCCATCCATTATCACTGAGGTCTAATGCTACATACAAGTTTTTCAATGAACTCGATGATGGCGGAATATAATGCTGCCTTCCAACTTGTTTCCTCCAAACTGCAGCTCAAACAGACTAATAAACTTGGATAGGAAATCCGGAATTCCTCCGCTGAATTATATTGATTCTCTCGCAGTATCAGTTAAAAGAGACTAAATAAGTTTTCAAAGCTTGCCGGTATTGTGGACAAATTCAATCATTCAAGGTTGGTTACAGAGTCGATCCTTGATATTTTAGGTCCTGAGCAAAGTAAAAAAAATGAATTCTTTTATACATAAAAAAATTTATTTTTCCATAGAAATAAATCTATTTTTTATATAATTTTTAAAAATGGATCCCTCCTCGACGTGCTCTCCTTTAGGTATAAGTACTCATATGGTAGAAAAAGAGAGAGTTCGATTTCGAATTCAAAAATACTATTATCTTCTATTCTTTTTATCCACTTTTGGATTTGAGAGGTATATCAATCTTGATCCCTTTCTAACTCTTTTCGAGTTCTTATAGACGTTTTGACATTTACTGAAAGTCAATTTGGCCCTCTCAAAGTCAAATTGTTTGGCGAATTTCCGGATCCGATCTTCTAGCGTGTGCACTTACCTCGGACACTCGAGGACCACGTTGACCTCTTTGAAGCTCAGAAAACTATTTTATTCCTTGATCAGGTAGTATGATTTTTTTAAATACAAATTAGGAAAATTAATTATAAGAAAATTAATTAAAAATAACTTTCAAATAAAATAATTATAAATAAATATTTAATACGCGTTACATTAAGGTATTAATAATTAATATTTATTGGTACTTTTTTATTACATTGTCTATATAAATTTATATTTATACTGGATTAATTTGATATTAAGTTAACTTTATAATTTGATTAATATTGATTGAACTAGAATTAAATTTGAATAGATATCAAAAATCAACCATAGAAAAAAAATATCAAGAAAAATAATTTTAAAAAAAACTTTTAGATCAGATCATCAACACAGTAAAAGAGAAAAAATAAAGAAATTTTTAAGGTTGGAAACTATTTAAAATTAGCATTTTAAAATTGACAATAAATACAAATAAATTAAAAAATATTGAAAATATGCAATAATTAAAATTTTTATTTATTTATTATTTGATAATTAATGTTTTATACTGTGGTAATAAGTCAAGAATTAATTATAATTCCTATTAAATTATTATATTTTATTTATTTAAAATATTTATTTCTAAATTTGTTTTTACATCAATTTTATAAATGAGTCAACCTATTATCCATTTGCTTTATAAAAGTATTTGCTTTCATTACAGAATCTAATGATTATCGAAGAATCGATCTTCAACAAGGTGCGATTTTACCTATTGAGTTTATTTTACTTTTTTTTGTGTATATTGAAATTTGTTTATTGAATTATTGTTCTATTGAGAAAATCACTAAGGGTATAGCGTTTATTAGCAATTTCAGAGTTGTATAAGTTTGGTAGAAAAATTGTTCGATTAAAAGTTTAAATTGGGTAGAAGTTTCCGTTCCGAATCAAAATGATATATTTTAATACGTAGAATATTATGTCGATATGCTTTCAATATATATTTTTTATTTTTAAAAATATAATTCTATATCAATCATTTTTATTAATATTTGATTGATATAGATATTTAAATTTAAATATTTAAAATTATATTTAATTATTAAATTATAAAATTATAAAATTGTTTTTTAAAAGTTATGAATGTAATTAGTAAAATAAATAATTTACAAAATTATTTTTTAAAAAAATAAGCTAGAGTTGAAATAAAAAAATTGTTCAAAAAATTAAATATAACCTCCAAAATTATCTATCATTTATAATTACTTTTTAATATATTTAAATGTTTTTAATTTTGAAAATTTTTAGATTGTTTTGAATTTATAATTAAATTTTAATCTAGATAAAATTTTTAGATATAATCATGTAGAAGAAAGACCGGATACGTAAGAAGAGAAGCTGACTTGTTTGTTTCTTAATAGAGACACGTGAACAGAAGAATGAGTTTCCTTCTTCAGCCGCTGCTGCTGTTGTTGCTCTTGGCTTTCTTTCAGCTAAGCAACGCCTTAAACTCGGACGGAGAGGCTCTGTTGGCTCTTTCCGGCAGCGTCATACTTCCTCCGTCGGTGAACTCCACCTGGAATTCATCAGACCCAAGTCCTTGCAGATGGGCGGGAATCGGTTGCGATAGAAGTGGATTTGTGACTTCGTTCGAGCTTCCTCGGCTTGGAATTTCTGGTTCGCTGGGCAAAGAAATTGGCTTGCTAAATCGTCTGAGGAAACTAGATCTTTCTGCCAATGATCTTTCTGGATTTATTCCCTCAGAATTAGGCAATTGCACCCTTCTTGAACACTTGAATCTCTCGATGAATTTCCTTTCAGGTGAGATACCAGCGACCCTTCAGAACCTCCAGAAGTTGTCATCATTGTGGCTTTCCGACAATTCGTTGAGCGGCAATATACCGAGTCTTTTGTTTCAGAGACCGCCTCTCGAAGCTATTTACCTCGATGACAACAAGCTCAATGGCCCAATTCCTTCCTTCGATGAAAATGCATGCAAGGTGAAATTCCTATCGCTCGGTCAAAATAATCTCTCTGGTACTTTGCCTGCGTCAATTGTTAATTGCAATGAGCTAGAGCACCTCCATCTATCTGAGAACCACTTGACAGGACCTATTCCCAGGACCATACATGACCTCACAGAAATTGATGTTCGTGGAAATGATCTGGTGGGGAACATCCCTTTCAGCTCCAAAACAATATGTAAGTTGGAGAGCGTAGATTTGTCTTCCAACCGATTTGACGGTGAACTTCCAGTGGCATTGGGCAATTGCAGTAATTTGAAGTTCTTTTATGCCGTACACAATCACTTGTCGGGGAGAATACCATCGACACTTGGGTCGTTGACAAAGCTCGAGGATCTTCAGCTACCTATTAACTCCTTTTCTGGGCCGATTCCCTCTGAGATAGGTCAATGTCAGTCCCTAAATACATTGGCCTTGTCTGAGAATCAACTAGAAGGGATGGTTCCGAGAGAATTAGGTAATTTGAGAAATCTAGAAATCCTTTCACTTCATAAGAATAATTTGACAGGAGAACTTCCAATTGAAATTTGGAGAATCCCAAATTTGAGGAGTATATATCTCTCCAGCAACAACTTCTCTGGACAACTGCCGGTGGAGATGTGTGAGTTAAAACATTTGACTAACATTTACATCATTGAGAATCGATTCACAGGGATCATTCCTCAATGCTTGGGAATCAACAGCAGCTTGGGGGCCGTTATCGTATCAAATAACAGTTTTGTTGGCAGCATTCCTCCTGGTATCTGCTTTAAAAATCAATTGGTCCTTTTGTACATGCGCAATAACATGCTTAATGGGGCAATACCTCCGGCACTTGGGAATTGTTCGAGTTTGAAGAGTTTGATTCTTAATCACAACAATCTCAGTGGCTCGATTCCAGAATTTTTTACGACATCAATTTTGTCGCTTATCAATTTAAGTTTCAACAAATTCAGTGGACAAATTCCTCAAACTATAGGTAATCTTGTGAATGCCAGCGATATAAACTTGTCGATGAACAAGCTTGATGGACCTATACCCCGACAAATAGGAAACCTAGCCAACCTTCAACGTTTGAATGTGTCCGACAACAATTTGTACGGTCCATTGCCTTCTGAATTATCACAATGTCACAGGTTATTTGCATTGGACTTGGGATTCAACTCTTTCAATGGAACGATACCGGCGAGCTTTGAAAACTTATCTAGTCTCTCTCAGTTGAGACTGCAAGAGAATCAATTCAGCGGAGGAATTCCGGATTTCCTATTCAAGTTAAATCGACTGATTGAGCTGCAGTTTGGAGGAAACAAGTTGGGAGGCAGCATTCCGTCATCATTGGGTTCATTGCAGTACTTGAATGTAGCCTTAAACCTCAGTGATAATGGATTAGTAGGTGAACTTCCACATGAGTCGATGAATTTGGATATGCTACAGAGCTTGGATATTTCTTCGAACGATCTAACAGGAAATTTGATGCCCTTGGATGATCTAAGCTCATTGACATACATCAATGTTTCGTACAATGGCTTTAGCGGTTTGCTACCGAGAGGTTTGTGTGAGTTTGTAAAATCGATGCCAAGTTCATTCATAGGAAATCCTCAACTCTGTATCTCTTGTGAGACAGGTGATTTCAAATGTACAAACAAGGGCATATGAGACTAATGCAGCGTGACAAATAAAAATTCCAAAGGTTTATCCAAGATCAAGTTGCAATCATAACTCTGCCTCGTTTGCTCTGTGCTCTAGTCCGTTTCCTATCCTTGCATGAATGTTCTTCTAATGGCAAGACTATTAATTTTTTTTTTAAAAAAAAAAATATTGTGAGTGCATTCAGTGAATAATTTCCAATCTGGGAGGATTCGGATTTAGTCCCTTTTCTAGTACTTGATGATAAATAATTGGACTTGGCGATTCAATAGTAATTTTTTTTTAATATTGGAATCGGTGGTCCTAACCGTTGGCAGTTGCTTGGCAACTATATGCAGTTGGAAAAACTACACGCGTCTAAGTAATAAAAAAGGTAAAAAAATGTAATTCTCAAATTAGCTGAAGTGTAGAACATCGATAATAGAGTTTTTGTTGTGACACTGCGATATCAAAATATTAACTGAACCTTCTACGTTAAAATATATCATAAAAAATGACTCCGATTATCTCCTACAATGAATATAACAATAGAATTATAATCTTAAAATCAATTTATTCTTAGAACTCATTAATTCATATCGTTAGCATTGATAGGTTATTAACGGATTAAAGTTAACTCTATATATAGGATGTGATTCTCACAGAAAAATATATCGATCGACCATTTCTTTTTTTCCATCGGATAGAGTATATGAGACAGTCACTCTGCAGGACCTATGAAAGATCAAACCCTATGACTCTTTCTGCATCAGATCTTCAGATTAGTCTGGCGAAGATGTCTCTGATTACAAGTGCATGATTATGCTTTATTTACGCTTCTGCTTTTATCTTTATTTCGCATGTTTATTGTAGATCAATTAACAAGATCCTGTGTTCAGATGATTTTGGTTTTGATTTTCATCGACAGATCCAAAAGATCCATCTATTGGTATCAGAGCACATGGTTAGATATCGCTGATGGTAAAATATTAGAATGTAATTTTTCGATGATTTTGATCATAATGCATATGTTTTATATTAGATTTTGATTTAACGTGTCTAAACACACAAATTGTCGAATCTAAGAGTTAGGAGTCCTCGTCGGATCGAAGTTTTTTCTATTTTTCTACAAAGAACACAAAGAACGACGACGTAAATCATTGCTTAGATCCGTAGAAATTAAATCACCAAATCAGTCGACTGGCGAAGATATCAATCGACTGATATGAACTATCAGTTTACTAATGGTTGAAATTCGACGCATAGAAACTTTCTGAGTCAACTGGGGCATTCGACTGATCTTAATTAGTCGACTGTCATAAAGTTCAATCGACTGATGCGCAAAAAATTTTGAACAGAATATTTGTGAGTCGATTGCGAAACTCGACTAGGATATATAGTCGACTGATTTTTTTGACAGTTGATTGATAAACTTAAACTTCGACACAGAATGATTTCGAATCGACTGAGACAATCAACTGCAATTAAGCACCGATCAATTGATAAATTTTAATTTGAACACAAAAGTATTGTTAGTTGATGGGAGCAATCTGAATGACCATATCAACCTAATGAGAAACTTTACCAGACTGCACTATTTAAGTTTTGCCAAAACATCTTCAAGAGGTTTTCCAAGTATTGGAAACATGTTGTATCCTGATTGCTCCTCAAGCAAATAACCAAGCAGAGCATAGAAATGCAATTACATCCGTACCTGTAATGATTATTGCAGATAAGCATGCATGGTTTGTTGGCTCTCTACAATTATATGACATTTCAACAGATATTTTTGTTTGGTGCTCGATCAAAGATGTGTGGAAAATATAATAACAGAAATGCTGAACATTTGGAGATCAAATTGTACCTGATCGCGTGTACGAAAAGTGTATTTTGACTTCTGTATCAAAACTCATGAAGTTTATTGATAGAATTTCTACTGTACTTTTGTCTCTACGGGGATGACGGATTAGTTAAGACAGAAGATGTTTGCAAATGAGATCAGGGTTCGATCCCTGAGATGGCGGGATTAATCCTCCCTCAGTCGTAGCAGAACCTCCCCTTTGTTGGTATAAGTCCGTCAAAGGTCATAGACCTGTCCTGTGATTTACCCCTTCGCGATTTTCTCTTGGGACGAGGGTCGGAGGCTGCTAGATTGACAGTTCCAACCTTTTTGAAGATGAAATTTATTGATAGGATCTAGACGAAGGTTATCAAGTCCACGAGGACAATCATCAGGTAACCGTGTTAATTAATTTATGAAACGGATTCCTTCTAAACTCGAGGGCTAGGGATAACAAGTCTCATTAGTAGCTGCAGAAATCACATGCATTCACAAAGGCTAATACACTGTATAATCAGAAAATGATAATAATTGCTCCCCGTGTAAGTCAGAACTGGATAAAATATTTAGGCTTCTTAATATTCAGGATAATAATTGGATAAAATATTCAGGAATAAGTTTGATGCCCTTGGATAATCTCCGTTCTTTGGCATTTATCAATGTTTCATACAATGGCTTTAGCGGCCGGTTTGCTGCCGAGAGATTTGCGTGAGTATGTTAAATCCATGGCAAGCTCATTCAAAGGAAATCCTCGGCTCTGCTTCTCTTGTGAGACAGGCGATTCTATATGCACAAACAACACCATTTTAGACTGATGCAGTGAGTCAAATAATAATTCTAAAGCTTTATCCAAGATTCCAATATAATCATAGCTTTACTCTACTTCTTTTCATATCCTTGCATGAAGATTTTAAAGGTTCATAAAAGCTTGTCAGTGTGCATTTAGTGAATGATTTTCAAACTGGAGGATTGGAATCTAGTCCTTGATGATAAATGGTATTGTTTTAATTAAACTCAAGGAAAGATTTACGACATCTCTCCGATCCTGCTTTTTCTGCCTCTTAATTTTTTCTGTTTTCTGAAAAGCATGCATCCTCCTACTTCTTAATTTATTTTTTCCTTGAAAAGTATACATTTACATTAGCATTTTCAATCATGGAGAATTAGGGCATTCGAGTTCTTAAATGATACAAGTTCCCACATGCTTTCAACAACTGGAGGTTTCTAAAGAAAGCAAAACTAGCTTAATGCATGACTCCTTTCTTTGAAAAAAAAATGCAAACTTGCAATTAAGAGTTCAAGATAAAGCAATTAAACGATTCAAATTCCATCATCGTAAAACAGCCAAAATAATAATAATAATAAAAGAGCCGATTAACCGAGGAATAATGGTGACGAGGGTGTGATTTAAAGAAGTAGAGGAAGAGGAGGAGAAATTATTGATAAAATATTATTTCGATAAATTTTAAAAGAAGAGCATGATCTCTTTTTGATTTTCTTTCGAAATACATATGAAAATTGTGTTATATATTTACTGTGACCAGTGGATTTTTTTTATTAGAACATATTTACTGCGTTATTTTTTTCTCTAACCTTGGACACCAGAGTGAGATTGCATGGTCAAGTTTAATTTGACGTTTTCTTCTCCAAGCAAGAATTGCATGTTCTCTAGTACTCGTTTCGTTTATCTCCGTGCATGGGAATGCATGTGGTTAGGTTCTTCTCTTTATTGAATTCTTCAGGTGCTATCTTTAGCAGGTGATTTTTGTTAATACTTAAAAGGGACTATTTCTTGAACGTGTTAAAGACGAAAATCCTTTTCAGTGGTTCTTTAATATGAATATTTTTACGAGTGCGAGCATCGATTAGATTGACTCTAGAATTTTAACATATTTATGACACCATCAGTGGGAACGGTTGAACAAGGAACTTGACAATTAACAATCATTGTCATTCAGGGAAAGTTTAATTGGCGACGAAACGAAAAAAATAGACATCTGCTTGTTATATATATTTAATTTGAATTTAAATCAGACTTGTGGATTACGCAATTAATTATTCTTTTAATTGCCATTTGCGCTATGAACGCTCAACGATCCTTTGCCACTTACCTGTTTTTGATTGCTCTATTGAAATACGTTGTAAATCGACAACTATATAAGAGCCCATCATCCGTTCCAAATAAAACGCACACAAAATAGTGACATGCATTGAGGCTGATTCCACTTCCTACCGCCTCTGCTGAAGCCGAAGTGAAAGAAGAGGAAAAAGCTTTTCGAGATGGTACGACAGTATTTCATTTTACGGTTCGTTTTAATTTTTCTATGAATTGAGCATGATTTTTCGTTACTTTGCTCTTCGAGAAGTATATATATATATATACACTTGCGCGACGATCTTTTGTACACCCGTACACTCCACGTCGACCCATGCTCGATTTTGACGTCGTCGCCGCACCGTCCGGCCACCGTCAGCCGTCGGACCGGGCGCGATCGACGCACAACTTACCGACAATCCGGTGGAGCTCGAATTACGGCCGATTAGCCGTCAGAATCCAGTGCAAAAACGGTCGAATTTGATCGATCATGTGGCCGACAGTGGCGCGACCACTGTCGACCGCGATCAGGATTGCGGTCAAAATCGACCCCCCGATTATGACGACCGATTTCAGCCGCCATTCGACCGGTCGACGGTCGAATCGTGATCGGACAAGTATAGAGGATGGACCGGCCTCGGCTGTCGGGTCGTCCGGTGCCGGATTCCGACCGCGATTCTGCCCGATCGCGGCCGACAGTGGCCGCGCCATTGTTGGCCATGTGTTTTGGTCATTTCCGACTGATTTGCGTCGGATTCCGACTGCTAACCGGCCAGAATACGAGCCCTGACGGACTATCGACGAGTTGTGCATCGATCACGCCCGGTCCGACGGTTGGCAGTGGTCGGACGACACGGCGGCGACTCCGACACTGTGTGTAGCTCACGTGTAGAGTGCACGGGCGCACAGGAGATCGTCGCGCAGGAGATCATTTATATATATGTATATATGTTTGGTGTAACGAGGCGTTTCCTTATTTCCGTCTCTCTTTTTTTTCAAAATGATTTTTTTTATATTTTTTATTTTTAAAAAAAATATTTTTTTATTTTCTAGAAAATGAAAATAATAAACGCATATCAAACAATTGCTTCCGTATTTTCTTAGAAAATGAAAATAAAAAACACTTTTATTTTTCATAAATCAAATGCTATCTAACTTTTTCTTCCTCTTCCATTCTACTGTAGAATATTGGATAATCTTTTTCTCTCCAAAGATTCAAGTTTACTTTATTTTCTGTTGCTCGTTTTTGCAGCTCTTAATGTGAAAAATGTTGTAAATTATTATCCTATATAGTTAGTTTTTTATTTTTTTTCTGTACGTAAAACATCTTAATTATATCATGTGAATTTCAGCCTCGAGTAGAAAGGAAACACCGGATACATAAGAAGAGACGCTGACTTGTTTGTTTCTTAATATAATATGGGTTTCGGCCTTCTTCAGCCTCTGCTGTTGTTGCTCTTGGCTTTCTTTCAGCTAAGCAACGCCTTAAGCTCGGACGGAGAGGCTCTGTTGGCTCTTTCCGGCAGCTTCATACTTCCTCGGTCGGTGAATTCCACCTGGAATTCATCAGACTCGAGTCCTTGTAGATGGGCCGGAATCGGTTGCGATAGGAGTGGATTCGTGACTTCGTTTGAGCTTCCTCGCCTTGGAATTTCTGGTTCGCTAGGCAAAGAAATCGGCTTGCTAAGCCGTCTGAGGAAACTAGATATTTCTGCCAATGATATTTCTGGATTTATTCCCTCAGAATTAGGCAATTGCACCCTTCTTGAAGACTTGGATCTCTCGATGAATTTCCTTTCGGGTGAGATACCAGCGAGCCTTCAGAACCTCGAGAAGTTGTCATCATTGAGGCTTTCCGGTAATTCATTGAGCGGCAATATACCGAGTCTTTTGTTTCAGAGGCCGCCTCTCGAAACTATTTCCCTTTATGACAACAACCTCAATGGCCCAATTCCTTCCTTCGATGAAAATGCATGCAAGGTTAAATTCCTATCGCTCGGTCAGAATAATCTTTCCGGTACTTTGCCTGCGTCAATTGGTAATTGCAATGAGTTAGAGCACCTCGATCTATCTGAGAACCACTTGACAGGACCTATTCCCAGGACGATACATGATCTCACAGAAATTGATGTTCGTGGAAATGATCTGGTGGGGAACATCCCTTTCAGCTCCAAAACAATATGTAAGTTGGAGAGCGTAGATTTGTCTTCCAACCGATTTGACGGTGAACTTCCAGTGGCATTGGGTAATTGCAGTAATTTGAAGTTCTTTTATGCCGTAGACAATCACTTGTCGGGGAGAATACCATCGACACTTGGATCGTTGACAAAGCTCGAGGATCTTTACCTACCTATTAACTCCTTTTCAGGGCCGATTCCCTCTGAGATAGGTCAATGTCAGTCCTTGAATACATTGTACTTGTCTGAGAATCAACTAGAAGGGATGGTTCCAAGAGAATTGGGTAATTTGAGAAATCTAAAACTCCTTTCACTTGATAGTAATAATCTGACTGGAGAATTTCCAGTTGAAATATGGAAAATCCTAAATTTGAGCAGTATATATCTCTCCGGCAACAACTTCTCTGGACAACTGCCCGTGGAGATGTGTGAGTTAAAACATTTGACTAACATTTACATCATTGATAATCGATTCGCAGGGGTCATTCCTCAATGCTTGGGAATCAACAGCAGCTTGGTGGCCGTTATAGTATCAAATAACAGTTTTGTTGGCAGCATTCCTCCTGGTATCTGTTTTAAAAATCAATTGGTCCTTTTGTACATGCGCAACAATATGCTTAATGGGGCAATACCTCGGGCACTTGGGAATTGTTCGAGTTTGAAGAGTTTAATTCTTACTCACAACAATCTCAGTGGCTCGATTCCAGAATTTTTTACGGCATCGATTTTGTCGCTTATCAATTTAAGTTTCAACAAATTCACTGGACAAATTCCTCAAACTATAGGTAATATTGTGAATGCCACCGATATAAACTTGTCAATGAACAAGCTTGATGGACCTATACCTCGACAAATTGGAAACTTAACCTACCTTCAACGTTTGAATCTGTCGGACAACAATTTGCACGGTCCATTGCCTTCTGAATTATCACAATGTCGCAGGTTATTTGCATTGGACTTGGGATTCAACTCTTTCAATGGAACAATACCGGCGAGCTTTGAAAACTTATCTGGTCTCTCTCAGTTGATACTGCAAGAGAATCAATTCAGTGGAGCAATTCCGGATTTCTTATCCAAGTTTAATGATCTGTTTGAGCTGCAGTTTGGAGGAAACAAGTTGGGAGGCAGCATTCCGCCATCAGTGGGTTCATTGCAAAACTTGTTTGGAGCCTTAAACCTCAGTAATAATAGACTAGTAGGAGAACTTCCACTTGAGTTGAGGAATTTGAATATGCTACAGAGCTTTGATATTTCTTTGAACAACCTAACAGGAAGTTTGATGCCCTTGAGTAATCTCAGATTACCTATACACATAATGTTTCATACAATGGCTTTAGTCGTTCATTGCCAAGAGGTTTGTTTAAGTTCGTAGAATCATCACCGAGCTCATTTATAGGAAATCCTCAACTCTGCATCTCTTGTCAGACAGGAGATTCTACATGTACAAACCTTACCATATTAGAACAATGCAGCATACCAAATAATAATTCCAAAGGGTTATCTAAGATCCTGATTGTAATTATAGTTCTTGCTTCTGGTTTGTTCTGTGCTCTAGTCCTTTTCCTTGTTGGATTTTTCTTTCTCAGGTGTAAAAGAAAGAAAGATGGCATTCCATCCTGGCCTGAAGATTCTTCGATCTTTCCTACTAAAGAAAGTGATTGAAGCCACCGAGGATTTCAATCAGCGATATGAAATCGGTAGAGGAGCTCATGGGATAGTTTACAAGGCAGTCCTCGATACGGGAAAAATATATGCCGTAAAGAAGATTGCTTTTCCACGTATGAAACGATCAACTCCGAGCATGATAAGAGAAATTCAAACTATCGGGAATATCAAGCATAGAAATTTGGTGAAATTGGAGAAATTTTGGTCCGAGCTTGAATATGGACTTTTATTGTATGAGTATATGGCAAATGGCAGCCTCCACAATGTTCTTCATGAGATCAAGCCGGCACCCGTCCTGGAGTGGAAGGTGAGATACAAGATAGCCCTTGGCATTGCCCAAGGGCTAGATTATCTTCACAATGACTGCATCCCTGCAATCATCCACCGCGATATAAAACCTAAAAACATATTGCTGGATGCCGATATGGAGCCACATATATCGGATTTTGGGATTGCCAAGCTCGATGAACATTCTACTGATCAGTCAGCAACTATTATAGGCACCCTTGGTTATATTGCACCAGGTCTGTATTTCTTCTTTTTCTTTGCTGAGTTAAATAATTCTTAAATTGCTAACAGGTAATTAATCAATCGTTCTTCATAGATGTGTAGTTAGTTTCTTCTGTGATTCAATTATGTCGTGTCAAATAGTACATTTACTGTTAGTAAAAACTAAAGTTGATGCCCGCTTGATGCATGAGTTGGAGTTTGGTTGTTTCACATGAAATTACTTTCTGTGTAAAATATTTTCCAAGATGAAAAGTCCATTAATTTGTTTTCACTTATTTAGCTATGCAATAAGGAAAATTTTGTTTCTTGCTTTCTCTTCCATGGCTGAACCAGATGAAGTGGTTTCTCCAGTGTGGAACAGATGGTAAACGTTTCATTTGAGAATGATAGAAATAAGTTGTTCGTTTAAAAGGTATGGTTCATTTTTGGTGAGAGGACTGAGGTTTAATAGCAGATAAGTTTGCTTTCTTTACTTTGTGTATTTTTATGCTAATAGGATACGTTGCCAGATCTCAACCTCCTGATGACGATATAGAACTTTAAATTCCGATGAATTCGATAAAATTTTATGTTTCTTGATTAATAGGACCAATTGAACACTTGGATCGAAAGCTCACGTTGTCATGAAAGGCTCTATCCTTCACTACTATACTCTTCCACATTTCTGCATTGTCTTGTTATGTTTCTATGCTTTGCAACAGAGACCGCTTACATGACCAGAAAGAGCAAGGAGTCGGATGTGTACAGTTACGGAGTCGTCTTACTCGAACTCATAACCAGAAAGATGGCCATCGACCCTTCCTTCTCGGAAAATATGGACATGGTGGAATGGGTGACTTCCACCTTGCATTGCACTAGTAAAATAGAAGCTGTCATGGACGAAGACCTCGCCAATGAAGTCATAGACACTTCAGAGATGGAAGAAGTGAACAAGGTCCTTTCCTTGGCCATGAGATGTGTAGCGAGGGAGGCAAGGATCCGGCCTTCGATGCAGAATGCTGCCAAGGAACTGCAAGATATCAAGTCTAGATTTGCCGAACCAACAACCAGTATATAAAATATTAATTATTAATTGTTAACTTTAAATATTCTCAATTTAGTTTTAGTTATTATAGATGTGTCAATTTTTTTTAAAATTTTTCAATTTCTTTTTTTTAATGTAAATGTTTTAATCCTCATTAATTTCTTTAAAAGTATTTTTTTCCATGAAATTTCTTTCTTTGAAATTATTTTGTTTTATTTTATTATTTGATATTATATAAAGTATACAATACAAATTATAATTAAAAATGTAAATTTATTATAAAATGAGTATTGTTATTATTTTATTTTAATAGTAAATAAATTAATTTGTTATTTTTTTAATAGTAAGCAACTAATATGTATAAATATTTTATTTGTCATTAAATTAATTTGATAATTTAATCGATATTGATTGCAGCTCTACGTATAGGTAAATTTCATTTTGATACCTATCCCTTTCCATTTAATATGTTTTTTTTTCAAAACAAATTAGGAAAAATATTACTAGAAAAAATAAGTTTGAAAAATTAATTGGAAATCACCTTTACATTAAAAAAAAAAAAGAAATGTTTAAGATTGGAAAATATTTAAAATTAGGATTTAATAAATAGAAATGATTTTTTTTAAAAACAAAATATTTAATATTGATAATGATTAAAATTTTGATTTATTTGTTATTTAATATATAATTAATATTTTATATTTTGTTAAGAAATTAATTATATTTCCTATTAATTTTTATATTTTTATTTATTTAAAATATTGCTTTCTAAATTTGTTATTACATTAAATTTAATAATAAATGAATTTATTATTATATCAAATTTATCGAGCACAGTTTGGTGGACATTATCTTCATTTGAGAAATCTAAAAAATTTTACTGAAGAGTTTCCAATTGAAATCCCAAATTTGACAACACTTTCTCTGGACAACTGGTTGTAGAGATGTGTGAGTTTGACTGATATTTTGCATCTATGATAATCAATTCACAGGGGTCATTCCTCAATCCTGGGGAATCAACAGCAGTATACTGATGGACGTTGAATTTACAAATAATGGTTTTGACGGCAACATCCCTTTTAATATCTCTTAACTTTAGAAATCAGTGGAATGAATTTGACGTTGGCCGATAATATGTGATAACTCATAAAATTGATATATTATTTGAATATAATTTTTGATGTTTTTAATTCACTTGTACTATTAATTTGTATTATTTATCATATTTATAAGTATTAAATTGTTTTAATATTTTGATACAAATACTTTTTAAATTGATGATTGTAACATTACATTTATATATATATATATATATATATATATCCGGCCGCGATTGCGATGAATCGCAGGTCGGAATCCGGTAGGGGAAGGACCGCCAGTGCGCGGTCCTTCGACGAAGTTGGCCGGATTCAGCGCGATCCGCCGAATCGCGGCCGAACTTCATGGCGACTTCCGGCCAATTAATCCGCCGGAGCCGGCTCTGCCGGGACCACGGCGTAGGTGCTGTTCAACGCACCCGGCCCGGCCGACGGAGATGGCCGGACGGGCAGCGGATGGCGGCGGCGATATGTCTGCGGCGCGAGTTCTGTGTGCACTCTTCTTCAGCTGACGCGCGAGAATCACAAGCGATAGGAGATCATATCTATATATATATATATATATATATATATATATATATATATATATATATATATATATAATTTTATAGGATATTTGAGGTGCAAATCGAAGTGCTTTGAACCTATTTAGTAAGGAAAATGGCCCAACTATGTCCCAATACGATCAAGTCGTACCATTACTGCTCCATTAATTGATCGGTTCAACTTCGGAGTAAACAGACTCTGTCATAACATGCCCGTGCCACTAGGCACAACCGTGCTAGCCTCTGATTGGTCCATGTCTTATGCATCCTATTGCAGTTTGAGTTGGTTCAAGAGGCTGTTATAAAAAGGGAAAGAGCGGATTCAACTTGGAAGAATTCTCTTTCATCCTCTATCAACCTTAGTCACCATCTCCACCTCTCTTTCTCCGGATCAGGAGGAAGGAAATCAATCTCTCTTTTTCAAGTCCAAAGAGAAGAATCCACTCCACATCCAAAGAATTTGCAGCATCGATCGCCATCCACCATCACTGGAGGAACTCCTCTGGTGATCTCTATCGTCGTCAACATCGCAAGGAAGTGGATCCTCTCCTTTGACGAGGGAAGCGTCTTCGTCTTCATCTTCATCATGAGCTTAGAGTTTTCAAGCTCTACATCGTCATCCATCGTTTGTTCGCAAGCTTAGGGATTTCAAGTGCCACGAGCAGCTTCGCCACGAGCTTAGGGTTTCTAGCTCGATTCATATCATCTGCAGCAATAGGAAGAGATCTCCTCTACTTTACTTTAGTGCTTAGCTTTAATTTTATTTGTGCTTGTAATGTTTTGTCTTAATTCCCCAACATTTGTGCTGCTTCAATTAATGCATTTAAGTTGCTAGTTAAATTTCTTGCAAAGCTTTATTTCATTTGAATATTTTAAATTGTGTATTTCATTTTGAATGTTTGTTTGAAATGTTTTACTTTATGTTTTCTTTAATTTTGTTGTAATCGTAGGTTTAACATTCTAAATTCAATCTCCTTCATTTACAAAAGAAAAGAATGATCTTATGATTATCATTCATTGGTTATATTCTCAGGGAGACAATCCGAATCTTCCCTATGTTATATTAGTGTAAAGGAATTTGATAAATTAAATTTGAAATTGTGATACGACACGCATGTTGATCAATATGGTTAATGGAACAATACCTCCAAGAGTTGGGATTGTTCGAGTTTGCAAAATTTGATTCTTAGTCACAACAATCTCAGTGGCTCCATTCTAGAATTTTTTATGACTTCAAACTTGTCGTATATTGATTTAAGTTTCAACAAACTCAGTGGACAAATTCCTCATACTGTAGGGAACAATGTGAATCACTCTAATATAAACTTGTTGATGAACAAGCTCGTTGAGTCGATACCTCGACAAATAGGAAACCTAACCGACCTTCAAGATTTGAATTTATCCCACAACAATTTGTACGATCCATTGCCTTCTGAATTATTAGAATGTCATAGGTTATATGCGTTGGAGTTGGGATTCAATTCTTTCAATGGAACAATACCGGCAAGCCTTGAAAACCTATCTGGTCGCTCTCAATTGATACTGCAAGAAAATCAATTCAGCGGAGGAATTCCGGATTTCCTATTCTAGTTAAATTGACTGATCGAGCTACAATTTGGAGGAAACAAATTGGGAGGCAGAATCTCGCCATCATTGGGTTCATTGCAATATTTGAATGTAGCCTTAAACCTCAGTGATAATGGACTTATAAGAGAACTTCCACTCGAATTGAGGAATTGAATATGTACAGAGTTTGGATATTTCTTTGAACAATCTAACAGGGAGTTTTGGGTAATTTCAGTTCTTTAACATCCATCAATGTTTCATACAATGGCTTTAGCGGTTTCTTGCCAAAGAGATTTGTGTTAGTTTGTGAAATCAATGCTCAAATTATTCACTGGAAATCCTCAGCTCTGCATCTCTTGTCAGACAGGTGATTCTACATGCACAAAGAACACCATTTTAGACTAATGCAGCGTGCCAAAATAATCATTAATTCTAAAGGTTTGTCCAAGATCAAGATTGCAATCATAGCTTTGCTTCAGTTTGGCTCTGTGCCAAATAATACTGTCAGTGTGCATTTAGTGAATAATTTTCAATCTGAAGGATTGGAATCTAGTCCTTGATGATGAATGGTATTGTATTAGAGTCGAGGATCGGAAAGATTTATGACAGTAACATCTCTCCTGCTCTTCCTGTCTCTTTTTGTTTTTTTCTGCCTCCTGCTGCTTAAAAATTTATTTATTCAAGTTTGATGTTTTCTTCTCCAAGCAAGGAAGTGTTCTCTAGTGCTCGTTTCGTTTCTATCAGTGGGAATGCATGTGGTTAGGTTCGATGTTTTCTTCTCCGAGCAAGGAAGTGTTCTCTAGTGCTCGTTTCGTTTCTCTCAGTGGGAATGCATGTGGTTAGGTTCGATGTTTTCTTCTATTTGTTGAATTCTTCAGGCGCTATCTTTAGCAGTTGCTTTTTTTTGTTAATACTCAAAAGGGACAATTTCTTCAAGTGAATTCTCATTGTCTTAACGTGTTAGGACACGATAATCCTTTTCAGTGGCTCTTCTTTAATATGACGTGGGAACGCTTGAACGAGAAAGTTAATTAATGACGAAACCAAAAAACAGAGACCTCTATCTGCTTGTTATATTTAGTTTGAAGTTAAATCAGACTTGTGGATTACGATTCACGTCTTTCTATTTTGCAAGGCTAGTTGGCATGCTCTGTTATTATTCTTCTCCGTCGAGCATCAGTACTTTGCCATTTGCGCTATGAATGTTCATCCTTTACCACTTGCTTGTTTTTGGTTTCTGCGTTGCAATACGCAGTAAATCTCCCTCTCATTTGTTACAAATAAAATGTACAGGAAGTAAATGTACAGGAAGTAGATGCAACTCGCGACCTGCATTGAGGCTGATTCCACCTAATTAAATTTTTTTTAATTTTTATTATTACCCATCTAAAGTGTTCGATCTGATTAATTATACAGAATAAATCAGAAAGCGTGATTAATTATCTTTGATTTATCATTTTATTTACAAATAAATGATGATTAAAAATAGAATAGTAAATAATTAAAAGCCGAATTAGATATCCTAATGCTCTACCATTATTCGAAAGGCGAGACTGATTGTATTTGATTTCTAAGAAAGGTTGCACCGTCCTGGATTTTATTATTTGTAATAATTTTTTTTTTTAAATAAAGGGTTAGTAAATTTTTTAATAAATATATAAATTATATTATTAATAAAAAAAGCACATAAAACAATTAGAATTTAATAATTAGGGTTTAAGATTACAATAAAAAAAAGACAAATTAAATGTTGATAATTTCCTTCGAATACAAATAAAGCACCGTCTGCAGCTTTCTCCACCACGATGAAAACGCCCCCATTCTGGTCGGACACCTCGAAAGCCTCCCCAATCTCCGCCTCCTCGGCCTCCCCTTCCATCACCGCTTGGTGCAGCGCCGCGAACTCCTCCGCATCCACGTAACCGTCGCCGTCTACGTCAGCCCACTCAATGACCGCCTCCAGATTCCCGTCGGCGATGTAGATGCTTTGGTTCTCTAGCGAGTCGCAGAGCTCCTGCTTGTTGATGCGCCCGTCGCCGTCGCGGAGCTCCAATCCGTTTCTTTCTTCTCCTTCCTCCCCCTCTTCTGTTTCCCGTCCTCGGCTACGGTCCAGTTCCGACCCCGCTGTCGATTCTTCGTCTCTGCGGATCCTCACCCGTAGGCCGTAGCCATCATCAAAGCTCGCCGTTCTGGTCCATTCGAGCCGTTTTATTTGCCGTTATAACGTCCACAAACGGCTGGCAATCACCGTTGTTCACCGGAAAATTGACGCGGCGTGAGGTGTTCCCGTGCCGGAACGCCGGTTCCGGCCATTCCGTGTCCGTTCCGACGAACCCTCTGTTCCTACCCCCTCTGCTGAAGCCGAAGCAAAAGAGGAGGGAAAATCTGAGGAATAGCTTTTCGAGAAGGTATGACAGTATTTAATTTTACGGTTCATTTTGATTTTTTTAGACTGAGCATCGTTCTTCATATCTCGATCTTCGAGAAGTTAAAATCAGACTTCGATTAATAGGCGTATTCTTCTCTTTCAAGCATCTTTTTGTCCATTCGACAACAAATTTAAAGTAACCAAAGCCTTTGCATCTGCGACATGAACGCTCATCCTTCACCACTTATTTTTTTGTTGCTGCGTTCAATTTTCTGTTCTTTTAAGCATCGATAATTTTCTAGAGCTCCTGTTTAATTTGTTTTTCCCCAATGTGCTAACTGTATGTGCTTTATGATTCTGTTAGTATAGCCGTATAGGACAGTTTCTTATTCTCTAGAGGTTCATGTCGCTTTAGTTTTTTTTTTTTTTTTGCTCCTAATGCGTATAACATTGTAAATCATTATAATATGAAGTTAGTGTTTTATGGTTTATCTGCGTAAATGATATGTTTTTAGTGTTGTATAATCTTGTGTCATACGCTTTCAATATTTTTTATTTTTAAAAATATAAATGTATATCAATTAATATTTTGATTGATATTTGATTGTATATTTAAGTTTACATTCAGTTATGAAAATATATAATTAATATTTTTAAATTATTTAAAAGTTATGAAAGTAATTATTAAAATAATTGGTTTAGAAAATAAATAATTTGTATAATTATTTTTTAGAAAATTTGAACCAGAGCTAAAATTATAAACAAAAAATGTAAAGATATCTTCAAATATTATCTATTATTTATAATTACTTTTTAATATATATACAAGTTTTAATTTTGAAAATTTAGTTGGAATACTTGAAATTATATTTTTGAAATTTTTTAGATTATTTTAAATTTATCATTACTATTTTTTTTAAACTTATAAAATTTAGGAATTATTTTTAAAATTTAAAATTAATTTTAATATTGTTATATTATTATCATAATTTAAAATTTTAATAAACCGTCATCAATAAATTTTATATCAAAATTAAAATTGGGAATTTTTTTTTTTTCAAATCCTTCTTTAGGATTATAAATATATTATATATCTCATTGGCATCTCCACCGTTGGTAGTTTAAGAGAATTGGGTAATTTCAGAAATCATGAAATCCTTTCACTTTTTAGTAATAATTTGAGTTTACAACTGAAATTTGGAGAATCCCAAATTTGACAACTATATATATCTGAGCCAACAATTTCTTTGGAAGATGTGTGAGTTTGACTGATATTTACATCTATGATAATCAATTCACAGGGGTCATTCCTCAATGTTTGGGAATCAACAGTAGCCTGGTGGACGTTGACTTTACAAATAGTGGTCTTGTCGGCAGCATCCCTCTTAATATCTGTTTAAGAAATCAGTTGATGTTTTTGACATTGGGCAATACCACGGGGAGTTGGGAAATGTTGGAGTTTGCAAAGTCTGATTCTTAGTCACAGCAATCTCAGTGGTTTAATTCCAGAATTTTTTGTGACATCAAATTTATTGAATATCGATTTAGGTTTCAACAAACTCAGTGAACAAATTCCTCAAACTGTAGGGAACAATGTGAATCTCACTGATATAAACTTGTAGATGAAAAGCTTGATGGACCGATACCTCGACAAATAGGAAGTCTAGCCAACTTTGAATGATTGAATTTGTCCAACAACAATTTGCACTGTCTATTGAATTATCAAAATGTCACAGGTTATTTGCATTGGACTTGAAATTCAACTCTTTCGATGGAATAATACCGGCAAGCTTTGAAAATTTATCTGGTCTCTCTCAATTGATACTGCAAGAGAATCAATTCAGGGGAGGAATTCTGGATTTCCTATTCAAGTTAAATCGACTGATTGAGCTGCAGTTAGGAGGAAACAAGTTGGGAGACAACATCCCAACATCATTGGGTTCATTGCATAACTTGAATGTAGTCTTAAACCTCAGTGATAATGGACTACTAGGAGAACTTCCACTTGAATTGAGGATTAAATATGCTACGGAGCTTTGATATTTCTTTTAACAATCTAACAGGGAGTTTGATGCCCTTGAGTAATCTCGGATTGTCTGCTCAATGTTTCATACAATGGCTTTAGTGATCCATTGTCGAGAGGTTTGTTTAAGTTTGTAAAATCATCGTCGAGCTCATTTATGGGAAATCCTCAACTTTGTATCTCTTGTCAGATAGGAGATTCTACATTCACAAAGATAACCATATTAGAACAATGCAGCATGCCAAATAATAATTCCAAAGGTTTATTTAAGAAGATCGTGATTGTAATCATAGCTCTTGCTTCTGGTTTGCTCTATGCTCTAGTCCTTTTCCTTGCCAGATTTTCTTTCTCAGGTGTAAAAGAAAGAAAGATGACATTCCATCCTTGCATAAAGATTCTTCTTTCCTACTAAAGAAAGTGATCGAAGCCACTTAGGATTTCAATCAGAGATATGAAATCGGTAGAGGAGCTCATGGGATAGTTTGCAACGCAACCCTCAATACGGGAAAAATATATGCTGTAAAGAAGATTGCTTTTTCACGTCTGAAATGATCGACTCCAAGCATGATAAGAGAAATTCAAACTATCGGGAATATCAAGCATAGAAATTTAGTGAAGTTTGATAAATTTTGGTTCAAACTTGAATATAGACTTTTGTTGTACGAGTATATGACAAATGACAACCTCCATGATGTTCTTCATGAGATCAAGCCGGCATCGGTCCTAGAGTGGATGGTGAGGTACAAGATAGTTGTTGGCATTGCCCAAGGGCTAGACTATCTTCTCAACGACTGCCTCCCTGTGATCATCCATTGCGACATAAAGCCTAAAAACATATTGCTGGATGCGGATATGGAGCCACATATTTCGGATTTTGGGATTGCTAAGTTCGATCAACATTCTACACAGTCAGTTACTATTATTGCCACTCTTGGTTATATTGCACCAGGTTTGCATTTCTTCTTTTTTTCTTTGCTGAGTTAAATAGTAAATTGCTAACCGGTAACCAATCGTTCTGCTTTGATTTACTGTTAGTTTCTACTTTGATTCGATTCTGTCCTGTCAAATAATACATTTACTCTTAGTGAAAACTAGAATTGTTGCCCACTTGATGCATGAGTTCACCAAGTGTGATTTATAGTTTTGTTGGTAAAGCTTTCATTTTAGAATGATAGAAATAAGTTACTAGTTTATAAAGGCACCAATTGAGCACTTGGACCTAAAGCTAGACTCTACCTTTTATTACTATACTCTTCCATATTTCTGCATTGTCTTGTTATGTTTCTATGCTTTGCAACAGAGACCGCCTACATGACGAGAAAGAGCAAGGAGTCAGACGTGTATAGTTATAGAGTCGTCTTACTCGGACTCATAACCAGAAAGATGGCCATCGATCCTTCCTTCTCGGAAAATATGGACATGGTGGGATGGGTGACTTCCACCTTGGATGGCACTGGTAAAATAAAAGCTGTCATGGACGAAGACCTCGCCAATGAAGTCATAGGTATTTCAGATATGGAAGAAGCGAACAAGGTCCTTTCCTTGGCCATGAGATGTGCAACAAGGGAGGCAAACATGATGCCTTCGATGCAGAATGCTGTCAGAGAGCTGCAAGATATCAAGTCTATACTTCTAGGAAGAAAGATTGGTTACCTGTTAGCAATTTATGAAAATAACTCAGCATAGAAAAAGGAGAAATGCAGACCTGGTGCAATATAACCAAGGGTGCCCATAATAGTAGCTGACTGAGTAGAATGTTGATCGAGCTTAGCAATCCCAAAATCTGAGATATGTGGCTCCATATCGGCATCTAACAATATGTTTTTAGGCTTTATGTCGCAGTGGATGATCGCAGGGATACAATGGTTGTGAAGATAATCTAGCCCTTGGGCAATGCCAACAGCTATCTTGTACCTCACCTTCCACTCTAGGACTCATGCCGGCTTGATCTCATGAAGAACATCATGGAGGCTACCATTTGTCATATACTCGTACAATAAACATCCATATTCCAGTTCGAACCAAAATTTCTCCAATTTCACTAAATTCCTATGCTTGATATTCCCGATAGTTTGGATTTCTTTTATCATGCTTGGATTTGATCATTCAGACATGGAAAAACAATCTTCTTTACAGCATATATTTTCTCCATGTAAAGGGTTGCCTTGTAAACTATCCCATGGACTGCTCTACGGATTTCATATCTCTTATTGAAATCCTCAGTGGCTTCAATCACTTTCTTGAGTAGGAAAGAAGAATCTTCATGTGAGGATAGAATGCCACCTTTCTTTCTTTTACACCTGAGAAAGAAAAATTCGACAAGGAAAAGTACTATAGCACAGAGCCAATCAGAAGCAAGAGTTATGATTGCAATCACAATCTTAGATAAACCTTTGAAATTATTATTTGGCACACTGCATTGTTCTAATATGGTGATTATTTGTGCCCGTAGAATCTGCTGTCTTACAAGAGATGCAGAGTTGAGAATTTCTGTAAATGAGCTCGACGATGGTTTTACAAATTTAAACAAACCTCTCGGCAATGAACCACTAAAGCCATTGTATGTAACATTGATGTTTGTAGATAATCCGAGATTATTCAAGGGCATCAAACTTCCTGTTAAATTGTTCAAAGAACTATCCAAGCTCTGTAGCATATTCAAATTCCTCGACTCAAGTGGAGATCTTCAAATCAGTGCAATTACCCAATGCATTTGGAAGGTCACCGTCAAATCGGTTGGAGGACAAAACTAATCTCTGTAACTTGCATGTTGTTGTTGAGTTAAAAGAGATGTTCCCCACTAGATCATTTTGATGGGCATCTATTTCTGTGTGGTCATGTATGGTCCTGTCAAGTGGTTCTTATTATATTAAGAGTTCCTCTAAGTCACTGCAATTACCCATTGAGGCTGGCAAATTGAGTAGATTTTTTTGACCAAGCCATAGGATTTTAACCCTGCATGCATTTCCGTCGAAGGAACTGAGCCATTAAGTTGTTGTTATTAAGGTAAATAATCCGAAGAGACGGTATATATCAACTTAATTAACGAATTATTAAAAAGTGACAAGAATGACTACTTCTCGAGGAAGAAAATTCATTGAGATCCAAGTATTCAAGATGGGTGCAATTGCTTAATTCTGAGGGAATAACTCCAGAAAGATCATTGGCAAAAAGTTTTAGGGGGCATTTGGTAGAGAGAAAATTTTTCATTTTCTGTTTTTATTTTCTGAGAAAATAATAAAATATGTTTGGTTGGTATTTTCCATCTCCGTTTTTTTAAAAATAAAGGACCGTTTTTTGAAAAACTGGAAAATTTCAAAAAATCATTTTCTATTTTCATTTTCGTTTTCCAAAAAATAAAAAAATATTTTTTGAAAAATTAAAAAATATTAAAAAATCATTTTTTATTTTCTAAAAAAGAAAAATAAAAAATAGAAAATGAAACTGTCAAACGCTACCTTAGTTTCTTCAGACGACTTGGCAAGCCAATTTCTTTGCTCAGTGAACCAGAAATTCCAAGCTGAGGACATGTCGCAACCGATTGCGGCCCATCTACAGGACTTGGGTCTAATGAGTTCCAGGTGGAGTTCACCAACCGAGGAAGTTTCAAGCTACTGGAAAGGGCCAACAGAGCCTCGCCATCAGAGTTCAAGGCGTTACTTAGTTGAAAGAAAGCCAAGAGCGACAACAGCAGCGGAGGCTGAAGACCAAAACCCCATTATGATGTTCGCGTGTCCCTAAAGGAAACAAACAAGTCTAAATATGTTTATCGATTCTTCGATTTCAAATCCGATTTAATTTTAATCGGGTTTGAATTTATCGACATTGAAATCGATTGGAATCGATTCAAAATCAATTCCGAATCGATTCTGATTTTAAAATTTTAATTTTAAAATCAATTCAATCCAGATCAATTTTGATCGATTTTAAAAGCGATTAGGGATGATTAAAAATGATTTTATTGGATATTCTTAACGAGCGAGCTTACGGAATTAAATACATCGCGCGAGATGATTACATTCTTTTTTTATTCTGAAAATAATCGCGTAAGCGTATTTAGAATTTTCGTATTTAAATTAGTAATCGAAATTAGATCTAAATCGAAAATAAAAATCAGTTCTTAATCGATTTCGAAATCGATTGAAACTGAATCGAACTAAAACTGAAACGATTTCGATTTGATTCCGGAATCAATTCATCTTGAATTTAATTAATTGATTTTGAATTGATTTCGAATCGATCCGTTAAACGTTAAACGTGCCTAAGCCACACGATATGACTAATAAAAAATTAATTACGTAGTTTCCAACATTTTCTGCATTAGGAACTAAAAAAAGAGCAGGCAAAATAAAGCGAATATGAATGTCTGGAGTGTAAAAAACTCTCCGATATGGCAGAATCAGGAGGATGACAGAACACGAGCTCTGAGAAAGAGAAGATTATCATCGCCTCAGAGCGAAGTTTTCAGTGCCCATAGGGAAAAACTACTACCGTACCTTCTTGAAGAACGATTCTTCAAAAACTGTTCCTTTTATAAACTTTTGCACGGAGCCTTAAAAAAGATGGATCATTTTTTTAATAGTTCAAATTATTATTAAAAAATACTTAAAATTAATAAATTAGTTTATTAATATAATTTTTAAAATTTAATTTAAGTCATCAAAATTTGAAGTGCCTTGACTTTGCAAGGAAACGGACTGTCCGTGACTTCAAGAAGGATGTCGCTCTGTCAAATTCGTCAGCTGCTGCAATTTTACTCTTTACAATAATGAATTTTCTCTCCAGTCTAGTTCAGTACCATTCGTATCAAGAACTGAAAAATACAAACTCACGAGTTTTAACATTTGTTTTTTTTTTCAAAAAAGAAAAGAAAAATAAATAAGATTTTATACACTAGTTTTGGGTTCAGATATTCTCTATTTCTGAGAATCAGCAAATCTAGACTTGATATCTTGCAGTTCCCTGACAGCATTCTGCATCGAAGGCCGCATGCTTGCCTCCCTCGCTACACATCTCATGGCCAAGTAAAGGACCTTGTTCGCTTCTTTCATCTCTGAAGTACCTGTGACTTCATTGGCGAGGTCTTCGTCCATGACAGCTTCTATTTTACCAGTGCCATCCAAGGTGGAAGTCACCCATCCCACCATGTCCATATTTTCCGAGAAGGAAGGGTCGATGGCCATCTTTCTGGTTATGAGTTCGAGTAAGACGACTCCGTAACTGTATACATCAGACTCCTTGCTCTTTCTGGTCATATAGGCGGTCTCTGTTGCAAAGCATAGAAACATAACAAGACGATGCAGAAATGTGGAAGAGTATAGCAGTGAAGTGTAGAGCCTTTCGTGACCACTTGAGCTTTAAGTCCAAGTGTTCAATTGGTGCCTTTTAAACTAGCAACTCATTTCTATCATTCTAAAATGAAAGTTGGAGAAGCCACTTCATCTGCTTCAGCCATGGAAGAGAAAGCTAGAAATGAAAATTTAATATTGCATAGCTAAATTAGTGGGGAAAAAAATTAATTGAGTTTTCATCTTGGAAAATATTTTACACAAGTTATTTTGTACGAAACAACCAAACTCTAAATTGCACTCTGTGAACTCATGCATCAAGTGGTCAACAATTCTAGTTTTTAACTAACAGTAAATGTATTATTTGACAGGACAGAATTGAATCACAGAAGAAACTAACTATACGTCTAAGCAGAACGATTGGTTATCTGTTAGCAATTTAAGAACTATTCAACTCTGGAAAGAAAAAGGAGAAATGCAGACCTGGTGAAATATAACCAAGGGTGCCCATAATAGTAGCTGACTGAGTAGAATGCCGATCGAATTTAGCAATCCCAAAATCCGAGATATGTGGCTCCATTTCGGCATCCAACAATATATTTTTAGGCTTTATGTCGCAGTGGATGATCGTAGGGATGCAGTCGTTGTGAAGATAATATAGTCCTTGGGCAATGCCAACAGCTATCTTGTACCTGACCTTCCACTCCAGGACCGGTGCCGGCTTGATCTCGTGGAGAATATCATGGAGGCTGCCATTTGCCATATACTCATACAATAAAAGTCCATATTGAAGTTCGAACCAAAATTTCTCCAATTTCACTAAATTTCTATGCTTGATATTCTCGATAATTTGGATTTCTCTTATCATGCTTGAATTTGATCGTTTCTGACGTGGAAAAGCAATCTTCTTTACAGCATATATTTTCCCTGCGTCGAGGGCTACCTTGTAAACTATCCCATGAGTTCCTCTCCCGATTTCATATTTCTGATTGAAATCTTCAGTGGCTTCGATTACTTTCTTTAGTAGGAAAGAAGAACTTTCGTGCAAGGATGGAATGTCATCATTCTTTCTTTTACACCTGAGAAAGAAAAAGCAGGCAAGGAAAAGGACTAGAGCACAGAGCAAACCAGAAGCGAGAGCCATGATTACAATTTTGATGTTAGATAAACTTTTGGAATTATTATTTGGCACGCTGCATCGTTGTAATACGGTGATGTTTGTGCATGTAGAATCTCCTTTCTGACAAGAGATGCAAAGTTGAGGATTTCCTGTAAATGAGCTCGGCGATGATTCTACAAACTTAAGCAAACCTTTTGGCAGTGAACCGCCAAAGTTATTGTATGAAACATTGATGTATGTTAATGAATTGAGATCACCCAATGGCATCAAACTTCCTGTTAGATTGTTCAAAGAAACATCCAAGCTCTGTAGCATATTAAAATTCCTCAACTCGAGTGGAAGTTCTCCTACTAGTCCATTATCACTGAGGTTTAAGGCTATATTCAAGTTTTGCAATGAACCCAATGATGGCAGGATGCTACCTCCTAACTTGTTTCCTCCAAACTGTAGCTCGATCAGTCCATTTAACTCATATAAGAAATCCGGAATTCCTCCGCTGAATCGATTCTCTTGCAGTATCAACTGAGAGAGGCCAGATAAGTTTCTAAGGCTTGCCGGTATTGTTCCATTGAAAGAGTTGAATCCCAAGTCTAAGGCATATAAGCTACGACATTTTGATAATTCTGAAGGCAGTGGACCATACAAATTGTTGCTGGACAGATTCAGAAACTGAAGGTCGGCTAGGTTTCCTATTTGTTGAGGTATCGTTCCATTAAGCTTGTTCTGTGACAAGTTTATCTTGGTCAGATTGACACAGTTCCCTACAGTTTGAGGAATTTGTCCATAGAGTTTGTTGAAACTTAAATCGATATACAACAAACTTGATGTCACAAAAAATTCTGGAATTGAGCCACTAAGGTTGTTGTTGCTAAGAATCAACCTCCGTAAACTCGAACAATTTCCAACTCCTGGAGGTATTGTTCCATTAAGCATATTATAGCCCAATGTCATAATGACTAATTGATTTCTGAAACAGATATTAGGAGGGATGTTGCCAACAAGACCACTATTTGTAAAGTCAATATGCACCAGACTGCTATTGATTCCCAAGCATTGAGGAATGAACCCTGTGAATTGATTATCATAGATGTAAATATTAGTCAAATTTGTTAACTCACACATCTCTATAGGTAGTTGTCCAGAGAAGTTGTTGTCGTAGATAAATATATTTGTCAAATTTGGGATTCTCCAAATTTCAATTGGAAACTCTCCAGTCAAATTATTATTAAAAAGCGAAAGGTTTTTTAGATTTCTCAAATTACCCAATTCTCTTGGAACAATCCCTTCTAGTTGATTATGATACAAGAGCAATGAAATCAATGACTGACATTGGCCAATCTCAGAGGGAATTGGCCCTGACAAAGAGTTATTAGATAGGTAAAGAATCTCGAGCTTTGTCAACAAGCCGAGTGTCGATGGTATTCTCCCTGACAAGTGATTGTCAACAATAGCAAGGTTCTTCAAATTACTGCAATTACCCAATGCCGCAGGAAGTTCGCCGTCAAATCTGTTGAAGGACATAACTAGGCTCTCCAACTTACATATTGTTTTCGAGCTAAAAGGGATATTCCCCACCAGATCATTTTGACTGATATCAATTTCTGTGAGGTCATGTATGGTCCTGGGCATAGGCCCTGTCAAGTGGTTGGCATATAGATATAGCTGCTCTAACTCACTGCAATTACTGATTGAAGCAGGCAAAGTGCCCGAAAGATTATTTTGACCAAGCCATAGGAATTTGACCCTGCATGCATTTTCATCGAAGGAAGGAATTGAGCCATTGAGGTTGTTGTCATTCAGGTAAATAGTCACAAGAGACGGTTTGTGGAACAAAAGACTTGGTATATGGCCACTCAACGAATTATTGAAAAGTGACAAGTATGACAACTTCTCGAGGTTCTGAAGGGTCACTGGTATATCACCTGAAAGGGAATTGTTTGAGAGATCCAAGTATTCAAAAAGGGTGCAATTGCCTAATTCTAAGGGAATAAGTCCAGAAAGAACATTGGCAGAAAGATCTAGTTTCCTCAGACGACTTAGCAAGCCAATTTCTTTGCCCAGTGAACCTGAAATTCGAAGCTGGTGAAGATCGAATGAAGTCACAAATCCATTTCTGTCGCAACGAATTCCCGCCCATCTACAAGGACTTGGGTCCGACGAGTTCCAGGTGGAGTTCACTGATCGAGGAAGTATCAAGCGCCTGGAAAGGGCCAACAAAGCCTCTCCATCAGAGTTCAAGGCGTTGCTTAGCTGAAAGAAAGCCAAGAGCAACAATAACATAGGCCAAAGACCGAAAGCCATTTCTGTGTCCACGTTTTCCTATAGGAAACAAACAAGTCAGCTTCTTATATAACCCATGGTTCCTTCCTGCTCAAGGCTAGAATCCACACGATATAACTAAGATGTTACGCCGAGAAAACATAAGAAACTAACTACATAAAGCAAAGATTTCCAACATTTTCCGCGTTAGGAGCTGAAAAACGGTAGAAATAAACTAAACTAATCAAGAAACTCTAGAGAAGAAACCGTCCGATATGGCAGAATCCAGAGGTTGCAGGACTGGTGGCGGCGATCACCGTGGATTTTACAGTTCCAATTTCACCGAACGATTGCGACACAGATTTATAATAATAAAAATTTAATAAATATATAAATTATATTATTAATAAAAAAATAAATTATCTAAAGTCATAAAAAAAAATTCCCTTTTAAAAAATAAAAACAACAAATAAAATATATATAAAAAAAATCAAAATCCATTCCAATCCGTTTTGTATCGTTTTTTTTACCATTATAATACCTGAAAATGCCGTTCCATAGTAAAAATATTATTTATTAAAAATTTAACGCGGCATAGAATGGTCTGATTATGAAATATTCATTCTTCTAATGATGCAAAAGGTTGGAATCCACTAACCTAGCGGCCCTACCAGTCCGCCTCTGGACCATCGTAAGGGAGGTAAATCATGGTAGACTTTTGACCCTTGAGACTAGTAACTAGTATATGGAGGGACGACACCCTTTCATTTGCGAGGGATTGACCTGTTGTCCTATGATGTAATGTCTGCATGCACAATCCATTCTTCCAATCAACCAAGCTAGATAGAATCACTAAGTACACACATTTGTGGAAGAGCTCTCACAATAAAAAAAAATTGTATTTAGCGACGAAATTTTTTCGACGCTAATATTTAATATTCTCTGCTAAAGTATATTAATGACGATAAAATTTCGTCGCAATAAACTTGTCGCTAAGAGACTTTCGCGACGAAAATTCAACATTTTGTCGTTAATATTAATGACAATATAAAATACCGTCGCTAAAATTGGAACGATATTAGCGATGAAATATATTAATTTCGTCGCAAAGAATCAGTCGACTGGTAGAACAAACCAATCGATTGTCCATATTTTGGTCGGTCACAAAATATTTTTTAGTCAACTGGACAGTCGAATGAAGTGTTAGCTACGAATTTGTCTTAGTATTCATCACTAATATCTTTAACTAGTTGACTGCTTCTTGTGAGCAGTCAACTGATACGTAGAAAAGTCGACCTGACATGAAGCAGCAGTCGACTGGCGGAAGACACCAGTCGACTGCCCATTACTAATACAAAATTGTTGAGCTTTTTAGCGACGAAATCTTCACCAATTCGTCACAAACATCTATGGTTAGCGACGAGTTATTTAAAATTCGTCGCTAATCGTCAAAATATGATTTTCCATAACCCCTTTTATTTGAATTCGAATACAATATAAATCACGCAATTTCTTTCAACAACTAACTTACCAATATACAAATCAAATAATTTAATAAAAATTACATTTAACAATAACTGTTCACGTAACATAATCGAAATACATTAATAAAAACCTAACTTCAAGTCCAAAACATTCAAATTCACAAGTTCAAAGCATCCAAATTCAAAACAATCAAGTTCACAATTTCACTAGCTCAAAACAGGAATGTTCATAAACTCTAAGATGGAGGAGGAGGTGGAGTTGAAGATAACTCTTGTATCAATGATTATAATGCTCTATGTGCAAGTCGATTCAAAATTGATTCAAATATATCTTGTCTTGATATCATTGATGTCAACTCATCTTGTGTGCTTGCTAATTAAACTCAAGTATTTGCTAGCTCCTCTTGTGTCCCTTCTAATCGTTGCTCGGTGAACTCAAGTTTTTCACGCAGTGTTGCGTTAATTAATCTAGAGGAGGAGATGACATTCGAAGAAGTGTATCTAATTAGTTTTGGCTTACTTCCAAATCCTCTAATGTATCCAAAACGAACACTGAGGACCTGATCACAAACTTAATCTGTAAGTTGGACTGTATCGATGTTGTCTCCGATTTCTTGTGATTAAAGGTACTCTTCTTGCAATCTCACCATATCACCCTACGAATTATGATTTCGTCGTTATTGTCTCGCTTTCTTGTAGTGTCTTGTCAGTCAGTCTCTCCCCTCCAACTTAGAGAGAGACGCTTCCGTCTCTTTAAAAAAAATTTCTTTAGAAAAAAATACATAATCACCACATTAATGGTCTCCCACGATGGCTCCTAACCAGTGAAGTAAATCATGATCCTAATTGACAAGCGCAGAAGTGAAGAGCACTTGAGAGTCTAAGACAATGAACTCTCTGATCCTCGTCCATTACAAACAATTATTTTGTACTTGGGTTAATCGTGATGACTTAGATTTTCCTTAGGGTGCGTTTGGTTCAAGTAATCATACATAACCTTAGTTATGTGATTACCAGAGAATAAAACATAACCTTGGAATAGAGTATAACCTTAGATAAAAACCTTGTTTGGTTAGAGATTTTAATATATAACTTAGTTTAACATTTTACTAAATTATCCTTTGTCTTTGCTCAATCAATTCGACAACAACGACAGAAATATTAATGGCGAATAGCGGCGATCGGTCGGCCGAGCGATAATAGCAGCGATGCCCCAGCCGCAGCGGCGGCGTGGCCGGTGATGGCGGCGGCGATGGCCGACGACGGCAGCAGCGATGGCGGCGGCCGGCGGTCAGCGGCAGCAGAGGCGTCGGCGGGCCCGGCGGCGGCGAAGCGCGACGAAGCAGCGGCGCAGGCCGGCAACAGCGGCGAGCCGGTGGCGAGCGGCAGCCCCGGCGCCAGCGATGGCAGCGGCCGGCAGCATGGCGGCGCCAGCACGGCGGCAGCGGCAAGCGGCAACGCAGCCGGCAGCGAGCGATAAGCGGCGGCCGGCGACGGCGGCGGCCGGCAACAGCGCGATGGCGCGGCGACGGCGAGCGGCGGCGGCAGCGGCAGCGGCCGGCAACGGCATAGCCGTGGCCGGCGGCGAGCAGCGATGGCGTGTGAGCGATGGCGGCGGCAAACGGCAACGGCAGCGTGGTCGTGTCAGCGATCGGCGATAAGCGATGGCGGCCCAGCCGGCGGCAAGCGATTCTGGCCGGCAGCGAAGCGGCAGCGGCCGGCAAGGCGACCAGCGGCGCAACAGCGGCAGGCAACAGCGGCCGGCGGCAAGCGGCAAGCCGGCGGCAAGCGGCAGCACGGCAGCCCGCGGCAAGCGAGCGGCAACAGCGGCCCGGCGGCAAGCGGCAGCGGCCGGCCGGCGGCAGAAGGCGCCGGCCGGCAACGGCGGCAGCGATCAGCGGCAAGCGATAAGCGGGCCGGCGGCGACGATCGGCGGCAAGCGCGCGGCGGCGGCAGGCGGCGAAGCGGCAGCGGCGGCAGCCGGCGGCGGCGACGCGAAGCGATGGCGCGGCGAGGCGGCGAGCGGCGAGCGATGGCGGCGATGGCGGCGGCGGCGGCAGCGGCAAGACGGCGGTGGCCGACGACGGATGAATAATCGATTGAGTTTTGAAATTGACATTTAATATATTCTTGGGTAATATTGAAAAAGTTTCTAACGAATCAACAAAACCTTAGTTCTCTAAGGTTTCCGATTCCTAAAGGTTTTTGTTCATAACTTGGTAATGATCGATTATCGGGTAATTGTTATATAGCAAAAAGCAGATTTTTGTTGATAACTTAACAAGGTTATCAACAAAAACCCTCAACCAAATGCACCCTTAGAGTTTAGGTTGTTGGAGGTTGGTTAGGAGGCTACAGGGAGCTCTTTTAGCAGGTGTGTGGTTACGCCTCTCCTGCTCCGGTGGCGGTGGAGCTTCTTCTTGGCGTTGCCGGAGTCAGGGGGTGCTATGCGGGGCTCACTGCAGGCGGTGACACTTGCTCTGGTGTTGCTCGTGTGGACAGCGTGAGGCTTGGTGATTGGGCGGCGTCGATTGTTCAGCCCGTCTTCGACTATCTGCGTCTCCCGCTGACCACACTCCGCAGACCACTCTCTATCTCCTTTCACTGGGCTTTTCTTTGATTTGGGTAACAGGTTTTGGAGCTTGCACTTTGGCTCCAAGGTTGCACGGGGTTGGGCAACCTGCTGTGGGCGACAGCCGACCGGCTGCTTTTGTATCCTGGTTTGCTACTCCAAGCATTTTCCCATGATCGCCGTGAGATAAGGGAAGAGAAACTTTTTATTTTATTTGGAAAAGTGCGAGAGAAATGGAGGAAAAGATAGAGAAGGGTAAGATTTAAGGAAGATTTTTTTATATCTCAATTTGAAAGATAAGGAATAAGAAAGTAACTCTAAATTTTTATTATTTCAATTTTACTCCTATTTTAAAATATTAATTACTAAATAAATAAATTCATTAAAATTATTTAATTTATTAGCCTGAACTTTTCAGCTGAGTATTATCTCCTTTCTTATTGTTGTATCCGATGAAAATGTCTCTTTCAAAATCTCTACTCGTCTGTTCTAAAAAATAACTATTTTAAATAGTAATATAAAAAAAATAGTTTTTTTATATTCAAAAGTATCTAATTTGTGGAGGTTGAAAGGATGTTTTACCAATAATTATGGGTTATTGTGGAGGTGCTCACGATGCTTGTGGAGGTTCAAAGGATGTTTTACTAATAACAGGCTAAGAGTGTTTACCTTAAAAGCAATGATCGAGACACTCACTTTTTCCACGACCTGGTGAAATGCAACAACAAGCGGAACGCCATCGACACCATCACAAAACAATACAGGGAGTAGTTCATCATCTTCGGCGAGATTGCAATAAAGTTTGTGGGACATTTCCACACGTTGTTAGGCGAGGCAGAACAATGCAGGCCACTGGACAGTGTGGCACTGCCTAGCTAGAGGCTCACAACTAGCCAAGTGGTGGGAACTGATCTGGCCGGTCACCCTAGAAGATATTCGGGCGACAGTGTTTGACATTGGCAGTGGCAAGGTGCCTGGGCCCAATGGCTACAATGGCAAGTTCTATACCTCTGTCTGAAATTATAAGTGTAGATTTTATTGTTAAAGTATGGAGAATACAATCAAAGTCTCACATTGGCAAAACATGGAAAAGATCATGTGCTTATAAGATCAAAAAAATATTTCAATTGGTATGAGATCTTTTGGGTGAAGCCCAAAAACAAAACCATGAGGACTTATATCCAAAGTGGACAATATCATACCATAGTGGAGATATATACGGGATCTTATAAGCACTTACAATTAGTATCAGAGTTAGGTTCCATGTCAAGCTATGAATCTCGAACGAAAAAGAGGAGCTCCCATGTCTGGATCAAGAGAACCACATTAAGTCCTGATGGGTTAAGGATCGGATGTCAAGCGAAGGAAGTCCTTCGAGGACATATAGGCTTGAAGGGGGGGCTCATTATGGTCCTTTGTTTGAGAGGGGGATTGTTGGAGTATGGAGAATACAATCAAAGTCCCACATTGGCAAAACATGAAAAAGATCATGTGCTTATAAGATCAAAAAAATATTTCAATTGGTATAAGACCTTTTGGGTGAAGCCCAAAAGCAAAACCATGAGGGTTTAGACCCAAAGTGGACAATATCATACTATAGTGGAGATATATACGGGATCTTATAAACACTTACATTTATTGCTGCTGTGTAGGAGTTTTTCCACGAAGGGCAACTACTCAAGCAGTGGAACTACACGTTCATTGTGTTGGTTCCGAAGTCTGACCATGCATCGATAGTGAATTGAGTATAGACCGATTTCCTACTGTACAGTCTTCTATAAGGTTATCTCGAAGGTGTTAGCTGGCCGACTAGTGGGGTCATGGGTACTTTATTGGATCTGATGCAAGTGACTTTTGTCTGGACCAGTCTATTGGTGAGAATATTCATTCGACACAGGAGCTCTATGGAAATATGCTCACAAGAGAGTTTCTCCACGATGTTTGATCAAGGTTCACCTAAAGAAGGCTTTCGATATAGTGGACTGGTGTTTTCTTATAGCGGCTTTTGTTGGTTATGATTTTTCCCAACAATTCCGCAATTGAATTTATGAGTGCGTCACCACGATCACCTATTCCGTTAGCATTAATGGCAGATTGCATGAGTTTTCCTGTGGGCCGCGTAGACTAAGGCAAGATGACCCCCTTTCTCTGTTGCTTTTTGGACTATACTTGGAGGTCTTCTCATGACATTTGAATGTAGCATCGCAACGGCCAAACTTCCACTATCATCTGATGTGCAAGGAGGCCCAAGTTACTCACCTAGCCTATGTCGATGATCTTTTGATATTTGCTCGGCTTGACTCCCCCAACACTCACGGAGATTTCCCAATGTTTGGAGGACTTTGGAGACATGGCCGAACTTAGGGCCAATCCGTTGAAGTCCAACATGTATATAGTGGGGGGTGGATAACCGAGTGAAGATGGAACTCCTCTAGATTATGGGTTTTTAAGAAGGTACCTTTCCCTTTAGATACCTTGGTATCCCTATTGTTAGTTATAGCCCTAGAACCAATCATGTGATGGTTGAATAGGGAACATTTTGTATCATATTCTATAAAGGCAAAGGATTGGTTATTATATTTACGTCTTGCTTGTGCCAGCTAAATTAAATATAATAATGCCCTAGAAAAGTATGTTCTTATCTACAGCACATCAATTGGCAGAATTGATTATGAGAGGCTGTAGAGAACACTTTCCTAAATGTTCCTAGTCAAGTATTAACATGCAAGGGCAATATTAATACATAAAGACTAGCATGTAGGTCAATTGATGACTTGATCTCACAAGTCATGGATATATGATATCAAGTTGACACATGGGTATATATTAGAGAATATATACTGAACTGACCCGCCATGAGAAAGTTTCATGGATCGTCATATGAGTGTCATAAACTTTCTCATGTGACTATTGGTATGAATAGTCCTCAAACCCTGTCACTACTCCCTACATAAGGAGTTATGTACTTTGGTATCGTCAAACGTCACCCGTAACAGGGTGGACCATAAAGGCGATTACTGGGTATATAACAAATTATGCGGAGGGATGTGAGTGATGTAGATGAGATCTATCCCTCCCATATGACGGGAGTGATATCTGTGGGCCCCTTAATTGAGTAGAACTACTAAAACGCATGGCCATGCTCGAATGAGTCAATATGATATATTGAGCTCATTTGTTTGAGTTAGTTTACTCAGGGATCAAGAAACACATAGATTGATTGAGGATGACACGGTCTATACCTCATTGGTCAATCTGATATCAAGGATAGAAGGACACGGTCATACATTATAGTAATCACGGAAAGGTTAGTCGGATCTTGACTTATTTCGTAACTTGGGTAGCAATGATGTATTGCTAGATGCCGCTCATTGCTTGTGTATCTAAAAGAGTTTAGATCCACTGCCAACGTTATGAGAGTCTATAGGGTCACACACAAAGAGCATGATGATTAGAAGAATTAGTGCATTCTAGTTTCACTAGAATAATTTGGGAATGAACTTAAGTACAAAATAGTTTTTGGACTTTAAGCTTAATGAGAATTTTAGCTTATTGATTTAATGAGATTAATTCAATATGCTAAGCTTACTAATTTAATAAGATTAAATAAATATGTTATCATGATAGCCTAAGCTTAATTGATTTAATAAGATTAATTCAATATGTTACCTTATTGATTTAATGAGATTAATTCAATATGATAACATAAGCTTATTGAATTAATAAGATTAATTCAACATGCATGAATGCCACATAAGCATGCCACCTATGCATGCCACATAAGCATGCCACCTAAGCTTGATGAGGTGGAAGGAGACAAAGGGTTTTGACCTTTGGAATTTCTCCACATGTGGCCGGCCAAACAAGGAGTGTTTCAATGCAATTGATTGCATTGAATGTGATAGGAGGTGAAAGGTTTTTTCAATCCTTTAAAACACTCCATGGGGTGGCCGGCCAAACTTGGTGAAGCTTGAGGCTTGGAGAGAGCTTGGTGGTGAGAGGCTTTGGTTGTGTGGCTTTTGTGAGTGTAGGCTAGCAAGAAGAGTGGTCTTCTTCTTCCTTTCTCTTTTTCCCTACCTTCCTCTCTTTTAGGGACTTCTCTAGCAAGAAGTAAAGGAGAGCTCTTCTAGTTTCTTTTGTGAGACAAGAGCTTGCTTGTGTGGATACATATAGAGGCACGGACATTTGAACGTGCTAAAAGATCCAACAAACCCAAGGAGAAGCGGGATTAAAAAGGGCACGCAACAAAGGTAATATTCTCCTATAAGATAGGTTTTGAGAAATTTATTTTTTTGTACGAGGTTTTCTTTCGCAAGGATCACTTGGAAGGGATCCTATTTTTCCGTTGTGCATACTATTTTGCATAATAAATCCCTACACCTATAGCCGCGGAGAAACTTCAAATTGCTAATTATGGGTATTCACTTAATGCAGTGAGCCGCAAGGTTACATTATGGCTCAAGCACACACTCTCATATGCAAGTCGGCTGGAGCTTGTTCGTTATGTGCTCCAAGGAGTGGAGTGATATTGATTGTCTATTCTTCTGATGCTGAGTGAGGTGGTAGACAAACTTTTTGGTGTTTGTCGCTCCTTTGTACAATCCACCAAGCACCTGCCAATCTCTTAGGCCACCTTATGTCTTCCCAAGGAAGAGGGTGGATATGATGTTCGTGATTTGTACGCTTGAAACTCTGTCTTATTGTGTCAAACTCTTTGGAACATTCAAAACAAAGCAGACTCTCTTTGGTTGTGGTGGGTTCATCAGCATTATCTTAGGCAGGTAAATTTTTGGCATTGGCAAGGTCATACATCGGATTCCCCGTTGATGAAACGGTTGGTTCAGATTAGGGACTAGCTCATTGGGCGTGCAAGTAGGACGGGAGCGGCCAGTATGCTGCTGATTAATTGGTTTGCGATAACAAGACAAGGGGCGGCAACATTAGCGACATACAGATTCTTCCAATCATGCGGGGGGAGGGGGGGGGGGGTTCCTATGCACTCGACAGCGACGTCGTGGCGGCCTGACATTATGGCCAAGCACTGCTTCGCCTACTAGATACTTGCACATGGGCGAGCGATTGTGGCCTATAGACAAAATAACATACGAAACTTCAGAAGGTCTGCTCACTGTGCCGGCAAGAGGAGGAGTTCAACGACCACCTCTTCTACCACTGCACTGTCACTCGATAACTTTGGGATAAGGTGCGGGCATGAATTTGCATCCCACCAGAGATCTACTCAGTGGTGCGTTTATTTAGAGCCTTTCGGAGGGAGCTTCGTGGCGAAGGCCGGATGAGGAAATTCCATGACTTGACAATTTCTTGTATGATTTTGCTTGTATGACAATCACAAAGAGCTATCAAGTTGGGTTAGGCTCGTTGCGTTGGCCTGCCCCGCCAAATAATTTAGGTGGATTGAGTTGAAATTTTATCAACCCGCCATTTTAGCGGGCCTAAACGGATCGACCTGTGCGGGTTGCGGGTCTAGACGAGTCGGCCCGCCGTGGGCACGGGATGGCCCACGAGTTGAGAAATGTCAAAAGATGGAATATGTGAAAATAAAATTATATGAGTTTTTTTACCAATATTCTAATATTAATTAATAAGAGAAGTTTTTCATCATCACAATCTTCTTCTATCACATATATACCTTAACAAAATGTAAGAGAAATTAAAAGGAAAGAACAAAATAATATTTGATGTACTCTAATACTTTTTTTTCTTGTATACTTTAATTGTTTTATATTATCTTATCATTACTATTCTAATCGATGTAGGAAATGATGACATATCAAAGTCAAATAATTATAAGAGCTAAAAAATCTCAATTGGATCTCTATTTAGAGAAGTAAAAATTTAAATTTATATATTATCAAGATTTGAATATTTTGGATCATTGAAAGAATAAAAAATATCGATACTCAACTTTGTCGGTCGATAATTAAATCTCAATTATAAGATTTTAGTTACTTCAAATATTTATTTTTTTTAATCATGGTACTCCATTTATCTTACCGATCATCGCCACAAACTCTCAATATCTTAGTAATTTTAGCTATAGTTTTTTAATTTTTGTGGTCCGCGGGTTGACCCGTCTAATTCGCAGCCCGCTTTGGGTTGGGTTGAGTTGGAGATTTCTCAACCCGTCAAGATGGCGGATCGGTCCGCTCCTCTCCGCTAAATGTTGGGTTAATGACGGGTTGACTCGTCCCACTATAGATCGGCTCGTTTGACAACTCTACAATCAATGATCACACAATCATCGTTTTGAAGGTTGTGAGTCTAATATTAAGATGATATTCCTCAAAATTCAAATTCATATTTAACGCTTCGTAGAGGTCTAAATCTTATAAATCTTGCTCCATATATATATATATCATCCCTCCAACAAAAAAAAAAAAAAAATAGTACACACAGGTAGCACGTTGGGGAAAAACAAAACAGGAGCCGAGAAGATTATTCAAAGAACAGGAGTAACCTTTGGCCGAATAGACAAAGTCGGGAATTTCTAGTAAACTATACCTTAGAATTGAAAAGAGATAATTAAGAGATGAAAATCAAGCTTCAGATCCACATAAAACGAAAATGAACAGTAAAATGATGTGCGGTCGTACTTTTTTGAAGAGCAATTCCTCAACAATCCCTAGTTTTTATGATTTCCGCTTCTCGTTTGCTCTGGCTTCAGCAAAGGCGGTAGGCAGTGGAATCTGACTTGGCATGCCGGTTACGAGCTGAATCTCCTTCCTATACTTTTTTTATCTGGAATGGATACTGCAGGTATTCATATAGTTGCACATTGTGTGACAAAGCAGCAGCCCCCTTTTCTCGTTTGCTCTGGCTTCCGCAAAGGCGGTAGGCAGTGGAATCTGACTTCGCTTCTATTGTCAGAGGCCAAGTCGTGGCGGAAAGCGCTCCTTTGGAGAGTCTTCGCCGAGTCGTCAACCTCTGCCCTTTCTGCGAATCCTGCACCACACGCTCTTGGAATTTTACGCCTCCGTCATTGTCCAAAGATTAGTACCCAGAGGTGGACCCGCGGCTGCAGTTTTGAGGATAAGCAGCTAAGACTTTGTTCGCAATTCGTTATAAATTTAACATTTAACAGAAGAATAGACCGATCTGTCGTTCCCAATGATTAAAAAATTATCAATTAAATTCAACCTAGGATGAATTGTGATTTAGATGGGTCAGTATGTGGACTATTAAAAACTTAAAAAAATCTTGCAAATAATTTTATCATTTTTTTTTAAAAAAAATATTATTTTAAAGTATCATTTGTATATAACGAAAATAATTCCATTAAAAAGAAATAAAAATTCAACTAGAAATATTACTTTCTTTAATTAGTGAAATATATAAATTAAATTAAAATAATTTAATATAATAAATACACATACAAATAAAAAAATCTCTAAGAGAGTAAAAGATTTTTAACATTCTCAACTTGCTGACTAATTTAAGTCCGTAATCCATATAGATTGATTCATTTATATTCGTCGGATGATGAATTAATAGAATTTCAATCTAAATCATTTAAATTACTTAATTCGGCAGGCTAAATCCAGAGAATCCAATCTAAATTGACGCCTCCAGTTCAAGTGTTTCCACATGTGACAGAAAAGAAAAATATAAAGGGTAAAAAACGACGCTCTATTTTCGAAAAAATATCAAATAAGTACTCCATGAAAATATTTTTATTTTAATATTATCATAATAGTTTCAGCCACAAAGTTGCTCCGATATTATTAAAATTATTAAATAATTATAATCAAAATTATAAATATATGTTAAAATTATTTCAATTTGATCAAAATTAATCCAATTTAATTTAAATTGATTAAATATTGTTATTTTAAAAATAAAAAATAAAACTGTTACAATTCAAATAATTTTGATCCAAATTACAACGATCTCATTTAATTTTGATTAAAACTATTCTAACGTAGAATAATTAATCAAAATTATTTGAAATAACTTGGAACAAAATTGCTCCGTGTTAAAAATAATTTTGACTAAAGTTGCTGTAATAATGATAAAATAAAAATATTTTTAGAATATAAACTACCCATCTAATATAAAAAATAGAATGCCTCTTAGATAAGAGATCCAAAAAGATTGAGGCCCACAAAAGAGCCATTAGAACTAAGAAGAGAAGGAAAAATTAGAGGTGAAACAATTTGAGAGTCGGAAGGAGAGGAACTGGCATCCGACAGCTCAGGAATCACTTTGTACCCACAACAAAGTCGATCAATTGGTTAAATAGTAGGATCACTGATGAGGACATCGATCCTTCCAAATCAGGGAGTCTCCATAGATATTCCTCCAAATGATCATTTCCTACTGGTCCCCTAACTAACTATAATGATGATGAGTCCAATCTACATGGCACGCCATATGGAGGTTTGGTACAAAAATTATCTCCTAACAGCCTATCTAAAAGGTATTGCATAGAAGTGTCGTAGGAGAAAAAGGTATCTTTTGGGCCGTTATATAAAAGGGACTTGGGGGGACTTGATGGAAGGGGAATTCCTTTCCTTTCTTTTTTTCTTTTTCTCTACTAGATACTACTCTTCTATTTTTCTTTTCCCCGTCTGACTTAGACATCGGGGGGTCATAGGCGGAATCCTAGTGGTCGTCTGACCTGTGTTTACTTTGAAAGGAAACTACTGTTGTGGACCGTAAGAACTCACCCTTCTTCGAGTTTTCCGCATAAGGGAATCACAAGCGAGTCGCATCAGTTGACTCCATCTGTGAGAAATATTTTTGAGCTAGATGTTGAAGATGCAATCGAAGAAGCCTCTGCTGTTGAGGTCCCCATCACCTTGACCAGAGGATACTAGTCGAAATTATGGAAAAAGTAGCGGAGAGGGCTGCTGAGAAGGTTGTGGAAGAGGTGCTAATGCGAGAACGTTGACGGGTGGCATATCTTCAGCCCCATACTATGGAGCAACTAGGAGTGACACCCCCAGGTGAAGAAGAGGCACACTTCCCGTCATCGGGATCTCACGACCATAGGATCGTACCTGAGGAAGAAGGAGTATCCCCCTCCAGGAGGTGGGAGAGAGGAATGGGAAGAGAGTCAAATCGTCACCCCTCGAGTTCCGTACAAATCACTTCCCTTCCTTGAAAAATACTCTTTGAGAAATTACATCTTAAATTTTGAGTCTCTCATGTGGGTGTGTACAACAACACCATAGATCCAAAGGATCATATGTGCACTTTCGAGCACGTAACTCTCCTTTACTGCTACACTGATACTATCAAATGTCGAATGTTCATGACCACCCTTGTGTCCATGGCTCATAGGTGATTTCTGTTGCTGCGCCCGGGTTCCATCACATGCTTCGACGATTTGAGCAAAGCTTTCTCACAACATTTGCCAGTTGTAAAAAATATAAACCTACTATTCAAAGTATGTTTAATTTAAAACAGGAACAATGGAATTGCTGAGGGACTACATCGAGCGTTTTACTTTGGCTGCCCTCGAGATCCTCAGGACCATATGTGTGGATGGCGACCGTATCGCACGGATTAAAGGAAGACCCCTTTTTTCGGGCTCTCATAATGGAACTCCCGATAGATTACGATGAATTTCTTGGCCGAGCTGAAAAGTATATCCGAGTGGAGGAGGCGCGGAAGGCTCGACATCCTTTGAAAGGCCTAATAACGACCCCATAGAGAAGGACAACCCCCCCCACCCCCCAGTGAGGCGCGTAAGGCTCGACATCCTTTGAAAGGCCTAATAACGACCCCATAGAGAAGAACAACCCCCCAGACCAAATCATTTTCAGCCCTTTCTCACGGGAACTTTGTCTAGCTGACCTCTAAGTATAATGACGACGGAGGGCCTCCCCTATTTGGATTTGCAGGGCACAAGGTGCATCGGTTGGACAAATTAAATCTCTTTGCCTCTCACACTGGGGACGCAACTTAGTCAAAGAACTACCATGACCCCTTTCCTGGTAGTGGGTGTTCCTTCGGCGTACAATGCCATCCTCGACCGTCTGTTCCTTTCGGCATTCATGGCGGTCACTTCCCCCTGTCACTAGAAGAGCAAGTTTTCAGACAGCCAGTTGGTGGGGGAGGTCAAAAGTGAATAGAAGACAACTCGAAATTGTTATGCAGTGAAGGTCCGGGCAGACTAGAAAAGAGCCCGAGTAGAAGATTCGAAAGCAAAGCTCAGTTTATCTCGAGGAATGCATGTTCGAAGAATTCACCCTTAGGAAAAGTGCCTTGGAAGAAGTCCGTCGTCGAAGTGGCAGAATAAAACGTGTCTCGCGAATATCTGGAGAGTAAAAGACTCTCTGATATGGCAAAATCACGAGGATGATAAAACATGAGGTACCTTTGCAGGTGGTAAATAAAATATGCACGGTGATCCCTTTGCATGTTGCATGGGAAGGTAAGAAATTTGTCAGTCAGAAGAGAAGCGAGAACAGAGAAAGAAAGAAGAAACCGAATTAACGTGGTTCGGTCACACGACCTACGTCCACGGGCAAGAAGATTAATTTTACTGAGAGTGTTATTTACAGCAACCTAAGAATCCCTATTTAAAAGAAATAAATCGGATTCGGGTTACTAACGGGTCGGTCCACAATCCGGATCCGCCCAATATTATTCAAGACAAATAACAATTCTCCACCTTGACTTGAATCTTCCTGCCATCCATGCCCCGAAAGGCATTATACTATGCGAACATTCACCAAGTCCAAGCTATGCTTGAACTTCTCTGTAGGCAACGACTTTGTCAACATATCTGCTGGATTATCAACTGTGGCTATCTTCTCTATGGAAAATGATTGATCCTCTATGACATCTCGAATGAAATTTAACCTGACATCAATATGTTTTGATCTTTCATGATATACTGGATTTTTCGCCAAGCTCAATGCACTTTGACTATCACAATAAATGATAGGTTTCTGCATATCCAAACCCAAGCTATCAATAAGACCATGCAACCACATACCTTCTTTTACTCCTTCTGTCAATGACATGTATTCTGCTTCTGTAGTAGACAAAGCAACTGTAGACTGAAGCGTTGCTTTCCAACTAATAGCACATCCATAAAGAGTAAAGATATAACATGTCAGAGATCTCCTTCTCATAAGATCTCCACCATAGTCAGAATCTGCATAGCCAATAAGACTTCTGGTATATCCATTAATACCATAAACCAAACAAATATCACTCGTGCCTTTCAAGTATCGCATAATCCACTTAACTGCCTCCCAGTGAGCTTTTCCAGGATTACTCATAAACCTGCTTACCACACTAACAACATGAGCTAAATCTGGTCTAGTGCATACCATGACATACATCAAGCTTCCAACAGCATTTGAATAAGGAACTCTACTCATGTAATTCCTTTCTTCATCAGTACTAGGTAATGCACTAGCATCAAGTTTAAAGTGTGCTGCCAAGGGAGTACTAACCGGCTTAGATTGTTCCATCTGGAAAAATTGCAGCACCTTCTCAATGTATTTCTTCTGAGATACATACAGTAGGCCTGCTTTCCTGTTTCTCCAAATTTCCATGCCTAAAATTTTCTTGGCTGCACCCAAATCCTTCATTTCAAACTCACTGCTCAACAAACTTTTAAGATTGTTAACATCAATCTTATTTTTCGCTGCAATTAACATGTCATCCACATATAGCAACAAATAAATAAATGAACCATCAGACAGTTTTCTAGAGTAAACACAGTTATCAAAGGAATTCCGAACAAATTTCTGGGAGATCATAAATGCATCAAACCTCTTGTACCACTGCCTAGGAGACTGTTTCAACCCATATAAGGATTTATTCAGCAAACACACATGGTCTTCCTTTTCAGAATCAAGAAATCCCTCTGGCTGTGACATATAAATCTGCTCCTCTAGATTCCCATGTAAGAAAGCAGTTTTCACATCAAGTTGTTCTAACTCAAGGTTAAATGTACTCACCATGGCTAGAAGAACTCGAATGGTCTTATGCTTCACAACTGGTGAGAACACTTCATGATAATCAATTCCCTCCTTTTGTGAAAAACCTTTCGCCACAAGCCTTGCCTTGAGAAATTTGTTCAACCCCAGGAATACCTTCTTTCTTCTTGAATACCCATTTGCATCCCACTGGTTTCACACCCCTTGGTAATGGTACTAGATCCCATGTTTTGTTCTTTGAAAGTGATTGCATCTCCTCATTCATGGCAATTAACCATGCTGCTGCTTCTTTACTCTGTACTGCCTCCTTGTATGACTTCGGTTCATCAGAATCAATATGTTGTGCAACTGTCAAAGCAAATGCAACAGTATTAGTATCAATACCCTCAACACATTCTGCATATCTTGAAGGCTTTCTGATTTCCCTCCTTGACCTCCTTGTTGCTATATTTTCTGACTCTTCGTCTTGCACATCTCTGGACTGTTCTATAGGATTTGTAGTCATCCTTTTAGGAGTTTCAATCTCAAACTCCACCTTCTGGTCAGCACCCTTATATCTCTTACCTGCAAGATCACCACGCTCCTCTTTCTGGCCAAACATAGCAGACTCATCAAATGTGACATCTCTGCTAATAATAAATTTTGGAGTTCTATCATTTTCAATACACCATAATCTATACCCTTTAACTCCAGCAGCATACCCTAGAAATATGCATTTCATTGCCCTAGCCTCAAGTTTACCATCATTAACATGGGCATATGCAGGACAACCAAATATACGCAAGCCAGAATAATCAGAGGAAGTACCGTACCATACCTCTTGAGGAGTCTTCAAATCAATTGCAGTTGATGGAGATCTATTTACCAGATAGCAAGCAGTATTAACTGCTTCAGCCCAAAATTGTTTTGCAAGTCCAGCGTTTAATCGCATGCATCGAGCACGCTGCAACAGTGTTTGGTTCATACGTTCTGCAACTCCATTCTGTTGTGGTGTATGTCGTACAGTGCGGTGCCTCACTATACCTTCTTTCTTACAGAACTCATCAAACGATGCATTGCAGAATTCTAATCCATTATCGGTTCTGAGTGTCTTGACTTGTTTCCCAGTACGTTTTTCCACCATAGTCTTCCACTCCTTGAACCGACCAAACACTTCATCCTTTGTCTTCAGAAAATACACCCAAACCTTTCTAGAGTAGTCATCAATAAAGGTAACAAAGTATTTGCATCTGCCATGTGATTCAACCTGAGAAGGACCCCACAAATCTGAATGAATATACTCAAGGATACCTGTAGAAGTGTGTCTGCCAGAACTGAACTTGACCCTGCGCTGCTTGCCCATAACACAAGTCTCACAGAACTTCAGTTTCCCTGTTTCTGCTCCATCTAACAATCCTTGTTTGCTCAATATTGCAAGTCCTTTCTCACTCATATGACCCAATCTACGATGTCATAACTCTGTACAATCATCATACTGCTCTAAAGAACGAGATACTGTCACTGTTCCAATCACTGAATTTCCTACCAAGATGTAAATTCCATGCTGCAATTTACCCTTCATTACTGTCAGAGCACCCTTTGAAACTTTAATTTGCCCATCTCCACCGGAATAATTGTACCCTTGCTTATCAAGAGCACCCAAGGAAATCAAATTTTTCCGTAGGTCAGGTACATGCCAAGCATCGATTGTTCTAACCATCCCATCATACATCTTAATCTGCACAGAACCACTGCCCTTGACACTAAGCTCCTCATCATCACCCAATTTCACACTACCATTCCATTCCTTAAAGGAAGTAAATAGATTTTTTGAAAAAGTCATGTGATAAGAAGCACCTGTGTCCATGACCCAAGTATTTGCAGAACCTGAAGTATAGACAGTCAAAACATCACTACCCTCACCTTCATCAGAACTATCGTGCACCACACTTGCACTAGCTTTGCCATTTGATTCCTTCTTTTCGTTTCCTTTCTTCCGCTGTGGGCATTCCCTTCTAATGTGCCCTTTTTCTTTACAGTGATAGCACCGAGGTCCATAATTTGACTTCGATTTCGAACGTGACTTACTCTTGTTTCCTCCATCCCTTTCCTTGTTCCTGCCCCTGCTAACAATCAGACTAGAGTCTGCTCCGCCTTCATTAGAACTAGAGACCTTTCTTTTCAATTCTTTAGACTGCATAGCATCCTTCACATCACTAACAGAAATAGTCTCTCTTCCATAAAGCATAGTGTCAACAAAATTCTCATATGAATTAGGCAAGGAACATAAAAGAATGATTGCTTGATCCTCATCATCAATTTTAACCCCAACACCTTGCAAGTCTAAGATGATTCGGTTAAAATTATCAACATGATCTTTTACCTGTGTATTTTTTGACATCCGCAAAATATACAAACGCTGCTTCTGATACAAACGGTTCGTTAAGGATTTCTTCTGATACTTGCTTTCCAGTTTCTTCCATAACGATGCAGCAGTGGTTTCATCAACCACCTCTCTTAAGACTTCGTCAGTCAGACTCAACAAAATTGCACTATGCGCTTTTGCCAGAATCTCAATCTTCTCCTCTGCCTTCAAACTTTGAGACAAGTTTTCTTCTCCGTCTAATGCTGCTGTACATCCCTGCTGAACCAGAACAGCTTTCATCTTCACCTTCCACAAAGTGAAATCGTTTGAATCATTGAACTTCTCAATATCAAACTTGTGAGATGACATCATCCAGATCTTGATCAGCAAATACAATCCAAGATATTTTTCAGATCAAACTTTGACTGAGATACAAAATCCCAAACTTTGACCTTAAAAAAAAAAACTTTCCTTAAAAACAAACAAACTGTCCGTTGTTTTTTTTTCTTCTGTTTATTGTTTTTTTTTTCCTTCGGTTTAATTTTTTCTTCGTTGTTTTTTTTTTCTTTCTTCTCCTGCGTGCGCTCACCAGCCCTTCCTCCTTCTGCTCGGCGGACCAAAGGCGGTTCTTTCTCAATACTACGGCGGCGGCTTAGGAAGATGCTTCTTCCTCTTCGAATCGATCGAGTTTAGCGCGGAAAACACCGAGATCGACTTTCTCCTTGCGGTGGCAGCAAAGCGGGTCCTCATACGCGGCCGAGCGTGAAGGCGATGCCCCTTCTCAAGACCTCCTGGCGACGGATCAACGAACCGAGGCAGCGTCCCCTTCAACTCCTCTTAGCGGCGGATCGTCGAACTGAGGTAGCGATTCGTCGAGACGAGGAGACGAAGACAGCGCGCGGCCTCGGATACCAAACATCCCAGGCGACAAAACGACGAGATGAGGCAGCGAAGACAGTGCCAAACTCCTCTTGGCGACGCTGCTCCTCTCGCCGACGGATGGACTCCGGTGGCACAGGAACGGAAGCTCTGATACCAATCTTCAGTCAGAAGAGAAGCGAGAACAGAGAAAGAGAAAGAAAGAAGAAACCGAATTAACGTGGTTCGATCACACGATCTACGTCCACGGGCAAGAAGATTAATTTTACTGAGAGTGTTATTTAAAGCAACCTAAGAATCCTTATTTAAAAGAAATAAATCGGATTCGGGTTACTAACGGGTCGGTCCACAATCCGGATCCGTCCAATATTATTCAAGACAAATAACAAAATTTAATGAGACATTTTACATTGGTTGAAAATTAATTTTAAGGTCTCACGCGATAAATACTCATACAACGTAACCTATGAAAACTTAATTTGTTACATTTCGCACTCGTATAGTTACCAACTTATGGCTATATACAGCGTTGCAAGAGTCGCACGTGGCATAATTAGTAGATCATGTCATAGAATATGTTAAAATTTTATAAATACAAATTAAGTGTTGCTTTCGTGGATGTGATGTAATGTTAAAACACTACAGAAAAGAAGCAAAAGAATCTGAATTTGGATTCTATTAAAGACGAATTTTCTAAAGATCAACATTTAAATGAGTAAAAATTTTGCTCCAGGTAAACAAAGAGTAATACAGAACTGTCCGTGACTTCAAGGAGGATGTTGCTCTTTGGAATTCGCCAGCTGCGGCAATTTCACTCTTTAGAATAATGAGTTTTCTATCCAGTCTACTTCAATACCATTCGTATCAAGAACTGAAAATGCAACCTCTTGGAAAAGAGAAGTTTTAACAACCAGCAGCAGCAAGAGACGCTACTGTAATAAATCCTCTTATGATTAGAATTCATTCAGTAAATTAGTTTTAACATTTAAAAAATAAATAAATAAAAATAGATAAGACTGTATACACTAGTTGTGACTTGTGGTGGGTTCAGATATTCTCTGTTTCTGAGAAGCAGCAAATCTAGACTTGATATCTAGCAGTTCCCTGACAGCATTCTGCATCGAAGGCCGCATGCTTGCCTCCCTCGCTACACATCTCATGGCCAAGTAAAGGACCTTGTTCGCTTCTTCCATCTCTGAAGTACCTGTGACTTCATTGGCGAGGTCTTCGTCCATAACAGCTTCTATTTTACCAGTGCCATCCAAGGTGGAAGTCACCCATCCCACCATGTCCATATTTTCCGAGAATGAAGGGTCGATGGCCATCTTTCTGGTTATGAGTTCGAGTAAGACGACTCCGTAACTATACACGTCCGACTCCTTGCTCTTTCTGGTCATGTAGGCGGTCTCTGTTGCAAAGCATAGAAACATAACAAGACGATGCAGAAATGTGGAAGAGTATAGTAGTGAAGTGTAGAGCCTTTCGTGACCACTTGAGCTTTAAGTCCAAGTGTTCAATTGGTGCCTTTTAAACTAGTAAGTCATTTCTATCATTCTAAAATGAAAGTTTTACCATCAGTTCCACACTGGAGAAACCGCTTCATCTGCTTCAGCTAGAAATGAAATTTTCCTTATTGCATAGCTAAATAAGTGGGGAAAAAAATTAATTGACTTTTCGTCTTGGAAAATATTTTGCACGAACAAGTTATTTTGTGCCAAACAACCAAACTCTAAATCGCACTCGGTGAACTCATGCATCAAGTGGGCAACAATTCTAGTTTTTACTAACAGTAAATGTATTATTTGACAGGACAGAATTGAATCACAGAAGAAACTAACTATACGTCTAAGCAGAACGATTGGTTACCTGTTAGCAATTTAAGAAGCATTTAACTCGGGGAAGAAAAAGGAGAAATGCACACCTGGTGCAACATAACCAAAGGTGCCCATAATAGTAGCCGACTGAGTAGAATGCTGATCGAACTTAGCAATCCCAAAATCTGAAATATGTGGCTCCATATCGGCATCCAACAGTATGTTTTTAGGCTTTATGTCGCAGTGAATGATCGCAGGGATGCAGTCGTTGTGAAGATAATCTAATCCTTGGGCAATGCCAACAGCTATTTTGTACCTCACCTTCCACTCCAGAACCGGTGCTGGCTTGATCTCATGAAGAACATCATGGAGGCTGCCATTTACCATATACTCGTATAATAAAAGTCCATATTCAAGTTCGAACGAAAATTTCTCCAATTTCACTAAATTTCTATGCTTGATATTCTCGATAATTTGGATTTCTCTTATCATACTTGGATTCGATCGTTTCTGACGTGGAAAAGCAATCTTTTTTACAGCATATATTTTCCCTGCGTCGAGGGCTGCTTTGTAAACTATCCCATCAGCTCCTCTCCCGATTTCATATTTCTGATTGAAATCTTCAGTGGCTTCGATTACTTTCTTTAGTAGGAAAGAAGAACTTTCGTGCAAGGATGGAATGTCATCATTGTTTCTTTTACACCTGAGAAAGAAAAAGCAGGCAAGGAAAAGGACTAGAGCACAGAGCAAACCAGAAGCAAGAGCCATGATTACAATCTTGATGTTAGATAAACTTTTGGAATTATTATTTGGCACGCTGCATCGTTGTAATACGGTGATGTTTGTGCATGTAGAATCTCCTTTCTGACAAGAGATGCAAAGTTGAGGATTTCCTGTAAATGAGCTCGGCGATGATTCTACAAACTTAAACAAACCTCTCGGCAATGAACCACTAAAGCCATTGTAAGAGACATTGATGTGTGTAGATAATCCGAGATTACTCAATGGCATCAAACTTCCTGTTAGATTGTTCAAAGAAACATCCAAGCTCTGTAGCATATTCAAATTCCTCAACTCGAGTGGAAGTTCTCCTACTAGTCCATTATCACTGAGGTTTAAGGCTCTATTCAAGTATTGCAATGAACCCAACGATGACGGTATGTTGCCTCCCAACTTGTTTCCTCCCAACTGCAGCTCATTCAGTCGATTTAACTTGAATAGGAAATCCGGAATTCCTCCGCTGAATTGATTCTCTTGCAGTATCAACAGAGAGAGAGCAGATAAGTTTTCAAAGCTCGCCGGTATTGTTCCATTGAAAGAGTTGAATCCCAAGTCCAACTCAAATAACCTGTGACATTGTGATAATTCAGAAGGCAATGGACCGTTCAAATTGTTGTTGGACACATTCAAACTTTGAAGGTCGACTAGGTTTCCTATTTGTCGAGGTATTGGTCCATCAAGTTTGTTCGCTGACAAGTTTATATTGGTTACATTCACAATGTTGCCTACAGTTTGAGGAATTTGTCCAGTAAGTTTGTTGAAACTTAAATCGATATACAAACAATTTGATGTCGCAAAAAATTCTGGAATTGAGCCACTAAGATTGTTGCGAGTAAGAATCAACCTCTTCAAACTCGAACAATTCCCAAGTCCCGAAGGTATCGTCCCATTAAGCTTATTATAGCTCCATCTCAAAAACTCCAACTGATTTCTAAAACAGATACCAGGAGGGATGCTGCCGACAAGACTATTATTTGTGAAGATAACGTCCACCAAACTGCTGTTGATTCCCAAGCACTGAGGAATGACCCCTGTGAATCGATTACCAGAGATGGAAATGTTAGTCAATCTTTTTAACTCACACATCTCTACAGGCAGTTGTCCAGAGAAGTTATTGCTGGCGATAATTATCGTTGTCAAGCTTGGGATTCTCCAAATTTCAATTGGAAGTTCTCCAGTTAGATCATTCCTATCTAGTGAAAGGATTTCTAGACTTGGCAAATTACCCAATTCTCTTGGAACCATCCCCGACAAGTGATTGTCACCAGCCTCAAGGATCTTCAAATCAGTGCAATTGCCTAATGCAACTGGAAGTTCACCGTCAAATCGGTTGTTGGACAAGACTAATCTCTGTAACTTGCATGTTGTTTTGGTGCTAAAAGGGATGTTCCCCACCAGATCATTTCCACGGACATCTATTTCTGTGAGGTCATGTATGGTCCTGGGAATTGGTCCCGTCAAGTGGTTGGTATATAATAAGAGTTCCTCTAAGTCACTGCAATTACCAATTGAAGCTGGCAAAGTACCTGAAAGATGATTTTGACCGAGCCGTAGGAATTTAATCCTGCATCCATTTCCATCGAAAGAAGGAAGTGAGCCATTGAGGTGGTTGTCATTAAGGTAAATAGTCTCGAGTGATAGTCTTTGGAACAACAGACTCGGTATATGGCCGCTCAACGAATTATTAAAGAGTGACAAGAATGACAACTTTTCAAGGTTCTGAAGGCTCGTCGGTATTTCACCTGAAAGGAAATTCATTGAGAGATCCAAGTATTCGAGAAGGGCGCAATTGCTTAATTCTGAGGGAATAACTCCAGAAAGACCATTGGCAGAAAGATTTAGTTTCTTTAGACGACTCAGCGACCCAATTTCTTTGCTCAGCGAACCAGAAATTCGAAGCGCAGGAAGCTCAAATGAAGTCACAAATCCACTCGTGTCGCAACTGATTCCTGCCCATTTGCAGGGACTTGGGTCTGATGGATTCCAAGTGGAGTTCACCGACCCAGGAAGTATCAAGCTGCTAGAAATGGCCAACAGTGCGGTTCCATCAGAGTTCAAGGCGTCGCTCAGTGGAAAGAAAGCCAAGAGCAAGAACAACAACGACATGTCCCTAAAGTAAACAGAAAAGTCAGCTTCTTATGTATCTCATGCTCTCTTCCAAATCAAGGCTCGAATTCACATGATATAACTAAGATGTTACGAAGAGGAAGCATTAAAAACTAACTGAAAAACCAGCAAAAAATAAAATAAAATAAAACACAATAAACATGAATCTCTAGAGAAGAAGAAACTGTCCGACATTAGCTGAATCACTGGAGAAAAAACAAAACAAGAGCTCTGAGGAAGAGAGGATTACCACTGCTTCAAAGAAATCAAACTGTCCGGAATTTCTACTAAAAGTTATACCCTCCGAACAGGGAAGAGATCAAGAAAAATGAAGAACTAAGCTCCAAATCCAATATTAATCATTTTTTAAAATTGAACTGTGGATGCAAGTGCAGTGAGTTTAAATAACGAAAGCAGATGCATGAACTTGTCATGTGAATAAGTGGACCATCGGTACGGAGGAGACATCGATGCATTCCCACGATTTTATATTGACCTGTGGAGATGTATGGATTTGCCACGTGACAAATGTGGCACTGGATTCTTCAACGCGTTCCCACGATGTGGAATGTCTGTCTTATCGTGATTCGAGATTCCTTTCGGATATAGATATATTACGAATTGTGTTAGGATTCGATGCATTTCCCACGATTTGTGCATAAAAGTGTAGTGAAGTTTAATAATGAAAGGAGATGTATGAATTTGCCAGGTGAAAAATGAGGCGCCAAATCAAATCGACTAAATTAATTAGGTCACGAAATTTAAATATATTAATTGTTAAAAAAAAAAAACAATCCAATGCCTATCGCAGAGGGAAGGAAAATTTATTCAATCCGATTTCAAGCGGACAAAAAAATTGACAAATAAATAATCCACGAATGAATTTCTTAATTTGTTATCCATTATTTTATAATGAATAAATAAAAGAAGACGAAAAATGCGTTCCCATCGTTTCTCAACTCCAACCGACGATCACTGATCAAATATGAGCGGTTATTATTCAAATATCTCACTCCTTGAATATTTTAATTTTCACAAATAAAATTTTTCCAAATTAAATATTTATAGACCCCCATCTATCAAATATTCCACCCTCAAATATTCCAAACTCCAGGTTCATAATTAATTTTTTAAATAATTATTTATCTATTTTTGATAATTATACAATGTAATTAATTTAATTACGTGAAGAGAAAAATATGGATATTATAACATATGACATGAAAATCTAAATTAATAAAATACAAAATGACAAACCATATAAATTACAAATCACATTAAATTAATAAAATAAATAAATTCATTATATATTCAATCTTTTCTTTAGCTGCTCGTACATTGCTAGATGATTATATGAAGTTGTTCATCTATCATGTCTAGTGCGTCCATTATGAGAAGTTGATGTGCTTGGATGAGTTGACCCATATTCTTCTAAATGTCATTATACTCCTCTAAATATTATACTGACTATTGCATAATTGTCTCAATTCATCAATTAGACATACTCTTTCTTTGTCTTTTTTATCTTTGTTGTCTTTTGTCCTATCGAACGAGATTAGACTTCTCTATCATCCACATTAACAGTTGCGTTAGGATTAGACAAGTCAGTATGTGCTCATGATGATTTTGATGTCCTTGCTTTCTTTACAATCCGTCATCCTGAGGATTGAGAAGCGTACATTAGACTATTTTTTATAATTCTTTACACATGCATGTTCATATTAGACAGTAGATTTAAATGTACTCTTGTATTATTCATGAGCTTGTACCATCAAATCCTTATCACTCCATCTGCTTGATCGATCATTATACTATTTATTGTAAATTCCATTATATATACTTATTCACGATCTTTTTCACTGCAACCCAATGTGATTTTACTTTATTCGTAATTCTCTTTTTAGCTCCATTCTCTCGATTTGTATTGTAATATGACACTACCCATTTCCAAAAGGACTCGTTATTCTGGCCATTGTCAACTTCTATATCTTCATTTATGGTAGTGTAGGCTGCTGCAAGGATCTTATTATCTGCTACTGTCCACACTGTTCGCTTGTTATGATCTCTATCCAATTCATTGCCCGTCTCAGTTGTTTGATCGAGAATAATATTGTCAAACCCTATATCTAATGAGAAAGAAGAAATTTGTGAAATGGAGGATTGCATGAGATGCTTCTGTATCTTTATCATTGTCACTTTCAGCAACACTGGTCCTTCTTGATTCATTTGATTGAATATCCGATGATTGAAACGGATTAATTATATGAGATGTAGCTTGCATGAAATATTGACTACTTTGTCAATATTCTGGAGGACATGTAAAAATTTGAATAATTTTGGAAATTATGATAATACAATGTCGGGTATAGAAAAGATTGGAAATTATGTAGGTGTCGTGTGCAAAATGAAATTGAGAATCGAGGAGATTAGGATATAGAAAAGTTTGAAAATTATGTAGGTATTGTGTGTGTGAAATGAAAATTGAGAATTGGAGAGATTAGGATGAATTTGAAAATTTTCTCCACTTGATTTGTCGATATTTGGAGAGTTAATTAAATCTCTAAAATAATGACTCAAATTTTTATCCATTTCTCTTCTAGCATATGGTGGGTTTTTACGGTGAAAAATGAATGAAAAAGAATAATGTATACATAGGAAAAACATGAATATTGCCCAACATTTCAAAATTTACAATGCTCTCAATTAAAATTTCAACTCGTTATCAATCTTCACATTATTTTAAAATAAATTAATTTTAAAAAAAAATAATGTTGGGCAATGTCCACCCATACGCATTCTGCACAAGAAAAAAAGTGGAATCGTTATATTAGATTCTTCATCACGCCTCTTGGAGGAATAACTCTGTACGGACTAACGCAGAATACGGAGTCATCGATAATCTGATCATCATCTTCAAAAATCAATCCCTTATCCTTTTAAATCTTAACATGACTATATTAATCATCTAGATTTATCACGAGGGCTCACGCGCACAAAAGCTACGTATATGCGTAGTCACCGTGTAAATATCCTTTGCAGTGAAAAATATTTGGAACATGACAAATCGCTGACGATGTCATAAAAATGTCAAACTATTGCCGAGTCAAGTAATGCTCGCACTTTTAAGAAAATTCATTTTAAAGAAGAGACTATAGAACAGGTCAAAACAATGAGGGTCTGACAAAATGCAACCAAACTTGTACTCGGAACCTTCGAAGAAATACTGCTATTGATTTTTGATGCGGTGCGGGGAAAATTCGTTCGCTCCGTTTTCAAGGCGATGAAGCGATGAGGGAGGTCTCGGAATATTCTTCCCCGGCGGCGATCAATAAAGAATAAGAAAATGAAGTAGACGAAACGCGAAAATCCGACACCAGCAATCGAGATTCAGACACGAGATGTAACGTGGTTCGGAATAAGGATTCCTACTCCACGGGGGTGAGGTTTCTCACCAGATGCGGTGCCTAAGTACTTTCACTATGAAGATCCTCCTTACTGAAAAGCAAGTTTAGAAGGTGGAGGAGAAATGACCTCTTACAATGATGTTACAAGATGAGGAAAATACAAGAGACTTAACAAGCAGATCTCCGTCCTCCTTCTCCGGCGAGATCGTTCTTCCTTTTCTCTCGTCTCCCCTTCTCTCTTGCTGGATGCGAATGATTGCGGATTGTTCCCCTCCCCTCTTTCCTTCCTTCCTCTCTCCCTTTTATCTTCCCCTCCTCCTTCAACGTAACGTCGTGGATTATCTCCATCGTACACGTGGCCACCACCTCCTCCTGGAGAATAATTACATTACAAATATGAGAACGAGGACTCCCGAATATTGCGTGGGGCCCCCAAGCCGCTGCATAGCACCTTTCCCTTTACTTTCGTGCAACGAGGTTAAATTGTCTCCTCACCCTCTACTTTGGGTGAAGTTAACTTAGGCCCCTATACCATAGGTGACCTAGCCTTAGGGTTTCTCCTTAAACCGAACCAATTCTCCTTTTTCCCGTACCAAACTTCTTTCGCGTCGATTAGGTTGAGTTGACCCTTCCTCCATCCCATTGGCTTCTGGAATTGCCTAGTTGAACCAGTTCCTAGTCCTCTGTTAGCGAAGTGCCTTCCGCCTCTTTTCCACCTGCGTCCCTTGCTTCTAGCATTCGCCTCGCCGATGGCTCCGCTATTTGTCGGCCGATGACCTCTGGTACTTACGCCCGTGTCGATTACTTCCGATAACTCTCGCCCGTGTCAATGGCTTCGTCTAACTCTCGCCCGTGCCAATGGCTTCTGATAACTCTCGCCCGTGTCAATGGCTTCGTCTAACTCTCGCCCGTGCCAATGGCTTCTGATAACTCTCGCCCGTACCAATGGCTTCGTCTAACTCTCGCCCGTGCCAATGGCTTCTGATAACTCTCGCCCATACCAATGGCTTCTGATAACTCTCGCTCGAACTGTTTCTCCTTTTCCCCTTTGGCTGAACCAGGTATTTTGGAGACGGGTCACGAGTCACCTGCTAACTCTTCTATTGGGAATTAGGTAGAAAAAGTACCAGTAGTATCATTAGTCAACCCTGAAAAATAGTCAAGCGAAGTTATAAGCTTGACTTTCCAAATGTGCGTAAAGTTTATGCCCTATTCTTCATTCCTCCGTTTGAATCCACCTTTTCCTTTATAATTCCCTTGTATGCCCCCGAGGCGGCCCGATGGGCCCATGGGCTCCGCTTCTCCTTCTCTCTTCGTGAAATTGAATCGTCACGGGAAACCCTATATAAACCTCCGCCTTCTCCTCTTAGGTATCATTTAGCGTGCCTAACAATCCAGTCTTGTATTTATTCTTCCACGATTTTCCCCGACGGCATTTCGGCGATTCAGTCCTTCCCTTCTCGCACGGTTCTCCCTTACCCCCGAGTAAGTGCTTTGCTTAGTTTAACACCCATGACTCCTAGGACCTCTCCACCCGCCTGGTATGAACATACCATAACCCAGTTAGATTGTAACCATTATTTCTTTAATATCAAGAACGACTACATAGATCCTTCTATAAAATGCTGTTTCACGACTAAGCTGCATCGGCCTCATACTCCTCCTCCTGGTTTGACATGCTTTTTCTCCGAACAATTCTTTAACGGCCTATCTTTGCCGGCACCACAGGTCTACTTGGACCTCCTAGACTTCTACAGATTACCCCTGAACCAATTCACCCCCAACTCCTTCCGAATTCTATCGGGAGCCCACATAGTGTTCCAACATTTGAACCTCCCTTTGACCCCAGAACTATTCCATTGCTTCTTCCAATTAAAGTCTTCTAAGGCAGGCCTCTTCTATTTATCTAGTCGTTCAGACTGTCAATTTCTGGTGAACCTGCCTACTTCCCACAAGGGCTGGGAAGCACTATACTTCTTTGTAGAGCTTCCGGAGCCTTTACCTCATTCCGATATTTGGAAAGTAGACCTTCCCGAATTGCCTTCCTTCCGGGAAATGAGGACCAAATGTCCTTTCCTGGAGGTGTATGGAGTTTTAGGGGAGCTACACTACTGTTCGAACCATCTGCTAGAGACTCCCCTCCTGCGCCATTTTGGATTGTCTCCTCTACCTCAGCGACTTTGGTTCTTTGTAGGTAGGGTGACATTTATCCTGCAATGTGACTTCCTTTTTAGGTCATCCATCTTTCTTACCAGTATATCTTGTAGATAATCTGATGCAGAAGGCTCTGGTGGAAGGGGAGTCGATCGAGGCTGCTAAGAAGAAGAAGGCAGCAGCTAACAGAGGCAAACCCACAGCAGCTCCGTCACCTCCTCGGAAAAAGCTGCGGCTCGTTAAGAAAGGAGCCTCAAGCTCATCGGCTCATCTCCCCTCAACTTCGGATCCACCAGGGTCTCAGCCCCTGACCATTTATGAACCACGAAGAGAAGGTACTACCTCCCCTGTCTATTCTCCATCTCCTCAAGGAGGATTCTCCTTCTCATTTTCTTCCTCCTCCCCTCGAAAATTCACCTCCACCTTCTCATGTGGAGCCACTCCAAGCTCCTGCTCCTTCGACCTAAGGGTCGCTCCCTCCCCTTCGGCCAGATCGCCTCCAACCTCCTCCAAGGGAAGACCCCTCCCTTCCTGTTCCTCCGAGGGTCACGCGTTAGGGTCCTCGCTGCAAATTCGCACCCTCTGAGGTGAAATTCTTTAATCACCAGCATAAGGCCCATGCGAGCAAGTGGACAAGCTACTTGCTGAGGTGTCTCTTATTTCTCCCTTTTCTCTTTACCGCAAGTATTACTATATGCCAATTTGTAATGACAGTTTCTTTCCCCTGCAGGCCGCCGCTCAGCATGATAAGATGGTCACTCGGCTGGCCCGCTTTCAATCTACCGTGGAAACTCGCCACTTCGCCTCCGTGTCACAACAGAAAAAGCTCGTTCAGCAACTGAGCGAGCAAGAGGCGAAGGAAACCGATATGAGGGGCCAATGCGAGGAAGCGATGATGCAGCTAGCCCTGGTACGGAGCGAGAAAGAGGAGCTGCAGCGAAAGAACGAGGACTTGGAGCAGCGGATTTTTCTTCAATCCAATGAACTGCAACAAGTAGATGAATTGGCTCGGGAGTTGAAGGAATACAAAAGATATCTTATGGATGTCATGATCAAGGATGCTGACTCTGCGGCTACTATCTCACAGCTTCAACAAGAATGCAACCGCCTTAACCTGGAACGTCAAGCCTGGGCCATTACTCGGGAATCCTGTGCAAAGAAGTGTCAGGAACTTTCCTCTGCAATAATGACTCTTCCCCGAACCTTATCACCGGTGGCCCAGCAGCAATCCACCCTCCAACAGGAGTATCTTGAAGCCCTTTCAGCCTTAGGACAGCGAGCTATAAAGGCAGCCACCGAGAGAGATGCTTTGGCGATCAAATCGGAAAGTCAAACTCGGGTGGCTCAATATCGGGACCAATTAAATGAGCGAAGCCGACCTCAAGAGGCGCTATGTCAAGAAAGGGTAGATCTCTTTATATTAGGCTTCGAGGGTTTGTCAGAGCTCAAAACGCCGAACAAGGATATCCACCTCCTGGCGTGGACACCAGCCACTTAGATCCTGTATCGGCGTTGGCTAAATGTTCCCCTGAGCGATTTGAGTTGTAATCTCCCATACTATTTTTTCGGTAATAACTTTTTCTTTACTGTTAAGAGATGACTCTTATCAATATGTCTGTCCATTACGGTCCTTGCGTGTTCTCTAGCGAGTCGGGGTTTCTGGACCAATTTTGAGCTTTCCCTTGTTATTTCTTTACCTGCACCATATAACGCCATCACCGATCGTTCGGGTCTCTCTTACGGGATTTTACCTACTAGGATCCACATCCGCCCCGATTTTGGTTCGGACATCACTTTAAATGGCCTTTTGCCCGTTGATTTTCCCTATCCTTCCGCATGCTTCGGAAAAGATGCCAGCCTCTTCGTCTTCTCCCCCTCCCCCAGAACTTTTTCGCCATTCTCCTTCCATTATAAATCCTTCGTCCCCCTTGTCTTCGTCCTGTTATCTTACCATCATGGCTTCAGCAGGGCATCCCATTAAAATTTCTTCGGAATCAAAATCTTTTGAAATACAGGACTGGGTCTCTGAGGATGATGCAGATTCGGAGACCCGATCAACCGTCACTTCAGTCTTCCATCCCCTACCTTTTCCGCCTTTCGGTCCAACTCCCACCCCTCCAGCGGGGAGATCCTTCCGCGCTCCTTTCCCCTCCTTCCGCAACAGGGTATGGAATCCCCCTTCACTGGGAGTACACAAGGGAGACCTCACGTTGATGAACTTCCTTCACTTCCGCCGCGTTGGGCCCCAGCCCCCGGCGAGGACTTGTCCTTCCCCTTTCGATGAAGGTCCACCGATTCTTCCTCCACCCCAAAGGCAACGCTAAAGTTATATTAGCTCCTTCTCCCCCCAAAGAGACATCTCCCGCTTCATCTGTTAGGAGTAATCATGGAAAATCTTTGTAGATCAAGTTAATGTAATCGTTTCAAATATGTTAATAAAAAAAAAATAAGGGAGGCAAATGATATCTGTTTTTGTCTTTTCCGTAGAAGTAAGGCTTTTGTCTTCCAAAAGGATAGCAATCTGATATGAACATATCTTCCTCTAGTCTCTGTGGATTCTGACCCTCTTAATTATGATTGTAGTCCCGCTAACCTTCCGCACGCCTCACGCTTCTCTTCAGACGTCGGCATTTATGGTTCTCACGCCTCCTACCAATGAATGCACTCTTCCCTTCGCCGCCATAAAATCCACCGACCTTTACCCGATAGCTTCCACCATTCTCCTTTTTCCTTTGCTTGTCGCGGATGAATATCGAACAGGCGCAGTTCTCGCCTTCTAAAGAACAGATAAATGGCCGATACATAGCCATCTTGGAGGAACAAGTGAAGTGTTTACGAACAATCGAGGAAACTTCCGCCATAATCGCTTCCTCGTGATCAACAATCCGATAGGGTCCCAAAAAGAAGCCTGTGCAAATCTTCTTGAAGCAGTCTTATCTTCAGCAGCTACTGCGCCAACACCGACCACGCAAGGAAACTCCATCCGTTCCGCCTAACAAAGAATTGTAATACCCTAGATGTATTAGGGTTTCTTTTGTTGTTTCTCCTTGTAGATGGCTGGGAGTATGTAGTTCTCCCGTATCATCGAACTTCCCTAGTTTATCTCCTTCCTCCAGACCTTGAGTTGTACTACTCTTTACTCCTTTTGTATTTACATGTAATTTGGGGCATATTTCGGCTCTCCCGTCTTTTCAATCTGCTGGGTATATAGACCCCTTAGACGAGCCAACTCTGCTATGGCACAAGAATACAACCATATAGAGTTGATTAATACAAGCAACTGAGACAGAATAAATAATAACCGAGGAATTTCGGTTCTTCCATTTCACCATCGCACGGGGATATCTTCCGCTCTGCGGGGATAGCAATTTGCACATAAAGTAAGTAGTAACCGAGGAATCCGGTTCTCCTGCTCCACCACCACACGGGATAACTTTCTGCTCTGAGGATAACATTTTGTATATAGAGTAAATAGTAACCGAGGAGTCTGCCTTCCGCTCCACCACCACACGGGATAACTTCGCTCTGGGATAGCATTTTGGATATAGAGTAAATAGTAACCGAGGAGTCTCGGTTCTTCCGCTCCACCACCACACGGGATAACTTCCGCTCAAGGGGATAACATTTTGTATATAGAGTAAATAGTAACTCGAGTTCTTGCCTTCCGCTCCACCACCACACGGGATAACTTCGCTCTGCAAGGATAGCATTTTTATATAGAGTAAATAGTAACAGAGGAGTCTCGGTTCTTCCGCTCCACCACCACACGGGATAACTTCCGCTCTGTGGGATAGCATTTTGTATATAGAGTAAATAGTAGCAGGAATCTCGGTTCTTCCGCTCCACCACCACACGGAGATAACTTCTCTCATGGGATAACATTTTTATATAGAGTAAATAGTAACCGAGGAGTCTCTTCCGCTCCACCATCACAGGGGATAACTTCTCTGCTTGAAAGCATTTTTATATAGAGTAAATAGTAACCGAGGAGTCTCGGTTCTTCCGTTCCACTACCACACAGGGATAACTTTCGCTCTGCGGGGATAGCATTTTTTATATAGAGTAAATAGTAACCGAGGAGTCTCGGTTCTTCGCTCCACCATCACACGGGATAACTTCGCTCTGGGGGATATCATTTTGTATATAGAGTAAATAGTAAAGGAGTCTCGGTTCTTCCGTTCCACTACCACACTGGGATAACTTTCGCTCTGCGGGGATAGCATTTTTTATATAGAGTAAATAGTAACCGAGGAGTCTCGGTTCTTCCGCTCCACCACCACACGGGATAACTTCGCTCTGGAGGATAGCATTTTGTATATAGAGTAAATAGTAACCGAGGAGTCTCTTCCGCTCCACCACCACACGGGGATAACTTCTCTACTCATGAGGATAGCATTTTTATATAGAGTAAATAGTAACCGAGGAGTCTCGGTTCTTCCGCTCCACCACCACACGGGATAACTTCGCTCTGTGAGGATAGCATTTGTATATAGAGTAAATAGTAACCAGGAATCTAGGTTCTTCTTCCGCTCCACCACCACACGGGGATAACTTCGCTCATGGGATAACATTTTATATATATAGTAAATAGTAACAGAGGAGTCTCGGTCTGCCTGCTCCACCACCACATCGGGATAACTTCATGGATAGCATTTTGTATATAATGGGCTATTTAGGAAAATAAATCCTTCTTTCCCTTTCACTACCGACGAAGCCCATTAACATTGTAAGCCCATTCTTCCTCTTTTATAGGGGACTCTTTCATCCTCGCTTTTTCGCTATCTTCATCCTTTCACCTTTGGTCTTCCTCTTCTTCGCCTTGCTCCTCCGCCGCAAATTTTCGTTTCTTCGATCTTTCCTTCCTGGTTCCTCGTCTTTCGTTATTTTCAGATATCCGAGATGCATTCCACCTTCTTCCAGGAAATAGCAGGCCGCTACACGAATCGTAAACGGGGTGTCGGTCAGCCCTTAGCTTCTTCTTCTTCTTCACCTTCTTCGATCACCATCATACGGGAATCACCTCGTCGTTCTCCCTCTCCTCCTTCGGTGACTTTCGCTACCCCCATCTCGAAGGAAGTCGGGGTCATCAGTCCCTCTTCACTTCCTCCTACCTGTACAAGCCCTAACTTTCCCCCTTTGCCTCCCTCCGCCAATGACGTTCAGAAATCACCTTCTTCTTCCCCACAACCTGGGGATGCATCTGGGAAGGAGATGCTTTCATGTCTGCCGATCTGGCTATGAATCGGGATAAAGAAACAATCCTGCCCACTAACTTCTGGGTCTCTTGCAGATTAGTAGGTGATTTCATGTTGCATAAGGCCTTCACCTTCTCGGGGTTGGCTTGCAACCCCTTCTCAGTCACAATGTACCCCAAGAACTTGCCACTTTTTACCCCGAACAAGCATTTGTTAGGGTTTAGCTTCATATTAAATCGCCTTAACGTAGCGAAGGTTTCATTCAAGTCCTTGACTAAATCCCGAGTGACCTTCGACTTGACTAGGATGTCATCCACGTAGACCTCCACATTCTTCCCTTTCTGTTCTGCAAAAATTTTATCCATAAGGCGCTGATATGTAGCCCCGGCGTTCTTCAATCCAAACGGCATGACCACATAGGCATATAATCCCCCTGCAGTCACAAAGCTAACCCTCTTTCGATCCTCTTCGGCCAAAGGTATTTGATGATATCCCTGATAGGCATCCATTAGGGAAACAACTTCATATCCTACAGTAGAATCCACCAATTGATCAATACGAGACAAGGGGTAGCAGTCTTTAGGGCATGCTTTATTCAAATCACTAAATCGATACACATCCTCCATTGCCTGTAAGGCTTGGGGACCAAGACTACATTAGAAACCCATTCGGGAAACTGGATTTCCTTTACATGACCCGCTTTTAGTAGCTTATCCACCTCCTCAGCTATGATCTTGTCTTTCTCGGGTCCAAAATGTCGCCTCTTCTGTTGGACGGGTCGGGCTCCTCTAATGATGTTGAGGTGGTGTTCCGCTACTTGAGGATGGATACCCGTGAGATCATGCACATCTCTTGCAAATATGTCCTCATTCTCCTTTAAGCAGCCACCACTTCCTCCTTGATATCCAACGTTGTGCTATCCGTGGCCTTTCCCTGAGCGATCTCCACCAGCCTCCCTCCTCTATCTTATCACCTTGGGGGAAATTCTCCAGACGCAGACGTCAGAGCGATGACAACTTTGCCTTTTAGGTCTTCGCCTCGCCTTCTTTTGATCGTCCCCAACCATTTGCACATAGCTCCGGAGGCCTTCTGTTCTCCATGAACTTCTCCCACCAATTGTCCCACCGGAAATTTCAGCTTCTGGTGGTACGGGGAAGCCACTGCCTGAAAAAGGGTAAGGAAAGGGCGCCAAGAATATGCGTTATAAGTGGATGGAGCATCCACGATAAGGAAAGGGATTATACTAGTTTTTTGGCGGGCTTTTCACCCGAGAGTTAAAGGCAATGAAATCGCCTGCTTGGGTGGACCATGTGCCTCGCGAATCCAAAAGGGAGTGGACACATCTTCTAGCTGGCATTTCAGTTGCATCCGCTCAAGGCCTCTGAAGAGGATGTTGACAGAGCTCCCGAATCAACTAGCACCCGCCACTTCATAATTAGCTGTGATATACGGATAACCAAGGCGTCAGATGAGGCAGAACACCTGCAGATCTTCGCCCGAACGAAACGCAAGGGCGCCGCTGGCAGCGTCGATGACGATGGCCAAACTCTCCATAAGACGGCGATGACTTCCGTGTCTTGCTAGAGTCCTCGAGGTCCTCCGGCTATCACATGAATAACTCATCGAGGGGAAGGTCATCTCGGAGGAAGGGCCTCACCGATGGACCTTCTTGAGAGACCACCTCTCTGACGGCGTTGGGGGAAAGTGACCCGAGGTTGTTGATTATACGGCCCGGACGGGCGACATTGGTTCGGGGCCTGTGCGCCCCTCCGCTTGATACCTCAATTGTGGATATGCAACATGGAGGCGATCTAGTTCTTCTTGTAGCTTGAAACATCGATTGCTACCGTGACTGCATCAGATGATATTGGCAAAAGAACGGGCCGGGGATTACGCGATCCTCTATGTCCCAAGGGTCGCCAGAGTAGATCGCTGATCGAGAACTCCATTTCACGCTCTTCCAAGTCCTCACAGGAGGAAGCACTTCAGCAGCCATGATTTGCAATGGCGGGGCGGGGCGAACTCCCTGTAGCATCGGACGAGGCCTCGGAACCTCCTGCCGCAAAGGTCTTGTATACTTCCGCCGAGGGGGGGGCTTGAAGAGCAATGACGAACTCTTTCGATGGGACTGGCCAGGCGGTCTGCTCGCCCTCGCACCTTTTAATCCTTCTTCTTCGCGGATAAAATCGCTCCGCACGGCTCAAGAGCTCTTCGTAACTATCCGTAGGTTGTCTTAACAAGGAATCGAGGAAGGCCTCCCGCAGCCTCATGCGCGCCTGAAAGACTCAAATCGGGTGGCGGGGATCCCCCGGGCTGCAGAAGTGAATCGATGAATATACCCCCTAAGGGATTCCGAAGGTCCCTTGGTGATATGCATTAACATAGAGGCGTCTTGTTTATACGCCTTGCAGCTGATAAATTCTCGACTGAACATTCTCTGGAAGTCAGTGAAACAGGTGATAGACCCCGGGGGCAGAGTAGTGAACCACTTTTGCGCCGAGCGATCAGTGGTTCTAAGACTCGGCACTTGAGAGCGTCTGTATAACAGTGAAGCGAGGCCGCTCCATCGAATTGTGATATGTGCTCTTCCGGATCCGTCGAACCATCGTACTTACAGACCTGAGGATTTCGGAAGTAGGATGGAGGGAGCTCCGAAAGAATGTCCATCGTGAAGGGGCTAGGCTCGTAGAATTCCGAAGATCTGGTTGATTGACTTTCACCTGTTTCCTCCGCCGCTTTGGGTGAAGGGCATAGTATTCTGGGTGTTCTTCCCCCGAGTCCGCCTCCAGGCAACACATCACCATGGGCGGCTGTACGAGAGGGAGGAGGCATTTCTGGGAGGGGATCTCTAGAAGAAGGTTCCCCGGAGTGCGGATGCAGATATCCGATCCTTCTCCTTTCTCTAGCGAGGGCTTCTGTGATAGCATCATCCATTAAGGCCTTTAGTTGCGATGGTAGAAGGGTGATGGGGCACTCCTCCGCCACAGAGATATCAGGTTGTTGCATTTCTTCGGGTTGCATCTCAACGTCCAGCTCAAATGTTTCCCACAGACGGCGTAATCGATGCGGTGCGGGAAAAATCCGCTCTCCGCTTTCAAGGCGATGAAGGCGAGGGAGGTCTCAATATTCTTCCCGCGATCAAGAAAGAATAAGAAAATGAAGTAGATTTAAACGCGAAAACCCGACACCAGCAATCGAGATTCAGACACGAGATGTAACGTGGTTCGGAATAAGGATTCCTACTCCACGGGGGTGAGGTTTCTCACCAGATGCGGTGCCTAAGCACTTTCACTATGAAGATCCTCCTTTACAGAAAGCAAGTTTCCGAAGGTGGAGGAGAAAGGACCTCTTACAATGATGTTACAAGATGAGGAAAATACAAGAGACTTAACAAACAGCAGATCTCCGTCCTCCTTCTCCGGCGAGATCGTTCTTCCTTTTCTCTCGTCTCCCCTTCTCTCTTGCTGGATGCGAATGATTGCGGATTGTTCCCCTCCCCTCTTTCCTTCCTTCCTCTCTCCCTTTTATCTTCCCCTCCTCCTTCAACGTAACGTCGTGGATTATCTCCATCGTACACGTGGCCACCACCTCCTCCTGGAGAATAATTCTGTTACAAATATGAGGAACGAGGACTCCCCCGAATATTGCGTGGGGCCCCCCAAGCCGTTGCATAACACCTTTCCCTTTACTTTTCAGGCAACGAGGTTAAACTGTCTCCCTCACCCCTCTGCTTTGGGTGAAGTTAACTTAGGCCCCTATACCATAGGTGACCTAGCCTTATGGTTTCTCCTTAAACCGAACCAATTCTCTTTTTTCCCGTACCAAACTTCTTTCGTGTCGATTAGGTTGAGTTGACCCTTCCTCCATCCCATTGGCTGAGTTCCTAATCCTCTGTTAGCGAAGTGCCTTCCGCCTCTTTTCCACCTGCGTCCCTTGCTTCTAGCATTCGCCCGTGCCGATGACTCTCGCTACTTGTCCGTGCCGATGACCTCTGGTACTTGCGCCCGTGTCGATTACTTCCGATAACTCTTGCCCGTGTCAATGGTTTCGTCTAACTCTCGCCCGTGCTAATGGCTTCTAATAACTCTCGCCCGTGTCAATGGCTTCGTCTAACTCTCGCCCATGTCAATGGCTTCTGATAACTCTTGCCCGTACCAATGGCTTCGTCTAACTCTCGCCCGTGCCAATGGCTTCTGATAACTCTCGCTCATACCAATGACTTCGTCTAACTCTCGCCCGTGCCAATGACTTCTGATAACTCTCGTCCATACCAATGGCTTCTGATAACTCTCGCCCGAACTGTCTCTCCTTTTCCCTTTTGGCTGAACCAGGTGTTTTGGGGACGGGTCACGGGTCACCTGCTAACTCTTCTATTGGGAATTAGGTAGAAAAAGTACCAGTAATATCAATTTTGAAAGAGTAGTATCGCTAAAGCTGCAATCTGTACAATCTCAAAATTACAAGTACGTTGTTTCCTCCTGGTCAATAAAGAGAATAATATTTTTCCCTGTTAATTAATTCTCCCTGTGTATTTCTTTCAGGCGATAGAGGAATTGTCATGCTCGAGCAGCAAAACGAAATCAGTGAAATTATGTTAGGGGAGGTAATTAATATTGCTAAAGCCATTTCATGTCTCGAACTATATATGGCCATTTCGCTCAAATTGCAATGACATTCATAATTAATGTTCTTCTGCAAGAAGATTGGAATTGTCAATTTTTAGCAGCCTTCGGCTCTCCGTTCCAAGAGGAAATCGTGAAGGGGTAAATCATGGGACAGACCTATATATGACCTTTGACGGACTGGTACCAATAGAGGGGAGGTTCTGCTACGACTGAAGGGAGGATAAATCCCGCCATCTCAGGGATTGAACCCTGACCTCATCTGCAAACACCCTCTGTCTTAACCAATCCGTCATCCGGGACTTCATAATTAATGTTCTTAGTCATATATAGTGTTCCTGATGTGATTTACTCTATCAACAATCACCGCATACGATATCTCAGTGTCGAGAATTAATATTATTTTTTACTAGTATTATCCGATCCATACTAAGTGTTGTTATTTATCATTACATTAATCCCTCTGTACTTTAATCAATTTTTCAGTAAATAGAGACACTGTTAACTCACCTTCTTGTGAACTTGTCTATCTTTACTTTTAACTGAAATTAATGGAATATTTTTGGTTTAAACTAATGATACGATCAAGTTTTGAATGGTTTGCTATTCTTTCGAACAAAAAGGAAAAAAGAATAGCATTCCCTAATAATCATTTCATTTTATTAACTAATTATTATAAAGTATATATATATCTAATTAGTTATATTAATAAAGTACGTAGTTAATTATTAATCAGTTACTAATTATTAAAAATAAAATAATAATTATAATCATATTATAATAAATTATATTTTTACAACTTGTATATTGTATATTATACATATTATCAAATAATAACTTTCAGATTTAATCATTTATAAAAAGAACGAAATTAACAAATTTTGAGATTGAAAATATTAAAAATCAACACGTCTATCAAGCAAGAGCAACTAATAAATCATGTTACAGAATATGTGGTGCAAAAACAAATTAAGCGAAGAACAAGCAAGGGAATCAAAATATATTTCTGAAAACGATCTTTGAGTGTGTAAAAGTTATGCTCCGGATAAATTAGAATTCGCCAGCCACTGCAATTTTACTCTCTAGAATAATGAATTTTCTCTCCAGTTACGTATCAAGAACTGAAAATGCATACTCTTGAAAAAGAGAAGTTTTAACAACCAGCAGCAGCGCGAGACGTTACTGTAATAAATCCTCTATGATTACAACTAATTCAGTAAATGCAATAGTTTTAACATTTTTTTTTTCCAAAAAAGAAACGAAAAATAATAAGATTTTATATACTAGTTGTGGGTTCAGATATTCTCTGTTTCTGAGAATCAGCAAATCTAGAATTGATATATCTAGCAGTTCCCTGACAGCATTCTGCATTGAAGGCCTCATGCTTGCATGCCTCCATTGCTACACATCTCATGGCCAAGGAAAGGACCTTGTTCACTTCTTCGATCTCTGAAATATCTGCTACTTCATTCGCGAGGTCTTCATCCATGATAGCTTCTATTTTCCTCTCTAAACCGATCTGAAGAATGTCGAGGTGCATGTACACGGAGATGTTGGATACGTTACTTGTGTAGAGGTTGGGAAGACGAAAGGAAGCAGCTGGGTAAAGCAAGTTGCAACAATATCATTGAGAGGGTCGATCGACGATGGGCAGTGGCTTATCTGCGTTCAACATGCTTCCCACATCGAAGACTGAAATTTATTTATTTTTTTCTGTCGTTTTTATTGTTTTGGGAGATTTCATGAAGTTACCTTTGGCTTGTATGCCCCATGTCAACGTGGTTACGTAATTGAAAGCCCGTGTGTCGGAACTTGTTTCTAATTTACTGTGATACTAAACCCTTACTCGAGTCTGAATCGATCAGTACCATTCATAGCAAGAACTGGAAAGTGGGCAAATCCTAATACAATACCATTTATCATCAAAGAATAGAAAAGTTACTGAATTCTAACTCTCTAAGATCGGAAATTATTCAATAAATGCACACTCACATTATTTTTTTCAGAAAAAAAAAAACTTGGCACTAGAAGAACATTCATTGACTAGAGCAGAGAGCAAACGAAGAGTAGCAATGATTACAATCTTGATCTTGGATAAACCTTAGCTGCATTAGTCTAAATTGGTATTGTTTGTGTATATAGAATCACCAGTCTAACAAGAGATGCAGAGCCGAGGATTGCCTGTGAATGAGCTTGGCATTGATTTCACAAACTCACACAAACCTCTCGGCAGTGAACCGCTAAAGCCATTGTATGAAACATTGATGTATGTTAATGAACTTAGATTGCCCAAGGGTATCAAACTACCTGTTAGATTGTTCAAAGAAATATCCAAGCTCTGTAGCATATTCAAATTCCTCAACTCGAGTGGAAGTTCTCCTACTAGTCCATTATCACTGAGGTTTAAGGCCACTTTCAAGTTTTGCAACGAACCCAACGATGGCGGGATGTTGCCTCCTAACTTGTTTCCTCCAAACTGTAGCTCAATCAGTCCATTTAACTCATATAAGAAATCAGGAATTACCCCGCTGAATTGATTCTCTTGCAGTATCAACTGAGAGAGGCCAGATAAGTTTTCAAGACTTGCCGGTACTGTTCCATTGAAAGAATTGAATCCCAAGTCCAACGCATATAACCTCCGACATTCTGATAATTCAGAAGGCAGTGGACCATACAAATTGTTGCTGGACAGATTCAGAAGCTGAAGGTCAGCTAGTTTTCCTATTTGTCGAGGTATCAGTCCATCAAGCTTGTTCTTTGACAAGTTGATCTCGGTCAGATTCACACAGTTCCCTACAGTCTGAGGAATTTGTCCATTGAGTTTGTTGAAACTTAAATCGATATACAACAAACTTGATGTCACAAAAAATTCTGGAATTGAGCCACTAAGGTCGTTGTTGCTAAGAATCAACCTCTGTAAACTCGAACAATTTCCAACTCCTGGAGGTATTGTCCCATTAAGCATATTATAGCCCAATGTCATAGAGACCAATTGATTTCTGAAACAGATATCAGGAGGGATCCTGCCGACAAGACCACTATTTGTAAAGTCAACTTGCACCAGACTGCTATTGACTCCCAAGCATTGAGGAATGACCCCTGTGAATTGATTATCATAGATAGAAATGTTACTCAAACTTTTTAATTCACACATCTCCACAGGCAGTTGCCCAGAGAAATTGTTGTCGTAGATAAGTATAGTTGTCAAATTTGGGATTCTCCAAATTTCAATTGGAAACTCTCCAGTCAAATCATTACTAAAAAGTGCAAGGCTTTCTAGATTCCTCAAATTACCCAATTCTCTTGGAACAATCCCTTCTAGTTGATTATAAGACAAGTACAATGAAGTTAAGGACTGGCATTGGCCTATCTCAGAAGGAATCGACCCTGATAACGAGTTATTATATAGGTAAAGAATCTCGAGCTTTGTCAACAATCCAAGTTCTGATGGTATTCTACCTGACAAGTGATTGTCAATAATAGCAAGGTACTTCAAATTACTGCAATTACCTAATGCCGCAGGAAGTTCACCGTCAAATCTGTTGAAGGACATAACTAGGCTCTCCAACTTGCATGTTTTTGAGCTGAAAGGGATGTTCCCTACTAGATCATTTCCACTGACTTCTATGTCTATGAGGTCATTTATAGTCCAAGGAATAATTCCTTTCAACTTGTTCGTTTGTAGATAGAGCTCCTTTAACTCACTGCAATTACTAATTGAAGCAGGTAATGAACCAGAAAGATTATTTTGATAAAGCCATAGATATTTAACCCTGCATGCATTTCCATCAAATGAAGGAATTGAGCCGTCGAGGTTGTTGCCATTAAGGTAAATAGTCACAAGAGACGGTTTGTGGAACAAAAGACTTGGTATATGGCCACTCAACGAATTATTGGAAAGCGATAAGTATGACAACTTCTCGAGGTTCTGAAGGGTCATCGGTATATCACCTGAAAGGGAATTGTTTGAGAGATCCAAGTATTCAAAAAGGGTGCAATTGCCTAATTCTGGGGGAATAAGTCCAGAAAGATCATTGACACTAAGATTTAGTTTCTTTAGATGACTTAGCAGCCCAATTTCTTTGCCCAGCGAACCAGAAATCCGAAGCTCAGGAAGCTTCAATGAAATCACGAATCCACCTCTGTTGCAACCGATTCCCGCCCATTTACAAGGACTTGGGTCCGATGAGTTCCAGGTGGAGTTCACAGATGGAGGAAGTATCAAACTTCTGGAAAGAGCCAACAAAGCCTCTCCATCAGAGTTCAAGGCGTTGCTTAGTTGAAAGACAGCCAAGAGCAAAAACAACAACAAAGGCCAAAGACCGAAACCCAATATCATGTCCATGTCCCTAAAGGAATTAAACAAAAAAGTAAGCTTCTTATATATGCCATGTTTAATTTCCTTCCCATTGAAGGCCAGATAGAATCCACACGGTATAACTAAGATGTTTTGCAGAGAAAATTAATATGGGAAATTAACTACATATAATAATAATTTTAAATATTTTTCCAAGTGAAATAAAGTAAACATGAATCTCTAGAGAGTAAAAGACTGTTCAATATAGAAATCATATGAAAAACAAAACACGACGGAGCTCCGAGGAAGAGAAAGAGAAGGTTATCATTGCAATTCAAAGCAAGGTTTCGATGATCGAGCGGCAGTGAGCGACATTGTGAGTGAAGGCGAGAAGGGACAGTGAGGGGCTATGACAGAAAAACGATGGCGCCAATGAGATATATAATATATTTACAACTCTAACGAAGAATTTGAATATAATAATAATAATAATTGTTATATTACGATTAGAATATGACAGTAGTATATTTGTTATATAGCTATTTATATATAGCTTACATATTGTATTAGTAATATTATAATATATCTGTTCTATATAATTATATAGTTAATATATATAAAAAAATTCTATAAATTTATTAAATTAATTTAAATATAAAAATTATTATTAAAATTTTAAAATAAATTTGAAAATTAATTATAAATTCAAAATAATCTAAATTTTTTCAAAAAATATTGTTAAGTATTTAAATTAACTAGATTTTTAAAATTAAAAACTTTTAAATATATTAAAAAGTAATTATAAATAATAGATAATTTTGGAAGTTATCTTTAATTTTTGAAAACAATTTTATGATTTTTTTACTTTAGCTTAAATTTTTTAAAAATAATTTTAAAAATAATTTATTTTTCAAACCAATTATTTTAATCATTACTTCCAAAACTTTTAAATATTTTTATATATTAATAATTAAATATAATTTTAAATATTTAAATATAACTACCTATATCAATCAAATATTAATAAAAATAATTGATATATAATTATATTTTAAAAAATAAAATACTATCATAAAGCAAATGGATTCTTTTATAAAGTTGATGTAATAATAAATTTAGAAATAAATAAAATATAATAATTTGATAGAAATTATAATTAATTCTTGATTTATTACCACAATATAAAACATTAAATATCAAATAATAAAAAAAAATTAAAATTTTAATTATTACCAAATTTTTTAAAAAATTAAACTTATTTCTATTTATTTTCAATTCTAACTTTAAATATTTTCCAACCTTAAAAATTTCTTTAAATTGTTTCCTTTTAATCAGATATAAAACTTTTTTTTTAAAAAAATATATTTTTCTGTGATATTTTTTTCTTTGCCTGCATTAAAAAAAAATCACACTAAATAGAAAAGGACTCATATTGAAATCTATCTAAGTATAATTTGAGTTGCAATCAAATTATCAAGTTAATTTAATACCAAATTAATCCAATATAAATATGAATTTATATATAGAATGTAATTTAAAAAAAAGTTTTAATATCCTATTTTAACACATATTAAACATTTATTTAAGTAATATTTATTAAATTTTAAATATTTGAGCCTTTTTATGTATCCCATGTTTCCTTCTTACTGAAGGCAAGAATCCACGCGATATGATTTAGAGGAAACTAACTACATAAAGTAATTATTTCCAATATTTTCCATATTAATTAGGAGTTAAAAGAACGAGGAGGCTTAACAAAATAGGAAGGCCAACTATGAAAGATGTGTTCTCAGGGTTTGCCACATATATATATATATATATGTAGTTTATATATATTCTAATTAATTTTAATGTAAAAATTATATTAAAATTTTAATATAGATTAAAATTTTCAAAATTAAAAATCTTTTAAATATATTAAAAAGTAATTATAAATAATAGGTAATTTTTGAATTTATGTTTGAACTTTTCAAATAATGTTATAATTTAACTCTAGTTTAATTTTTTAAAAAATAATTTATGAATAATTTTTTAAAACCAATTATTTTAATAAGAACTTCCTTAACTTTTACTTAATTTCAAAAACTGATTAGATATTTTAATAATTAATAATTTTAAATATTTAAATGTAATAATTTATATCAATCAATATTAATATAAAAAAAATCATTGATGTTAAACATATGAAATATATATATATATATATATATTAAAAAAATATGAAAATAATATCGGCACAGCATGCATTATGTACAGTACTAAAACATATGATTTTGGTTCAAAACTGAAACTTCTAAAGGTCTTAAAATTTTAAACAAACAATCTTTAATCAAACTTACACAAGTTTAAAATTGCCAGAGTAAAAGCTCTTAGCAAATTTTCTCAATAGAACAGTTAACCTATAAACAAGCTCCAATACATGCAGAAAGAAGAAGAAATCCAATAGGAAAAGTATTGCCATACCTTTTTTGAAGAGCGATTCCTCAACAATCAAATAGAAAGTACTGTCCTACAAAAAAAAAAAAGAAAAAAAAATGGCACAAGCTCGACTCTATTTATAAATTTGATGGGATAACAAATTTAGAAAGTAATACTTTAACTAAATAAAAATATTAATTATTAAATAACAAATCAATCAAAATTTTAATTATTCTCAATCTAAAATATTTTAAAAATTTATTTCTATTTATTAGAGATGTACTAATTTTTAAATATTTTACAATCTCAAAGATAATCCAATCTGAAGGTTATTTTCAATTAATTTCTTCAAAATTATTTTTTCTACTGATATTTTTCCTAGTACGTGTTAAAAAAAATCATACTAAATAGAAGGGAAGAGAATTAAAATCTACCTAAATGTAGAGCTGCAATCAATATCAATTAAAAATTCAAATTAATCTCATACCAAATTTATCCAATATAAATATGATTAGTATATTTAAATTAATATATACGGCAGTAGAAAAGTCAATATATAATACAGAATAAGGAGGATTAGAGCACATTGCACTCTTAACTCTCTCTCTCTCTTTTTTTTTCTTTTTTTTTTAAAAAAAAAAAGAAAAATAAATAAGATTTTATATACTTGTTGTGGGTTCAGACATTCTCTGTTTCTGAGAATCAGCAAGTCTAGACTTGATATCTTGCAGTTCCCTGACAGCATTCTGCATCGAAGGCCGCATGCTTGCCTCCCTCGCTACACATCTCATGGCCAAGTAAAGGACCTTGTTCGCTTCTTTCATCTCTGAAGTAGCTGTGACTTCATTGGCGAGCTCTTCGTCCATGACAGCTTCTATTTTACCAGTGCCATCCAAGGTGGAAGTCACCCATCCTACCATGTCCATATTTTCCGAGAAGGAAGGGTCGATGGCCATCTTTCTGGTTATGAGTTCGAGTAAGACGACTCCATAACTGTACACATCCGACTCCTTGCTCTTTCTAGTCGTGTAAGCGGTCTCTGTTTCATCACAATGCAGTTGTAAGAAATGCTGAAGGATATAATAGTGAGAGTGGTTCCTTTGGCACGAGGGTTAGATTACTTCTATTAAACTAGAAACATAAGCCTTTATGAGATTTATAGGTATTTATGTTGTAGATCTATCCTATTAGCATAAAAATATACAAAGCAAAGAAAGCAAATTTAATTACTCAAATGGAAGTTTACCACTTAACCTGGTTCGGCCATGAAAGAGAAAGGAAGAAGCCAAATAAGGGGAGATGATTGATTTTTCCTCTTGGAAAATATTTTGCACAAACAAGTAATTGCACTTGGTGAACTTAGGCATCAGCATCAAGTGGGTAACAATTCATTGGATTTACTATTTAACAGAGCAGAATGGAATTGCGGAAGGAACATACATTTATAGTTACCAATAAGAACAATGAAGACCTGTTAGCAATTCAAGGACTGCTTTACTCGCGAAAGAGAAGGAGAGAGAGAAATGCAGACCTGGTGAAATATAACCGAGGGTGCCCATAATAGCAGTTGACTGACTAGAATGTTGATCAAGCTTAGCAATCCCAAAATCTGAGATATGTGGCTCCATTTCAGCATCCAGCAATATGTTTTTAGGCTTTATGTCGCGGTGGATAATTGCAGGGCTGCAGTGGTTGTGAAGATAATCTAGTCCATGGGCGATGCCAACAGCTATCTTGTATCTCACTTTCCATTCTAGGACAGGTGCCGGCTTGATCTCATGAAGAACATCATGGAGACTACCATTTGCCATATACTCATACAATATAAGTCCATATTCACCTTTCAACCAAAAATTCTCCAATTTCACTAAATTTCTATGTCTGATTTTCCCAATGGTTTGGATTTCCCTTATCATGCTTGGATTCGATCCTTTCTGACCTGGAAAAGCAATCTTCTTTGCAGCATATATTTTCCCTATGTCCAGGGCTGCCTTGTAAACTATCCCGTGAGCCCCTCTACCGATTTCATATTTCTGATTGAAATCTTCAGTGGCTTCAATCACTTTGTTTAGTAGGAAAGAAGAACCTTCATGCAAGAATGGAACGTCATCTGTCTTTTTTTTACATCCGAGAAAGAAAAATCCCACAAGGAAAAACACTAAAGAACAGACTGAAGCGAGAGCTATGATTACAATCTTCATCTTGGATAAACCTTTGGAATTATTATTTGCCACGCTGCATTGTTCTAATATAGCAATGTTTGTGCATGTAGAATCTCCTGTCGGACAAGAGATGCAGAGTTGAGGATTTCTCATAAATGAGCTTGGCAATGATTCTACAAACTTAAGCAAACCTCTAGGCAGTGAACCGCTAAAGTCATTGTATGAAACATTGATGTGTGTAGATAATCTGAGATTGCTCAAAGGCATCAGACTTCCTGTTAAATTGTTCAAAGAAATATCCAAGCTCTGTAGCATATTCAAATTCCTCAACTCAAGTGGAAGCTGTCCTACTAGTCCATTATCACTGAGGTTTAAGGCTACATTCAAGTTTTGCAATGAACCCAATGATGGCGGGATGCTGCCTCCTAACTTGTTTCCTCCAAACTGTAGCTCAATCAGTCCATTTAACTCATATAAGAAATCCGGAATTCCTCGCTGAATTGATTCTCTTGCCGGTATTGTTCCATTGAAAGAGTTGAATCCCAAGTCCAAGGCATATAACCTACCACATTTTGATAATTCTGAAGGCAGTGGACCATACAAATTGTTGCTGGACAGATTCAGAAGCTGAAGGTCGGCTAGGTTTCCTATTTGTTGAGGTATCGATCCATTAAGCTTGTTCTGTGACAAGTTGATTTTGGTCAGATTGACACAGTTCCCTACAGTTTGAGGAATTTGTCCATTGAGTTTGTTGTAACTTAAATCGATATACAACAAATTTGATGTCACAAAAAATTCTGGAATTGAGCCACTAAGGTTGTTGTTGCTAAGAATCAACCTCCATAAACTCGAACAATTTCCAACTCCTGGAGGTATTGTCCCATTAAGCATATTATAGCCCAATGTCATAATGACCAATTGATTTCTGAAACAGATATTAGGAGGGATGTTGCCAACAAGACCGCTATTTGTAAAGTCAATATGCACCAGACTGCTATTGATTCCCAAGCATTGAGGAATGACCCCTGTGAATTGATTATCATAGATGTAAATATTAGTCAAATTTGTTAACTCACACATCTCTATAGGCAGTTGTCCAGAGAAGTTGTTGGTTGAGATAAATATATTTGTCAAATTTGGGATTCTCCAAATTTCAATTGGAAACTCTCCAGTCAAATTATTATTAAAAAGTGAAAGGTTTTTTAGATTTCTCAAATTACCCAATTCTCTTGGAACAATCCCTTCTAGTTGATTCTCAGACAAGTCCAGTGAAGTTAAGGACTGACATTGACCTATCTCAGAAGGAATCTGCCCTGATAAAGAGTTACTAGATAGGTAAAGAATCTCGAGATTTCTCAAATTACCCAATTCTCTTGGAACAATCCCTTCTAGTTGATTCTCAAACAAGGACAATGAAGTTAAGGACTGACATTGACCTATCTCAGAAGGAATATGCCCTGATAAAGAGTTACTAGATAGGTAAAGAATCTCGAGATTTCAACGACCCAATTCTCTTGGAACAATCCCTTCTAGTTGATTATAAGACAAATACAATGAAGTTAAGGACTGGCATTGACCTATCTCAGAAGGAATCTGCCCTGATAAAGAGTTACTAGATAGGTAAAGAAACTCGAGCTTTGTCAACGACCCAAATGCTGATGGTACTCTCCCCGACAAGTGATTGCCAAAAACAGAAAGGATCTTGATATTAGTGCAATTGCCCAATGCCACTGGAAGTTCACCGTCAAATCGGTTGGAGGACAAATCTAACCTCTCCAACTTACATATTGTTTCTGAGCTAAAAGGGATATTCCCCACCAGATCATTTTGACTGATATCTATTTCTGTGAGGTCATGTATGGTCCTGGGCATAGGCCCTGTCAAGTGGTTCGCATATAGATATAGCTGCTCTAACTCACTGCAATTACTGATTGAAGCAGGCAAAGTACCAGAAAGATTATTTTGACGAAGCCATAGGAATTTGACTCTGCATGCATTTTCATCGAAGGAAGGAATTGGGCCATTGAGGTTGTTGTCATTCAGGTAAATAGTCACAAGAGACGGTTTGTGGAACAACAGACTTGGTATATGGCCACTCAATGAATTATCGAAAAGTGATAAGTATGACAACTTCTCGAGGTTCTGAAGGTTCACTGGTATCTCACCTGAAAGGAAATTGTTTGAGAGGTCCAAGTATTCGAGAAGGGTGCAATTGCCTAGTTCTGAAGGAACAAGTCCAGAAAGATTATTGACACCAAGATCTAGTTTCCTTAGATGACTTAGCAAGCCAATTTCTTTGCCCAGCAAACCAGAAATCCGAAGCTTAGGAAGCTCAAATGAAATCACGAATCCACCTCTGTCGCAACCGATTCCCGCCCATCTACAAGGACTTGGGTCCGATGAGTTCCAGGTGGAGTTCACAGATGGAGGAAGTATCAAGCGGTTGGAAAGGGCCAACAAAGCCTCTCCATCAGAGTTCAAGGCGTTGCTTAGCTGAAAGAAAGCCAAGAGCAACAATAACATAGGCCAAAGACTGAAAGCCATTTCTGTGTCCACGTTTTCCTATAGGAAACAAACAAGTCAGCTTCTTATATAACCCATGGTTCCTTCCTGCTCAAGGCTAGAATCCACACGATATAACTAAGATGCATCTTTTGCAGAGAAAACATAAGAAACTAACTACATAAAGTAAAGATTTCCAACATTTTCCGCGTGAAGAGCTGAAAAACGATAAAAATAAACTAAACTAATCATGAAACTCTAGAGAAGAAACCGTCCGATATGGCAGAATTCAGAGGTTGCAGAACTGGTGGCGGCGATCACCGTGGATTTTACAGTTCCAATTTCACCGAACGATTGCGACACAGATTTATAATAAAAAAACTTAAAAATAAAAATTTAATAAATATATAAATTATATTATTAATAAAAAATAAATTATCTAAAGTCATCAATTTTTTTTTCCTTTGAATACAAATAAAATATTTTTTAAAAAAAATCAAAACAACAAATAAAATATATATAAAAAAAAATCAAAATCCATTCCAATCTGTTTTGTATCGTTTTTTTATCATTATAATGCCTGAAAATGCCGTTCCATAGTACAAATATTATTTATTAAAAATTTAACGCGGGAAATATCCATTCTTCCAATCAACTAGGATAGAATCATAAAGTACACATATTTGTGGAAGAGCTCTCACAGTGAGAAAAATGATATTTAGTGACGAAATTTTTTCGTCGCTAACATTTAATATTCGTTGCTAAAGTATGTTAATGATGATAAAATTTCGTCGCTAGTTTATCGCAATAAACTTGTCACTAAGAGACTTTTGCGACGAAAATTCAATATTTCGTCGTTAATGTTAACGACGATATAAAATACTGTCACTAACAATAATATTTCATCGCTAAAATTGGAACGATATTAGAGACAAAATATATTAATTTCGTCGCAAAGAATCAGTCGACTGGTGGGACAAACCAGTCGATTGCCCATATTTTGATTGGTCAAATAATATTTTTTAATCGATTGATACATCAAGTGTTAGCGACGAATGTGTTGTAACGCTCGTAAAATTTCTAGAAAATTTTATAAGAATTTTTGCAGGATCATAATAGACTTTTATGTGAGCTCTTTCAAAAATAAAAGAAAATAGAGCCAAAAAGAAATGCATGGCCGAAGGTTTGAACCTTAAACCTCCAAGTAGATAACTAAACCTTAAGATGAATCCAATAACCTGAAGCCCAGCAGAGCTATGTTATTAGAAGGGTATGAGAAATGATAGATAAGGGTAAGGGAGGCTAAGAGACACCTTCAAGTGAATAAATAGGAGTATGAGGAGACAAGAGAACCACAACTTGTCATTCTCCTCTTCTCTTCTTCTTCCCCACCGAAACCCTAGCTCCCCTCTTCTTCCATTTCCGAAAACCAACTAAGCAAGAAGAGAGCTCTAGTCTTGGCATCACATAGGGTATATTCTACTACTAAACAAGCGAAAGGATGTAAGTATCCCCTCACCTGCAGTACAAGTTATTTCGGTTGTTAGTTGTTTAAAAACTTGTTTTGAAACTTTCGGCCAAGACCTCCTTCATGCTTCCAATGATTTTCCATGCTATGTTTTGTATGAATATGATGATAATATGTTGATGGATAAGATTGATTGAGTGTTTGATTCCAAAGCTCTCCTTGAAACTTTCGGCCAAACCCCACTTATGCTCCTAATGGTCCTCCATGTTATGATCTATATGTTTTCATGTCATGCTTTGTATATAGATGAAGATAACATGTTGATAGATAGGCTTGAATTGAGTGTTTGATCCCAAAAGCCCCTTGAAACTTTCGGCCAAGACCTAATCATGCTCCTAATGGTCTTCCATGCTATGATCTATATGTTTCCATGTCATGTTTTGTATATAGATGAAGATAACATGTTGATAGATAGGCTTGATTGAGTGTTTAATTCCAAAGCTCTCCTTGAAACTTTCGGCCAAACCCCACTTATGCTCCTAATGGTCTTCCCTGCTATGATTTATATGTTTCTATGTCATGTGTTTGTATATAGATGAAGATAACATGTTGATAGATAGGCTTGATTGAGTGTTTGATTCCAAAGCTCTACTTGAAACTTTCGGTCAAACCCTACTTATGCTCCTAATGGTCTTCCATGCCATGATCTATATGTAATTGATGTTAACATGTTGTTAGTTAGACCTTGTACAAGTTGTTTAGGGTTTGAATTATGTTAGAACCCCCATGAAGTTTCGGCCAACCCATGTTATGCTTGTTAATGATGTTTCATGTCATACTCTATATGTATATGATGTTAGTATGATGTTAGGTAGACCTTGTACAAGATGTTTTAGTGCTTGAATGCTTGAGAAACCTCCATTAGGGTTTCGGTCAAACCATGGTTGGGCTACCAATGTTTTTCCCTTGTCATGTTTTATATGTATATGATGTTAACATGTTGATAGTTAGACTTTTATGTATATGATGTTAACATGCTGATAGTTAGATTTTATGATAGCATGATGGGTTTATGCCACTACCTTATGTCCATGTTAATTGTATAAATGTATGATTATGTTATGCTCATTGTATCATGATGAACAAGTATGTATGATGAAATGCCTAAGAGATGCTTTCCTATGAATGGGGACTAAGAGTACTCTTTATGTTATGAAAAGGAACATAATATGTTATGAAAAGGAACATGATATGCTATGATGAGGAACATGATATGTTATGATAAGGAACATGATATGTTATGATAAGGAACATGATATGCTATTTTACTTTATGCATGACTTGTACCGGACCCTAACAAGGTCCAAGGGATGAGCTCCTACATGCCCCTAGGTCGACGGTCATAGTACGAACCTAGTACGAGATGGACTCCTAAGTTGCCCTAGGCCAACGGACATAGTACGGGCCTAGGATGAGCTTCTATGTTATGTTGCCCCTAGGTCGATAGACATAGTACGGACCTAGTAACCTAGTAGGTTCGGGTCTATTTAGGGATGCGCGCAATGATGATGATGAATGTGGTACAATGTTGGGCCCAATATGTTGAGATTATGTTTAAGTACCTATAAAATATATGTTTTCAAAGAGCATCTTGCATATACCCCTTTTAATGTCTATGTAATTATGATATTTATATGAATGCTATGCTTATATGTTCTTGAATGATCATGTCATTACTTTATATGAATGCTATGCTTATATATGTTTTATTATATTTATATGAATGTTATGCTTATATGTTCTTGAATGTTTATATGAATGCTATGCTTATATATTCTTGAATGATCATGTCATTACTTTATATGAATGCTATGCTTATATATATTCTATGATATTTATATGAATGCTATGTTTATATGTTCTTGAATGTTTATATGAATGCTATGCTTATATGTTCTTGAATGATCATGTTATTACTTTATATGAATGCTATGCTTATATATGTTCTATGATATTTATATGTTCTTGAATGTTTATATGAATGCTATGCTTATATGTTCTTGAATGATCATGTCATTACTTTATATGAATGCTATGCTTATATATGTTCTATGATATTTATATGAATGCTATGCTTATATGTTCTTGAATGTTTATATGAATGCTATGCTTATATGTTCTTGAATGATCATGTCATTACTTTATATGAATGTTATGCTTATATATGTTCTATGATATTTATATGAATGTTATGCTTATATGTTCTTGAATGTTTATATGAATGTTATGCTTATATGTTCTATGATATTTATATGAATGTTATGCTTATATGTTCTTGAATGTTTATATGAATGCTATGTTTATATGTTCTTGAATGATCATGTCATTACTTTATATGAATGATATGCTTATATGTTCTTGAATGTTTACATGAATGCTATGCTTATAGGTTCTTCAATGATTATGTCACTACTCTATGTCTAATTCTTGATGTATGACTTTTGTGAGTAGGAAAGGATCTTACTAAGCCTATGTGCTTATAGTTTCATGTTCCCTTATACTGCAGATAAGGGTAAAGAATGGCTAAACTAAAGGGAGCAGCAGGAGGGGAAAAGTGTGTGTGGTAGTGACATGGTGGAGGAGATCTATTTATGTTCCCAGACTTATGCATGTTTCCCTTTAAGTTTTGCATGTTAGTGTTAAGAGTCGAACTCTACCTGATGTTGATGGTTGCTACTTGGTGTCCTTAAGTTGATTATCATGAACTTGAACTAAGTACTTATGAAATGATTATGCATGCTCCATGTTTTATGTTTTATGTTTTAAAAAGAAAAAGAGGTTTAAAGTCTTCCGCTGTAAATGCATGTAGTCTTTCGTTGTAGATGTATGTATGTATGATCGTGTCGCACCGCCCTTCCAAACCCCTATAGATTACGAGGAGGAAAGGGCGGGCGTGACATGTGTCACAGTATTCATCGCTAATATTTTTGTGGGCAGTCGACTGCTTTTTGTGGGCAGTCGACTGATATACAGAAAATCAACCTGACGTGAAGCAGTAGTCAATTGGCCGAAGACACCAATCGATCGCCCATTACTGATACAAAATTGTTGAGCTTTTTAGCAATGAAATCTTCATCAATTCGTCGCAAACATCTATGGTTGGCAACAAGTTATTTAAAATTCGTCGCTAACCATCGGAATATGATTTTCCATAACCCTTTTTATTTGTATTCAAATACAATATCAATCACGCAATTTCTTTCAACAACTAACTAACCAATATACAAATCGAAATATAAGTTACACAATTTCACTAGCTCAAAACAGGAATGTTCATAAACTCTAAGATGGAGGAGGAGATGGAGCTGAAGATGACTCTTGTATCAATGATTGCAATGCTCCTGGTGCAAGTCGATTCAGAATTGCTTCAAACATATCTTATCTTGATCGCATTAATGTCAACTCATCTTGTGTGCTTGCTAATTGAACTCGAGTGTTTATTAACTCCTCTTGCGTCCCTTCTAATCGTTGCTCGGTGGACTCAAGTTTTTCACCCAGTGCTGCGTTAGTTAATCTGGAGGAGGAGATGATATCCGAAGAAGTGGATCTAACTAGTTTTTGGCCTAATTCCAAGTCCTCTAATGTATCCAGAATGAACACTGAGGACTTAATCACAAACTTGATCTGCAAGCTTGACTGCATTGATGTCATCTCCGATTTCTTGTGATTCAATATAGTCTTCTCGCAGTCTCACCATATCACCCTACAAATTATGATTTTATCGCTAATAATTCATCACTATTCTCTCGCTTTCTTGTAGTGTCTTGTTAATCGGTCTCTCCCCTCCAACTTAGAGAGAGACGCTTCCGTCTCTTTAAATTTTTCTTTAGAAAAAATATAGGATCACCACGTTAATGGTCTCCCACGATAGCTCCTAACCAATGAGATAAATCAGGATCTTAATTGACAAACGCAGAGGTGAAGAGCACTTGAGAGCCTAAGACAATGAACTCTCCGAAAATCGATCCTCGTCCATTACAGACAATTATTTTTGTACTTGGGTTAATCTTGATGACTTAGATTTTCCTTAGAGTTTAGGTTGTTAGAGGTTGGTTAGGAGGCTATGGGGTTTAGCAGATGTGTAGTTACACCTCTCCTGCTCCGGTGGCGGTGGAGCTTCTTCTTGGCATTGCCAAAGTCAGGGGGTGCTATGCGGGGCTCATTGCAGGCGGTGACACTTGCTCTGGTGTTGCTCGTGTGGACAGCGTGAGGCTTGGTGATTGGGTGGCATCGATTGTTCATCCCATCTCTCGGTGACCACGTACGCTCCGCCGACCACTCTTTGTCTCCTTGCACTGGTCTTTTCTCTGATTTGGGTAGCAGGTTTTGGAGCTTGCACTTCGGCTCCAAGGTTGCGTGGGGCTAGGCAACTTGCTATGGGCGACAGTCGACCGACTGCTTTTGCATCCTGTTTTGCCACTCAAAGCATTTTTCGGTGATAGCCACCTTTATTTGGGAGGAGGTAAGGGAAGGATAAATAAGGGGAAGAGAAACTTTTTATTTTATTTGGAAAAGAGTGAGGGAAATGGAGGAAAAGATAGAGAAAGGGTAAATTTTAAGGAAGATTTTCTTACACCTCAATTTGGAGGGTAAGGAATAAGAAAGTAACTCTAAATATTTATTATTTAAATTTTACTCCTATTTTAAAATATTAATTATCAAACAAATAAATCCATCAAAATTATTTAATTTATTTAACCTAAACTTTTCAGTTGAGTATTATCTTTCTTCTTATTCTCTGTCAAAATCTTTGCTCGTCAAGCTCCACTCCTTTCTTGTTGTTGTATCCGATGAAAATGTCTCTTTCAAAATCTTTACTCATTTGTCCCAAAAAATAACTATTTTAAATGGTAATATAAAAAATAGGGTTTTTATTCAAAAGTATCTAATTTGTGGAGGTTGAAAGGATGTTTTACCAATAACGGGTTAAGAGTGTTTACCTCAAAAGCAGTAATCAAGGCACTCACTTCTTCCACGACATGGTGAAACCAACAACAAGCGGAATGTCATCGTCACCATCACAAAACAATCCGGGGAGTAGTTCACCATCTTCAACGAGGTTGCAGTAAAGTTTGTGGGACATTTCCACACATTGCTAGGCGAGGAAGAGCGATGCAGGCCACTGGACAGTGTGGCGCTGCTTGGCTAGAGGTTCACAACCAACCAAGTGGTGGGAATTGATCTAGTCGATCACCCTAGAAGATATTCGGGCGACACTGTTTGACATTGGTACCGACAAGGCGCTTGGGCCCGATGGCTACAATGGCAAGTTCTATACCTCTGCCTAGAAACTATAAGTGTAGATTTTACTACTGTTGTGCAGGAGTTTTTCCACATAGGGCAACCACTCAAGCAGTGAAACCACACGTTCATTGCGTTAGTTCCGAAGTCTGACCATGCATCGATGGTGAATTGAGTATAAACCGATTTCCTACTGCACAATCTTCTGTAAGGTTATCTCGAAGGTGTTAGCTGGCTGACTAGTGGGGTCATGGGTACTTTATTGGATCTGACACAAGTGACTTTTGTCCGGGACCTATCTATTGGTGAGAATATTCATTTGGCACAGGAGCTCCTATGGAAATATGCTCACAAGAGGGTTTCTCCACAATGTTTGATCAAGGTTCACCTAAAGAAGGCTTTCGATAAGGTGGACTGGAGTTTTCTTATAGCGGCTCTTGTTGATTATGATTTTCCCTAACAATTCCTCAATTGAATTTCTGAGTGTGTCACCGCGGTCACCTATTCCGTTAGCATTATGACAGATTGCATGAGTTTTTCTATTGACAGTATAGACTAAGGCAAGATGACCCCCTTGCTCTGTTGCTTTTTTAACTGTACTTGGAGGTCTTCTCATGGCATTTGAAGGTAGCATCACAACGACCAAACTTCCACTATCATCTGATGTGCGAGGAGGCCCAAGTTACTCACCTAGCCTAGGTCGATGATCTTTTGATATTTGCTCAGCTTGACTCCCCCAACACTCACGGAGATTTCCCGATGTTTGGAGGACTTTGGAGACATGGCTGAACTTAGGGCTAACCCGTTGAAGTCCAAGATGTATATGGGGGGGGGGGGGGGGGGGGGTGGATAACCGAGTGAAGATGGAACTCCACCAGATTATGGGTTTTCAAGAAGGTACCTTTCCCTTTAGATACCTTGATATTCCTTTAGTCGTAGAGAAACTTCATATTGCTAATTATGGGCCTTCGCTTAAAGCAGTGAGCTGCAAGGTTACATTATGGTCCAAGCACACACTCACATACGCGAGTCGACTGGAGATCGTTTGTTATGTGCTCTAAAGAGTGTAGTGATATTGACTATCTATTCTTCCGATGCCGAGTGAGGTGGTGGACAAATATGATCCACCAAGCACCTGCCGATCTCTTAGGCCACCTTATATCTTCCCAAGGAAGAGGGAGGATATGGTGTTCGTGATTTGTACGCTTGGAACTCCGTCTTATTGTGTTGAACTCTTTGGAACATTCAAAACAAAGCAGACTCTCTTTGGGTGTGATGGGTTCATCAACATTACCTTAGGCAGGTAAATTTTTGGCATTGGCAAGGTCAGACATCGAATTCCTCATTTATTAAGCGGTTGGTTCAGATTAAGGACTAGCTCATTGGGCATGTAGGCGGGACGGGAGTGGCCAGTATGTTGCTGATTAATTGGTTTGCGATAGCAAGACAAGGGGCGCCAGCAGTAGCGACATACAAATTGGTTGTGGACTATAGAAAAAATATAATACGAACTTTAGAAGGTCTGCTCACTGTGCCGGCGGGAGGAGGAGTTTAACGACCACCTCTTTTTCCGCTGCACTGTCACTCGATAGCTTTGGGATAAGGTGCGGACATGACTTTGCATCCAACCAGAGATCTACTTAGTGGTGTGCTTATTTAGATCCTTCGAGAGGGAGCTTCGTGGCGAAGGTCGGACGAGGAAAGTCCGTGACTCGACAATTTCTTGTATGATTTTGCTTGTATGACAATCACACAATCGCTATCGTTTTGAGGGTTGTGAGTCTAGTATGTTGGATGTGGGTTTACATGTGATTATCGTAACCGTCCGATTGTGTTGTACTGGTTCGAATCCGATTAAGTGATCTACTTATTGGTTTACGGGTTTCGTTTATTTGATGTGGGATTTAATGTGTAGAACCATTAGATCACGAATCCGTTATTGATAATAGGCCAATAACGAATCCAACCTGATATCTATATATAGGGCATAGTCCCCTAAGGGTTAGATACTCTGACAGACTCCTCGCATCCTATCGGCAAGAAGTTGATGACGCCGTCATCCTAAAAATCTGCGGAAGATCTACCCTTTGCTTCTTCACAGGATCCCTGGATCAGATCTTACTGACGAGGAACGATGGTCGCCCCGCTGCACTCAACTTCCTTTATGGTTTATGCTAACGTTTCTATTCTTGTATTTGTTGTCATAGAAATTTGATAAAACTATATCTACTCCATGAATCGTACTGTATTCTATTTGGTTTTATTGTATACATGCTTAGATTCATGAATTTCCATCAATTGGTATAAGAGCTTTGGTCATTTTATCGATTTTTTATGGCGTTAGATTGTCGTTGTTTTTCATCAATTTTGCACAAGATTTGGATCTTTTGTCACAAAACGATGGGTATTTGACGAAAATATAAGTAGAAAATCTAGTTTTAGGCATTAGATCGTAGGTTTCATATTTTTTCGCAAAGAACACGAAGAACAGTGGCGTAACTGCCGTCGTTAATGGTGAACCTGTCGTGTTTTCCCTAGAAAAAATGCGCTGAGTCGCCTATCAGTCGACTGATGCTTTGCACCAGTCGACTGAAGGGTCTATCAATCAACTGATGTCAAGAATCAGTTGACTGCTGCACCTAAAATTCAGCTCGACTACACATACCAGTCGACTGTCCTTTAGGTCAATCGATTGATGTGCTCAAACTCGGACACAAAAGCTTTTTTAGTTGACTGGATAGTCAATTGCCATAGGACCTCAGTCAACTGATGTGGCTGAGATTGCGCACAGAAGGTATTTTAGTCGATTGAAATAATGGAGCAATTGACTGATTTGATCAGTCGACGGTTGTCAGGCACTAGTCGACTTATGCTCTTGAAATCGTCCATAGAAGATATTCTAGTTGACTGAGGCAGTCGACTGATGTATGTTAGTCGACTGTCATAACTCTCAGTCGACTAGTAATGAATGGATGAGTTCTAGCACATTTTGTCATAGAAAATTTCTAAAAGCCATAACTTATCGCTCAGGATGAGTTTTGAGGAGTTCTCGGTTGCATTTCGAAGCTCATTCAAAGTTCTACGTCTATTATGGAGTAAACTCCCGTAACAGCTTGTTTCAGCCTTAAAAACATAGTTTAGTTCCTTTTCAGAGGCTTCAAAGTTTTTAGTTCGATATTATAGTCGTTTTCTACATCATTAGACTACTAAAGTACAGTTAAGTTTACTAGGTTTTCTAAAGTATCTATTTACATATATGATTCTATTTCAAACTAATAATTATCGCTAAAGTGAAAACTATTAGAGAGATTTAGGACATACTGTGTAGATAAATGTATATCTATACTAAATATAATTGGCCCTAAAGGAAAGTTATATTTATGTCATACATATGTTATGAATGGTTTACATATAAAGAATAGATTTTATTGATAAATTTTATTGATCATGCGCACAAGATGTCGGCCCAAAGGAAGATATTTTGTATGGCGATCAATAGCTTAATAAATTATGTTGATCATGCACACAAAGTGTCGGCCAAAAGGAAGACACTTTGCGTAGCAGATCAATAGTTTGATAAATTCTATTATAGATCATGCGCATAGGGTGTCAGCCCAAATGAAGACATTTTATGTGGTAGATCAAGTGTTTGTAAACCATAGACTCAAACAGATATAACTCATATAAGGGATAATTTAGTTATGCATATCATATGTCGACCCAAAGAAAGACACATGATGTGACCAACGAAAATTATCATGAACTATAATTTAGAGACTACCACTAATAAGTTACACTGCAGTCCAAAGACTAAGGCTACGTTTGGTACGGGGTAATGTAATCAAGTTTGTAATGTAATGTAATGTAATGTGTATTACATTACTGTGTTTGGTTAGTAATTGATGTGTAATCTTTGATTACAAAAGCGATTACATTCGTTTATTTGGTGTCCACATTTTTTATAAGGAATGTAATTCATATTATTATAAAGATGCCGGCCACCGTCGCCGGCCGCGATCGTTTGGCCGATCGCGATCGTCGGCCGATCGCGATTGTCGATCGTCGGCCGATCGCCGGCCGGATGCCGACCGACCGTCCGATCGGGCCGAGCGATCGCCGGCCCGGCTGCCCGATCGGCAGCTGCCGTCCGTCGTCGATGGTCGTCGTCGACGAGCATCGGGAAGCAATGAGAAAAATAAAAGAAGGATATATTTGTCATGATAAATATTGAGTCCGTAATGTAATCGGATTACATAGCTTTTCCTTCATAATCGAGATTACGGATCTTGACTCTTATTTTGTAATGCGATTACATTACATTACATCTTTGAAATGTTACCAAACAAAGTAAATCATCTTGTAATGTAATCCTGATTGTATTACAAGCCTGATTACCCCGTACCAAACGGAGCCTAAGTGTAATGTTATACTTGATATCTCATTTAGCTCATACCTATTTTTATACGTGTATTATACACATTATTTATTATTATTATTATCTCTTTATGTTCTTGGCAATAAACTAAAGTTATATATGTTGGTATACTCTCTTTCATATTTAGTGCACATAATGTATCTGCCTATAACATCAACATTCCAATAACTTAAGATTTTTAAAACCACTAAATATAAAAGGACCATCATTATGAGTAAAGGTATTAAAACTTCAATGTTTGGTATCAAACTTCTCAGTTAAGTTAGTTTAGAAGTCAATTTTATCATTATACCTACGGACACTTAGTGGATAGACATTGAAGCTATCACATATATTGGTTTCACTTATTATGGTTGTCTTAGTAGCTAATTGTCTATTGATGGTGAAATATACATCTATATAGATAATGACAAGAAGACTACAATGACTATTATAGTTGTTTTCAACTTTATTTAGGGACCAATGTAATTTGAGTTTTAGAAAATATACTTGTTATTTTGTCATTTAGGCAAAACTTAATTTCCATTTTTTATTTGGACAATTATGATACACTTGTCCATTTGAAATGGGAACATTTTGTATTTTCTAAAACTCAATACTTATTGGAACATGTTCTCTATTTAATGAGCTATATAGATTAAACACTATAGCACTCACAGACAATAATATAAAGTATAGTATAGGTACAAAATAAAATTTGATTTATGAGAATTTGTTCATGTTGTGGCATAAGCATTTAGGACGTATATCTATATAATGCTTAGAAAAGTTAATGTCATAAGGAATTCTTCATTCCCTTGACATGTCAGACTTTGATGTCTGCATATAGAATGTCAAAGGGAATATAACTGACAAAAGAATCAAAGGTGCAAATCGATGTAGTGACACTTAAAACTGATAAATACAAATACATGTAGAACATTCCCTAAAGCATTTTGGAATAGACAAATATATTTTATCAGCTTTATTGATGATTATTTTTCGATATGCTTAATTATACCTTTTACTTGAGAAGTTAGTCATAGGATATGTTCAAGATCTTCAAAGTTGAAGTTGAAAATCAACTATGCAAGAAGATCAAGGTTGTCAGATCTGACTGTGGAGGTAAGTATTACGGTCGTTATGATGGATCTGATGAACAATGTCCAGGACCTTTTTCCAATTGTTTTTCTGAGTGTGGTATTATGACTCAGTACACTATGTCTAGTACTTTTCATTAGAATGGTGTAGCTGAACGAAGGAACTTGACCCTAAAGGACATGATGAGAAGTATGATGTCTTTACTTCTTTACTGGAGTCCTTATGGAGTGAAAACACTCAAACTTGCAGTTTACTTACTCAATAGAGTACCCAAATTAGGCAGTGAGTAAAATCCCATATGGTATTAAACATGTATATATTTGGGGTTGTCCAGATGAGGTAGGCCTTATAGGTCTAATAAAAGGAAACTGGACTTAAGAATTATTAACTGTCATTTTGTAGAGTATTATGAAAGATCAAGGAGAATTAAATGTTATGACCCCCTAAAATAGGTTATTTTCGAAATGGAAAATGTCAAGTTCATTGAGGACAGTGAGAGTACTGAACTCAGGGATATATCTTTTGAGGATGATAAGACTTGTCATCTTACCTGTGTTACTACAGGTGTAACTAGTAGTGATATGATTACCATACCCTATGTTATTGTGGTTGCACATCTGGTAGGAGTAGTACTTCATGATGTCCCTATATTCTCCCCTATACAAGTAGAGGAACCATCTGCTCAAGTTGAGGTACACCCTCTTATGGTTAAGTAGATTCCTCAAGCACCTCAAAGGCCTCAAGTACATAAGTGTCACTAAGTAGATCTACTAGGGAAAGGAAATCTACTGTTTCGTGTGATCAGATTTATATCCAAGAATATATATATGGGTTTGACATTGGGCTGAAAGATGATTCTTCATCTTTTCAGAAAGTTAAACAGTATTCTAATCCTGCAAAATGGACTAAAGTCATGAAGGATTGGATGAAGTCCATGGTAGACAATGGCGTATGAGAGCTTGTCAAATTACCTGAAGGAGTGAAATATGTTGGTTTGTAAATATATATTTAAAACCAAATGAGATTCACAGGGCAATATCGAAAAGCATTAGACATGCATTGTAGCCAAGGGATTCACTCAAAAAGTAAATCTAGATTACAAAGAAGACTTTCTCATTTGTACGACGAAAGACTCCCTAAGAGTAATCACGACACTTATAGCTCATTATGATTTGGAGCTACATCAAATGGATGTTAAGACTTCATTCCTTAGAGATATTGAGGAATCGATGTATGTGGTACAACCAGAGAACTTTGAATCTGATGATTCAAAGTATCTTGTATGTAAATTAAAGAAGTTCATTAAAACTTAAAAAATTGGCATCCTATCAGTGGTGTAAGAAATTTGATCAAATGGTTAATTCATTTGGGGTTCAGAAGAATCCAATTGATCAATACATATATGTCAAGTTCAGTGAGAGCAAATTTATAATATTTGTCCTACATGTGGATGACATCTTGTTGGCAAACAATTGTAAATAATTATTGCATAAGATCAAATCATTTCGATCAGGTAAATTTGAAATGAAAGATCTTTGACAAATTTAGCTTGCAACAATGTTCACATTGTGAACTTGAAATTAATGAGATAAAGAAACTTCATTATGTCTCTGTATGCATGGGTATGTACATATTTGTTAAAGTATACATAATAGGAATGTTAGGCAAATACATAAATAAATGCACTGCAAAGAGAGTCTGACAGTATTTGTAATATACATATTTTTTAAAATACTCACATAGCGAAGTTTTGATTGTCTTGAGGTAATTAGATATTAAAACTTCGCATTTTGATGAATGTTTGACGGCGAGAGGTTTACATTAGAATTTTTTTTCATGTTGTTAGGAAGAGCTATCTTTTGGAAAAGTGTTTGACAGACGCTGATAGCCCCTTAATAATGAAACAAGAGTTGGTAAACTGTTACAAAACATCCAATATAATTGTAGAATTTTTCACAAGATTAAAAGATTATTTAGGGCATTAATGGTCATTTGGGATCAACTTTGATAATAATTGTAGAATTTTTTATTATGGGATTAAAGATCATTTGGCACCTTGATGGTCATTTAGGATCAACTATGATAATAAGTATGCGGAATTTTAGGCCAAGAACAACCGTGACATATCGACTTTATTATATATTAACGTAAAGTGTTAAACGGTTAAAAGAAAGAGTTCAGAGTGGTCAAGCTTTGATAGAGCATATTAAGACAGACTTTATATCCATTATCAGTGTGGGTTGAAAATGAGAGTTCTTCATATGGTTGAAGTACCATTAAGTGGGAGTCTATATTACTTTGTTATTTAGGATGCTCTATAATCAAGACACATGTATATTTTATTTTAATGTGCACACTAAGATAAGAAAATACATGTGTATTCTATCTTCGACACTCTGTATAAAAACATCACGGTTTACTAATACGGTTAGCATATGGTGATTGTAGATGTGATGTATGACTCATTTTTGAGTCAAAGGTTCAGATCATGATTTGCTAATGCAGTTTAGCATATGATGCTTGCAAACGTGATCAAGACCCTGTTATGGGTCATAAGGAGGACCATTTGTGAATTGACATGTGCATATCACATTTCATGCAATTATCGTGTTATATATCCACATCTGATCTATGTCATTGATGACATTGATATTATTATTACTAATGGATCATGTTACCGATTGCATATATGGAGTAGCAACGATCACTTTAATCCTATACCAATGAAATTGATAAACCAAATTGATTTGATTTAATACAGCATAGTGAGTTCAACTAAAGAATTTCGGATATATATTACATTCAAAATCTCATGTAATCCAAGTGGGAGATTGTTGGATATGAGTTTACATGTGATTACCGTAATTGTCCGATTGTGACATATTGGTTCGAACTCGATTAATTAAGTGATCTATTTAATTGGTTTATAGGTTTCGATTATTTGATGTGAGGTTTAATATGTAGAACATATTAGATCACGGATCCATTATTGATGATGGACCGATAACGGATCCGATCTGATCCGATATATATATATATATATATATATATATATCATGGTCTCCACAGGGGCTAGATACTCTAACTGACTTCTCGCATCCTATCGGCGAGAAGTTTACGACGCAATCATCATAAAACCCTGTGGAAGATATACTCTTTGTTTCTTCGTAGGATCTCCAGACTAGATCTTATCGACGAGGAATGATGGCCGCTCCGTTGTACTCAAATTCCTTTATGATTTATGCTACCGTTTCTATTCTTATACTTGTTACCGTAGAAATTCGTTAAAACTATATCTATTCCATGAATCGTATTGTATTCTATTTGATTTTCTTGTATACATGCTTAGATTCTTAAATTTCCATCATAATATTGAGAGGATATTTCTTTAAATACAGATTCATATCTATCGCTTTGTGTATGTATATATATATATATATATACCCAACAAAAAAAAAAAGTACACACAGTTAACGCGTTGGGGGAAAAACAAAACAAGAGCTGAGAAGATTATTCAAAGAACAGGAATAACCTTTGGCTGAATAGACAAAGTCAGGAATTTCTAGTAAACTATACCCTTAGAATTGAAAAGAGATAAGAGAAATGAAAATCAAGCTTCAAATCCACATAAAATGAAAATGAACCGTAAAATGATGTGCGGCCGTACTTTCTTGAAGAGCAATTCCTCAACAATCCCTAGTTTTTATGATTTTCCCTTCTCGTTTGCTCTGGCTTCAGCAAAGGCGGTAGGCAGTGGAATCTGACTTTGCATGCCAGTCACGAGCTGAATCTCCTTCCTATACTTTTTTTTATCTCTGGAATGGATACTGCAGGTATTGATATAGTTGCACATTGTGACAAAGCAGCAGCCCCCTTTTCTCTGTACCATTCGACTTCGCTTCTATTGTCAGAGGCCAAGTCGCCTAGTCAACCTCTGCCCTTCCTGCGAATCCCGCACCACACGCTCTTGGAATTTCACGCCTCCTCTGTTCGGGTCTCAATTTTTCATAAGGCTGTAAATAAATTAAATGTTCATGAATAAATTAAGTGTTCGATTCGATAAAAGATCATTTTTATTCATTAAATATGTATTAAAGTTAATTAATAAATAAACTTAAACAGTTTGATAAATTAAATAAATAAACTTAAATATATATGTGTTCGTGACAAGCCGATTTTTTTTAAAAATTATTTTTGAAGTTATTTATAGTCATTTATAAATCAGGATTAAATTAGTAAAATTTTAAATAAACAAATAAATTTGACTTAAGAGCTTGATAACGTTTAAATAAGTCAAATTTAAACAAGTTTGATTAAAAACTCGATACTTATTAAACAAGTCAAGCTCAATTCAAACTCAAGTCAAATTCAAACTCAAAAAAAAAAATCAAATCAAACTTGAACAGATTTTTCAATAGTTTAGTTAATTTTAGGTTTGACTCCGCTCATCTTGATTATCTTATTAAATAAATCTGAACACTATAAAATTTGATTTAGCTTGACTCGTTTACCATCTTAATTTCCGAGTTAAACTCGGGTCTAAAAAAAGACCATCATTGTCAAAGATTAATACGCAGAGGTGGACTCGAGGCTGCTGTTTTTGAGGATAAGCAGCCAAGACTTTATTATGATATATTGATTCGTTATAAATTTAATATTTAATAAAGGAGAATAGTTTTATCATTCCGACTTATTAAATTTTTTTTAATTAAATTCAATGTAAATTAGATGGGTCAGTATGTGGTCTATAAAAAAGAATAAAAAAAATCTTTAAAATTATTTTCTTATTTTTTAAAAAAAAATATTATTTTGAAATGTCATTTATATATAATTAAAACAATTTCATTGGGAAAAAAATAAATGTTCAATTAAAAATATTAATTTTTTTCAATTAATTGAGTATATAAATTAAAATAAAATAATTTAATATAATAAATACAGAGATAAATTAGAAATGTTTTAAGAGTGAAAAATATTTTCAACGTTCTCAACTCGTGGACTAATCTAAGTCTATCACAAGTCAATTAATTTTGATCTGTAATCCATACAGAACTAATTTATTTATACGATCATGAATTCATAAAATTTTAATTTAATCTGTTTAAATTATTTGATTGAGTGAGCTAAATCCAAAGGATCCAATTTAAATTGACGTCTCCAGTTCAAGTGTTTCCCATGTGATCTTCTGATCTTAGATTTTGTTTAGGGTTTAAGCTTCCTACGAAGCAAATCCCTGAGGATCGTTTAGGGTTTAGGTCCTTCGGAAGCAAACCACTGATGATGTCATAAATACGCCAAGACTCTCACAAAGGATAACGCAGGACCCTCTATTTTAGAAAAAAAAAAATATCAAATAGGTTCTCCATGAAAATATTTTTATTTTAATGTTATCATAATAGTTTTAGCCACAAAGTTGCTCCGATATTTTTAAAATTATTAAATAATTATAATCAAAAAAGTTAGGAATCTGTCCAACTAGCCTCTCACCCGTCCTGCGATCGGCGAGAGGAGAAAATCGTCGTTATGTCATTTGCTGACAAGACAGATTGGAAGGCTATTAAATCCGAGCGATTTTAGACCCCCTCCGGAATCGACCCCACTCCGTATCCAAAGCAACCACACTACCTTACCACCGCGCCATCCCCGTGGGGACAAATAATTATAATCAAACTTATAAATATGTGTTAAAATTATTTCAATTTGATCAAAATCAATCCAATTTAATTTAAATTGATTAAATATTGTTAAAAAAATTAAATAAAACTGTTATAATTCAAATAATTTTGATCAAAATTACTACGATCTCAATTAATTTTGATTAAAACTATTCTAACGTAGAATAGTTAATCAAAATTGTTTGAAATAACTTGGAACAAAATTGCTCCGTGTTAAAATTAATTTTGACTAAAGTTGCATGATAAAATAAAATAAAAAATTAGAATATAAACTACCCATATAATATAAAAATATAATGCCCCTAAAATAAGAGATCCAAAAGGATTAAGACCCATAAAAGAGTCATTCGAAGCAAGAAGAGGTGGAATTAGGAGTGAAACAACTCGAGAGTCAGAAGGGGAGGAACTGACATCCTGTAGCTCGGGAATCAGTGTGTCATTCAGCTTGGCCTTTGGCCGCTCAGTCTTATGATAGCTCAGCCTTTTTGACAACTCGGTCATCTAACAGCTCAATTGCACAATAACTTGATTATTTCGCTTTGTACCCACTCAACCTCGTCGACCGAACGGTAGGTCGATCAATTGGCTAAATAGCAAGATCACTGATGAGAACATCCCTCCAAATCAAGCATTCGGGGAGTCTCCACGAATATTCCTCCAAATGATCATTCCCTATTGATCCCCTAACTGACTACAATGATGATGCATCCAATCTACATGGCACGTCATATGGAGGTTTGGTACAAAACTTGTCTCCTAACGGCCTACCTAAAAGGTATTGCAAAGAAGTGTCGTTGGGGGAAAAGGTATCTTTTAGGCAGTTATATAAAGGGGACTATGGGGGAATTCGATGGGAGGGGAATTCTTTTCCTTTCTTTTTTCTCTCTACTGGACACTGCTCTTCCATTTTTCTTCTCCTCGTCTGACTTAGGCATCGAAGGGTCACAAGCGGAATCTCAATGGTCATTTGACCTGTGTTTATTTTGACAGAAAACTACTGCTATGGATCGTTAGAACTCACCCTTCTTCGAGTTTTCCGCGGAAGGGAATCACAAGCGAGTCATATCAGTTGGCGTCATCTGTGAAAAATATTTTTGAGCTAAATGTTGAAGATGCAACCAGAAGAAGCCTCTGCTATTGAGGAGGTCCCCATCACCTTGACTAGGGGACAACTAGCCGAAATGATCGAAAAATTAGTAGAGAGGGTTACTGAGAAGGCTATGGAAGAGGTGCAAATGCGAGAACGTCGACGGGTGGCATATCTCTAGCCCCACACTATGGAGCGACTAGGAATGACACCCCCAAGTGGAGAAGAGTCGCGCTTCCCACCGTCAGGCTATCATGACCATAGGATCGGGCCTGAGGAAGAAGGAGTATCCCCCCTCCAGGAGGTGGGAGAGAGGAACGGGAAGAGAGTCAGATCACCACCCCTCAAGTTCCGCACAAACCATCTCCTTTCACTGAAAAATACTCTTTGAGAAATTACCTCTTAAATTTTGAGTCTCTCATGTGGGTGTGTGCAACGACACCACATATCCGAAAGATCATATATGGCCTTTCAAGCATGCAACTCTCCTTTACCGCTACACTGATGTCATCAAATGTCGAATGTTCATGACCACCCTTGTGTCCATGGCTCAAAGGTGATTTCTGCTGCTGTGCTTGGGTTCCATCACCTACTTCAACGATTTGAGCAACACTTTCTCACAATATTTTGTCAGTTATAAAAAATACAAACCTACTACTCAAAGCATGTTTAATTTAAAATAGGAATCAACGGAATCGCTGAGGGACTACATCCAGCATTTCACTTTGGCCGGCCTCGAGGTCCTCAGGACCATATATGTGGATAGCGACCGTATCGCACGGATTTACGATGAATTTCTTGGTTGAGACAAAAAGATATATGAGTGGAGGAGGCAAATCATTTTCAGCCCTTTCTCACGGGAACTGCCTACCCAACCTTTGAGGATAATAGCAGTGGAGGGCCTCCCATCCCCAGGACAACTTGAGAGAGAGATAGAGGCTTACGAAAGACAAGGTGTTCTCCGACGCTTGAATGACTACATAGGGACCCCTCACAACCCTCCTTCCCTCTTCTTCTGTAGGTATCACATGGAGTATGACCACTCTAGCAAACAATGCCATGGGTTAAAGAGGGAATTGGAATCAATCAGCCTCTAACATCCCCGTCTGCTCCAACAACTCGGGTTCAACTTCGGAATAAGAGGACCCCTCAAGTCGTCCACCCAAGGCCCTATGCCTGTAGCGGGCCTCCAGCTTCAGGACAGGATGATCAATGGTCGGGGAATAGAGGAGAAGTCCCAATAGAAATTGGGCAAAGTAGCGGAGTTACAGTTGTCTCAAGGGATATCCCGACTAGGGGAGTCATCAATGTCATCGTCGAAGGCCTTGCGACCGGAGACTCCAATCAGGCCAGGAAGTCCTATGCTTGGTTGTTGGAGAACTTAGCCATTGGAGAAGACCGAGTCACTAGGAGGTTCCTCAATTAAGTTTCGCCCACAAGGATATAAAAGGTATTCTTCTATCTTACAATTATACCTTGGTAGTTTGAGCCATGATTGTCAATTATGAGGTGGCTCAAGTCTTTGTGAACTCGAAGAGTTCGGTTAATATTCTTTTTCAAAAAGCTTTCAATTAGATGTGCCTAACGGAGGCTCGATTTAAAGATGTGGTGACACTCCTATTTGGATTTGTAGGGCACAAGGTGCAACTGGTTGGACAAATCTCTGTCTCTCACACTGGGAATGCAACCTAGTTAAAGAATTACCATGACCTTTTTCTTGATGGTGGGTGCTCCTTCGACGCACAATGTCATCCTTGCCCGCCCGTTCCTTTCGGCATTCATGACGGTCATCTCCCCCTATCACTAGAAGATCAAGTTTCTAGTCGGCCGGCCAGTTGATGGGGGAGGTCAAAGGTGAATAGAAGACAACTCAAAATTGTTACAAAAAAAAGAGCCCGAGTAGAAGATTTGAAAGGCAAAGCTCCCGTCTATCTCGAGGAATGCATGTCAGAAGAATTCACCCGTGGAAAAGGTGCCTTAGAAGGAGAGTCCGTCGAAGTGACAAAATGAAAAGTGTCTCACGAATATTTGAAGAGTAAAAGACTCTTTAATATGGCAGAATCACGAGGATGACAAAACACGAGGTACCTTTGCAGGTGAAAAATAAAACATGCACAGTGATCCCTTTGCATGTTCCATAGGAGAGATCAAGAATTCAACGAGACATTTCGTATCCGTTGAAAATTAATTTTAAAATCTCATATGATAAATACTCATACAGCTACGTAACCTATGAAAACTTAATTTGTTACATTTTGCACTCGTATAGTTACCAACTTATGGCTATATACAGCGTTGCCAAGAGTCGCACGTGGCATAATTAGTAGATTATGTCATAGAAAATGTTAAAATTGTATAAATACAAATTAAGTGTTGCTTTCGGGGATGTGATGTAATGTTAAAACACTACAGAAAAGAAGCAAAAAGAATCTGAGTTTGGAATCTATTAAAGACGAATTTTCTAAAGATCAACATTTAAATGAGTAAAAATTTTGCTCCCGGTAAACAAAGAGTAGTACAGAACTGTCCGTGACTTCAAGGAGGATGTTGCTCTTTCGAATTCGCCAGCTGCGGCAATTTCACTCTTTAGAATAATGAATTTTCTCTCAGTCTACTTCAATACCATTCGTATCAAGAACTAAAAATGCAACCTCTTGGAAAAGAGAAGTTTTAACAACCCGCAGCAGCGCGAGACGCTACTGTAATAAATACTCTTATGATTAGAATTCATTCAGTAAATTAATTTTAACATTTAAAAAAAAAAGAAAATAAAAATAGATAAGATTGACAGATTGTATACACTAGTTGTGGCTTGTGGTGGGTTCAGATATTCTCTGTTTCTGAGAAGCAGCAAATCTAGACTTGATATCTAGCAGTTCCCTGACAGCATTCTGCATCGAAGGCCGCATGCTTGCCTCCTCGCTACACATCTCATGGCCAAGTAAAGGACCTTGTTCGCTTCTTCCATCTCTGAAGTACCTGTCACTTCATTGGCGAGGTCTTCGTCCATAACAGCTTCTATTTTACCAGTGCCATCCAAGGTGGAAGTCACCCATCCCACCACGTCCATATTTTCCGAGAAGGAAGGGTCGATGGCCATCTTTCTGGTTATGAGTTCGAGTAAGACGACTCCGTAACTATACACGTCCGACTCCTTGCTCTTTCTGGTCATGTAGGCGGTCTCTGTTGCAAAGCATAGAAACATAACAAGACGATGCAGAAATGTGGAAGACTATAGTAGTGAAGTGTAGAGCCTTTCGTGACCACTTGAGCTTTAAGTCCAAGTGTTCAATTGGTGCCTTTTAAACTAGCAAGTCATTTCTATCATCAAATATTATGAAAGTTTTACCATCAGTTCCACACTGGAGAAACCGCTTCATCTGCTTCAGCTAGAAATGAAATTTTCCTTATTGCATAGCTAAATAAGTGGGGAAAAAAATTAATTGACTTTTCGTCTTGGAAAATATTTTGCACGAACAAGTTATTTTGTGCGAAACAACCAAACTCTAAATCGCACTCGGTGAACTCATGCATCAAGTGGGCAACAATTCTGGTTTTTACTAACAGTAAATGTATTATTTAACAGGACAGAATTGAATCGCAGAAGAAACTAACTATAAGAACTATTTAACGAAAGAAAAAGGAGAAATGCAGACCTGGTGCAATATAACCAAAGGTGCCCATAATAGTAGCCGACTGAGTAGAATGCTGATCGAACTTAGCAATCCCAAAATCTGAAATATGTGGCTCCATGTCGGCATCCAACAGTATGTTTTTAGGCTTTATGTCGCAGTGAATGATCGCAGGGATGCAGTCGTTGTGAAGATAATCTAATCCTTGGGCAATGCCAACAGCTATTTTGTACCTCATATTCCACTCCAGAACCGGTGCTGGCTTGATCTCATGAAGAACATCATGGAGGCTGCCATTTACCATATACTCATATAATAAAAGTCCATATTCAAGTTCGAACGAAAATTTCTCCAATTTCACTAAATTTCTATGCTTGATATTCTCGATAATTTGGATTTCTCTTATCATACTTGGATTCGATCGTTTCTGACGTGGAAAAGCAATCTTTTTTACAGCATATATTTTCCCAGCGTCGAGGGCTGCTTTGTAAACTATCCCATCAGCTCCTCTCCCGATTTCATATTTCTGATTGAAATCTTCGGTGGCTTCGATTACTTTCTTTAGTAGGAAAGAAGAACTTTCGTGCAAGGATGGAATGTCATCATTCTTTCTTTTACACCTGAGAAAGAAAAAGCAGGCAAGGAAAAGGACTAGAGCACAGAGCAAACCAGAAGCGAGAGCCATGATTACAATCTTGATGTTAGATAAACTTTTGGAATTATTATTTGGCACGCTGCATCGTTGTAATACGGTGATGTTTGTGCATGTAGAATCTCCTTTCTGACATGAGATGCAAAGTTGAGGATTTCCTGTAAATGAGCTCGGCGATGATTCTACAAACTTAAACAAACCTCTCGGCAATAAACCACTAAAGCCATTGTAAGAGACATTGATGTGTGTAGATAATCCGAGATTACTTAATGGCATCAAACTTCCTGTTAGATTGTTCAAAGAAACATCCAAGCTCTGTAGCATATTCAAATTCCTCAACTCGAGTGGAAGTTCTCCTACGAGTCCATTATCACTGAGGTTTAAGGCTCCATTCCAGTATTGCAATGAACCCAATGATGGCGGTATGCTCCTCTCAACTTGTTTCCTCCCAACTGCAGCTCAAACAGACCAATAAACTTGGATAAGAAATCCGGAATTCCTCCGCTGAATTGATTCTCTTGCAGTATCAACCGAGAGAGAGCAGATAAGTTTTCAAAGCTCGCCGGTATTGTTCCATTGAAAGAGTTGAATCCCAAGTCCAACTCAAATAACCTGTGACATTGTGATAATTCAGAAGGCAATGGACCGTTCAAATTGTTGTTGGACACATTCAAACTTTGAAGGTCGACTAGGTTTCCTATTTGTCGGGGCATTGGTCCATCAAGTTTGTTCGCTGACAAGTTTATATTGGTTACATTCACAATGTTGCCTACAGTTTGAGGAATTTGTCCAGTAAGTTTGTTGAAACTTAAATCGATATACAAGCAATTTGATGCCGCAAAAAATTCTGGAATTGAGCCACTAAGATTGTTGCGAGTAAGAATCAACCTCTTCAAACTCGAACAATTCCCAAGTCTCGAAGGTATCGTCCCATTAAGCTTATTATAGCTCCATCTCAAAAACTCCAACTGATTTCTAAAACAGATACCAGGAGGGATGCTGCCAACAAGACTATTATTTGTGAAGATAACGTCCACCAAACTGCTGTTGATTCCCAAGCACTGAGGAATGACCCCTGTGAATCGATTACCAGAGATGGAAATGTTAGTCAATCTTTTAACTCACACATCTCTACAGGCAGTTGTCCAGAGAAGTTATTGCTGGCGATAGTTATCGTTGTCAAACTTGGGATTCTCCAAATTTCAATTGGAAGTTCTCCAGTCAGATCATTGCTATAAAGTGAAAGGCTTTCTAGACTTGTCAAATTACCCAATTCTCTTGGAACCATCCCCGACAAGTGATTGTCACCAGCCTCAAGGATCTTCAAATCAGTGCAATTGCCTAATGCAACTGGAAGTTCACCGTCAAATCGGTTGTTGGACAAGACTAATCTCTGTAACTTGCATGTTGTTTTGGTGCTAAAAGGGATGTTCCCCACCAGATCATTTCCACGGACATCTATTTCTGTGAGGTCATGTATGGTCCTGGGAATTAGTCCCGTCAAGTGGTTGGTATATAATAAGAGTTCCTCTAAGTCACTGCAATTACCAATTGAAGCTGGCAAAGTACCTGAAAGATGATTTTGACCGAGCCGTAGGAATTTAATCCTGCATCCATTTCCATCGAAAGAAGGAAGTGAGCCATTGAGGTGGTTGTCATTAAGGTAAATAGTCTCGAGTGATAGTCTTTGGAACAACAGACTCGGTATATGGCCGCTCAACGAATTATTAAAGAGTGACAAGAATGACAACTTTTCAAGGTTCTGAAGGCTCGTCGGAATTTCACCTGAAAGGAAATTCATTGAGAGATCCAAGTATTCGAGAAGGGCGCAATTGCTTAATTCTGAGGGAATAACTCCAGAAAGACCATTGGCAGAGAGTTTTAGTTTCTTTAGACGACTCAGCGACCCAATTTCTTTGCTCAGCGAACCAGAAATTCGAAGCGCAGGAAGCTCAAATGAAGTCACAAATCCACTCGTGTCGCAACTGATTCCTGCCCATTTGCAGGGACTTGGGTCTGATGGATTCCAAGTGGAGTTCACCGACCGAGGAAGCATCAAGCTGCTAGAAATGGCCAACAGTGCGGTTCCATCAGAGTTCAAGGCGTCGCTCAGTGGAAAGAAAGCCAAGAGCAAGAACAACAACGACATGTCCCTAAAGTAAACAGAAAAGTCAGCTTCTTATGTATCTCATGCTCTCTTCCAAATCAAGGCTCGAATTCACATGATATAACTAAGATGTTACGAAGAGGAAGCATTAAAAACTAACTGAAAAACCAGCAAAAAATAAAATAAAATAAAACACAATAAACATGAATCTCTAGAGAAGAAGAAACTGTCCGACATTAGCTGGATCACTGGAGAAAAAACAAAACAAGAGCTCTGAGGAAGAGAGGATTACCACTGCTTCAAAGAAATCAAACTGTCCGGAATTTCTACTAAAAGTTATACCCTCCGAACAGGGAAGAGATCAAGAAAAATGAAGAACTAAGCTCCAAATCCAATATTAATCATTTTTTAAAATTGAACTGTGGATGCAAGTGCAGTGAGTTTAAATAACGAAAGCAGATGCATGAACTTGTCATGTGAATAAGTGGACCATCGGTACGGAGGAGACATCGATGCATTCCCACGATTTTGTATTCACCTGTGGAGATGTATGGATCTGCCACGTGACAAATGTGGCACTGGATTCTTCAACGCGTTCCCACGATGTGGAATGTCTGTCTTATCATGATTCGAGATTCCTTTCGGATATATATATTACGAATTGTGTTAGGATTCGATGCATTTCCCACGATTTGTGCATAAAAGAGTAGTGAAGTTTAATAATGAAAGGAGATGTATGAATTTGCCAGGTGAAAAATGAGGCGCCAAATCAAATCGACTAAATTAATTAGGTCACGAAATTTAAATATATTAATTGTTAAAAAAAAAAAAACAATCCAATGCCTATCGCATAGGGAAGGAAAATTTATTCAATCCGATTTCAAGCGGACAAAAAAATTGACAAATAAATAATCCACGAATGAATTTCTTAATTTGTTATCCATTATTTTATAATGAATAAATAAAAGAAGACGAAAAATGCATTCCCATCGTTTCTCAACTCCAACCGACGATCACTGATCAAATATGAGCGGTTATTATTCAAATATCTCACTCCTTGAATATTTTAATTTTCACAAATAAAATTTTTCCAAATTAAATATTTATAGACCCCCATCTATCAAATATTCCACCCTCAAATATTCCAAACTCCAGGTTCATAATTAATTTTTTAAATAATTATTTATCTATTTTTGATAATTATACAATGTAATTAATTTAATTACGTGAAGAGAAAAATATGGATATTATAACATATGACATGAAAATCTAAATTAATAAAATACAAAATGACAAACCATATAAATTACAAATCACATTAAATTAATAAAATAAATAAATTCATTATATATTCAATCTTTTCTTTAGCTGCTCGTACATTGCTAGATGATTATATGAAGTTGTTCATCTATGTGCGTCCATTATGAGAAGTTGATGTGCTTGGATGAGTTGACCCATATTCTTCTAAATGTCATTATACTCCTCTAAATATTATACTGACTATTGCATAATTGTCTCAATTCATCAATTAGACATACTCTTTCTTTGTCTTTTTTATCTTTGTTGTCTTTTGTCCTATCGAACGAGATTAGACTTCTCTATCATCCACATTAACAGTTGCGTTAGGATTAGACAAGTCAGTATGTGCTCATGATGATTTTGATGTCCTTGCTTTCTTTACAATCCGTCATCCTGAGGATTGAGAAGCGTACATTAGGCTATTTTTTATAATTCTTTACACATGCATGTTCATATTAGACAGTAGATTTAAATGTACTCTTGTATTATTCATGAGCTTGTACCATCAAATCCTTATCACTCCATCTGCTTGACCTCCAACTCCTTCCTATCAAATCCTTATCACTCCATCTGCTTGACCTCCAACACAAGGCTTGGGGACCAAGACTACATTAGAAACCCATTCGGGAAACTGGATTTCCTTTACATGGCCCGCTTTTAGTAGCTTATCCACCTCCTCAACTATGATCTTGTCTTTCTCGGGTCCAAAATGTCGCCTCTTCTGTTGGACGGGTCGGGCTCCTCTAATGATGTTGAGGTGGTGTTCCTCTACTTGAGGATGGATACCCGTGAGATCATGCACATCTCTTGCAAAGATGTCCTCATTCTCCTTTAAGCAGGCCACCAGCTCTCCTTTGATATCCAACTGTTGTGCTATCCGTGTGGCCTTTCCCGGAGCGATCTCCACCAGTTCTCCCTCCTCTATCTTATCAGCCTTGGGGGGAAATTCCTCCAGACGCAGACGCGTAAGCGAGCGACTTTGCCTTTTAGGTCTTGATTGGCCTTCTTTTGATCGCCCGAACCATTTGCACATAGCGGAGGCCTTCGCTCACTACTTAACTTCTCACCAATCGTCCTGTCCAAATGGAAATTTCACTACGGTGGTACGGGAAGCCACTACTCAAAAAGGGTGAGGAAAGGGCGCCCAAGAATAGCGTTATAAGTGGATGGAGCATCCACGATAAGGAAAGAGATTATACTAGTTTTTTGGTGGGGCTTTTCACCCAGAGTTAAAGGCAATGAAATCTGCCCCGTCGGGTGGACCATGTGCCCTGCGAATCCGAAAAGGGGAGTGGACACATCTTCTAGCTGGGCATTTCCCCAGATCCGTCAAGGCCTCTGGAAGAGGATGTTGTGTGAGCTCCCGAATCAACTAGCACGGGCCACTTCATAATTAGCTGTGAGGATATACGGATAACCAAGGCGTCAGATGAGGCGTGAGAACACCTGCAGATCTCGCCCGAACGCAAACGGGCGGCGGCCGTCGATACGGCGATGGCCAAACTCTCCATAAGACGGCGTATGACTTCCGTGCGGTTAGAGTCCCTCACAAGAGGTCCTCCGGCTATCACATGGATAACTCACCGAGGGGGAAGGTCATCTGAAGCGGAGGAAGGGCCCTCACCTGATGGACCTTCTTGAGAGACCACCTCCGGGACGGCGTTTGGGGGAAAGTGACCCGAGGTTGTTGATTATACGGCCGGACGGCGACATTGGTTCGGGGCCTCGGCAGTCCCTCCGCTTGATACCTCAATTGCGGATATGCAACATGGAGGCGATCTAGTTCTTCTTGTAGCTTGAAACATCGATTGCTCGTGACCGTGTACTGTATGATATTGGCAAAAGAACGGGCCGGGGATTACGCGGATCCTCTATGTCCCAAGGGTCGTTGTAGTAGACCCTGTTGATCGTAGAACTTCATTTCACGTTCTTTCCAAGTCCTTACAGGAGGAAGCACTTCAGCAGCCATGATTTGCAATGGCGGGGCGGGGCGAACTCCCTGTAGTATCGGACGAGGCCTCGGAACCTCCTGCCGAAAAGGTCTTGTATACTTCGCCGAGGGGGCTTGAAGAGCGGACGAACTTTTTCGGTGGGATCGCTGTGGCCCGTCGCCCTCCGCATTTTAATCCTTCTTCGCGGATAAACTGCTCCCGCACGGCTCGAGAGCTCTTCGTAACTATCCGTAGGTTGTCTTAACAAGGAATCGAGGAAGGCCCTCCCGCAGCTTTGAATAAGCGCTCTGAAAGACTCAATCGGGTGGCGGGATCCCATTGCAGTGAATCGATGAATATACCCCCTAAGGGATTCCGAAGGTCCCTTGGTGATATGCATTAACATAGAGGCGTCTTGTTTATACGCCTTGCAGCTGATAAATTCTCGACTGAACATTCTCTGGAAGTCAGTGAAACAGGTGATAGACCGGGCAGTAGTGAACCACTTTGCGAGTCCGAGTCAGGTGGTTCTAAGACTCGGCGACTTGAGAGCGTCAGATAGATGAAGCGAGGCCGCTCCATCGAATTGTGATATGTGCTCTTCCGGATCCGTCGAACCATCGTACTTACAGACCTAAGGATTTCGGAAGTAGGATGGAGGGAGCTCCGAAAGAATGTCCATCGTGAAGGGGCTAGGCTCGTAGAATTCCGGAGATCTGGTTGATTGACTTTCACCCTGTTCCTCCCGGCGCGTTTGGGTGAAGGGCATAGTATTCTGGGGTGTTCTTCCCCCGAGTCCGCCTCCAAGCAACACATCACCATGGGCGGCTGTACGAGAGGGAGGAGGCATTTCTGGGAGGGGATCTCTAGAAGAAGGTTCCCCGGAGTGCGGATGCAGATATCTGGTCCTTCTCCTTTCTCTAGCGAGGGCTTATGTGATAGCATCATCCATTAAGGCCTTTAGTTGCGATGGTAGAAGGGTGATGGGGCGCTCCTCCGCCGCAGAGATATCAGGTTGTTGCATTTCTTCGGGTTGCATCTCAACGTCCAGCTCAAATGTTCCCACAGACGGCGCCAACTGATGCGGGTGCGGGAAAAATCCGTCGCCCCGCTTTTCAAGGCGATGAAGCGATGAGGAGGTCTCGGAATATTCTTCCCTGTGCGATCAAGAAAGAATAAGAAAATGAAGTAGTAAACGCGAAAACCCGGCACACAAGAATCGAGATTCAGGACATTTAGATGTAACGTGGTTCGGAATAAGAATTCCTACTCCACGGGGGTGAGGTTTCTCACCAGATGCGGTGCCTAAGCACTTTCACTATAAAGATCCTCCTTTACAGAAAGCAAGTTTCCGAAGGTGGAGGAGAAAGGACCTCTTACAATGATGTTACAAGATGAGGAAAATACAAGAGACTTAACAAACAAAGATCTCCGTCCTCCTTCTCCCGTGAGATCGTTCTTCCTTTTCTCTCGTCTCCCCTTCTCTCTTGCTGGATGCGAATGATTGCGGATTGTTCCCCTCCCCTCTTTCCTTCCTTCCTCTCTCCCTTTTATCTTCCCCTCCTCCTTCAACGTAACGTCGTGGATTATCTCCATCGTACATGTGGCCACCACCTCCTCCTGGAGAATAATTCTGTTACAAATATGAGGAACGAGGACTCCCCCAAATATTGCGGGGCCCCCAGCCGCTGCATAACACCTTCCCTTTACTTTTCATGCAACGAGGTTAAACTGTCTCCCTCACCCCTCTGCTTTGTGTGAAGTTAACTTAGGCCCCTATTCCATAGGTGACCTAGCCTTATGGTTTCTCCTTAAACCGAACCAATTCTCCTTTTCCCGCACTCAAACTTCTTCGTCGATTAGGTTGAGTTGACCCTTCCTCCATCCCATTGGCTGGAATTGCCTAGTTGAACCAGCCTAGTCCTCTAGCGAAGTGCCTTCCGCCTCTTTTCCACTGCCCCTTGCTTCTAGCATTCGCCGCGGCCGATGGCTCTCGCCATTTGTCGGCCGATGACCTCCGGTACTTGCGCCGTGTCGATTTCCGATAACTCTCGCCGTGTCAATGGCTTCGTCTAACTCTCGCCTGCGCTAATGGCTTCTAATAATTTCGCCGCGTCAATGGCCGTCTAACTCGCTGCGCTAATGGCTTCTGATAACTCTCGCCCGTACCAATGGCTTCGTCTAACTCTCGCCCGTGCCAATGGCTTCTGATAACTCTCGCTCATACCAATGGCTTCGTCTCACTCTCGCCCGTGCCAATGGCTTCTGATAACTCTCGCTCATACCAATGGCTTCGTCTCACTCTCGCCCGTGCCAATGACTTCTGATAACTCTCGCCCATACCAATGGCTTCTAATAACTCTCGCCCGAACTGTCTCTCCTTTTCCCCTTTGGTTGAACCAGGTGTTTTGGGGACGGGTCACGGATCACCTGCTAACTCTTCTATTGAGAATTAGGTAGAAAAAGTACCAGTAATATCAATTTTGAAAGAGTAGTATCGCTAAAGATGCAATCTGTACAATCTCAAAATTACAAGTACGTTGTTTCCTCCTGGTCAATAAAGAGAATAATATTTTTCCCTGTTAATTAATTCTCCCTGTGTATTTCTTTCAGGCGATAGAGGAATTGTCATGCTCGAGCAGCAAAACGAAATCAGTGAAATTATGTTAGGGGAGGTAATTAATATTGCTAAAGCCATTTCATGTCTCGAACTATATATGGCCATTTCGCTCAAATTGCAATGACATTCATAATTAATGTTCTTCTGCAAGAAGGTAATCGAATTTTTAACACTTGGCCTCCGTTCAAGAGGAAATCGTGAAGGGTAAATCACGCAGATGACACTTTGACCTGACTGACCGTACAAATAGAGGAGGTTCTCACGACTGGAGGGAGGATAAATCCCGCCATTCCAGGGATTGAATTCTGACCTCATCTGCAAACACCCTCTGTCTTAACCAATCCGTCATCCGGGACTTCATAATTAATGTTCTTAGTCATATATAGTGTTCCTGATGTGATTTACTCTATCAACAATCACCGCATACGATATCTCAGTGTCGAGAATTAATATTATTTTTTACTAGTATTATCCGATCCATACTAAGTGTTGTTATTTATCATTACATTAATCCCTCTGTACTTTAACCAATTTTTCAGTAAATAGAGACACTGTTAACTCACCTTCTTGTGAACTTGTCTATCTTTACTTTTAACTGAAATTAATGGAATATTTTTGGTTTAAACTAATGATACGATCAAGTTTTGAATGGTTTGCTATTCTTTCGAACAAAAAGGAAAAAAGAATAGCATTCCCTAATAATCATTTCATTTTATTAACTAATTATTATAAAGTATATATCTAATTAGTTATATTAATAAAGTACGTAGTTAATTATTAATCAGTTACTAATTATTAAAAATAAAATAATAATTATAATCATATTATAATAAATTATATTTTTATAACTTGTATATTGTATATTATACATATTATCAAATAATAACTTTCAGATTTAATCATTTATAAAAAGAACGAAATTAACAAATTTTGAGATTGAAAATATTAAAAATCGACACGTCTATCAAGCAAGAGCAACTAATAAATCATGTTACAGAATATGTCAAAGTGGTGCAAAAACAAATTAAGCGAAGAACAAGCAAGGGAATCAAAATATATTCTGAAAACGATCTTTGAGTGTGTAAAAGTTATGCTCCGGATAAATTAGAATTCGCCAGCCACTGCAATTTTACTCTCTAGAATAATGAATTTTCTCTCCAGTTACGTATCAAGAACTGAAAATGCATACTCTTGAAAAAGAGAAGTTTTAACAACCAGCAGCAGCGCGAGACGTTACTGTAATAAATCCTCTATGATTACAACTAATTCAGTAAATGCAATAGTTTTAACATTTTTTTTTTCCAAAAAAGAAACGAAAAATAATAAGATTTTATATACTAGTTGTGGGTTCAGATATTCTCTGTTTCTGAGAATCAGCAAATCTAGAATTGATATATCTAGCAGTTCCCTGACAGCATTCTGCATTGAAGGCCTCATGCTTGCATGCCTCCATTGCTACACATCTCATGGCCAAGGAAAGGACCTTGTTCACTTCTTCGATCTCTGAAATATCTGCTACTTCATTCATGAGGTCTTCATCCATGATAGCTTCTATTTTCCTCTCTAAACCGATCTGAAGAATGTCGAGGTGCATGTACACGGAGATGTTGGATACGTTACTTGTGTAGAGGTTGGGAAGACGAAAGGAAGCAGCTGGGTAAAGCAAGTTGCAACAATATCATTGAGAGGGTCGATCGACGATGGGCAGTGGCTTATCTGCGTTCAACATGCTTCCCACATCGAAGACTGAAATTTATTTATTTTTTTCTGTCGTTTTTATTGTTTTGGGAGATTTCATGAAGTTACCTTTGGCTTGTATGCCCCATGTCAACGTGGTTACGTAATTGAAAGCCCGTGTGTCGGAACTTGTTTCTAATTTACTGTGATACTAAACCCTTACTCGAGTCTGAATCGATCAGTACCATTCATAGCAAGAACTGGAAAGTGGGCAAATCCTAATACAATACCATTTATCATCAAAGAATAGAAAAGTTACTGAATTCTAACTCTCTAAGATCGGAAATTATTCAATAAATGCACACTCACATTATTTTTTTCAGAAAAAAAAAAACTTGGCACTAGAAGAACATTCATGGACTAGAGCAGAGAGCAAACGAAGAGTAGCAATGATTACAATCTTGATCTTGGATAAACCTTAGCTGCATTAGTCTAAATTGGTATTGTTTGTGTATATAGAATCACCAGTCTAACAAGAGATGCAGAGCCGAGGATTGCCTGTGAATGAGCTTGGCATTGATTTCACAAACTCACACAAACCTCTCGGCAGTGAACCGCTAAAGCCATTGTATGAAACATTGATGTATGTTAATGAACTTAGATTGCCCAAGGGTATCAAACTACCTGTTAGATTGTTCAAAGAAATATCCAAGCTCTGTAGCATATTCAAATTCCTCAACTCGAGTGGAAGTTCTCCTACTAGTCCATTATCACTGAGGTTTAAGGCCACTTTCAAGTTTTGCAATGAACCCAACGATGGCGGGACGCTGCCTCCTAACTTGTTTCCTCCAAACTGTAGCTCAATCAGTCCATTTAACTCATATAAGAAATCCGGAATTACTCCGCTGAATTGATTCTCTTGCAGTATCAACTGAGAGAGGCCAGATAAGTTTCCAAAACTTGCCGGTATTGTTCCATTGAAAGAATTGAATCCCAAGTCCAACGCATATAACCTCCGACATTCTGATAATTCAGAAGGCAGTGGACCATACAAATTGTTGCTGGACAGATTCAGAAGCTGAAGGTCAGCTAGTTTTCCTATTTGTCGAGGTATCAGTCCATCAAGCTTGTTCTTTGACAAGTTGATCTCGGTCAGATTCACACAGTTCCCTACAGTTTGAGGAATTTGTCCATTGAGTTTGTTGAAACTTAAATCGATATACAACAAATTTGATGTCACAAAAAATTCTGGAATTGAGCCACTAAGGTTGTTGTTGCTAAGAATCAACCTCTGCAAACTAGAACAATTTCCAACTCCTGGAGGTATTGTCCCATTAAGCATATTATAGCCCAATGTCATAGAGACCAATTGATTTCTGAAACAGATATCAGGAGGGATCCTGCCGACAAGACCACTATTTGTAAAGTCAACTTGCACCAGACTGCTATTGACTCCCAAGCATTGAGGAATGACCCCTGTGAATTGATTATCATAGATAGAAATGTTACTCAAACTTTTTAATTCACACATCTCCACAGGCAGTTGCCCAGAGAAATTGTTGTCGTAGATAAGTATAGTTGTCAAATTTGGGATTCTCCAAATTTCGATCGGAAGCTCTCCAGTCAAATTATTACTAAAAAGTAAAAGGATTTCCAGATTTCTCAAATTACCCAATTCTCTTGGAACAATCCCTTCTAGTTGATTATCATACAACTGTAATGAAATCAATGACCGACATTGGCCTATCTCTGAGGGAATTGGCCCTGACAAAGAGTTAATAGATAGATAAAGAATCTCGAGCTTTGTCAACAAGCCGAGTGTCGATGGTATTCTCCCTGACAAGTGATTGTCAACAATAGCAAGGTTCTTCAAATTACTGCAATTACCCAATGCCGCAGGAAGTTCACCATCAAATCTGTTGAAGGACATAACTAGGCTCTCCAACTTGCATATTTTTGAGCTGAAAGGGATGTTCCCTGCTAGATCATTTTTACTGACATCTACTTCTGTGAGGCCATTTATGGTCCAAGGAATAAGCCCTGTCAATTGGTTCGAATATAGATAGAGCTCCTCTAACTCACTGCAATTACCAATTGAAGCAGGTAATGAACCAGAAAGATTATTTTGACTGAGCCATAGAAATTTAACCCTGCATGCATTTCCATCAAATGAAGGAATTGAGCCGTCGAGGTTGTTGCCATTAAGGTAAATAGTCTCGAGAGACGGTTTGTGGAACAAAAGACTTGGTATATGGCCACACAACGAATTATCGAAAAGCGATAAGTATGACAACTTGTCGAGGTTCTGAAGGTTCACTGGTATATCACCTGAAAGGGAATTGTCTGAGAGATCCAAGTATTCAAGAAGGGTGCAATTGCCTAGTTCTGAGGGAATAAGTCCAGAAAGATCATTGACACTAAGATCTAGTTTCCTCAGATGACTTAGCAACCCAATTTCTTTGCTCAGAGAACCAGAAATCCGAAGCTCAGGAAGCTCAAATGAAATCACGAATCCACCTCTGTTGCAACCGATTCCCGCCCATCCACAGGGACTTGGGTCCGATGAGTTCCAAGTGGAGTTCACTGATCGAGGAAGTATCAAACTTCTGGAAAGAGCCAACAAAGCCTCTCCATCAGAGTTCAAGGCGTTGCTTAGTTGAAAGACAGCCAAGAGCAAAAACAACAACAAATGCCAAAGACCGAAACCCAATATCATGTCCATGTCCCTAAAGGAATTAAACAAAAAAGTAAGCTTCTTATATATGCCATGTTTAATTTCCTTCCCATTGAAGGCTACACGATATAACTAAGATGTTTTGCAGAGAAAATTAATATGGGAAATTAACTACATATAATAATAATTTTAAATATTTTTCCAAGTGAAATAAAGTAAACATGAATCTCTAGAGAGTAAAAGACTGTTCAATATAGAAATCATATGAAAAACAAAACACGACGGAGCTCCGAGGAAGAGAAAAATAATTAAGCGACATTGTGAGTGACGGCGAGGAGGGACTGTGAGCGGCTATGATAGAAAAACAATGGCGCCAATGAGATATATAATATATTTACAACTCTAACGAAGAATTTGAAAAAAAAAAAAAATTGTTATATTACGCTTAGAATATGACAGTAGTATATTTGTTATATAGCTTATATATTATATTAGTAATATTATAATATATCTGTTCTATATATTATATAGTTAGTATATATGAAAAATTCTATAAGTTTATTAAATTAATTAAATATAAAAAATTATTATTAAAATTTTAAAAATAAATTTGAAAATTAATTATAAATTCAAAATAATCTATTTTTTTCAAAAAATAATGTTAAGTATTTCAATTAACTAAATTTTCAAAATTAAAAACTTTTAAATATATTAAAAAATAATTATGAATAATAGATAATTTTGGAAGTTATCTTTAATTTTTAAAAACAATTTTATGATTTTTTTAAACTCTAGCTTAAATTTTTTAAAAATAATTTTAAAAATTATTTATTTTTCAAACCAATTATGTTAATCATACTTCCAAAACTTTTAAATAATTTTATATATTAATAATTAAATATAATTTTAAATATTTAAATATAACTACCTATATCAATCAAATATTAATAAAAATAATTGATATATAATTATATTTTTAAAAATAAAATACTATCTTAAAGCAAATGGATTCTTTTATAAAGTTGATGTAATAAATTTAGAAATAAATAAAATATAATAATTTGATAGAAATTATAATTAATTCTTGATTTATTACCACAATATAAAACATTAAATATCAAATAATAAAAATAAATTAAAATTTTAATTATTACCAATTTTAAAAAAATTTAAACTTATTTCTATTTATTTTCAATTCTAACTTTAAATATTTTCCAACCTTAAAAATTTCTTTAAATTGTTTCCTTTAATTTACTGTGTACGAACCGATCTAAAAGTTTTTTTAAAAAATTATTTTTCTGTGATATTTTTTCTTTTCTTGCAGTAAAAAAAAATCACACTAAATAGAAAAGGACTCATATTGAAATCTAACTAAATATAATTTGAGTTGCAATCAAATTATCAAGTTAATTTAATATCAAATTAATCCAATATAAATATAAATTTATATAGAGAATGTAATTTAAAAAAAAAGTTTTAATATCCTACTTTAACACATATTAAACATTTATTTAAGTAATATTTATTAAATTTTAAATATTTGAGCCTTTTTATGTATCCCATGTTTCCTTACTACTGAAGGCAAGAATCCACGCGATATGATTCAGAGGAAACTAACTACATAAAGTAATTATTTCCAATATTTTCCATATTAATTAGGAGTTAAAAAAACGAGGAGGCTTAACAAAACAGGAAGGCCAACTATGAAAGATGTGTTCTCAGGTTTGCCAAATATATTACATAGTAACATTATAATATATATATATATAACTGATATATATAATTAGTTTATATATATTCTAATTAATTTTAAATGTAAAAATTATATTAAAATTTTAATGTAGATTAAAAATTTCCAAAATTAAAAATCTTTTAAATATATTAAAAAGTATTTATAAATAATAGGTCATTTTTTAATTTATGTTTGAACTTTTCAAATAATTTTATAATTTAACTCTAGTTTATTTTTTTTTAAAATAATTTATGAATAATTTTTTAAAACCAATTATTTTAATAAGTACTTCCTTAACTTTTACACAATTTAAAAAACTGATTAGATATTTTAATAATTAAATATAATTTTAAATATTTTAAACATAATCATTTATATCAATCAATATTAATATAAAAAAAATCATTGATGTACATATATATATATATATGTATATATTAAAAAATATGAAAATAATATCGGCACAGCATGCATTATACAGTACTAAAACATATGATTTTGATTCAAAACTGAAACTTCTAAAGGTCTTAAAATTTTAAACAAACAATCTCTAATCAAAACTTACACAAGTAGTTTAAAATTGGCAGAGTAAAAGCTATGTACCCTTAGCAATTTTTCTCAATAGAAACCTATAAACAAGCTCCAATACATGCAAAAAGAAGAAGAAATCCAGCAGGAAAAGTATTGCCATACCTTTTTCGAAGAGCGATTCCTCAACAATCAATTAGAAAGTACTGTCCTACAAAAAAAAAAAAAAAAAGGACACGAGCTCGACTCTATTTATAAATTTGATGGGATAACAAATTTAGAAAGTAATACTTTAACTAAATAAAAATATTAATTATTAAAAAACAAATCAATCAAAATTTTAATTATTCTCAATCTAAAATATTTTTAAATTTATTTCTATTTATTAGAAATGTACTAATTTTAAATATTTTACAATCTCAAAGATAATCCAATCTGAAGGTTATTTTCAATTAATTTCTTCAAAATTATTTTTTCTACTGATATTTTTCCTAGTACGTGTTAAAAAAAATCATACTAAATAGAAGGGAAGAGAATTAAAATCTACCTAAATGTAGAGCTGCAATCAATATCAATTAAAAATTCAAATTAATCTCATACCAAATTTATCCAATATAAATATGATTAGTATATTTAAATTAATATATACGGCAGTAGAAAAGTCAATATATAATACAGAATAAAGAGGATTAGAGCACATTGCACTCTTTACTCTCTTTTTTTTTTTTTTTTTTTTTTAAAAGAAAAATAAATAAGATTTTATATACTTGTTGTGGGTTCAGACATTCTCTGTTTCTGAGAATCAGCAAGTCTAGACTTGATATCTTGCAGTTCCCTGACAGCATTCTGCATCGAAGGCCGGATCCTTGCCTCCCTTGCTACACATCTCATGGCCAAGGAAAGGACCTTGTTCACTTCTTCCATCTCCGAAGTGCCTGTGACTTCATGGGCGAGGTCTTCGTCCAGGACAGCTTCTGTTTTACCAGTGCCATCCAAGGTGGAAGTCACCCATCCTACCATGTCCATATTTTCCGAGAAGGAAGGGTCGATGGCCATCTTTCTGGTTATGAGTTCGAGTAAGACGACTCCATAACTGTACACATCCGACTCCTTGCTCTTTCTAGTCGTGTAAGCGGTCTCTGTTTCATCACAATGCAGTTGTAAGAAATGCTGAAGGATATAATAGTGAGAGTGGTTCCTTTGGCACGAGGGTTAGATTACTTCTATTAAACTAGAAACATAAGCCTTTATGAGATTTATAGGTATTTATGTTGTAGATCTATCCTATTAGCATAAAAATATACAAAGCAAAGAAAGCAAATTTAATTACTCAAATGGAAGTTTACCACTTAACCTGGTTCGGCCATGAAAGAGAAAGGAAGAAGCCAAATAAGGGGAGATGATTGATTTTTCCTCTTGGAAAATATTTTGCACAAACAAGTAATTGCACTTGGTGAACTTAGGCATCAGCATCAAGTGGGTAACAATTCATTGGATTTACTATTTAACAGAGCAGAATGGAATTGCGGAAGGAACATACATTTATAGTTACCAATAAGAACAATGAAGACCTGTTAGCAATTCAAGGACTGCTTTACTCGCGAAAGAGAAGGAGAGAGAGAGATGCAGACCTGGTGAAATATAACCGAGGGTGCCCATAATAGCAGTTGACTGACTAGAATGTTGATCAAGCTTAGCAATCCCAAAATCTGAGATATGTGGCTCCATTTCAGCATCCAGCAATATGTTTTTAGGCTTTATGTCGCGGTGGATAATTGCAGGGCTGCAGTGGTTGTGAAGATAATCTAGTCCATGGGCGATGCCAACAGCTATCTTGTATCTCACTTTCCACTCTAGGACAGGTGCCGGCTTGATCTCATGAAGAACATCATGGAGACTACCATTTGCCATATACTCATACAATATAAGTCCATATTCACCTTTCAACCAAAAATTCTCCAATTTCACTAAATTTCTATGTCTGATTTTCCCAATGGTTTGGATTTCCCTTATCATGCTTGGATTCGATCCTTTCTGACCTGGAAAAGCAATCTTCTTTGCAGCATATATTTTCCCTATGTCCAGGGTTGCCTTGTAAACTATCCCGTGAGCCCCTCTACCGATTTCATATTTCTGATTGAAATCTTCAGTGGCTTCAATCACTTTGTTTAGCAGGAAAGAAGAACCTTCATGCAAGAATGGAACGTCATCTGTCTTTTTTTTACATCCGAGAAAGAAAAATCCCACAAGGAAAAACACTAAAGAACAGACTGAAGCGAGAGCTATGATTACAATCTTCATCTTGGATAAACCTTTGGAATTATTATTTGCCACGCTGCATTGTTCTAATATAGCAATGTTTGTGCATGTAGAATCTCCTGTCGGACAAGAGATGCAGAGTTGAGGATTTCTCATAAATGAGCTTGGCAATGATTCTACAAACTTAAGTAAACCTCTAGGCAGTGAACCGCTAAAGTCATTGTATGAAACATTGATGTGTGTAGATAATCTGAGATTGCTCAAAGGCATCAGACTTCCTGTTAGATTGTTCAAAGAAATATCCAAGCTCTGTAGCATATTCAAATTCCTCAACTCAAGTGGAAGCTGTCCTACTAGTCCATTATCACTGAGGTTTAAGGCTCCATTCAAGTTTTGCAATGAACCCAATGATGGCGGGATGCTGCCTCCTAACTTGTTTCCTCCAAACTGTAGCTCAATCAGTCCATTTAACTCATATAAGAAATCCGGAATTCCTCCGCTGAATTGATTCTCTTGCAGTATCAAATGAGAGAGGCCGGATAAGTTTCTAAGGCTTGCCGGTATTGTTCCATTGAAATAGTTGAATCCCAAGTCCAAGGCATATAACCTACGACATTTTGATAATTCTGAAGGCAGTGGACCATACAAATTGTTGCTGGACAGATTCAGAAACTGAAGGTCGGCTAGGTTTCCTATTAGTTGAGGTATCGATCCATCAAGCTTGTTCTGTGACAAGTTGATCATGGTCAGATTCACACAGTTCCCTACAGTTTGGGGAATTTGTCCATTGAGTTTGTTGAAACTTAAATCGATATACAACAAACTTGATGTCACAAAAAATTCTGGAACTGAGCCACTAAGGTTGTTGTTTCTAAGAATCAACCTCTGTAAACTCGAACAATTTCCAACTCCTGCAGGTATTGTCCCATTAAGCATATTACAGCCCAATGTCATAATGACCAATTGATTTCTGAAACAGATATTAGGAGGGATGTTGCCAACAAGACCACTATTTGTAAATTCAATTTCCACCAGACTGCTATTGATTCCCAAGCATTGAGGAATGATCCCTGTGAATCGATTTCCATAGATTGAAATGTTAGTCAATCTTTTTAACTCGCACATCTCCACGGGCAGTTGCCCAGAAAAGTCGTTGCCGGAGATAAATATATTTATCAGATTTGGGATTTTCCAAATTTCAATCGGAAGTTCTCCGGTCAAATTATTATCAAAAACTGAAAGGATTTCTAGATTTCTCAAATTTCCCAATTCTGTCGGAACCATCCCTTCTAGTCGATTCGAAGGCAATTCCAACGAGATCAAGGACTGACATCGACCAATATCAGAGGGAATCGGCCCCGAAAAGGAGTTAATAGATAGGTAAAGAAGCTCGAGCTTTGTCAACGACCCAAGTGCTGATGGTATTCTCCCCGACAAGTGATTGCCAAAAACAGAAAGGATCTTGAGATCCGTGCAATTGCCCAATGCCACTGGAAGTTCACCGTCAAATCGGTTGGAGGACAAATCTAATCTCTGCAACTTACATATTGTTTCTGAGCTAAAAGGAATGTTCCCCACCAGATCATTTTGACCGACATCTATTACTATGAGGTCATGTATGCTCCTGGGAACAGGCCCTGTCAAGTGGTTCGCATATAGATGTAGTTGCTCTAACTCACTGCAATTACCGATTGAAGCAGGCAAAGTGCCAGAAAGATTATTTTGACCAAGCCATAGGAATTTGACCCTGCATGCATTTTCATCGAAGGAAGGAATTGAGCCATTGAGGTGGTTGTCATTCAGATAAATAGCTTCGAGTGGCAGTCTCTGAAACAAAAGACTCGGTATATTGCCGCTCAGTGAATTACGGTAGAGTGACAATGATGACAATTTCTCGAGGTTCTGAAGGGTCACTGGTATGCCACCTGAAAAGAAATTCATCGAGAGATTCAAGAATTCAAGAAGGGTGCAATTGCCTAATTCTGAGGGAATAAGTCCAGAAAGATCATTGGCAGAAAGATCTAGTTTCCTCAGACGATTTAGCAAGCCAATTTCTTTGCCCAGTGAACCTGAAATTCGAAGCTTAGGAAGCTCGAATGAAGTCACGAATCCACTTGTGTCGCAACCGATTCCCGCCCATCTACAAGGACTTGGGTCCGATGAGTTCCAGGTGGAGTTCACCGACTGAGGAAGCATCAAGCTGCTAGAAAGGGCCAACAGTGCATTTCCATCGGAGTTCAAGGCGTTGCTCAGTTGACAGACAGACAAGAGCAACAACAACAATAGAGGCTGAAGACCGAAGCCCATTTTCATGTCCACGAGTCCCTAAAGGAAACAAAGAAGTAAGCTTCTTATGTATCCCATGTTTCCTTCCTATAGAAGGCTAGAATACACACGATATAACTAAGATGCACCTTTTGCAGAGACAACATAAGAATTAACCACATGAAGTAAAGATTTCCAACATATTCCGCATTAGGAGCTGAAAAACGATAAAAGTAAACTAAACTAAACATGAAAGAATGGAATCACAAATCTAAGACTTGTATACATTAAACCGAATAGATACAAATATGATTCGTAAATCAGATTTAATCTTATCGAAATTTTATAGCAAATAAAAGCATAAAATACGATAGCATAAACATAAATAAAACCTGATTCAGTGAAGCGGCCATCATTCGTCGTCTGTAAGATCCGATTTGGAGATCCTATAAAAAAGCAAAATAGCAAGTCTTCTTTAGGATTCTAGGGCGATGGTACTACAAACTCCTAGCCGATATGAAACGAGGAGTCAGTCAGAATTCAAAATACCTAAGTTATACGAGAATCACGCTTTATATATAGATATTGGATCAGAACTATTATCGATCTATCATCAATAATGAGTCGTGACTAACGAGTTCTACGTATTAAATCTCATATTCAATAATCGAAACTCACAAACTATTAAGTAGATCACTTAATCGGATTCAAATCAATACGACACAATCAAACGATTACGATAATAATATGTAAACTCACTACTAATAATCTTCCACTTGGACTACATATGATTCTACATATAACATTCGACCGAAATTCTTTAGTTGACCTCATTATGTCGTATTAAACATAAACCAATTTGATCCATCAACTTCATTAATATATGACTAAAGTGATCGTAACTACTCTATATATAATCAACAATCAAACTCATCGGTAGTCACAATACCAACATTATCAATGACATAAATCGGATGTCGATGTGTAGTATGAGAATTATATGAAATGTGATATGCACATATCAATTCCCCACTGATCCTCTTCATAACCCATAATAGGGTCTCGATCACGTTTGTAAACAACATATGCTAAACCACATCAGCAAATCATAATCGCAATCTCATGACTCAAAATAGAGTCATATATTACATTTATAATCATCATATACTAATCACATTAGTAAATCGTGATATCTTTATACAGAGTGTCAAAGATAAAATACACATGTGTCTTCTTATCTTGGTATGCACAATAAATTAAAAATATATATGTATTCTAATTATAAAGCATCTTGAATAACAAAAGTAATAAAACTCTCACTTAATAGATACTTCATCCATATGAAGAACTTTCATTTTCAGCCCACGTTGATAATGAATAATATAGTTTGTTTGAATATGCTCTATCAATGCTTGACTACTCTGAATTTTTTCTTTTAACCATTTGGTACTTTATATCAATACACAATAAAGTCAACATATCACGATTGTTCTTGACCTAAAGTTCCACAGTTATATTATCACAGCTGATCTCAAATATCCATCAAGACCCTATATGATCTTTAATTCTGTTATAAATTCTACAATCATATTTCATAATTGAATGTTTTGTAGTAGTTTACTAATATATCCTTCATTATTGATGTGGTTATAAGTGCCTATTTAACGCTTTTTCAAATCTATTTCTAAAAATATGAAGATATATCTTGATGTAAACCCCTTACTGTTTAAACATCCATCAAAATGTGAAATCTTAACATCTAATCATCTCCAGACAATTAGATATTCACCATGTGAATATTTAAATAATTTATTGCAAATATTGTATAACTCTCTTTATAGTGCTTTTATTTAGTTGTCTATCCAATGTTCTTATAATGTATACTAAAATTAAATGTGTACATTTTTGTGCATACATGAGGCTTATTATAGTTGGAGCTTAAAGGTAACTCCCACTAAGCTTGATATATTTTAATTAATAGATAGATTTCCCTCTAAAAATTGAATGAGTTAACCTCCTGATCAAAATTTTGTAGTACCAATAATGACATGTCAAATTTTAAACCACAAATGAACTTATTTAGTTTGTATACTAGGTGTTTTGAATCATCAGATTCGAAGTTCTTTGGCTTCCCTATATACATTGATTCTTCAATATTACCACCCTTAAGGAAAATAGTCTTAATGTTCATCTAGTATAGCTCTAAATCATAATGAATTATAAGTGTCATGATTATTCTTATGAAGTCTTTCACAGATATAGGTGAGAAAATCTCATTTGTAAAATATATTCATTTACTAAGTGAATTCCTTGGTTACAAAATGTGTCTTATACAATTTGATATTGCCTACTGAATCTCGTTGAATTTTAAATATTCATTTACCACTAATAACTTTCACTCCTTCAGACAATTCGATTATCTCTCATATACCATTTGTCCATCATAGATTTCATCATATCCTTCATGGTTTCAATCCATTTTTCATAGTTAGAATACTATTTGACTTTCTGAAAAGATGAAGAATCATCTTTCAGTCGAATGTCAAACTTATATATAGTTCAGGAGATAAACATAATCATGGATCTCCTTTTCCCTTGTAGATCTACTTGGTGACATTTTTGTTCAAGATGGTTGGATGTCATAATATACTATTCATACTAGATGTGCAACTTTTGCACAGGGCATCTAACCCCTACTAGCTACAACTATAGTATACTTGGTAGGATCGCCAATACTCTCCTCTTTAAATGACATGCCCATGAGTTTATCACTCTCACCATTTTAAATAAATTTAGTATTTCCCATACAAAAGAAGAATCTATTAAGAGGTGGATTAAAGTATCATACAAAATGACAACTCACAATTCTTTAAGTCAGTTTCCTTCTTTAGGCTCATAAGCTCTAGCAGTTGGACAACTCCAAATGTATAGGGGTTTAGATCATTGTCTTTTAGAAAATCTTATTGCAAAGGTAACTGCAACCTTGAATGTTTCATCCTACAAGAAATTAGACAAAGAAGTATAAACCATCTTCTTCAAATGATAACCTATAAGATTTAGATCCTTTGCTCAGCCACACTATTCTGATAATGAATACCAGACATGATGCATTATGTCATAATCCCACACTCATAAAAGTAATTTATTAATCAATTTTCGTTTGACATACTCTATGCATACATCATAGTCTGCAATATCAAAGAAATCAAGAATTCTTTTAGATGTTATTTAGATAAGTATCTTAATCACCTAATGAATACTTGATAGTCAAGCTTCGTACTTTCACTATGCATTAATTTATTGCTCATAGATATATACATGTTTTCAAGATTTTTATTATTTATCAATTAAAAAATTATAGTCTAACAACATTGAATTTAGAAAATATTAAAAATATTATTTTTAAATAAACAAGGACAACTTTATTTATTCAAATAAAAAATAGAAACAAAAGTGATACATTATTTTTTTTTTTAAATTCAAATTAATATTGTTCCTTAAACTAAACATTAAAATAAAAAACACTTGATGTTACTCCCCAATTTGTTTTTCGCCTTTAGTAATGTTGTATTTTTTACCATCGAGCAGGAGTTGACTGTAGAGGAGGCAATCCTGCATAAAAGCACTTGTGTGAATAGGTATATTAATATCTATTCATCAAGTGTCTGTATGTATAGAAGCTAAAATTGACTTATAAATTTAACAAATTACCTTTCTTAATATATTAATTGATTTACTTAGGATTTTCTTGACATGGTCATTTTTTTTTTTGCAGAAGTAACAAGTAGTCATCTTATCTTGTTCCTTTTGCTCATTTTGGTCAGATGTCTTTGTGTTTGCAATTTGTTTTGATTTCCCCTTGGCATTGTTTTTCTTCCTTTTATTGTTGGTACCCTGAGAACTGGATGTCAGATTAGCACTCTCATATGTCTCTCGCCTCAGTCTCTCCTCCTCTTGCATACATTAAGTTATAAGCTCATTTAATGTCCACTTCCATTTGAATATTGTAAGTTATCTTGAAGGGTGTGAACTGTGCAGACAAAGACAACAAAACAAAATGCATCAATATGTTTTTAGACATTTTTAGTTTTAGTGCTTTAAGTCTTGTGACAATATTTGACATCTCCATGATATACTCTCTAATGTTTCTCTTTCTTTTATATCTCATAGTAACAAGATTTGACAAGAGTATGTTTATTTTGACCTTTTCATTTGAAGAGAATCGATTTGCTAATTGACTCAGAAAAACTTGAGCATTCTCTTGCTCAATTATATAACTTCTAATAGCTTCTGAGATCGATAGCTTTATAATGCTTAGACTTATATGATAGAGTGCTCCCACTGTTTAAACTGAATCCTTTGCTCCATCATCCTCGCACTAGTCAAAGGCACAAGACAATTATATCTCAATACATAATCTAAGTCCATACATCCCAAGACCATTATTGTGTATTTTTTCCACTAGATAAAGTTAGTTTCAGTGAGTGTAGGAATATTACCTAAGTGGGCAGTTACTGAGTTCGTCGAACAAGAAAGAAAGCATAAGAATATAATCTCACATAATGCCAAGATCATAAAAAGATAATAATAAATAAATAACATACATCATATACATGTATGAATATGTATGGATAAAAAATGAGATACCAAATACAACATCAATCTTAGCCTTTGGACTGCAATATGATTTATTAGTAATACTCTCTAAATTATATCTCATAATAATCTTCATTGGTCACACCAGCTGTCTTCCTTTGGATCGATACATGATGCACATAACAAGATTATCCTTTATATGAGCTATATCTATTTGGGTCTATAGTTTACAAACCCTTTAATTTAGCACTATAAATGTTTTCATTTGGGTCGACATCTTATTTCCAAATATATGTCTTACATAAATATAATTTTCCTTTGAATCAATTATGTTAAGTATAGACATGCATTTTTCTATATAGTATGTCTTAAATCTCCCTAATAATTTTCACTTTAATGATAATATTAATTTGAAATAGAATCATATATATAGGTAGATAATTTAGAAAACTTAATAAATTCATATGTACTTTTGCAACTTAATGATGTAGAAAAATGACCTTAATACTAGTCTAATGATGTAGAAGATCTGATCTAGAGTTTCTGTAAGCAAAAGGGCAGCAGATCTTCCATAGGATTTTAGAACGAAGACATCATAAACTCTTAGTGATAGGAAGCGAGAAGTCTGTCAAAATATTTAATCCTTATGGGAATCACATTTTATATATAGATATCGGATCAAATTTGTTGTCGGTCCATCATTAATAATAGATCCGGACTAACGGATTCTACATATTAAATCCCTACATTCAATAACTGAAACTCATAAATTATCAAGTAGATCATTTAATGAGATTCGAATCAATACGACACAATCGAACGATTACGATAATAATATATAAGTCCACCACGAATATGAAATTCTACAGAAGAAGAAACCGTTCGATATAGCAGAATCATAAAGCACGCACAACACATTGGAGAAAAACAAAACAAGAGCTCTGAGCAAGAGAAGATTATGGCCTTTGACTGAACAGACACAAGTCTGGAATAGTAAACTATACCCTTAAAATAGAAGAGAGATAAGATAAATGAAAATCAAGCTTCAAATCCACAGAAAATAAAAAATGAACCGTAAAATGAGGTGCTGTCATACTTTCTTGAAGACCAATTCCGCAACGATCCTAGTTTTCATGATTTTACTTCCTTGTTTGCTCTGGCTTCAGCAAAGGCAGCAGGCAGTGATATCTGGCTTTGAATGCCGGTTAAGAGCTGAATCTCCTTCCTGTACTTTTCATCTGGAATGGCTACTTGGTATGGATGATATAGTTGCAAATTGTGACTTCTAGCGTAAAAAGATACTAACCGATACCCAGCGGCACTCTTTCATCGGTCCCACGACAGCGAGAGAAAAATAAATTACTAATAGCGATCCAAAATCTTACTGATATTTTTTTACTAGTACAGTGAAGAGATTGATATTTTTATTCAGTAATGAAAACCAATTTTTATTTTTTAATATAAATTACACCGCACTAATTAGTACGACGTCCCCGTGGAGACCAGTCCGATTCGACTTCGCTTCGATTGTCAAAAGCGGTGGAAATTAAAGCGCTCGTTGACTGAGTCTTCCCCTAGTCAACCTCTGGCCTTTATGCGCATCCCGTGCGACACGCTCTTGGAATTCCATGCATCCTCTTTTCGGGTCTTCTGCTTTATGATTAATGTTTTCTATTTAATCATCCGCATTTGCTTATGTGCATGTCGTTTTGGAAGCTCTCAACTCATAACTTTATGGTCTCACAGGTTAGGTTAGTTTACGTTCTATTATTAAAATTAGAAATTGGAACCGTCATATTAGCGGTTTCATCTGACTATTTCTATCGGTGGAGGAGATATCAGTGGAGGAGATACATCAGGACTCAGATAGCTAATACAGAAATATAGAATCATCGATAACCTGATGATCAAACTCAGAAATTAACCTCTTACTCCTTCAAATTTTAATATGATTATATTAATCATCCGAATTTGTCCTGGAATAATTTATGTTCTATTATTGCACTGGAATGTTAAAACTCTGACACGCTTTTTTTCTTGTTTTTTTTGTGATTCCAGACTTGATTATGGTAGGAGCATAGAATAGCTGCAATAAAATTCTACCTCTTCCTCCCTTTTACTGATTGGTGGAATCATTGTTGTTTCTTCTGTCAGGTTGGATTTGGACAAACCATATGCGCTCGTGTCAGGCCCAGCTCTCTCCTTCTGCTTTCAACGAATCAGAAATTTCGACCACCAATTTTGAAAAAATATATATATATATATAAAGATGATTTTATGTGTAAAAGTTTACCGGGAGAATGAAATAAGATTTTGATATTGAACCGTTTTTTTTAGAGATGATACATCTACAAAATTTGAATTGGATCGTCAAATTAATTACAAATATTTCTCCGATATATTTTAGTGATCGGTAGAGATCCATAGACACAACTATCGAATGATATCTTTATAAAACTATAAAATCAAATTGATCATCTTTAAAGATTAATCAAACAAAAAATTCAGACACAAAATCCTAATGCAAAAGCTAAAAGATCAACAAAATAAGAAACTCCAATTGTCAGTTCACTACGAGACATAGTCTCTGTCCTCTAGTGTTCTCTATTTCGATGTTGCAATTGGAAAGGTCTTAATTAGATGATCTGCAACAGCTTTTTTATATTGCATACAAATGGTTGTCGATGCCTTCTTTAAAAGCTTTTTGACCAGGGATCTGCAAAAAAAATGATCCTAATTTTCAAGTGATGAAATTCAAGGTGAGAATATAATTCCTTATAATAGGTTTCATTAGGAGGCTGTTATTTATATCATTTTTATGTAAACAAATATTATATTATTGTATAATAAATAATTTCATTACTCGAATTAGAAATTAAAATTAATGCTAAAATAACTCATTGTTTTTTTAATCCAGTTACCGTAGTCATGTTTATTGTTACATTTTACGTAACCAAGTTCCACTTTATCCATATATAGGTTTTTAAAACATAATGTTAGATGAAATTTTAATTTTTCTTTCTGAGTTTAATAAAATTTTAATGTCGCCCACTCATATCTTATAAATCATATTATTATTTTGGACTTAATTGCTGTTCCATGATGCTCTTCCACGATGAAATTAATTTATTAGCCCACTGAAAATTTGTTGTTGAAATAAATATCATAATGATTTCGATTGATCCTTTATTTGTAGCCCTCTCAAGTAGTATTGTGGACCAAGGAATCCGCACATAAAATTAACTAATTACTAATTAAATTAATCATGTCCCCTCTTTTATACTAATTTATTCACTAGAATCTTCTCCACCGGCAGCCAGAGATTTGACCTTCAGGTTCATTGAGTCTGGCAAAAGTTGATTATGCTCGTGGTTGATCCTTAAAGAGAGATAAATTATAAAAATATTATATTTTTTGATTTGTTAATCAAAAATATTAAAGAATTTTTAATAATTTATGGAAGGATACACCTCAATTTTAGAATAGCTCAAACATAGTCCCATAATTTTATATTTATCAAAACACATACTTCATTTCCTTTTTATCTCTTTCGTCAAACAAATATGCAATTAATTCTGAGATTATTATTGTACGTGATACTGAGAATTTAAATCTCAGGTTCACTGTGTTCTTGAAAATATAAGTTTTAGTATAATCTTTTTTTTCGGACAATTGATATTGTACGTGGTGCTGGAAATTTAAATCTCAGTATTACTGTATTTCTGAGAATATGATTCCCAACATCATTTTTTTCCTATGACGGTTTGATATTATATGTAGTAATGAAAATTTAAATCTCAGGTTCACTGTGTTCTTAGAAATTTAAATCTCAGGACTACTATGTTCTTGAGAATATAATTCTCAACATCACCTTTTTTTTAGACAAGCTTGATATTGTACGTGGTACTGAAAATTCAAATCCTAAAATCACTGTGTTCCTAGAAATATAATTCCCACCATCATATTTTTTCGATCAGTTTGATATCTACGTTTGACGAGAGGGATAAAAAAGAAATGAGATAGTCCTTTGATAAATATGAAACTATGAAATACTATTTGAACAATTTTAAATTTCACATACACCTTTTGATAAATTATCGAAGAATTTTTAAGTCCGAATAAAATTTTTAAATTTCACGTTGAAATTTAATCTATATTCATTGCTCTAATCATCCATCTCAAGGGGATAAGTTTATTGAGAGTTTCATGTGTGCTACATGTTACCCAAAAAATAAAATAAATAAATTTTGTCATAGAATCATTACAATTATTTAAAAAACAAATTAGGTAAGTTCCGCTGCTTCACTTATGCGTTTAATTAATAAACTTTAACAAATTCTTTCATTAAATAAAACAAATCTAAAAATTAACGTATAACTAAAGCAATCATTCTATCAGATTTCCGTTTCAATAACTTACACTTTAAATTGACCGTATTTTTCTCACATTTTTGTCTAGGTGATCATTCAAGGAATTCTAGAACCGACAATATTAAATAAAAATACTGATATTAAATTCTAGTGATAACAAATTTAGAAAGTAATACTTTAAATAAATAAAAATATTAATTATTAAATAACAAATCAATCAAAATTTTAATTATTATCATCTTAAATATTTTTTTAAAATTTATTTCTATTTATTAGAGATGTTCTAATTTAAAACATTTTACAATCTCAAAGATTTCTTTAATTTGTTTTTCCTTTACCGCGTGTGATCCAAACTGAAGGTCATTTTTAATTAATTTCTTTAAAATTATTTATTCTAGTGATATTTTTCCTAGTTTGTGTTTAAAAAATCATACTAAATAGAAGGAAAGAGTATCGAAATGTACCTAGAGCTGCAATCGATAACAATTAAATTATCAAATTAATTTCATACCTAATTAATCCAATATAAATATGGATTAGAATATTTAAATTAATATATATAAGGCAATAGAAAAGTTAATATGTAATATAAAAGTAAATGCACTCTCACATTTTTTTCTTCAATAAAGATAATTAGAACATTTACAATAAAGAGGATTAGAACACATTCAGTAAATAATGCACTCTTAACTCTTTTTTTTTTTCAAAAAAGAAAAAAAGAAAAAAGAAAAGAAAAATAAATAAGATTTTATATACGTGTTGTGGGTTCAGACATTCTCTGCTTCTGAGAATCAGCAAGTCTAGACTTGATATCTTGCAGTTCCCTGACAGCATTCCGCATCGAAGGCCGCATCCTTGCCTCCCTCGCTACACATCTCATGGCCAAGGAAAGGACCTTGTTCACTTCTTCCATCTCCGAAGTGCCTGTGACTTCATGGGCGAGGTCTTCGTCCAGGACAGCTTCTGTTTTACCGGTGCCATCCAAGGTGGACGTCACCCATCCTACCATGTCCATATTTTCCGAGAAGGAAGGGTCGATGGCCATCTTTCTGGTTATGAGTTCGAGTAAGACGACTCCATAACTGTACACATCCGACTCCCTGCTCTTTCTGGTCGTGTAGGCGGTCTCTGTTACAAGGCACAGAAGCGTAACATCACAATGCAATTGCAAGAAATGTGGAAGAATATAACAGTGAGAGTGGTTCCTTTTGGTAAACACCCGAGCCTTTGGCACGAGGGTCAGATTACTTCTATTAAACAAGAAACATAAGCCTTTATGAGACTTGTGGGTATTTATCATGGAGATCTATCCTATTAGTATAAAAATATACAAAGCAAAGAAAGCAAATTTAATTACTCAAGGGGAGAGAATTGATTTTTCCTCTTGCAAAATATTTTACACAAACAAGTAATCGCACTTGGTGAACTTAGGCATCAGCATCAAGTGGGTAACAATTCATTGGATTTACTATTTAACAGAGCAGAATGGAATTGCAGAAGGAACATACATTTATAGTTACCAATAAGAACAATGAAGACCTGTTAGCAATTCAAGGACTGCTTTACTCACGAAAGAGAAGGAGAGAGAGAGATGCAGACCTGGTGAAATATAACCAAGGGTGCCCATAATAGCAGTTGACTGACTAGAATGTTGATCAAGCTTCGCAATCCCAAAATCTGAGATATGTGGCTCCATTTCAGCATCCAGCAATATGTTTTTAGGCTTTATGTCGCAATGGATAATCGCAGGGCTGCAGTGGTTGTGAAGATAATCTAGCCCATGGGCGATGCCAACAGCTATCTTGTACCTCACCATCCACTCTAGGACAGGTGCCGGCTTGATCTCATGAAGAATATCATGGAGACTACCATTTTCCATATACTCATACAATATAAGTCCATATTCACCTTTCAACCAAAAATTCTCCAATTTCACTAAATTTCTATGTCTGATTTTCCCAATGGTTTGGATTTCCCTTATCATGCTTGGATTTGATCCTTTCTGACCTGGAAAAGCAATCTTCTTTGCAGCATATATTTTCCCTGTGTCCAGGGTTGCCTTGTAAACTATCCCGTGAGCCCCTCTACCGATTTCATATTTCTGATTGAAATCCTCAGTGGCTTCAATCACTTTGTTTAGTAGGAAAGAAGAACCTTCATGCAAGGATGGGACGTCATCTTTCTTTCTTTTACATCTGAGAAAGAAAAATCCCGCAAGGAAAAGCACTAGAGCACAGAGCAGAACTGAAGCAAGAGCTATGACTACAATCTTTATCTTGGATAAACCTTTGGAATTATTATTTGGCACGCTGCATTGTTCTAATATAGTGATGTTTGTGCATGAAGAATCTCCTGTCTGACAAGAGATGCAGAGTCGAGGACTTCCCATAAATGAGCTTGGCAATGATTCTACAAACTTAAGCAAACCTCTTGGCAGTGAACCACCAAAGTTATTGTATGAAACATTGATGTATGTTAATGAATTGAGATCACTCAAGGGCATCAAACTTCCTGTTAGATTGTTAAAAGAAATATCAAAGCTCTGTAACATATTCAAATTCCTCAACTCAAGTGGAAGTTGTCCTACAAGTCCATTATCACTGAGGTTTAAGGCTACTTTCAAGTTTTGCAATGAACCCAACGATGGCGGGATGCTGCCTCCTAACTTGTTTCCTCCAAACTGTAGCTCATTCAGTCCATTTAACTCATACAAGAAATCCGGAATTCCTCCGCTGAATTGATTCTCTTTTAGTATCAACTGAGAGAGGCCAGATAAGTTTCCAAGGCTTGCCGGTATTGTTCCATTGAAAGAGTTGAATCCCAAGTCCAAGGCATATAACCTTCGACATTCTGATAATTCAGAAGGCAGTGAACCATACAAATTGTTGCTGGACAGATTCAGAAGCTGAAGGTCGGCTAGGTTTCCTATTTGTTGAGGTATCGGTCCATCAAGCTTGTTCTGTGACAAGTTGATCATGGTCAGATTCACACAGTTCCCTACAGTTTGGGGAATTTGTCCATTGAGTTTGTTGAAACTTAAATCGATATACAACAAACTTGATGTCACAAAAAATTCTGGAATTGAGCCACTAAGGTTGTTGTTGCTAAGAATCAACCTCTGCAAACTAGAACAATTTCCAACTCCTGGAGGTATTGTCCCATTAAGCATATTATAGCCCAATGTCATAGAGACCAATTGATTTCTGAAACAAATATTAGGAGGGATGCTGCCAACAAGACCACTATTTGTAAAGTCAACTTGCACCAGACTACTATTGACTCCCAAGCATTGAGGAATGACTCCTATGAATTGATTATCATAGATAGAAATGTTACTCAAACTTTTTAACTCACACATCTCCACAGGCAGTTGCCCTGAGAAATTGTTGTCGTAGATAAGTATAGTTGTCAAATTTGGGATTCTCCAAATTTCGATCGGAAGCTCTCCGGTCAAATTATTACTAAAAAGTAAAAGGGTTTCCAGATTTCTCAAATTACCCAATTCTCTTGGAACAATCCCTGCTAGTTGATTATCATACAACTGCAATGAAATCAATGACTGACATTGGCCTATCTCAGACGGAATTGGCCCTGACAAAGAGTTAATAGATAAGTAAAGAATCTCGAGTTTTGTCAACAAACCAAGTGTTGATGGTATTCTCCCTGACAAGTGACTGTCAACAATAGCAAGGTTCTTCAAATTACTGCAATTACCCAATGCTGCAGGAAGTTCACTGTCAAATCGGTTGAAGGACATTACTAGGCTCTCCAACTTGCATGTTTTTGAGCCAAAAGGGATGTTCCCTACTAGATCATTGTCACTAACATCTACTACCGTGAGGTCATTTATGGTCCAAGGAATAGGCCCCGTCAAATGGTTCGTATATAGATAGAGCTCCACTAACTCACTGCAATTACTAATTGAAGCAGGTAATGAACCAGAAAGATTATTTTGACCAAGCCATAGAAATTTAACCCTGCATGCATTTCCATCAAATGAAGGAATTGAGCCGTCGAGGTTGTTTTCATGAAGGTAAATAGTCTCAAGAGGTGTGTGGAACAAAAGACTTGGTATACGGCCACTCAACATATTATTGAAAAGTGATAAGTATGACAACTTCTCGAGGTTCTGAAGGTTCACTGGTATCTCACCTGAAAGGGAATTGACTGAGAGATCCAAGTATTCAAGAAGGGTGCAATTGCCTAGTTCTGCGGGAATAAGTCCAGAAAGATCATTGACACTAAGATCTAGTTTCCTTAGATGATTTAGCAACCCAATTTCTTTGCCCAGCGAACCAGAAATCCGAAGCTCAGGAAGCTCAAATGAAATCACGAATCCACCTCTGTTGCAACCGATTCCCGCCCATCCACAGGGACTTGGGTCCGATGAGTTCCAAGTGGAGTTCACTGATCGAGGAAGTATCAAACTGCTGGAAAGAGCCAACAAAGCCTCTCCATCAGAGTTCAAGGCGTTGCTTAGTTGAAAAACAGCCAAAAGCAACAATAACATAGGCCAAAGACCAAAAGCCATTACTGTGTCCACGTTTTCCTAAAGGAAAAAAACAAGTCAGCTTCTTATATATCCCATGGTTCCTTCCTCCGCACGATATAACTAAGATGTTATGCAGAGAAAACATAAGAAACTAACTACATAATGTAAAAATTTCCAACATTTTCCACATTATGAGCTGAAAAATGATAAAAATAAACTAAACTAAACATGAAACTCTAGAGAAGAAGAAACCGTCCAATATAGCAGAATCAAAAAGCACACACAGTTAACACATTGGGGAAAAACAAAACAAGAGCTCTGAACAAGAGAAGATTATCACTGCTTCAAAGAACAGAAATGGCCTCTAACTGAACAGACATAAGTCCGCAATTTCTAGTAAGCTATACCCTTAGAATAGAAAAGAGATAAGAGATATGAAAGCCAAGCTTCAGATGAATCAGATCCACAGAAAATCCAAATGAACCGTAAAATGAAGTGCTGTCATACCTTCTTGAAGAGCAATTCCTCAACGATCCCTAGTTTTTTATGATTTTCCCTCCTTGTTTGCTCTGGCTTCGGCAAAAGGTGGTAGGCAGTGGAATCTCGCTTTGAGTGCGGGTCACGAGCTGAATCTCCTTCCTGTAGATGTTATCTGGAATGGATACCGGTATTGATATAGTTGCAGGTTGTGACAAAGCAGCAGCCACAAGCAAATGACGAAGGATGAGCAATTCATACAGGAAACACAAAATCTTTGACCGCTTCAAATTCGTCGTCGGATGTATAAATTTGACTCTTGACATAAAAGAAAAGTGCACATGTCAACGCGCCTTAAACAAGGAAGCACGCGAACCTGGTGCGTTCATCAATCCACCACGTAATTGAAGTCTGATTTAACTTTAAACAAAATAAAACAAGCCAAGGCCTATCTTTTCTTTAGTCATTAACGTAACTTTTCTTCGATACTAATGGTTGCTAAATATTAGCTACACAGAGGTGGACCTGAGGTTGCAGTTATGAGGATTGCCAGCAAGGTCCTTGTTCAAGTGTTCCCACACAGTTGATAATTTAACTACGCAGAGGTGGACCTGAGGATGCAGTTTTGAGGATTGGCAGCCAAGGTCCTTGTTCAAGTGTTCCCACATGTGGTCTTCGTATCTTGGACTTTGTTTAGGGTCCTTCCGAAGCAAATCACTGATGATTGTTCAGGGTTTAGGTCCTTCCGAAACAAACCACTGATGATGTCATATATACGTCAAGATTCTGCAAAGACCAACCATGCGCTGCCTGCACTTCTATTAGATACACACAAAAGATGACGTTCGACAGAAAAAATATCGGCAACAAAATATATAAAGGGTAAAAAGGACGCTCTATTTTAGAAAAATAACAAATATATACTCCATGAATATATTTTTTATTTCAATATTATCGTAATAGTTTTAGCATCCAAGTTGCTCCGATATTTTTAAAATTATTAAATAATTTTAGTCAAAATTATAAATATATGTTAAAAGTATTTCATTCTAATCAAATCAGTCCAATTTAATTAAATATTATTAAAAAAAATTGTGAGTACAACTATTTTAATTAAAATAATTTTGATCAAAACTATTCTAACATAAAAATTGCTATAACAATGATAAAATAAAAATATTTTTAGAATATAAGCTGCCCATATATATATATATATATATATATATATAAACAGAACGTTTTTTTAATAATAATAAAAATAAATGAAACCTTTTTAATTTGTACACTTTTATCTTTATTATAATCCCCTAAGCCTTGATAAAAAAATTAAAAGAAGGTTACGTCTACCAAATGTTCATTTTCCAGTACCGGTGCATCGCATTGATAAACATGTATTCAAGTTGGGTCGCTGACAGGCCTCTAAAAGATAGCAGCTATTAAAGAATTCAATAAAGATAAGAAGAAAACGTCAAGCCTGACCGCGTGCATTCCCACGGAGAGAGACGAAGAGACTAGAGCCCACCGTTTTGCTTGCAGCAAAAAGATAACAAGGAATTAATGCATAAGAAACGCATGCTTTTTCATTTAGTTTGACTAAGAAAACATGAGAAAGGAGGTAGAAACTAATGTTAACATTTTTAGTTGAGTGTATAATTGGAATAGTTCAGACAGGACATAGTATAATTAATCAAGGTTATCAGACCGCGAGATTCACATCAAAATTATTTATCCGTTGTGGCTAAGACACGATGAATTCTATAGATAAAATAAGAATTCATTTTAAAAAAGATCTAAATTTTTTTTTTTATTCAGATGACTTTCCTCTCTTGTATCTTATCACCATGTCAAGGTCTATAAAATTCTCCGTGATTTATCTTTCTTACAGTGACCGTGAAATAGACCGATGAAAATTACTGAATAGTTGAATCCCAATTTTTTTACAGAAATTCACACCAAAATTTAATTAAAAAATGAAGAGAACCTCAACAGATCATGGTACATAATTTCTATGCCCATCGGAAAGTCTAAACCAGTAGAGCCCCATCACTTCCTAGCTTATGTTTTTGTAAGGAATGAGCACATTATGATTCTCGCAGTTCATTCATTCCAGCAAAAGAAAGGAGAAAATTTTCAAGACTAGAAGTAGCAACAGAGGTAAACAAAGTAAGTAGAATTTAAGCAGTGAATAATACATAGTTTAATGAAGTAGCAAATAGAATTAAATAAAAAAAAAGCGAAACAATGTGACAAATTTTTCCCACCGACCCAAACCAGTTCCTCACAACATTACAAAGAAAATTGGCGAAACACACAAAGACAGGTGGGTGCGGTTTGTGCCTATGATCTACATTGCAAGACTAAGGAATTTGTAGTGGAGTATTTGAGTCGAAGTTGCCTAAATCCATGAAAACAAGCGATACTGAAAGTTAGCTTTTGGGAGGAACTTACAAAATAGTTTCACGCCCTTGATGATCGGTTGAATCCGGTTGCGTGGAATGAGAGGTGGAACGATTTCGTCTCTCCTGCTGTGATTTCGCTACGAGGTTTCGATGGATCGAGTTACGGTAGCTGACTGACAATATTATTAGTGGAATGATGATTCAAGATATCCCTAACAAATTATCTAGAAATCGCATGGCAAAGAGTAGTTGGACAACGAGTAGCACACAAAATGGCCATGGATCAGGGTGCATTGTGAGACCAGAGAAGCAGATCCAGGAAATACTTCCCTTAGTCATCAGACGAAGCACCGAATAAAACAGCAAGACCAATCTCACTCCGGCGTCGAAGGTTAGAGAAGAAAGATACCTTCTTCATCGAACAGGCTGCATCGAGGGATTCTCCGGGATCAATGAACCCGACGGACTATGACGGCGGACGAGGAGAGAATACGCAGTCCAGAACCCATTGTCGTTCTCGCCCCTTCCGGCGAACCCTGCACCTCAACTCCAAGGACTTGTTTCCGATCGAGTGTTTGAAATAATAGAGGAGAAAGTCACATTTTCAGAAGTCTCTAAATTGGAAATCTTTAATAGTAAAGGGCCGATCTAGAAAATTGTTCTTAAAATAAAATAAATAGCCCATAGGCGGACCGAGATATCACGCACCAGCCAATCGCGTAGCTGGCTGCCGAGGTAGCAGTCTGCACCAAGTCCACTCTTTTTCCTCTCTTCGGATCGCCTCTGTTCTCTGGCTCTCCTCCTCCCTCCAACGTCAAGACGAGAGAAGAAGCAACACGTAATTTCTGCTCCTCCTCGTCGCCATTATTCCTCGGTTAAAATCGGCTCTTTGGCTGCAGGAATTTGAATCGTTTACTTGCTTTTTCTTGCTCCTCCACGGGAAACCCCGATTTTGGCTGCTTCTCCGGCTCGGGCAGGTGGATCTGGAGCTTGGACTCGTTCTCGGCGGTTAGGGTTTTTGGAATCGTCCGGACGATGAAGGAGAAGCGCGTATTGGACTCCGATGGCGACGATTTCTTGCATCCGGAACCTAAAAGGCGGAGGGTTCCTGCGCTTGCGAGGTAGAGGAATCTTTAAAACGCGATACGGTTCTGGTTATGTTGTTCTCTCGTTGGGGCTCGACGAGTTGGGTTTCATTTTTGAGAGTTGAATGTTTGATTGGTTAGTTTATTGAACCCCAGGTCTTCTATATATTGCTTGTGTACGTTGGGGGGAAAGTATAGGATACTGGAGCGGTAGATTTATGGGACTTTGATTTGTGAATAGATGATAATACTAGAGTGAGCTACCTCTTGAAATTGAGCTCATGAGTTACTTGTAGGTTTCTATGTATGGAAAAAAAAAAGATCTTGGACATGGAACAGGGATGTTCGGTTTTGAATTTTGTGAGAGTTCAGAGACAAGGAAACCTTATTGTATCTCTTATTGTTTTATAAATATATAGGGATGGTTGTCATTGCCCGTTCACTAATCAAAATGCTTTTTGAAGACAGCCTGTGTAGGCAATTATTATTTGTTTAGGTTATTTCAATAACTGTTAACCTTCATGCTACATCCAAGAAAGGACACATTCTAGCTATTCTTTGCGAAAAGCTACTTAATTTTGTTTCTGTATTGCTCAAAATGCTGTGTTGATTAGTTCGCCATTTAAAAAGCAAATTGTTTGTGTTCATGTACGTTGGCTATGCAATGGATAAAAGTACTTTCTTCACTTTTTCTTTGTGTCCTATCTCTCATGCATCCATATGTTCCATCAGATGAATGTCTACATGGAGTTCGATCTTTGCATTATATACATCTTCTAAATGAAATCATGTATGTCATGGTTGAGTAGATCAATCGACAACAGACATTTTAATATTTTCTACATATCATGTAAATGATTATAATAGTTTTGACCTGAATTTCTTTGATCTTTGACTTGCATTGCTCATTGTTGGGCAACTCGATTTGTGTGAATGACATGAATTTTTACCAAGTCATCCTGGCATTCCTTGTTTTCTTTTATAAAAAATCCAGCTCTATTGTTGGCTTTATGTTGATGGTTTATCTAGGTTAATCTAACAATTTGTTCAGTAAAGTATGATATCTAATGTTTTCACCTTCTCCAATCGTATGAATAATACTGTTTGAATTTTTTATTGGTGTTTTATCCCTGCAGTGTGGTTATTGAAGCTCTGAAGGTGGACAGTTTGCAAAAACTTTGTTCTTCGCTGGAGCCAATTCTCCGCAGAATTGTGAGTCATATGTTTACATTTTATTAACCTTTATAGGTGAAAATTCACTTGATTCCTTTTCTTGCACGTTAGCATTTTTAAAGGGAGTCATGCATTAACTTTTCAGCTTCTAAATTCTGAATGTAGACTAGTGAAAGACAAACTCATGCAATAAATCTAGATTGGGTTCAGTTTAGTGTTGTTATTATTATTCTTTATCTGCATTCTCCATTGTAGCAAAAGTTTCTTTTCCCCTTTTGTTAATACTTTGAGGCACACAATTAATTGTATTCAATTTTCTCCCCATCTTTGTATGCCTTCAACTAACATACGATGAACTGCCAAAAGCCATACCCTTAAGTAAAAAGGGGGCGGATTGCCCAAAAAAACATATGCTTTATTATAACATGTTTAATGTTTACCCCTCTCATCTTAACTTTGATTGACTTGGTTAGTTACTGCTGATTTTGTGGTGGTTGAAATTAATCACAACCACTGGTGGTCTAGTCAAGCTTAGCCAACAATATGATTATTAATCATGCATTTTTTTCGTTCTTGTTTGGCTTTTGTTTATATTTATTCCCCCATTCATGTTTAAATGTAGGTTAGTGAGGAAGTTGAAAGAGCATTGGTGAAACTTGAACCTACAAGAATTGGGGGCAGGTATATATGGTCATGAGACTCATTATACTTGTCATTTTGAAGACTAAGGATTGTTTTTGTTGTTTCTTCTTTGTGCGGAGAAGCTAATGGGTTTCTATCGAGATTTATGGTTTGCTACACCATTCTTAAAGATTGTGTATGTTTCTGTTAGATGATTTTTTGACGCTGCACTGCTGATCACGATAGAATGCTTTTCCCCGTTTTTAATGATTTGGTACTTTTTATTGCGACTGAAAGGTTTTTTAATTTAAAATTTATTCACCTCAATCAGTTTAAATACCTATTGGCTTGCTTGGATTAATATTTGCCTTTATATTTATCATGTTTTGATTAATTTTTTAACCTAAGACTGTTACATGTAGGTTCGTCATCCTTTTATATTATTTTAGAAATGCAGGCGGAGTTCATTTTGATGCATATTATGCAAAACACCTGAAGTTATGGATGGTCTCTATCAATTTCAGGAGAGCCATATGTCAGGCTCATCCGACAATTATATTTCACAGATATCCACCTAAGGATGATAACTTATTTTGTTAATTTTTGGTCTATTTTATTTGAATATTTTATAATCTACAACTCGAGGCTGAGATCAGGAATCTCCATTTGGATGACCTACGTAAGATTCTTATTTGTTATTCAAATTGCAAACTGTTTGGCACATCGTCACGTTGTTGTCTGGTTGCAATTTGAGTTTTTGGCTTACACATTGTTTGTGATAAGATGTTTCATTATTTTTATGTTATTATCTTATGGTTCTTTCTTCACATCATGATTTTGCATGAGAAATTATTTATTTCCTTACTTGATCTGGTTGGTTACAAGCAAAAGTCTTTCTACATGCACACTTGATACATTAGGAATATTCTTATTTTTTAAGTAAATACAGGAGTTCTCCAAAACACATCGAATGGTCTGGTGGAAGAAAGTTGCAGCTGCAGTTCAGATCAACTTTGTCGCTACCACTTTTTACTGGTGGTAAAGTAGAAGGAGAGCAAGGTTCTGCAATTCATGTTGTTTTGCTAGATGCAAACAATGGTCTTGTTGTGACATCAGAGCCCGAGTCTTCTGCAAAACTAGATGTTGTTGTACTTGAGGGTGATTTCAACAATGAAGATGATGATGATTGGACTGAAGAAGAGTTTGAAAGTCATATAGTGAAGGAGCGTGAAGGCAAGAGGCCACTTTTGACTGGAGACTTACAAATATCACTGAAGGAAGGTGTAGGAACACTCGGAGAGCTTACGTTTACGGATAACTCTAGCTGGATAAGAAGCAGGAAGTTTAGACTTGGGCTAAAAATCTCTCCTGGTTTTTGTGAGGGTATACGGATTCGTGAGGCGAAAACAGAAGCTTTCACAGTCAAGGATCACAGAGGAGAGTGTATGTCGCTCATACTCGTTCGTTTGTTTTGCTCTCCATTTTTTGCTATGATTTTCCTTAAGTATTGTAGGCCGTCGCATCTGTTGCAGTATACAAGAAACATTATCCTCCTTCATGGAAGGATGATGTTTGGAGATTGGAAAAGATTGGCAAGGATGGGTCATTCCACAAGAAGTTGAACAATAATGGGATCTTTACCGTTGAAGATTTTCTCCGGCTTTATGTCAGGGATCCACAAAAATTACGAAGTGTACGATGCTCTTATCTCCTTTGCTGCAAGCTCTTTGATACTTTGCTTGTAACTTTCTGGTGTTTTTTCCCCTCAAAATATGTGCAGATCCTTGGAGGCGGCATGTCAAATAAAATGTGGGAAAGTCTGATTGAGCATGCCAAAACCTGTCCTCTAAGTGGAAAGTATTATGTTTACTATTCTGAGGATGCAAGAGATGTTGGTGCAATCTTCAATCATATTTACGAGTTTTGTGGCTTGGTTGCTGGAGGCCAGTACTGTTCAGCTGAATCTTTGACAGATAGTCAAAAGGTATATGCTATTCTGTTCCTTTGATGCTTCGAGATTTGCAAGTGGGTTAGTATCTATTTCACATTGATTTAGGAAGATAACACTTGATTTCAGAATAAAATAAAATTTACATAATTCGCATTTTGTCAAATATTAGAGGGTGCAATGTATTATTGTGCGGTCCATCTAATGAACATATTCCACATGTTGATCTAGTTCCTTTACTTTTCATGAAAGATGAATACTTTTAGACAGCTTTTTGTTGCCTGAAGTAGGTTATCCTCTTGGTATTGCAGGTCTTTGCAGATGCTCTTGTTAAAAGAGCATACGAAAATTGGTCTTGTGTAGTAGAATACGATGGCAAAGCTCTTCTGGGCTTGAAGGCGAACAAGAAGACAGTAACTACTCGAAGTGAAACTTCAGCTTTGGCAAAATTTTCTGGATCGTATGACCTAGAAACCTCACAACAGCATTTGTCAGTTCCAGAACCTATACCTCAATCTTCCATCAACACTGGATTAGCTGCTCGAGGTAACATTCTGTTTGCTTCTTCTTAACCTTAACTGAATGTTTTCGCAACACTTTGGTTGCTTGCACTCGTACACTTGATCTTTTGGTTAGATACTAGCTAGCAATTGCATATGGAAACTCCTAGTCGACTTCTAAAGTTATGATAAGTTTAATGTGGTTTTTTCTATTGGCTTTGTTTCCTTTTTGTGCTGTGCACAGGAGAAGCAAGTTCTACGCAATACGATGATCACCAAATGACAAGATACTCTAATTCTCACCTGGTCGGTTCAAATGCCCAGTTGGATTATGAAACTGCTTTGCCTGAGCAGAATTCATTTAGTGGTTCTTCTAGCCTAGCTCAAGATCCTCGAAAAGACACCATTGGTCTCGCATTAGCCCCGCCGCAGTATTCGAACGTGGGAGTTCATCAACTGGCAAGCCAGCCCCTTCCATTCTCAAACCTGAATTCCTACTATGACTGGTCGCACCAACGGCAGAATAACGGCGCTGAGAGCTTCTTCACGGAGGAAGAGATTCGCATGAAGAGCCACGAGATTCTGGAACACGAAGATATGCAATTGCTTCTCCGGCATCTGAGCATGGCTGGAGCTTCCGGCAACAACATTCCAGACGATGGATATGGGTATACATCATACATGCCTTCTCCAATGCCAGCCTACAACTTCGACGAGGAGCAAAACCGCTCTTCCGGGAAGGCCGGCGTTGGGTGGCTCAAGATCAGGGCAGCAATGAGATGGGGCATATTCATCAGGAAGCAGGCGGCCAATAAAAGGAGGGCTAAACTCGTCGAGTTGAATGATTAGTTAGCCAGTTATTTATCGCGAATCTGAGTACTCAACTTGAGCCATTTAGGAAAGAAGGCTTCAGCAGGAAGGAGTAGTTCGCGTGCCTGCTGATATGACTTGTACAGTAGCGTTTAGTTCTATTGTGAAGGCTTTGCAAGAGCCTACTTCAATAGTACTGTCTGATTCGTAGGATGCCGTTGCCAAGAAGCTTGCAGATCTTTATGACAATATCTAGTGAACAAAATACTTTATTCTATTTTTGATACAATATCTAAATTTGTTCGTGCCTGTTACCGGTGGAGTTTATTTTATGTGCTTGTGTCCGTTTGTTTGTGGAAAGAAATTTAATTTGTTTGCGAAGATTAATCAGTTTATTTTGCTTGCGTGGCTGCAGCGATTGATTCATAGTTTAAAACGTAAAGACGAGGAACAAAGTTAAAAGGATAAAAGAGGGAATAATGTTGCATTCACTTGAATAAAAAAAATGAGATAAAGAGAAATAAGAAGTTTTAATTAAGGAATTAAAGGACAGTTAATGAATTTATTTTAGAAAACTATCTTAGTTCAAAAGAATTAATATATATATTCAGAAGAGACGTTCCTGAGGTTCGCCGTGGAACACCAACTTTTTTTTATTTCAAAGAGAAACTACGAAAATATATTTACTCAAAATAAGAAATGCCATGAAGTATTCATCAATTAGTTGTGTCATTTATAGAATCAATCAAACTTCTGTGAATAAATTTAATATTCGATTTGATAAGAATAAATTTATTTTCATTTAAAATATATCAAAATCAATTAAATGAATAAATTTAAACAATTTAATAAATTAAATAAATAAATTGAACAAATATATTTGACTTATTAATATTCATGAATAATATTCGTCAACACAATTTATAAACTATGTTCATTAATAAAATTTGTGAATTATGTTCACGATCAAATTCATTTATGAATTTATTTATAAAGTTATTTATTCTTGCTCGAATTGTTTATAGTAATCTATCAAATAAAAATTAATATGTTAAAACTTCAAACAAACAAATAAACTTACTAAGAGTTTGATAATTTAAATAAGTTTGATTAGAAATTCAAATTTGATTCAACTTGATTATCTTATCAAATAATTTTCAATACTATAAATCTTGTCTTAACTCGTTTATATCCCTATTTATAGATGATATAAACTAAAACTCATGCTTTTCAAAATAAGAAATGCCATGAAGTATTCATCAAAACATCCCTGAACAAATTTAATATTCGATTTGATAAGAATAAATTTATTTTCTTTCAATATGTATTAAAATTAATTAAATGAATAAATCTAAACAACTTAATAAATTAAATAAATAAATTGAACACATATATTTGACATATTAATATTCATGAATAATATTCGTCAACACAATTTATAAATTATGTTCATTAATAAAATTTTCGATCAAATTCATTTATAAATTTATTTATAATGTTATTTATTCTTACTTGAATGGTTTATAGTAATCAATTATACAAAAATTAATATATTAAAACTTCAAACAGACAAATAAACTTACTTAAGAGTTTGTTAACATTTAAACAAACCAAATTTAAACAAATTTGATTAGAAACTTAATATCAATTAAACAAGTCAAACTCAAACCAAACTCAAACTTAAAAAAAATAATTAAACTTGAATAGTTATTTCAATAGCTTGATTAATTTCAAGTTTGGTTCGACTTGATTATCTTATCAAATAATTTTCAATACTATAAATCTTGTCTTACTCGTTTATATCCCTATTTATAGATGATATAAACCAAAACTCATACTTTTCACGTATCCCTGATCTATCAATCACTGACATTGGAATAAGATTGGAAGACAAACAAGTAAATTCCTTTCCATTCCGTTCCCAAGTAAACAAGATGAATGAAATACAGTGAATAAGGATGCATTGTTTTTATTTTCTTTTGAATTTACTACTTTGTTTCCCTCCTACTTCCTCCACAAGTAAACACAAAGTTTGGAAAACTTTACTGTTAGCTGTTAAATGTAACATGTCTCAGCAAAAGACCTGAACCAGAAACTTATTAAGATGTCCAGAAAACTACTACATAAGATCTGAGAGATGATAGATCACTTATTTCCCTAAAATGCATAGGCCTTCCATGAACAAGGGTTCTAATGGTTACCTCTTTTTCGTTTGTTGGTATAAAGAGCAAAATCTTGTCATCCTTGTCAGAGATTTGAGGTTGCAAGTGAAAGTTCGTGCAACTCACTCAACACCCATTCTTCACCTGTCCGGCCTCCGAGTACTATCGTCCTTGTTCCTCCAACAACACAAGTACTATGTCCCCAAGCAAACCGAGGTGGCCGACCGGGTACATTCAGTATCCTCCATGTGGGCGTCTCTTCGGTCGGATCCAAGAGATAAAGTTGAGAGGCTGAGTGAAGACCTGCAACAGACCCACCAAATATCAGGATTCTTCCACCGGGTAGGCTCACAGCTACATGATCAAGGCGTGGTGGGGGGCCGATTCCGGCAGGATTCCCTGCACCAGGCATCCCCCTTCCGGTAATGCACCTCCAGCAGGGTTCATTTTCATTAAGATCCAATGTGAACACATCACTCGAGCGCAATCGAAGGGGCCCACTCTTAGCCAGACCACCAAACATCAGTATTTTCCTACCGTCATATACCGATAGTGAATGTCCCAACCTAGATGGAGGTGTCCATGATGCTGGGATTTCTCTCCACACAGGTTTCTCCATAGTGATGTCCAATAGAAATGTGTCACTGAGAAGTACGCCAGAATCAGCACAGCCACCTGAAACAACTAGTTTAGTGCCGTCAAGGGTGCAAGAGCTGTGCCATGACCTGGGCACAGGAGGTGCAAGGCCAGATATCTCGCGCCATCCAGGATGTTGAGCATCCAAATCCAATATGAAGACATCATTGAGCAAGCCCTGCGTTCCACAGCCACCAAAGACAACCAGCCAAGATCCATTTAAGCAAGATAAAGTGTGGCCCCAGCGACCCGGAGGGGCAGACGTCACATTGACATGTCTCCACTCTGGATTACTGGCATTTAGATCCAAAACAAAGGTGTCATTCATCGGTTGCATGTTAAGGCCTTCCCCACCAAAGAGAACTAGCCGATTCCCAACAGCACATGCACTAAAATTGCAACGTGAAGGCTCTACGGCACCCCCAACAGTCAGCTTCCTCCATGAAACAGCTTCAAGCGTGGTCAATTCCCTCGCAAGTCTTCCCCACCCTATTCTTCTTGCTCCTGGTACAGTCTCTAATGCGCGGGTAGTTTCACTGCCCCATGCATTCTGACAAACCATTTTCCAGAGGTCCTCATTCTTAGTTAGCTCATACAGGCTCTTGCACACAGAACTTACAGATGCAATATCCCTCGGTGACAATTTCGACAAGATCTTCTGAGATAGCACCTCATCACCCACCTGAAATAGGCAACAAGTTTCGCGGCAGATTTGTCCATGTCCCGTTAAAATAGGGTAGCCAATCAAGCGATCAGAAGGTTTTTCAACTTCCTTTGTCAAAGAACCAGGAAGAGGTCCCAAATTAATGTCCGTGTCAACGAAGAACTGAATGCCCATGTGATGGGTTATTATTTCATCATCTCCATAAATGGGCTTTATCTGCAGTTTGTTCATGACTGGAGAGCCATCCTTCCGAAAGTTCAATAGATCACCTTGGAACTCAATGCCAGCCTCGAGACATCTTCGAATTTCAGCAATCACAGTAGCATCCACTAAGGGATGCCGCCTCTGAGCAAAGGGTCCCCTGCATTGCATGAATCGGCTGGGAAAAAAAATGAAACAGCAAACTGTATTATGTATTTCGACATTTTTATACATATATTGAGTGTACACATAAAATAAATACTGTCAAATTTGGTATACCATAAAGGCAGGTGTAAAATTAGTGTAATTATTTTTCATAATTAAAGAAGTTTCTCATTCTTCTAGCTTAACTGGTAGAAAAAATGCAACACAAATTTCTCATCTTTCATGTTAGACAATAATGTTATATGTATCTAAATGGTAATTATGATACAACTCCTGGCTACGTTTGGGAATACTTCATCTCAATCTAGAAACTTTAGTTTCAAGTCTATCACAATTGTACTAGCAATTAATTTAACGAAAAGCATAATTAAGGCTAATACATATCAACATGAACTTGTTTTTTGGAAGGCCAGACTCAAGATTGACCTGAATAAATTAAAGGTATAGAAAAGGTAAACCAATCGATTAAAAAATATACAGTGATGAAAAACGTTACAGAATTTGAAACCATCACTTCCCTGGTGCAAATTATCTATAAATCAATAGTTGCACATGCTCGCCAAAATTTCAGACTAAAGATTTGAAGCATCAAACACAGAGAAAAAAAAAGTTCACTTTAAACTAAAACGGTAATTTGTTTTTCCTATAGAAAATAAATTAGCATGAGTATATACTTGGCACAAAACAGCATCCATTAAACAAAAACATGCACCCTAAAGCCTAAAAGAAAGCTATATTCTCAAGTAGCATCTTAAAAACAAATTTCTTTAAGTAGGAGGTCCTAGCAAACAGATTATCCATTGACATATTGAAAGATTTTGTGATCTTTGAACATTTTTCCTCAAACTATTTGATAATCTATAGTCTATACCTATTTAGAAAGTGCCAAATGTTCACGTTCAAAATTGTTCAGGATAATGGGAATGATATTTTTATGATTTTCTGATTCACATATACTGAAACCAGAAGCTTTGAAATGCCAGCATAAATAGTTCATTTTTTAGCTTTCAAAAGCCATCTTGTTTTCTACAACGATGATGATAGAAGCAATAGAGTAGCTAAATCCAATTACACATCATCCAAGACCCTATTATAATGTAGGAACTTATTTGCCTCCATCTTTCTGATGACATACCCATATGAGGTGACCTTACACCCACCAACTACAGCATGACAATTGGTGCTCACAAACAAGAATTTAGGGGCTTAGGAAAGGACCCATCTTCACAGGTTCTACTTCCCCAGGGTTCTTCACAGATGGTGATCATACATATACCTATTCAGATTTTTGAAATCACACTTGGATGGTCGCAGAGATTTCTTGGAAGATGAGTTGATTGTAGATGAAGAAGTACCAGAAGAACCATCAAAGACATGACAGATGGTGCTGCTACCAAGAACCATTAAAACATTTTTATCGTAACACCCACTCCCTTCGCCTACTAATATCAAGATAGGATGGCAGGGATCAGTCTAAACTAGGTAAACTTCTCAAAACAACCCGTTTAGCCTGGACAAAAGGTATCTTCAGACTTCATTGGTCAATCTGCAAAAAACATTGGAGGCTCCTTTTTCTTAGTACATGATAATTGGTGCACTGTACAGGTCAGCTATCAAGTTTCACCTGAAGGAAAAACAAATCTGTATTCAACTCGTCTCTTATTATCACTTACCACTTATTTCCTTGCAATGAATCCCTCGTTTGTTAACTTAACCAAACACACACACCATCAAGGATGCCAAAGTGTTTTCGTTACCTGGTCACTGGGCTTTTAATAGAAGCAACTTCTAAACCTGTTATTCAATCAAAAGTGTAGATTGATGTATGTTTGTTCAAATTTTCTATATTGCATTTACTTCAGGCTCATGCCATGTTAACTCTTTAAAAAAAATACAAATTTGATAGTCATTTGGTCACCTAAAGATATGCAAGTAGTTGTTAATGGGTTATCTCTCCTAGATATCTCCTTTTTGAGGTACCTAATTGGTAATAAACATTGAAATGCGCTACTTTTTGTGAATCACAGCATAACCTATGTTGGGATGGGTAGGCCAACCAATAGACTTCCCCTTAGGCTCGAGCCAAGAGTGAGGTGACCTTCTTGATTTTCTTCCTTTCATATCCTTCCCTTCAAATACAGCTTGATGGTTGCAAGAAAAGTCAGACACAGCATCATACCTTTTCTTTAGTGATGGTTGAGCATGGTACAAGATGTTTGCGTCTGGTCTGTGCCTTGCTGTACCACCACAATTTATTTTTGGAAATACTGCTCCTACATATAACCTAGGTAGTTGAATCAAGGAATTCTGGCTATACTAACAAGGTGATCAAGGAGTGAAACCAATGACAAAATCTACCTTAGTATCGCTAACTTAAGTTGTTCAGTGCTTGCCTCCAACAATGAAACAAACATCTTCACCTTAATCAGGTTGCATCAGTTCGAAAGAGACTTTGGTGACATTGAAAGGCAAACAAAAGAAATCGTCTATGGACTTCAGTCCCCATTAGCCGTATACTAGCTTGAATTATGGTGATTACTAACCAATTCCAATATCTTTGAATTCACACGTTCATCATAAGTCCTACTAAAGCACCAAGCTAAGATTCATCGTGCAAATTGATTTCTGTAACCTGCCTTCTAGCGCAGAAAGTGTGGATAAGAAATTAACAACCAAGCATAATCATTATGTTTAATCACTAGTGTGACTCATTGCATGCAGCTAGAATAGATTATTATGCCCTAATCTAACCAAAGAATATCTTCACTTTTGTAACCTACTCTTCAATCTGATAAAAAAAAGCACGAATATCGTTTATGCGAACGGAGAAGCTCTTGACAACGGGAATTAATATTAGATGACTAGTGGAGAAGAATGATTCAAACTTCAGACATAAAGCAAATCGAGCAAAAATTGAAATTGCACATCCTAAACGCATCAATCGAACGCAATACAGAAAACCAAAGCAAGCTGCGTAAGCCCTCAAAACAACCCCAAATCGATAGCTTAAAAAGAGATTTTGGCGAGCTCACCAGTTCCTTCCGACCACCTCCTCCGCGCGATACCCGGTTGCGACCTCGAACCCGCGATTGACATAGATGATGGGTTGGTCGGGCTCGAGCGCGTCGGTCACCACCAGTCCGCACGAGGAGGCCGACCCGAACATTCCCGCCAGGGGGAACGACAAGAAATCCTCCCCCTCGTCGTCCTCCTCGCCTCCGCTCATGCCTTCTGGCTCGCTGTCCGACTCCATCACGCGACCGCCTCAGCCCATGCTCTGGAGACGCGAGCGAGAGAGAATCTTTAGCTCGTAGCAGCTATCGACGGTTTCGGCGATTGTTGATTGCTCAGCTACGCAAACGAGGTCAGAGATCCAGAAGCGGAGGGCAGAGAGACGCGACCATCAGCGATCCAAACCCAAGTGGCCAGCTGAAGCCGGTGGGCGAAGCTGACGACTGCGGAACGAGTGATTCCCGAAGCGGCACGATCCGACGGCAGAAACGGGCGTGTGAGTCTAGTTGGCGGAGGACCTGGGGAGTTGCAGATAGAAGCCTGTTCGGGTCCTTGCAGGGATCGGTAAAAGGGCAAAAAGCAGACGTGCGGTCACACGGCACGTTGAAATTGTCTGGCCAAAAAGACGAGACATTCGGATCCGCTCCAAAAGTGACTAAGTAGAGGTCCGTATTGGTTCATGCCATAGAAATTTCTGGTAATAAATAGCATTTTAAATATATAAATAAGGCAATACTAATTAATTTATTTCTAAAATTCTGTGTTTAGTATCGACGAAGATAAATTTAAAAAAAATTTACCTACCGGATAAAACAGTTAAGAGAGCAACTAAAAAAAAAAAAAATCAAAATTAGATCAATTAAGGAAACACAATTTTTTTCGAAACTAATATACATATTAATTTTAAAAAAAGAAAATTAAAAATAATAACATAAGATGTATTTAAATGCAAATGGAGATTAAAAAGCTTAATGGTATTTTTCAAGGCTAATTGAACTATAATAAAAATTCCTAATTAATAAAAACCATATATATATATATATGTGAGAAACTTTTCAGCTAAGCGCCGAAATGGTGAACGCATGTGCGCGAATTTCATCGGTGAACAATGATTTCACTATTCACCGTAGGTGAACAGTGAAATCACTGTTCACCGATGAAATTCGCGGACAGGCGCTATATATATCGTGTTTTGATCTCTTGCGCGCCTCATCAGTCTATGCTTGTGCACGATGCCTCTCCGCAGTCGGATCGAATGTGCGATTGGGAAATGCATAGTGCATCTTCTTCCCCACCCGCAGAATGGAAGCTCGAAATCGACTGTCGACGCCCCTATTCCGGCCGCAACCCGATCGAATTCCGGTCGCGGTCTGACTGCCACCAGATTCTCGTAGTCGGATTCCGATCGATTCGCGATCGAAATCGATCGCAATTACGATCGACAGTGGCCATGACACTGGTGGCGGGGTTGCGGCTGGATTTCGGCCCCAATCCGCTCGGAATTTGATCGCGGCGGGCCGGAATCGGATTCCAACCGAATTGCGATCGAATTCTTATCGAATCGCGGCCGGATCACAACCAAATTCCGGGCAGATTGGGGGTGGAAGTCGACCGCAACTCGGTCGCCAGTGTTGCGGCCGCGAATCCGACCTCCGTCCGATTGAAATCCAGTGTCTCTGTCCGACCAGAATTCGATGTCTCCGTCCGATCGGACCGTGACCAGAATCCGACCGAGTCGCGCCCGGAATAGGGGCATTGACAGTTGATTCCGAGCTTCTATTCTACAGGCAAGTAAGAAAATGCACTGTACATTTCCTAATCGCGTGTTTGATCCGATGGCGGAGAGTGCGTTGCGCACGGGCGCGAACTAACGAGATCAATTTTGTGTGTGTGTCTATATATATATATATATATATATATATATATATATATATATGATCCGTTGAGCTCCGTTTCGTTGTCCGATTGTGTGCGACGAGGAAATGCACAGTAACTGCGCTCCCCGATGCCGTCGATCTCGCCGACGAAAGGTCGGATTCTGACCCCAATTTAGTCGGGATTCGACGGCGGTCCGGCTGAAATCCGACCACGATTGTGGCTGCCAGTGGGCGCACATTCGCGGTCGTTTCTGGTCGCAATCCGGTCGAAACGATTGGACTCTGGTGCCAACCGGATCGTGGTCGGATTCTGATCGGAATTCGATCACTCGACGGTGAATCGACGACAACAATGGTGAAATTGTACGGAAAAAATACTGTGTTTTCTGTTATTGTGTAAATCGCGATTTTGATCAGATGGTTGAAACGCTGTCGCGCATGAATCGCGTAGCAGAGCGCGCACAGCAAATCATATATATATATATATATATAGAGAGAGAGAGAGAGAGAGAGAAGTGATTTTACTGTTCACTTCACCCGTAATCTCTGTCGCGTATGAGTTGTACAACATAACATGCGCAGCAAATTTTATATATATATATATATATATATATATATATATATATATATATATATATATATATATATATATATATATATATATATATATATATATATATATATATATATATATATATATATCTCCTGCGACCATTTCTCGCCTCTCACTTCAAGCCATCACGCATCGCCGTGGCTGCCCGGATCGACCGACGCGATCGGCCGATCACTCATCGGTCCGGCGGTGAGAGTTTACGGCGAATACGGCCGGCTAATCGCCGGAAATCACCAAAGATCGCGGCGATGCGGCGCGACGCCGATCGCGATCGGTCCGGGGCCGGGACGGACGAGACGGCGACCGCGATCCGTCCGGCATCGCCGGCCGCATTCGGCCGACACCGGCCGATCGTCGCTGACGGACCGACAGCCGACGCCGATCCTTCCGCCGTCGGATTCCGACCGCACTGCCGGAATCCGCCCGATCGAATAAACGCCGCCGATTGGCGGCCGATTTCGATCGATTCGGCCGGCCGGCACCGAATATTCAGAAGCCGATACCCGGACGGACGGACGTTGTCGGTTGTCCGGCACGGATTCCGATAAAGAATCGACCGAAATGATCGCGGGCGGCAGTGGTCGTGCCACTGTCGACCACGATCTTTGGTGATTTTCGGTCGGTTAGCGCCGGATTCCGGCCGCTAACCGGCCGGTAAACTCCCCCCGCCGAACCGCCGGCGAGTGGAGCGTCGATCGTGTCTGGTCCGACGATCGGCAGGCGGGGCGAAGGCGAACGATAACGCGCATGGTCATGGCGGTGGAGCGCATCGCGCAGCGTGAGGATCGATCAGAGGATATCATATATATATATATATATATATATATATATATATATATATATATATATATATATATATATATATATATATATATATATATATGATATCTGTGATCGATCCTGCGTGTTCGCAAGAATGCGCTCCTCGTCCGATCAATCATGAAGCGTATTCCCACCGTGAAAGCCACGCTGCTGTTTCGCCGTCGGGCCACAACCGACGCGACACGCGCACTCGCCGACGGAGATGTTTACGGCCGGAATCCGGCGCTAACCGCCAAAATCACTAAAGATCGTGGGCCGGCAAAGGGCGCGCACCGCTGCCGCGATCGGGCCGGATTCGACCGCGCCAGACCGGCGAACGACCGACAGTAACGCCGATCCGTCCGCAGATAATCGGCCGCCGCCATTCGGCCATCGGCCGACCGATCGCGGCCGAAATCGCCGCTAGAATCGGCGGCCGATTTGAGGCATCGGGGATTCGACCGCGGCGACTGCGAATGACGCCGGCGCCGATTCTCGTAGTCGATCGGTATCGCCGAAATCGCCGCGATTCTCAGATTTCGCCCGATTAGACCGGACGGACCGACGCCGGCGCCGCCATTCGTCACCGCGATTCGGCGATTTGAATCCGGTGATGATCGCGGCGAAGTACGACATCGCCGGGCCGCGATCTTTGGTGATTTTCTGCGTGTTAGCGTCGGATTCCGGGCGCTAACCGCCGGTGAACTCCTCACGGACCCGGCAAGTGGTGCGTCGATCGCGTCGGCCCGGCGATGGTCGGACGGCCACGCAGAACGGCGCGAACGCACGTGACTGGACGACCGTGAACGCGCCGCGCTGATCGGACGGAACGCTGGTCACGCGACGCCGCAGGATCGATCGCGCGCATGTTATCAAAATTAATATATATTCTTCGAGGCTCCGCGATCGATCTGTCCGCGCGCCGCAACTGCTCGATCGGCCGATTAAATGCACAGACTCCGCTACCGACACTTCGCCATCGCCGCTCCATCCGGCCGCCGGACCGGTGTGTTGAAGCGCACCTCGGCGGTCCGGACGGGCTTCGGCCGGATCGGCCGCGCGCAAATCACCGCGAATCACGGGCCGAAATCGGTCGAAAGGACCGTCGGCACTAGCTCCTTTCTGACTGCGCGGCGCGATTCAGCGAATCGCGGCCGATTTCGTCGGCTTCCACCGCATCTGGCCGAAGCCGATCCCGTCCGGACCGAGGTGTGCCCCAACGATCCGGGTCCGGTGGTTGGAAGCGGCCGGACGACCGTCGTATCCCGCCGACGCGTGCGCGGGGTTCCAGCGTCCACTTCTTCCTCCCCCTGACGCCGTCCGCGGCATGCCTTCCAACGCGAACGACGACCAGACTCCTCTTCCATCATCTGCGCGCAACTTAATTCAATTGTCTACTGAACGGCGGCACCTTCCAAAAACGACGCCGGCCAACGTTCTCTGCACTCGCAGCCTCCGCCGCATCGATCCACGAGGCGCTGAGAATCCAGCTCCGAAATTCGCTCCCCTAGGAAATCCAGTGCCAAAGGCGTCGACTTTGGACCATTAGGGCCGCCGGCGATGCCGCTCCGGCAGCACTGATCATGGTAGAATACATGACTTTGCATGTAGAGCAGTGAAAAGTTATATATATGATCCATCTCCCTCTTGGTATAGAAAATTAAGTGTCCAGAAATTGTAAAAAAAAATGTAAAGTTTAATGCAACATTAATTGGTAGCTTGGGACAGTTGGTGCCATGCTATTTATCAGTTCTAGGCAGTTGTCTTATAACAGACGTGTTGGGGTTGTTTGCATCGCTGAGTTTCATCTAGTAAATGCTAGGAAAAAGAGAGCAATTAAGTCCTTCGGTACGAGGACTGGAAAGAGAGACTTAACTATACCAGGCAATTAACTTTTTATCATATTAAGAGTTTATTATAATTATTAGAATATGGCTAAATTAATTTACTAACAAGTAGATGCTCAAAGTGCATGTAGAGATGCATAGAGCAACCACCAAACTCCCATGTGTACATCAACTGTCTCCCAAAAGTGAAATAAAAAAAAATTAAAAAAAAATACTCAGAACATAGGACCAGGCTATGTGTCCGGCATTTCCTCAAACATATGGCGAGCAAGCAAAGGAGGAAGAGGAAGCGCACGAGATCTCCAAGGAACCATCGTATATGAGCTCCTCGATCATCTCCTCGATGTAGTCATCGCCCACCTCCATCTCCTCCTCCTCCTTCGCCGGCCGCTTGGCGGTCGCCCCCGCCTCGGAGCAGCACCTCTCCAGCTTCGCCACCAGGCTCGGCGACAGCGCCGCCTCCGATCCGGCCGCAGGAGGGAAGTTGGTGCGGGCCTTGGGGCCGCACATCAGGCGCGCCGCCTCGTCGTACGCCCTCGCCGCGTCCTCCGCCGTCTCGAACGTGCCCAGCCAGATCCGCGTCTTCCTGGAAGAGGAGGCAAAATTCGAGCGCAAAACAAACAGGGCGCCTACAGGTCAGTCAAAGTGTTCGACGAAATGCCTGAACGAAAACCTTTAGTTAAATATCAAATAGTTACAGTATCGGGTGGCGGATTTCTGAGACCCATGAGCCCCAGTGGCGCTGCCTTACTCCTCTATACCTCTGCAACTTTGGCATCTCGGAGAAATCTTCATGCAACTGCAAGTTGAGTGTTGTTCTCTTCCTTTGCCTCTCTCCTCCTCTTTATAGACAGAGGTCATCCTTGTCCTTCATGTTACGTAGACTGCTCACTTAATGTCCATCCCTTCCTTGGCTCTTCCCTCCATGCACCATCTCAAGGCATTGCTTTTTTCAAAAAATATACATTAAAAATTTTAAAATTTTTTTTAATGGAATATGGATATACGATTCAGTGGAGTAAATTAAATTTATCTTTCATTTTCAAACTAATTAGCTAGTCGAATGACAGTTTGATCCCAATATAAAATGCCTTGTGTCACAAAAGAGTCGATGTATTATAGTATTGTTGGACGGTTAGCGAGCAATGGAATCAAACTGTCTTCTTGTCACAATGGCTACAAGCCATGTGAGCCATACAATGACAATTTTTCTAGTCAGAATAAGATATTTCTAATTTTTGTTGTCTACTCAAGTGGGTCCGATCCGATCGATCTAATCTCGTAACACATGATCCATAGTTCAATTGATTGATTGGCGATAATTAGATCGATCTTATATCGATAGGCAATGCCATTGCGATAGCGACGAAAAAGGAGGGGTGGGACAATACAAATTGTGATCCTTGGCAATGGCTCATGTGCTATAGCATGTGTGTTGGTGTCTTGTGTTTAACTTGATACATTGAACTTACAAGACACAAGTCATGTTCACTTTATTGATAGTGGGACCAAGTTTAAGTGATCCTTGACTATTTTTTTTATTTTTATTTTTTAAATAGTAAATTTTATTTGGGGACACTTGGCACTACTAGATGGTAGATGCATCATGGATATAACAAGAGGTGCTAATATGTGCATTGTGTACCCTACCTCACTCTATGAGTTCCATATCTCAATGTGATAGAATCTACAATACTTTAGTGTGTGTATATATATATATTTTTTATCTATTTACTTTGCTTAAGTTAAGTTATGGATGATAAATATTACAAAGAGTATCAAAAATTCAAATTGCAAAAGGTATTCAAAAATAAAATAAAATAAAATAAAGTTAGGAGAGAAAGTGGATGGCAATTTTTAAGAGGTAGATGTCAAGGTATGGGAAATGGACCAGATCTAAAGGGTGAAGATGGAGGCACATGCAAGCAAAGACATGAGCAAAGTTAATTTTGGGCATTGCATGTGCCTTTGCCGACCTCAAGCTCCATGTGGTCGTTTGACCAAGACAAAAATTCCTTTGTAATGCGACATCTCTTTTTCTCCTCTTCCTTCCTTCTCCTGCCTTAGTTTTTTTTTTTTTAGACGTCGTCTTCAGATATTTAATGTTTAGCTACATGGTGAAGCATACTTGAACTTAGAAACTTAAATTTATTAGTTTGTATAATTTATAATAATTGTACATTAGCATATAAATCTGGTTATTATTACTCATTAATATTTTTTTTACTCAAATTTTCGGCTCAATTAATTTTGAGTGCGATTGATTTGACTTTACCATAATAAATCAAAAAGTACTTACATGAATCATTTCAGCATGCTTTAACATCCATAGTTTTTCACTCCATTTGAAGAGAAATTATGCAAATATACTATGGCTAGAGATTGAACCGTAAATACTTCAAAATTAAGATGAATGTCCTGCCACTGAATCATAACCTTGGGACATGCAATGATACACAAATAGATAAAGTACTAGCTCATTGTCAATTACTTTTTAATGTTGAGATGTCATAGATTAACATCATCAATGGCAAACAAAACAAGATTATTACGGATACTAATCTAATTGATCGAATCGGTCAGACTACATTTTTTTAAATAAATCAAATCCATCAAAAATTTCTATGAAAATAAGATAAATTGAACTGATAAAATATATGTTAATTAGGTCAAATTAATTAAAAAAAAATTAATAGTCAATTGTCAAATATATTATTCTCAAATTTTAATTTTATAAGTCAAACAAATAAGTTGAACAGTTAATCGATCAAATTTCTATTTGATTTTCTCAATAGAACGGTCAAGTTTAACATTTAATTGATCAATTTTTTATTAATATTTCAATTGAGCAGTCGAATTGAATAATCAACTGATTAATTTTTAGAGGCATTCATAATATAACAGTCGATTGATATTTTCAATTAAATCGATTTTTAAATTTTAAAATTGAAACCAAACCAAACAAACTAAAGTAATCAATATTTTTTTATAAATAAAATAAAATTTTAAATTAATAGAATTGAACTTTTGATTTTCGATCGATGATGGTTTAATTCAATTTAATTGATATTTTGTTCAACCCTAATTGTTCTATATATCTACATAGATTGGTTGACTTTAGTCAAAATAATCCAACCATCAAACTCTCTGTCGGTAGAGCCAAGATTTACCCCGTAACTCGATGGGAATCGTTATCTTTGATGTAAAAGGTGATAACGTTCACCCTAAATAATATCTTCCAATGTCGATTCTATAGTATTTTGAAGAGAGATAAATCATGAAATCAGTATAATAGTATGAAGAGAGATAAATCACAAGATCAGTTGATAGCTAATCACTATGTGACCATTCAAATGGAAGGAATTGTCTCCGTAGATGTATATTCATCGGAAATTAATCTTTACTCTTTTAATATACATTTATCATTCGATTCGATGATCATCACAGCACCCCGTGAAGGCATGACAATCGTGAGAGGCCTGGTATACACAACGAGTATGAATAGTCTATTGCCCAAACAAACTAAAGGTACATATAGACTTTCTTTCATTCAATAGGTACAAAGATTGCTTGATGTACAATGCAACTCAAACGTCACACATTTGACTGGGCCAACCAGCACTTGCCCCTAACATTCGTCGTTAAAATGAAACGAAACAGAACTTGCAAGTTATTACAAAGATTAAGAAGCATCCTCTATGAATATATTGGTGGATTAATGCAAGTAAAAAAAAACAAAAACAAAAACAAATGTGGCATCATGAATAGGTTTGATCCTGTGGGGTCAAGTTGGAAAATTATAAATGGACTCATGTTGGGATCATTAGACAATCCATGTGGTTACTGCCACATGACAACAATCAAATCCATATAAAATATTTTGTCATCTTGTACCATGACTAGGAAATTGGATGATGCATTAATAGGCCACATTTATCATAATTAATTAGGATTGTGTCATAGGAATCAGAATGGGCATTTTACCACATCTGAAAGAAAATATCTGTATTACAATCAATGTTCATAATCATGTACCACATACAATCACACAAGTTCAGTAGGTTAGATTCCAGGGGGGCATTTAAAGTGCCCCAACAAGCACAGAAACAACACCATTGATCACTCCAAATATAAGAGCAACCAATTCTTATTACCCAAACTCCAAGTCCTAAATCAATTACAGACAACATAGAGGGGATCAAAGCGAAAAGGAAGCAGGAGGAGGTTTTCTTCCTACACCACTTACTCTCTTGTAGTTTCATCTGTCCCAGCCATGAAACGTACGACCACACAGGTTATATTGTCTGCGCTGCCTCTTTGATACGCCTCCTGCAACAGCTTCTTTGCTGCTTGTTCTGGAACCTCAAAGGGTTTCACCATCTCCACAGCTTCCTGTATGGAATGGGATTCTATAAACAAGTAGTAGATGCTTTTGTGTAGATCTTTTCTTTCATTTCTTATCGGGAATCGTTGAAAATGCAGGCAAAGTTTTTGAGACTTGATTTTTGTGTTTATCATTGTGAAGGACAACTAGTTCAGCAAATATTCACCATAAATGGGTGAATCTTCTTTGACTCTGCTTGATATCATATTGATAGTGATGCATAAAATTATCAGTCTTATTCGTAAAAGAATCAGTCACAAGATTCAATCTAAATAGAGAAGTCTACCAAATCTAATTTTTCTATGCACATTCGAATTAGTTAATTTAACTAAAATAACAATTTTAGCATATTCTAGATAACTTAATCATTTTTATAAATAAATCACATTTTTTATAATTGATTTTACTTGTGTTGTTTCTTAACCAACATCAGCCCACATTTGGCATTGATTTCATTTAGTTTAAGAGGCGTGGGGCAATGGTATAATGTTATTTTATCCAGTCAACCTCTTTTATTCTATCAGTGACATCTTAGTTAATCTTCCCTTGTTTATGAATGAAAAAGAATAATTTATAAGTCGTAGTTGCAGGGATTTTGTTGTCATTTAACTGTTTTCTCAACTAAAACGTTCAGATATGATTTTGCAGAACTCCCATTAGTCCATTTTTGGTATAACAATAATGTTTATAATTTTATGTGGCACTAAAATAAAAAAGATAAGAACGAAACTGAACTTTAATGCAGAACCTAACAATTTATTTTTCAAATAAATTAAATTAATGTGCAAAACTTTAACTTTTTCCAATTTATTGATTTTTTCAAGCATAAAATAGAATTAATTCTTAACAATTTTCACTTTTCATCTTATCTACAAGTTCAGGGACCTTTTTATTTAAGAAGCTGTTTGGAAGCGGAGCAATTTACGTTTAGAATTTGATCAGGGTTCTTATTGTTTGAAGTATTAATGTTATACTCAAGTGAAAAAGAAATTCTAATTCAACTCTTATTTATCATATAATTTACTGATTTGTGCTTCCTATTAATGGGTGTAATTAAGTCTTGTCGAAGCTCAAATCATACCTATACAATTTTAAAACTTAAGATACAAATGATTGTCTATTTGATAAGTCTATAGCATATTTCTAAAGGGAAATAAGATATACACTTACAAAAAACATAAGATATAATCTTAGTTGTATACATAGATAAGGATAGAAATTATTATTAGATTTATTTCAAATCAGACCAATACACTTAAACCCCAAAGACACAAATCCACTTCATGAAATTTATGCTTTTTTTCTTCACTTAAATACACTTCAGATTTTAAAAGCATAGATGCATAGTACCTCATTTGAAACAACATCCCATAATCCATCACTTGCAAGGATCACAAATTCGAGAGATCCATCAACCACCTCCTCCTGCATCAAGCATGAGTACTCATTTGGGATAAAAAAAAAATAAAAAAAAAATCAAAAGTGAAATCTGTTAGCACATTGCCCAAAGAAACATTATTAGTTTATTGGATATTTAGAGAAGAAAAGAAGGGTTAGGTCAAACATGGATTTCGGGATCTGCAACAACGAATCGCTTCAAATGCCTATCACCAAATGCACGAGAAACAGCAAGAACACCGCCAACACGCCATGTTCCTGTAGTCACAAATTCAAGATTAAACAAATATTCGTGCAATGATAGGTAAGGCTAGAGGAGTGATACATACCGGCCCACATCACAAAACCTCCTGCATCCTCAATCCTTTGTCTCTCATCTGTTTGGTCAGGCTTGTGATCCCTTGAGACAGCTATAGCTGCACAAGTGACGATAGGCACTTGTTAGAAGGCCTAGTAGAGAGGAAATCTTAAGAAGATCAATTGATAGGTTTGCTATTTCTTGTGATCATAAACTGTTAGTTTATGAAACTTCAAACAATTCCAAGAAAATTATTTCTGTTCTGGACCAGCACATTAGTTTTAGAATATACATGGTTCTGAAAGTAATCAACAAATCTTTCACTTGCAAACTAATCTCGTGATATGTTAAGATATTTCTGGTAAGATGGCTAGCTTTCAACAGCCAACCACTTGGGAAGTAGAAAATTTACATTGCAATTCAAATCGAACTTTTAAGAATTGTGTCCTACTCTACCATGATTTTAATTTAACATTCAAAGAAAAAAAGTGATCCCAAAATTAAGTCCTAGAAAAATTTACCGCACAGGATGTATCAAAAGACAAGATTCCAAATTTTGCATGAATTTGATTGAAGGGGAAAGGAAGGGAAGAAAAGAAAACAAAATGCAAAACTGCAACAAACATGTAGAATATAAGCACATATCATATTTCCACCAAAAAACAAATGAACAACCCTACCCAATTTATTGCTCATAAATGACATGAATATTTGAGTATATTTAGAAGGCACTATTTAGTGGTACTTGATAAAAAAAACATACAAAATGAACCATGAGATTATTAAGGATCAAGGAAATTTCTACTGTATGATTAAACAGAGAAGATTGTTGTAACAATATAAAATAATTTATAGATCTTCAAAGGATGGTTAGAGTCTGTAATCTAGCACACAATTTTTCACTTCAGCTGTTCCTCCAGTCATGGCTTAAGAGTCTGTAATATATAATAATTTTCTAATTGGATCAGGACCCACATTTCTTTGATCTTATTCACATTGCTGTCTGGGTCTAGTTCTTAGAAGTTTGAGTGAACCATATAACTTTAACTTAGTTAATTCAAGTCAATTGAAATTGAATACTGAGTCTTACCATCTCCTCCCCTACATATAACAACTCTTGAGTCACCAACATTAGCTACAACTAACCGGTCACCAACAAGAACTGCAGTTGAAGCAGTTGAACCAGCCTCTCGATTTAGGCTATTCTCACATTTTAAAAACTCTGAATCCGTATGTTTGTATGCTTCAGCTGAAGAAATTCAAATAAATATTACAAAGTTAGATTCTCTATCTTAAATATCCAGACATAACAAAAGGAAACAAGCATCACCTAGAGCTGATTTGGTATCACTAATGAACTTGGGATGCAAAAGTAAGTTGCTGAAAAGGTTCTGTTTAACATACTCTGCCACTTGTGCACCACCATGACCTGCACATCATACAATTACAGCAAAAAACTGACATCGAGATAATGAGTGCATAAGAACTTCAACAAAAAAAAAAAAAATCCTATTTAAGATTTATTCAAAGAGGCAAGATTGAGGATATTCGTGAGAACATTTTCCAACTTTTGCCACTAAAAAAAAACAAAGAAAATAAAGTTCTGAAACAAACTAGACAGAAACTGGAGAAATTCTTACCATCAAATACACCAAACAAGCCTACAATTTGGTCATCTACACAATCGATTCTTGTTTCATAGAAGTCCTCCATTGAAGACCTTTTACCTGGAGAGCTAGCATATCCATAACTGAACTTCAAGTTTTGACTGTTGTGAATGAAACAAACATGAGTTTTCACGGTAATGTGATTACTACATTCACATAATTATCAACAATGCGTTAAATTGTCAATGAACAGTCTAGCTCATAGCTAACAATTCAAAATTACATCATGGGAACAACAGGGCATGTTCATCGATGCACTCGAACAAAGGGCAGTCCGGAATACGAAGCTCCTGCCATGCCAATATGAGGTTATGGGAAAGGGTCTATTGTATATCGTCTTAACCTGATTTGCAAGAGATTATTTCCGAGACTCTAACCCATGGCTTTTAAGTCATATGACAATAATTTTACCATTATACTAGGACTCCTCTTCATTGATCCAGTTGAACAGAAAAACTTAAAACTAATGATTCCATGGAATATAACTTTATCATGAAAAATTAGTCTTGAATTGTAAGCCAAAAATGCATAATGTCAATGCTAGAAGAAAGTAAAGATCCACTCAAACATAAAAAAGCTCTCCAGAACAAAAAGGGTAGCAGATCCACTAGACAAAGGGAAAGCTAATAAATACTAAATACAACCAATACAATCACCGCAATAAGAATAGACAATCAAAATTATGAGGTCTAACACAACTTCATCGAGGAGGAAGATAATCGAATTGAAGAAAAATGATACCTGAGTCCTCCACCGCTAACTGGTGCACCATTAGCTTGAGCACCGCTAATCAAATTCAAATTACTCATCTTTCTTCCAAATCGCCCAATCAAGATCGAAGAGAGGAATTCTACAAAAATCGACCAATTATATCGGATCGAAATTACCCCGGAGAGAGATCCAGATCCTCAATCGATACCCTCATACTCAAGTTGGCGTTCGATCCAAAAATAAAAAATAAAAATCTACGATCAAATCCACCGCCGCCTGAATAAGAAATTCATAAGATATCAATCAACAAACCACAAAAACCAATCGAAGGAAAGAACCAGGAGAAGCAAACCTAATCGATCGCGATCGAGAGCAAGAGAGAGAAAGGGAGGAAAGAGAGAGACGGTCCTTTTGACAATCCTCACGGAAGCTGTCTTTTATATTTTCTTTCAAAACCTCGTACTTACCAAATTTAAGGAAATACCCTCCAGATTGTCCCCGTTAAGTTAACATGATATTTGCTTTTACGCCCTCGTTCAATTGGTATTTCACGTCAACACCTTCCTTTTTATTAATTGGAAATTTCTAAAAAGTAAAATCGTATCTATTCTCAGGGAGAGTCAGTTATACAGTGTGCGATTTAGATCAGTATAAAACAATATTAAATTATTACAAAATTTTTTAAATAATTTACTCCCGTCGTGCAATGCAAACATGCTAATTGATCTTTAGCGTTTCAAAATTTTATTTTGCAAATATTCCATCTTGCAATTCACAATCTGTAAATTATGAAACATCCAGCTCTAAGCAAGCGCCCAGGCCTGCAATTCGTCTTCTACCTCTTGCCAGTCATGGACTTCCGTCACCATCGGATGCACAGTCGCGGATCCTGTCCGTGACCAAGGGTAAGAGCTCTGGTAATCGAAGAGCAGAACTTTCATGCCGATCTCTGCACACTCGAGAGCATACTTGGGGTTGTCGTCAATCAGAACTTGAGCTCCCAGACACCTGTATGAGGGGCAATCTGATAGACTGTTATGGAGGAAGAAGAAGAAGAAGAACACGAAATTGAACGTACCTTCACCTGCAAATGTCGGATTTTGATCTCGAAGCTCCGTGCAGAGAGAAATGGTTGCCGAAGTGGATCTCTCGGAACAGGCCAGGGAAGTATTTTTCTATCCACTCGACTGTTTGATCCCTGATGACGTTCTGTCGAGATCTGTCGAAGGAAGCAAGTCGACAGTAGAAGGCAGCGAAGTGAATGATGCTGCAGAGTTTGGAATGCTTACGTGACGACCGACAAGTTGCAGAAACTGGACAAGTTAGTGAGCGCAGATCGAGCACCAGGGATGGGATGAATGCCCAGTTTGAAGTAAGAAGTTTTGAAGAACTCGTGAACTCGGATATTGGCTAAAACACAACCAAACCATTAATTAATTCTAACGAGTGCATTAGAAAGATTACAGGATGAAGCATACCTTCCATCTGAGAGCACTTCCAAATCTGTCGATGGAGGCGTGTGTCAGTAAGAGTCGACTCACATAAAAAAAAAAAAAGATGATAGAAGAACACCTTCTCCGGCTTACGAGATACCTTGCAGAAGTCGTAAACGTGATATTCTGAAACAGAATGATTGGAGGAGTAGTGGTCGGCGATGAATTGGTTCAGAGCAGAGAGGAAGCTTCCAAGAACTGGAGATCGAGAAGAGGAAACAAAATATGAAATGAACAATGCAATAGGCGGCTACTATGGAGCTGCAGTAATTACCTTCATCTACATCGACGGCAACAGTCAATTTCTGCTTCTGCAGATAATCCGGAGCTCCGAAAGATGCTTCTTGTCTGCTCGATTCGCCTTCGTTTGCCAACTTCAATCTCACAGCGTCTGAAGGGAGCTTATCAGAAGCTTGGGTCAAACAATGGCGGGCTCTTCTGAAAACGCCATCGCGGCGGTCGAAGAACCAACTCGAGCTCATATAAGGCAAAGAAATCCTGCACAGTTTAATCTGCTCGCGAGCGAAGGTGGGGAGGTTACTGCCGTGGAAGCGCGTAGAGAAGAGACGGTTGTTAGAAGCCATGAAGAATGCGCAGAAAAGCTTCCCCTTATAATGGCGAGCCGATTCCCGAGTTGCAGCAAAAGAGAAATCAATAAAAAAAGAAGAAGAAGAAGAAAGATCGGATTTTTAACACTATCTACAAAGCTTCGATATGAGAATCAGAGGATATCCTTAACAACACGCGGTTGTTTCGAAGAACATTAACGAAATCAAAGCCGACAAGAAGAAACACCCGCAGCAAGAGAAGAAGACAATATCAAAGTGGATAATTAAGAAAAAAAAAAAACAGAAATCGGAAACAAGGATCGCCATGGTTACACTCGATCCGGCGTAAAGACGAGGACAAAACTACGTGCGAAAAGAGATTGGATTAAATTTGATTTTGTAAAATTTTAAAAAAAATTTGATATTTTTTTCTTAAATTTAGTAAACGGATAAATAATAAATTATTTAATTAACAATTTATTAATTAATCATTCTGATTGGGTTTATTGGGCTGCAAATTGACATAATTGGGCTTAATTGGGCCGAATTCAAATAGAGCCTGAATAGTATCCCTTTAGTTTTGGCTGGGGGAACTCTGCTGTTTTCATCCTCGTCTTCCCACTTCGGCGGCCGCCCAACCTCCCGCTGCGGAAGTGCTGCGGCGGATTCCTCCGACGTCGCCGGTCGCTCTTGGATCAATCTCTACATCACTGATTTGTTCGATCTGTTCTCGGTGGTGATTCTCTATTTGAACGTGAGCTCTCTTTGTAATTTACGCCGATCTGTCTGATATTTTGCGTCACTGGCCTACTCTTCAAAATTCGATCTTGCTTAGATCTCAGTTAATTTTTATTGTATTTTGGTGGATCTTTGTTGATCGGTGTGGCACTTCGATTCCGCTTCGCCTGCCCTTATGAGGTAATGATCCGCGGACTTTCGACATGCTTGTTGAACGTCTGCGTTGCTTCCCTTTGTAAAGTTCGGAACTTGGAGAAGGCTGAGGCTGTCATCATTGATGGTATTAGACTAGGTTGCCTCCCTGATGTTGTCACGTATAACACTCTGATCGACGCGTATTGCTGGCTGGAAGGCATTGATGAAGCATATTTGATCCTTTATAGGATGAGAGAAGCAGGAATCAAACCTGATGTCATAACTTATAATTCTTTGATCGCTGGGGCTAGTCGCCATGGCTCGCCATCACGATCCCTGCAGCTGTTCGAAGAAATGCTGCAGGTTGGCCTCGTGCCGGATGTGTGGAGTTACAACACTTTAATGCATTGTTTGTTCAAATGTGGACATCCAGAGGGTGCCTTTAAGATTTATGTAGAAATGAGATCAAAAAGGATCTCTCCCTCATCAACCACATACAATACCTTGATTAATGGTCTGTGCAAGTCTGGGAAAGCCGTGAGTGGCCTCAGGCTCTTTAGGTACTTGAAAAGGCATGGTTTTACTCCAGAAATGATCACATACAATACAATTATTGACGGCTTATGCAAATCTGGTAGGTTAGCTGAAGCAAGGAAGATTCTTAAGGAGTTGGGTGAATCAGATTATGATCCAAATGTGATTACTTACACAACAGTCATGAAATGTTGTTTTAGACATGGAAAATTTGAGCAGGGATTTCAGATATTTGATGGGATGGTAGAGAAAGGCTATACAACTGATGTGTTTGCATATTGTGCAGCAATAAGTGCATTGGTCAAAAGGGGTAATCTTGAAGATGCTAATTTGTGTGTAGAGAAGATGCTAAGAAATGGGATCAACCTGGACACAGCATGTTATAATACTATAGTTTATTTGCAGTGCAAAGAAGGTAACCTAGATTATGCATTTCAGTTGGTCAATGAGATGGAAGAAGCTGGAATTGCAAGTGATCATTATACATACTCTATATTGATAGATAGCTTGTGCAAGATGAGACATTTCGATGCTGCTAAAGAGCAGCTAGACAACATGAAGATGAGAGGATTGGACTCAAATTTGGTGGCTTATAATTGCTTAATTGATGGGCTATGTAAGCATGGAGAACTTGATTTAGCACTCACAGTATTCGAGAATATGGAATACAAGGATGATTTCACATACACATCAATTGTGCATGGACTGTGCAGGAGTAGAAGATTTCATAAAGCATCGAAACTGTTGCGGAATTGCCTAAAGGAGGGTAATAGTGTCCTCAGTTCTATTCACCGAGCTGTGATATCTGGTCTTCGAATTGCAGGATTTAAAAAGGATGCAAGGAAATTAAGAGAATCTTTACGGATTGCTCGGCTTTCACAGAATAATTGAAGAACAACATATGAACTCTTAGACATGGAGTAGAGATAATATTATGGCCCGAATATGATGTGCTAGCATGGAAAAGCATGCATAATATGACCTGCTTGTGTACATTGCGAATATCTTCCATGCTTGATTTTACTGCTTTGGAACAGGTAGGTCATGATCTTCTGGATTATCTTTCACAGTTTCACCTGCTCACAGTAGTTGCTATCAGAGGACTGACTATGTGGTGCACTGGTAATTACCTATTGCAGCACAGCACTACACCACATACAATCAATAACCTATCACAGCACTGCAGTATGTTGTATGATACATAATATACAGTTGGCACTTGTGTTGGATCAAGATTGAGTGATGGTCTAACACTGCTGTCATTTCAAATTTTATGTAACCTATCCTGAATTCTAGAGTTTTGGTTGAGAAGGATATTGTAATTGCAAGATGCATTCCAGTAGCCACTTTGTCTCTCCATGCCATTTCACACTATAGACTCTGTGTGCGATGCTACAAATAGAAGATAAATAACATTAACATTTTTTTAAGAATATCCTTCACGTGAAGTTTTTCTACTTACAATATGCTTATTGACTCAGAAATTCGGAGGTTCTTTGATTGTTTTCTGGAATAAACAGGTGCTTTAACCTCACTACCTGTTGGCTGTTGCAATTTATCATCTATACTATTGCATAATAGAAGGCAGCAAAATGTGAGTATCTTTGGCTGCTTCTTGTTTCTTTGCAAACCTTTGTTGAATTTACAAATGTAATTTTGTTATATGGTTTTGTTCATGAATAAATTTATATTATTGTCCAGGAAAACATTCAGTGGAAGTTAGCACAATTTGTGCAATCTTATTAAAGGCTTATTCTTCTGACATAAGTTGTGTGATGTTTCATTTGGGTTCCTGCAAAGAGTAACATGCTGTTCCATATGTTGATTGTGCAAATCCTGCTACTTGATTTGGATCTCATTAAAACTTCTACCAGCACCTCATTAGTGCTTGAACAAATGGAATCATATCAAATAAACCTTCCAGATTAAGTTTTTTGGTTCTGTTTGACAAATTAGATTATTTTTCTGTAAGTGTCTTGTGGAACTAGATAAAAACTTAGATATATGTAGATTGGCATCTTCAAAGTTATCACCACTAGCAATCTATGGAATCACCATTGGACCCATATGTGCAGAGTGGCATCTTGAATGTGCAAGAAGAGAACCAGTAGTCCTATTTGCCTCTGGTAATTTAATAGCAAGCATCAAGAAATGGATTTAAAATATGTTGTATGCTGACGAGCCACCTTTCAAGTGTATATGCCTTCAGGATATATTTTTTTATTCCTGACAACTGTCCAGAGCACGGGTCCTCACAAACCATTTCTCAAGCATATGGGGTTTCATTGAATGGGAAAATTGTATACACTTGATCTATCAATATTTCTAAGATAACTTTAAAGGTTGCAAAAACCAAAGTCTAGATTGTATAGAAGTAAATTGAGCATTTATAGGGACTATATAATAAACATATTGAGAAGATGTGATATATTTATAGGGTCAAACTTATAACCTTTCCCATGTTTAGGCTCATCGACCATCTTACCATTTAGTTTTGCCTTCAAATTTGCGTCATTTACTTGAGCAAAGCTATCAAGAAAAAGGAGTGGCTTCCTCTTCACAATTTCCCAAATGGGTAGACTGACTGATGTATCATGAACTTCACACACACAGAGGCACATATTCTAGTGGGAATAATGATATGCATATACTGTTGTTTGTCAAATATATGTGGTGTTGGATTATACAGATATGGTTATTAACTCTCGAAATTATGATTAGACATGGTATTGCCGAATTGAACAAACATTTTCTCTCTCTTTCTCCCTTCTCCCTCCTGCTTTAGTTGTACTCTTGAATCCTGATTCTTGGCAGGACTTTAGATCTTTGCATGACATTGAATACAAATAGGAGAAGAGAAGGGGAGAAAGAAAAAGAAAAGGGTGATAAATTGTTCCAACTTAAAAACTACATGACGGTCAGATGAGTCTAGTGAGTCCAATAAGACTTGGACGAATGTTTTCTTGGTTACCAAAGCTTTGGATAAATCATTAAAGTTTGTGGCAAACTCTTTCCATGGAGGAAAGAGAGAAAGAGGAACTGCTCTGTCTTATTTAGAAATGACTAGTTCTGCTGAACAGCAACAAGATGTTCTACAAACTTCAAATCATGCTGTTGTTTGTTCTTTACTGGTCAATAGATTGCCTCAATGATTTTTCATTTTGCTGTTTTGTCATTGCTCTCCATGCCTCAGCTCTCCTATTATCTGCAGCCATTTCCTTCATCATCTTCTCGTCTAAATCATATCTAATCCATTGTATCTTCACCTGTAGAAACAATTCAAGGTTTGAATCATGGTACATTCTACAAAAGGAGCAAAGTCATCTGATATTTTAAGGAAAATCACATTGCGTGAATGTGAATTATTGCATCTGATAATTTGCTGTTACTTAACCAGTATGTGGCCGTTGTCCACAAAAGTTGTCTCCATTAATTGATTGTTATTAAAGGTGGAGGTTTGAGGTTTATAGAACAAGCGCACACAAATTGCAATACCTCCAACTTGTGACCTTGCACTTTCAAGCCTTACCCAAGTTTAATCTTTGCTTCTTCTCTTAGATACCTATAAGTATCATCATCAGTCCATCAAGTAACAAATTTCCTATATGAACCTGCTTTGACTCTTAGTTCTTTCCTCGTCTTCAATGTTCCTGATTCAGCAAAGCTTTTTTTTTTTTCCACAACTCACTTCATAGTGTTCAAAACACCTTGACATCTCCTCTTCATCTGAACTCCAACATGGTATGCTTAGATCAAAATGAGTGCTGAAATCAGGCTTGGGAAATTGGCAGTTTTTTACCTTTGAATTGCCTCATGCGAGACTATAGGGTCCTGACATTTTGGTTTGTTGGAGCTATTTCTATGAATCGTGTTAGTTCCAGCATTCAGTTGTGGTGCCCTTAGTTCTTTCTCAAAAGCATTAATATTTGGCCACATATGACCATAATTAATGGGGATCTTTAAGATATCTGATAATTTGGTGACTTTGTGCAGGAGATTGATGGCAATGGCTGCTGATCAACAATTTCTCTGCCTTATCCCACTTGGAAGGGATACTCTTTCTTCCTCCGGCGAAACTGAAGATGGATTTGCCAGGAGTAGACACTTCTATTCTCCTCTCCTTTTCCAGGACTCAACTCAACTGGCACTATCTTCTTTGCAATTTGCCTATTCTCCGCGACCCTGAGTTTGCCGAGTAAATCCTAAAATCTTCTCTTTCATATTTGTTACTTCATTGCTAATGCAGAACAATCTTGCCGAGTAAATCCAAAAAAAATTCTCTTTCATATTTGTTACTTCATTGCTAATGTAGGACCTATTGTCGCACTTTCTAGCTGATCCCTGTGAGTAAAGAGATAAAGCTGGGAAAAATCTCGATAGATATCGTGCAAACTATGGAATAACAATTGAAGATATCTACTGAGTTTGTCTTAAGCTTGTCACTTGTTTTTGTTTTTGTTTTTGTTTTTTTTTCACTTGATTTGTTGACTTGAAGCACAGTGAGGCTACTTCTGTCCACGCTGCTCTATTCTGCTTGCAGCGAGGGAAGCTGAAAAGTTGTAAACTTTCTAGTAACAGAAAGATTAGTTCTTCGGGTTTTCTTTGATTCATCTTGTGTTTTACGACTGGGGCAAATTATTCTTTTGGTGCTCTAGGGTTTGAAGAGTCTATGTGTGTTATGATCATGATTTTGTCGTCACGGATACAAAAGGATCAGAATTTGAATTTCACTGAGAACAGGTATTCGACCTAAGTGTGAATAAATTATGTTCAGTAGGTCAATAAAAAAAAAGGTCATCTATTTCTTAAAAAGGGGGAAAATAAATTAAAACGATGATGTTCCTCCATGTTGCAGTCCAAGACTGATATGAGAGATGATTCGGCAAGGTGTGCACAATCAATGTGAAAGGAGTCGGTTGCACGCGACAAGAGACCTCCTGGGGATTGGAAACACTGGATCAAAAAGTTTTTGAAAGGCAAAGTAACCTTTAGGGGAGATGGAGCGGAAGATGGTGGTTGTCGGAAATGTCTGAAAGAGATTAGCACACGAGTGAGGGAGGGTGTCGAGATGTGTCTCGGCAATGTCCCTCTGACGCTCAAGTTATGAATGACAAAAAGCAAGAAGTGAAGATGAGAGAGTTTTCAGGGGCTCCCTTGATTATCTTTATATAGAAGATGACTTCGATGAGAATTTCAAGAGATTGCACGTGGATGTCGTACATGAATATGATTAGTGGAACTAACGTTCTGACCCAAGCAGCAATGAGAGAGGCGATGGGAGATAATGTTTTATTAATGTGGCGAGGTCACACGCAGAGGTCTTGACAAGGCCTCCTTAAGTAAAAATGACGCATTCGTATTAGGAAATCTAAAGAGGTATGACCTCATTAGTGCGACGTTGATAAGAGAGATCTGTTAAAGATAATCAACATAGTTGATAAGAGACCGGACTTCATAAATACATACTTGGTTGCCCAAATAGGATCTTCAGGAGCATGTGACTTTATTAATGAGGATGATCTGCCTGATCAGATTCACTTCCGTTGAGAAACTTCTAGCTAATTTGACTCGTCTAGTACAATTAATCTGATAAACTAAATCAAACTAAATAACCAACGTACTCAGCCGAGCCGAAACATAGAAAAGGTTTCATTGAGCCGAAACATAGAAGTTCTGCAGAGACAAAATTACTGGTCGAGACTACTTCTAAGTCAAACTATAAAAGTTCTGTCGAGACAAGATTACTTGATTGAGACATAGGAGAAAATCTTCCCTAAAGGACTTGAGCTGGTCTTTTCTCGCATTTGATCATGACTGTCCTTCACCTCAATTTGATCGTTGACCACTAACTCGGCCGAGAGATTCTCATCCACATACTCCACATCCCATGAGCTAAAACCTACAACTCCAACGCTGGTTCAAGTGACGAGGGAACATGACTGAAAGTTTTTTGATAACTCAACCCCTTCTATTGTCTTGTCTACACATTCTTGCGGCAGAGTTTTCAGGTTTATATCGTTTTATCCTCCGACCATTTGCATGGACTGACACATTTTTAAAAGGGAGGAAGAAAGAGATTGGATCAATTTTTTTTTATTATTTTAATTTTGTCTGAATCATGTGAGAATGGATAAAGGGAACGAAATTCAAACATTTAATAAATCTCGGCAAATATTTACTCAGTCGGGCTCAAGAATCAGCATAGTACTAAATTTTATTCGATACGTAAAAATTTCTTTAAAAGAAAATCCTAGAACAAGATTGATATCTAGAATTCAGTATGGGAATCAAAATGTGGAACTACAGATAAATACGAAAAAAAAATAAGTTCTGGTCAAATTAAGAAAATGCAGGCGAAATTTTTTTGTTATCGCAGAGAAAATGAAGCTATCGGTCACAAAAACAAGAGTCCATCGCAGGAAGCAAATTTATTCGAAAAACACAAGCAAAAAGGTCTGCAAAGATAAGAGCATTTGAATGTAAATTGTCTTGTTGATGTTCATAGCTCAGCGCAGCTATCAGCTATCACTGCCTCTTTTCCGTTCTCACAGTTGCCACAGCATAGAGTTCATAGGCGCACGCTGGAAAAAAAAAACAAAAGATCAAGACTTGCATTAAGGTGATGACTAGTGATTTAGTAAAGAAATTGTACTTTTATGTTCTTATAGTAAACACGAAACCGAAGAATTTATCATTCTACAACAGATCCTAACTACTCCCAAAAGTGCTGTTCTTCAAATGAGAAAAAGTGTTTACGTAAAGAACTCTATGTAACACAAGGAGTTTATCGGCAACAGGGTTCGTTGGAACGGACATGGAACGGACGTTCCAGAACCGAAACGCCTTATGCCGTTCTAGATTTCTAGCCAAGAACATTCTATGGGAAAGACAGCGACTGATGGAGACAACGAGTCGACGAAGGCTCCGGAAGAAAGGAAGCGATGGCGTCACGGTCATTCCGGAATGGAAACGGAGGCATCCGTGACGGTTGCCATGACCGTTCCGATGAACCCTGATCGGCAATGCAACGAGACAATTTTGGTCACAGAAACTTACCTTTCTACAGCACACGCCCTAAGTACTATGACTTTACAACAAATGGAAATCCATCTGTATGAGCAAAGTTCAAGAAACTAGAACTGGAGCAGACATTGTACGTGCAATAATAGTATGGAAAATATGATTCGATAAGCAGACAATGTGGAGCAGAGAGATAGGAAACATCCTTTCAGCAATAGGCATATGTGAGAGATTATTAGGCATCGATGGTTTGATAAAGAAATTTAGCAAACATAACTTTGCAGTAGACAATTTGAATTTGAGGCAACAAAGACTCTTTGTTACGAGGGAGAAAAAAGAGAAACAAGAATAAGCAATTTGCTAAAGGAACTAGAAATTACCAAGCCTCAAAGAATATCTTTGATGGTATCAAAATTTCACACTAAAGAGGCAGTATCGCATAATATCAAAAAACCTAGATGTCTAAAAGAATTCGTATGTGTTTCACGGGGAAAAAACATACCAGCAACAACAACTATAGTCAGAACATCTCCAATTTTTGACACCCGCTTTAGGTTATTTTTGTACGATTTGAACCTCTTTAATGCATGATCTTCTTCCAAGAGCTGCACATCAAGGTTACCATTCAAAATAAGTAAACATAAAGAAGCACACAGAGTTGAAATATAAATGAAAACACTTCAAGCAATAACATGAAGAAATACAAAAAAAAACAAAGAAAAATAAATAAATGAGCAATGTCTTTAAGGTTTCTTCTGACGGTTTCAACTAGGATGATTGAATGTTTTCCTAGTTTTCATGTTAGACAAACACAAATTTTCTCTATATTGTCCGCTAGTGTGAAATAAATTGGAGAAGGTTTAGACAGTTTTCATATATAGACTGTGCATCAATGTTTATTATTTTATTTTTAAATTAGAATTTGATCTAAATCCACCCATAATTTCTTGTCAAATCTTCCCATGCCCGAGACTCTTTCAGAATCTTTATGGATTGTAATTGGGTTTGATCTAATCTTACATGAGTTGTAATTAGTATTGATCTATTAATTTGTGTCATAAAAATTCATATAAGGAACTTAAGACTAGTGAAAATTTATGAGCCATTATTCTTTAGTTCCCACAGCTTCCTTTTCTCCAATGCCATGAGAGGAACAAGGTTTATTCCCTAGAGCGATTGACTTAAGTTTTACATAAGTTAACGATGTGATGAAGGACCATCCGTTGAGAACCTTCATTAGGATATTTAATGATGTTGAAGATATATCTGAAGTACATATTCATTGGGTACATCAGCAAGACATGAATCTCAAATATTTGGGATTAACTATATGGATTTTATCACAATTTAGATGAACTATAAATAAGACTATATCTAGATTTTTTTTAACTCTACAAACTCTATTTAAAGATTATATAAACTCTGCGAATACTATATGAGCTCGTATCACTAGTCATATCTAGTGTTTTAGATTGGCTGGTCTCTTTCTGCCCTCATGCCTTCCACTCTAGTAAATTTCAACTTTTTAACCAGAAAAGCTATTGCTCTTTTTTTTTTTTTTTGAAAATGTCGATGCAATGTAAAATATGTGAGGTAGAATTGATATCGCTGATCAAGCATAAAACCAGCTCACCACTCTAGAGGATTACATCTGAGCTACAAATTCCTAATAGACACACATGCTGTCCTTTTTCATTCCTTCTATATCAGATTAAACCAAATTCAAAGATGCAAACATTAGCTCTATAAAGATATAACAAATCAAGTCAAGTGGCTGATTGCCTATAAGATAAAAACATGGTGACAAGGGGATAGAACTGTTTTGATGCATCAAAATTTCCTACAATCAATCTTTATTTATTTTTTTTCGCACCATTGGGATTCTTAACTACAAATTGATTATGACTTAGAGTGCTTGATCCAATCAGTATATTTTTACATCATATTTGTCCATGTTTCTAAAGATGACACTTTAAAAGTCTCACCCCAATAATTTTGTAACAAAGGAAAAAATGAAATCCTTTTCACTAGATGCTCTTGGCAAGTTAGTAGAAATGGCCAAGCTATCCTGCAGGAGACTAGGCTGCAAGCAAGTGAAATAACACAGCCACTTCAGCATTCCCAGACAAGATATTGCAAGCATGCACCATTCTCTTGTTTATCAGATCAATTTGGATAATTTCGTATGAAGCCCAGGTGGCAAATGATTATATCTTAACGGCCAACAAAGTCATGAAAGTTTCATGCCTCGGGATCTTATTCCACATCTCAAACAAAGTTCTAGTGATATGGAACACCTGTTTTGGAAAATTTACATAATTAACCAAATGATATGATGATCCTTTGGTGATGAACACCTCTATAACTATTGGCAATGATGTCATTTGGTAATGATAGACAAACAAGAAAAAGGCCTTAGATACAAAGGTGCAAGATCCGATCAGATAAAGCATTTTCATGAACCTCTATAATCAGTCAATTAGGTCTAGACCAGGTAACAGAATGCTAAATTGGAAAGTTAGATTTATCGGCTGCCATGAACAAGTCATAGACTTGCTTGTACCATAAAAACTAGTCAGGACAAACTGATAGAGTACGATATCGAACAACAGTAGTTCGAACCAATCCCAAAAAGCTAATATGTCCTACTGACCATCTGCGACGCCAATCGGCAAGATCAAAACACTACGACCAACCACGGAACCCCACGAACGCTTGCCAAAACGAGGGGATAGGGACGCAGACATGAAAACACCCAGCTTTTATGGTAGATCGAGACGACAAAAAGATCATCGAAAGCGGAAACGGATCAGGCAATTGCTCACCGCTTTCTCGCGAGCTCCAAGTTCGACGTGGTATCCACGACGAGCGATGCAGTTGGTCAGCGACGGCAACGTCTCCTTTTAGTATCAAAGAGAAGACCATGAGATCGTAGATAGAGCAAGTGGATCGATCATGAACAGGATGTACCAGAGATCGAATCAAGGAGAGGGAGACGAGCGAGAAAGAAACCTGAGGAGCGGAGCGAATGGCCCCGAAGAGGGTCGTCGTCTCGGCGAGTTTTCGAAAGGCCGCCATCAGGAAGGAACTCGAACAGCGCTGTTTGTTGTGCCCGTCTGTGCAGAAAGTAAAACCTGAGGGTCGAGCGTTCGTCGCGTGGAACTCACGAGATTGAAAAATTCCATTTCGCCCCTTTCTTTTTCATTAATTCTCTAATTAAAATTTTAACTCAGTTTAAGTTATTTTTCACGTAGATTTGCTTAATTCTTTTTTTTTTTTAGAAAAAAAAACATTTATAGAGAAAAATCTAAAAACAACGTAGAAGTTGAAATAGTTTCCTTTCGATTGAACACATATATTTTACTTGTTCTTCTCTAACAAAAAAGGTTTTTATTTTTTTTTTCTTTGAAAATTGAAAGAAAGGAGAAAGGTGATCTTTTTCATAATTAACGAAATTCATTTTCAATTCGATTTTTTTTTATTGACATTAAATTTTTGAGTTTTTTTTATCCAATTAATCTTGAAAATAATCAATTCAATTCTATAAAAATATTTTTCATTGATTACTATGAATAAATTGAAAAAATATTTACAATCTAACAGTGAAATCCGACAGTCACATTATTTTTATAAAACTGTCCAATATCAAAATAATATTTTATTTATAAAAATAAACTTTCAGTTCAATCTATTTAATTTAGAATAGCCAATAGAGGGAGAATGCAAAAGCACTCTTTTGGAGGTAAAGATAATCCTCTCCCGTTGACCGTCGATTATTAGCTCCGTGTCTTTGTCAATTGCCGTCGAATACTCATTCAAATTTCAATCTGGATATGTCATTAAGAATAACCAAATATAATTTTTTTTTTAATATTCATATGCGGCTGCACCGTGGAACTGTGCTACCATTTTGGTTCCAAAGAAGAAATGTTTTTGATATCATAGAGGTTATTGTTAATCCTTGCTTGCATCGCTAGCCACTCCGTTCTGAATTTATAACATTCATATTTCCTTTCATCTGAATTGTTTTGCTTTACTTTGCTTATCGTGTAGAAGAAAAATACAAGACAAAAGCTACATCCGCTTGCTGATGCTCTGTGTATCTGATGTAGCAATGCATTTGCTGTGGAGAGACATTAATTTAGTGACGAGAGAAGTCATGCAGGCTCAGTATAAGTGGGTTGGATCTGCCCTCACTCTCTTGACACACAAGCATTGACTATTTAAAAGCAAATAATTGCATAATTCTCGAACATAACGGGAAGATAAGACAAAACTGTGTGCAGCAGAAGGGATGAGCAGATGAAAAAAATACTCATATCCATATCTCTATCTTTCTCTATTTTTTTTTTTTTATCTAGAGGACTAATTAGACATACATATCGATTTCTCAATTCCAATTCCAATTCGATTCTAATATATTTCAGATCCATCAACATTGAAACCGATTGGAACCGATTCAAAATCAATTCCGAACCAATTCCGATTCTAAAATTTTAACTTAGAAATCAATTCAATCCGAACCGATTCTGAATCAGTTTCGAAACGATTCCAGATCGATTCCGAAACGGTTTCAGATCATCTTCCCTTGAACTTGAGCTTCCAAATTCATCTATCGTATCGGTGATCTTATTCTTTTTTTCCGATACAAAATAATTCGATAGATATATTAACATGCTAAGAGTTTCCACTCTTAAATTAACAATCGGAATCAGATTCAAATCGGAACGAATCGATTTCGAATCGGTTCCAAAATCGATTGGAACCGAATCGAATCGGAATGGAAATGGTTCCAGTTCGATTCCAAAATCAGTTTATATGAATCGATTCTGATCTCGAATTTAACGGATTGATTCCGACTCAATTTCAGATTGAATCCATCTGTTAAACATGCCTAAGGCTAACTCAGGAATTGTAAAGGGGCAGTAGATAGTCATCAATTTTCAGTTTATGTTTGTCTTATGATAGAGACAATGATGAAAGACTGCTATTCTATATTTTTTATTTCTTAATCAGCGTACCGTGATGCCACCAGAATGGATTTATAACGAGGGCAACAGAAAGTGACTGAAAACTTCTCAGAAATAATACAAGTAGTTGGCCGAGAATTTTTCGACAGAAACAAGAGAACTCCGGACCTGGAAGCCAATATATTAACTAAAAGAGCTGAGCTCTCCAAGTTTCATATGAGTTGCTGTTCTTCTGCATACAAAATAAAACGAGTATTGACGAGATTCACAGGCGATGCTTATGGAGGAAAGGAATGCAATCCATGTTTTATTGCGATGTAGGCTTTTCAGTAGTTCATCGCATTTTTGCAATGATAGGCAATAATTTGGTGTATATAAGTAGGGCTACAAGTGAATCAAATATTCGACTTTGTAAATAATGTATTTATGTGCATTCAATACACACAAGATCAATTAAATTTGAATAACTTATTTAACATATATGTATTCAATCCGTTAATATTTATGAATAAAGTCAGACAAAATTTGTGAATCATATTCATCAACGAAGTTTTTATCAAATTTATAAATAGATAAACAAATCTCAAAATGAATAATCAAACTTGCAATATCAAATTCACTGACTGACAAAAACAAGTTTTAAAATGTATAAGTTTTAATCAAACAAACTCAAATTGAAAGTTCGATAACATTTAAATAAACCAAACTTGAGCTCGCCACAAAAAAAAAAAAAAAAAAAAAGTTTGAACAACAGTTTCAAGACCAAGGTTCATTCAGGCTTGGTTTGGCTTAACATGATCACCTTATCAAACAAACAAGCTCAAAGAATAAAATATATAGGCTTATTTACAGCCCCATGACTATATACTAATATCTATGGTCTTTACACCTGCCCAACCTTCTCGTTCATAGCTGTGAAATTGTGCATGCTGAAGCAAAGTATAAAGTGAATTTCTCCTTAAATGGGACAAATTTAGAGCTGGCAATACTTAGATAGCATCCAATAATAAACAAGAAAGAAGAATAAATTGAAACAGTGAACATTAACAAAATTTGATCCAGAAAGATCATCGTAACCGTTGTGAACAAACCTAATCCAAACGCAAAAACAGTCACAGATTTCAAATGATTAAAATTGAAGAATTTAGGTTCAATATCAATTATCAAACAGGAAGAAGATTTCTAGCATATCAAAGGCTGTACAATATCATGTACATGAGGTTTTACCATAAATATCGTTTTTTTTTTCTTTCAGTCCATAGAAGGGCACGAGATCGAGATGACGCAATCCGACAAATAAGGTAGAAAAAGCAGAAATTTGAGGGGCGAAACTTACGAGGAGGAGGATTCGGATCCGATCAAGCGCAGGCGCAGGGGTTCTCCACCACGACCATGTCCTCTTCCCCGCCGCACCGGAAGAAGAAGTACCCGGCGGCCAGACCGACGACGACTGCGAGAAAGACACCGGCGTTGAAGGACATGACGGCGAGCATGAGCAAGTACCCGATCGCGGAATTGACGCCGAAGAGGACGGCGGTGGCGGCCCTCGCGACGGGAACAGCGACGGACAAGGGGGCGGATTCTAGAAGAGGGGTTGAGATCGGGGAGGGCTTGGATCTGGTGGCGAGTAGCCTGAATCGGAGTCGTCGATCCTCCATGTACTGGTAGAAGGCGGCGACGGCGAAGAGGGCGACGAGGCTGACGAGGTAAGAGGTCCAGGAGTCGGTCCGCCACGAATCGAACAAGATCGTGGCCTTGATGCCCCAGTAGAAGGTCATATGCATCATCTTGGGAGCTGATATCGAAGGAAGCACTCGAAGAAGAAGACGACGACGACGACTCAGGGCAGAAGCTGGAATTATAATCCCTCTAATTTTAAGGACGATTTTGCCCCTGTAGTTTTTACAATAAAAGAAAAATCCTAATGTACAGGGAATCAAATGTGAATTAGGTCCGGGTTCATTAACATCGAGTCGAACCACGTGTCGCTCTTTTACCACGGCCTTCCAGAACCATCCTCGCAGTACGATGCCCTTCAAGAAGTCACGAAAGCAACATTTTAGCGAGCATGTCGAGGCTTCAGCTCGTTTCGTTCTGCCGTTTCATTCCGCATTAAAAGTACACAGAGGGAACACCACAACGTCAAGCGGAAGATAAAATGGATCACATCGCAAATCTCTCTCCGGCGTCGCCTATCTTTAGGGTTTATCCTTCGGGTCAGCTTCACGTCGCTTCTGGTGGAATCTCGCGGAAAGGCTGTCAGATCTTTGGTCTTTTAGGTACTGCGATTGTTCTAGCAAATTCGAACTTTTTTCTTTGTATGGAGTTTCATTTTTTGACACATTAATGGTTGAGATCGTTAGTTTGCTTTGCCTCACTAGCATTTAAGCTCATTTTTGTTTAATGAATCATATTTTACTATAATAGTTTGTTTGCATCTTATGTTGATTTTACCAAATTTCATTTGTTATGGATTTTTTTTCATCACATTTTTATCTATAACGATAATTTTGTCCCATTTCTATTTTTTTGACAAACCTAATCACATTATTATTTGTATCATTTTTGTGGTTGATGGTAATCTTTGCGTTTTAGGGGCTCCAGTCCATCTATGGCTTCTTTACACTTTTCTGGATTGGCGATCGCCTCTACTGCTGCGGCACCTATGTCTTCCTTCAGAGGACTTCGATTTGCTCCGGCAACGTTCAGTCTTCCTTTTTCAGTCGGATTCCTTGACAGAAGGGGCTTTGTTGTGAAGGCCGCGACGGTTATTGCTCCAAAGGTACTGGAACCTATTCTAGGTTTTGCAGTTCCGGTTTTGAATAGATTGGTTACGTTCAGTTGTTCAAAATCTGCCTTTTAGATTCCTTTAAGTGTCAAAGCTTGTCTCTTCAAGTTAATTATTTAAACACTTGGAAAATTATAAGTTCATGTGCTGCAGTGGCTTATAATCTTCCTTATATCATGGATTTAGTAGGATTTTGACATTTTTCAATATTCATTCATAGCAATCTCTGCCATGGTCATGAACTCTGCTCGACCAATAGTTATCTTGCAGGTTCTCATGGTTTCTACCATTTAGAAATTTATAATTTGTTTCTTAAAGCCCATATCAACCCTGTTTTGTTTTACATTGAACAAGCAGATTGGTATTACTAAAAATTACTCTTTTACTCATTGTCACATAATGCAACAATTTGCTTCTCGGCATCTATCTTATGAACTTTGTTTTGAAACTGAAGATCCATTGAACCATTTCATCATAGTCCTATTATCTGTTGCATCACACTGGCAAATGCATGCAGTGTTATAACTTTTGAGAATTGTTTGGTTGTTTCTGATGAATCTAATAATGAGAGATTTGTTCTTTGTTCTTCAGTACACTTCCATCAAACCCCTGGGTGATAGGGTGCTAATTAAGATCAAGACTTCTGAGGAGGTGACTGTAGGTGGTATATTGCTACCCTCAACAGCTCAATCAAAACCTGAGTCCGGCGAAGTGGTTGCCGTCGGAGAAGGAAGGACCGTAGGCAATAACAAGTTAGCAGTTGGTATTCAGGTGGTCTCTTTTTTTTTTTTAATTACTCGACCTTAATGAGATTGTTATACTTTGAAGATTATTGTAATCCTACAGCCATATTCAAATTGCTAAAACTTGTTGTAATATGGTGAGTTTCATGGTGCAGACTGGATCACAAGTTCTATACTCGAAGTACGCTGGCACAGAACTGGAACTGAACGGAGCCAGTCACATTATCCTGAAGGAGGATGACATTGTTGGCATTCTGGAAGCTGAGGATGTCAAGGATTTAAAGCCTCTCAATGACAGAATTCTAATCAAGGTTGAATGATTTGCCTCTCGATCACATTGTAAAACTATTCTTGCTTGATTAATGCGTACATGATTCCTCGTTTGCCTCAGGTTGCAGAAGCTGAGGAGAAGACAGCCGGGGGTCTGCTCTTGACAGAGGCAAGCAAAGAGAAGCCTTCCATCGGAATGGTAAAGTGTGAAACTCCATTGTGCTTTACGTATCTACTGTGTAGAAGAGAAAGGTAACAAAGTGAGAACAGAGGAAGAAAATTCAATGTTTTTGTTGTTGTTGTTGTTGTGCAACAGGTCGTCGCAGTGGGTCCAGGTGCCATAGACGAGGAAGGAAACCGGAAGCCATTGAACGTGAAGAGCGGGAACACGGTGCTGTACTCCAAGTACGCCGGCAATGAGTTCAAGGGCGCTGATGGCACCGCCTACATCGTTCTCAAAGCTTCCGACGTCTTGGCGATCCTCTCCTAAATCGTTGCGATTGCATCTGGACAAATGCTTCGAGAATTTTGTAATGCCAATAATTCTTACGAAAATTCGCTTTGGATGCTTGTTCTTGTGTAGTAGGGACAATGAGCTCGACTGAGGCAAACAGAAAAACTAATGATGTGTTTATTATTTCTTTTTAGATCCAATTATGTTATATTTCTTTATTATTATTTTTTGTTTGATTCTCATCCTATTTTGTGTTTGGCTCGATTAATTTTGTAATTTTGAAGATAATCAACCTTATAAAAAAAATTTCATCAAAATAAATTTAAATAGTATTTGCAGTAAGATGGTTAAGTTCAATTTTTGCAATCGAGGCATCCATTTGGTTCACAGCCGTTTTTCTGTTCGAACTGTGTTATATTGTTCAGAATCGATTCCGAATTTATAAATCGATTCTTGTTTTGAAATTTTAACTTTTGAAATCAATTCAATCAAAATTATCTTTTTTTAATTTGAATTTTCAAATTCAATTCATTTAAAGTATTTTTTTATTATTATAAAATATTTTTTTCGATACGTTAATACGTTAAAAAAATTTATCTTTAAATTAGCAATTGAAATTTTTGATTCGATTTTGGATTTCAGAATCAATTCATTTGAATTAGTTTCAATTTCAAATTATTCCAATTCAATTCTCGAATCAATTCGATATTGAATAATTTCAGCAGTTAAATATCTAAAAATAGAATTGAATATTCCACCGTGATCATGAGACTGTATTATATTGCTTTATGATCCTGCAACTGAAAATTATTTAACAAAATGCCTCTTTAATGATAATCAAAATAGTATCTCCATCAGAACAAATAGTTTGGCATAAGGGAAAAAATAAATGGATCGAAGCTGATTATTTATTAATGGAGCGGCAAATATCTACAATTTTTTCTATCATATGTTGGTTGATAAAATGCTTCAACATATAATATAATATAATATAATAGGGGATAAACATCAGCACAATTACTTACTGATGTACGATAAAAGATGAAATAGTATAAAGAGGGATCGATGATGATGGAATTCCACCTATTTGGCACTGGCAGTGGCCTCGGCGGCGGCGAGAGCAGCGCAGGCGTGGGAGAAACCGGCCTCGCAAGTCATCATGGCCTTGAACTCCTCGAAGCTAACGAGGCCGTCCCCGTCGCGGTCGACCCCTTGGATCATGCGGCGGCACTGGGCGACGGAGGCGCCCTCCCCGATCCCGCTGAGGACCCGGGAGAGCTCGTCCGCGGAAATGACGCCGTTTCGGTCGAGGTCGAAGACGGCGAAGGCGAGGCGGAGGTCCTCGTCGGTCGAATCCGGCGGGGCGTTGATCTCCATGAACTCCTCCAGGGAGATGAATCCGTCCCCGTCGGAGTCGGCCTCGACCATCATCTGGCGGAGCTCCTCGTCGGAGGGCGGGTGGCCGAGGCTCGCGAGCACCGCGGCGAGCTCCTCGGACGAGATCTTGCCGTCGCCGTTGGAGTCGAATTTGTTGAAGACGCGCTCGAGGTCACAGGAAACGGAGGAGGAGGAAGACGAGGGGGTGGAGGGGGACGGCGGCGAGGAGGAGTGCTGGGATTTGGATCGGCGAAGGCGGAAGAGGGATCGGATCTTTCCCATCGCTATAGAGCGAGACGAATCCAGAGAGAGAAGGAGAAAGAATATCAGTTTTTTTTCGAAATAAATAGAAAAATGAACGGATGAGATAAAAACTTGGCAAGGAAATAGGGATGCTAATTTTTGACCACACAGCTAATTAATTTCAGACCGCAATTATTGGAAGAAACGGCCTTTAAACACTTAGTATTCAGATCTTAATTTATTTAAAATACATATATATATATATATATATATATATAGTAATTGCGCATCCAACGTCATCGATCTCGTCGGCGAAAGGTTGGATTCCGCCCTCGATTCGGTCGGAATCTGACAACGGTTCGATCGGAATCCGATCGCGATTCAACTGACATCGGAGTCTGGTCGGATTCCGACCAAAAACGACTGCAATTGTGGCCACCAGTGGACGCGCCATCAAGCGTCGAATTTTGAATCGGAATCAAGATTTGGTCGGCACAATCGGATTGTTGCCGAATGGTTGCGTGATTGCGGCCGCCAATAGGCGCGCCATTGGTGGCCACAATCGCGGTCATTTTCGGCCGCAAATTCGACCGAACTCTAGTACCGATTGGATCCCGATCGATTGCTAATCAGAATCTGATCGGCCGGTAGTGAATCGACAGCGACAATGGTGAAAATCATACAGAAAAAATACTATGCATTCTTCGTCACTGTGCAATCACAATTTTAATCCGACGGACGACTATTGAGACGCTATCATGCATGAGTCACACCGGATAAGATACATAGCGCGTAAATAGAATGCAAGACATTATTTATTCAAAATGTCATCCTAAATGTTTAGTTTCATTTTGCTTTTGATTATCTTTCTCGGTTTACAAATTTTCAAGTATCATTGGGAGCTACCGAATAAATGGAGAAAAATAAATAATGAAAATTATTGATAAGCTAAAAGAATATTATTTCGGTTATTGTTTTAAGAATGATAAATCTATGTGCTCGTTATAGGATCATATAATTTTGATATTGAATTTTAAAATGGCAAGGAATTAAATTTATCTGTAAAGAGTTTTGTTTCAAGATTTGAAGAATGACAGATGTGGTGCGAACGTCATTTAGTGTGGGTTTTTATCTAAAAGATAATCGAACCTTGATATTACGAAAAATCAGTTTTTATCAGTGCGCTGTGCTAAAGGAGCTCCGATAGCAAGATTTTTTGTCAATATGAGGGTCATGACAATGCAATTGTCTTGCCACAGAGAAAAAAAAATTATGTAGGACTTGTCTACTATTCTAAACTTCATTAGTCTGCTCTTTTTCTTTTCATATTTTGATAGTTTAGTTCCGAAACTGAACTTACTTTGAACAATTCTACAGTCAAACAGATTCATTGTAGTTCTATACAGAAGGCAGTAGGATCACTTCTAGCGAGGCTGCTGAATGAAATGGCGAGAGGCAAACTTTGGGCTCATTCGCTGAACCGGTTTCTCGTGGTACTTTGCAGGTTCGGATAATGTTCTGATGCCGTTCTTAGAGGCTCTTGAGCCAAAACCCCTCGCAGCAGCCTCTGCGTCGTTCAGAAACCCTGCACGTACACAATGAGATCAAACACTCAGATTCAGTATTCGGCAATGGTTATAAAGAACTCCTCAAATACCCAAATTGATCAGGTCTTTATTCATGGCCACTTCTTGCACAGATTGCTGGAGAAATACTTGTTCAGCTTCTGCACCGAGCATCATCGATAGTTCGCTGCCAATTTCAAGATCAATGGAATCTGGAAGTAGGTTCGCAACATCCTCATCTTCGTCGGCATCGAAGGTTTCTTGATCGTGGTGCATGTGGAACCAATGTTCGCGGAACCAAGTGGTCGTCTTCACTAGCTCCCACCATTCGGGCGAAAAGTCTTGCACCTGCTTAAAGGCCATTGGGATGAAGAGTGGAGCATTTGGGTTCAGCGTCGACTTTGGTACCGCTCCCGAGGGCAATTCCATCATGCTCATATCTGAAAGTAACAATTGCATAATTCAGTATCGAACTTTGACAAATTATATAACATAGAATGCAAGACAGACCAACATAATTCTAATTTTTCTGAAATTTGAGAGTATTTTTGAGTTAGCCCTTATTTCTTTAACTAAAACTTATTGTATGTGAATTGTGTATAATTTACTTCGATAGGGTATAAAGGAAGCATATCCAATCACACTGCAAACAAATATACCGGTGATAGATCATCAGATGCTCTGGAGTAAATATCACCCCAAACTAAATATAAAAGCAACACCAGGGCTAAGGCTAAATTATAGTGAAAATCCATATAAAATTGGCTAGCTAAAACACAAACTCAACCTTACGGATGCCACAAAATTAAATTGCACCAATGTATTAAAGATTCAAGAAATACAATTGTTTAAGGTCAAAGGCCTAGTAATTACTTTGCAAAGAACATTCAATGCTGTGGTCATGCATAAATTCCTTCAAGCTTAAGCTTCGAGATAGTTTAATTTCACAAGCCCAAAAGTGAACCCTTCTTTCGAGAATAAATAAACTCACCAACTGCTTCTTTGATATATTGATTATGGCCGAGAACTAACGTGAAGTACAGAAACATCTCATATAGAACAATTAGGGGAGTCAAACAGAGAAACCAGAAATAGGAATAGCAAACTACAAGGCATCGAGGATCAAAGTCTCATCAAATATTCGAGGAAAAAAGGGCACTTTGATGGTAACCCAGCAGATTTTGGCAGTAGTTATAATTATCCTAAAGCTAAAACACAAAGCCAATCCCGTAGATTTCCGACCGGTACACTCGAAAAACGCAGGAGATTATGGATCCAGCTTGGCCAGGGCCATACGGCCCATACCCCCGCTTGAATCAGCAAGCAAGAACCCGCGCATAATCTCAAACAACTCGAGAAAAGGACTGATCGTCTCCAGATCGATCGACGAAGCGACTCATCCGAAAACAAACGCAATCGAGATCAGATCGCAATCATGCAGATCCAAAGAAACCCAACGACCTCAATAAATTTCAGATCCCAAAATAGAGAAGAAGAATCCACAAGTCATTCCTAATCGATCCATTTCATAGCAAGATCTAACAGCACAAGTCAGATTGGTTTACCTCTTCGCCTCAAAATATCTCCGGAGAAAGCAAAGCTGTTACACTAGGCGACCGAAGAAGCGGGTGGTGGGAATTTATAGAGGTCGCCTTGGGAAATCCGAACCATCTGGTTCGTCTGTCCCAACCGACGGTTCGTCAAGCGCGTCGACAAACCTGTTGGCTCTCGTCGGTCTATCGCTTTTTATTCTTTTCATTTAAAGATCCCCCTCTACTGACCACACACGATTATCCACCACTATATACCGTCAGATTTAGGTGCCCTCGTAAAAATAGTGGTTGGTATGGGTTTGGGTACCTATTCCTCAAGCTTTACGTCGATAAGGCTTTCCGCTTTAACACGGCGTTGTTGTCGAGTCTTTTTCTTCTCTGCCCCCCGGAAAGACTTTTTTTTATTACTCCTCAATTTATAAAATAATTTTAGATGCGGGTGTAAATATATTTATCAAATATTTTTTAAATGAAAAAAATACTCAATTGGGTCCACGGTCAGCCGTAGAACAGCTAAGATAACATCTAGCATCGTAGTCAAAGTTTATACGATACTAACACACATTATTTCATATCGATTCTGTAGGAAAATTAATATTTTTAATTCACGGTTTTTAAATTGAAGTTGACATTAATAATTTAAATAAAAAATATTCGGATGGATAGTTTTGATTTTTTTTTAATTTATTATTTTATTTGAAAGAAAATTTTATAAATTATTGTAATTGAGCTTGTTTAATGTTTTCCAGAAAAGAAGAAATTTGTAAAGAATAAAATATAGTTACAGGGGGCAGATTGAAATGCGTTGCTTTTAAAATGGAACGGCTCGATTTGGGGGCGAACAGTCGAAGGTGAACGAAGGCTCAGAGCATCCCCAGTTGAACTCCCACTGACTGAAATGGTATGGGAGGGACTGCTCTCTCTCATTGTGAGAGGGATTAATTCCAGTTATCGGGGAAAGTTTGGGAGCTATTTTTTTTAGTTAAAAAAAAATTTTGATTAATGAAAAAAAAAAATTATCAACGAAAATAAAAGAAATGTTATTCGTTGAACAATGATTAATATTTTAGTTGTTGTTCAACGATTATTTTTTATTTTTTTTTAAAATATTTTTTTTATATAAATAAAACTTCATTCACTCATTTCTGTTACAACTCTCGTATAAATCTTTTCTTTTTCATTTATATAATTTTGTCATTTTCTCCTTCATCCTAAAGATCTTTATTTATTTCAAATGTCTAAAAATTCGGATTAATCTAACAGATCTACGATCCGTGAGTTTTAGAAAAATGAATTGATGGAAGATGCGGAAGATATAGATGAGCAAATAATGTTTCAGTTATATGATCAACAACAACTGAGACACCAAAGAGCTCAAAGTTCTTCTGACAGAACACAAAGAAGACGGTATTTGAATCGAGATCGTGAAGCTAGATATGCTCGTCTTTTCAACGATTACTTCTCCGACCAGCCAGTATATCCCGATGATGTATTTCAATATCGATTTCGAATGCAAAGGGGGTTATTCCTTTATAAAGCTGATGCTTTTAAAAATCATTCTGAATATTTTCAATGGAGGGTCGATGCCACAGGAAAAAAGGGTTTATCGCCGCTTTAAAAATGCACGACAGCTATCCGTCAATTGGTGTATAGAGTTTCTGTCAACCATTACGTTGAGTACATATAGATTGTTGAAACAACTGTCATTGAATGCTTATTCAATTTTTGTCGATGTGTGATTCAAATATTTGGGGCTTAATACTTAAAAAGACCTAATGTCACTGACATCCAACGCTTGCTATCAATGCATGAGCAAAAACATGACTTTTCAGATATGTTGGGTAGTCTTGATTGTATGCATTGGCAATGAAAAAAATTATCCTGTCACTTGGAAAGACCAATTTATTCGAGGAGATCATGGTGTCCTAACAATTGTGCTTGAAGCTATTGCATTTGCAGACTTGTGGATCTGACATGTCTTTTTTGGGATTGCAGGGTTACATAATGATATCAACGTGCTTAATAAATTACCATTATTCAATGACATTTTACAAGGAAATATACTGAAGGTTAATTTTATAGTTAACAATACATCGACAAAAGCTTTCTAGAATAGACTACTTTTGTCAAAAGCTTTCCATGTCCTCCGGATTCTAAGAGAAAGTTGTTTAAGGAACGATAAGAGACTGCAAGAAAAGATGTCGAGCGAATTTTTGTAGTGCTTCAATCTCTATCGACAATGATTAGAGGTCCAGGATGATTTTAGTACAAAAAATAATTTCATTCAGGATGGCCTAGGCGAGTTGTTTGATTTCCCTTCTTCTTCTCGACTCCACCTAGGCACTTCTATCTCCATTTTTCGTACTTTTTGATTGTTAATGATAGGCTTCTGTGTTCATCACTCACTGAAGTAGTTGATTGTAGTTTCATTCAGCAATTACTTTGTTTTCTTCAGACTGTATTTAAAGAAACACGCATCACTTGCACCTTTCCATGTTTGGTGGCACCTTGTAGGACAGCAGTATTACACCTTCAACTATTTTGCGCATTACAGAACGTGAAAAATGTTCAAATACTGATGAAATTAGCACCAGGGAGACCTGCTAATGTCTGGGGCTGTTTAAATGCTAGAAGAAATTCCACTAGCTGTTAATTGGCATATCACCTATAGAAGCAGCAATATTGCCTTTGTAATTGCAGCAAACAATGTTGGAGGAATCTCGTAAACTAGTTATTGTCTCTCCTAACTTTAGCTTGCAACACTAGTCATGTACGATGTTTGTAGACGAGTTTGTTACCTTTATTTCAACTGATCTTTGGGTTATTTAAGGCCTGTTTTACTCTTCAAACTGTATATACTAATGCCTAAACGACATCCAAATTATATAATCGCTTTCAAATAGAATGTTTCATGCCATCATTAGTGCAAATCATCATCATTTACCTTTGAGTCACGTTGTTACACCCCCGATACAACCCTACTATGAACATTACATCCTGCCTTTTTTTTTAACAAAATTCATTACATAGAAATAATATTTTTTTAAAAACATCCAAAAATAGTTACGCCGATATAGAGCAATGGAGAATTATATATCTTGGTTGAAACTCGACCAACTTTTTTTTATCACTCCCCAAACCAAATCTAACATAGACTGGTCCAGATTCGATAATTTCCTTTAGCAATGCTTTCCATGTACTTTCTGATGCTGGAACTAGATGGCATGTTTGGATCTCCTACTCTTTTGAAGGTTCCTCTAACGATTATATTCTTCTACCATCTCTTCATCTCTTCTTGATAAATTCTCTACAAAATACTTTTTTTGTTCAATGTGGTATAAACATTTGCACCACATGTTTGTTATGCAGTAGTCAAGTGACACTCGAGCAATTTATTTTTCACTGATCGAGGGCACAGCTGGTTGTCACTGGCCTGTCTTTATGGGAAAACAATCACTCGAGGCAGCATTCATTTTGCATCTAACTCTTCGCTTTAATTTTTATCTCATGGTATACATTGAACTATAGATAAACATCTTTATGGGAGGGTTCTTAACCCTTAGTCAATGGAACTTTCCAATTGTCACTTTGCAGGAGGCCAATTTTCCCCCACTTTCTTTCCTGACTATATCTTATGTTCTCTTTATTTCCTACTGCATCAGTTTATATCTCTGTAACTGATACTTTGTGTAGCTCATGATTTTTCAGAAAAAATGTTGCTATGAGAAATGCACAATCAGTTGGTAGTCTGAGAAGTATGGTGCTCGCCATCTTAATTAGTGGCTTCCTGAAAAGAATGGGTCGATCACAGAGATATGTTTCTTGTGAAACATACAGTGCAGTTAGGGCCAACTACGTATGTCACAATGTCATTTTGTCATTGGATATAGAATGTAGCACAAGCTTGTTCAATAATTGTTCGTTGGACTTGCTAAAACTACACTTGTAGTACTTCTGGCCTTGAGGTGTAGGCATTAGTAAAGTCTTAGACCTATAATGCAAGCATTGACCATAATAAGATGCAAATATTTTGTAGCAACAGAATGCCTACTATGTATTCCTACTATCTCTGATGGTTTAAGCTGACATATTTTTGGTAAAGAACTTGGAATGCCCATCTTTAACAACTACTATTTTACAGGAACGATTGGCAAAGTCAGAGGCCTTGCTCGCGAAGAAAAGTGTTGTTAAATTACTGTAGGAACCAAGTTCGAATGGTATTCATGCGAAGCTGCTAATTATGTTAGGAGAGAGATGCGACTGAGAAGGCTGGTTTAACCAGTGATCAGAAGTCTTCAGATTGCATCACCTTGCCCATAAAAGAATGAGAAAAGCTGAAAAATCTCAAAGTCCTCAGACTTATCAGAGTCCGACGAGAACATCAGAAATTTTCTTTTGGTGATTCTAAAACTTCTATGCTTTCGCCTAAAGCTTCTGCTTCCCTTGATGAGGCATCAAAATTGGCAGATCAAACATCTGTTAAGCCCCATGTAAAAGCTTTTGATTCTTCAGGGAGAAAATCTCAAATCACACCCTCAATACACTCAAAAAGCCAATCTGAGAGCTTAAACTTATCTACTAATCAATCTGTGCCCGAGAAAAAACAAGGCATTGCATAAATCTGGATGCGCAAACTTGAAATTATCGTCCATCATATGTGATCTCCAGTCGAAGCTGGAAGCTGCACAGTCTGAATTACTCAAATTTCTTCATTTACCACTCTACCCGTCGACTTGCAGGCTGCAAAGGAAATCCAAAAACTCACAGCAGGAACCAGAAACTTCGATATTGGATCACTCATCTCATTCCAGCAGTGAAGGTTGCTGATTCCAAGTTAACAGCCTAAGTGGTGGCTTGCAGCATGATATCGCACCCTGTCTAGATTAGATTGCTGTTTCTATATTCATATACAATTTCAGATAGTGTTACTGAAGATCCTTTTCATTTATAGTTTGTCGATAACTCTTAATTTGCATCTGGAAACATGTTTTTCCCCCTTTTTGTGGCAAAAAATTTCTTATTATGGAGTAGATTTGGTATCATGAGCTTTTTGGTTACTTTTGTTTAATGGGTTTTAAATCCATGCATTTCCAGAACGGTTGCAATTTATTTTTTATTTTTAAATTTTAAATTTTAAATTTTTTAGTTGGCAAACTTAGCATTGATATTCGGACCTTTGAATTCCACGTCAATTTTGTTGTCGATCGTCAAGATAAATAAATATTTACAGCGAACCATTTAACAGTTCAACGTTCTAAAATTTATCAAAAAAAAAATTATATAAATATATGGATCAGAGATAAATTCTCCCAATTGTCACTTTGCAGGAGGCTCGGATAAAGTTTCTCTCCGTGACATATCTCTCCTTCTTTATTCTCGACTGCATCATTTGCATTGAACTGATTACCAACTTTTGGAGAGATAAAATTTATCAAAAATTTTTTATATAAATACATGGATCGAATATTTCTGATGATGCACCGTAGCCCTGCAATCTATACTCCATTGGATCTGTTTAAGCATAAAATTGACACGTCCCGATTTAGAAAAAGTAGAAAGATAGTAAGAATTAATTTATTCCATAAAGTAAATTAACTCGATAAAACTTAAATAAAATTTTAATATTTTATAATTTATCAAAATAAAGATTTTAGGACTGACTGTAAAATGGCAAAGTGAATTTGTATAATATTTAAATAAAAAAAAAAAGGATCTAAAATATGAACATTAATATTCGTCCTCTTGTTGTGGATAAAAAGTAAAACGTCGCCGTCATTCGTATCGGCACGGACTGGCAAAAATAGAAGCCCAAATTTGAACCCCCCAACCCATCGATATGTCCACCTTCGGCGACGATCTGTTCGCCGGATTCCGCCTTTGACGACGCCGGATTTCAGCCCGGCATTTCCTTCCTCACCGAGATTGCATCGGTCAGATCCCCCTCGCCCACCTTCGCCGCCTCCATCCGCTTCCCCATTTCTTCTTGTTTTGTTTTCATGGATAGGACTAACCTGGGAGATCAATATCACGGCTCTAGGCGTTTCGGCGATGGAGCCTTGGATGTTCGTTTCCATTCCTCTGCCTCGGCTTTCCCTTCTCTCGACCTTCCTGCGGATATGGGTCGTGGAGAGCAGTCAACGGCCACTGGGCTCTCGAAACCCCGGATGACGAAGGCAAGGAAGCAACTTGCGTCGTTCCGGGCGAGGCCGGATGTGATTGATGATGCAAAGGAGGGATCGGGGTTCAGTACATTCCGCTATCCTCCGGCGGTGGCAGCGTCAACTGCTCCTGAGAGTGATGGAGCACAGGGGCTTCGCGAGAGGTTCGTGGGATGGAATCCGTTTGATCCAAAAGCCTGGGCGAAGGTCTCAGAGAGTTCAAAGTTGGATAAGTTTGAGAATTCGAAGCATGGGATGGATACTGATACTTTTGTCTTTCAGAGTGGCTCGGAAACATCTTCGGTTGTTGATCAGACACAAATGGATTCTCATTCAAGTGGTCTGAGAAAAAGTGATACCATGAGCAGTAACATGTCGCAAAACCCTGAGGTTCCAATTATAAGTCGTTCTCCACCTACAAAACTTGAAAGCGCTTTCGTTTTTGGGGCCAGTTCAACAAACAATTCAGATTCAAAAGGTAGTATATCTGTGAACAGTATGAAAGCTCTCGACAATATGACCAATGGCAAAAGTGGGATTTACAATGATAAATTTCCTTCCCTATTCATTAGTAGAGTGCAGATAAGTTCTAATTCAAACAAGAACTCCAATGCTTCTGATGATCCTTCATTTTTTAGTCTTCATGATGAAATGGAGAAGCTGAATTTGCAAAATTATGACAATCCTATTGCTTATCAAAGGAAAAGCCAAACCGAAGAGAATGTCAAGCATAATTCTGTTGATTCTTTCATATTTGGTAATAATAATTCTGCTCCAACTAGTCTTTGTGACAACATGGAGAAGCTGAATTTGCAAAATTCGGGTGACCATATTGCTTCTGAAACGAAGAACCAAGCAGATGAATCGGTGAAGCATAGTTCTGCTAAATCTTTTCTGTTTGATAATGGCACAGGTGCTCCAATTTCCTCGGGTGGTAGTCCTGTGAATGCACTGGCTAAGAAGACTGATAAAATGACTATTCAGAGTCCTGTGGATGCACTGTCAGAGAAGATTAATAAAGTGAGTATTCAGAGTATGCTAGCATCGCAGTCTGGTGAAGATGTCTTCAATTTCACGAGCACACGAGAACAAGTAGGGATGTCATACATGGGATTTAGAAGTTCAAGAATTATTGATGACATGTTGAAAGAGAATTTGGTTTCTGGGGCACGTAAAAGCACGCTGTTTGGTGGAAAGAAGGCAGTAGCTAAAGCTTCCAGAATGAGAAAAAGAAATAGTAAATTAAATAGTTTCATTCCACAGCACCAAACCTTTGCCCAAACATTTCCCTTCACTGAAGAAACTTTTGAAAGTAAATATTATGATTCTGTCCATTGTCACTCACCAATGGATTACTCTCCTTATCAAGAGAATTTAGTACCCAATCAAAATTCAAGAGAAGATTCATTACCATTGGATGAATCCAACCATATTGCCACGTCTGACACACCAATTAATTCAGAAAAATCCATTAATATAGATGAACGCGAAAATCTTATTTCTGCAACACAACAGATGAATGTCACTGAAGATGATTTAACACTTAGAGAACCTGATCATATTGATGCCAGTGATAATTTTGACACATATATTGATCTTATTTCTTCAGAAAATTTTGTTCACAAGCCTGAAATTGTTAATTTTGCTTGTGAACATAACATTGCTTCAAAGGAAATGGAAAATGCACTTCTCAGTGAAGGACATATCGAAGAAGCTAGTAAGCGTGGCACAGGCTTTACTTTCACTTCCAGTGTAAAGTGTTTAAAAGGATCAGATTTTACTTTTGGTTCATCATCTTTTACTCAAGTACCATCGTCAACCTCAAAGCATCAACATCTAAGGAAAAGCAGGATGGAAGTTGTTCCTGGGATGTTGGACTCCTGTTCATGTTCCAGCCTCTTTGGTTCAACAACAGATATTATTCCAATTCCCAGCAAGTCTATGCAACCAGATATTGTGCCAAAAACCAAATGTGTGGGTTATATCACAGGCAAAACAAATGCAGAACTAGAGACCAAGAAAGATCTTGAAACTTCTCATTCTCAAAGAGTCGCAGAACAGGAAAACTGTGTAAAATGGAGACTTAGGTACTTCATAAGTTTTCATATTTGTAACTTTGATTAATCTTATAAAAGATTAGAGATGCTTGCTGTTAACAAGATGAAACCAAGAAATTACAACTGAGAATTACATTGTTGACAATTTGACATGCTTTAGGGGAAATCAAGCTTATGCAAATGGGCATCTGCACAAAGCTGAGGAGTTTTATACACGAGGCCTGAACTCTGTGTCTCAGAAAGAAAATTCTGGAAGCTGCAGTCGAGAATTGATGTTGTGCTATTGCAATCGTGCAGCAGCACGGATGTCCCTTGGAAGAATGAGAGAAGCTCTTAATGACTGTATGCTAGCTGTTGCAATAGATTCTCACTTCCTGCGGGCTCAAGTAAGGACTGCAAAGTAAGTTATCTTGGTTTCATGATTTATATCTTATCTTCATATATTATGTGCATACCCAGAAGATTTGATTTTAGTTCTTGAAACTGCACATCTGGATAATATTCAATAATTGTTGGGAATTCTTGGTTGTCTTTTTAACTCATTTGAGAAGCGTGCTCATCTAGTGAAATCACAAGGCACCATGATCGAACTGTAGATGTAAAGAAAATGATATTAAGTCTTTTTCTCCATTTCTGTGTTGTTTAAAACTTATATTTATATGAAGAATTTTCCTTTTTTTTAATAGAAAAAGTAACTTTTTTATATTTGATATCCAATCTGCATGATAATCTTTGATAGACATGAAACAGTCAGAATATTCTAGTTAAAGCATGAACAATTAGATGAACTGAATAGACCGGCCAGGAAATGAGATTAATATAATATTCTAGTTGCATTCAATTTTTTAAGTTGAAAGTGTGAACTAAGATGCGAAAATCAATTGTTCAGTTAAAGTTATTTCTGTCAATATAGACGAGTGATGGTTTACAATTCTATGTACAAAAAATCTTCCTACTTGCCAACTTCTCACTTTCTATTCTTTTTAATATTATCTAGTGTTAGTCCTTATCTGAAAGATTCCCTTACTTGAGATGATTTACTTTTACTAGTTGCCAACATCTACTCGAATAGTTTTTTTTCTGCAAAATACTCCAGATTCACCTTTGGCTATGATAATCACTGTAATTTTAATAAATTTTTGGTAGCTATTTACTACTTATGTATTAGTTCAGCTTAAATTGATTGATAGTGAGGATATTTTAGTTGAGTGCTACATTGTTGCTTTTGTCTCTTGTCTTGCTTTATGTTAGACAAAACAATGCTAATAGCTAATGTTTGCTTGACATAGTTGCTATCTCGCACTTGGGGACATTGATAGAGCCATGAAACATTATAAAGAATGCTTATCCTTAATGCACGACGGAAGCCCAGATGCAAAAATATTGACAGAGGCTACTGATGGACTTGCAAAAGCTCAGGTAGCACCTGATCTAGTTACTGCGTTGAATATTTTGTGATAAAACTTGATGCTCGATTTATGTTTCGTGCAAATAATTTTATACTTTTGAGATAACTTGTAATAGTCTAGAAACCGACAAGAAACTGGAAGCTTAGAAAGTCTTAATACCTTTTGGGAGCATGAGAAAGATATGACTATGTAGCAGTACATTTTTTCCAATTTAATTGTCATGTCACAATACTTGTGTAGTATATTAAAAACCCTAGTAATCTTTAAGAAAGGAATAATTTTGACCTTGTAAGATTAGATATCAGATATAGAATAACAGAAGATTTTAGAAAAAGGATATCCTTTGTATAAATAGAAGGGGAGCCTTGGTACAACAGAAAAGTTGTTATTGTGTGACCTTCAGGTCACGGATTTGAATGGTGGAGACAACTCTTGCAATGTATGATGATAGATCTAATATGGTATGACTCTTCTCCGGGACTCTGCATTGATTCATGCACTGGATTACCCTTTTATATCCTTAGAATAAATACCTAGATAATTTGGATGTTTTGAAATTTTTCAGGTTTTTGTTTGTCATTGCTTACTTATGGATTTATCATGCCTTGTTGGAATTGAAGCACAATAACTTCATAATTATGCAATATCCTGTTTCCAATAATCTGTTCCTATTAGTCCTCCCTTGAAATCTAGGCAAGCTAAAATAAACACTAGACTCAACCTACAATTCAACTTTTTTTTTCCATTTGATTTGTTTGTGCAACTAAAGTAACTATGATGCTAGAGATGATTATTTTTAAGCCATATAAATCTTTTTCTATTTTTCTTTTAATATATTAATTTATCGGATTCCTTGAAGACGAATCTTTTTTATATATATTATTCTGCACTTTACCAAAAAAAAACCTCTATAATTCAAACACTTAAATCTTTTCAAAAATATTTGGAAGACTTTTTAGTGGTCAAAATCAAAAAGTGCACGAATTTATTTATGAGAGCATGATGAATTCATCAGTGGAGGTATTTTATCATTTTTACCAATCAAACACCTTAGTGGAAAAAGGATAAGTGGACTCTTTGGAGCATTATAAATGCATTGGTGGTCTCATTATCCATTTAACCATTGAAAATATCATTAAGGCCTTTTGGTCAAAGCAGCAAAGCTCCTTAATGATCTTCTAGTGGTATGAATAAAACTCTTGGGAGCACTATAAGCATAATAATGGTCTCATATTTCCATTTTGTTAGGTAAAAAGGCTAACAAGGCATCTTGTCCAAATGAGCTTGATGATTTTCCTATAAACAATATATTAATGGTCTTCCATTGCTCAAAATGGCAATATAAGACCACCATTATATTCATGATGCTCTTAGGAATAAATTCATGTCTTACCTTGCTTTTGATTTTGACTTCTGGAAAACCATCAAAGTACTTTAGCAAAAACATCTTTTCAGTGATCAAAATAAAAATATGAGCCATCAATGTGCACAAGTTGTGCCTAAAGGTCCATTTATGCCTCTTTTGATTTTAATGGTCAAGATGACAAAAGAAAATTAAAATTGGACTCATCTTGCTCTTAGGATCAATTCGTGACCTTATTTGCTTGTGTCTTTTTTTGTTCAAAATATTTTTGGAAGTTTCAAAGATGTTTGAACAATTGTAGTTATTTTTTGGAAATGAGGTGTGGCTTTTGATAAATGTTTACTTGCCCATTGATAAATATCAAAGTGCGCCCTTTGGTAAATATTAAAACTCAAGTGTACTTTTCATAAAATGACATATTATTTGTAGATGTTAGTGTTGGGATGTATACTGAAAGCCTAGCTCCTTTGTATGAACATCTTTATTTTGAAATAAGAATCACATGATCATTGTTTGCATATTTTTATGGTTATGCAATATTGTCTAATACGTTACATTGTAGATAACATGGTGTGTGGTGTCACACGGAGATCATGTTATCGGCTCTAAAATATAAGTAAAGGCTCACAACCGAGATGACTTTGACAAACCATCGGAATGGTTGTAGTGATTTAGTATTGGTTTGTCTTGACCATAGAATCACACTAGTGCACTTTGGTGTATCGAAGCAGGACCATACGAGGTGATTGATTTATCCGACATATAATCGAATCGGACCTCGGATATTATTTAGTACATGCTCTTAATCCCGATATAATAACGGCACATATACTTGGTACTCATCTTCGATTTACCAAAGGGCGAGATTTATAGATTAAATCGATAGACTTCGGTAAGTTGGGAGATGATATTATTTATATGGTGCGCCATTGATTATAGGAGGAAACCGCAAGTGTCCTATAAATTAGGATGATGATGTCCCTTGAGGAGCATAAGGTTCATCATGTAAACCTCGCAGTGGACTTGGTCCTGCATGATGAAAAGGTTGAGTGGTACTACTGGAGTTAGATGTTGATTAATTAATGGTCAGAAATTAATTAATCGTGGACATTCGAGATCTTAAACACGGGAGAAAATGTACAAATAATATATGAAGTCCATATCATTATACGGGGTTGGTGAGGTAGATCAACGATGGACCTTTAGGGATTGGATCATCATTAGTGGATCGGACTTTATGGGCTTGATCCATGGTGGAAGACCCAACTCCTCCTCATGGTCCCTAATGTAGCCCATTAACACCTCAAGATGCTTAGATCCAATGGATAAACAAAACACTAAGATCCATTGGTAGAGATTAAATCTCTAAGATCCGACGGTTGAGATTAAATCTCTAGATCCGACGGTTGAGATTAAATCCCTAGAACCAATGGAGGAGATTAATTCATGGCTTATCCCCAAACTCTATAAAAGGTGGCATGGGGTTGGCGTGAAGAAGATGATAGAGAGGAGCAAGGCTCAGGCGAAGAATAGGCAATCTAGTTGAGATAGGATTGGAATTAGAGGTTAGGGTTTGGAAGCAAGGGTGGCACCAAATAAGGCAAGTTTTCCTTCTTCTTCCTTGCGGCGTCGCCCAGTATTCCCCTTCCTTTCCGCTTGGCGCCAAAACACTCTCTCTTCTCCTTAGGTGGTGGAAACAAGATATAGGGTTTCCCTTGGTGTCTTGGTAGTTTTCCATCATCTTCTTCTCCTTCTAGTTGGTGTGGCAAGAACTTCTATAGTTCTTTGTTGGTTGAGTTTTTGAAGGAGAAAAACATTGTTTCTCTTCTTCCTCTTGCTTTGGAAAAGCAAGGAAGGAAGTTTTGCGATCTAGGAGCTTTGACTTTTGGTGGATCGTCGCCCACACGACGTCCAAAAGGAGGAGGGTCATACATTAGAAGACCAAGAGGTATAACTATTCTTCTATCTCTTTTATTCATTGCTTGTGTTTGTTTTTCAAAATATAAGCATGTTATATTTCTGTAAATAGGCTAAATAATACTGGGATCCCGAGTATAAACACAAAAACCGGCGATCCGGACATCGTCTATTCCGCGGCTACTCGTAGAATAGAAGATGGTCGCTTGAACAACTAGTTTGTTCAAGTGACCTCTCTAAACGAATAGCACGACGATGACTTGGTTGTCTTGGGAATCCCTTTTGTCTAGGATTACATTTTTAATCCAGGGACATCGAAGGGATCACCATGGTTAAGCAACCGAGGTGAAGGGGAAGCGAAGTTTCCTCTCACGGACTCGACAAGGGAAATCCCTTCAGTTAGTGTGCTAGTTGATTTGGTATAATCAGAATAACTCAGAGCTTGATTTATTGAGAAAATTTTTAGAAACTAATAGTTTTAAGTTCAAGTAAAATGAAGATTGAATATGTGACATGTAGTTAATAGGTTAGTTAAAGAACTAAGGGAATAATTAAGATTAGGGAACAAGAAAACTGTCCTGCTAATTTCTTTATGGAATGTTTTAGCATGAATGTTATCATATGTTACTTGAAAACATTAAGAGGTTGCTAGAAGCAGAGGCACATGATATATTAATAATTTGGTTGTACATTGAGCTTAGTGGTGGATGATCCTTATAGTTGATTTCAAATGTATCCAAAACATCTTCATTGTTTTGGTCGGGCATTCATGGTGTAAGTCCTCAAAAGGATGTGTTGTCTTTAATCATGATTTTAGTCGGGCATTCATGGATCTGATTCCATATGATGATGAATGATTCCACCTTTTTCACCGATACCTTGCTTTTGATGGTCAATTATGAGATGATTAATTGAACCTGACATTACCAGATGGAACGTAACTACTGATATAGGGAAGGAGAGATGATTCTATTTCAATCCATTTCATTCAGGATCATGATATATACATGCCGCCCCTAGGGGCTTGGTGTGACGGTTAGGATGGTAGGGTGGGAACCATCCAACCAAAGTTCGATCCCTCCCATGGGCATTGCTCCTTGAAATTTTGAGTTGAGCCTTTGCTCCTCGAAATTTTGAGTGTGAGCCCCTAGTGGTGGGATTTGAGCCGCCAGTCCTGTTGGGTCACCTGCCGATCCCGCCACGATTTATTCTGGTGGACAATATCCAAGGAGTAGGGTCGATACATCTTCAGGATTAGTCAGGCCGAAAGCCTAGACACCTGGATTATAAAATAAAAAAGATATATACATGCATGTTTGCTTTGCTTAATACACAATCCAAATTATGTAAAAAAATTGCACCTTATAATTGATTGAAGAGGAGTCTTAGTGCGACAGTAAAATTATTGTTGTATGTTCTGGTGGTCATGGATTTAAGTCTCGGAAACAACCTCTCGCAATGCAGAATAAGATTACATACAAAAGATCTAATGTGATCCGACCCTTTTCTGGGATCCCGCATGGGTGAGTGCTTCATGCACCAAGCTTCCAATTTTTTTTAATTATTTGATAGAATATGTGTGTGAACTATTTAGTCCTAAGAAATTACACCAAAATTTTTATAAAACTAATTTGAGAAAGTAAAAAAAAGGTTGTGCATGTATAACTTGCTGCTGGTTCATTCCATGTATATTTGGATCACACAAGTAATTGTGATTATTGAGTTTTTTGTCATTTTTGGAGGAAAGGATTTGTTTCTGATGTTTTTGTTTAGTTTTCGCAAATAATTGATTCACAATACTAGTAAATGTACTTCCTTTATATGCTCTTTGCTTAATTGTCATTCTCACAAATCGATAGTCTGACATGTATTATTCCAATGCTACAGCAAGTGGCCGATCATGTGGGTCAGGCAAAGGAGATTTTACAAAAGAGGACATCTAATGAAGTGACAAAGGCCTTACAATTGGTCTCTGAGTCACTATTAATAAGTACACATTCAGAAAGATTGATGGAATTGAAAGCTGAGGCTCTTCTCATGGTTTGTAGTTTAAATATCTTTCAATTGTGTCCTTCACATATTTATTTTCTTCTGGCTGTATGTATACGAGAAACTAGCAACACTAGTTATATTATCTCATATATTTCTCAGAATATATATTACCTCATATATTTTCTTTTGGATGTATGTATTTTACTATCTTAAATTTTACAGCTTCGAAGGTATGAAGAAATAATCAAATTCTGCGAGCAAACTATGGAACATGCTGGATATAATATTTTGGCATCTGGAACCAATGAACAGTCAAGCAAAATAGGAAAACCTGAAAATTTTCAAGATACTCCTTCAAGGCATTGGCGTTTGCATTTGATGGCAAAGGCTAACTTCTTTTTAGGAAAACTTGATGAAGCATTTGAATTGCTAAAGAAGCACAATCAAAGGAAAAGTATAGTGGAGAAGTACAATTCAATCTTACTAGTTATTTCGCAAGCTACTTGGCACATAGTAATTTTTAAATATGTTCTTATGATTATATAATGATACCCAGGAATAGCAATGAGCCAGACTCTTCAACTTCGCTTTTTGCTACCATTCATAGGCTTTTACACCTTAAAGTAAGCTCATTGAGTTCTTTTAGCCTTTTCTACTTCTCAGAAGTATTTTGAAAAGTCCATATAAATGATTTATACTTGAGACACCTGACTTTGTGGATGTTTTGCTTAGTTTTTGGTGTTTGTAATCACAGGTAATGTGATTAATGTAAGTTTAGTTAAACATTGCCAGATTGGTTTTTATTATGTAAATACTAGTTACCAACAAATGCTGTATATCTGAACTGATTCCTCAACTTTCTATTATTCATTTGGCATTGGAAACATAATTATCTAAGCATTGGTGATGGCTTATTTTAAAACTGAATCAGCTAAGCTTCGTAATGCATTAGGAGAGTTGGGATCAAAGCTAGAACTTGAAACACTTTGTAAGAGTAGTGGTACAAAAGAAGGTTAAGGCCAAATTGATAGGGGATTGAATGAGATGATGGCAGTCAATTCTATAAACGATTATTGGAGAAGTAATATGAAGCTTGCACAGGATTGTAGCATCGACTAGTTAGATAATCTGTTTAAATATCTGACCCGCCTGTTGTGCCTATCTGGATTTCATATATTTGTAAATACTTTTCCTTTTTTTTAATAAATAATTGGGAGTGCACACAGTTGTGGGTCACCAACCCAGTTGATTTGCGACGTCGTCTCACTATCTTTGAAGTATAACAAAGTAGTTCTAAACAATGTAATTGTAACCTTTTTTTACAGTTGAGAAGTCATGTGAGGACAATCTTATTAAAATATTGGACCATCATAGAATTCTCTGTATCCGTCTCACTCTATTGCTTGGTGGTGATGTATCAATCAAGGTGTAGTCTTTTTGGTGAGCTAAAGGAGAATACAAAGTTTTGAGGTCCATAGGAGAGAGTTGGAAGTTGGAACTGTTATGTTTGATAATGGAACTTGGTGGAATGGAATAGATTTTAGATTGCTTGGAAGAATAGATGCTATGAGAATGGATTAAGCAACATGAGACATAAATGAACTATGAGAGAAAATGAGTGTAGGGAGAGGAAAGGGTGGGGCTAGAGAGGAAAAGAAGGTAAATGGGCCACACTATTATAGCTCTAAGAAGAGATGAATTCGTAGGCAGCACATTGTTGCAGTAAATATTGCAGGGGGCTGGAGAAGTTTTTCACTTGATTTTAGTCTAGAAAAAAGTTAGCTGGAGCAAGTAATGTTAATTCACCAGAGAGAAGATATGACCTATTTTAGTTAAATCTACTAAAATCTAAAGAGAACCGAATTAAAGAAATAAGCAAAACAATACTCAAAATGAGTTTTTAAAGGGTTGTTTGCTACTTCATGCTTTGTGTTAATCTTGTGCTATTTTTTCCATAATCATGTAGATAGTTCTTTGCATCATAATGTTTTGATCTCATCTGTTTGTTTGTTTATTCCTTTTTATACATGCAGAGATTTATATATCCATGTCCTTGTTGCTGTGTCTCATTCTCAGGCTGCTGGAAATAAAGCATTTAAGGAGGAAAGAAATTTGGATGCAATAGAACATTACAGTGCTGCTTTAGCATTTAATATTGAATCGCGCCCTTTTGCTGCGATATGCCTTTCTAATCGTGCTGCTGCATATCAATCCCTAGGTCGAATTACTGATGCAATTTCAGATTGCAGTCTAGCCATAGCTCTTGATTCTACCTATCCAAAGGTTGGCCAGTAGCTATATTTCCTAAATTTCGCATTTTGATTTAGACTTTAACAGTTTTCAACTTCTAGCCTTCTGTCTCACCATCAAACCTTGCTGATACATGTGTTTATATAGAAAATATTTTCTCATGTTTTTTTCTTCTGCCAGTCAGAGTTCGTAATTGGAAAGAAAAACATCTTTTCGGGCATAACTATCCCTATAGGCACTAGGATCCTTTTAGTTTTTGTAAAGTAGGAACTGAGTTCAGGCTTTCCCCAGTCAATTCCCTTTTTTGATTGTATTAGAAAAGAGCTTTATCACTAGAATTCTGATGTGCATATCTTATCAAACTAATGTTAAATACCTGTGACAAATTTCGAACCAGTTTAGGAGCTACTGGAGTGGACCAAAAAGTTTACAAACCAACCATCATGTCAAGAACCTATCCAACTGGTCTTAAACTAAATTTCCTGAACCAAATTGTTCCAAACCCAATCAGAGACAAACTTAACACAGGAAATATTTGACTTGTTCATTGTACGGACACGTTTTCATGATTGTTTTAAATGTCACGCTCTAAAAGAGATGCAAATACTGGCTAATACTTTTTGGTGAGATTGATAACTAGACTAGACCATAGAGCCTGTTTTTGTTACTGTTAGATGTAATCATGTAAGATTAACTCAAATGTTGTGAATAATGGTATCAGATTAATGCTTGACAAACAATTATTTGAAACTCTTGTTGTATTTGTTGCTGCGTAACAGGCACTTTCTAGAAGGGCTGCCTTATATGAGAGGATCAAAGACTACGAACAAGCATCTAATGATCTTCGCAGACTCGTGTCTCTTTTGGAAAGTCAAATCAAAGTCAAGAATAGTCAAAATATTGCTGTAGAAATCTCAGCCAGTAACCTTAGTGATCTACATCAAGCCCGATTTCAGCTCTCTATTGTGGAGGAGGCTAAGAAAGATATCCCTTTGGATATGCACCTTATATTGTGAGTTTTCGCCAACTTGAGTTTGTTTATGTCTTAATTCATAATTATATCATTTTTGCAGAAATGCATATTATTTCAAAAAGAAATTCATGATTTTCAAGTCAAAATGTCGACTGTCGATGTTAGTTCTCCACTATTCTGACATTTATAGCTGTCACATTACTAGGGATATAGATTTACATGGTGCTTAATGATGGGAACAAAATTCATGGAGCCAACCCCCAAATAGTTTGGACAAATGCAGGCTTAATAACGATGATTAGGCTAAAATAGCTGGATTGTGTTGATGAATGTTCGCCAGTTATTGTAGACCCATCCATTTCCTTCTATTTTCGAAGTGATTGCTACTTTACAGTCTTTGTTCAATATTAAACAAAATTATGACACAAATCTTTTCTAAAAATTTCAATTTAGATATTGTTATTCTGATAAACTAGGATTGCTACTGAACATGCTTCTAGTTTTCTTGTTTGGTCAACCCAACTCAGCGCCAATTGTAAATATAGGGGAATCGAACCATCAAGCTCTGCGGCTGATATAAAGAAGGCTTACCGGAAAGCGGCACTCAGACATCACCCTGACAAGGTATGATTTAATGGACAATACTGTTTAAAAATTTTGATGCAGTATCAAAATCAAACCAAACTCATGGAGAATTTGGGATGAAATGGATGACTATATCATACAAAGACATGAACTATTTCAGACTCCTAAAACTATTTTACCTTCTAAATTAAAACATTCAAAAATTACTTAATAGTCCAAGAATTAAACAATTACCAGCTTAAATACTTTTTTAAAAACTACAGAACTGCCGAAAAGATCTTTACCAAAATAAACAATTCATAAATCTAAAAGTTTTAAAACTTAATTTCCTTGTTTGCTTTACAATTACCCCTTTCTCAGCTTATTAACTTCAACTACTACTTCAGGCTGGTCAGATCTTAGTTAGGAGTGAAACTCCTGATAAGGTTTCGAGAGAGGTGGCTGAGGAAGTCCACAGGGATGCAGACAGATTGTTCAAGATGATAGGAGAGGCATATACTGTGCTTTTGGACGCTACTACGAGGTATAAATTTACAAAAATTTAGCTGAATATGATTATACCTCATCTCCTTCCCTAAGGTTGGCACTCACTAACCCATTTTTTAAGAGACAAAGGACCTAAAGACAAGAAAGAAGTTAAGATATGGCTTTCTACTCCCGCTGTGTGTAAATTTACTTGCATTTAAGTGAATATGATTATATCTCATCTTCATCCCCAAAATCTGCCTTGGCAAAACCATTTTTGGGGAGACAAAGGGGTCAAAGAACAAAGAAAGAAATTGAGGTATTACCCCTTTTTTAAATGACATGCTGAAGAATATTTATACTTTGATAACTAAAAAGAAGAGGGCATTTTTGTATGCTTGAGTGACTGCATCTGCATGCTTCTGTGTGGTGTGTATACAGACTACAGAGAGAGATTTTTCTTAATGTGTTTTTTTGTTTTTTAATTTTTTTTTGAGGTTTGCATCTAATCTAACTAGACTGTTGTATAATTGACACTGTTCTTTGATAGTTAAATACAACACAACGCGAGCATTTACAAGAATGAACGTGTTTGTTAAGGTTTGACATGATCTTTTGCACATGGAACTCGAAAACTCATTTTCGTTTTGCAAAGCATGCATTTTATGTTTATTTCTTAATTGAATTGTAGTTGATAGTCATTTTGCCTAGTTTGGCATTCAAAATTGTGCTATAGAATCTCAAAATTATTGTTTAATTTTTTAGTGTTTTTTATTTTTGATTACGGAAATGAAATTAAGATATCAATTTGTATACAATTTCGATTCATTTCGAATACTTCTTCCTTATTATTCCATTATATTATATATCATGAACTAGGAAAGTGAAATGAATAGGTTGTTCCAGCTGTGAATTATGGTTAGATATAAATTCTCTCTCATTAATTTACAGCCCATCGTGTGAATTGTAGTTTTGAGTGATAGATTTGTATCAATAGAATATTTGCTCTACGTAAAGGATTAAAACCATCAATCTAATAATTCTCATTGGTAGAAGTAATTTGAATTTACAAAAGAACTTTGAAAAAATTTTATAAAATCAAATCGATCATTTTTAGAATAGCAACGTATGTTCACAATACCTTTATATTTCTCTCTTCGGGTAGCAGCTTCAACCTCCGATTTGAGAAGAATGAAACAGACAACCTGCTTTAATCTTGTCGTCAGTAAAACGTCTATATCTTGGCGAAAAAATACATCAATTCCATAAACGTAGATAAATGCCATTTTAATTATTGGGCATTGATAACATTATCGACGAAGCAAATTATAGCTTACAACAGATGGGAGCATGATGTTTTAGATGTGGATGACCCCCTTGATATTACAAGAAAAGACATGGAGAAATTTACATGAACTCCTTGATTATACTTGCTTCCTTTTTCTTTCTTTCTTTCTTTCTTTAGGGGTCTAAACCACCAAATCTCCAGCGTGTCTAATCTTTTTGGTAGAACGCGAGAACAAGGTCTGTATGTACGGAGAAAAGCTGTGTATCCACAAAAAGCTGTCCCAACAGGTGAAAGAAAGAATAAGAACAAATATATAATCATCGATAGATTATATATGCATTCCAACAATTTGACTTGTCAGGACAGAGGTGACTGATCTTGAGCATGAAGTCATGAATTCTTTAATGTTTGTCGATGCAAGGAAGAATTGCATGAGTTCTAAGGAAGAACAAATATGTGACTACTGATCAATAGAACAACTAAAAAATATGGACAGGTATATAATTATCAATAGATTACACAAAATGTATAATGAGAATTTTTAACATTTGAACAATTTGGTTTTCCAAGACAATATGTGACTGATCAAGATGATATCAGATTTCTAAACAACCATCACCAAATATTATCCCACAACCAAATATTATCCCACTAAATGGGATTGACTATATGAATTCTCCTACGACATTGGATTTTATTCCCTATTATATCATCTATATTTAAATAAATTTTATTTTATTTTATCGTTGCTAATTAAGTATTCTTTAGTCTTTCTTTTTTTTGTTTGATTTATATATTTATAATAGTTTTCCATCGTTTAACTGGAATATCTATCGATCATCTAAGTATATATTCATACCATCTTAGACGTGTCTTTCAGAAAATTTCTTCAATAGATGTAATCTTAACTTTTATTTTAATATTTTTATTTCTTATTTTATACATCCTCATATGTCCACACATCTATCTTAATCTCATTTCTATGACTCTCATCTTCTATTCAGGTGCTCAAGTCATAGAATGTCATGAATTCTAATACTTGTAAATTCAATGAATGATTGTACAAGTTCTAAATTATAATCCTTGTCAATCCAATATGTGACAAGAAAAATCAAGGACAAATATATAGTCATCAAGAGATTATCTAAAAAATATAAAAAGAATTAACAATGAAACAAATTTTATTTTCCAAGATAGTGTATGACTGATCTTGAACATGGGCATGCATTCTTAATGCTTGTCAGAGCCATCAGGCACTGAACAAGTTCCCATGCTAAGGTCAAATTTCACTGTTTTTGACAAATCAACTACTTTAATCCACCAAATTAATGTACTCTAATTGTTGGCCTAAAGACAATTGACCACATTTTTTCCTTCGTAAAGGGTCATTGTTGCACTCCAGAGTCCAATCTTAATACTTCAAATCAAGTTGGTTGTCACTTCAGTAATGCATACTTCATGAATAAAATTTATGATTAAAAGAAAATGGAACCGCCGTTGGGAGAGAGATAAATCAGGATCTCAATTGACAAATGCAAAAAAAGGAAGCCTTTGAGAGTCCAGGGCAATGAACTCCTCAGGGATCGACCTCTACCCACTACAGACATACTTTTTTTTATTTTATTTAAGTAGTTTGCATAGGTTGCCCAAACATAGGACATGGTCAGGGCAGTGTTCAAGTAAGATATGCAATTTGGCTAATTGAACCACCAATCTACCACTGAACGACTGAACAGAACTTGTCCAGTTCAACTTTTGGTTTGTCTTTTTAAACTATGGATTGACCACAAGAAGCAAGACAAATAGTTTATTCAATAGACGACAAATGGTTAGAAGAGGATTAGAACGCAAAGAATTGTACCTTCATAAAGGGTTTGTCACGATATGGAAAGGAATCGATATAACTATCTTTCAACAACACTGAAACCTGTAGATAAGCACAAAGCAGAAGGTTAATAAGCCATGTTAGGTAATCTAACTAATAAGATTGATTTATCTTGGTAGTATTATAGTTTTATGTAAATGATTTTCTTTGTTATAGCAGTTGTTTCCACTTCGACTGGAGGTTCACATGAATCTTTCAGAGACCAACGCCTGATTTTGAGACAATATTACAGAGACTAAGAAACACAGTCGGAATACATGAAATAACAACATTGGAGATGAGTGCATTGTCAAATTAAGAGAGCAAACCTTGTCATTGTTTGATTGAACATTTGTTATTGTGTGGGATCGTAGGTTCAAGCAAAATGAATCAAGATACGACCTAATAATTGCCAAGAAACCTTTGGCAGCTTCAATCTGTGAAGATGAGCAAAAGAGCTTAATAAACCTAATAGTAACTGCATAGAAAATTATACCGTAAATTAAGATCATATATATATATATATATATATATATATATATAAGTTGCGTATGATTAATAGATAGTTCTTATGCAATTCAATAGCGTGCGAAACATATAAAACCTTGCACCATGAGTTTTAGGATATCAAGGAAAATCTACACGACTTTTAAGTACTAAGAACAAGAAAAGTCTACTATGCAGTATGTCAGTTTATCATTTAATGGCATACATACTCCACTTCCCGTAGATGGGCAATTAATACTTGTAGAAAATAGATCTACATCACGTAAATATACCCATGGTGAAATTTTCTTCATTGTCAGTCAATATTAACAGCCATGCTTGAGAAGTAGTTACCTGGACATCTGTGCACTCATACACAGGTCTTTTACGGGCCAAGTAGCTTTCACCGACAAGCTTTGCATGGTAAGGACTTAGTGACGAGAAAAGTTCTTTCTGCTGTGGCAATTGGGGCATCCAGGATGACCTAACCTACATGATTAAATATCAAAAGGATCATGAAGAGCAAAAGGTGTCCAATCAAATATCAGCAGATGAACTATGACAAACAAGTAAACACTGACAGTGAATGCTGGATTTTATTCTGAAAAAAATACCAATATATACGGTGAAATTATACACTACAGCAATGGCCTCTTAAAATCCCAGTCAGGGTTACATTTAATTGGCCTGTGAAATTACTATGTGAGGACTGTTTTAGTGACTGCAAATGCTAGATCTCATATTACATGTATATTACATATATTTTACGCATCAACATCTGCAAGCACATTAGTTCCAACTACTTGGGTTCAGCTACGTAGATATTGCCCCTCCATAGAACTCTATGGAAGGCTATAACTACATCTATTTTGAGAGAGGAAAACATTGGCAATCACTTTATTAGAATTAGGCTGAAGTTCAATTTCAGAAGGAGAATCTCGACCAAATGCCAAATCCATGTCAACAGCAAAATTAGTTTATTGTATCAGCTGACCCTAGTACCACTGATTTATGTTAACATAGCATCCAAAACTGTATAGATTTAGGTGATTGGTTTAGAATTGACGAAACACAAGTAAGGTTGTCCTATATAGCCTTTTAGCTGATTATATCATCCAAGAATAGTATGTTACAGTGAAAAAAAAAAGAAGAGATGATGGTGGTTAGGCAAAAAGACGATCCATGACAGAGAAAAGATAGTAAAATGAATTATTGTAAGATCACCCATGTTTGTTAGGTTAAGAGTATCAAACGCCAGAGGAAATAAAAGTTAATATATGCAATTTCTCATCTATGTGATGTTGTGTCCTCGTTTTCTTATCTTGATTTCCTCTTACTTCCCTCTTTTAGTCTTCTGTTCAGTCTATACTAGTTATTGTGCTTAAGCACAATCTTAACCAAGACTGACCGATTTGGAACAGTGTTCTAAAAATCGCCGATTTTATCCGATTAGGCGGCGCGTAGGCGGTGGACGCTCGTCCACCGCCCCGACATTTCCAGAGGCGACGCCGCTAGGCGTCGCCGCATTAATCGGCAGCGTCGCCGCTTTAATCGGCGCCCAGAGCGATTAATCGATGACGCTTCGCTTCGATTAATCGAGGCGACCGACCGATTAAGCGGCAACGTAGTCGCGAATTCGCGATTCACGAATCGCGATTGAAATTCGAAATCGCTAATCGCGATTTCTGAATCACGAATTTTGGAATCCCTAATCCCGTGCGTGCAGCCTCTTCGCTTCTTCACCAAGCTTCGACTTCACGCGTGTCGCCTCTCCGACCGTCGAGTCTCTGCTTGTCTGCTGCCAACCGCGTCACCGACGGAAGCCAAGCACCCGATCCGGATCCCCAGCCTCGCCGACACCCTTTTCGCTTTCATCGCTCACCTCTCTCCCCTCTCTGAGCTCTCCCTCGTCCCCGGATAGGTCGCCGCACGCTCTGCTGCTGCCGATCTGTTGTCGGCCCTTCCTTCGCACAGACGCCCGTGCGCTACTGATCGAGTCGGACTAAGGTAAGGGATTATATGTGCAAGTGTGCAACTAATATGAGAGTTATATGTTTTCAGAGTCGTATAGAATTCATTTCTGCAGCATAGACAAGAAATGTGCAACCGACACGCCCGTGAGAAATGTGCGACACGCCTGTGTTGAGCGCTGGAACTCCTGACACGCCGGTGAGAAACAACACAGGCGTGTCGCACAGTGAGAAATGTGCGACACGCCTGTGTTGAGCACAACACAGGCGTGTCGCACATTTCTCACCGGCCGTGTCAGCGCTTGAACGGGGCGTGTCGGTTGGGCGTGTTGAGCGCTGGAACTCCTGACACGGACGTGTCACTGATAACACGCCTGTGTTGTTTTGATACGCCTGCTTCGTCCAAAATGAGATTGATCCATATGACTGCTCTGATTAAGATTTCAAGATGTTTACTAATTGTTATCTTACTATGGTATCTTAGCTAATAGCCTAATACACATATTGTGTTTTCCTTTTGTTTGTTCCATTTCTTAACATTCCTCATCCAGCAATTACATACAATTCAATTTTGATGGTACTGCACTTGACTTCAGTGTGAATTTTGTTCTGTTTATTGTTCTTGTAGTGTAGCACTGAGTGCTTTCTCTTCTTGGCATCGTAAATTGGTTTTTCTTTCCCTTACTAACAATAAATAGATCCACCTTGCATTTTGATTCAGCTTATACAAGGGTTTCATTTTTATCCTTTGTAGTGCAGTAAAATCAAGAATGTCAGGTACTATATCTTCTGAAGCATCTAATTCAATGTCCGAGATTGATTTTCGTTTGAAGCGTAATTCCAATGATATTGGATGGGAATTTGCGGAATTGGTGGATCCTAAAAGTTTGGATAAGTTGAAATGTAAGTTGTGTGGAAAAATTACTAGTGGTGGAATTTATAGGCTCAAACAACATGTTGCCAATATCAAAGGAAATGTTGCCCCGTGTAAGAAGTCTTCGGATGAGGATAAAGTGAAGTGTAAGAATGCTATCAAGATGCAAGAGAAAAAAGAAACAAAAGAATATGAATGAAATGGAGGTGAGAGAAGAAGTTGTTCTTGAAGAATGAGGTGGACGAAGGGAGTCGAGGGACAAAAAGAATCACTCTTGGGCCTATGGATCAATTTACATCATCTATCGATGATTCTTCATTGAGTGAAAGTAAGAAGACAAAACAACAACAAAATATTATTGATGCACTTTGGAAGCAAAGGACACATAGTGTGCACCAATATTTAGCTCGATGGGTGTATGAGTCAGTATTCCTTTTCATGCCATTGATAATGATAGCTTCAAGAGGTCGAAGCGGTTGGTCAATTGGCGCCCAGGTTATCGTCCTCCAACTCAATACCTATTAAGGGAGCCCTTATTGAAAGAAGAGGTAGATAGAACTAAAAGTCTATTAAAGAAGCAAGAAGAAGAATGGGCTTTGAATGGTTGTTCAATTTTGACTGATGCATGGACTGATCGAAAAAGAAGAAGTATCATGAATTTGTGTATCAATTGTAAAGAAGGCACAACTTTCCTTTCTTCTAGGGAAGCATCGAATGAAGCACACACCGGAAATTATATATTTGAATATGTGAACAAGTGTATTGAAAGAAGTTGGACCCCAAAATGTAGTTCAAGTGGTAACGGACAATGCTTGAATAATATGGCGAAAAAGATCCATGAAGGACATATATTTTGGACTTCATGTGCAACTCACACGGTGAATCTTATGCTTCAAGGAATTGGGAATCAACCTAAGTTCAAAGGGGTGATTGAAAAGGCAAAGAGCTTGACAATCTTTATTTATGCACATCACAAGACATTATCAATTATGAGAAAGTTTACCAAAAAAAGAGACATAGTGAGGGGGAGTAACACGATTTGCAGAGCTTTTTAACTTTGCAAAGCTTGATAGAAGAAAATTGAACTAAGAACTATGGTTGCTAGTGAAGAATGGAATACATGCAAACATTCAAAGAGTGCAAAGGGGAAGGCGGCATATAATATCGCTTTGAGTACCTCTTTTTGGAATGGGGTAAGTTTTTGCTTGAAGGTGTTTGCCCCTTTAATTAAGGTGCTTCGTCTTGTTGATGGGGATAATAAACCATCTATGGGTTTTGTGTATGGAGAATTACTTAGAGCGAGAGAGGATATTAAAGTGACATTCAACAATCAAGAGCTTCACTATCGTCCGCTTATTGATATTATTGATGAAAAAGCCAGAATCGGCTGATAGTCCACTACATTCGCGCCTACCTCTTGAACCCTTATTACTCCTTCAATGACCGGAGCATAGGAAGTGAAGAAGTGGTTATGAATGAATTTTTCACTTGTGTTGAAACATCCTTTCCTAATGATATTGATAGTCAAAGTGACATAGTAAATGTGGAGTTATTGTATATCAACAAAGTGGGGTTTGGAAGAGCATTGACTATAGTGGGGTGCACAAAAAATGATGAGAAATATGATCCGGGTAAGAACTAAGAACTAAGAATTGCTTACTTTATTTTGTAATTTTTAATCTTTATTGGTTGTTTCTTGATTTTGCTTATTGTTATTGACTTATTGTTGGGTTTATTTTATTTAGTTGGATGGTGGCATCTTTTTGGAAATGGTGTACCTAAATTGCAAAAGATGGCTAAAAGAATTCTTTCTTTAACTACGAGTTCTTGGTTGTGAAAGAAATTAGAGTACTTTGAGGGAGTAAGTATTTAATTACTTATACTAAATGTCTAAATATGTATTCAATAATCAATATTAATATTTTTCTAATTTTCTTTAATGTAGATCCATACAAAGAAAAGAAATAAATTAGATACCGGAAGGTTGAACAATTTAGTTTATGTTCAATTCAATGCCAAGATCATAAACAAAAAAAGAAGACTAGAAGAAAAAGGAGTTGATGTGCTACTTGCTAGTGAAGCAACTATGGCACAAGGATGGATTGTTGATGGTGGAGATGAAGATGTTGAGACAAATATTGAAGATGTAAGAGAACTTCACGAAGAAGAATTTGTATCGGATGAAGAAGAGGAAGATGCCATGGATTTTGAGTTTGAATCCGATACAGAGGAAGTGTTGGAGAAATATGGAGATGAACTAGAAGAAGTTGAAGAATTATGGTAAAATCTAGATCGCTCTGTAAGGTAAATGATATTTTGTTTATTGGTTAAGATGATATTCACTTTATTGTTGATGTGTCTTTGGTCTTGCTTTTTGGAGAGAGGATCTTTTTCAACTAAACATTCACAATATGTAGGAATGTGTTTTTCTTCATTCTATTAGTGTTGGGTATGTTGCTTATTGTCAAGTATTCTTAATAGTTTTTTTAATTCGTTAAATTTGTTATTGTGTCGTGCTTCATTGTGATTTGTGTGTTGTGCTCTTGTTGTTTGCAATGCTTATTGTTGCAATGTTGCTTGATGTGTAAATTGGGTAAATTATTATTTGTTGTCAAGTATTCTTGTTGTTTACAATTGCCAATTCTTATTATTGCAATGGATTTTTAATATTTTTTGCAATTATGTTTTTAATTCTTATATTTTACAATCTTAAACATTTTTAATATTCTTGTTACTTGTTGAGTTGCTGTTAGTTATTATTTGTTACATGCATGTGGAGGCTACAAAGTGAGTTTTGACTTTTGAGTGCCCCCTAATATATTAATTTTTTTTATATATTATTATATTTAAAATATTAAAAAAATCGACCGCCTAGAAACCGCCTAGGCGGCCGCCTAGCCGCCTAGGCGCTAGGCGGCGAGTGACCGCCCGCCTACCGTCTAGCGCTTTTTAGAACACTGATTTGGAATCGACTAACTCTGCAGTCTTAGAAATGGACTCCACAACCAACATAGGTAACCAAATAGTGATGAAAGATGCAGCTGCATTGGTAACTAAGAAATTGCAGGGATGAAGTTTATCCAATATGATGCATTGATGATTCAGTACTATAGAAGTATTACACTACCAACATCAGAGTTGTTATCAGGTTCTAATTGGAAGTAAGACGCTCATTGAAATATAGCTATGAGTAGCTAAAGATTATTATGGCTGAATGATTCATAGGTTTTCGATAATAAAATTCCATAAACAAATGGACGAATATTAAAAAATGTATTATTAGTACTGTCAACAGAACTCATTATATTAGTAAAGGGAGAAGATCTGCACACTAAATAGGAAAAGGAAAACATGGGGAAACTGAACTAACTTGACATCTGGAAAGAGATGCATATGATCAACATTATGCATTTAAAAAAAAAAAGGTTATGCATGATTCAACAGACATACTGAGCTTGAAAGTAACCTGGTTCTTGTCCGCGTCAACAAGAATAACACTTGTCAACTTTGATTGTATATCAGTAGTTTTATGTTTTATGCCTACCTACAAAAGCAGAATTTTTATCAGAATGACTCAAAATTGGGAAGTAAAGAAACATAATAAATGGGTGAAGAATGAATCTCAAATATTTGAACTAATACAACTATAACTTTTGTTTGTCACAGCATTGAAACAATGTGATCTCCAATGTACCAAAGTATGGAATATCCTTTAATTTATCAACAACAATCAGTGAGTTGCTTAAATAAGCAATGGATTATCTTGAGTGTTTATCTCAAAAACAAAGCTAGGGGGAATGTTGAGTTAGTTTACCAAACTACGGCCATTTTGGCCATATTGGACATACTAGAAACATATTAGAATGTTCAAGGTTGGCTGCATGAGTTTCTAATACATTTCAAGTAGATTTTAGTGACAGGATCATACATAATTAAGGAACAAAATATCAGCAGATGAACCTGCTAAAGATCAATAGGCACAAATATAATGAATCACTGTGATGCAGACCACATAATCATCATCATTTGTCAAACTACGCTAGTTTCAAACTATTTATAAAATGTGTTCTTACTGCTGGCTAATTTGCAGATTTTGATTAAACTGTCACAAATCTCGTAAACCTTTTTCTTTTAAGTTTTTTGCATTAGTTTCATTTATTTGTGAAAGTTCTCAATTTGAAGCTTCACTTGGGGGTTTCTTGTGGCTATGCAACATAAGAATTCTGATCCATCTCGAGCTAAATCTCTTAAAGGCACCAAGAAACCAATTATTAATTCTACTCCAAAACACGCACAAGGCATAAATAATTGCACCATTGGTAATACATCTGCTATGATCACTATCCATCATGGTGATGACAAAAGCAACAATTGACCAGTGAATACTTGAATGTTCTAGATATGTGAAGGCCCCACAAGAAATCATAAAGCTTTTGGTGTGTCTTGAATCAAAGAATTGTCAGGAAAAATCAAGTTGGAGAATGTTAGGAATTTGATAGACAAGTATTTGACAGACTCTCTCCATGAATATCATGGATGTAAGGAATTTGATAGGCAAGTATCTTACTAGTTCTGTCTATGAATATCAAGAATGCAAGGAATTCAATAGCTATGCGATCAATTCTGCAGATATATCCAGGTCATCAAGATGACGTGGAGAGATAAACCAATGTTTTATGTCGTCAATCCCACATCTAGAGTTAAGAGTAACAACATGCATGAAGGGTGTGTGATGAGAAACAGCATCTTCACATTGACAATGGCATTAAAGTGTTGGGTGGATCCTTTAAATTAATGTAGCAAGGGTTAGTAAAGTAGTCAATATCTGAATAAGCACCAACGGGGTGCTCAAAGAACATCTGCTGCCATCATCCCAATCTTCGGGTGACCTCTAAAACTTCTATCCTTTACTGATAGGATCTTTGAACATTATGGTGTCCATCTTAATCCAATGGCATTCCTACTCGACTTCATTTCAAAAAGTCATCCCCAAGTGGCTTCACCGTAAGCAAAGCAAATTCCTTAGCAGGAGGCTAGTTATACATTGGAGCATGGCGTCTGCTATACAAACAGTTCTGCATTTAATGACTTACTCCTGTGCAATCAGTTGCCAGATCATAAAGACAATGACAGGCAAGATATTTAAATCTTATCAGTGAGGAAAATATATCAATCTTATAACGGGTTTTCTGCAACTGTTTTCTCGCCCAAGTAAATGCACAATTTAAGACCTTTGTGAGTAACAAATTGCCTGATGGGAGACCAGCTAACTCTACTGCCACATGTACCCGTTAAGTATTATATCATATCACTTGTATATATTCTTGTACCATGATTCAGTATACCAAGATATAATATTTAAATCATTATTGAGATAGACCACATATGCAAAGAGAACCAAATTAAATCATACGATTCATCCTTGATCATAATATGTATATACTCGGAATGTTAAAAAGGAGATAGAATGTACTGAAACTTACAATATATGGAACAGGGGCGTCAAGAAATTCCAGTATGTCATTTGGCAAAACCTTAATTTCAGATGCAAATACATTGTTATCGGACAAGAGGTAGAGAAATCCTTCTCTAGACATACTATCAGTAAAGAATTGGCAAAGTTCAAGTTGCATACTGGCATTAGTAGGCTATGCCACTGATAAGGACGAATCAATGGGACAACTGATAATACTGAAGCTGATAAGACTCCCTGCATGTTAAATGTTTACATAATATAAAGATCAGTTTTCAAGTTACAAAAAGAAGACAACTGAACGACAATTGTTTCTTACTAGGTGCACCACCGTGTCTAGATGTCACTAAAAGTATGAACAAAGATTGTTATAAGAAGCCAGACAGTCCTCAAGTTAATTTTTAAAAACACGACAGGCATCACTAGCAAAAAGATGAAGATTCTTTAAACCTACATGGCAATAAAATTGATGATAGGACAACATTCAACTACTGTTAGGACATGATTGGCTGAACATAGAAACGAATTAAGTATTTTCCAACACACTAACAATATATGTCACTATTCTGAAATCAGGAAACCTAAAGGTACGGCAACAGATACAGTGTCAAATAACAACTTGAAGTAGAAATAGTAATTAAGAGGAGTAAAAGCAAAAGAATGAGGGCTACCAAATTCGAGCAAACAACAACTATTTGCTTCTCCAGGAGTGCTCCAGCAAGCATCACCAATATCTGAGAATTGAAAAAAAAAATACAAAATAACAATTCACTAAAAAACAGGAAATAAGTGCACAGTTATTCATCATATTCGGCGGTAATGAAACCATATACATCACCTGTATGTGCTGACATAATCAACGACCAAATGAAGACCATATTCACCATTTTTTCAAGTGAAAACAAATGATACAGAGTAATCCACTAATTTCAAAACTATATAGCCTCATATCCATAGAACATGCCATCAGCGCCCAAATTAATGAGACCAAAATGAAAAGCCAATGACTCAACAGGACACAAAAGACAATTCATAAGTTTATCTGCTTCTAAAGAATCATTCCTCATTAACCTAATCTTTAGCGCAATTAAAACTCATAATGCCCAATCAAGTCATCATTTTCAGAGAGACTTGCAACTCATTCTCAATTAATGTGCTAAAATATATAACATTAAATAAACTTATACGCCTGCTTCAATTAAATGTTTTCCTGTATTCAGCTGAATGGTTGAAAACCTAAATGAAGCCTAGTAATCTAATACATATATCTCACTTAAAAAAAAAGAATATATTTGTAGATCAGGTGCACCATTCCAGGAATCAATCTCCTATTGCCAAACTTGGTCATGTCCCAACCACAATAATTGCAGTATGTTGACAACTATCCAAATATAATAAACTTTTGACAACTATCATTATTCAATAAGCAGTAAGAAGCAAGCTATATGACAAATATCTCATACTTACACGGTCAAGCCCTAAACACCCACATAAGGTTGCAATTGTCCATGCAGATAGAGCAGTTGCCTCCTCTTCTGCTAAAAGAGAATGATGCACCTAGAGTACAAGGGTAGATTAAGCAAATATGAGATCTCCAACATGCTTGAACATACAAGAAAGACTTCATAGAAGATATTGAAGTAATCAGATAGCAAAGTAGAGCTGAATTATCAGTAGAAATGAACCTCAGTCATTTCTAAGCTTGCACATCCAGATCTTGTATCGATAGTGGAGCCAGCAATATGAAGAACCGTTTCACCAGGCCTATGAAACTCCAACGGATGTAAGTGCTCTAAAGGCTTAAAAGTTAGTGTTGACCCTCTAGCAGGACATTCCAGACCATAATACTGACAAATAATCTGTAAGGATCCATTGCAGTTTGCCTGAGAATACATCCAAGCACTAGATCAATCATTACTAATTTTATGATGTGCATATATTTCAGAAATCCTTAACTAAAGCACAAAAGGCAACTACCCACCTTGGCCCATTCAAGAATTTTACTGTGGCGATTTAGATCTTCTTGACCAGAAGAAGATGGCTCTTCCAGATCTGAATCATCATTATTTCTCCTCTGATTTCTACCTTCACATGGAGATCCCTGTAAACTGAGTGCACCGAGGGAAGAAGTTCTCAGTCATTACACCAAAACCGAAACTTTTTCAAGCAGTAGCCTATAATTTGTCTAGTCTTCCAGGCAGTAATTTTGTCTAGGATTGGCAAGACTAAACAGAAGCTTTCAAATTACAATGGAAACCTTCATTTACATACACTGTTCAATTTTGAACGAAATAAGACATTATCTATACCCTACCAAAGTCATTGATCTTTATACAGGCCAAGCTAAACTTAATATATATTATATTCATGCAAATTTACAAAATCAAAAGGAAAAAAAAACATGCAAGAAACCATTGTAGGGTTAATTGACCCTAATAAATGTATTCATCCAAACTTATAAAATTAAAAAGAAAAAAAATTGTAAGGAACGATTGTAATATTCTTCAGTTGACCTCAACAAAAAATTTAATGGCATGACAACTACAATTCAGGAGTAACAGCAACTAAATGGGTGGAACAAAACAGGACCCGGTGGAATTGTATAGCAACTGAAACTCAAAGAAGCCTTGCATCTTTCTCTTCATCTGGAAGATTTGTAATAGGGTAGAAACATGAGTAAGAGAAACAAGGGTATCAAACTAATAAACAGTTTAGTTATTTATTTTTATTACCTTTTAAATTATGAATAACAATGATTAAAACAATTTGGTGGGATCGACTATATGAATCATCCTATGTCATTGAACTCTATCCCCTACTATATCATCATCTATATTTAAATAAATTTTATCTTATTTTATCGTTGTTAATCAAGTCTTCTTTGGTCTTCCTCTTTGTCATTTAATTTGTATATTTATAATAGTCTCACATCGCCTAACTGTAGCATCTATTGATCATCTAAATACATATCCATACCATCTTAAATGTGTGTCCCAAATTTTTTCCTCAACAGGTGCAATCTCAACTTTCACTCTAGTATTTTCATTTCTTATTTTATCTATCCTCGTACATCTAAATATCCATCTTAACATCTTCATCTCTACAACTCTCATCGTCTGCTCATGTGCTCGAGTTATAGCCCAACATTCAGCTCCATATAACATAACAGGTCTAATCATCGTTTTGTAAAATTTCCCTTTAAATTTTAAAGGTATTTTACGATCACAAAGAATACATAATACTCTCCTCCATTTCAATCATCCTGCTTGTATTCTATGTAAGATATTTCTCTTAACCCCTCCATCTTTTTGTAAAAATGATCCTAAATATTTAAAACTTTTAGTTACAGACAATACATTATCTCCTAACTTAATAATTATCTCATTGTATCTAACACTACTAAATTTAAATTCTATATATTCTATGTTTACTCTACTAAGTGTAAGACCTTTCACTTCTAGTATTTTCCTCCAAGATTCAAATTTAACATTTACTCCTTCAAGTGACTTATCTAATAAGACAATATCAACTGCAAATAACAACACCATGGTACCATATCTTGGATGTGTCTAGTGAGTTCATCCATGATTAGTATAAAAAGATAGGGACTTCAAACTGATCTTTGATGTAATCCTATTTTTGTGAAAAATACTTCGGTTAATCCTCTTGGCATTTTCACTCTTGTCATTGTATTTTATTTCAATATATGCTACATTAATACCTCTCTCTTTTAGAATCCTCCACATAATTTCCCTTGGGACTCTATTATAATCTTTTTCAATATCAATAAATATCATGTGTAAATCTTGCTTTCGTTTATGATACTTTTCAATTAGTTATCTGAGAAGATGTATAACTTCTATTGTCGATCTTCCCAGCATAAATCCAAATTGATTTTCGATTACTATGGTCTCTTTCCTCAATCTTTTTTCTATTACTCTTTTCCATAGTTTCATGATATGATTCATTAGTTTAATACCCCTTATAATTTGCATAATGTTGTATATATCCTTTATTTTTATATAAAAGAACTAGAGAACTTATTCTCCACTGATCAGATATTTTTTTCATTTTCAATATTAAATTGAATAATTTTGTAAATCATTCAATACCTTGCTTGCCTAGGCACTTCCATACCTATATTGGAATATCATCTTATCTAACTATTTTTCCATTTTGCATCCTATTTAAAATTTGTTATACTTCTGAAGGTTGAATTATACAATAAAAATTTAAATTTCTATACTCTTTTGACCTACTTAAATTACCTAAGCTAATTTGATCACCTAAACATTCATTGAAAAGTTGATAAAAATACCTCATACATCGCTCTTTTATTTCTTCATTGTCCACCAGTACCCTATTGTATTCATCTTTAATACATCTTATTTGGGTAAGATCTCTAGTCTTTCTTTCTCTAGATCAATTTTATCCTTTTCTCCTTCTTTTGTATCCAGTTGTCGATATAAGCGTACAAAAATTGTATTCTTAGTCTTACTACTTTTTTAGCCTCCTTCTTGGTCATTGTATATTTTTTTACTTTTCCTTGTTCTTACAAGTGTACATTTCTTTTTCTTTTACTTTCTCATGTACTTTCTCATTCCACCACCAAGATTTTTTACTTTGTAGTGAGCATTCTTTTGACTCGCCTAGCAGATCTTTGGCTATCATTTTTACTTTAATGTCAACTTATCTCATAATGTATTTGAGTCATCATGTATCTTTTCTACTACTTGTACTCTTACCCCCTCTTTAAATAAATTTTGTTTCTCATCTTTTAACTTCCACCATTTAATTTAATCCTAGGAGTCATACATGTTTTTTTATTAATATTATGCTTAAAGCGCATATCCAACACTACCAACCTATATTAAATAGTTAAGTTCTCTCCAGGAATAATTTTACAATCTTTATAAATCTTTCTATCATCCTTTCTCATCATAAGAAAGTCAATTTGTGACTTATTATTTCTACTTTTAAACGTGATCAAATGTTCTTTTTCTTTTCTCAAAAAACATATTAGCTAGTATAAGTACATATGTTATTGCCAAATCTAATATAGTTTTTCCTTCTTTATTACTTGTTCCAAACTCATAATCCTTGTGCACCCTATTATATTTCATATTTTTTACTCCTACGTGCCTATTCAAATTTCCTCCTATTAAAATCATTTTGTTTGGCGGAATTCTTTGTAATATCTCATCTAAATTTTTTCAAAATCTAATTTTAGTGTTTTCATCTAATCCTACTCCTCCTTTATCCGGGCTTGGGATCAGTCATGACAAAATTAACTCATCATGGACGGAGTTTTATTATGAATTAGGAAAAAAAGAAGAAAATTGACTTAAGATTTATGACAATTTACATGAAGTTTTGCTTGATGACGAGAACATGATGATAGCGTGAAATGGCATTTATCAAATGCATAGCAAATTTGCTACACTTTGCCAATAATTGATTCACATGATCACGATGGAAAGGAAAATTCTTACCTGCTGGAGGATTCAGAACTTTCATAAGCAGGACAACGGAAAAGTGGCAAAACAGTATCTGTTGCATCCATCTGCTGCTTGTTTGCATTAATTTTATTAACAGAGTCATCAAGATTGTTTTGGCTAATGACTCCATTTTCTATTTCAGTAAGGTCCGTTGATCCTTGGTAAGCTTCCAAAATAGCAGTATCTTGGATAGAAATAGTTGGGTCTGAGTCATGATCCTTGCTGACAGTTACTTCCTTACAAGAAGCTTCTGAAGTTGAATCAGAATCTCTTTCTTGCCTTATTCCTTCCTCAGCAGCATACTCATTATCAGGTGAGTTATAAACTTCCTTAGCAGTAGCTTTAGAAGCTGAATCAAAACCTCTTGTCTTCCTTTCTCCTTCCCTAGCATCATACTCTTCCTCCAGCGTTTTACAAACTTCTGTAGAAGTAGCTTTTGGCATCGAATCAAAATCTCTCGTTTGCCTTGGGCGTTCCTCGGCATTATGCTCTTCCTCTGGTGAGTCATAAGTGATATCAAGCACCCTTTCATCCTCAGATGTTTCTTCTGTAGACAGCAGATTTAGCATTTCAGAGCCTTTTGTAAGCCATTCCAACCTTTCTTCAATAAAGATACTACAACAAAGACAAAAATTGAAAATTGTGATAGGTTAACTTATTTAACAGGTGTTCATTACTATAGAAGCAAAAAGCACCCTAATTACTGAAAATGATTTTTGTCCACTGCAAACCTACATTAGGCAAAATACTCCCATTAGCATATAAAAAAATAAGGTACTTCTGGAAGATTTTAAATTCAACTGACATGAGGTTTAATGATCTTAGCTATGACCATTAAATTTTTTATTGTGGCCATATTTAATTTCGATAAGCTTAAATGCCTTTATACACTCAAATTAAACATCAGACGCCAAAAGGCAACAATAAGATTGATGGTGGAGGAATTTAGATTATTTTGTTACCTTCTCAGTATCCCAAAATGCAGATCAAAAAATGGAAGCCTTGACAAGATGCAGTAACAACGTGATGTAGTCAATATATGACGGCTTAATGGTGATGAACATGGTTTGTCCCCTATAAGCAACGAAACCAAACTTGAAGGGTTTTGTAGAAGTTCTTCAACCAAAACGCAACATCCATATAATGTTGAATTATCAGCAGCCTGTGATATGTTAAATACTTAAAATGGCAGCAACAAAAAACTTATGACGTACTAGTATGGTATTTACCGCTCATGCTTAACTGAAAGCATAACTTAAAAAAGAGGAATTCTAATAGGATTTAGCTGTGAAACAAACAATTGGTCAAATAAGAAGGTCATATATAACTTACTATTCCATAGTTGAATGAGCACCAATTGACTGTAAAACTAGCAAAGTAGGCAAGCAACAGATTGAATACATGACAAGTTTTATTACCTTTAAACGGAAAACAAATGACTGGTTACTTTGCTTAAGTTGTTCCTGCAAAACATGAAAGTCTATAATGATTAGAAAAATAGCAACTAAGCTCAAGGGAAAACATTCAAGGGTGATTGGAAGTTCTGATGTACAGAAAATATTTAAAGCAGGTAACCTACTTTCAGAAGCTTACCTGCCCCAGCATTATTTCATTCAGCTCACTCATCGAAGGAGTTCTTTCCACAGCATGCACCTAGAATAGAAATTAGTATCTTAACTCATAGAAGACCTTGAAAAATGGAGAAGCAGGTTGCAGATAGAATGAAAAGCTTATTTATTTTTCTTTCATGTCCTTCAATTTGATCAATAAGAACTTGTTTCATGTGGTTAAGTACACATTGTGATTTCATTGTGTGTTCCTATGAGGGAAGAAAACTTGGAAGGGAATAAAGATTTTGCCAATGGCACTTTCCTCAGGATTTCTTTGGTGGGACAATAAAAAGCGAAAGAAAAGACTAAGAAAATTTTTCTATATATTGCTTTCATTTGATTTGGCAGAAAATTCACTTTTCCATACAATGAAATTCAAATTTAACCTTAAAAATTTAGAATTTTTTCAAATCTATTTTTATTGATGTTTTTCTTTTATGTTTTAAACAAATAAAATTTTGAAATTTAAGTTGCCCTTCATCTTTCCTTCCCTCCAAGGGAAGAGCCAGGAGGGTCCAATGAAAATTATTTTACAAGCATTTTCACTTTTTTTCATCTATTATCTTTCATTCCCTAATTGTTTCCTTCCTTTGTAGGAATCAGCACCAAATGGTTATTTTCAATACTTTAGAAGTTTTTCTTGTGTAAGGCATAAATTTTGTTGTAGCATGCATGACAAGAATGAAGATGAATCGTCAAATAGAAGATAAAGGTTAAGATATTCAAGTAAAATAACTAAATACAAGGATAAGAGTGTTAGACCTCTACACCTCCAGGAAAGCAGAATGAAAGAAGATCCTTATACTTCAAAGGCAGTTGTTTATCTGGAGGATAGACAAACAGAACCTAGCAGAAACAAATTGTAAAAATGTTAGCTGCATGTAACTTGATTATTTAGATGATGCTAGGGAAACAAGAGATATTTCTATAGAAGCAGCAGGAGCCATAAAGTTACAAAATGCAGTAATTGATTCACTTCAGAATATTAACAGTGTATAAAATGACAAAAAAAAAATACAGCATCATGCCCATAATTAAAAATGAAAAAATTAATTTAGATCATAATTTTTATTGCATGCACTGAGCATATCCTACCACCCTACACAGAATGGAATGGTACTGTGAAGTTAATTAGAATATATATCATATATAATACATAATATCGCAAAAAAAGAACCTGTGGTGCAATAACTGATTCAGAGTGAACTTGATGGTGGTAGTTTAGTAAGCTTCTTCTCTTTGAATCACTATTATTTCTATCTAAAACAATCTTTCGAAGGGCTTTAACATCGGCATTAGGATGAAGTCCAACAACAACCATGCTCTCAAACAATTTTGATGGCTCCTTCATGGCTCGTTGATCCTGCTTAATAAAAAATGACATATTATCAAAATATACGAATGATTGGAATAAACAAAGGCATCTACGGAGAGAGAATAATAGGTTTGTATTATCATTGTAAGCGAAGTCTTAAATTATCATGTCAAATTGCCGATTACACTTCCAACACCATGTCTACCTCCTCACTCCCACCACCTCCTCTTGCAAGCATGCTTACCCAATATAAAATTGAAAAGTACTTCTTGGTGTTCTCATCAAATCCAAATTATTTAAAGAATTTTAGAAGCATAGCAAACACACGCTTTAATCCATCAAATTATAATCTTTACCAAAACTTGAAATAAAAAGCAAAAGAGTAACAACAGGCTATTACCGAAGATCGTAACTGAAATCCAGCCCATTGACGTTTCTGACTTGTAAGGACTTCAGGATTGTAAGATCCCTTCAGTTCTGGAGAAGATGATAAACCCTTCAACACTCTTGCAACATGGCGTTGCAATTTCTGAAAGCGACTGTCGACATTCATGTCTCCAGATGAGAAAACTGCAGAGGGGCGTGGTGACCCAGCAGTTGCAGGTGAAGCAGTAGAAAAGAACGTTCTAGCGGCATCTTCAGTTTGCATGAATAATGAAGCGCCCCATCCTGGGCTACCAGAATCTTCGCTCTTATTCATTTGAGCCTATGTGAAAAATAATAGGCCACCTGCAACTTGTATAGAAAATGTATCTTGATAAGTTACTAGCACTTTTTTTTGAGTGAGAGAGCTTCAAAAAAAGATCCAAATAAAACATAGAGCAAAGAAAAAAGTAATATTTCTACCCAAGGTAAATTACCAAATAGATTATCTTCATAAAAAGTCTTACCTAGATGGTCAGGCCTAGCAATTATGCTCACTAGTTAGGTATGCTTCAAATAAGAGATGCCCAAGAGGAGTAGCAATTATTTTCACTATTTGGGCATAGCTTTAAGTAAGAGATGCTCAAGCGACTAAGCCAAGAGAAATTGAGTCTTCACTACTTACACAACTTAAATACCATGAGACAGTCTCAAGAGATTTGGGACATGGGTTAAAAGATCGGTAAGGGCCAACATGGAACAAGTTTAATCCTCGAGAAACATATTTCACATCTTAAACAATCTGTCCATGCAAGGATCCAATCCTTTCATAACCCAGAAAAAAAAAAGGTAAATTTCCATGACAAACTAGTGAAATCGGTTTCACATCTACACGGCATACACAACTAAGAACGAAAACAAAGGAATTATAACCTCTTTTTTTTACTGTAAACTCCAAAAGGCATCAAGGGGAGGAGAACGAGATGAGAACTACTAAGATCAGCAAAACAAACAAACAAACAAACAAACGTTCCAATACGATTCTCACAGGAAACCCTCCTCGTGATTCAGCAGTAGCTTAGAGTTTAGCTTCGCCGACGCAATTCGTCAAACATTACCAGAACTTACCAGAAAACACACCACGAAACTGACACGGAGGAATCACCGAAGAAGATCAGAATTGATTTCCTAGATGGATCAAGGAGCAGACAGACTTCGCCGGCCGCCGAGGGCTCTCTCTCTCCTCTTCCTTCTCTCTCTCACTCTCTCTCTCTCTTCCCAATAAAATCGCGAGCAATCTAATTGCAGTCTATAAAGGGATTAACTAAAGTTTCAAAAGGGTTTCAACAAGATACAGCGACCACCGGACACCTTTACCGGGCCATGAGACCACGCCACGTAGTTGAACACGCGTGAACCCGGAGAGTACGATGCGTCTGGTTAGCACGTGGCGCCTTATGGTTCGTCTGCGGGTTTTGTTTTTTCGAGCGTGCTGCGGATGGGATCTTTTGCGGGGAGGACATGATGAATGCTAGTGCTCTATGTGGGGCGAGTCGGGTCACTATCCTGTGAGCTTACCGGTCGACCTATTGAGTTTAACGGAAGCTGCGTCGTTTTCGCGAGTCACGAACTGCGCACCGGTCCGCGGGCCAAGCGATGGCACGCAGCGCCGTCCCATAATTAACCAGATGGTTTACAGGCCATTATTTTTTTTTTAATTTTTATTTTTTATAATTTAAAAAAAAATAATTCAGTTGGGTATCAGTACTTGAATTAATGCAAGAAAAACTCTGTTGGTGTATTTAGGGGATAATTACGTTGTGTTGGTGTGCCAAGAAACACTAATTATTTGATTAATTAACAAATCACTAACAACAGATAGATAACCCAACTTAACTTGCATAAACAAAAGAGATCAATAGCCATATGTTGGTGTCTACTACAACAAAAGAAATTTTTGTATATATTTCTTTTCTTCTTGAGATGTAAAAGATTAAAATTCATCAACCTAATAACTTTTATCATTCCACCTCCGAACTAAGGTAAGAAATCTGCATCCAAGTATATTTCTTTTCTTTTCAAAATGATGCATTCTAAACTTGAACTGTAGGCTTAAACATGCATAAATATAGTATTCATCGAGATCGGCTCTTGTGCTTTGGCATGGAGTTTGTAGAGAAATGTACTTCCACCAAATAACTTGAACAAACTCACTCTTCGTTGCGACAGAGCTAACCCGAACTGTAGATAGTGTAACTCTCATTTGTGGAATGCAATTTACCTCAGCTAGCAAGAATTCACTCAATTCGACATGAACAAGCCATGGACAACCCGAAGAACAAGGATGCCAATTCGTCGAATGCAAGAATCATGCTAATTGTCCACTGTGTGTGTTGCTATCAAAAGGATGATATCAACATGTTATCCATCATCCATAGTAGCTACTTTAGATTCACTTCCCTTCGTTGCTTTGTTTCTGATATGGGAAACACCATCTCCACCCAAACATATAGATAGATTCCACTTCCATCCAGTTGCATTCGAATGGAAACTATGACAGATTCCAATCTGTTTAAGTGAACATAAATTATTCAATTGTTTGTGAAGCAAAAGAATTACTCTCTAGTCTCTACGTAGTATCTTAGAGCAGCAGAACTGAGTAATGTCGCTGTGTACATAACACATAACAATTGGTTCAGCATCAAAGAAGCCAATGTCAAATTACAGTTTAATAAACCTTATAAATAAAAAATGGTTCACTGAGTACAAAATGATTTTTGTTTGTTCGTTTTTTCACACTGACATGAAAACACTTCTTAGAAACCCTTTTCAAGCAAATTCACTGTTGAACTACTTGTCCATGTGACAACTTAAAAAATATTATCTATCTACTTTTAACTAAAGATATTAATAGGATCAGCATTAGTCATTTTCATTCTAAAGAATGTGTTGTCTTACTGAAGAACCATTGGGCCTTCGTAAACACCAGCTTTTCACTATAGTTTCTAGTATCGACACTTCCATAACCAATTGACTTTCAACTAGACATCAATAGAATTACATTAGGCATTTTCATTCTCAAGAATGTATTATCCAGCAAAAGAATCTTTGAAACTCTATAAATGTTGTATTTCCATTTTAGTTCTGGTATTGAAACTTCAATTACGAATATTGCAGTCTAGAAGTGGAAAAGGTCAACCCAAACTGTTTATACAACACGCCTCGACCTGCAATTTTTATGAGTTTGGGTTTGAGATAACCAAGTTTGGGTGATAAATGGTTCACTCGTTTATGCACGCAAATAAAGGCTCGAGTCAGGTTATAAATGTCATCTCATTTATTTATAAATATATAGATAATTAATAATTTAGCAATAATCTATAAAGTTATAACTATATAATTTAATATATAAGTTGTAAATATATAATCTAACAAATAAGTTATAGATATAGTATAATAGCATATATGCGATATCATATAATCATATGCATTGTATTTTATGTTTCTGCAGAATTGAAAGTTTGTATTAAACTTTATGAGTTTGTTGAATGGGTCATGTTTATAAGACGTCTAATTATATGAGTAGCGTCACATAAGCCGTTTATGACTCATTTAACCAATTTAATTAAACGGGTCATAAATGAATCAACCCATTTATTGAACCACATGATTCAAGATGGCACTCGAAAGGACACAATATGGAAAATGGGATCCAAAAGGAATTAGCCCATCTAATCAAATATATGCACATCCAAGATGAACTTTGAAGTTTTTAGTTATGGACATGTAAAACTGCAGTAATATGCATTCATATGCAGTCACAAAGTTAGAAAACATTTCAGTCAAAGACAACAAGTACCTGGATATTCAGATATTTAGTAAGAGGAATCTTCTTCGAGAGCAATTGAATATCCCCATGCAAGGGCATCATATACAAACTTCCACCTTTTATTAGAAGCCATGGGTTTTAGAACAACCATTGCTTGATAGTAGGAAAGTTGCAAAACTTAATCAAGGAAAGAGACAGTGATCAGCTAGTTGGGGAAAAAATACTTTCAAACAACAAGGCGAAACACACATGAGCAATAATCACAAGTAAACAGATTAAATTTTTTTGGGGAAGGTTTCATCGATCTGAATTGAACTCTCAGGACTGATAATAACAACACAATTAAGGTAATACTTAAAAGGAAAACTAGAGAGGAAGAAAGGAAAGGGAGAAACATTTTACAAATTGTATTGCAAAAACATCCTATTTGGAGGTAGAAAACTAAGCTAATAAATATAATTTTGTGAACAAGATTCAAAATGATAAGAATAGGGTTTTACCAAACAATATAAAGGTTTAATATTCCTCCACTGGTGCTTATATATTGTTATTCTTAGATAGTTGAGAGACAAATAATCTACCTCATTCAAAAAAGCTAAAAAAGCTGGCAATGGTTTCAGAAGTTGTTTAATGTTTAACATTGTATAACCATAGAAGAGAGTATAATAACATCAGTTTACTTCCATTGGTTCATTTGTGCAAAATTTCTCCCATATCATACAGCAAAACCTTTGATGCCCCAAATACCTCTTTGAAAGTCTTTCTGCAATAACATTTAGATACCATTCACTATGTAGACATCAAACTTTCCAATCACCCTTGAACCCTCAAAATATGCATATATTACTCTGTTATTCTATGCATCCTGCACCCCAGAGGAATCCACAAGTTTCAGAATTATCCTCTCTCATTGGTGCAAAAAGTGATTCGCTTGTCCGCCGTACCTTGTCAATCGATCTCACAGTCAACACGAAGGAGATAAATCACAAGAAGCATATTGATCATCTAAGGACTAGCACAGTAGGAGGGCAGACACTCCGAAAGATTTACAGTCCCGGAATTGACCCTTGCTTATTGATACAACTCTACTGCCACACTAGCCACGAGACCCTTCCGTGGAGACAGAATTATCCTCTCTCAGTTTCATATGGAGAGAGAGAGAGAGGTGTGAATTTATCTAGGCAGATGCTCAAAGAATGATGAGATAGATAACAAATTAGACATTCTAATTTGACGAATATTAACTTATCGACAATATCAAATTTTGTGCAGTAAAAGAGAGAGAAAGAATAGCATTCAAAGATATTTACTACATATTTCCTAAGATGCTACTAATTCTATGTCCAGGATTTGCAATGAGCAAACATAGGCTTATAAAAGGGGATACTATAATCAAATCATGCATAAGATAAGGTGTAATTGTATAAGAAACTAGATGAAGCAAGGAACCTTGAAATTAGGCCCAACGCGGAAGCCCTCGGTTTGTTTGCGGAACTTGAAGAAGAGATCGGAGGGAACTAAGTTGATGTTGACGAGCTCGCCCGGGGAAGCCAACTCGTGGCTTTCTCGCAGGACGTTACCCTCCCCGGAATCCGAAGCCGCTGCTACCATTGGAAGTGCGAGGATTGCAGAGATCAAACAACCCTAAACGGAAAACAAGAGAAGAACTAGTAACGGAACTGGAAATCAATGCAATGAGAGTGCGATCGAACGAATCCGATGATTCAATGAGGGGTTTTGAAATGGATTCGACTCCACCAACGAGATTCGTCGGAATCTGACCGAGTTCGGGGGCGGCGTGTCATCTTAATTTTTAATTTATTTTAATTTTAAATTTTATATATTATTTAAAAAATGCTACTTTTGGGAAGAATATAATACGTTAAAAAGGGGAGGAAGAAAGAGGAATAGAGACGGTGAGTCCATGTGGAGTTTATTCCACCTTGCGTGTCATCTAATGATTGGTTACGGCTGTCGCGTAGACACAAGTCAACCGATACGTGCTCCAAAAATGGTGCTGACGCGTGCAAATCTAACGGATAAGTCTACCTCCCGCTCGAACAACCAAAAGCTGCCACGTCTTACGCAATTTTGCTGACCTGGCGTACCGTATCTATTTCCCACCTCTCGTTTCGACTTCTTCTTCCTCCGATTCCTTATCCCTTCCACTGCACCACCTCGCAATTCCACCAGTCCACTTTCCCATGGCGGCGGCGCTCACCATGCTCATCCCCTGTTCCCCTTCCCTCGCCCCGGTTAAGCTTTCCTCCTCCTCCGCCTTCGTCGGCCCCACGAAGGCCTTGGCCACGTCGCGCCCGCGCAGGGCCTGCGCGGCCGTCGCCGTGGCGCGCGCTTCGTGGAAGGAGAAGGCTCTGGCGGTGGCAGTGGCCACTCTGGTGGTGGCTCTTCCGGAGGTGGCGGAGGCGGCGCAGCCTGGGTTCTCCGCCTCGCTGAAGAACTTCCTGCTCAGCATCGTCGCCGGCGGCGTCGTCCTCGGGGCGATCGGAGGTGCCGTCATCGCCGTGGCTAACTTTGATCCGGTGAAACGCACTTAATTAATTATGGTGAAGGACTCAACGCTCCGTAGGAGCGATCACTCTTTGTGCGGAGCGATCACTCTTTGTGATGTTTGCTGTATTCTGTTCCTTCTCCTCGCTTAATATATATGTTCTTTCTTTTATGAATTAATATAATAAATTTTTCAAAAATTTAAAGCTGATATACAAGCAAAGATGTAGAAATGACTAACGAGGAGCATTAATTCTTTTTGTTCGACTCGGCAAAGATGTGATAGATAATGGAACAGTTCAATTAGAAGCTCTATTTTCACCAGCTTCATCACAGGAAGATTCGAGCAAGAACTTAAATTCATTAGGCAACTATTGCTTGTGCAACTCGCAAAGCTTCCCTTGCAAGATCAAAATTACACTGGTAGACGCATATCCACTCAAAGCCTCCGTTTTTTTAACATCTAAGCCATATAAATCTTGCATTCAATTACTGCACGTAACACATTTTTTACAAGAAAGAATTGTTAATTCTTATATCAACAAATTGAAGAAATGTACAATGAATATTGGAGATTATATCAATGTTAGATAAAACCTATCCACGTCTACCAGAGAGAGTGAGTTCTTGTTCATACATGCGTTGGATCTCTTCCCTGTACTTTGTCAATGACTTGTAGAGGAAAGTAGGTGTGAGTTCCACCACGTCCCCCATTTTGAGCTTCTGACTCAGGTCACTCATCGGCTCACAGTTCACTCGTGGCCTGAGATCACCGAACTTCATAGGCAAGGTGCAAGGGGATCCTCTTGAGCCGCCGCCGCCACCTCCGACTCTCACCATCAGGTTGAGCAGGGTGGACTCTGCTGGAATCTCTAGCACAGACATCTGCAATCACAGTCGTTGTTATATTATGGTTAGTTGGCTAATTAGAATTGGTTGGACAGTATGGGAAAGCTCACTTTCTCATTCTCCAGCATTATGACATAGATAGGGCCATCATGGGCACACTGCTGTGTGTAGGAGGAATAACGGCAGTCTTTGGAATGAGAGGGGAAAGGGCATGGCGGCTTGATCATGTTTGTTTCTTCGCCCGGCCCTTCTACTTTCATCATTGCGTATTGCCAACTCAAGACCCATCTTGCCCATTCCACCATTTGAAGCACATAAGATGAGTGCCTGTGATTTCCATCTTTGTACCTCCAATGTGCCGCAAACCCATATTCAGCCTGCAAATGCATCTCTTTTGTTCGGATCTGAACTTCAAAAGGAAGCATCTCTTCGCTTAGGACAACCGTGTGCAGAGATCGATATCTGCGAGTAATGCTCACAGTGAATGAAGATTTTAAAAAATGTTACGACATTGTTTGATGATCACCAGTTACTTACCCATTAAATTTCGGATGAACTATATAATCCTTGAATCTTCCCATGACTTTGGGCCACAATTGATGAACAATCTCAAGCGCTTTGTAACAATCATCCTCATTCTCAACTATCAACCTCAAACCGTGTATGTCATGGATTTGATGCATACTCAGTTTTTTCCTGTAATGAAGCCATTGTTAGATTCATAATAAACCGATAGCTACATCCACTTATAAGCGATGGAAGGTGGAAATCTGAGGAACATACTTGTTCATCTTCGAATAAATACTATACAAGCTTTTGTGCCTCCCCGAAAGAGCATGGTAAGCAACACCTTCGTTACTGAGAGCTTTTCCTAGTTTCAGTACTGCAGAGGCAACCAGTTCTTCATCAAAGTAATTCAGAAGCTTTTCGGACAAATCTTTGTGCTGCACTGGATGCAAATGTTTAAAGCATAAATTCTCCAATAGCTCTTTCCAAGTTGAGATTCCCAATCTGCTTGCCAGGGGAGCAAAGATCTCTAGAGTCTCCTTGGCAAATCTCTGCTGCTTGCCCATTGGCAAAGCTTCCAGCGTCATCATGTTATGAATCCTGTCCGCTAGCTTTATTAATACTGCCCGTGCATCCGCCATAGCAAGAAACATTGTATGCAAGCGATCTGCCTCGACAGTTCTAGTAGCAGTGTTATAATCCCGAGCAAGCTGACTCAAGTGGCTTAGCTTAGACACCTGCGATGAAAACCATTTATTAGGATACTTCTGCACTACTGCAGAGAATGTTTCTAGTCATACAACTACTATGCACCAAATTAAACAGTTAGAGAAACACAAGAAAATTTCAGTGCAGTTGTCCAAATGTATAAGTATAACGATGCAAACAGCATAGTAGAATTCTTGGTGATATGAAAATTCATTCCTTTTTAGTTGTAGAAGTACATGATCTGTATAGAGGAACGTCTAATAAACTATGAATTATACTTCGGGTTAAGGTGAACAAACTGAACAAAGGGATAATCACATGTTCATCATGACAACTAGCAGCAAAATTGAAATGTTAATCTTTCCCACCAAACTCAAATTATGATTTTTGGAGAAAAATAGAAATGTCGAGAACAATACACCCTCCTCAAACAAGCTAACCACTGATTTTTTTGCTGAATACTTTCCTGGCATGAGGTCCTCGGAATAATCAGAAAAGTAGTATTTCTTCTTCCTATTTATCATTTAACAAACCAAGAATATAAATAGCTGAAATAGAGTTTTGATGCCAAGTTTATCCTTCAAACCCAGTCCGGTTTAGTTTTGCTAGCAAGGCACAAAAACAAATCTTTATTAGCCTTTGATATAGAGAATTTTACTATAAGCAAACAGTTGAAAACACAAAGCTTTATAATAAACATTGGCAATACTATGTGATAGAAAGGAAACAAAAACAAATTGCCACCACAAAAAGTAATCAATTCATAAGCAACGAATATAACAGATGTCATAACTTAAAGGAACATTTTGAGAGAATAAGCGTACCCCTTGCACTAAATCAGCTACCTCAGCTCCAAACAACTTTAAAATATGGTCATAGACCATCAAAGAATCATCTAGCGTATCATGTAGAAGACCTGCAGTAACTACTGTAGCATTAGCCCCAATCTTCGCCAACAGCAAAGCTGTTTCAACGCAGTGCTGTAGGTAAGGATCTCCGCTTGCCCTCGTCTATGATTAAGAACGAGAAATTCACCTTCTTAGCACACCATACATGTTAGGGTTATTTATTCTGACAAGAGAAAGATGTTTGACCTGCCCCCTGTGAGCCTTCTCTGCTTCATGGAAAGCGTTGACAACGATCTCCTCACGGAAAATCTCATGCCTTGACTGAGCCTCTGCAAGCAAATAATTGGCATACGGAGCAGCAGCAGGCATCGTGCCCATCTGACTGTCATCAAAACAAAACGGCAGCTCTTCCACGCAGAAATCGCTGTCATAGAAGCTGGGGGAATCAAAATCCAGGCAAGGACTGACGGCATCCCGAACGAAACGCTTAAAGAACCCATCTTTTCCCGTTCTCCGATCACCTCCCATCCACTCTCGCAGATTCCTTGCCCAAGGCGGGCTTCTGGAAGATCCACTCCCGCTCCCGCTGCATGGGCCATGGAACACCGACATGGGGCTGTGCTCGCGGCCCTTGAAGAGCGACGAAGAGTACGAGTACGAGCTCCCGAGTTCGTCCGATCTGTCGTATCTCAAGTCATCGGCGCCAACGTGGCGCGCGGCGGCTGTGGAGGAGAAGATGCGGGACAGGCCGCCGACGACGGGCCTCGGAGCGGAGGAAGAAGCATGGGCAGCGGCAGGGGCAGCGGCAGCGGCGCGGGGGGTGATGTCGAAGTCCTGGAATCCATGGATAACTGATCCGGCGGTCGGGATCGGGTAGAGAGCGATCGCCGGTGCGGACATGGGGCTTCCGGATGCACAAAAAAAAACAAACTTTTACCCTCCGCGACGTACCTCGGCACTCGGAGATCCTGATCCGAGAGATCGTGATCGGGAGAATGGAAGGAATGGGGGAATCTGGTAGGAATCGGAATGGGAACCCTAGATATAGAATGGAGGAGGAAGGTGCGAGTCCTGGTTCGACGGAGAGAGAGAGAGAGAGCGCGATTGGTTTCTTGCGCCAGCGAAGAAGGACAAGAAGAAAGTCGTTGAAATAACTAAATTGACCTTGATTACTAATTTTGGATTATGAATTTGATTAGTAAATTAATTAATCTATTCATTGGGCCGAAATGAATGAAATATTCATAAATAAATTTAAGGTAATATTCGGCCTCATGATTATATCAAGAAAGATAAATCAGTGATCTAGTGGAATTAATTTTGAAAGATGTATAATTATCTTGTATAAATATTAGTATACATTCATTTAGTTTTGAATGTGTATATTCTACTAATTACTATATATTTGCATTTTAAATTAAAAAAATATGTGCAAAGTTTTAAAATTGTACATGGATTAAACAAACTTAAACATTAATACATTTCGGTACGTTAACAATAAACATTTTATTAATAAATTTATTTATTAGTTGTTGCAAAATTTAATTGTAATTTTATTTGTTAATTCCTATTAAATACATAAATCATATTAATTTATAAAAATTTACGATTTAAATTATTTATAATATGTGAAAAATAATATAAATTTTATGTATTAAATGAATATTTTATCCAAATTATAAGTACAAGAACACTGCTTAATTGAGTTTTTAAACTCAATTCATTTACGCTCCTAGTCAAACATAAAATATTCCTTTTTAATTTAATAATTAAAGATAATTTCATTGTTGCTTGCTACACACTACACGAAAACCATTTAAGATTTTTTTTAACTAACCAATTAAATTAAATGCATTTATTAAAATCGCCAATTTACTTTTTATCAAATAAAATTCTAATTTGAACGTGGTCTTTTCCCCAGTCATCTTTCTTAAACAAAAACCAAAAATTATTTTTATTATTTTTTTTTTTATCTTAAAAAACAACATATGATTATTTTTTTGTGATTACTTATTAAAGGCAACTTAAATATGATTTTTGGACGGCGTAAACGATCACACTTTCGTCTCCGCCTTCCCTACAGCCACCACGTGCCCTGCAAATGCCGGTTCCGGCACCGAATGAAACCGTTACGAGCATGAACCCTAATAGCGTTTTAATTGATTTCGGCGGTTCGTTAAAAGCCATATTATAAACAGAGAGCCCAACGAAATAGCATCGCACGTCGAACGAAATGGGCCTGGCCCAAATAGCAAGCTCAGCGATCTTCTTCGAACTTTTTTAAACAAAAACCAAAAATTATCCTATATTTTTTTTTAATCTTATATATATATATATATATATATATGAGTTATTTTTTGTGATTACTTATTAAAAGCAACTTAAATATGATTTTTGAGTGTCAAGCCATGCATGTGGCCATGTTATGCGTTATACTTTCCCAGAGCATTCTGCTCGATTCTAAGCGACGCTTCGATTATTCCGGCTTGACCGGCCGATCACGGCAAAATCGATTCTCTCGATTTCAAAGTTTTAATTTTTATTAATCCCATCCGATCGATTCAAGCCGATCCGGCTCCGATCGATTCACTGCACCATCTTCTTCGAATGAGCTGACAGCATAACTCAAATTTCTATATATATATATATATATATATATATATATATATATATATATATATATATATATATATATATATATATATATATATATATATATATATATATATATATTAACATAATAAGAGTTTTTCATTTTTAAATTAACAATCGAAATCAAATTCAAATTGAAAGAATCAATTCCGAATCGAATCTGTCCGTTAAACATACCTAGTGTTATTGTAGAGCTTTGAAAATTTTGTGAACTATTTGATCATATTTGTATTATCCAGATTTATCTTAGTAATTAGAGAAAAATCCTTTTTTTTGGGAGCCGAACATGTGATTGACGAAAGCATCGCCAAAATGTGTTTAGAATTGGATTAAATTCTAAATTTATAATGAATATTGTGGTTGACTTGAGTTTTTTATTATTATTATAGGCTTCAGATGCTGTGTTGACTTATTGGTAGGGTCAGGTCAACTTATACGAGAGAGAGTCACTAATGTCGAATTCACACACACTATCCACGCCAGGAAATTAATTTACTTCTCTCCTATTTTTTCTAACCTAACGATTCAAAGTTAAATTAACCATTCACATTACTTTTAATCAAATTAATTTATCATAAAACGTAAAATTTAATTAACTCAAACTAAACGTGGCAAAAGTTCATGAACCTCTCAATCTTAGCAAAACATGATATATTCATTCTAATTATTATTAGAAAGATAAATTATAAAAAATATTTTTATATCCAATCGAATGCTAACAAAATTAAAAAATAAATTTCTTTAAAAATCTTTATAATTTTTAGAGATCAATTTTTATTTATTATCGTACTAATCATCTCGCGGGGATATCTCGTGGACCTCTAAAAAAAAATGGAATCGCCACATTAGCGGTCCCCCATCGCTGTCTCTACGTATGAAGGGGGGTAAATCAGGTGTCAGATGGTTAGCGCAGAAATGTGGAATCATCGGTAGCATGATCGTCATCTTCAGGAATCGACTCTTTGCTCTTTCAAATCTTAACACGTCTGTACTACTAGCCATCTGAGTTTGCCTTAGGACTTTCTCGTGGACCTCTCAAATTCAATGTTCACGTGGTTCGAGTTTTTAGTCAATCAAATTTCGATGTTTTTCTGGTTCACATTAACTTTGCTTCGCACATTTAACACGAATGGATATCATTCATGTAAACACACTAATCTATTTTCTTAAACCTATCTTTACTATGATTCTAAATGAGATTAACCTTCGCTAATCCATTAAAAAACTGATTATGATTAATAAGATGAATATATGGGGCAATAAACACTTGTTGTTAAATTGCACGAGGTATAACGTGCAAAAGTTCAATTAAATTGATTAAATCGATTGAATGAACTGATCAAAATGGAAAGTTCAGTTCAATTTATTTGAAAATTTAATTTTTATTTTTTAAAAAATTATTTTTTTCGATTAATTAATTTAGAATTTCAAATTTAAAAAATAATTTAATCAATAAAATCGAATAGGAGATAATAAGTGGATTGTTACTAAGTATAAAAAAATCAATTTAATTAATTAAAAAAAATTCAATTTATTCCATTTTAATTTAATCAATTTGATTGATTCAATTAATAATCGATTGGTCTCTATTAGCCATGAGAATTAAGAAAATTATTTGTTTTTTAATGAGTTTTTAAAATGATTTATCAGGTTTTATTCAACCAGTTAAATCTAAGAATAACATATAGATTAAATTGATTTTTCCATTTTTATTTTCTTTTTACCTTTACATAACTACTTGCAAATTAAAGACGAAAGGTAAGTAAATGATTTAATAAAACACAATGAACAAATTAGTTTGTAATTATGGTGCGCTAACACAACAGATTTGGAGCATTTTTATCAACTCTAATTTAATATAAATTCAATGTTTAATTAACATTTAAAAAACAAAATAATAATAATAATAATAATAATAACAATAATAACTGTGGTTACGACATCAACTTCTTAGTACTGTACAAATTTCTTAAAACTTCTCTTTTTTTTTTTCTTTTTTTTCTTATTTCAAACGTGCCCAATTAAAAAAATTATAAATAAATAAATAATATGATTTTTTAATTTTCAAATATATGCAAAGATTAAAGTGGCCTTTTAGAATGTATCAGAATTCAGAAGGCTTCATTTCTATCAGCAAATAAAAATTTTATAATCCCTTTCAGATAATAATTCAATTTTGTTGAAATAAATATAAAAAATATATATTTGACTATCTGTTGGTTCAATCGGTTCATGTCACAATTGACCAGGACTCGAGTTTGACTCGAGTGATGTTTTGATATTTCGATAAAAACATATGACAATGTAGTTGTCATGGGAAAGTCCAAGTCTTGGGTACTTGGCACGGAAAATCCAAGTGGGACACTTAGCATTTGGGAAAGTCCAAGCATGAGTCTTGACAAGGTAAAGTCCAAGCATGGATCTTGGCATGGAAAGTCCAACATGGGTTGGCAAGGGAAAGTTCAAACTTGAGTCTTGACATTTGGAAAGACCAAGGGATTTGATATTGGCGGCGTAAAGTCCAAGGGTGAAGTCTTGGCAGCATAAGTCCAATGATTGACGGCGTAAAGTCCAAGCGGAGTCTTGGCGGCATAAGTCCAATGTGCCTTGGCGGTGTAGACACCGTTAACATAACATAGCCGATGGAAGTACCTGAAGGCTAGCGCGATGGATAAACAAGTCATGGATGACTTGGAGGGATCCGAGAGGCGTGAGGCTGATGGATGTGGCTAGAAGGCTTAGGTCTAGGCTAAGAGTGGTCTAACAAGTATGAGAGAATCATATTTGGACTAAAACCTCATGTTTGAGGTGTGTCAGTCGACTGGTGTCATGTGACAGTCGACTGCTCTGAGTCAACGAGGGTTTGACTACGGGAAGTGGCCTAGCAGTCGACTGCCAGAGGTGGGCAGTCGACTGCTAGCTCGAGCAGTCGACTGATCGTGTGATCAGTCGACTAGTGCTTGAGAAATCGTGCACAGAATGGAGTCGAGACTCGACTGGTCGAGTGAAGGCTCCATCAGTCGACTGATGGGTATGATTAGTCGATTGATGATGGATCCGTTGGACTTTTCCAGCGTGGATCTAGCCGTTGTCTCACGACAACAGTGGCATCAGTCGACTGGTGGTCCCAAGCAGTCGACTAATCGACTTTTTCTAGCACAGATTAAAGCTATAAAAGGAGCTTGTGATGGAGGAAAAAGGCAATGGTTTCTTGAGAGCTTTTGGGGCGATTTGCTATTGCAAATCAGGATCTCCAAGTTGATTTCAAGCAACCAAGTGATCAAACATTCAAAGAGCAATTGTAAAGTAGTTTTATTTACTTGTATTGTATTTCATTATTGTATTTGCTTGTATCCATTTAGATTATTGTTATAATATGTTGTACGAGGTTTCTCCATCTCCGACTTGTGTCGAGAATGAGTTATTTGTGATTAGTGATTGCATTGACATCGTTAGAGCTCTTTAGAGCTCGATCCGTAAAGTAGAAACCTTTCGGTTCCGAACCACGTTAAACATCTTGTGTTTGTGATTGTGTTTCGTGTTATTGCTTTTATTATTATTATTCCGCTGCGCTAACACGATTTGTAGACGCGATCACGATTGAATTCCATCAACGAATGATAACGCGCTATTCACCCCCCTATAGCGTCCAATGGATCCCCTACACTATCTTCAATCAAATAAATTGGATTTAAAATTTATTTTTATAAATAAAATTAAGATTTCAATATTAAATAATTTTACAAATACCATGCGATTATAGAAATTGAATTTCACCATTGATTGGGACCATACCGAAAGGTTTAGACATCGTCTCCACCATTGATTGGGACCATATCGAAAGTTTAGACATCGTCTCCACCATTGAATTTCACCATTGATTGGGACCATACGATTATAGAAATTGAATTTCACCATTGATTTCAATATTAAATAATTTTACAAATACCATACCGGAAGGTTTAGACATTGTCTCCACGGAGATGATACATTGATTGGGACAGTGTGATAATTACAGAATAGACACAGTTCAATTCCGAAAAAAGATCGAAATTTTTTTATTGGGCTTAGATGATCCTTCACTGTTTTGATCAACGCATCAAAGTCTAAAAGATCTTCGTAATTTATCTCTCTCACAATGATCATAAGATAGATCGATGGAGACTGTTAAATTGATGATTTCAATTTTTAATTGTAATTTAGACATCGGATTATAAAAAATATATATAAGGTTGAAATTAATATTTCAATAATAAAGTTAAAAATTAAATTTAACTAAATAATTTTTTTAAAAGGAAAATTTAAAAAGAAATGGTGGAAACCGAAAGGATTCCCACCGATTGAATGAACTTGACCCTGATCCGTCCCTCCTTCCACCTTCCTCCTTTCTTCCTTCCTCCTTGCTCCCTCTCTAGTGTCTCGATCTATAGATATCACGCCAACTCTTCACCCACTCCGTCACAGACTCCCTACCGATTCAATCAGATCGCTTCATGGCGGAGCAGAGTCGAAGGCGGCGGTCGCCCTCCTGGCTGATGAGCTGCTGGGGAGGAGGAGGAGGAGGAGGAGGAGGAGCGATGGGCACCGCAGACGAGAGCAGTTCGGATTCGGAGCGGATGGTGTCGGATTCGGATCCGATGTCGCTGGAGGATCTGTCGCAGACGCTGGCGGGGTCGGAGCTGGTGGCGTTCGCCATCGCGGAGCTGAAGGCGGCGACGAAGAACTTCGCACTGAGCAACTTGCTCGGGTCCGGCGGCTTCGGACCCGTCTACAAGGGGTTCGTCGACGAGCGGATCCGAGCGGGGATCCGCCCGCAGCAGGTCGCCGTCAAGTCGCTGGACCTCGGCGGGCATCAGGGCCACCGGGAGTGGCTGGTGAGGACTCCGATCGCGATTTCATGGAAACTCTGGAGTTTTACGAAAAAATTTCACGATGCCTTTTCAATTTACCCCTCATTCTTTAGAAAAATTTTCGATTTAAATTTTAGTCCTTCTTGGGTTATTCGAGTAATTAGTAATTAATGGATGTGTTATTGATTAATTTCAGGCCGAGGTGGTGTATTTGGGGCAATTGAGGCATCCGCATCTGGTTAAATTAATTGGATATTGCTGTGAGGATGAACACAGAATGCTGGTCTATGAGTATATGCCAAGAGGCAGCTTGGAGAATCAACTTTTCAAGAGTATGCATATTTATCTATCTTCTCCTCATAATCTAATTAATTATCATGATTTTCATCGATTAGCGATCCATTTTAAATTAAGATGTATTAGTTTAGATTTTCAAATAGTTAGATTATGTCATTGTTTTATGTCTTTTTATATATATATATTTTAAACTCTATTCACCTAAAAAGTTATCATTTATTTTTATAAACGATAACCCAAAATCTCTTATTTTTTCCCTTGAATTTTTGATTGATTAAAAGTAGAGAATTTTGTAAATCCCAATTGATAAGTACAAAAAGAAGAGAATAGTCCAAAGTCATGAATTTTTTTAAAATTAATCTTATGAATAAATTTGTCTGTACTAACTGAATTAATTATGGACTGAGAATTTTGTAAAAGAGAGAGAGAGAGATTAATATTATGGATAAAATGAATTTAATATTCAAAACAACGTCAACTTCTCGATAGTCACCATTCGACTTTAATTAATATGTTTCAAATCGCCTTTATTTGTCTTCATGAAACAAGTAGATGAATCAAATATTCACTTTCAATCACATTCACATCACACTCCCATTTGGAAATAACTCTGTGTCATCAATTTTCACTTTATTTAGTGCATTAAATTTGATCCATCTTGCTCATCTTTATCGACAAGTAATAAATAAAATAATGAATAATAACCGAATACAAACAAATTTAGTAACTTTATATAACTTGTCTAGTTTCATTCTCTGAAGGACTCCTTGCGCGGTTGCCATGGTCAACAAGGTTAAAGATAGCTATTGGAGCTGCAAAGGGACTGGCCTTTCTCCATGAAGCCGATAAGCAGGTCATCTATCGCGATTTCAAAGCTTCAAATATTTTACTCGATGAGGTGACTATTCAAATTCAATCTCTCAGTTCTTCCTTGAGTAATTCAGTTAAGGAGAGTTTTAGTTTAAACGATAAAATTATTATTATATAATTTAGAGGTCACGAATTCGAGTTTCAAAAATAGTTTGTTGGAGCTAAAGCATTTACATCTAAACACAGGACTACATGGTTAAACTCTCTGATTTTGGGCTCGCAAAGGATGGTCCGCAAGGCGACAAGACTCACGTGACCACACGCGTCATGGGCACGTATGGGTACACCGCACCCGAGTATATTTTGACCGGTACGACATGAAAAATGAAAAACAAATTCATATCCATGTTAGGGTGCATGGTGGGTCTAATACTATAACTTGATCCGATTCAGGCCACTTGAATGTCAAGAGCGATGTCTATAGTTTCGGAGTCGTGTTGTTGGAGCTATTGGCGGGGCAACGGTGCGTCGACAAGACCCGACCGGACCGACAGAAGAACCTGGTTGATTGGGCAAGGCCTTACCTCACCAATGCAGATAAGCTTGGGCGTGTCATGGACCCGAGCCTCGATGGGCTTTACTCCGCCAAAGGAGCTCAAAGAGTGGCCGGGCTCGCACACAAGTGCCTGAGCCACACTCCAAAGGCGAGGCCCAGTATGAAAACTGTGGTGGAGACGTTGGAGCCACTTCTCAGCTTGAATGATGCACCCATCGGTCCCTTCGTCTTTGTCGCAACGAAGGAGAAGACGTGCGAAGAGGATCACCAGAACAAGGAGGAGAAGAAGAAGAAGACGACTACTACTACGAGTTGTGAAATTGAAGAAAAGAACCATAACAATCACGATCAAAGGCACAAACAACAGTTCCCCAATTCAGTGATTCATTCCAAAGTTACTCTTCATAAGGATGGCAATAATTTGTTCCGGAACTCTCGCTTTCGGAGGTTGAAAAGGCACAGCCAAGAACGATGAGCACGAGCACGAGCACGAGCAATTAATTATTCGTTTATAGTGTACATAAGACGACTACTGTCTGTTGGTGGCTTTAATTTGTTTCTCGATGTTCTGATATGAATTTTTGAGGTCTTTAGATTGTAGCGAAATTTCCCTCCTTATTTGGCTTCCTTGCTTTTTTCCACAGATAACTTTGTTGCGTCGATGGAGTGCTCGCCAAGACGATCATTCTTTAGTTCTGATGATCGTTACGGTGCCCCTTCCCCCGGTGCCGGAGAGTCCCGGCATGCCCTGTCGGCGTTTGTGCAGTCCAGCCGCCGCGGCAGGCTGCCCCACCGGGTCCGGCTTAAAAGATGGAAGAAACGCATGCATCATCCGGATTAAATTGCTACGTGCCAGTGATAAATGGATGCTCTGCAGAGGGTGGATCGGTACGGCATACCCATTTTTTCATATGATATCGTATCGAAATTGAATTTTTTATATACCAAATTTTCGATATAAAAACAATATCAATATCGTACCAAACAGAACTGATCTCCCGAGCGTCAAATATATGCACGCTCTTGCGCTCCATGTAGTCGTGCGCCATATCTGAACCGTCCAAATGTGGAATGCACAGTGTTCCACATTTGGCCACCTTCGTACTTGGCACGCCGTCGACAGCCATCCATCGGCCCTGATTCGACTGGAATCTGATGGCCTACTGGCAAGCATCAGCTTCTGGCCGATCCGACCCGCAATCGATCACGTGTCACTGGTGCCGATTGTGTTACTCGGTCGATCAGTTTCCGGCCAAATAGCGGTCGAAGACCGGCCGAGGAAGGACCGTCGGCATCGGCCGGGCTCTGGTTGTGATTTGGCCGGAGATCAATCGACCGAGCATGAAAATGACAGTCAAAAAATCCGTTGCTAAAAATAATTCGGACGCTTACTGCTGTACTGCACATACTCAGATAAAAAAAATTGACATTTTATCTAGACATAGATCTACTCGGTACTGTAACCAATAAATTCGGTATTTTGGTATTCCGAAAATTTTTAAATTTATGATATAATATCATTTTGGTATCGAAAATGATAACGATACTGAAAATTTCGATATGGTATAATATCGTACCGAAAATTTCGGTTTATCATTAATATCGATATATTCGATATATATCGATATGGTATATAAGATAAATTGAAAATTTTCGATATTTCTCTCACCCCTAGCTCTGCAGCCTGCTCCTTCAACGGCCGTAGCTCTTCCAGAGAGGAGCACCTTGAACCTGAATCCCCCTGCCGGAGGAGTGTGTTTTATGCATTGAATTAGAAGCAGTCGACTTGAGTAGCTCTGATATGGATTGGACCAGTAGCATACCTGAACATCTGATCGTTCAAGTATTTAATTTTGCGAGTGGTTTGTCCATGGATTAGTTGTCACCTGATGGTGTGTAGGATAGTTGCAAGTAGTGATTCAATGCACCAACTGCCAACTGGGTCACATTTAGCACGGACATATTTTATCATCTAATCCGTGACAAATTTGCAATTTGGCAGATAATCTGGCAACCAAGTTCATAACACTTTGAAAACAAGAATAAACATGAACAAGCATTCAGTGGAATGCTACGCTTGGCAAACAATACAGAACATTTCAGTCTGAGGATGGCTCTTCTTCTTCTTCTGCTGTCACATCTGACTCCTCATCGTCTTCATCGTCAGACAAGAGTTTAGTTTTGAGTTTGGTTGACATCTTGCTGATTGCTGCAGTCTTGCTTGCCCTCTGAGACCGCCCGCCGAGCAGGCTCGCAGTCATCGGAACCACAGAGGCACTTGCATCATTGTCCTCGGCGCTGTCATCGTCGTCGGACGAGGAAACTTCACGCCTTATCCTTTGCCGCCTGGCAGACCGTTGTGCTGGTGTTGGAGGGATGGTTGCGGATGCAATGCTTGGATTCCACCCCAGTCCCAACTTCCCTGAAATGTCAAGCATTGTCATGGAGTTTGGTGCTAGATAATTCATGCTGAATTCACAGTCGAAGTTCGTGTAGTAGTACCGAAAATAGTGGCTAATTGATCCTCTGATAGTTCTTCATCCGGATGTTTGTCGAGAGATTTGAGACGCGTCGCCATAAGATTGAACTCTTTGATGATTTCTTTGTCTCCTGTTACTGAATTGCTCATAGTATTCAATAGGCTCCTCATACACTTGATAGAATGTTGCTCAGATGCGCGGAACTGAATCGAAGTTGCTAACCGAGATAGTGCCGACATATAAGATTTTCCGGCAGATGTTTTCTTCTCTGAGAAGTTTGCAACCTAAATGATGTTTAGCATAAGTATCAATGATACACGCAGCTCGAAAGAACAATGCTGAAACACTGAAAATGATCTCACAAAGGTTCAAAAGATGAATAAGCAATTAAGCTAAACCATGCTGGAGTTATAGTCTTTACCTCTGCAGCAATGCGAATGGCGATTCCCTCCACCCCATTGTCAAAATCATCCGACATTTGAAGTGAACAAGAATGGCTTTCAGAGTTCACTTTGTTGGACTCCTCCTCCTTGGATTCTTTTGAGAAGAGAGGGACTTGAATCATTTGTAACATGAAGCGTGCAACTAATAATGCTCTCTTTCTCATTTTCGACACAATGAATGGAGAACCACTGGAATTACCACAAATACCCGGCCAGAAAGATCTCACAGTAGGAATAAAAGCAGTGGAGATACACCTCTACACAAGAAAACTCAGGCCATGAGAAATGAGGCTGCATTGACATTAACTGTCGCAATGCAATAAATCTAACAACTTGCCTTGTGAATGCACGAGAGGGCAGGATAATGCTCAAAAAATATGGACAAGCATTGCTTTAACCTGTGTTAAAAAAAATGAATTAGCAAAAATTTAAAAAATTTAACAAATTTTATGGGACTATCTTTACCTTTGTAATTCCTTAGTTTCATCGCAAAAGTACAACTTTATGAGTCTGCCTAAGACCAATGGATGTAAACTAGTAGAAATACTTGGATAATTCTCACTCAAAAGGAGAATCTTAGCAAAGCCTTCAGCAAGAACAGAATGGACACTCTCGTGTTCATCAGTATCACCAAACTCACCATTGTCATCACTGTTCAGTCCATAGAAAAGCAAATCAAGCAATCCAATGTTGGTATCCTCCAAATTTAAGGAGTTGATAGAAATAAATCCTTTTTCATTACTAGACTGACTAATATCTATCCCAATTGCTTTATCGATTTCTTGAGGACCATGCCATGCCAGCAAATCCATCAACGACTTGCTTGTCATAATTCTTACCGATGCAGCACCATTTACAAAGGAAGATCTTAGTTGCGTAACTAGCTCTCCTGTCAATCTATTTTCTAGAAGTCCATAGAGGCCAATGCATCTTACTGCAACTCTTTGTGCATCAGGATGGCTCTGCTTTGCCTGCATTCAATGAAAATGTTGAAGTTTTCACAAGCATAGTAGTGTTAGTGAGACCTTGTAATTTATCTCGGTTAATCACCTACACACTTACCCCAGGAAGCAGTAAAGAATGTAGCAGCTCAGAAGGTTCAATGCCTCTGCCTTTTAGACTCCCAATAGTACTTATGTTTTCCAAAAGAAGACCAGCAACTGCAAGACAATGCATCCAGTTTATAAAGTCAGCAGTTCTCTCTCTGCAAGGCTGGGCAAGCACCTTAATAACACCAGTAATTACTGCTTCAAATTCACCCACTGAAGCATGCACCATTTTAGCCAGTTCTGCTACTGCTCTTGCCCATTCCTTATCTCCACCAAGACTGATTCCATCACCAATGACAATCTTATTCCCATCCTCATCAACTTCGAATTCAAGAGGCATGAGTAAAAGTTCATTAACAAATTCACTAGCAACTTTCCTGTTTGTCAGGTCTGAGAAATCGAGCATTGTCCCGAGTAGTAATAGCTGACGAGCAGTGAAGTGGTGATTTGGACCTGTAAATAGAACATGATTTGGTCACAAGTTCTAAATTGTTTGGTGACTTAGATTGAGAGCAAAATGCGGAACAAAATCTCACCGGCAGATAGATGCAGTTTTACCAAATCAACAAAGGTGGATACTGTTGCTGGAAGGATTACCTCTAAAAGGTCATTATTGTCTGAAGCTTCTGATGCATATATTGCTGCTTCTGTGCCCGTGGCACTTGCAGCATCACTACCTTTTATCTGTTTGATGATAATGAGAAGAAAATTTATATTTCACCATGCAAAATGGAGTATTCTTCAACAAAGAAGTTCAACTATCATGAGTACCAAGCCGAAATTTATCTAAAGAACAATTACTTGGTGATGACTATGCATGCGGTTTTTTAGAATTGAAAAAGAACTGAAATTAATGAGCCAAAGAATGTTCAAACTGTACAGTTCTATGTGCCATGGCAATTAATACTGTACAGTTTATGCACCATCTCCTGTCCTAAAAAGTATAGTAATTCTTCCCACATACCTGGAGCAGCATGAGCAGAATTTGATTCAAACACAAATCTCTATAGCCTACATTCCTCTTTTCTTTGTTTGGGCTTGTAATAGATACCTTTTGGGTAAAGTACGGTGCCATCTTTACTAGTTATCCTTGGGTCTCTTCCAAGTTTAAAAATTAATGATGATGACAGTATGCATAAACAGCAGTGTCAGTAAAGAAACAAATAAGCCTTTTCTTCTCAGTTATTTGAGAGGACAGTATCCTTTTTTTTTTTAATAACATATATCTATTTCGAAATTCTTTACAGTTGGAAATCTTCAGACAATCACCAAATATTCAGTGTGAGATTATAAACTCATAGTAAATTATTACCAAAAATTTTGTTGAAATCACAATTGTTTCATGCAAACTTAATCATATCAAATCAATTTTACTATATAAAAATATTAAAATATCTAGCTCCATTGTTGATTAAAGGCGCATTATGAGCAATTTTGAAACTCAAATGTGTTAAGTGTATGTAGACATTAGTGCAAGGGTCATGCAATTCTTTTAATTTATATTCAGTTCATTGCTTGTATTTGATTAATGTACTTACGAATACAACAATAACAACTAAGCCTTATCCTACTAAATGAAATGAGTTATATGGATCCTTATATGTCATTGAACTCTATCTCTTATTATATCATCATATATACTTAAATAAATTTTATTTTATTTTATTGTTGCTAACCAAACATTTCATTAATGTACTTACGAATACAACAATAACAACCAAGACTTATTCTACTAGTGGAATGGGCTATATGAATCCTTCTACGCCATTGAGCTCTATCTCTTACTATATCATCATGTATACTTAAATAAATTTTATCTTGTTTTATTGTTGCTAACAAAATCTTTTTTGGTCTTCCTCTTCCTCATTTGATGTATGTATTTATCATGGTTTCACATCGCCTAACTGGAACATTAATTGGTCGTCTAAATATATGTGTCTATTATCTTAAACGTGAAGAGTGTTGATCTTGAATTTGATTGTACACTATGGAAAATTTTGACTCCATCCATTGTTTCCAAAATGCAAGTTTTAGAATTTTGTAATTAACTTGAGCACGTGAAATCAAATCCAACACAAGGAAATATTAGACAAAATTTTAAGTGCATGAACAAATTCCTTACTTGAGCTTTACTTTGTAAATGCCAGCATAGGGTCTTCCAGTAAAGAGCAACTTCAGCTTCTATTAGCTGAATGCCTGAACCTTTTCCTTCTAAAATAAAAAAGAAACTTCAGCTACTTAGGGATGAAATTTGTTTGAGATAATGATGGTGTTAATGTAACATGAATGGACAACAAATATTATATATGTGAAAATTATAATGATGTGAACAGTTAAGTAAATTTGCAAATCAATAACTTGCTCAACTCAGTACTCACCTTCACCAGCACTGGTGGATGCCAAGTGATGTCTTAGACTTTGATGTTCTTGCACCATACCATGTTTCAGGAGAGCTTCCATAACTAGAACTCCTACTGATTCATATGTTTCAACATCAAGAAATTTCAAAAGAACAATTGGATCTACGTTGCAGCACTTTGTAAACCAATCCTTCAACATCTTCAAACATTCATTCAATACAGATGAAGATCGATCTAAAAGTCCTCTTTGAAGGATAATGCTCCTTTGCTTAATGCTGAGAGTTCAAAAACAGAGGAGTTATCTCTGTCTAATTTCATCAAACACATTGAATTTGGCTTCCAATTTTCTTAATGGACAATTACCTAAGAGTTGGAAGTGGAAATCTACTTGCCAAGACAAGGTATGCTGCTTTCCTCACTGACTCACTAACGTCAAGGGTTGATGTGATGATAGCCTCAGACGTCATGTCTGAGGGTGGCAGAGATAAGACTATAGATTTGCGAACCTCCTATTGAATTATAAAAATTAATGATGGAACTAAAGAGGACAATGGGATAAAGCAAACCGCGAATTGTATGCAAGAATTTTTTTTTTTTCTTCTTGAAGGACATACAGAATTTGGTTCTCCAGGAAGAGTTTCAAGGAAAAGAACAACAATGTCACTGTCTTCTACGTCATTTGCAAACCGTGATAAAGCTCGGATAGCAAATCCACGAATTGCTGGCACTTTGTCTCCTACACGTTGCTTCATGATATCTATTACCTCATCCCACAGCTCATCACTCACCTCTGCATCATCTGGAAGCCTCATGATTATCTGTAATGTCAACAGTTTTTTTTTTTTTTTGAAAAACATAGGATAAATTATTTAACAAAACACAAGATGCAGATAGCCAATCGAGACAAGACACTACAATAAACTGAAGAAAATCCTGAATCAGTCCAAATCAAGTTCTTGGCACTCGAATAAACTGAATGAGCAGATTATGGGTAATCATGTAGGAATTGCGTGCTAATAAACAGTCTTCCATCACTAGCATTGGATCGCTTCAGACAAGCAACAATTTGAAGGCACTAATAGTGAGAAATCATAAATTTGACTCAAGGTGTAAACTTGTCCACACCTCGGAGATGATTTGACAGGCGCGGAACCTGGCGGCCCGGTGGGCGGCGGCAGCAGCGAGGAGGAGGAACCGGAGGAACTCCTCCAGGAAGGCATCGGATGTTGCGGTGTCCTTCCCATCTCGGTGGGCAGAGAAGGAGGATACGAACCGGACGGCGCGCTCGGAGGATACGGTGCGACGGGGGAAATCGAAGAGAGGGGTTAGTGCTCTGGAGAAGGCGCGGAAGAAGGGACCACCGGCGGAGGAGCGTAGGACGGAGAGCTCCTTGATCTTGCGGGAGTGGACGGCGTGGGAGAGGCGGCACTCGTCGAGGACCCTAGCAATCTCGCCAGCGATGCGCTTCTCGTCGTCGTCGGCCATCGTCATCGAGGATGTGAAATTTTCGGTGATGATTTGAGCGGGAAAAGGGATCGTTCAAATTTAAGACGCATCTCCCAAATGGGCGAACGCGTAACACGTGGCGCGTGGCTGGATACCGCCAGGGATAATTTCATTTCCACCCGTAGAATTTGTACAATGCTAAGAATTGTAAAAATATCCCTTGAATTCATTGTCAGTCGAAAATTGCCATCTATTTTTTTCTGCGAAAAAAAAAAAAAAAATCTTCTCGTGTATAAATGTCACTAGATTATTTGAAAATATTTGGATGACTTATCACAAAAACGACCTTTTAATAGAGGTTGATTTTGAATAAAGTTATCCCCACGAGGATGACATAAGACCATTTGATAATTTACGGATGAGATATAGATCTAATCTTGAAGGGAGGTCTAAAACCCTCCCTCATACTCAGAATGATCTTCCACGGTCTTGTCAATTGTGTTAAAGTTCAAAAGATTCTTCGTGATTTATCTCCCTCATAATGATCCTATGACAGACCAATGAAGGTCGTTAGGTTGACAGTTCCAATTTTTTGGGGATTTGAAAGAAAGTTATATGTGTAAATTTCGTTTTGCCCTGACATTTTATCCATTTCCTTAGTTTGCTTTTTTTTTTATTGGCATCAGAGTATCCGAACCTTCTATCGGACTAATCCCTAGGAGTGACTGATCCTGCTCCATGGGCCTTCGGGATGTATCATCAATAGCTAAGTCGGGTAAAGACGGAGCCCAAATGACCTCCATCAGTCACTAAAAGTAAATCAAAAAATATTCGTAATTTTTTCACGGTTCAGTTCGGATTCCACAGTCGCATCATTTTTGAACGACAATCCAACATCGAAGTCATACTTCGTCTATCGGACAAACTCCAGGACCCTAGAGTTGTCCGAATAAATTTTTACTAAATTTGTCACTGAATCGGGTAAGGACGGAGCTCAAACGATCTCCACCGACCACCAAAGGTAAATAAAAAAAATACTTTTAATTTTTTCACGATTCAATTCGGATCACGCAGTCGCGTCATTCCTGAACGATAATTCAATATCGAAATCGTATTTCATCTACCGAAGAAACTTCATGACCCAAGATTGTTCGAATATATTTTTATTAAATTTATCATCGAACAATATCGCAGTAGAAAATGCATTCTTCTGTAGTTCATACGGCTATATCGTGCATCTCGACTCTTATGCAAATATCGTGTTTTTCATCGCACAACTTCGGATGAGTGTCGATGTTAGATACAGTAAACCGAGCGAATTACATCGAAGATGTAGAAGGCATTGCCGGTGCTAACAGCAAACGTAACTCAAGAATTTAGACATGAATCCAGACCTGGCCACGGTCCAGGTTCGGTCCGGGTCCGAGTCGAAACCGTCGGGTCCGGGTTGACAAAATACCGACCCTTAATCGGTCCGCTCGTGGCCGGTTACGATCCGGGTTATGGAACCGCCGGTTCTGGTCCGGGTCTGAGTCCGGGTCAAGTCCAGGTCGGCTGTGTCCAAAGCGTTGGTACTGCCCGTGTCGTCACGGACAGAGAGCAACACACGGCTGTGCGGACAGAGCAACACGCTCGTGCGACACGCCCGTGTCATGTAACGGGAAAACAGCGACACGGGCGTGTCGGATGTGCGACACACCCGTGTCGGCCAATTTTTTTTTTTTTTTTTTAAATGTCGATTTTTTTGTTTTCCGGTTCAGTTTTTTAAAAAACCGGGACCGGACCGCCTAATAGGCGGTCCGATCACGGGTCCGGGTCAAACCCGTTGACCCGGTTAACCGAACCGTTGACCACGGTCCGGTTCCGGGTCAGGTCCAGGTTTGACCCGGACCCTGGACCTTGGCCAGGTCTACATGAATCCTTCCGCTCTTCAGATCGCAAGATAGTCTTTTGACATAGTCGAATACAAATTTACAGATGATTTTCGAGGGGTTTAATTGTTCTTCTATCAAACCCCTTTAAAAATTGAAGGTCTTCTTTCCTTCTCATATCACTCAACAATATATCTCGATATAAAAATGATCAATAGATTACATCAATTAGCAGAAGAAAAGGCAACAGTTCCCCAGTCATTTTATTATTCTAGACAATTCGCAAAATATTCATCAACTGAAACCAGTGTTTCCTAGGTTTTCTACGAACCTTGACAGAAATCTGATATGAAACCGCAGGATCAGACTAAAGAATACGGCGACGAAAGTGAGAAAGAAATCTTAGAATTCACAAACACCCCATACAAACTAGTGTTTTTTGTTCGAGAGAGAGTTGTCGTGTCCTTGAGGAAATTTGATCTACCCTTGTACAAAGCCATCTACGTACATGTTTGTCTTGCGATGATAAACCTCAAGGAGTTTCCTGGAGACGGTACACGGTGATCTCTTGCTGCTTGAAATACCGCCGATCTTCCTCGTCCACGAGAACGAGATTCAAAAAGTATTTAACACTGAATTTGTTGTTGATGTTCCGATAGGTAGGTGTCAGCTCATAGGGGCTCAGAAACAATCTTATGGGGATTGATTCTCCTGGGAAAAAACCAAGTTAATACAAGGATGAATTAAGTAGATATCGGTAATGAATATAGAAAGTAACATCTTTTATTACAAAACTAGAAATAACTTTTTGGAATATACAATTAAGGATATGTACGAGGACGTAACGACTAAAGTGAAGATTTCAAATAAATTAATTGAAGTATTTCCAATAAAAATAGAGTTACATCAAGGATCAATTCTAAATTTCTATTTTTTTTACACTATTCATGAATGAACTCACTAGACACATTTAAGATACGGTACCGCGGTACATGTTGTTTACAGATGATATTATTTTGGTAGATGAGACACGTGAATGAATAAATAATAAATTAGAATATTATCGAAAAAAACTAGGAGTGAAAGTTTTAGGCTTAGGAGAGTACAAATATAATATATGGAATTTAAATTTAGCAATATTAGACGTAACGAAACAAGTGTTGAAATAGGAGATGATGAGTTGTCTGGAATTTAAAGCTTTAAGTATTTAGGATCATTTTTGCAAGACGATGGAGAGATTCAGAGAGATGTTTTACATAGAATACAAATAAAATAGTTAAAATGGAGGAAAACATCGAGTGTTTTATGTGATCGTAAAGTACCTTTAAAACTTACAAAACGACGGTTAAACCTGCTATGTTATATAGTGATGAATGTTGGGCTACGACTTGAACACATGGACAGAAAATGAGAGTTGCAGAGATGAGGATGTTAAGATGAATGTGTGGACATACAAGGATGGACAGAATAAGAAATAAGAGTATTAAAGAGAAAGTCAGAGTTGTATCTATTGAGAAAAAACTTTGAGAGATACGTTTAATGTGGTACATATATGTACTTAGACAACCAATAAATGATCCAGTTAGACGATTAAAACTATGACAAATACACAAATCAAACGTAGAAGAGGAAAAAAAATCTTGATTAACAATAATAAAATAAGATAAAATTTATTATAGAACCCAATGACGTAAAAGGATTCATATAGCTGACATCATCTAGTGGGATAAAGCTTGATTGTTATTGTTGTGCAATTGATCGATTCACCAAGAAGATAACTACAAAATGCTGATCTTTGGTTACATCTGATTTCCTTTCCCACACCAATGCCAACTAAACAATTGAGGTTATCGAATCATGATCAAGCCTAGGTTTACAATTAAGACAGTTATATCTTCCACATCAGTTGAATAACATCAGAAGAAAAAAAAAAAGATTCCTTAAAAGAACCAAAATTAGGGACAATTAGAGAAGATATTAGGTAACAGACTGGATCCATAACCAGTAAGGAGGCATGGCTGATCAAAGCTAGTGTGGCGAAATACAATTCAAAAACGAAATTTAAGGTCAGCAGCGAAAGAGTTCGACTAAAGATCAAGTCAATACCAAACCAATGCTACAAAACTCAGAACTGGGAAGAGACATGGTTGGCCGTGATAGGTGAGATCAGATAGGAAGTCTGTGCTAAAACTATCACAATACAATCCTCTTGTTTCAAATGTGAGAATTGATTCATTATTTTATTAGGCACAATAATTAGCTCAAATGTTTCAAGTACAATTAATAAAGTTTACTTAATTAAGCCTATAAACCCCTCTGTATTCCACTGCAAGTCCACGTGTCACTAACCAAGGATGTCAAGAAAACTTTGTGAATCTTTAATCAAAGCTTTCTTGTATATATTACAAAACTTCCGTTTAATTTACTTGGTAGAATAATAGAACAAGATGTGAAAATATGAATCAAAGAACTGGTTCTCGTAGTAAGAAAAGGGACTGATCTATGAACACAAGGCTTCGCTAGAAGTGGCATGTGTTGAACCAGGTTCCCAGATTTTGATTATAATGTACTCTAATTGCTCAATCCCCCTAATATTTAAAGATTCAAGAAATACAAACACAATTTATCTTTAAGCTTAGAAAATTCTGAGAAGATGACAAACCGAATCATAAACGAAACGTTTCAGAAAGTAAAAAAAAACAGTATAGCACAAATGTTTTGACAGTCATACATACCTCTAACTGGAGCACCATCCATTAACTCAAATTTCGCAAGTGTTTCTGTCTCAACATAAGTGTTGGGCCCTGAACCAGTTGATTCTCTACGTCTAATCTCCAATTCCATGTTTTTTAATTTTATTCTCACAAGAAGAAAGTAGATTTTCCCAATTATAACATCCTTGAGATGATACCTTCAGCAAAGTTGGCATAAGAAAATGAGATATTGCGAGAACAAGTGATGCAAAATGTTACTTTGATAGATATGTACTTACTTGCTTTTGTTGTACTCGAACTCTATGTGTAAACAGTCTTCGATTCCAACTTCCATCTGCAATAATACCCATCATGACTTAGAAAAAGACACTAATGCGAGAACTCTAAAAATTAGGGCATGCTCACAAACTACTAGTTTGCCCAGTTCCTAGAAAGACAGACACCTTTATGTGTTATAAAAAAGCAATGACGTGAAGATTAAAGACGGCAATGATGACTAAACTTCATCATAAATCATGTGAAATTGCTCTGATAAAATTAGTGTGTGGACCTGGCACCAATATTTGAGTAAACATACTAAAATTGAGGATTTGTGTTTCTACGGAGTGTTACCAATGCAATAACTCATCCATTTGAAGGATCCATTTACAATTAGGTATTAAAGATTGCAAAATCTTGGCACTTGAGATTCTGATCTCCTTATATGGGTTAAGGTTACGATGATTGACAAGGTTTCAGGAATCATCTTCAGACCCACAAGTATAATTCATTTTAAAATGTTAAATGTTTTATAAATTCTTCTGCCAGATAGATTTTTTGGAGCATTTATGCTTGTCAGGAAAGGAACACAAGGAGGCAGAGTATCATATGCATGCATTTACGCATAACTTAAATAGTTTCGACCTGTCTCGGGTCATGTTAATATGTGAAAAATATTGTTTTAAAGTATTAGATAAGTATATAGAATCAGAGCTTGAGAAAAAAACATAGGAGATGGTCACAAGCTGTATATAACAGTGAAGGTTATGTAACCATCCATAAGGGAAACAGACCTTGATACTATTGTTAATTGTTGGGGCTGGGGTATAATTGCGAACCTGAAACAAAAGACAAATTGAAATGAATGAGTCAGAATAAAACAAGAGAACTATTAAGTTCACCAAATAGCACTTGCAAGCAAAAGTACTCTTATATTAGCAATATCTTGATATTAATAGCACTAATTTGCATGAAACAATGATGCAAAAAACCACAGTCAAAACAGAAATGAGAATTGTAGGAGCACAAAAATTGGAAAATTTAATTGATTCAAAGAAAAATAAGCCTGAATAGTAACAAAAGCTGCAATAGGACATGAGAAGATGTATGACTGATGCTGCCAACTCTCACGCCAAGCTAACTTCACCTGTGGGCTTGGAAGAGAAGTTTACAGTATCTAGAAAGTTATGCAGACGGAAAACTTGATGCAGTAGAATTTTGAAGAAATCATAATCATGAAATAAGAAGCAAACCTAGAAACCATGACGACAAACATAGCTCTGTATAGTACAAGAGGAGTTTACAGTATCTAGAAAGTTATTAGATGGAAAATTTAATGCAGTAGAATTTTGAAGAAAACTTAATCATGACATAGGAAGCAAACCTAGACACCATAAAAATAAGCATAGCTCTATATAATACAGGTACTTTGGAATGGGAGCACAGCATTTTGCTAAAAAATTCTAAAATAAAATTCTACTTGTCATCTTGATCATAATTTTTTGCGACGCCAAGCAGCATGGTAAAACGAGCAGTACATAACATATGCTGATATGTCAGTCTACATCGTGCATCTGATGGTTTATCAGTTCATTTCCAGTATGCCTCTCAATTTTAACAAGGAATTGCCATAAAGTTCCAATTAAGACAAAGTGCATCTATAAACAACCAGATGCTAAAATCAAGATCAAAAGCCTTTACCCAGAAATCTTGATGCTCCACAATGTTGCTGACATAATTACGACTGATTGTCACTTTCAAAACATACCTGTGAGATAGATGCAAATCAATTTTTAGTCGTTGATTAAATAAATTGCTTACCTTAGATACTTCTCACCAAACAGAGACAAACATGTAAAAGGATAAGTTCATCATGCAGTTCAGGCCAATAACTCAAAAAGTGCAAAGGTTCTACAATGAAATTTTTCATTGAAACTTCTCTCATGTGGAGTGAGATAAAGATTAGAGGGCACGCAGAATTCAAACAAGCAAAATAAATTCCTTGAAGAATATGTGTCCAGGGATTTATCAAGCTTCGGTCATGGACATCTTTGGTTGCTTGTCTCTCCTTTTTTATTATTTTCAAAATCCAGTTGTAAGTGGCTAGTCAAAAGTTCACTTGAGAAAAAATTGTTTAGCTTTCTTCATTTGACCAATTCGTTATCTAAAACCTAAGAGTTACAGATGAAAAGTGGTCTATGCCAATATGAATATTAACAAAATACAAATACAGGTTGTGTTACGACAAAGAATGGTTGAGGTGATAATACAGAATGACCAGAAGACAATCACAATAGAGATAAAATTTCTTAAGTTCGTTTCTAGTTAACAACAAAAGGTATCCACTAAGATTATGAATGCCAATGTCTTGGTTGTGCTGTATAATGGCTTTCCTATATATCTACGGTAGGCTACAATGAGTTTTTACAAACAAAATCACTAACTGGGTCCAATACTCAGTACATGCTTGTTCAGTTTGATGCAACATTAGTCAGCTAAGACTTTATATACTTTGATACAAGGATAGCATAAGTAAATGACAAAAGCTAAATGCACTTGAATAAAAAAGAAAATCAAGGAATCAAAAATAAAAATGACATATGTACCTTAATCGAACATTGATACCATTATATGACTCATAGGGCATCTCAACAGAGGAGAACTCAAATGGAAAAGTTTTTCTTTCATAAATTTCACCAGGAACATCAAGCTCACGCACTGCAAACATACGAAGTTATTAGACTTCTAGTACACAGTTCAGAAAAGAAGACCAAATGACCTGAAATATGTAGGTCTGCCATATAGTATACCATGTATCAGTATTCTAAACCAATTATAGCCAAGCTCATTCTATACATATATACATCAATAAAAAACATCCCAGACTATAACAGATATTTGCCATTTCAACCAAGCTAGCAATCTCTGCCTGCATCAGACCTTCAGGTTTGCCTCTTCTCCTCCAAATATCATCCTTATTGATACTTGTCCTATCTAATATTTGTTTTTCAGCATGCTATTTAGTTTCTTTGCCAGGTTGGCTACTCTTTAATACAAAGATATGGTGAATCATGCTCAAAGTTCATGCAGAGAGACAAACACAAGGGATATATCTAAAATTTTCTCTCCTGTGCCTTGGTGACAGACAGTTTCATTAAAATTTATGTTTACTAATTCCTATTGAAAGAACAAAATGTATAGTTTATACATATCTTTGTTGACTTCAGGATATTGAAGATAATTCTGAGCCTGACAGGACTAATAGGCTTCAGCGCTCAGCCATAGTTTCAACATCAATTGGCCTTTTAATTAGTATAAGGAAGAACAAAAGTGTGAACCTAAGTTGATAAATTATCATCTTTCTCTATTGTTTCTAGGAGTCCTAGAACTTATTGGGTATTTTGGAGATATGGCAAACTCTTTCCATCTATCTTCACTATGATATTCACAAATACTAGTCTTTTTTTCCTATTATCTTTTCTTTTGCATGCTGCCTTTCTCCCTACACATTGATGGCATTTAGAATATGGTTATATTAACAAAAGTCATAAATTATCTTCTTGTACCTGATCGACATGTGAGTGTGACATTAGATCGGTCAAGTAAATATCATCCGCTAGACAAAACTCTGCTAATTACATATCATTATTTAATTTTCTAGTCAATTAAAGAATTATATGAATGCAATATCACTAATCTTTTTTATGTGCCTATACAATCTAATCCTCATCAAAAGTTAAAGAATTACCTCTGAGTTCAAAAAGAACGAATTTTGTATAGATAGAATCAATTTCTTATCCTTCTAAGTTAACTCAGTTGTTCTCATTTGAAACCTAAAATACATACAATAAAGACGCTAAATTTATCACCATAAGAAATTTCAGGAATAGCTTGTGATCACAGGACATCAACATTTTTCCTAAGAAGCCATAGATGTATGGTCTGTTATGTCCTCTTTACGTAGACACATAACAAGTCTACTAATTCACACTCAATCACAATTCACAACACTTCAATTACGCTTTGTGGACCATAAATTTAGTTTAAATAAGATGCCTATGATGTGCCTGAGCCAACCATGGAAGAAAATCTAATGCCAAACAATCTGCTTGCTGAGTTTGCAATATAACTTATGTGAAAATGGTGAAATCCACTTGAGTATTTTGAAATAGAACTGACACAAGAAAGATGAAATATCCACAAACCTAGAGAAGTGAAGTCATAAAAGTTTCCTCTGTCAAAATATAACTCTGCAAGAATACAAGAATAATAAGAAAGCAAAACCGATAGTGAAACCAAGGAAATATAGGAAAAGTAAGGTCAAAATTTCTAAATTCCTAGGCTTAACATTTTACTACAATTAAAAGGGATTTTTTTTTTTAATGTATGGCTTCTCCAATCATTTGAAGTTATAAAAGTTCAAAGGAGTGTCAATCCAAAACTGCAAATAAAAATGTGCTGCTTTAGACAGGAAAAATGAAATAATAGAAGTAAAATCCTTGCACCATTGTTTACCAAGAGAACTAGGATAAATCAATGTAAGCTAAACTAACAATTAAGCCAACCATGACACACAACCCACATTGATTCAGAATTGAAAGGGTCATCGGCCATTACTTAAAGAATTAATAGCATTTGGCCACACAAAAAATTCTAGATTAGAGAAACAAGTACCATCTCATTCTCCATCTCTTGTACCTGAAGGCTAAAATACGCAATGAAGTCTCAATGTTTCTAATTATTACAGTCAAATCACTTGATACATTGTCATTTAAAAAACAGTTTGTTGCTAATTGCATTAATTGACTTACAAAAAAAATATTTTTTTGGATAGACAAACTAAATTGGGAGATCAGTTGGTCATGCTTATAATTATAGGAAGCACAGAACATAGTCAGTTATAATTTATTGGATTTTTCATTTTGTATAAAAAAGATGAAGGGAACAGTTATACCAGAACCAAGCATGTCCTGAAAATCTAATAATTTTTAGCTTGCCATGAAACAACCAAAAAAACATCATTAAATCAACAACCAATCTTCATACATACTAGAAGATAAAGTGAAGCATACCAATCTGACCAAGGAGCTCAATTTTCACACCAGTATGTTCTAGTTTTTTCCCTTGAACTGGATCTATAGAAACCTGCAGATATCATTTCTCAATGATTTGTTCTAATAATAGTTATATGTGATTTTTCACTGTATTGTATTTTGTTATATTAAAGAACTAATAGAATTCCAAATCCATGCAATAAACCTCGCCAACAATATTTTCTAGGCTTTGAAAAAGTGGAACCATTGCAGTCTGTCCATTTTCTTTCTTTATAGAAGCCTGCACAAATACATTAATGAATAAGAAATCAAAATAACAAACATGCCAAAGCCGTTTAAGAACATATTGCAAGTCAATCTCAAATTCATACCACTTGAATGAAAGAAGGCATAAGAGAGCATAAATATGAAAACCATTATGACACCCACCTTCTTTCTGGTTTTCCCATCAATAAATGAAATTGTTATGTGACATGGTGGCTTGAAAGCTCCAATAATATAGTTCTGTAATATAAAACACAGATAACAATGTCAGGAATTCAAGTTTAATCCACTATACCGAATTCAGTAAGGATGAAAAACAAAATTGATGTATAAAAAATTGCATATGCCGGCTATAGATGATCATGTTTCATCAAATGGTGAGTAAATAGGCATGACACTGTATCAAACAACAAGTCATAATTGAATTTAACTATATTTTAGCCACTTGGGTTGGGTCTGCATAGAAAGTGGCAATACTTTCCTGGTAAGTGAATTGGATCCATGTCGAGATATGCCAATCAATACACTAATTCTTACTGACTTAATGTGCATGCACCCATACAGAGAAGCCGGTTTTTCATAACCATAACACTGGAAAACATCCCTCTTCTACCATAGTTACCATATAATAATAATGTATAAGAAATCACCAAGCAAACAACTAGTATTGATATTGAAGATTGAGACAAATAAAAAGATTCCAGATTCCAGAAAAAGTTGAATCTTGCAAGACAGATTAATCATACATTGGTGTAGACCCCATCTTTGAAGTAGTCATGAATCACATAGTAGTTATATGTAGACTAAGGCAACTTCTAATAATTAACAATAAAAACTTAGCATACCCCTAATAATAATGAAGCAAAAGTCAAAAGGAGCACTAAATTTGAATTATGAGAGTTGTCTTTCCCATATCAAAGACATTCTGCAGGGAACACAAGAAATCCCTGTTTGGTTATCTATCTTCCTTCATGGTCACCTATGAGATGGTTGTAACTTTTTTGATGATCTAGGTTACTCAATTTTACTTATATGTATTCTCACGCAGGAGAATGTACATCTTGTTATCAGCTTAAGCTCATTTTTGCATAATTAAGTCATAACAAAGTTGTGATGATAGCATCTATTTTCAGTCATATATTGATAAGAAATTTTTTCTTTAGCATACATGTATTACAATCAAACCAGACTCTCATCATGACATTATAATGATGTAAGCATATTCAAGTCTCACAATTTCCAAGATATAAATAGCAATAACATACCATTTTCACGATCGAATATAGGTAAACTCCTTTGGAAAAGTGTCTGCACCCAGAAAATGCAATAAAATGAAACTTAATTTACAATAGCAACATAAGCAACTTAAAACTCAAGTTACCAATAGAGACGGAGATATATTAGCATAAAAACATCAAAGGTTAGGTAATCATCCAATTTGCAAGGTCACAAAAAGTCACATGGAAGTATACAGTCAAGAAATGGTACAGAGCAAAGGCAATACAATAATAGTACCATTGATTATATTAGACATTAATATTTTAATAATTAGGAATTAATTTAATTACTAGTCAATGCTTTGAAGATAGTTTTCATCAAACAATTTCCCTACTAATTTGCAGCTATCGTAGGAAACCGTAGAATTTATTTCATCCCTCACTTCATTCCCTCAAAGGAAATAGCTGAAGAGATTCAAATGCATGCTTTTCTCCCTCTTCATAGCCTTATTCTGCCATATTTCTTTCACTTCCAGTCTCTACTCTTCACAAGAAACAGACCCTTGATCAATAATAAACTTTTCATAACAAAGTATCTAGATATATCGTCTTCACTTAAAACATTAATAATTTACATTTCCAACCTAATATTTGGTCAGTAACAATGTGCAAACAAGACCTAAGTTTCTACTATCGATAACCAGAAAACTGATCAGTGTGCATGCAGAAAGTTATATGAAATTCACTAATATTTCTTAAAACGCACTAATTGAGGACATGTTGGCATTGCCATAGTCATTACAGGATCTTCATAGCCATTGCAACCCTCTCATCAAATAGATCTGCTGCAATAAAATCATGCACACATTCTCTATGCGAGTTGCAACGCTTATCCAATAACTAACTTAGTTTAATTTAATAAATTGGTTGTTAAAAAATAATAATAATAACAGGTAACAGGAATCCAATCGACCGCATCGACGAGATCGGGCACCAGCAGATAACATCAATTTGTGTTACTTTCAGTTTAAAAATTGTCTCCAAAAAAACAAAAAAAAAATCCTATGGGAATGAATCCAAGAAGATCATTCAGACAAGACGAAAAGGAATTTCCGCTTCAACGCGGCGGATCGTAGCAGATCAGGAGATGCATCCCGTAATACAAGCGACGAAACAGAGGAAGTGGCAAGGGGGGGGGGGGGGGCGAGAAGTTACCTCACAGGCGACGGCAGGATCGGGCGGGAGGAGGAAACCAGGGAGGGGCTACTAGTTTCGTCGATCGAGTCGCTGACGGAGGAACAAAAAGGAAGGAAAGTAGTAACACTTTATCAGGTTTTAACGTTCACACGCATCAACAAGCCCGTCTAGCTCAGTCGGTAGAGCGCAAGGCTCTTAACCTTGTGGTCGTGGGTTCGAGCCCCACGGTGGGCGTTCTTTTTTTCCCCCCCCTAAATTAAATAATAAAACATCTTCATTAACTAATAAACGAAAAAAAAAAATGAAACGCAAATGCTTATTACATTTAAACATATGCTCTTCTTTTCCGTTCTCTCGCGTAAGATTCAATTTTCTCTCAATCTCTTCGGCAATAAAAAAAAATCGAAATTTGATTCTCTGTTATTTTCGAAAAAAAAAAAATGCTCAAATGCTCAATTATGTTAAAAGGGCGAACTGGAAAAGAAAAAGAAGTCTTTCCATGATAACTGCAATGCTTTTATTTATTTTTTAAAATGTTTGTGACAATTTTAAAATGATCCAGATCGTTAATCCTCTGCCTGAGAGAACCCATCATCATCCTATATCATCGATAGAAACCGATCCATCGAGTTAATCACAAAACCATTCATTAAGTGCCCACAAAACCATTGGGAGAACGAACATGCTCATGCATATTTATTTGGAAGGGGACGATAGAAGCCGATCATCCTATCGTTGATCTCCTGAATCGGCCTCGCATTCATCTCGGAATCCTGCAAAAACCAAAAAAAAAAATAATAATAATAAAATAATCGTAAACTATAGTTTTAAAATGTCGCCGATTTTAAAATTCGGATAGATTTGAATTAACAAAATAAAATAATTCCGAGCGTTCCTTACATCATGAACAGCTTGTCTGAGAAGCTCCACTTGCTCCCTTGTCACTGTTCTCACCTGCAGCTTGAACAGCATTATTCGTATCATTGCAGCTGCTCGATTCAAATAAAACGCAATTAATCGAGCGGAAATTAGATCCGACGAACCTTCTTAACGATGCTCCAGACCACACCTTCCGTGCAAGGGGGAGTAGTCAAAGACCCCATGTACCTGTAATACTTCCGGCTTCCCCTCCTGACGTGCCTCGGATCCACCATGCCCACTGGTTCCTCTGCTTCGTGCTTGTCTGCGATCATCTGGATTTGTCTCTCTATCTGCAAGCCATGTTTTTTTTTTTTTTTAAATCCAGTTTTATTGTGGTTTCGTTGAATTTTTGTGCAAGAAAAATCAATTGGGAGAGGAAAGTAGGACTTTGGAAAGGAAGGGATCATGGCGGCCGATGGTGTAGAGAATGCCGACCACGGCGGTGCTGTTGTCGGCGCTCTGATGAACCATATGGAGTTCCAGAGAGAATCTTCACAAAAAGATGTGTTTTATTAAAAAATAAAAAATAATCGAAGGATCGAGAGAAGAAGCCAGGACCACCTGCGTCCGTTGATGGTGTGCTCGGACGGAGAGTGCCAATGCAGCTGCTTCAGATCGAAGTCCTTTCCCTCGATCCGCAGAGTCCCGGCGTTGTCTTCCCATTGGAGCTAATCATCCAGCGAAACAAGAAAACGAATCATCGATCTCGCGAATCAATCGAAGACGGATCATCGTTCGGCCGACCGTTTCGCTTACCATGATGTCGTGGCCACGGTTTTTGAGGACGGCGTCGGCGGGGCGGTAGGAGCGACGGAGGCGGCCGAGATGGGGGAGTATCCGTACCCGCCTGTCGGTGAGATCGATCGGCGACTGCATCCGGCCACGGCCGCAGGCGGCCCACTCCTCATGGATCTCGCCCCAGTGATCCGGCCCGATCTCGCTGCCTCGCTCGTAGCTGAACTCCTCCTCGTGATCTGCGAGCTCGCAGCCATCAATGGCGAAGTTCTGTTCTCTCTTTTAAAAGCTGTAACAAGATGGAGGAACTGGCGATCCAGTCATCCAGAGAGGAAGAGCAGTGTTGCTTACCGACTTCTTGAGAGGAAGCAAGGGGAGATTGCAAGAGGAGAAGTAGGGCAGAAACGGCGAAGAGCTTGATGCGATCAGTCGCCATTAACGTGCTATCCTTGAGATGACGAAGAAGACAAATATGGAATTGGGGAATTAGAGCCGGAAGAAAGGTATTTGAAGACTCGAGTAGGTACCGAAGGAGATTCGCCGTGTTTCCTATAAGGAAGAAAGACGAGGATGAAAGTAAAGAGAGAGGGAGAGTGAAAACGACGGAAATTTTTTTCTTTAGTTTTAATTATTCAACTTTGCATTATGATTCACATGGAAAAACAGTATTTACGTACGGTACGCGGACACAAATTTATTTTTTAAAAAATAATAATTATTTGTGGTATTTCTCTTCGTATTATATACATTAACTATTAAAATTTTTAATTTAATAAAAATCGACCCGACTATCGGCCATAATTATCGAGTCATTGCTCTATCAGATGAATTAATAGTGACAATAATTGAGAGTGAAATTCTTAGAATTTAAAAAATCTAATAAATATTTTTATAATTTTAAATTATTTTGTTATCAGTAATTTCCAAACTCTTATTATTGTCATCCATGATATCATCATTTTATTTAATGAAAATATGGCATTAGTAGACAAATTACGAGTCTTGACTATCAGATAAAATGGCATTGTTCTATAAAATGATTATAGATAAATTATATAGTAATTTAAATTATTATCTTAGGATAAATTTATCATCTAAATATCAACAGCAAAGAATTAATTTAAATTATTATTGCTTTGCACGTTTAAAGGGACATGCTCATGGTCCGACAACAAACTTTATTTTACAATCCTATCATTTTTAAGATTGTTCAACGTGGACCGCCCAACAACTCCCAATGCGCAAATAATTATTTTATATGGCACGATATGTATCTATTCTGAATGAGAGGTCTAAAATCTCCTTTAATTTTAGATGAATTTCTCCCTATTTTATTATCGTATCAAAGAACTTTATCCTTCCATAATTTATCGATCTCTCGTTAATATCCTGAGACAGATGACAGAGGACTGCTAGTTGGACAGATTCTTAATTTTTTACAGAAATATTAATTTCTCAACAAACTCCCCGGTTTTATTATTTTTCCAAACAACTAACCACCAAAAGTTCCAAATTTACCCAATCCGAGTCGCAGAAGCTAAACTGGTTCGGTTCAATGGGCAGAACAATTCAAACGTCAGTCTGATTTTCAAAAATACTATAATTAACAGTGACGAAAAAAAAAGAAAGGGAAATCATTTGCTTCAAGAATCTGTTTATGTTGCATAAATAATTTTTTAAAGCGAAGCACTATATATATTCCTAAAAATTTTCACGAAATGAAATTATGATCAATCAAGCAATCTGCCACGAAGGCATATCATTCTCATTCAGAGAAGTATGCTGTAAAATAGAATACTTCGACCGGTTCGACCACATGCAGACTCATCCTTGCAAACTGCTGATGGAAGAACATTATTTGAAGTTGCAGAAGCCTGCAGTGATCATTTTGTTTTTGCACATCGCCATGTTCAACCTCAGCGTGATGCTGTCTTCTGAGAATAGCTAATCCTGGATTTATCGATGAACCTCGCGCATCCTAAAGCATACAATAAGCTGCCTTAAGGTTGAATGTATAACAATGAGTTAGCAACGCATGATAAATAAGAAGTTTCATAAAAGGAAGATTTGATGAAAACGAATAGCGTGATTATGGGAGGAGGATGATTCGACTAACTGAAGCTTTTTGCTTTATGGAAATTGGTCACCTAGAAGGCATGGCAGGTGAAGCACCCACTCAGAGAACCCATCTGGCCAGTTTTCGGGAAGTATGCAACCTTTTTCATTGTCTTTGTTACTTGGTTGCCTTGACTGGTAGTCACAGCACTTCTCATCTCCTGGGCTTTCTTCTCTGCGAATAGAAGTTTGTTCAGAATTTTCTCCATCGAGGAAGACCTTTTCTTCTCTAGCTTCATCTGCTATGAGATTTAGTTATTTCTAAATCAGGAATGCACTCGATCAAAGTTGATTGCATTTAAATTTCAGAAAATTCATAGAGAAAAATGGTTTGAGTGAAGAAATTTTGCAGAAATAAGATAATTGAGCAAGGTCTAATGCACCTCTAGTTTTCTGATCTCCGCCTGAGCTTTTGCCTTCTGCAAGTTCTCCCATGCTGTGATCTTGGCCTCCTCTCTCTTATACCTATCAAATGTAATGCAAAATGGAAGATTGGAATGTATTTTAAGTACCCATCACAAAAACAAATCGAGCCCTACACTATTCGAAAGCCATCTTTAGAAAATCATCAAGCAGGTAACAGTGCAAAGGGACGAGATTGGTCATCTTCATATGGACAAATTCAGACAATTAAGGTTAGCTTAAGAAGACACGATTCCCAAATTAACTGCTGTAATGCAGATTTTTTCAGAAACACAATCAATGGACAGTTTTGTACGTTACGGAAACCCAATTGTGCAGAAATAGTGTCATTCTGAGCTATGTAGATCAAGTAGAACACGAACTCAATTACCACTACTCATTGATATCTCCTATTATGATGAGTACTTTGTGACCTCGTAAAGGGCCACAGTCTGGTATTAGTCCTTTCGTCAGAAACTTAGATGCCAAAAACCTAAACCCAATCCACGTTCAACAGAACTACTGGTAGAGTTTGCTTCAAAACAATTTCCATGTGTTAAATGTCAATGACCCATAGAAAGTAGCAGGGCACATCAGTAAACAGACATGGAATAACCTTGATGTGGATTTTGCTGTCTCAGTAACTTCACAAGTAGTGTTTGCCTCAATTGTTTTCTTCCATTCTGTGATGCTTGCTGACCGGCTATCAGAGCCTCGTGCTATGTGTTTCTTTGACCACCTGGTTAGGGTCACATGATTGTCTACCTGCACATCCCTAACCTCAATCTTCGAGAAGTGGCTCTCTAGCTCCACAATTGCAGGGGCTGAGGCTGGGGAGGGGGGAGAAGGCGCCTCCTTAGGAGAGGAGAAAGCACTTCCATCTGGACTCATTTGTGTTGCCACATCCTTCCTTAAAGTTGAGATGGAAACCACGGATGCTGCCTCTTTGCTGCCATCAGACTTGTCATCTGTAAAATGATCCAACAATAAGAGTTAAAGGAACTTGGACGGCAGGGTTGGTTCTCATTCCACCGAAAAGGAACAACATAGTTTTGCTTAAAATAGTAAAAGAAATCTGAAATGGTCAATGAGGAAACAAAATTTCCCTAGGATTGCAATCAACGCCTGTTGTATATACACATGTAAGAATGCACATATGAGTATCCTGTAGCTTATAAAGGACAGTCCAAGCTTCTGTCATACGGGGTCCCAAAGAAGACTTTATTGTATGCAATCTTATCTTTTTTTTTATATAAAAAGTTGTTTTCAAAACTTGAACTCATGACCTCTAAGTTACAAGGGAGTAATTTTACGGTTGTACCAAAGCTCTCCTTCAATTTATAGTTAGAAAAAGTAATGATGCTACCCGTTCTCAAGGAGCACATCAGGATCATTCAATTACACAGGACTTCAAAAGATCTTATCCATTTCAACCAATCACTCTTATCTTAATAATGATTTCTTTAATCTCTCTTTTTGTTGAACATTAGAATTAACATATGTGCTAACACCTACTCCAGAATAACATGCCAATAGCACACGGAGTAACATGACAAAGCTAATAGAAAGATACCGTATAGACAGTTTACTGACAAACTATGTTACATAAGGAAACCAAAATTTGCATTTTTTTTCCCCAATTATCAGCTACATATTTTCCACGTAACATGTAGATTTGAATAACTGTTTTTTTTAATGAGGAATTAAGCATGGAAACAAAATGGCGATCAAGTATGACTTGCAATTATACTTACTAAGCAAGTTGTGACTGACAGGGATAGACCATGAACTTGCCTCATGTACATAATGATCTACTACAATGCTGAGGCACGTCGAATAGCTGTATTTGCCTAATATCCTATAAAATGTATCTAAATACATGCTAATGTCATATTGCTAGATGGAACTGCAGGATTACTGTGCTTCTAGCAAGAAGCAACTAGTACAACAAACAAAAGAAGAAAAATTCATCTTTAACATTGGTCGTTGGTGCAATCTAGAACACCATGCTTTCTGTTAATGTACTAAGAGAACGCAAACTTCAATTGCATGTAGCTTAGTTTTCTTGTCAATGATCTTTAGAATTGATGGTTGTGATAACAGAAATCTGTTCAGAAATTGCAATTAATATAAAAGTTTAACACAACGTAGTACCCGGAGAGCTAGGAATAGAGGAAGAGGATTCGATGGCATTTTCGGACCATCCACGGATGCTAGCAGATCGGAATATGTAAGGATCCCCTGTTGTGGAAGGAGCTTTCCCACCCATTGCACCACCACCAACACCTACTACTCCTATTCCTCCACTGCAAACACCCCCACCACCCCTTCTTCCACTATTACCATTGTGATAAAAATCCCGTTCAGGAATCAAAACTCCAGCCAGGAAGGGCGAGTTTGCTGTATTGCTTACCGCCCTGCAACCATCAAAGCAAGGGGCCTGCGGTGAAGGCAGCGAGTAGCTACTGCCTAGTCCTTGGCCAGCCGGAGGTCCAAGTGGTCCACTCTTTGATTTGGGACGCCTATAATGTGAGAGGGACAACGGCGACCTCACAGTTCCATCGATTGAGACCGGGCTAAAGATCCATCTCTCGGCATCCTCCCATTTAGAGGGCAGAGTCCTCCCATTGGCAAAAGGCAGGATAAATCTGCTGCCATCGCGCCTACAGCTGCTGTGCGCTGGCAAAGGCACTCTCTCAGAGCTCCACCCCTTCTGGTACACAGCCACCCCACCTCCACGCCTGTAGTTAGGAGTCCCCGGGCTTGGTAATATGCTGGACCTACTCCGAGATGAATCAGCAGAGCTTTTCTTCATCCCTGCTGCTACACCAATGAAGAACCTCGGGGAAATAACAGATGCATCAGCACCTTGGCCATTGAAGTCGAGCGATACAGGCCGCCTCCGCTGCAGCTTCCTACTGGTCAAAGCAACCTCGTCCGATCTGCATTGTTGCCTCTGGCATTCTGCGAGAACCAAAAATTCACAACTTTACAAATGTGGCTATGGGTTATGGAAGGAGGGAGTGCCACATACCTCCGGGAGGGTTTGGAAAAGCATGCTTTGACGAGCCCAAAGGTAGTACTTCTTCTACTTCCTCCTTTACCTCATGTTTCCCTTCATCAGCTGTTATTTCTCTTTGTACAAAGTTCTTAGCAGTCACTGCGCGACCAGACAAACGCTTGAGAAATCGATCGATTTCCATTTTAAAGGAGCAGACTAGTGGGGATGGCACGAACACGAGCTGCCAGCAGTAGGAAAAAAAACAGTACGGACCTTTGGAGGGATTCTTCGGTGGTGGAAGGCCAACAGGAAAAGGGGAGAGCCTGGTCTCAGGATCTGGATCCGCAGGAGGGCCACCACCGGCGTGCCCAGGTACCGCCAAAGGCTATAACAATCACAAAAAGTAGAAAGCGTCTCTGTTAACGCAAAGGAATCCAACCCATGTCGCTACAAGAAACTACAGAAACAGAGTAGATCGATATGCGAAGAGAAGTAAAAAAAGAATATCAACATCTGGACCAAACAATCCCTGTTTCATTTCTTTTTTCTCGTCTGTATTTTTTTTATTGCTATCCTTCTTTCTTCTTGTTCTTCCTTCGTTTGCTTATATAATGTTCTTGTCCCCTCGCCTTTCAATTTCTTTGCATTGTTTTAGAGCATAGTTCTGACAAATTCCCATACCAATGAATGCCTCTCTAATTGCATGGAAACATAAAGCTGACATAGATGAAATCGTTAAAACAAACTGCCAAGAACAAAGATACAACTCCATTGAAGAAAAAACAAACATTTTTTCCGAGGAGGTCACTGTTGTGTTCTCGATCTTATCTCTCTATTTTATTAGTCCTAGAAAACGAACTAGCACTTGGACTTCCTTTCTAAAGTTCCACAGTTTTTCATCTCAAGAACGCTGCTAGATCGCCACGAAAAAGACTGTAATATACCCACCTAAAGCCGACCACATTTCCCTGCCCGAACAATAACGCGAAAATGGCCCCAAAAATAGATTTAATAAGGAGAAAAATCACAGAAAAGGGATTACAGATAGAGACCGAGTCATTATTGTCGCCGCCATCAGTAACACTCCCGCCGGTGGGAGAGAAAACACTACCGCCGGCTTCGCCGTCGTAGACGTTTCCGCTGGAAGAGCGGTGATCGGAGGAGTAGCGAATCGGGGAGTCAGGCCTACCGTCGCCGCTCCGCCGCCGCCCCAACCTCGATCTCCGCTTCGCTTTCCTCCGAGCCGCCGCACCATCCGATCCCAACCCTAATGCCGTCATCCTCGGCTCCTCCGCATTCCCCTCGGATTCCAACGCCGGAGCTGGACCTCGAAGGCAGCGCAGAAATTCCGCCTCACTAATTACTCTCCTCGTAATTACCCATTTAAATAACACTTTAGAATCGAAATGCCAAAAATAACACTACATGCAACGACAAGAGCGACCGGGATTAGTCCTTAAGTAAAGGGTATTTTAGTCCCAAGTGAATCTCCTTTGTTTTCAGCGGTGGACGCTTCTGGAGTCGGATGGAATACATTAATCCCGACAGCATACATGTAAGTGCACCCGTACAACTGATCCATTGATCACTCTACAATTTCCTAGCGGTGAGGAAGCGCGAGCTCATCATAGCGGATCCAAGTTAGAGATTGGAGGTCTTCCGACCCATGATTAGGACGGAAGGGTGTGGGGGAGGGGACGTTGGACCAGGTTAAATTGAAAAGCTACTGTTGGTTGGTCCGCGAAGTAGCAGAAACGTGGCTGTTATGTGCTGGCGCGGATCGTCACGAGGCGGATTTAATTGGGTTGCGCGTGACTGGGCCCGCTAACCAGGTACTATTTAAGACAATAATTAAGATTGATTAGTAAAGATGTAAAATATATTGTTTCGCCTATCCAATTCAACGTACTCGTTTCATTTTGCCCAACTTAAATATTAGAGTTTTATTTTACATTATAGCAGTTGGCAAAAATATAATATTTGTTCAATAAAATATCGTAAAGAATTATTTTAATTTAAAAAAAAAAGTAAAAGCGCCCTTTTTAATGTTAACCAGGCGTCCATTTAATTTTTCCCACAATTTTAATAAAATAATATAAAAATAAATAGATAAATAAAATCTAATTCAAATTTTGTGGGGAAATGAACGGCCTGGATCCTCCCATATCTCACCTTCCCATAAAGGTCGCGGCTGCTAACACCACGCATCATCCGTCGCGAGCGACTCTCCTTGCGACGCTGCGCCGCACGATAATCCTCGCACTCTTTTCGCGTCGAGCTGATTGGGGTCCATTTGACTTCCAATAACTACCCCGGTAATCCTGCAACCGTATCCGCTCCGGCGAAGCAGATGTTTCTGTTTCGCGGGCACTGACTCGGCGAGCCGACACGTGGCGAGCACGACGAGTCTTCGTCCACCGTGAGCATTTTGCGGGGTAAGCTTCGGTTTGGGGATCGTATCTTTTGCTCGTTTGTTTGGGTGCATTTGTTGTGTTTGATTCATTGGATTTTGAGGGTTTTGTTGTTCGAAGGTGATGATTATGGATGATTTGATGCGATCTGAGGGATTTGGAAGGTTTTGGTGATTAGAGGTGGAGAAGAAGAGGTTTTTCGAAGGATATGAGCGAGAATGGAATTTATTTAGCATGCATATCGTCATGGGAAGAGGAAGTAGTTTGGCGCGGCAGATGTCCGTGTAGTCGCTGACGTTGGACGAGTTCCAGCGTTCGCTGGGGGGAGTTGGGAAGGACTTCGTCTGGATGACCATGGACGAGCTGCTGAAGGACATCTGAATCGCGGAGGAGACCCAAGCGATGGAGTGGGCGGCTGCACCTGGCGTCGGAAATGCCGCCCTTCAGCGGCAGGAATCCGTTATTCTCCCTTGGACTCCGAGCCACATGACGGTCTTTGAGGTCTGGCGGAACCACCTCTATCCAGCCCAAGCCACTGCGGCTCCTGCTGCCGCTGTTGTGCTGCATCCGACGCTGGGGGGTGGGGAGATGACCCTGGAGGAGTTCCTAGTCAGAGCTGGTGTGGTCAGAGAGGAACCAGCTGCCATGGATGATGCCACCAATAGCAGCAGCAGGCAGCGGCCATACAAAAACGATCGGCAATGTTCTCTTCAGCGATCTCCCTGTCGTGAACAATCCCGCCGGTCTCTCTCTTGGGGTTTCGCCGATTGGCTGAAGCAATAGAGATGCTGTTGTCAGCAACCAGATTGCTAATGGTGCCGCGGCTAATTTGGCGATGACGGTGTGGTTGATGTAGGGAGTCCGCAGGCAATTAGAGGGGGTGGCCTTGCAGGACTTGGCGATGCAAGGATGAGTATTGAGTAGTGGATTGATGCCTGGAGCTGTTGCTTAGGATGCAGGAGCAGGTACAGTTACAGTTGCCTCTCCAGTGAGCTATTTAAGTGGACACCAAAAGACTAAGAGGAAGATGGTTCTTCTGATTATTCATTATTGTCTAAAACTTTGACAACAATGGCAACAATGATAATTTATATTTTTTTTATAGTTAAATTGATAAATACTATATATTTTTTTCTATTAGAGCTAAACATGAAGCATAGATCCTTTTTCGACATGTCTTCACCTGTTTACAGGTAGAAATGTTGGAGATGCAGAAGAATCAGGTGAACCACTTGACTTGATACATTGATTATCTAATGTCTCTTTTTGCCCCCTTGGGAATTCTATGAATTCATTGCTTATTCCACCTTATAGATTCCTCTCCTTCAAACTTTGCAGCTCTAATATCTTCAATACCCTTTTTTCCCCCCTATCATAGCTAGGAGTTTCTCTATAATCATGGTAGTTATTATTCCCAGGTCTAATTTAACGATTTACTCATTTCCTTTTTAATTTGAGCACCCCAAAAGTGTGCCTTTTGAGCTTCTTCCTTGTTTTAGATGTACTTCTAACTGCTAGCTGAGCTGGTGATATCGTGACTATATGACTAGACTTCCTCGAGCAGTATTAATCCTCATTGCTTATTCTCTTTGAATTTTGTATAATGCTCTTCTTTTATACCTGCTTCCAGGGTTTCTTCTATTTGTCATTTCCATATCAAGGTATTGCATTAGCATGCTATAAACGAGGGATACTGCATAGTAGTCCTGGATAGTCACCTAGATCTCTCATTTTGTCCTTCCAAAAAATCTGTGATCCCTTTGGTTACTGTTGTTTTCCTTTCTTATTCAACTGTAGCTTTATTATTAGATCTTTAAGATTGCAACTAACAAGAGTCTCACCTAATTAAGTTGCAACCTTTGCCTTTCATGAAGCAAGAACAATCCAATCCATGAAATCTTGTAATAGTTAGATGATTAGGTTGGTGATGCCCTGCACGCTTAAACCAGCACAGGTGCATGTATACTAGTGATGTGTGACGATGTCATCACTTCCCTGCACCTAGCAACCTGTTAAGACCCTGGAGAACTATATGGTTGATAAGACCTAGGACAACTAAAATTGCTACAATGTCATGTTAGAGCAGCCCAATCCACCCCCAAGATAGATTACCTCTTCGTTGGAGGGCCCTGCTCATTTACATGGACATAAGAACACAATCTGGCAATGTGAAAAACTATTTCAGCAAAATATAAGCAACTAACTTGTTTAGAGAGAGCTTATTTAGAGGTTTAGCGTCACTTTGCTCAATCTTTTGGATACACTTGTTCTGGGCCACTCGCTGTTCAGTTATCTTCAACTGGACAATGCTAGATCTTCAGTGTCTTTTGCTTCATTCACTGGATATTCTAATCTCCTTCTAGCTGATACAAGATCTTCTGCTCTAACAGAATGTTAAAAGTTGATTGTTCAATCATTTATCATATAACTCATGACACTTTGATCAAGTTTACTATTGTTTTACATTATATTTAGTTACTGTCTTCGTAAGTTGCTTTCGTAGATTGGGTGAAGTAAATTGTTGTTTGCATACTGCTCACAAATTCATAACTGTACATCAATAAATGGAGAAACATTGCTAAATCATTACTGCAATTTTTCATTTCTATTTCATGTTTACGTGACTAATCAGTTCTATTTACGGTGTCACAGGCCTTGTAGATGATTAATCAGCAGTGAGGGCTAAAAAAACAGTGCCTTAGACGGACACAAACAGGTCCCCGGTAAAGTTGTTACAGTAATAACATGATATATAGCAATTGTTTTCTAAAAAGATCTTTTCCATATCAGTGTTCAGTGTCACCCCTGTAAATTAAACAATTAATAATTCTATTTCGTAGACGAGGTTCCCAATTGAACATCGTGCCTACGAATAGCTTGGGTTTCATTTTGTGATCCTTCCACTTTAGGTTGCACTTAATCTGGGAATCATTTCACATTTAAATACTCGCTACGACACCAGAATTTACGCTACACAAACACAGCGTGCTGTGGTGGGATCTAGCACACATCTAATCTTAAGCTCAAACTTGTGTGTTGTGCTTCACGCTGCAATATTTCAGAACTTACATATAATGCAGCATTCCATACGCTCATTCATTCTGAAGTTGATTTCAGTAAATGTATTCAAAGGTTATGCATTTTTTTTCTTGCTATGTGAGATTTTGACTGTTTAATCATTTCATATGCTTTTAACTTGTTTCGTGTCATGTAAATTGATCATTACAGTATTTTTCCTATAAGCCTTGTGCTTTTGTATCCTTTATGTCTTTGCTGTGAAATGATTTATACTTTTTGATTTTTCATTTTCATACTGTGATGGACATTTAGGAGGAGAGACCTGGCATCACCTCAAAGTTCCTCTTTATGCGTGAGCGGGTTATTCCTCAGTTCGTCATCCCATGGGAAGGAAAGCCACTTTAAGGTATGATGACTATTCATAGTTTCATTAATTGAAGAAGTATTGATGTTTCTTCATAGATGAGATTATTCTCACTTATTTTATTTGTTTAAGTACATTGCATACACATGCATGAGTGTGTGTATATTTGATAACGATGATGATTTAAGTTTGAAGGTGGATTTACTTTTGCCCAATGCAGCTTATGTCACCCTCTAAGGTAAGGGTAAAGTGGTTGGGTTGGATCAATTCCCGACCAAAATTTGATTTAGATCACATTGAAATTATGGAAGTAAGTACGGTAGATTTGGATACAATATTGATGTTTAGGTCACTATCAAACTATTAACTAAGTTAATGCAAAAATTCTTGCTTAATATAACAAAGATTAAATTCGAACATTCAATATAATTGTATAAATCGAAATCAATTTAAGTAATAATAAATGTTGATGTATTCTGGTGGATTGAAGTTATTGAATTCTTAATATTTTGATTGTACTTGTGCATTATATACTATTAATGTTATTATAATTAATTGGCAAACAAAAGAGTACTCCTAATCATATAATTAAATTTTGAGTTAATTTTATATTTTCATGATTAGATAAATTAATTCTTTGAATACATTATGTTTTCCTAACACAACCTTTCATTAAATAATTGAAATTTTGGGCGGGATAAGCAGATAAATCATTCACATATATAAGATCTTTTATTAGAATTAATATAATTACTATAGTAAATATTGTTGGAAATTTGAATATAAATATTTTTTATCTTGCAAAATCTGAAATTTTCATCATTAAATGTTTTTCATGCTATTTTTATTGGCTGGATGTAAAGGTTGAACATGTATTAGATAGATGCATCAGATGTGGATAGGTTAGTTGAATTTGGCCTGATTAATGTGGATAGGTTTGTTGAATATGGTCTAATCCATGATTGGCATATGTATAGTAACCAAGACAAATTTAGATGAACTTACGAGAACATATCGATCGTAATCTCCAACAACCAGTTTAGGTTTGTTTAACTTGGCAGATATTTTTTTCATCAATCCTCTATTTCACTCTATTTTGTCCTCTAAGATTCCCTGTTATGATCAAAAGTCTTCTTTTGCCTTGCGTTTTAAAGTGCACCTATATGTATAGGAGCTAGGTAATATTTTTTTTCTTAAAAACTTGTCTCTACAGATGTTTAGTGACTTTTTGCATCTGTCATCTTTCTTATCGAATTTTGTAAATTTATTTTTGCACAGGTAAGATCTTTTGTAGGATATTTGGTAAATTTTCCAAATTTTGTTGATTGGAAACAAGATTTCTTTCTTATTCGGCTGCCCTGTCTCTGTCTTTGTCAACTAAATTATTGAATGAGCTCGAGCCATCGCGTTTTGCTCCTTTTTTGTTTTTTAGTGATCTAACGAAACAGTGTTCCACTGGCTGGTCCATCACTAGCCTTTTAATTAATTGCCCCATACAACCAAGAGAAGATTAGTCCAAATCTTTTTAAACAGTGCTGGTAGCCATGGTCTCCTAAAAGCTAGAACAGTTTGGAAACAAAGAATTGGGACAGGACAGATCTTCCAACCCCTTATGATTTTGATGGTTCACTTATGGCAGGCAAGCTTTTGCAACCACCATTAGGCAAATGGGTTTGATAGAAGGAGACTTGAGCGAGTCAAGCGAGAACCTGATGGGTTTAATTGAAGTCTGGCCGGGCTTAATAGTTGGTTTACATGATTCTTTACCGCTAGGGCCGTGACAACAGTTGAACTTTTTCAACACACACAACCAACACCAAGGATTTATTTGGTTCAGTCTCTCAAGATTGCTAATCCAAGGCACATGCATACCATTCTACCATCACTATCAATCTTTCCCTTTCTCAGACTAAATCTGGAGATGAAGAAATCTCTTAGAGAAAAATATTTTACGGATTACAACTTCAAAGAAAAAGAGATAAGAGAAAACAATTTAGAACACCTTAAACACAAGCATTCTTCTATTTATCATTCTAAGATTATTGAAAATGAATCCTTTTAGCATATGAAGTGATGAGGGATTTGAGTCTTCACGGGGATGACATGGTGGTTAAAATATGACGGTGTTTTGTCGATAGTAGCCGATTCATGCTTAAAATCCTTTCCTCAATTTTTGACTTTAATGCTCACCACCACGCCAAAGCCTCTAACCTTTTGTAGAGATGAGGGATTTGAGAATAATTGTTGTTGAGAAAAGAGATCAAACCCCTTTTATAAACCGTCTTCAATCAAGTCGATTGGTCTTGCATAACAATAGACTGTTGTTGAGATGGGACTATTGAAACATTGAACGGGTATTGACATTTGATGAAATACTACAATTGATACGATTTTTTAACATCAGTTGATTGATATCCATCAATCGAGTGAGGTAATCGGATTGAAAACTTTGTGTTGTTTAAAAAGGCACATCGGTCAACTGAAGGACTACATCAGTCGACTGATATGCATCGACAACTTACTTTACAAGACATCTACGACTAGCTTTCAGAACAAGTCGAGGGAGAACTCAGGGTCAGGGTTGCTGGTGAACTACACCTGGTTTGGTCTAGTTGAAGTCCGATCTCAAAAGAACATTCATTGTATCGCTCGTGATCAGTCTTGGATCACGAGGCCAACATATCGGTCGATGTCGGCTTCGGGTCCTAACTGAAGCATCAAAGTCGTAATCTCTGCGTGGCTAACTAGCTCAGGCTCCATGATTCCTGGTGATTGCTCTGTAAGGTAGCTATCGAGCTAAGGCCCAAACACCCTTCTCTACTTCAGTCGTCGATGACACGGCAAGCATCAGCCGATCAAAGCTGAAGCTAATACCGATTGATGGCGACGGACAGTTCTCCGAGCCCGATCCGATCCCATTTGCCTTGCTCAGGTCCCCATCCCTGCCCAAGCCACTGCAATCTCAAGGAGGAACAACCGAAGAACAGCCCAGGTGAAGTGTAGGGTCACTGTTCCCCCAGCAGGGAGGGGCCTCTCAAGACATGGGGAGCCCACACCTTTCCATCCACTGTTCCATTAGCAACCTAACTTTTTCTCGACGATCTTGCAATTACTCCATGTTTGCATGACTCCCATGATTTGTCTATGTCGATGATAGGCACGAAAAGGGATGGCATAAGTGATTCTGTCTGCACAAACCAGGACACTGATATGTATCTAGAAGACAACAGAACAGATGGTGCATCATCTCTGTATCCTAAGTGATACTCTGCTGCTTTGTATTGTGATATGTATCCTCTTTCTGGCTCTAATTAACTCTCGAGGACAAGACAGAAACCATATAGACCGCCGGTGATTCGGTAAGTTCTGTTGAATATAATAAATGCTTTCATTTGAAATTTCCCATATTTTAGCTGGTTTGTCTAGCTATAGCTATCTCCATCGGTTTAGATTAATTATCTGTCTGACTCAACTCCGCTAGAGTTTAATTTGTGCATTTTGATGTGTAAAGATTCGATTTGAACAGTCATCGACATCGGTGCATTAATTAGCGGTTTAGACTATTGCTCGAGGTATGATGTAATAAATGAACGTGTACATGGTAGTTCAAGCTGAGGTGGCCCACGCTGGCTTCCACACCTCAGGGGGACCCGCTTGTCCTCTTTAATTTCTGAATTATTATTATTATTGGAATGGTTAAAATGACATGAAGTCACCATTAATGAAGACACGAACTCAGCATTTTGATTGTTCAACCACGGCGATGTATCCATGTGAGGAACATCAATGCCATCCCTGGCCGACTTTTAATGGATTCATGTGGATTCTTCTTCACATGGGAAAAAGATTGAAATTTCTTTTTCCCAATTTACTGTTTTTTTTTATTTTTATTTTTATTATTTTAATAATTCAAGTATTCAAATATTAGTTTTGAAAGCCCTCATTTAGAGGACGTTTGGTTCGTAGAGAAATTTTTATTTTCTGTTTCCATTTTCTTTTTTTTTCAGAAAACAGAAAAGGAGTTTTTTTTGTTTTTCAGTTTTTTAAAAAATGCTCTTTTAGTTTTTGAAAAATGAAAATAGAAAATGATTATTTCTTGTTTTCTAATTTTTCAGAAAACGCTCTTTTATTTTCTGAAAAATGGAGATGAAAAACGCAAATCAAACTTGTTTTTTCGTTTTCGTAAAAAATAAAAATGAAAAATAGATAAGAAAACGAAGAATCTATAGAAATTTGTTATCGATCGGCATAGTAAATTTGAAAAAGTACGTCGTCACAAATGGTTTGAATTTTGTTAGTTTATGCATGTGCAATGGGAATCAATCTTTCTCTAGCTGTTCCATCGTTACGAGAGGATTGTATTGTAATTTTTTTACTGCATGTTTGTTATTTTCTATTGTAAAAGATGATAATATTCATCCCGAGTTTCCTCTATGTCGATTTTATATTATAAAAAGAGATAAATTACGATACCAAATGAATTTTAGAATAATTGATTTATCATATTGTATCGGGTGAATACTAACTCGGATAGTCCACAGTGCTACTGTTTATTGTTTTAAATAATAAATAAGTTTTAGAGGTATGAAGACCACCATGATAATGATAAAAAAATTGATAATTAATATATATCGCATAGAGCATATGGTGGACTCAATTTGTCTACATTACAATCATTTTTAATGTCTTACATAAAAATCATTATTCGAGTAAAAGAAAAAAAAAGAAAAAACAAACTATTTAAGAAAGCAAAATTAATAATAATAATAATAATAAAAAAGTTGATCTAAAAAGGGAGTAGGGAATCTTTGTTCTTCGATCTGTCATGATGGATTGGGTAATCCAATAAAGGCGATAATAATAAAAATTTCATCATTTGATTTTGAGGGTTCCATTGGATCCTTCTTGAACTTTGTATCCATCTCAATCTCTCATCGCCATGTTACAAATATGTTCATCGAGATCGAGGAGGTGGTCCTCCCCAAACAATCAAACATTGTTACAATAAAAACTATGCATCAGCCTTTCGAAATAAAGATTTTTAAGCTAATTCTTTAGCACTCGTGCAATTTCTCTTTTTTCTTTAATTAGGTGGTCCAATTAATTTGCAAGAGTGATCAACTATGGTTTATGGACTTTCGGAATGTTTCATCAATAACTAAGTCGGATAAGATCGGAGCTCAAGTAATTTTCATCGGCCATAAAAAATAAATCAAAAAAATATTTGTTTTTTTTTTGTATGGTTCAGTTCGAATTTTATAATTGTATTATCCTTGAACGACGATTCAACATCAAAATTGTACTCTGTTCATTGGACAAATTCCTGAGTCTTGAGATTGTTCGAATGATTTTTTTTTTTAAATTCATCGTCAAACGATATCACAATAGAGAATTAAACTACGGTCTTTTTTTAGTCATTCCTCTCGTATCTTCGTAAGCACATCGTTAAGTAGGGGTTTAAAGGATGAGATGAGTTAACTAGGCATTAATTAAAGTGGGAAGGGAGGCGTGGGCCCAACTAACGACCCCGTACACAATGATAGTCGTTAGCTTTTTCATTACTTTGTCTGCTTCTTTTTGGTTTCAAAGAGAGTGGGAACTAGAGACGCATAGAAGCTGACGCCCCGGACGTCCTGCAGAAGTTTTTTAACTTTGTCATTTTTTTTATTTTTTTTATATCTGCTGCAAGGGAAATAATATCTTATGGATAAATCGAATTATTAAATATATATAAATAAATGTGCGAAAGAAGCTTTTGGATGAATTTGAAAAAAGAAAAAAAAAAAAAAAGACACAAATCGGACAAATTGGCTAATAATTAAAAGCAATGATGGAATCGACTTGGACGACAGCGAAGGCAGCAAGCAAACCGCGCGTGTTGTGTGTTGTGTCGTGACTCACCGTCTTTCCTATGCGCCCTTCGAATATCAAAATTAGTACTCTGTTACATCTGTCCGCAATTATCGATTGATTAATTAATTAATTGATGGTAACGGGATTATGAATACTTTTAATTAATTAATTTATTTATTTTTTCATTTCGATTTTCAGGTTATCTGCGCAACAGCGCAAGCGTGATGTTTGGGCGTCTAAAATGGGTCAAAATGTAATTTAAGGACCAAAAAGGAAGATTGGAATAATTTGTCCCTTTCTTCGTGCATTTGTTTATGTTAAGATTTAACTATCACACGCGATGTCTAATTATAAAATGGATCATTTTTCATTTTTGTCCCTTAAAGTTTTGAATTCTTATTCTTTTTTTTATCTATCTCCTCATCATTATCGCTTAATGATAGAATAAACAATATGAGAGTGTGTCTAAGATGAGACACTTTAAGGGGCCGAGATAAATTAATATAGTAAACTTTGAGATAGATCGATAATTCGAATCACGGTTTGAGTATTAAACCTCTACTAAAATGATACAATGTAGGTGAATATTGACATGCTAACTACAATGTAGTAGACAATGAAGAAATAAAAAGTATAATAACTATATATATATATATATATATATATATATATATATATATAATAATTCTTTTTATGATGAAATATAAACCTTATTAAAACGGCCACTGTGATTTATACATGTACATCTCCCATCGCCATCTTTCTTGATACGGCTTCCCGTTACCGTATGAATACTGGAGTTTGTTAAAAGGAAAAATACAAAAAAAAAAAAAAAAAAAAGGTTGTGGATCTGGACACGGCCAGTCACGATCTGGCCACCGCCTTCGCCAGCTTCTCCGCCTTCAGGGTGATCTCCGGCGGTATCTTCATCAGTTGCGTCTTCCCCCTCGGCCGCTGCTGCCGGAAGTCGAATCCCAGCGCCTCCGAGACTTCGTCGGAGCTCCACCCTGCTCGCCTCAGCGAGTCGGAGCAGTGATCCGCTTTCACCAGCAGCGCGTCCATTGCCGCCTCGGAGTCGATCGCCGCCCCCGCCTCGTGGTCGCTGTCGAACATTCCCGACGCGGGAACGCGGACGATCTCAGTCACTTCCGAGTCGTCCCATCCGGCTGAGCGGAGCACAGACCCGACTTGGTCCAGGTAGCCGTCGACCCAGCTCGGTAGCCGCCTCGGAGATCGGATCTCCACGAAACGATCCGGAGAAGCCGACCCGCAGGAGGAGGACGAGGAAGAGGAGGAGTGCCGGCGCCGGCGATTGGAGGCGGCGTCGCTCCAAAACTCGATCCACCGCGGTGTCCTCCCGGACACGGCGTCCAGGCTCCGCCTGGCAGGAGGCGGCGGAAGCGGGAGGTTTAGGGATCGGATCGGATAAGACAGCAGATCGCGCGAATCAGAGGCGATGAGAAAAGCGGGCTCCCTTTGGAAGAAGTCGGCGAGGTCGAGGCCGCAGCAGAAGACTTTGTGCTCGTCGACGTAGAAGACGGGGTTGCCGGCGAGGCAGGGGGTGGCGGGTAGGTAGCAGCGGTCGAAGAGGTGGATGAGAAGCGGTGCGCGGCGGAGGGAGGCGCGAGCTAGGCGTAGGGCCCTGTCGGGGTCAGCCGGGCGGGGCCCCCATGACCGCGGCCAGAGCGTACCGCGGGCGACCTGGAGGGAGGCGGCGGCTAGGGGGAGGTCGAAGCTGGCGCAGAGGAGGGGGAGGATGCAGCGACGGCGATGGGAGGCGTCCGGACAGCGCCAATCAGGGAAGCCTGGAGCGGATGGGAGGCCGAGGGCGAGAAGGGCTCGGAGGTCCGGCGGAAAGGAGAGTCCGAGGTCAGCCTCGAGGCGGGCGAGTTCAGCGTCGGAGAGGCCGGGTAGTACGGGGATGGAGGCGGCGCGGAGGCGGGCGACGATGGATTCGGCGAGGGGACGGAAGGATAGGAGACCACCGCGGTGGGAGACGGAGAAGGAAGGCGAGGAAGGCGCAGAGGCGGCAGCACGGGCAGAGAGACGTCGAAGTCCAGCGGCGTGGGCGGTGGCGAGGCCGGTCACCCGGCGGTCAACGTCGACCATGGCGTCGTCGGATTGGGATTCTCGAGGAAGGTATAAATGGGCGCATAGAACAGGAGGTGGGTGCTCTGGTTCTTTGGAGGAAGGATCCAGCCGCTTTATATTTATACGGGAAAAAGCTGCAGCAGACTGGTGGACCACCCACGTACACTGTGAGTGATGCATCCTTTTTTTTTTAACTCCGGTTTAATTAATAATTAATTGTCTTTAGTACGGAATTTTATAATTCAAAATACTTTTAATTAAACCATTTATCTATCAAAATTAATTCAAATAAATGAAATAACGTACATTAGAAAGTTCATCTACAGGACTTTTTAATTTCTGCATTTCATTCCTTTTTAACTCTGGATCTTGATCACCAACCAGCTTATATTGTTAGTATTATCGACAAAAAAAATGATTCGAAGTGGATTCAATGATTTCACAATCATCAATGGTATTACTGGTTAATTAAATAAATTTTCTTAGCCGAATAAATTATATGGCTATAGACATGATATCCGAGTAAATTTTTATTTTTTTATTTGATTATTCTTATTTACTTTTTAACATTTCTCTTTTTCTCTTTTGTTGACTTTTGGTACACTAGGGTACAAATTTGTGAACCAGATCACATGAACCGTCCATGTCTCAAGATTTGATGCTTTGACTTAATTAGCTACCTATCAACCCAATATGAAAAACGATCCTTGTTTGTCTCTCTGGCCTTCCATTTTGTTTTTTTTTAGTAGCATTTTTGTTCATGATTTGAAGTGTTTTTTTTTGTGCATTGTTCTAAGTGATTATGGGCGTTTTGATGAGCTCTATTGTTCTAACTAGGCATTTTTTAACGAATTGATTCGATTCAGAATCGAGTCGGAACCAATTCGTTAGATTCGAAATCGGAATCAATTGATTCTGGAACCGAATCAAACCTGTTCCGATTCCAATCAATTTCGAAACCGGTTTGGAATCAGTTCGGAACCGTTTCAGAATCGGTTCGGAATCAATTCTGGTTCCGATTTGGATCTGATTTCGGTTGCTAATTTAAAGGTGTAAATTCTTAGCGTGCTAATATGTCTACAAGATTATTTTGTGATAGAAAAGAGAATAGAATCACTAATACATTAGATGAATTTGGAAGTTCAGGTTCGAGGAAGTGGTCCGGAACCAATTTGGAATCCGTCCGAATTGAATTGGTTCCAAAATTAAAACTTTAGAATCAAAACTGGTTCGGAATCAGTTTTGAATGGGTTTGGACAGGTTCCAACGTCAATGAATCCGAAATCGATCAAAATCGAATCGGAATTGAAATCGAAGAATGAATAAGCATGCCTAAATCTAACTGATCCCACCAAGGGCTTCAAATCGAATTTTTAAATCATTTTGTTGTGAAGTGGACTGGACCGGGCCAAATTCTACTGGCCTAGCACTGTGCCCATGCCCCGCCCAATAGGCCGCCATCCGCATTGCACCTGATCCACAATCCATCTTCCACTGGCCACTGTTGCCATTTAATAATCTGAAAATTAGTTCAAATGTGAAGCTTATTAAATACAGAAGATATAGGTTTTATGCCACAATTATACAAATAATGTTCTTTTTAAATACTTGATTTTGTTTTTTTTAAATAAAAAATTAAATTGTATTTATTTATATGTCATTATTGTCCCTATAAATTGGAGCCAACAAGCCTACTATTTAGAAAAAAACCCGTTTATTGTCCCTACAATTAGATTATGAAAGTTTCCACATGTTTGGCCATTGATTTTGACAGTTTTTTTTTTTTTTTTTGAAAGATTGTGCTGAAAAAAAAATCGAATAAATAACTTTTATTTGATGAACGGTCGGGATGAACCTAATAATTTATATCTTCTGCTGATATTTTTGCAGCGTAAGTGGGCCATGACACTTTTTAGCCACGTGTTCAAAAGGTCTGCCAACTCGGAGTTCGGCCTCGTCCTTTTTCCTTTTCCTTTTCCTTTTCAGTCCGCTTCATCTTCCTCTTCCTTTTCTCTCCGCTCCATCTCCTTCTCTTCTTCTTCTTCTTCCTCCTCCTCCTCCTCCTCCTCCTCATTTTTCTCCTCCAAATCACTCTGGAGAATTTACAATGGATGACGGAGCGATTCCGACGGAGGGTTCCGCCGTGAAGCGAGATGAATCCAGGGAGGCCAATGGCAGCAGCGATGACAGCATCAAAAGCGTAAGCTCTCTTCCAATTTCCTTCCTCCTCTCCCCGTTTCAAGATTTGTTCCATTTTTGAATCAGTTAACACTCGAATGACTAATCTTTGTCCGGAAAGCTTCATATTTGATCTGATATTTATGCCTGTTATTTAGAATCTGTTTGCGGATAGTGGTAGAAGTTTGGGCTTGTGAATGCTTCGAAAGATTTGATCGAACCTTTTTTCTCAGATGAAGCCTAGATCCGATCGAGTGATCAAATTCCAATTTTTTTAAATTTGCGCATGCAAAATTGGATCGGCGAAAGGAAACATTCGGTACGACTAACCGAATTTAAGCAGACTGACCAGCGATATCGTGTTCGATTTTTCCCCAATCATTTCCTAATCTCGATTGATAGTTTATTTTGTTTTTTTTTTTTAAAACTAAAATCGGGTTGAACAAGTTGAATCTAAAGTGTGACTAATACAGCGTGGTCGACTCGTACTAAGGCTTATCTTTATGTGATGGCTGTATATCCTTAAAATCCCATTCCTTAGGGAACGGATTGGTGTTGTTTAGGAATTTACAACTGCATAACCTCTCACTAGTTTTGTTCTAGAACCTTAGAGGGCCATCAAAGGAGAGAAGAGGAAAATGAAGACCAAGCAATGGAGAACAGAGTTACGTGTTTGTTTTTGCAAATTATATTTTTCTTGTTCTAGGTCTTACGTGATGTCTTGGGTAGAGAAACTTTCTCCAGCATATTATTCTTTGATTGTATAACCTTTCTTCTTTTTCTTCTTCTCCTTTTGAATGTTAATGTTTCTGAAAGAACATCCTGTTAGCACATATGGGAGATTTTCACAGCTACATAGATAACATCTACCATCTTGGTGTATTCACACCTATTTCCTTCACATTACTATAAATGTAAAACTTGTATTTATAGGTTTTATGCCTAATTCAAATATCATCCAATTTTCCAAATCACATTGTTTTACAATTCCCTGATGAAGTTGTGTTTGTTTGTAGGACTGTCAGACTCTCTTCATACCCAAAAAATGGACCAATGAGAATCATAATTTATATTTGAGAGCCATGGAAACATCTTTCCTTAATCAATTATACAACAACGATAATGCATCGGGTGATCTGCTTGGTTTCCTACCACTAGTGACACCAACTCTGACAAGGAAGTTGGGTTCAACTACCAACTTCTGCCACTTCTCTTGCCAGGTTTGAAAATGAAATTTCTTGTTTACAGATAATTTATGAGGGAGATTTTACTTTTTGGTTAAACTATGTAGTTTGAGTTTTCTGGTAGAAGATCACATAACTTTGCAAGTAAAAGGGCACAATTTGAGATGAAGGAGGTTACACAATTGTTTGAGAATCCATGGATTCGGCATTTTACGTCAAGAGTTACATTGGATCGAGTAGATTCTAATGAGCTCAAAAATCTTGCAATGCCCTCAAGCAACAGAAGCCCAAATCACAAACCGAGCTACTCTTCTCGCATTCCGGGTCAACGTTATGCAGGTTTTACTTCAAACAAATTATGGCAGTTTTGAGGTTGTTCTATTCGTGGCTTTGATTTTATTTTTTTGAGATGCTACCGACCTTCACATGATTCTTTACCATGGACACATTACTTAAAGATGAACCAGATAAGACAGTGAACAGATCTAGTTCTCTCAATATATATTATGTACTGAAAATATGAAATCTTGCTCAGTCTATATAGTAGTTGGTTTTGGCACCTCATGATAGAAGATATTCCACTGATGCTAGTTAATTTTTCAAGAGTTTTCCTTGGATACCGAATGATCCTTTTCCTGTGGTTAACTTATTTATCTAATGACTGCATTTTTGTTGATATGGAATTGATAGAGGCATTTAGAAATTTCTCTGTTGTTAATGTCGCAGCTTTCGTAACATCCTGTACTCAATAATGGACAGTCTGATTCCATTTCTTAGCACTATCTATGTCAAAATCCCACTATGAAACAAAAACAAACTTTATCATGTTTGAACCTCCATTTACTGCACAGAAGAGACAAGATATTTTGCAAAACTAATATAAACACAATTTCCTACAGAAGTCACTGATCAGAACTTTGACAACATTGAATGTGAAGGACAAAGTGATGCCCGAGTGGCCAAGAGGAAAAGAGACCATATTATGAACCACCCTGTCAAAGATAAGTAAATCTTGAATGCTTCTAGTTGAATGCATTTGCCAATATTAAGGCGTTTGTAGTTCCTGGATGTTGTTACTGAATTTTCATTTTCTATTGTGATTTCAGACAGTTCTACTTAGGATGCTCCTAGCATTGATAATGACAAAGAGAGGACTACTGTGGAAGTAAAAGAACTCTGTGCTCTCGGTGTACATCGTCATGGACCATAATTGCAGAAGAATTCCTAGTATTAATGATCTAATCAAGATCTAGATTGGTGACACTGGTATTAGTTACTTGAACCTCTTATTTCTTCTCATATCCATAATTGCTGGCAATGATCTATATCCTAAAATTATCTTACTCTATAGTTGGAATAATCTGCAAAGTATGGTACTGTACTTCATACTTTTTTCCTACTCCAGATCACTTGTTTTCACAGTTCCCTCCAACAGATTGGTATTGAGGTTGAGGGCCTTGAGGATGATACTACACTCAACTAAATATACCTCAAATTTTCTCTTAAAATTTTTATATGCATTTGATAGGGTTCTTGGTACAACAGACTATTTGCAGTTCTATGATATTAGCACACTAGATGAAATTGCTATACTAGCAACAGAATTATTGGGAAGAGGAAGAAAATTGATAATTACTTTTGGATTTAATTGATGGATCATCATTCCACTAGAATCACAATTCTATTTCACTCAATTCCAATGGATTGGATTCCACAAGTGAAATTATCATTAGCAGGAGTAGGATGACTCCGTTAGTAGTTTTAAGGCTCACATTATCTTACACTATATTTGGGAGGAGGCGAGGAAAGTGTAAGTAATGAAAAAAAAAGGGAAGGGAAGGGAAGGGAGGAGAATAGAGGGTTAAAACTTACACACCAAATTGAGGTGTTAGGAAATCTTTCTTTTCATAGGTAAGGAAGGTTAAAACTTACCCTCCCCTTATTTACTCTTCCCTCTTCCCTCACTCCGTCCCAAACAAGGGTTAAAATTCCCTTCCGCTTGCACTTCTCTCACTTCCTCCCAAACATAGCGTTTAGCTGAAGACTAGCTGCAACATGTTGGTTTTCTACCATAGAATGAATGAAAAATTGCTGAATTTAAGAAATCCAGATTTATCTGATCTGTCAAGCAAACTAAGAGAGCCTTTTGTCCATACAAATTCACAACATCTATAATCATGATTCAATATAAATCTGTTATACTGATCTAAAATTTTTAATACGGGACTAAGCTCCCATTTATATTGGAACAACTTTCATCTATTTTCTAATTCACTTTTCCAAGGCAACTCCCAGGGGAGGTGAGTTAACAAGCACTCATGATAGATTAAAGTAAGGGATGAAAAGAGGCCACCATATAGTCCTTTTCCAGGAAGTCATATTTCCTCAAACGTAAATTGTCTCTATGCAAGAAAGAGACATCCCACCTTTACCAAACAATATTACTTATCAATTTCAAAGTCACTGACCCAGATAAGATAAGTTGGTTAGCCAAACTACCAAACTAAGGCAACCTAAATTGGCAAGTGAATCGTATGAGTGAATGACACAAGTCGATTGATTGAGTAAACGTCTCAGTATAAACAACAAGCAACCCTTGGAGCTACGGTGCAACTGTAGAGCATCCATATAGTCTTTTAGATATTTTCAGTTCGATCCTCGCTGCAACATACTATAGTAATTTTTTCTCTGATGGAATGATAAATTTTAGAATATTGGACTGTTAAGTGGTTCGTTGCGAGTGTTTCTCGATTTATTCTGATAGTTAATGGAAAATTTTTATAAGGTCGATCGTAGGGACGTAGCTAGGATTAAAATTATCTAGGGCTAATTGTTAATTATTCGGAACCGTTCGTGAAACGACCCACTATAAGAAATTATTAAAATAGCAACAAATTCGAAATTTGTAACTAGATACTATTAATAGCGACAAAATAATATATTGTCAGAAATAATAATATTAAAATATATTTTTCATTAAAAAATAAACTATTAGTAAATTTGCAATATGTTATCTGTTTTTCTCTTTTATAGTTTCTCTAACTCCTCCCATTACTGCATACTTTTTTGACTACCTTAAACTCACATACCCTACGTTCTTATTACGTAACGACGTCTATGCATGTTCCTTCGTCTCGTGGCCACCTTTGCAAATACCATTTTGACATATTTTCACATTCGTAAACTGTCACATGTTTTTATTATAATCCTTCCTCTTAGACAAGTATTCTTCAAAGGATATTAAGGACGGAATTATATCAATCTCGACTTCTAACTCTTCATGGTCTCACCTCTATTGTATTTCCGTCTCCTTAAATTCTCGACTCCCAAGCTTTTGACTCAGTGAGATCCTTACTTCCGAATTCCCAACCTTTGATCCCTCGACTTCTTGGGCTCTCATCTCCCCCTATGACTCAACTTAATCACTTAAGTCCCTAATTTTTTAGGTCATTGACCTCTCGAGCCCCTCAATCTCGGGAACTCCTGTCTTTTTTACGACCCAGTTTTTTAATTTGATTATCAAGTGTATGATCTGAGACCTTATCGGTATCAAATATATTTATTAATTTATAAATATAATGATATTTATAAAATTTATCGTTCTAATTTGATATTTTATTTTTAAAATTAATTATTTTTAATTTAGTATTTTAAAATTTGATAAGAAAACAATGTAATTTACAATGTAATTTAAAAATAAAATAAAATAACTATTTTTTTTTTATAAAAATGGGTGGAACTGGAGGCCACCCTAGCTTATGGAAGGTCCGTTCTAGCCGGATTGATCGTTTCATGATTAATCGGATCGAAAATTTGAATATCTAGTGTGCTAATTTAAAATTTAAAAAAAAATACAAATAAAGTCGGTAGATTGAATCGAGTTAATGGAGCAATGGATTAGGCAGACTCAATGTTGCAATTGAACTGATCCGGATGAGAGGGTTCATTGATGCTCCAGAAATTATTTTGTTTGACTTCTTTCTTGTTCAAATCCGCGCCCGTTGAACTTGGACCACGATGTCATATCACTGCCACGAAAAAAATCTTCAAAATACCTTATTATTTAAACATCTAATAATTCCTTTAATTTTATTTTCTATTAAAAAATACATTCATTGCATTGCCTGGTCTTGCCTTGCCTAGCTTGACCGTACTACATAAAATTATATTTTACCCAAAAGAAAATTGAACAAAATTTTCTCCATAATGTTTTTAAAAAGGAAAGAAATATTTTTTTTCCTTTTTATTATATATATTGTAAAAAAAATGTAGATAAATATTTTGAATTATTATTATTTTTACATCTTTTGAATATTCTTTACTTTCATTTGAAAATTGAATAATAGAAAATTAAGAGGCGTTTGAGTCGTAGAGAATTTTCTATTTTTTGTTTTCATTCTTTTTTTTCTAAGAAAATAGAAAACGATTTTTTTTTTGTTTTTCAGTTTTTCAGAAAACGCTCTTTTATTTTTTGGAAAACGAAAATGGAAATAGAAAACGATTATTTCTCGTTTTCTAGTTTTCCAGAAAACGTTCCTTTATTTTCTGGAAAATGGAGATAGAAAACGTAAACCAAATACATTTTCTCATTTTCTTAAAAAATAAAAATAAAAAACGGAAATGAAAATACTTATCAAACGCTGCTATTCCAGTTCTATTTCTAGAAACATAGGAAATTATTTATTTATTTTAATCATCTCTTTGTCCGCGTGTTATTATATACCTGAGTGACAGTTGGATGGCAACTGTCCCGTGACCATTTCCCACTTTCCCGCGGGTCAACCGTCTCACTTCCCGCCGCAACCTATATATACTCTGACTTCCCTTCACAACCTTTAGATACTCTGCATCTCTCACTTCCCGCCACACCAGTCATGCCGCCGATATCCGCCTCCCGCTTCTCCACGGAGGAAGAGACCTCCATTCTCACCTCCGCCCTCGTCAACGTCCTCTCCGGCGCCACCCACTCCCCCCAAGACCTCATCGCCCTAGCCCCTCCCTGCCGCCTCTGCCGCATCGACGGCTGCCTCGGCTGCGAGTTCTTCGACGTGGAGGCGACGACGAGCGGCGGGAGGCCTACGGCGGCGAAGGCGCCGAAAACCAGGAAAAGAAGAGAGAGGAAGAACAAGTACCGCGGCGTACGGCAGCGGCCGTGGGGCAAATGGGCGGCGGAGATCCGTGATCCCTGGCAGGCGGCGCGCAAGTGGCTTGGCACCTTCGACACCGCCGAGGAGGCCGCCCGTGCCTACGACCGCGCAGCCCTCGAGTTCCGTGGCCGGCGCGCCAAGCTCAATTTCCCACCGCCTCCCTGCTCCAGCGCTCCGCCGCCGTCTCAGCCGCTGAATGCCGCTCCTTGGACGCCGCCGTCGGCGAACAATAATCAGCCGCCACCGGCGCCCGATCGACAAGTGGAGCGACTGTGGGACATGTTCTTGATCGACGAACACGATGATGATTTTCGATTCTTTTTTTAATTAGAAATGGATAACTGATTCGTTTATTTCATTGATTGCGATGCGTTCCATAAAATAAGTCAACGTGTCAAGTATATCAAGTGTTGGTTTGACTCGTTTTCGGCTCAGCGTTCGAAACGTGTGAACCGGGCGGCGACGGCCATGGCGATGGCGGCGACGACGGCGACGACTAGAGGATAAGAGGGAGGAGGAATCCACGTACGCATCCCTAGCCGTCCACCTCGCCTTTCCCTCTTCCCAGGGAGAGGTGGCGGAAAAGACCCTAGATGAGCCGGATCGGCTGGCTGAGGCAGCTCCGGTCTACGACAAGCAGGTCGCCGACGAGGCGTACGAGGCGGCGTGCTCTGCCCTCGCCTCTGGGAAGGTGTGCGACGCCATCCGGTCGCTCCACTTGGCGTTGGTCAGCTGCCATCCGGACAAAACCTCCGCCCTCGCTAAATTCCGATCTCTCCTCGACATCGCCGGCTCCTCGCAGCAGCAGTAGCGGTAGCGACCGCATCAAAGAGTGATGCCCTTTATCGATCCGTTTCTTCTCTTTGTTTCTATCATTATTCATTTTTCTGCGATTCACATGGTAAAAATAGATCTTGGAATCGATAATCCCCTTTCTGTTATTTGTCCTGTTTGATTTCTATCTTGGATTTTCTGCTCATGCTATTGAAATTCGAGAGTGGGGTTTCGGAAATTGTCTTCTTTCGTGTGATGGAGAATTAGGAGTTATCGATATTTAAGCTTTTCCTCTCTCTCTCTCTCTCTCTCTGATATCGTTTGCTGAATGATGGACGTCTTCCCTTTGTTACAAACTCAAATTTGTATTCTCATATTGATGCATTCATCTTAGCGTCTCACGAGAAAAAATAAATCAGGAAGAGTATTTTTATTCAATTAAAAATTAATACATGGAAAGATAAATATCTCAAAAATTTTATACATGGAAAGATTTTACAGCTTCTGAGAATTAATTCTTACTTCCTAGGACAATTTTATTAGATGTACCACTTGATCCTTTTATCGGAGAGAAGAAAAAAACACATTCGCGGGAAGAGCCTAGTAATTAGCACATACAGATGTTGCACTATAGGATAACAGATCAATCTCTCATAAATACGAGGGTGTCATTTCTCCATGCGCTAATTACTAATCTCAAGGGTCAAAAATCTATCGTGATTTATCGTCCGTAATTCCAACCTTTTGCACCGTGAGAGAGAAAAAAAAAGAAGCTCTTATTCGATTATGCTAAAGGGGAGAGAGCAAAATGGAATTAATTGTTTTTTAACAATGCCCTTTAGTTTGTAGTGGCTAAGCTGGGGTGATTTTGATAGAGATCCAATTTGAACTTGTTGAATATTTTAAAAGTGTTATGGTTTAAATTAGGTTTTAAATTAGATTAACGTCACAAATATAATTATAGAATTTTCACATGTTAAGATCTTAGATTATTTAAAAATATATAAAGATTATGTATAACTTTACCTATTCAAAAACATGTGCATAGTAAAATACTTTGTAAAAATAACTTCAGACATAATGTCCAAACATTTGCAACGATTCATTTCAGTTTTCAGTTTACATAAATTTTTTTCTCTCCTTGGTTGATTCTTAAGATGCAATCAAGTGGAAAACAAACAGATATATTTTCGAGTAACCATAAATAATAATAATTTTTTTTTTAATTCTCAATATCCTGTATTTTTCAATTTTTTTTCATGCTACCAGACTTAAAACACTATAAACACACAGCACTGAACACTTGTTAATGTTGAGCATCTTTATATTGCAAAGTGAGCTTTCTCTGCGTCTGGATGAAGTTGACGATAGCAAAAACTTTCAATTGATGCCCACCAGTAGATCTCTGAGTTCACCCTTCTGAAAATAGATCATGAAACTCACCAAAAGAAGGGGAAAGAAGAATAGTTTAGGTTCAAATGTATGGCAATCAACATTCACCTGATGCAGATTGAGCACAATGTCTGATCCCCCAACAAACTCTCCTTTAATAAATACTTGAGGGAATGTAGGCCAATTTCTGCAGAAGAAGAAGAGAAAGTATATAGTAACAGTTCCTAATGCTCTTATCCTGTGTTCTGTTTCAATGACTATAGTCGAGAAGCTTGGATATTAATCAAAAATACCGAAAATGATGCCCTATATATGTGGGCATTACATTGCTAGTAAAATAAATTAGTGCGCAAGAAAATTTAAGTGGTTGTAAGAACATCGTTAACACATCCCTCTCAAGCTTGAAAGATAGATAAAATAGAGAGAGATTTGACAAAGACTTCCTCAATTTGCTCAAATCCAGAAAACAGAAGATGGTTATGATTCACTGACAGAAAACAATGAGAGACACCAAATGCACAACTTAAGTATCCATATTGGAAGATCTACTGAAATTAGAATGCTGAGAGCTTACGTGTAAGCCTTCACACTTTCTTTCAGCTTAAGATCTCCCAAAATATCTCTTGCCTTAATAGGAAGACCTGGATTATCAACTCAAAACAGGTAAAATGCACGGTTACAAACTGAAAGGAGTAGAAACCTCATTTTCTCATTTAGAACTCAACTATCAAGTCCTTACCGTATTGCTGTAGAATCTTCACAGCCAATGCACTGAATCCACATCGAGGTGCACCTGGAAGACCTTTCATATAGATCATGACTGGACTTTCTTTCACATCCTGCAAGAATTTGTAAAAAAATTATATATATACAAAATGAAAGAAAATGATGAGTTGAACTTCTGTTAATAAAACACCAAACGAACCCAAATACCTTCTCTACAATATCCAGCAAAGAGCCGGTGCTTTTGTTCGTTGGCTGAAAGTCTTCATGTGTATTGGGATCGCTAGTTATCTTTGTTGGGTATGCAGTAGAGGTGGCAACATCAGAATCACCACTTTGCTTGGTTGAGTAGTTCATAGATTCCATACAGAATGGACCAAATCCAACCTGTATATTAAAATAGTGAACTACTTAATGAGAATCCCAATATCCTCCTTAAAATGTGATACAGACTAAAAGAAAACTGCAAAGTGAAACTGAAAATCTGAATACAGACTAAAGGAAAGCTGCAAAAGTGAACTGTGAATCTGAATTATCTCAATATCAGTTGCTGATTGATATAAGAACCAAAAAACCAAAAACAAATATGCAAAGGGAATCAATCTTTTACAGACTGACAATGAAATGACATTTATCCATTTATTGTCGAACATTTACATAGTTATTTCTCTATAATAAATTGTGAGCAACTAATAATGCTAAGCCCTATGAACAAGAAATTATGAGAAAGGAAAACAAGGAACTTTGTGGATATATGCATCATTCCACATCAAATGGTAGAATTCAAATGGGAAAGTTCTGTTATTTACACTAGATCCAGATGAAAACAGGTGATGCTTTTGACAGTATCCTGACATTGAATGATCTGCATGAACTATTGGAGATAGAAGTTTGCCATGAGGCTAGACGTCTAGTTCTGAATTGGGATGATCATCATTCCGTAGTATATGAGTCTGTAAATCCACCTTATAGAATGGGTATATAGAAGAAACAATTATCCTTGTCGAGTATATGTTATAGCTAGATAATATCTTCATCTTGGAATCACATATTCAGAAATAAAGATTTTTTTTTTCGGAACTGGAATCACATAATTTTTTTCTCCCAAAAAAATTATTTGAATGAAAAATAAAGTTGCTGTTTTGTTACTCGATGCTTATTCTATTTGTGAAAGACCAAAATTTGAGTTCTGAGTATAGATGTATTACTATTGTAATCCATGTTACTAAACATATTGATAGCATCGCCAACTGGGCAGAGGTTTTGAGTTGAGTCTTACCTTTGCATTGTAAAAGGAACTAGCTGTGGCCCTCAGGATTTTGGTGGAGAGTTGTCTTGCCATCGGTATGAAACAAGTTAAGACCAATTTGAACTGCAAAAGATATTCAACATTTTTGGAAGATAAGCCCTAAAGTTGTCTGCAATTTCTTTAGAAAATCTGACATGCAAAATAGACGTTTATCATATTGTTGTATGCTATCACTACTGATTAAGCTTGTCTTCTGAGCATTAACCGACGCAATGATTGCCACATAGTTGATACTCTTACGAATCTGTACGCATGTGGTTTTAATTCTTCTTATAAGGATAATGTGTAAAATGGGAAGATAGGAAACAGAAGAGGGCGTTGATAAGGTGGAGAAGGGAGAACCACGCCTTCAACTTCTTATTAACCATCCACCAAGGAAAGCTTTTCTTTTCGTTTTCCCCTTTTCTGACTTTTTGCAGACTCAGATAGAAGGTACGAATACAACATGGCAAAAATCCAAGTCACAACGAAGACGTCTGGTTCGAATAGGAGCACGGAGGAAAAGCAAGCCAGAACAAACCTAGATCTCAAAACCCTCGACAGTAAAAAAAAAAAAAAACCATGTAAAGCAAGCCACTGCTTTGCCCTAGTTTTACCTCGATGTTGGAAACCATAATCAGGGAAACCCGGGTAGCAAAGAATGATGAAGCTAATCAGGCGGACTACATACGAGTAGGCGTACCGGAGGGAGGTGAGCCTGAATCGAGAAGGCCCGGAAGAGGGTTGCACGTCGCCGACGACGAGCGGAGGCGGCGGATAGGACGCAGGGCGAACAGCAAAGGGCGGGATGTAACACTTAATTAAATACTTAAAAATTAACCCGTCTTACAAGTTACAATTATTGAGAATATTTAAGTAAAATTTAAATAAATACAAATATAAAAAAAAAATTATAATGTGACATAAATAATTTTAATAAGTATTTAAAAATATTAAAATATTCTTTACTGTTCTCCGAAAATATAATTTCTCAAGGTGAGCGCAATAACTTGAAATGACTAAACTACCCCAACATCTACCTCGGCAATTCCGTCCTTTAAATGCTAGGCGCCCTTACCTATTTTCGTCATTTCAGTAGGAAAATAACCCGTCGCGTCGAACTGTGGAAGGTATGTTTGGAGTCGTGTCTTCCAATGCGACGTCTCCGGCTCCGCTGCGGAACTTCCAGCGAGAAGGTCTGCCATGAGCGCCGGCGGAGGTGGCCGTGAGGAGGCGGCCCGGTGGCTCGAGATCTCCGAGAGGCTACTGCGTGCCCTGGATCTCATCGGGTGCAAACGTTTCGCTGAGCGCGCGGCGGAGTCGGATCCCTTCATCGGCGGCGTCTCGGCCGATCAGATCATTGCGGTCGCTGACGTCCTCCTCGCCTCCCAGGTCCGCGTCAACAACCATGTGGACTGGTACGCCGTGCTGCAACTTGATTCCTCGCCTCTTGACCGCCAGCCCTCCGCTGTCCTCCGCCAGTACAGCCGTCTCGCGCTTCTCCTCCGGCCCGATCGCAACCACCTCGATGGGGCATCCTTTGCCTCCAAACTCGCGTCAGACGCCTGGACCGTCCTCTCGGATCCCAGCAAAAAAATCCCTTTTTGACTCCGAACTCGACGTCGCCGTTGCGGCCGCTGCAGCCACAGCTGCAGCGGCCACGCCAACTCCGCCTCCCCCGGCTCGTCCTGCTTCGATGATCTGGGCGGCGTGCCCGTCCTGCTTCCATCTGCACCAGTATGGCAGCGAATACAGAGGCAAGAACCTGCAGTGCCCTAACTGCCGGCGGACATTCTGTGCCACTCCTTCGCACGCCGAGCCGCCTATAATTCCGGACACCGACATGTACTATTGTTCATGGGGATTCGTTCCCCTTGGTTTCGACCCGCCGGAATTCGGCGCCGAATGGAAGCCTTTCCGCCCAATCTTCCCTGTCAGTCCACCCCTCCAACCTCCGACCTCAGGACAAAAGGGGCCGGCCACTACCCCTGTAAAGGCGACGCCTTTAGCTTCCAGAAAGAAAGCCATGGCAAAGAAGACAATCGAGGAAAGCATGCCGAAGAAGATCTTGTTATCAGAGATTGGAACGAGGAGTTCCGAGCGGCTCCGTGCGCGATCGGCCGCCATCGACATGAATACCGAAACTCGATGAATCGACTTCAGATCTCGGAAACATTCTCACAACATCGACTGATGCAGCAATTCCGGAATCAGAAATTATCTCCGTTCGTGTTCACCGATTATCATCGTACAAAAAGCTGCGACTTCCGAAACAACTTTCTCAGAAGTAATAGCTGCTTCGCTTAATTTAAATTTTGATCTTTTCTCTTTCTTTCATCTTTGTTCAAGAAAATGGCATTCGCATCATCATAGAAATGGAACTAATTGTTGCTACCATAATCTTTTGCTAATTCAATACAGCGATTCTGCTGTGTTTGTTCTCTAGTTGGCAGTATAGAAAGGAAGTATCGAAACATGTTTTCCAGTGTCAACCAAATAGTAAAAATGATAGCACACTCACACTTTCAACACCAAACATAGAACCTTAACATAACACCCACTCGTTGTTAGATAAACAAAAAGGTATTTATTGTCTGTCAGACAATTACACACCTCAACTCATACAAATAGTAAGAAATTTCCGACCAACAATAGTTTAAACCGCATCGCACAGTTTATATCTTATACACAACCCTACGTGGAGTAGACAATGGCTGATAGAACTCCAAGTTTTACAGGGAACAAATGATTCCTCGTGTTCAAGACCATAAAGAGCGATTTTTAATCGCATACTTGCTGCCTCCCTCCAAGCCTTCTCTATACACAAGAGTCCATTTCTCAAATGTGCAGTTGATGAAGTCATAGTAGCCACCATGAAGGGATAGTGTCCCTTCGCTCACTCTTTTCTCAATCCATGGGTAAGTTAACAAGTTCAGCAATGAGCCATTGACTGATTCCTGCAGTAAACAAAATTAGCACCGAGATACTCAGCTATAGTATAGACAGTTATTAAGATTTGGAATCGCCAAGACGACAATCCGAAAGAGATGGATACAACTAAATTGTGACACACGACTCTTGTGCTGATATACATCAAAATCAAACTCTGGCACAAAGTGTGGATAGCGTCTACTTTAAACAAACCCGGAGCACCTATTACCTGTAATGACTACTTGCTATGCCAATGTACAATAAAATCGATTGAGGCACATCCTATAACTGAATCGTAGCATTCCATGTAACTAAATTATCTGGAAAAGATCAAAGTGAACCTTTGTTGTATAATAAAGAGGATAGATAGCATGAGTACCTTTTCACAGTGTCTGCACTGGGCTTCAAAGCTCAAATTTCCAGCAGCTGCTTTGGTGCTTAACCTCGCACTCTTTCCCACAGACACCCAATCTTTGATAAAGCTTTTGAATATAAATAGGAATATGTAAAGGTAAATTGGATCGGCGTGTCGTCTGCATTCGCTCGGCGAACATGAAATACATGATGAAAAAATTCATGACTTACCTAGAGTCAGAATCATCTTTCATTCTCATGAGAGCCTGAATGCCTCCACAACGACTATGCCCCACAACTAATACGTTTGCAACCTAGGAAATTAAATATATCGAAAAGAACAACAGGGCACTAAGAGTTAGTTTGCAGCAAACCTTGTGTGTTAAATAGCATTCCAATCTGTTTTGTGGAATTGACTTACCTCGAGAGAGTTCACAGCAAACTCAAGGGCTGCGCTAGTTTCTGAACCACCATGCTACAAACCGAAAATTATAGATTAGAGAATTCAGAACAAATCTCTTTGAGATGGTCTGGAACAAAATATGCATATCTAAATCATTTGTGTGGTTTACCTGAAAGGGAGGAACTAAATTTGCCACATTTCTGACTGTAAATGCTTCCCCAGGCTGAAATCCCAATATGTTGGAGGGGCAGACCCTCGAGTCCGCACAAGCAATCACCATGAACTACATGAAAAACTAAAGACAAGTTATAAAAGGTGTTGCGTGTATGTGAGAATTTGGAAGAATGTAAATCGTAAATCGTTTCGACCGAAGTGAATATATTGCAAGAACCTAAATCTTGGTTTGTCATAGCACCTTAGGTGATTGGCCTTCGGCTAGATTCTGATAGTGATTGAGGTTCTCCCTATTCATTGCATAACATCATTAGTTGTGCAAACTAAAACTTAGTTCGAGAAACTATGTATAAATTTCTACTTACAAGTAATTCTGTTGTTTGAAACCCCTGAATCTGAATTCCAATTCTTTAAATGGATCTAATCCGATTTGTCTTTCATGTTCTATATGTTCTCTAGGCAATTGAATGGGTTCTTTTGAAGCTCTCCTAATCGAAATATGTTTTTCCCTGTGAACAAGATAAGAGTCACTTGTCATGATTCAGTAAAACTGAATGAATGAGAAAATAATCAAACTAATGCAAAAAATATATTTCTTTCATAACAACATGAACAAGGTGATGTACCAAAAACTGATGTAGTCGTTAAAAACATATGTATTTATCCATTGCTAAAGGTGCGAAGGATGCATTTTGCTTGGACCAATCTTAATCTTGTATGATAATAGACATAATAAAGATTTAAATAAACACTATCTTTTACTCAAACTCTGATGGATGCCAGAAGGTTCGTCCAAAATTCTTTTAATTTTAGCATGAAGGACTACTCTGTAACACGAACGCAAATTCGGTGGCACAGAGATTTTGTCCGACGAACAGACTCATACAAAGAACAAAATGTAATAGTTCAGATCAACAAGTCCAGGCAGGCATATAACCAAACAGGTTGCAGGCATAAGAACAAAAAGGAGGAACGGCCGAAGCGCTTGCAAATCCAAACCCCAATTAAGAGTTTGGAAATCGCAGTGCTCTTCTCGCCCATATTAATAAGACGATGAAGAAACAGTTACCGAGCCTCGTCAATCAGATTGCCGCAACAGTTCAAAAGGAAGTTATCTTACTCGACGGACAGCCGGATTCTCAGTCGCGCAACGTTCGCTCTACCCAAATCCAGCAGCGAACCTCCGATCTGAAACGGCGACCACTTAATTTCGAAACAAAAGCGCGAATAAACGATGGAGGAGAAGAAAGCACGCCGAGGATAGCTAAAAGGTCTCACCTTTACAGCCCCCGATCGATTCCTGGTCTCGCAGAACCGATACGGAAATTCATAAGAAGAGGAGGAGGAAGAATCCACGGCCGAAAAATCGAGGGCGGCCCGAAGCGAGGAAGCCATGGAGGGAGGAGATCCAGCGCCAATTGCAGGGATCGCGAGACGCTCGCGGAGGAGAACGAACTAAATAGGAGAAAGAGCGCTCCGGCGACGGGGAAATCTAAGGGCGACGAAAGAGACGGGGCTTTTTTTATCAGCTTCAGCGGTGGCACCGGAGGGAGGATCTGCTGTTTTCGTTGGGACAACAAAAGGAAATCAATCATCAATTGGAATGAGTTCTGACTACGTGGAATCGTTTCATTGGGTATTGACGGTGGAGCGTGGTTGGTTTAAACAGCAACAGAAGAGCAGGTTCCAAGATTTGTGGATGCGGCCGAACAAGAAAGTCGTCGTTAACTTCGAGGCCACAATCTCCGCGCAATGAATTAGCTGGAGGCCATTTATGAACTTCACGTTCTTGATTTAGATCAATTTACAATGGATTTTTTTTTATACTTTTTATTCATTATGTTTCTAAGGATCGTATTAAATTCGATGAAAACAACACCATCCAAAAATATTTCCAAGAAAAATTACGATCAATTTGGGGAGAATTCAAGTCGGCAACTCGAGTAAAGGTAATAGTAAAATCAAAAAAGCGGCGGAGCGGCGGCGGCAGTGGACGGAAGGGCGGCGGCCAATCGATGGCCGGCATCAAGGGACCATGGACGTCGGAGCGGCATGGAAGTCGACACCGGGGAACACCGCCGCAACGATGAGCACCGTACTGGCCGCCGTCAGTGGCCCCGCCACCCTCCCTCCCAGGACCTTCCCCCGCGGCCCCGCCAGGAACACCGATGTCGCGCCGCTAATGTTGGCGGCGACGGGCTCCATGGTGGCCGGAAAGAACGTGGCGGAGATAGACAGGATCTCGCACGGGCCGCGGAAGGCGCCCGCGACGGCAGAACTCTCGTGGAAGGGCGGCTGGAGGAAGGCTACATTCTCTACGGCACCGGTGGCGGAGAGGACACTGATCCCGGCGTAATAGTGCCCGGCGAGGAGACGGAGATAAATGATCACGTCGTGGCCGGCGGGAATTTCAATCACGTGGAAGAGCTTGCCGGCCGGAGGTCGCGGCGGTGGCGGTGGCGGTAATGGTTTAGGTCGGTTCTTGGAGCCCAACGGGCGACCTCGTCGCCGCGGCGCAACTGCTACCTCGTCTCCGGCACTGCTATTGACCGCCGGTAAGCTTTTCTCTCTGTCCCCTTGGGCTTCGACCTCGGCCTTCTCGATCTCTTCGTTTCTTCGCGAGCGGGCTTCTCTCCGGTGATCATCCGCCTGCATTTTCTTTAAGCCTTTTTACAAGAAACCCTGGAAGAAAATTTATAGCGATCTGGAATTGAGAAACTACACAAATTGCCGACGATCAACGAATTGGAGAAGGGAGATGGATTGGAGAAGATGAACGAGGATATTTTTTTTTTCTTTATTGTTATTTAGTCGAATGAAATATTATCTAAGAGAAGAAGAAGAAAAATATCACCTTTTTTCCCTTCCTTCTTGGAACAATTGAAGAACGAATCCGTTAAATCGGATCCAGAGACCGGTCCGGACTAATGCTTTGGCCAAGGAAGGCGGCTCAGCTGAACCTGTTGCCACCAATATATATTTTATTTGTTTATTAATTTTTACAATCAATTTCTGGAAACGTAAATTGGAAAAATAAATATTACAAACCAGCCAACAAGCTTCATCTAAAATTTAGAATTATAGTCGTAAGAAAACCAGAATGTAATTAAAAATGATTAATTATTCTTTCAGAAACACCCGTAAAAGCATTCGAGCAATCTGGGACAATAGGCCATATTTATAATAACAAAATCACACTCGTAAAACACTTGAGACATGGCTGATTACCTCATGCAGTATCGCGAGGTTTGGCTTCATCTGGCTTTGGCTTTGCTGCTGCATCCTCCGCCCCAATCTCAGCTTTGAGATCATTGATGCTCTGCTCCAGTTCGTCGATCTTCCTTCCCATTTCATCTAGTGTATTGATGTTAAAGAGAGGAACAGAATTGCAGATGAAAATAATCTTCTTACCAAATTTCTGTTATCAAGTTAGAAATTTGTAGTCATTAAATAGTGGGGCAAAGTCAACATATATCGGATACAAGAAGACCTTTCAGTTCTAATGTGCACCAGATGGTGCAGTAAATTAAAGACGAAGGACAGGATGCCAACAACTTTAGCAAAAGACGAATACATTAGCCCTCAGCATCTCTCACCGTATCAGAAACAAAATCTAGTGCATGGACAAAATGTACTACTAAATTTATCAGTCTCAATTCCATCAGATGCTCTTTTAGTCTGATTAAATCGTTTCCATGGGCGGGTTTGCAGTTTAGTTATGTAAATTATAAACAGTGTATTGGTGCAAACCATATGTTCATGGTGTCTTTGCCTTCCATAGTTCTAGGAGCTTCTTAAAAGTATACTCATTGCCAATCTACGAAAAGGATATTCTTCAAGCTAGAGGATGTCCTTAGACATTGCCTGGAACCTGCTTTGCTGCAAAAGGAGATTTACGTTTTAAGCATCCAATAGAGTATCAACAAAACATATCTGCTAAGTGAGCAAAACTATTGCTGAATAAAGAAAAAAACATCATACCATCTGCATGAGAAGATTTTGGACCTGCAAAAGCCCAAAAGAAATGGGTTAATGGAATTCCATGTTTATGTAAAGTATACAAATAGTATATGCAAAATTTCAAATTCAAACAGCCATTTCAATAGAAAGGTCTAATAGAGCTTGAATTGCTACATTAACAAAATTGGAATGTATGGATATGTTTGTCGGCAAGACAACAATCCCTGTGAAATTGCAAGACAAACAAACTGATAGACTCACAAATGCAGTCATATCAGCAGTGTTTTGTGTTGGGTACTCTGAATCTTGGTCAGCCTGAAATTAAAAAAACATGTTTAAGCCGATATGATATGTAGGAGATATCATTTAAAATTTTTGGCTGTGCTACATCCATCCTGCATAGTAAGTGGTAGTGACAACTCATGAAGATATTCATTAAGAAAGGTGTATGATATATATAATACCCACTTTAAAAAGTAAGATCGAGCAGGAAAATATTAGTAATTTTTACCACAAACCATCTACCATGAACATGCCTACGAAAATGGAGCTTATTAATTAAAATTTTGATTATGAACCTAACTAGAATAAATTATCATTATCATCAGGTTATTTTAGGCTAAAGAGAAAAAAAACTATAAAAAGTCATGGATTACGGTATCAGACATTGAAAACAGCCCATAAAAAAGTTAGGTAGAAAAAATAAGGATGTTGGGATAGATAATGTAGGGTTAGTAAGAAACATAGAATTACAAAATTCAGAAATTAGATGCAAATAGGAAGGATAAAGGAAAACAACTATCAAGCATAATAAAAGTTGCCTAAATATTCAGTTTACTAATAGCAATATAACCTTATAGAGTCAAAAGGAAGTGAGACTCATGAAGCCAACCTAGACTCGTTGTCGTCTGACACAAAGCAACAGATATGACCAAGTAAATGAACAGTAAATCACGATTCTGAACTATTGTTCGTGATGATGCTTCACTATGCCCAATGTATATGATACTATGGGTATCAGGTATCAAAATGCAACATTTAGCAGTGACAAAATTCCTTTAACATGAGCACTATCCAAGCAAGTTGATGACGATAAATTTTGTAAGCATAAAATCAACGTTAGTTTATGTATAGCTCCAGTAGCAATTTGTCAGTCTTGTTTTCTAATTTCCCAGCCCTTTCGACAATATTCTGTTCTGCATTGGACTTTGTTCGTGTTTTTTTTTTGTTTTATATCATATTTTTCTGGAAGAAAACCGTAAAAATCAATAGACGGACAAATCACTTTCTCCATGTCAGACACCTGATCATTGCCTCAAGCAAAACTCGATGGAAATCAAAACCACGATGAGATTTCGAACATACATACTACCAACTCAGTGCGAGACCAAAAGATAGATCCAAAGGAAGAAGCCGATCGATTCCTCCGGCGTTCTAGGGCAATCAAACAGGAAAGCGATCCAACCGACCATCGGAGAGATGAACAATGAACAAACGATAAGATCTAGCAGTAAGTAGAGATCAATGGCACTGACCTTGATGCCTCCGGTGTCACCGCCGGCCACCGCGAAGCCTTAACGTTTCTGGATGATTCCTGGGAGAAGAATATTTAGTCTGTTACAAAAAACGACTCCAATGGAAAAGTCCGTTACATCGGACGTTATATAGTCTGGCCGTTACATTGTAATAATAGACATGTCAGTTCCATCGTACATAACGGGTAATCGTGATCATTTTCAGCTATTTTTCCTCGCTAGTTCTTTGCAAACATAATAATAATTTTACTAAATTAAATAGTTTATATAAAATTAGGGAAAATTCCATTTATTTTTTCCAATTATAGAGGAGACTCGTTCTTTCACCCAATCACGGATAAGAAAAACCGATTCCAACTCATTCTTCCTCCGTTTCTCCTCCGATTCCAACTCACCTCTCATGGAATTTGCAGCGAGGGATTCGTTTAATCCCCGCCGATCGCCATCTCCCCTGCCATGGACAGAACGACAGGGCAGAGACAACTGCTCCTCCATCTTCTCTTTCTCCTGCAATGGCAAGGATCAGCAACGGCGTGGTGGGCGCCCTCAACCTTCTGACGCTGCTGGCGTCTCTGGCGGCGATCGGGGCTGCGCTATGGCTCCGCCTTCGGGGCGGCGCGACGGATTGCGAGCGGATCCTTCTCCCGCTGCCGCTGGCGCTGGGATCGGCGACGCTCGTGGCCTCGGCGCTGGGCCTCGTGGGCGCCTGCTTCCGGCGGCGGGCGTTCCTGTGGGCGTACCTCGCGCTGCTCTTCGTGGTGATCGTGGCGGCGGTGGTGTTCACGGTGGCTGTACTGGTGGTGACGCACAGGGGCGCAGTCGGCCGGAAGCTACAGCTGCCGGGGCACATTAAGGAGCACCGCCTGAGGGACTTCTCGCACTGGCTGGCGAAGAGGGTGCGCAAGTGGAAGAACTGGATCGCGATCGAGTCGTGCCTGAAGGAGATCAGCGCATGCCGTCATGCCGCCGGCCCGACGGACGCCGACTTCTACGAGAAGCTGTCGCCGATTCAGGTCCGGTTGACATATGTACCAATTAATCCCACCATAAACTTTCAGATAATTGCATTTTGCTCCCTGACTCCGCTAACCACGTACTACACGCCCATCGCACACCCTTTATCAATTTTTCCAATATACCCCCACAACTTTAAATCATTACAATATGCCTCTCGAATTATTTAAATTCTTACCATCTCATTCCTGATTTTCTTTATATTTTTAGTCTGGTTGTTGCAAGCCACCGAGGTACTGCAAGTTCATGTACGTGAACACGACGACGTGGGTAAGCAGCCCGAGCTTCGACGCTGCTTCTTCATGGCAGCCTGATTGCTTGGCATGGAGCAACGACCAGGACAAGCTTTGCTACTCGTGCGACTCGTGCAAGACCGGAGTTATCATAACGCTCAAGGGCGGCTGGAGGAAGCTCACCGTCGCCAATATCGCACTGCTTTGCTTCCTCATAGTCATTTACGCAGTCACTTGTTGTGCACTGAGGGACGATGAGCCTCCAGTACTACCACGCCGTTCTCCGTGCTTTGACAGAGTGGACCCTAATTACCTTTGATTTCATTAATTGTCTTTTAATTAATCTCGTAGAGTCCAAGCTGGGATGATTAACGATTGTGTTTTTGTTATTAATTCGTTTAGAAATATAATTAATTAATTAATGATTGTGTTTTTGTTATTCGTTTATAAATTAATATACAAAAACAATTCATATAATTACATTATATATTAATTAAGTGATATTTTATCCCTCCGCCGACAACAATAAACACCAGAGAGATATATAATTTTATCTATAAACTCATTAATTATTTGCATATTATATATCTTTCTCGTAACTTCGACTAATGAATAATAAAATATATACGCACGAGCTATCATAATTTTTAACTAAGGTAGCACTCGAGCTGAGTCAATCCGATCGACCCACATAAAATCATATATATATAAAATGTATTTACTAATTATAAATAGTCATGTCGGAGTCAAAACTAAATCTATCATAAGTCAAACTTATACGACTCGATCTGAATTATATTGATCATTGACTTGCTCCTTTCTTGCTTAGCTGTTGAGGAATGGCATCGGGCATAGCACATGCAGGCACATGCACACTTTATATATATAAGCACACAGATTAATTAATACATGTCCATCCCTTGCTTCTCTACTCCCCATGCTCACAATGCATGGAGGGCCATCGTCATCGTCCTCGTATCTCTACGGAAAAATCTTACGATTAATACGATAACAAAGTTACATTAATAAATAAAGATTATAATTTTTTAAAAACATTTATTTTCCTGTCGAATTAGTACATATACTCTTTATAATTTATTTATTTTTTTATTAATTATAAAATTGATTGATGAACATGTTGAAAATGAACGAATCACTTATGCATCAACGGAGGGCCATCGTCACTATTAAATCTAAATTTTCCAACTACACGTGTCTCATCCTCCATTAGACCCTTTGATATGAGTGTTCCAAATCAATTCAACTCACTTCTTTTATTATATTAATTAATATTACATTGGTTATGAATTGCTCTTCTGTATATATATATATAAAGGAACGGACCCCACTCTATGAGCCACCCTTGACTAGGATGGGCTATCTTAAAAAAAAAAAAAAACTAGTTATGCCAAATTAATCTGATTGTTGATGAATTGTTTGAAGATGACGAAGAAGTTTTTGAAATTATCAACTTTCAATCCCAAATAATTTTAATATATATATATATATATAGAATTTTGATATCATACGCGATGGATTTCTACGCGCTTGTGCGCTCCTCGATGACCCCGCATCACTGTCGTCGTCGCCGCCACATCGTCCGACCATCGCCGGCCATCGAACCGGACGCGATCGACGCGCCACTCGTCGGTGGTCCGACGGAGTTACGGAGTTAGCGGCCGCTAACCGTGGTCCGACGGAGTTTATCGGCCGGATAATTACAGTCGGAATCCGACGTCGGACGGACCGGCAGTCGATGTCGGTCCGTCCGGTGCAATCGGTCGACCGCCATTCGGCCGCCGGCCGGTCGAAATCGGTCACCCAATTCTGGCGGCCAATTTTGACCGCGATTCGACCGGCCGACTGCACCGGACGGACCGACGTCGGCTGCCGGTCCGTCCGGCTCCGGATTCCGGCCCGAATTCGGTCGGAATCCAGTCCGATCGCGGCCGGCAGTGGCCGCGCCACTTCCGACCGCGATCTTTGGTGATTTCCAGCCGGTTAGCGTCGAATTCCGACCGGTAAACTCTCCTCGTCGGACCGCCGACGAGTGAGGTGTCGATCGCGTCCGATCCCAATGGCCGCGATGGGCAATCTTGCGATTGATCGGGAGAATCTCAGATATCAATCCTATATATATATATATATATATATATATATATATATATATATATATGAAGGTTAAGGTTAAGTAGTTAATTAATTAATTGTTTAGGTCCAGACGTTAGGTCAGATTTCGCATTCAGGTTTAATTAATTAATATTTGCTCGGAATCATTTAATTAAATTAAATAAACCCTCGATCGTGTGTGTTGGTAAACAAATATATACATTCGCACACGCTGCCCTACACGTGCGATAACGCTGTCAGACACGTGCACATGACATGACGTGGCGTCCATCCCGTGGCCCCCACCCCCGAATGGGTCGTCGACCTCGGATAATACTTCGGTTCGCCCTGTGATGTTTCCGAAATGACAATTTCGTCAATCGTTTCGGATCGGAGGCAAAGTTTTGTAGGTGCATCTTCAATTATTGAGACGCTGGTGGGCGAATTGGAAATTGGCTTCGCCCGGCTCTTGTTTATATAATGCACTCACCTCCTCCTTGCCGACTACACCACATGCTCCTCCTCTTCTTCCTTCTCTTCCTCCCCCTTCGACTCTCTCCGCTGCCGATCGCCAGTCCAAAATGAACTCGAGGGGGCGGCAGCGCCGGTGGCCACAGGAGGCGGAGAGGGGACGGCGGAACCAGGCTGCGAGGAGCTGCGGCGGCGGAGGCCGAGGAGTTAAAGCGGCGCAGGCGAGGGTGAGCAGGAGGGTGAAGGAGCTGCAGAGGCTGGTGCCGGGCGGGCGGGATCTGACGGCTGCGCAGCTCCTCCTACGCACGGCGGAGTACATCCAGCGGCTGAGGTTGCAAGTGCAAGTCTTGAGGATCCTTTCGGACGACCTAGGCACTGCGCCGGCCGCTTAATTAATACACATAATCAAGGCCTATAATTAGCTACTACTGGTTAATTAAAATATAAGATCTCTTCTTGTAATTTTTTAAAATAAAAAATATATTATTTATTTGAGCTTCTATATATATATATATATATATATACTATTTAAATAATTAGCGAGATTTCTCAGAATATGAGGATTTTTATTTATTTTTTAAATCATGTCGTCTTCTTATCAATATTAATTGTGCTATAAAAATCTAATAGCTTATCAATATCATATAATTGTATTGTCGAGTGATAGTACTATTACAAATTATTTTTGTTGGATTATGACACACTGCCTTAGCTAGCTAGATAAATGGATGAATATAAACTTTCAATTAAACAAGCAATGAAGAAAATGATATTGCTATATTTTATTATTATCATTATTTTGTGTCCTTATAAACTTAAAAATGCATTAATTAAATATACATAACATAAAATGCCCACCACTTGTTATTTTATAGACATGTGTAAAACTCTTTTCTCGCTTACAAAATTATTTAAAACGGCATGAATACGTAAAACGTAAAATATCTTCCATATGTTAATTTTTTTTATTCAAATTAAATTTATAAAAATACACCTCGCTATATCCCTGAATAATTTTATAAAATATGCCATCGTATAAGCAGTCGATTAATGTAAATTTTAATACATATATTATATTATATATTATTTAAAAATTGGGAATTTAAATTTATGTAATGATATTATTTATCTGAAGGTACGTCGACTAATTGTGCAAAGTTCCGAGTTTTTATCTTGGAATATCTAATCATAATTGATACACAATTACAAATTTAATGAATTTATGTCTTTGATATTATTTGAATCGCCTGTCAAAAAATTCTAACAAGCAAATGAAAATGATTAATCAGATAGAAAATGAATAATATAATTTAAATTGTTTTTTTATTAATTCGAGGCAAAAATTTCTGACATTAAGAGATTTAAAGAAAAATCATTTGAATATTAATAAAATTTGAGTCGGCAGTTAAAAATACAATTTCTATGTAAATTTCGACGGGCCTTGAATGGCTATCGTAGAAATTTCGGGGCCCATTAGATAATGGCGGGAATCCAAAAGGTATTCATGGTTAAAAGACAGATGTGCCCCTCCACGTCGAGTAATCACCACGCCCTTCGTCCTTCCCTGCCGTCGGCCAAACCCTACCACTTCTAACTAAGCTCGTCGCGTCGGCCGTCTGCAACCTCGCCACGTCGCCGACGACCTCCGACCTCTTCTTTCGACTCGATCGCACCACTACCGTCGCTTCCTCCTCCGCGTCGCGTTATTTTGCTCTCCCTCTTGTTTCACGAATTACGTTTTTGCAAGCTCTTCGATGATCAATTGAGGTATCATCATCTATCTCGTTTTTTTTTTCCTGATCGAATGACAAAAATTAGTAAGTTGTTAGATCCTCTTTTGGGATCTTCAAGTAAGGGGAAAAAAAAACAATCAAACTATGCAGTCCGACCCATAGCACGATCTCCTCCTCCGGTGTGCTCCGGCCAACCACGAAAGAAGGTCGATCTGTGGCGTGCAACTTAACCATCCGGGTAGATATACACGCCGTTGCGACAGTTCTGAGCCGCCGCGAGCTCTCCTCGGGAGGCAATTTTCTCGCAGAGAGTTTCCACTGAGGCCGATCTCCGTCTAAGTGCTGAGGTGATGGGCATCTTTCCCAATCTGAGTAGGTGATAGCAACAATGCAGATCTACGGAGGCACAACATAGGAGGAGGGGACTGCCAAATCGTGCAGGATTTGAATTCTTCGAGGAGCATTTCGAAGGTTGTGGTACGCGGTTCACATGGCGGGCGGTGGCCGTGTTCACAATTGAATGTGGTCTAAACTTAGGCTTGTATGGCCATGGGGGTTCATATCAGCCATAAATGACTACAAGTGACTGTTGATCAACTACTTGAGCCAGGCCCAGAAGGTGAAAGATGAACTCGATCCATTGAAATAAAAAAAAGAGTTATTTCCTCATCGTTTCGCAGTCCTCTGCGGTGCCTCAGTCATCCCCTCCCTTCCCCAGAACCATAAATCCTCTTCCCCTTCAGACGCCATCGGTATCGCCAGACCGGAGCATCTACCCGCCTGTATATTTATATACATCCAATTTCAGCTTTCTCTACCGGACTATCCAGGCCGAAACGCCTTCACTTCTTACTCATTGAGCTTGTATCTCCACTTCAGTCGCTTACAAATTTTCCCATGGAGGTTTCTCTGAATCCTTAGGTGTTTAGGTTCCTTCTCTTTGCCTAATTGAATATTGATCTGGTTGGAGAAGGAAGCGGGATGTCACCGGCGGCTAGTGCCAGGGTGCAGTGCTGCTGACCAATAAAATGGCAGGCATCGGTAGGGCTAAATTTATATTTAATGGAGTAGGATGTTAGATATCTAAATCGAGAAAAGGAAATGCAATGCTACTTAGAGCTCTTGTCAGTTGATTTTCTCTGTGGTATCTGGTTCTCTGTGTTGTGTGCATATAATTTATGCGAAAGCTTTCTTGATTGTTATTGTGAGAAAATATTTTGTTTGTTCAGTGTCAGGATTTCTTTTTATTGTTTTAATTATTTTATATTTCAAAAAGCCTATACCTTGATTTCTATAGTCCTAAGCTTCCTTGCTTGAAATAAATAAGTAGTTTGGAAGATTTTTGGATTCTAATATAGTTGATGATATATGAAATTGGAGCAAGCCTACACTCGAGTTTGGTATGTGATCCAATGGGAAGAATTCTTGATGATGGTGGAATTTCCGTTGTCTTATATGTCTGTGTCTAGGGATGACTCTAGTCAATTGCAAGTGCAATGAAAATCTTGTTTATGGTTTGATTTGGGATTCAGATATAAGTTTACTCCTGATGATTTAGACTACGCTCTAATTCAGGCATGGGAGTTCAGTTGATCATGGATGAAATCAAACCACCGTAGCACTTTCAAGTTAATTCAATGCCAGTAGTCATACCCGTGCTACTGTGTAGCACTGTGCTTAATGAAATACTACAAGAACCTGTAGGTCATATACTTGACCTACTAGATGGTTTGTTGGTTGTCGACGTGTTAAGTGATTCTGCAGCAATGTGGTATTAATGCATTATCCGGCTGCTCTGGTACAACGGAGTAAGTGTTGCAACGGTAGAGGTACTTTGATGCACTGGCTTGGTGCCTTTGCAGCACAAAATTGCGTTGACTAGATGCATGGCTTTTTGTTCTGATATTACTTTTGATGATAATTAATATACATGCCCCAAGTGCATTCATTTCTTACACATCCTTTCTGTGTTAACTACCTTCGTGTTTCAGGATTGACTGTTGAGTTTCTGCATCTTTAGGACTATAGTGGTTACTTGGTAGAGATATGATTTGCTTCATTAAAATTTGTTATGATGTTAGCATAAATTTATAGTTGTCATTAGGTTTGCGTGCATCAAATGCTTGTACTGTTAGGTAGAATTATCCTGAACGAGATGTAACAATTATTGTTGTGCTTTCTTTCTAGTGTTCCACTACTGTAATGAGTCCTCTTGTGCTTTGCTTTTTGCGTTTGTATATTTCCAGTAGGAGTAAATTAATCTAAACCAATTTTTGGAGCCATTTGTTAGATTGTAGAAGTGAACCAATCTAAAGGCCATGTTTGGAAGGCGTGCATCCCAGCTTTTGAAAGAGCAAGCATGCTGTGAAGCTGGACAATTAACACCATTTAATGTAAGCTATTTCTTACTGCTCTGTTCCAAGAGCTGTAGCTTTTTTCTTTTTTTTTTTTTGCATACAAAATTAGTTTAATTTTTTCAGGTTATTTAAGAGTTCTTTATAATTACCTATGGTTAGTAGATTCTGCTATGATATTTGGCCTAGACTATTTAATATTCATCTGCCTCTGGTATTGGTTAAATGTTCAGTGCGGTAGCATTTTTTCATGGACTATATGATAAAGCACTAATTAGAAGACAAATTGCGGTGTTCAATTATTGGAGGATTCTTTTTTGATGAACCGCACTGTGTTTTGGTTCAACCAAAGATAAGGAACCAGACAGATTAGATGGGTTGATTTCTATCAAATATGATGCTTAATAAGAGGAGTAATGTTTCGTTCCACAACTAACAAATATAACACCTAATAAGATATTGTGTAAAAACTAAAATTGAGATAAATAAAAGAATCAGTTAGACACACTAGATGGGTTGAACAGAAAATTGAGCTAGCCAAGTAAATTGATTTAACTAATCGGATCAAGTGAACTAAGCAAACTGGTTGGAGGGTGTGTCAGTTGAGTTGGGCATGTTTATTTAGCCCATTGGGCCAGTAGTGATGATCAGGCCCAGTGGCTCAAGCGACTAGCCGAGCTATGCATGCCTATTAGGTCAATTAGGTTGGTAATTTTGGTCAGGTTAAGTGGAGTGATTGAGCCAGGTATATCATATGGGTGGGTGGATTAATTGAATTCAGCATGTGAGTGTATCATACAAACTCACCTAGTATGTCATATGGTGATATGGATTGGAAGAGTCAAGTAAGTCGGATGGGTTAAACATAAAATATATCATTTTATTAGTTATACTATTTTATTATTATAACCAAATAAAGAAATAAAAAACCTTCTTTAAATTTCATTTTTCTGTGAGAGGTACCTAATTTTCTTTTGCTCATCATATTTGTTTTCTGATCAGATCCTTTGTTCAGCGTGGAGGATCACTAGATGCTTGCATAAACTTGTTTAAACCGTGGTTTCTGTGAATTCTAGCTAATTTTTTCTTCTTATTTGAATTGTTGTGTGACTCTTTTTTTGGTTCAGTATTTCAAAATAGTCGTTTCTTATTCTATTTCTTACTATTATGAAAGAATTGCAGCGTGCGTCATTTTAACAAACAAGGAAACATTCCCATTGCAAGCAGAATAATGAAACAGAATCTTACAGACGATGTGGGGTGGTTGGATTAGCTAGCTAGTGCACCTCTACATTAGATCTCATATTGGGAAAACTTTACCAGCACCATTGATGTCAATTTATTACATTGTTTCAAAATTGCTGTTATCCATATTTAAATTATTAAATATTGCTCGCACCGAATAAATATATTAGTGTATATATAACTGAAGGTCTTTACTCAGCCTAAACAAGTATTACTGGAAAGAAGTTATGTCATCCTGCATAAAGTCATGTTTTCCAGGTGGAAGCAAACTTGCAGACATATGCAGGTTTGACAGGGCAGCCACCCAAGAGGTCCTTTCTGTAATTGCATATGTAATACACATCACACGCAATTGGTTCTCTAATTTTTTGCTGGAATTCCAATGTTCACTAAGCATTTTCCATCATCAACGCACATGATTTTGGTGGTATTGGCTTTCATGTCTTCATATACGATACTACTGTCCTAAAGAGTCGCTTTGTCCTTATGGATAATGTCAGTAAGTTTTTACCTTTTTTTCTAGTTCACTTGTTCTGATTAAAACTAGAACTTCTGTCTGAAAAATTGTAGAGCGATGCATTTGATCAAGTTATCAAGGAATGCGATGAGCACAACCTGCAGCTTCAATCATTAATCAGGCAAGCTGTAGTGCTAATTTAAGCACTCTACTTGCATGTAATTAAGTGCCTTTTCTCTGATAATTTGTTTATAATCTAAATCAGGAAAATAGAGGAGCAAAACCTAGATATACAAAGGGCTAGGAATGAAGATCACTTTGGTGCAGTAATTCATCATCTTTCTTTGATCCGGAACAAACGCTGTCTGATGGCTTACATGTAATGCAAACAAATATAGTTTGCTAATCCTAAACTTATACAAAGCATCATTAGTTTCATACTTCTGATAACAGATATAATCGGGAAGCGAACATTCAGAGTTTGAGATGGAAGCTGGGCAGTGTTCTTCCCCAAGAAATACTAGTAAAGCTGCATAGTTTGGAAATTGAGTATTTCAAAAACCACTCGGAGGCCTTGGAGTCCTACATGTCTGAGATGGATCTAGATTTGACTGTGGTATCTGGTGTTCATCGTCCATTATATTCGTGCCTAATTGTTTTACAATCCCATTTTTAAGAGGTTCAGTGGTTTTTTTTTTTCTTAAGGATATGGTTCCTCCAAAGGATCCATATATTCGAGTGCGGGTGCTGGACGATATTGGCGATGTATGCCTTGGTGATCACACAGTCGCTCTCACCAAGAACTCTCTCCATTTTCTGAGACGTACTGATGCTGAGCCATTTATCTCACAGGTTCTGTAGAACTAACTCTGACATTTCTCGTAATATTCCATCTAGCTAACATTCTTGTGCTGTTATCAGGGTACGTTGGAAGAATTTCTGGACTAATGCCTCGCTGCGAATTGTTAAGTATCACAGAAAGGTGCTTCTCTTTTCTTGCTTTACGTTTATGCCAATTTTCCAACCAGAATTATAAGATGATCACACTGATATTAGGTATTTCTGTGACTTATCTATGGTGGATTAGTAACTAACTATACATTGGAGGAGTGAGTCCTAGTCACAATTTGATATGTTTGGAAAAGGGCATTTCATCGTCTACCTTCTCTGTAATATCATTTCCAAAAATCATTTATATTCAAAGAGCTCTTAGCGTCTCAGATTAGAGGGAAATATTCCTACCCTTTATAGTCCGAGATGGTTGCAAGTTAGATATAATTTGGATAATACATATAATACGATGGAGAAATATTTATATTACAATATAATGGTATTCATAGCGTGGAAAGGCCTTTCAAACTTCCATTCCCATGGTTTTGCATTGACTTTCTTTTGTTTTTTCTTTCGAAGAATGCGATCAGCAATTAGTTTCTATATAATTTGAGTAGGAATTGGATTGGAACAGAACGGAAATATACATGTATTAGAAAATTACAACATACAGTAGTAAAAATATTATAGCCATAAACAATTAGTTAAAAAAAAGTTCCAAAAGGTGCCTCAAATGTCTTCTTTCTATGGCTCTAATATCTGATGAAATAGAACTGTAATAGATTTTAATGAAGGCTATCATATAGAGATGGGTGATATGATATCATTGCAGCCTGCCTATTTGTGCCCAAAATTTTTCAAGCTAAATATCTATGAAAAAAACATAAAGAAACTAAGCCCTACTATACACAACGTGTCGTTTTCAATAAAAAAGCAGGTGAAATTGAAATTTCTCAGCGAGCAGGAAACCCTTGAAAGAATCTGAGGCAAAGAATCGAAATCATTTTACAATTGCCCTATATTTTTGTTTTTGTTTTTTTGTGTCGTTAGCAAATTTTACATCCGGACGTGATATCATATGCATTGAAAAGCTCGGAGTGTCTCAGCGTCAGCATCGTCACCACCACCGTACGATTCCGAAAAGGTCGGGCGTTGGTTAAGGCTTGGCCACATCAGGGACGTTCACTTCGGCGCGTGGTGGTGGGAGTGAAACAATGGGCAAATCTCGGATCAATAACCAGCCAGATATTTAGGAAAATGACACTGGGCTACAAAGCCGGTGATTAAGGGAGAGTAAAAATTTGATTAAATCGAACGGGATTAATCGATCAAATGTGAAACTGTCATATTAGTGGACTTCTTCATCGGTGTCTATTGGTGGAAGAGATAAATTAAGAGTGTGATTAGCAAGTACGCTGGAAGGGGCTATTGAGAGTTCAGACAGTGAAACTTTGGAATCGATCTCTGTTCACTATGGACATACCTCTGGGCATTTATCAATTGCATCAATCCTGAAGATTAGGATGAATCGATCGAATTGAATTTATTTGAGAATTTATTTTTATTTTTATTTTTTAAATATTAGGTTATTTAGTTCGATTTCGAAATGAAAATAATCGATTAAATTAAATTTATGTCCATCAATCAATTGATTAATATAAATAAGTGAATTGATACGTCGATTGATATCTTTTTCATCGTTATTAATCGATTGATATTTCATATCAATTGATTGAATATAATATTAAATAATTGATAATAAAAAATTCGATCAGTTTGATTTTTAATTTAATTAATAGATTTTTTATTTGTTCGATTTGTTTGATTTTAATTGTAAAATTTGATCGGTTTAGTTTGTTCAAAAAAAAATTTAATTTATTCAATTTCGATTTAATTGATTCGATATTATTAATTGATTGTTCATCGTGTTTCAATAATAATTCGAAAAATTCCTTTGGGATGATTTATTAGTTAAAGCGATGTTGATGTTGTTACAAATAGATAAGAGTTTAATCTCCATATAGGGTTTAAATTTCTCACCCTAGTTTTTCAGAAGTCCTTCGTTGACTAGAGAATCAAAGAATATATTTTTTCATGATTTATCTTTTTATATTATTATCATAAGATAAATGATGAAAAATATTGAGATGAATACAATCATCTTTTATTGCTAAAATGATAGAATCAAGATGGATTTTAATTAACAGAAAGGAAAGATGATTTGTTAGTTAGAATAATGTTCCATAAAAGATTGGAATTCGTCAATCTCATGGTCTCTGACAATTGTGATAGAAATAAATCACGAAGGATTTTATGAGTTTTGACGTGACGGTTAAGATATGTGGAGATTATTTGAAACTAGAAATGAATTTTAGATTTTTTTTTAGAATTAATTTTTATTTTATCTGTAAATTTCGTCGTGTCTTAATCATCATATCATCTCCGTGGAGATAGAACAATATTGACATTGTTATAAATAGACAAAAGTTAAATTTTAATATAGAATCTAAATTGTTCATCTGTCCTTCGTTCTTTCTAATTAATAGGTCAAAGAATATAGTCTTGATTTACTTTTCTGTATTATTATCGTAGGGACGATGAAAAACATTCCAGAAAACCGATTTTAATTAACAGAAAGTAAGAAAGATACAGTAGAATCGCAAGAAGAGAGCGGAATTCGAACGAATGGTTTCCCTCTTTCTTAAAGAAAGAATCCAGTGTGATCTTTGAGTACCTAAATTCGAGCAAAAATGGAGAAAGAAACAAGGGAAAGGAATCTTTACAAACTTTGGGAAGCTCTGGCGGCGGTGGGTCTATGGTCGTAACCGTGGTAGGAGAGGTACCACTTGACGAACTTCTTGAGGCCGGCCTCCAGGTTGGTCGCCGGATTATATCCGAGCTCGTCGCGAGCATAGCTGATGTTGGCGTGGGTGAAGGGGACGTCGCCGTTTCCGGGCATCTCCACCTCGTTGATCTTCGCCTTCGCCTTGAGGTGCTGCTCCAGGATGCGGACGAGACCCGGCACGGTCACCGGCGAGGTGTTGCCCAGGTTGAAGATGCGGTGCTGGGCGGGGCCGCGCTTGCGGCCGCCGCTGCCGGTGCTCTTTGCGGCGGTGTCGAGGGAGGCGACGCAGCCCTTGACGATGTCGTCGATGTAGGTGAAGTCGCGGGCGAGGTCGGCCCTGTTCTTGCCGCGGTAGACTGTGATGGGCTTGCCCTGGAGGATGTTACGGGTGAAGGAGAAGTAGGCCATGTCGGGGCGCCCCCAGGGGCCGTACACGGTGAAGAACCGGAGGCCGGTGATGGAAAGCCCGTAGATGTGGTTGTAGGTGTGGGTGATCTCCTCCCCGGCTTTCTTAGTGGCCGCGTAGAGGGACGCCGGGCGGTCGGTGCGGTCGGACTCCGAGAAGGGCACCTTCTCGTTGAGGCCATACACCGAAGAAGACGACGCCCATACGATCGCCGGCTGCGGATCGGCGGACTTGCAGGCCTCGAGCAGGGTGACGAGGCCGGCGATGTTGCTGTGGACGTACGACCCCGGGTTTTCGATGGCGTATCGGACGCCCGCCTGCGCCGCGAGGTGCATCACGTGGGTGAAGGGCACGACCTCGAAGAGCTTCGCGAGGAGGCGGCCGTCGTTGATGTCGCCTTCCACCACGAACACGCCGTGCGACGCCAGCACCGCCTTGCGGGCCTTCTTCAGCGACGGGTCATAGTAGCTGTTGAAGTTATCCAGGCCGACGACGCCGTCTCCCCGCTTGCGGAGGGCCATCGACACGTGCGTCCCGACGAAGCCGGCGGCTCCGGTGAGGAGCACGGACTTGCCTTCTGCGCGGCGAGGGGCGGCGGACGCCCGGATCTGCATCTCCCACCGCATCCCGCCCCAAGAGGAGGAGGCGTTGAAGTAGCGCGAGGAGGAATCGACGAAGCTCTCGAAGCTGAGGTAAGAGGCGGTGAGAGCGATCAAGAAGAGCGCCCACAGGAAAATGGTGCCCGCGGAGGCGAAGCACCGTTGGAACTGGCGATTGATGCTGTGCGCCCGCTCGATCTTCACCTTCCCCGGCGTCGATGGGAACATGTCATCTTCCTTCAATCTCATCATCGCAATCTCTCGATCGATCTTATCGGGGCGGGGGAAATGGCAGGCAGGTCAGGCGTTCGACGAAATATCTCGCCGCGCCGGCTAATGGAGGGCCGGTGGCCGGGCGAGCGATGACACAAGTAGCAGCAGATCGGGAACGAAGGGGAAAAAAAAAAGAAAAAAAGAAAGAAAAGGACTGTACGGAAAAATTTCTGAAATTGATGAATTTTTAAATTTATAAATAACGCGGGAAACAGCTTCGCCTGCTTTTTTTTTTTTTTAAAAAAAAAGCGGATGTTAATAATAGCAAAGAATCTTTAATTGGACGCCGGGGAAGCGGGCCCACCGTCGACTGTGGTGGACCCCGTTCGAAATTGGCGGTCCCACAGGAAGCTAACGGGCAGCGAGCTATGAGATCGGGCCACGTAGGAGCGATCGACGGGCGGGACGTCGTGCAGCCGGAGGTGGCGGTGGGGCGAGCCGGTTTCTTCGGGACGGTGGACGGTGGTCGGGAGGTTTGACTCGGCGCTGCGCTGTCAGCTTCCTATTCGCTGACACTTGTTCGCTTGGATAAAGTATTGGATGCGCATGTAAATCGTGTTCAATGTACATATTTTTAATTTTTTTTAATATGAAAATAAATGCAAGTGTCTGCTGACACGGTGGAATTTAAAAAATTATAGTCGGTGTTCTTGGAATTTTAAAATATAGTATAATAGTGGGACACCTTTTTTTTATTTTATAATATCTAATTTAATTTAAAATAATAGATTCTAAATATGAGTTATGATATATTATGTGTCTCAAAGCATGCGCAAAGAAGCGCATATCACATGGTAGTCGTTGATCAATATGGTCACATGGAACGTGCCTCTTAGGGTGTGTTTGGTTGGGGGTTTTTGTTGATAACCTTATTAGGTTATCAACAAAAATCTTGTTTGGTTTAGGTTATAAACAATTACCTGGTAATTGATCATTACCAAGTTATGAACAAAAACCATTTTACGGGGAATCGAAAAACCTTAGAGAACCAAGGTTTTTGTTGATTCCCGGAGTTAAGGAAACTCTTTTCCAATATTACCCCAAGCAATATATTAAATGACAATTTGTCAAAACTCAATCGATTTGTCGTCCGTCGTCGGTCGCCGCCCGTCTTTGGCCGCCGTTGCCGCCACTACCGCCACCGCCACCGCCATACCCTCGCCTCCGCCGCCGCCGTAGCCGCCGTGTTGCCAATCGCCGCCGTCGCCGCTTGTTGCCGCCGTCGTCGCGCCGCCTCCATGCCACCGTCGTCGGCCGCCACGCCGTCGTCGGCCGCCACCATCGCCCACGGCCACGCTCTTCCTCCGCCGGCCGCTGGCTGCTGCCGTCGCCATTGCCGCCGCTTGCCGTCGTCGGGCCGCCGCCGCTTGCCATATCGGCCACTCACATCGCCACACGCCACGCCGCCATCGCCTCGCCCTCAGGCCACGCGCTGCCATCAGGCTGCCGCCGCCGCCGTCGTCGGCCATACCGCTACCGTTGCGTCGGCCACATCGCTGCTGCCGTCGTCGGCGCCACCATCGCTTCACACGCCAGCTGTTTCATCGCCGGTTGTCGACTACTCATCGTCGGTCGTCGCCGCCAGCGCCGCCCCTCGCCGCCATCGTCGCTCGCCGTCGCCGCGCCAGCGCCGCTGTCGTCCGCTATCGCCATCGTTGCCGCCGTTCTTGAAACCGCAAGACCGTCGCCGCGTCGTCGACGATCAGCCATCGTCATTAATATTTCTGTCGTTGTTGTCGAATTGATTGAGCAAAGACAAAGGATAATTTAGTAAAATGTTAAACTAAGTTATATATTAAAACCTCCAACCAAACAAGGTTTTTATCTAAGGTTATACTTTATTCCAAGGTTATGTTTTATTCTCTGGTAATCACATAACTAAGGTTATGTATGATTACTTGAACCAATCGTACCCTTAGAGTCTTAGTCACGCATACAAGTGCACATTGAGGGGTGCACAACAGATTATATTCGTTCTCTATATATTGGGGAGGTCACTGCCTCATGGCGCTCCTCATTCGCTCATGGCGAGACATGCAGCGGATCAAAAAATATATATATACACGGATTTGATCTCTTACGCGTCTGATTGCGTTTCCATTCGCGATCGAGGAATTGCATTCTCCGGGCCGCTGCGATCGCGTGCGCTTCCAATGCAGTCCGGCGAGGTGGCGGACGGAGGAGGTGTCAGGCACGGAGTCACTGTGCATTTTACAATCACGGCGTTGATCGAATGACTGAGAGCACATCGCGGATGGACATGCAGTGATCGGTCACACAGGCGTGTATATATATATATATATATATATATATATATATATATATATATATATATATATATCATTGGAAATGGACCCTAAATGATAGATTAGCAAACAAGGTTGAAATAAACATAGAGCTTGTGGGCGAAAGAAAGATCAGTTGAACAAGAAAATGTTCAATCGAATGGGACAAAGCAAAGGGAAGCATAACGCAACTCTAAACTAAAATTTATAATACACGGTTAAAAATCTGCCAATCGATAAATAAACTAGTTATACCTGTCGAAAAAGCTGTGAAAAATGGAGGAGAAAAATGTAACTAGAGTTGAATCTTATCTTGCATTGTCGGATAAAATAGTAGTTTAAACAGAGATTACCATGAGCTCATTAAGCTCCTCAAAGTCGAAGAATATAATACACAATTCAATTCTACCAAACTATAGAAACAAATCATGAAGACCAACCTGATTTCCCAATGCATCACTTATTTTGAATCAGAACTAGCATGAGCTAGTGCTGCTGTACTCCTTATGACAAATAAAGGTGTTGATAAAAATACCAACTTAACTTCGAGAACCTGGAATTGAATGATGAGGAAGAGGGATTGCTCAAACAAGTGCATGGAACCTGATCAATTGCCCTTTTTTTTTTCTGTCTCATTTTACATTTAGCTTCCACGGTATTTCTCCCTCATGGATGCTCCGGAGTTGGCGGTGACATTTGAAATTTGAATAATCCAGAGAAGTAAAGAAAACAACCCAAAATTTCTCTCTTAAAATGTCAGACTTGTAGGTAGATCAGGGTGAGCATCAACTTATTCTCACTTCGGATTATGCACGCTTCCTCAATCAACAAACTTAACAACGTTTGTTTCACCATCAGCTCAACAATTATGCTCGTCGATCGCCTTTGCTGCTTCTGGTGTGATATCTACTAGTTGAAGGTCTTCAGAAATAGTTCCTTTAGGAGTATCTTGTTCAGCATTGGCAGTAGCATATTCACCTTCTGTAGATTGCTCGACTTTAGTGATATTGTCATTTTCTTCATTACTTTGAAGTGAGTCACAGGAAACTGGTGTTGGTGATACCACCAGACTATCTGGTGATGAAGGTAAACATTGAGGGGAGAGTGAGACACTGTTTGGTGATATTTGAGAGTCACTCGGTGACACTGGGTAGCTGTTCTGAATCAATGGTTGGGCAGGAACAAATTCAGCAGCATTAGGATTCATTCTTGGACTCAAAGAATTACCATCCTGAGAAGCCAACTCACCATTCTGAAATGGCAATTTGTTGCGATGACTACGATAACCTGAGCGATTGTAACCACCAGTTATCCGTGGACCATAGGGTACCCTCGAAGTAGCAGACTGGTGGAGATGCTTACGAACAGGGATTGCTATCATGGGAGGGATATTTGAAGGTGGTGGTAAAATTCCTCCGTGATCATTGAAGCTTGGCAATGCGACTGAACTAAAAACTGGTATTGTTGATGGATTGAAAGGAGCTGCAGCTGCAGAAAGTTTGCTGCTGGGCTCCTTTGCTGTTTCATTGTTATCCTCTTTTATAGGCTCACTTTCACATCCACTTGATGCTTGTTCCTGCATCTCTTCACCTGCATTGCTCACTTCTTCCATATAAGCAGAAGCATTCATTTGATCAGAGGATTCTCGCATTGCCGAAGCTTCCTTGCCTTCTGTTGCTTTTTCACTTATTTCTGAAACTCTCTGAGATTCTGCTGAGGTTGCATTATATTCTTCAAGAGTGATGGAATCTTTTGAATTGGAAATCATAGTATCTTTTACTTCCGCCACAGGACTTGCCACTTGCAGAGATGTTTCTGCCACGACAGAATTAATTTTCTCTTGTTGATCTCCTTCCACAACAGAGCCCTTAAACTCCTCATGAGTAGATGCACGTTTAGATCCTTCAAGATTTTTATGTTTGCTCATCTCCTCTTTAGAATCATCAGTTCTCTGTTCCCTTATACTGTGCGACATTTCCCTATCCTGGTTATCTGAAAGGGTTTCAGCTATCAGTTTATCTTCTTCAACTTTGATGATAGATCCTGGAGCAGCCAAGGCCACTTCTTTGTATGATAAGTTTTTCCTGGTTGAGGGACTAGTGTTCCCTATCGGTGATGAAACCAACCTGGGAGCTGTAGTTGTGGAGGCAGGATCTGCATCCATTGAAGCAGGAATGCTGCTTGCTTTCTGGTTGAAGCTGAAATTCTTGATGAACTTCTTTGAAGCAGGACTAGTAGAAGCAGGCATACTATCGTCATTTGCTGGTGTTCCAGGAGAAGATATGTTGGGGGAAGATTTTGCTCGATATCGTGGATTTTCTACATTAGTTAGTGAATTTGTATTGATTTTGGCCAAACTAGGTCTCCTTGATACAGTTTTCTGGCTCGTGAGAGATCGTCCCTTGGGGACAGCTTCTTGCCATCCATCTTCAGTTGGGTCTTCCTCCACAACATTGTCCTTCTGATTCGATCTTGAGACATGAATGACAACGATATTGGGCTTCTCATCCTTAAGCTCCATGGGTGGCTGAATGCAGGAGTTGTTTTCCTTATCAATGGTTGCCATCTGTTCCTGCTTTGGCATATCAACCTTATCATCATCAATCTCCACAGTTTCAGATTGGATTTGTCCATTTCTATCCTTTATCTGAGAAGAAAATAAAACATAGTAAAATGTTCGAACTTATGTAGATACTTATTCCTTGTAAAAAAAAAATGCAAAATAGAACCTTTGCACGGGCTTGCTTCTTTTGAATTTCTCTGGATCTTTGTTCTGCCTCAGGATTGATATAATCCAAAAGGTCTGATACACTGCATGAAAAGTGCAACACGAATCGGAGAAAATTTAACTGTAGAGAACCAAGATGGGGAAGTTTGGAAAAACTTTGCTAGAAATGTTTTTCAGAACCAACAATGAAATTAACTCCACTAGCCTCTACCAGAAGTCATGTCATTTAAAATGGCTGAACCTTTTGTTCCAACTAAAATGTCTCGTCATGCTGTTCCTACTTAGTAATGGTTTAATTTACCTCAAATGACCTTTGCTCGCAATGGAAGCATCAGGCTTTGGAGTACCATTTCGTGCAGCTTCCTGTTGCTCGAGGGCCTTCGACTCAAAATATTCAAGCCATGCAGCAGCATCCTGCATTATATGATGAACAGCACAGTGATTAGGATAAGATCACATACAATGAAAACAGACTATATTTGTCCCTATGTGAATGGGCTACCTGTGTTCGTAGATCTTCTGATCCAAGCTTTGCTTGTAGTATGCGTAGAGTTGTCTGCTCATGCTGAACACTTAAAGAATAAGCTTCCATCAAAGACAGAGCAATGGCAATAGCATGATAACTAGCTGCAGTCTGTGAAATGAATATAAGGTCAGTAAATATCAATAAGTAATATAATTTCATGTTTTAATCTTCAGGATAGAAGAACACAGGAAATAAAAATTACAATAAAGAAGAAAAGGGGAAGAAGGAAAGGAGGATAAGTACTAACCTGTATATGATCAGCTCCGAGTAGTCTCTGATTGCATTTTAATGCCTCGTGTAAGTATCTAAGAGCAACATGCACATTTCCTAACCCTTCTTCCATCATGGCCACATTTATGTATGTTGCAGCAGTGTTAGGATGCGAAGGGCCACAAGTCAGGTGCAATAGGTATAACGCACGATTAACATACCTGTCATAAACAAAGTACAAAAGTTACCCTATCCTAGTTGAAAGACAAAAAGGATAATACAACATAAATGAAAAATTCAAATAGGAGAGTGCAGTTCACTACACAGATCACTGATACACGTGGAAAACTCTACACCAAGCGAACGAAAGTACACTCAGGTATATGGCATACAATAATTAGTTTGTTTAGTAGGTTGAAATATCACAACCAACAAGGGACATAAAAATGTAGGGTTAAACTTCAGATAATGTTACCAATGACTCTATAGAATGCATTTGCGGCCACTGATGCATGTGGAAAACTCTACATCAAGCGAAGGAAAGTACACTCGGGTATATGACATACAATAATTAGTTTGCTTAGTAGGTTGAAATATAACCGACAAGGGACATAAAAATGTGGGGTTAAACTTCAGATAATGTTACCAACGACTCTATAGAATAGGACGTGCTTGTTGTCATGTCACTAATGGCATCCACAAAAAGTTGTTATGGAAATCAGAGTTATATTACAAATGCTATAAAAGTTTCTTAGATACTACAATAAGTACTACCAAATATCTTAGATGCTCATCACGGTGCTAAGCTACTAAAGAGTTGGTATCAATGAACTTGATATATGGATGACAAACCAAATGAAGTTCATGATTATTATAATTCTATGCAACATGCCAACATATAGTCAGAGTTGGTCTGGGGGGAGGGTTGTTGGGGCCCTCGTCCAAGGCTCAAAATTTGGTTTTAAAAAAAATACATGTAAAAGGGCCAGTTTTTATAAAAAAAAAAACATCATTAAAAGGGCCCCCTTTTTTATTGTTTCGCCAAGGGCTCATTAAAATTTTCATCATTCTAGGACCGGCTCTGCATATAGTGATCTATCGTATCAAATCTTAGAGACATGTACTCATATTTTATGTCTGTTTCAGTTCCAATTATAGTGGAGCAATTCAATTCCTAATGGTGAATTGAGATATATTAAAGGACGTGGAGAAACCAATTTTAGTACCATATGCCTTGGAAGAATTATTTAATTTGACTTTTGGAACACTGTGACGTGGATCTCATGAGGACACTACAAGAGATAATTCTCTCATCCGATGTATGTTTTTCCTTTTGGTATTAGCAATATGGTCAAAATGTTAATAACAATTTGTAACATATTTGCTTTCAAATACAGATATATATTTTTTAATTAGTATAAACTCATATTTATAAATAATTTTATACTAAAACCGTATCAACATGACATGGTATGCTATCAAACCCGCATCATTACACTCCAAGACAGTAACTTCAACACTGCTAGAGATTTTAAATCTTAGATGAGACGTACTAATATGTTACAGAGTTATACCCTTTAGTATTGCTAGGTTCATCTTATATTGCTAGCAAGATCTCAAGTTGCATGTTTATATGGATTGTGATCAAAAGCAAACTTATTATACCATGCATGATGCACCAGACTTAGTAAATTGTTACGGAACAAATTTTGAGCTTTTGCCCTATAGGACGTATCCATTGTAGAAAAAAATGAATAATGGTAAAGAAAAGGCACAACTTACTTCAGTGCTAGTTCTGTATGTTGAAGACGGTAGTAGAAAACAGCAAGATCACCATAGCTTTTCATTGTATCTGGATGATCAAGACCTAGTTCCCTTTCATTGATATCCAAAGCCTTTTGTTGGTAGATGGTTGCCTAGGAATAAAATGGAACTCGACTTATTGGCAATAATAACGTGGCAGGACAGAAAGTTCTCATTCAAAATATAAACCACTATGTAAGCAAAAAATGAATGATAAAACAAACTAGTTTAATCATTCAAAAAAACTGTTTTCTTCCACGCAAAAGAACTCCAACCCTGCATTCATTACTCACAAAGCAAAGAGGGAGTGCCTTTTTATCTTCCAATTACAATGGCTTTAGCTTTTTGCTCAACAAGTATTGCAAATTGGCCAAACATATTGTCTTCAACTCACTGTTAAACTAGTTTATGGCTTTAACTTCTGGTAAACAAGCCTGCAAGTTTCTATATAGTAAACTCACAATTAAACTCTTATACCTGGATGGATTACAGAAGACGAGTACTGCCAACTGACCGACTGACATCTGACAAATTCTCTTAATTTCAATAACTTTTGGCAGACAGTTTTCCCAATATTGTGCAACATGTTGAGCATTGATTGCATATGCTCAAGCCTAGGGAGTGTTAGATTTACTTGTTATTTTAGTCATTAGGTATTATTTTTGGGTATAAAAAATATGAATCGACTTTTTCACTTTTGCATTGATTAATACTGTTTTATCCTTCTCAACTCTTAAAAATAGCAACAAAATGGTTTTCATGCTAAGAAACCATTCTATAGCATAGAATGTCATAATGAAACTTCATGAACTTTCTCCAAGGCATGTACCTGGTTGAAGTCACCAGTATGGTAGAGAACTACAGCCAACAGACTGTACGCTCCTGCTGTCATTCTGTGGTATGGACCACATACTGCAACTAGTTTTGCTAACGCCTAGAGTTAAAAAAAAAAATAGAGGAAAATGATTAGAGATTTTTGAAGCCAACAATCATGACAAAAACAATAATAAAAAAACCATGTACCTTGGTCCCATAGTTAACAGCATCCTCCAGTTTTCCCTTGTCTAAAGAAGTCTTGGATGACTCCAGTAAAGTGCGTCCATCAGCTGATGAGCAGGCAACATGCTGCAATACCAAGTCAGAAAAATCACCTATGGAAAAAAAAAGACAAAACAATTTAAAACTTTAAATCCTTACTTACTTTGTATACAGGAACCATGCTCACAATGTCTGATTTCCTAAAAGGATGCGGAGTCTCAAAGTCATAGTCTCTTGACACAAGCTCAAGTCCTACCTGCAGCAGAAACGACCAGAAGGAAGGCAAAAAGTGTTTTAAAATTAAATCACCAAGAACAACTTGACAGATAAAACTTATCAGACAACAGAATCATGACAGATGTTCCAGGACCTTGTGGCAAAGACCACGTAGAATTGCATAATTCCTCAAGTCCTTGCAGTCCTTATCTTTCAATTTCCACCCAAATCTCTTTGATAGAAAAGATTCCAGCCACTTATGTTTGAGACTGATGTCATTGCTCAAGTAAATATCTGTATTATCAGCTGGCACTGATCCAAGCAATACATTTAAACAAGATGCAATGATCCCAGCCATGTCAGACATATCGCCAACGGTTGCAATGACAGCTTGAAGTATATGCTTATATGCTCGAACTATCATCTCATGCAAACAAAGGGACTGCACGTGAGGAAGCTTGTCTGCAAGTTCGACCTGTGCAGAAGGTGAATGGAAGTGTAGAAAACTAAAGGCTTATTATCTTTTCATATTAAAAGTTAAACTTGAGCAATCCTTGTCATACAGTAACAAAGATTTGCATTAGACTAAAGTTATGCACATTAGTAATCAATAGTTTACCACACGTCCAAGTGAACACATCTGCAAACCCCTGGTATGCATAAAATCTGTCAATGTCCTTCCGTCAACAGGAGAAAGTTCGAGTGAAGCAAAATCTGCTACCTGAAAGATATTTGCAGGATAATAATAACTGACTAACTTGAAAAGCACCAAGCAATATATAAGAAAATAAGACAGTTTAGAAATTATACCAACTTTGGCAGAGCAATATCCTCGTAATATTCCTGTGCCATCTCAATCAACTCATCTGGTGACTGACATAAATAATTCACAGGAGTCAAAGATAGTGCAGAAGATCAAATGCATAATTATAAAACAATGTATTCTTGGAGGCAAAGTTTTGTTCAAACATGGAAAGATAGTATGCAACTAAAGTTGAGGATGAGATAAGGGATTAAACAATAAAGAATTTTGTTGTAAGCATTTTGACAGAATCATGCAGCTAACAATAATAATTTCATGTTAGTTTGAACGAAAAACAATAGATAAATCAGTCAGGGAACAGAGGGAATAGGTAAAACCTTAACATGAAGACCAGTATCAGATTCTTTGAGGCGTATGTATTCTTCTTCAGGAAGCAATTTTTGTAGCATCATTTCCTTATCTTCCTTAAGCTTAGAACCGTCCACATGTTCCTTAGTAAAGCCCACACCAAAAGACGTAGAGTTTTCAATTGCAGAATCAGTTTTCCCACCATTATCTTGTACTTTCTTCTTTATTTGTTTTAATTGACCAAATTGTTTACCAAGCCCTTTTACCGTTGTTTCAACTTTACTATCTTCACTTTTCTTGGAATCAGTATTTCCTGATTGATTCTGTAAATGCTGCACCCAGCAAGCCCCTAGCTCCCATCTTATTGACATTTTCCGTTCTTTAGTTTCTTCATCTAACCTCAGTAGACTATCTGCTAGTACTTTTCGCACCAAAGACCTGAATGAATGTAGATCTTCAATGTCTGCACAATGGGATTTCTGGATTCCACTTGATGAGGACTTGTGCAAAAGCACTCTCAAGCTGAAAGGTAAAAAAGAACAGATTTCACTGTCTTCCTCCAAAAAGAAATTAATCTCATTATAGCTGCCTAACTTAAAAATTGATGGCCTATGCTCATATAAGGTCATCCTAAAGCAGTTTAATAAAGAGTTCATCCTCTTAAGTGGTACCTGTTGACATTTAATGAGTTACTACCTCCCTCAGGCTGCTCTTCCATATGAATTTCCTGTTCCGTCAAAGGACTCTCACTTAAACCAGCATCAGCTGGAACTCTGACAACAGCAGTATAGCCACAGTGTCTAACCACTACTACACCAAGGGTAGCAGTATCCTGCAGAAAGAACATGCTAATTCATATTTTAATGACAAAGGAAAAGAGATACAATAAAATTAACCAAGTGGTGAATTTGCAACTAGAAGTATTGGACTATAGGTTACATGAACAGTTGAACTCTCATCTGCGGTGATTCCTTTTAGTAAATTTTGTTGACAAAGATCCTTAGAAGACTTTCCTGGGGCTTGAATTCCATCCAATTTGATATCCAATTTACTGCTGGCATCTGTATTGTCCTTTGTAACTGTGATTCTTAGATCTCCGACTTGTTCTTCATGTAAAACTGCAGCAGAGGGATCGTTTGATTCATTTGAGCACTCGTTCTTGATGATTAGCTGTTGAATAACCCTGACAGCTTTCACGACTGCAACATCAATGAATAAACTGTGAAGAAGGAAGGCCTTCCTATCACGGACTTGTCTCTCCTCCGGTGTTTTACAAGGCATTGCTGCAAGGATTGCAAATTCGTTGGCCCATGGTCTCTGATCGTGCTTGCCATCTCGTCCTTGGCCTCCACCATTACCACCCCAAGTTTCATCTTCGGAGGGAAGAGGAGGAAATATTGATGGCAAATCTGCAGCTATTGGAGGGACCACCCACGTGTTCGCTCTAAATCCATATGGAAGATTTCCAAACTGAAATAATGCAGAATGAGCAATATAAGCCTTAAACAGCCAAAAGTTGCTGATGTTTGTTTAATGCTCAGTTTTGAATTAGTGATTAACTGTATCTAGCAAGTAAGACAGAAGTCAAAAATGTAAATTCCTGCAAGATATTTGGAGCTTTGACACTTCTAATAAGTTTACCATAGTGATATAACTTATAAGGAGTAAGGCATCACAATAATTGAGTTATAAGATAAAAATGTAGACTTGTTCAAGAATGAGCAAGAACATGAACCACAGTTCCGAGCTTAGTAGTCTTAAATTTAGCAGTAACCAATGATTGCACACACTTGGTTTTAGGTGCCACTTTGAACCAGCAAAAAGAACATTGAATCTTCAATGAATTCCTCGAGAGATATCACACTTACTGCAAAAACATTATAAAGTCCGAGAATAAAAAAAAAAGCAACTTGTTCCTGTGTTTTCCCAGTTGTGGAGATTTAACCACCCAATTTACACAATATTATATACAGTACAAAGGCTATTGATGCCTATCCTTTCAATCCAACGAACGAGAATGTTGCAACAGAAATATCCTGTCTAAGTTAGACATTATAAAGGCACGAAAATTAGTCAGGTCGTCGTCGTCGTCATCACCACGAGCATTGTTAGCCACAACTATTTAGGTTTGTCTGCATAGATCTTATCCTTTATCAGACTCCATGCAAAGGCACATCATATATTCATTTCCATCTCTTAAATCATATTCAATTTTGTTAAATAGAGCTTCATTTGGTCTTGATAATAAATCAGGTCTTGAAAATAAGTAAATTAACTGGAAAAAAGCTAAAAGTAGACCAACCTTGTTGTGCTCAATGAAAGCTTTCATCAGCGACCTGTATGCCTATACAATACAGCAACTCTTGGTAAGAAGGGAAACAGAAAGCACTGGAGACACCATAAGACCAAAAGTTTACATGAAACCTTACACTATCAAAGGCTCTGCTTATCTGTTGCAACAAGGCAACTAAAGAATGACATAAAACAGATCTTTTCCCAGTGGGATAGAACCCATCTTTCGTAGCGATTACGGTCACAAGTTTCCCATTGCAAATCTTCACCTGTTCGTCGGTTTGAAGACTTGAATAAAATTGGCTCAAATAACTAAACCATTGACTACGAATACCAAAAAAAGGTGAAAGGAGAACGAACGTCAATTTGAAAGAAGTCATCCTCCTTTTTATCTTCCACAAATGGTCGCGAAGACATCTTTATATCTGGAACGAGTAGTGAGAACATCTATTCAAACCCCAGATCCAGTTTTATCACAAAAGAAAAGGATGTTCTAGTAAAAAAAAAAAAAAAGGAGAATTGCACAAACATTGGAGTGGCGGCGTGAGGTGGGAGAACGAGAAGAACTCGTAGAATTGGCCGAGCTTGGGCGGAGGGTACAACGGATCGTCCTTGTTCACCGTAATCGTAGAGGAGGTGTAGGAAGCCACTTTCTTGCTCCCGGAAATTTCAGCGGCTTCAGCTTTAGATTCCTCCCCGTTTGTCTCGCCCGGCTTCGCAGCGTCGCCGGGCCGCGAATCGCCCTTCCCTCCCCCTCCACCTGCGGAAGATGGACTTTCTGGTCCGGCATTCCTCTCCGGGGAAGCTCCGAAGGCGGTGGTGCAGGCGATGATGTCGAGCAGGCGACGGATGTGAGCGACGGCAAGCTCCTCCGTGTACTCCTCTGAGAGTGAAGATTTATAACCAAACGATGAAAAAGGAACAACGATCCCCTGTCTTTCCCACGACAGGATCCAGTTTTTTCTCCCACAAAATAAAAAACAATACACAATTTTTTCAAAAAAAAAAAAACCCATTTAAATGAAATATTTGATAAACACATTTTCTCGACACAGTAATATTAATAATAATAATAATAAATTATTGTAATATAAATCAGCATTAATTGATACTTAATTTATATGAGAAATTTCATTCATTTGTAATATTTTCCTATTCTTCTTGTAGGTTTGAGCACATAAAATACTCCTAATGTTCAAAAGCCATTATTTTATTTTATTACATAAATTTAATAATTAAGAGTGCCATAATTTTAACACTCTGAAAGAAATTCTCTTTAAAACCACTCGTTTTATGAAATAAATATCTTTTAAAATTAAGAAAAAATAAAATTATTTCCATTAAATATTATGTATTTCACCTTCGACAATGCTAATGTGGCAAGGCTTCAGAGAGACAATTTCCACGGTATCTTTTAGTCGATCTCCTCGTCCCTGTCACGAGTCGAGTCACATTATATATTAACACAAAGTGAAGATAATTGTCTAGAGAAAATACAAATTAAAAATATACACAAAGAATAATATTATATATATATATATATATAATAAAAATGTTTCCTATTCAAATCATAAATTACCTCATGGGAAAAAGAGAAGTTAGTGAGATGGCAGGTGTCCACGTGTACGGCCAACAATTTACGCACGTCAAGTATCTTATCCGTCGATATACCCTATAAAAGGAATTACCATTATGTCACATTGTTAATTGTATATCCAATTATTCTAATAATTACACGAACTAATAATTGTTATTATTAATGTTTAAGGACAAAGTTATGTGAGATTTAAAGAGCAGTTTTGAAGATATTAGAATTGTAGGGGGGCGAAATGAAATTTCTTGAGGCAAAATGAGGGGCATTTTAATGATTTTAAAACTTGGAAGAGTCGCTCCGAACAGGCAACAAATTCAGAGGGGGATCCAATGAATATATTCCGAAGAAATTAATAACCTTGAGCGTGAGCAGCGAGTAGTCCGGCGTCTCGACGGTGACATCCACCACCGCCGGCAGAACTGCAGCCAAAGGTCCGGCCAAGTCAATGCACAGATTCGTCGACGAGCAGAGAGCCTCAAAATCATCAGTTCCAAAAAAAAAAGAAAAAGAAATGAGAAGAATTATAACAGTAATAACCATATATCGACCTTTCTCTTCTTTCTTCTTCTTCTCGCCTTTGATTCTGTGTACCTTGGCTTTCCCAGCCTTGGGAGCCATCTCTCCTCCTCCTCCTCCTCCTAAAAATCTTTCAAATGGATGTCTCGCTTAAATTGGGTTCCTCGACGGCAAAAGGAACTGAAAGGTGCGAACTTTACATAAATTAGAGCAGGAATAATGCCTGGGGATGAACGAAAGGTAAAGAGACGCGCGAGGCAAAAAGGAAAAGAGAAGAATTGGAGGAAGAAGGTGAAGTATAAGGCAGAGATGCAATGAGAGGAGTGGATAGCTAGCTAGCTAGATAGATAGATAGATAGATACAGAGAGAGGTGGATAAGGCTGTTGTTGCAGGAGAGAGGTTTAAGCGAGCAGGGGCGTTTGAAGAAGAGATGTAGAACGAGGAGGAGAGAGCTGGAGGCGTTGTCGCAGGGGTCGACAGCCCCTGAAATCTATGGCCAAGACACGCTCATCGCCTAATCCTTCACTTCCCTTTCAAATCTCAAATCCCTATCCTCAAGTTCCAACCTTCTCGTGTGCCTCCTCCGCTTTCTACTGTATGAATGTATTTTCTTTGGCGGTCGTTTATCTTTTTATTTGTTTTTACAGATAAGTCGTTGCTTGTAGCTTTGTGCTTAGTACTGGAAATGCAAGGAGGGCCAGAATTACGGTGGCGATTTCCGGAAAAATAAAAAAAATAAAAAATGTGGATGGCTTTTGTTTGGCTCGTAGCTCTCGCTGGAGCTTGTTCTCCATTAACGTGTCCAGTCTGGAATCGATTAGTGTTTCTATTAAGAAGAAAATTACAGAATCATGGAGAGAGAACTGATTTTGACATGTTCAATTTGCTTGTTTATTTAGCTTATAGACTTACTTAGAATATTAATCTAATAAATAAATAATAATAAAAAAGTGATCTTGTAATTACTAATTGCTCATTTTGATTTTTCTTATTGCAAGTTAGTTCACCAGTTCATGTTGAGAGGAGTTTACAGTTGAATGGAGATTGATGTGAAGTGAAACTCATCGTATTTAAGGAGCTTAACAGAAATATATAAACAATCGACTTGGCATTCTTTTTCTTTCGTGTGCACTTTACAGATGCCACAGAGGTTCACTTAAAGAATGAGACATACTGATGGTATAGTCGTATCCTCCAACTAGACCCATGAATTAATGTGTTCTGGATCACATAAATTGAATTAATGATCTTCTAGAGTGTGTTGTTGTTGTTCTTCTTCTTCTTCTTCTGCTTGGTTTTCTTCCAACATGGTCATCAGCATGGATATCTGGTCTTGGAGCATGGCGTTCTGCCTCTCGGCGTCGCTCCTTTTGCGCCTCTCATCGAGAAGTTGGACCTGGAGGTGCTCCAGGCACCGGGCGTCCTCCTCCAACTGCTCGTTGAGTCCATCGATCTCCTTGTCCTGTGCCATTGAATGGCCTAAAACCATCAATACAGCCAACATCCAGAATGTCTAAATTGACGTGCTAAGAACAGATAAATACACTGATCAAATATTCGATAAGTAGTTTCGATAAAGATATCTAAATTTGTGTGTTTTTTTTGTCCTTCTGAGTTTGATGATATATTTGCTGCAAAGATCAAGGATAAGGATTCAGAGGGACACAGACCTTTCTGTTCATCTCTTGTACAGCGATCCTGCGCATGCTCTCGACGACGTCTATGTTCACGAGTTTGCGTTTCTTGCCGACGAGCCACCCTTTCGGGTAGGATGTCGCCTCAAAGTCCGGCGGAGGGAGGAGGAGTTCTGCCAGCGTGCGGTTGCCGTGTGAGCTAGTAGGCTCCAGTGGCTCAAACAGGGATCGCCGGCGCTCTGTCAAAGCAGCTGCCTTGGCGGTGGAAATGGTGGCCTCGTATTCATCGTCGCACTGGCCGCCTACCGCCGCCTTTACCCCATCTCCGGCGGGTTTCAGGGTCTCCTCCTTGAGTTTGTTCTCCAAACTCCGGGGTGTGGCTGTTGGCAGTGAATTGGGTTAAAGATCTCGATGCATAGCTATGAATTCCAACATCTAAAAAGCGTTTTCAGTTCTCTTTTCAAAAGAAACAATTTGGCAAGACAAACAAGATCATCATCATCATCAAATCATATTTATCTTTAATTATTGGTTTCTTCGTAATAAACACATGCAAGAGAATATATACACATGCAAGAGAATAGTTTTTGCTGAAATTCATACCCGTAAAAATCAACAGGAATAATCGCAAAGAGTTTTTTAAATCTAAAGAGTACAAAATATAAAGAAAATTACCTCGACCTATTTCCTTTTTTTGTTCGAGAACAATAAAATAAACCTGATCTCTTGCGAGAGTACCAAATGATTCGAGGAGTACCTTGACCTATTTCCTGCTTTTGTTCAAGAAAAATAAAATAAACCTGATCTCTTGCGAGAGTTCCAAAAGATTCGAGGAGGAGACGAGGCAGAGAAGCCCTCCATCACCACCACCACATCGACAATAGCAACTCGATCCGAAAGCAAATTCTAGAAAAATAAAGCACAAAAAATTAGAACAGCTCAAGAACAAGAACAAGGAACATAGAAGTATGACGAATTAATTTTAGATAAAGAGAGAGAAAGAAAAACAAAGCTTACTGTTGTTCTTCTTCGCCCCTTTTGAGCTTTTAGCTTTTGGTCGTCGTCTGTTGGCTTACGACATTATCAATGGCTGGTCGAATAAGGCAAAGAGTAAATGGTCATTTTTTTTTTTTTTTTTGTTTGTTTGTCAAAAATTGCTATAGATTTGTGCTACTGTTTAACACGTGCCATGCCGGGGAGTAAGATTCTGCAACTACGTGGAGCATGGCACACCACAATAGTGTAAGAGGCTGCTTTTCCCATTTGATTGATATTATACACAAACGTTTAGCTAAAATATTTGCTTACCTTGGCCATGAGAGAAACTGATAGTCAGTTACTGCCTCTGAATTTCTTCGCTGCTGAAAAAGAATGCTAGATTGCTGGAAGAGAAAAAACATATGCGATTGTCGGGGAAGAAAGTAAAACAACGATTAAAACAGTGTTAATGCACAAAGTCAACTGAGCAAACTAGAAAACGACACTGCAACGTGAGAAATGATTTTGCTGAAAAAGATTGGCATGTGGTGAGCAAACTAGACTAAGGAGCCACATGAGCTATTGAAAACGACACTGCAACGTGAGAAATCATTCTAGTAACATTTGAAAGGACACCAGGTGAAATCAGGAAGAGATTCAGGCAAATGTAATACTCATCGAGTTTGGTTACTAACCAAAAGTGAGAGAGCACTCCTATCAACGAGATCAGTTTTATGAATAACATTAAGATTCCTTGAAGTTAAATATTTGAACTTTGTATATCTGTCTTGCATAGAAATTGCAAGGCTATAGATAATTCTTGTATATGGGCCAAAAATTGAACACAATGAAAAGCAGGGAAGGGACAAACCTGAGGCCTACCTTGGAGAGAAAATTCTCGTTTCCAGCAAAAATGAAAAAGTTCAAGGACAGACGAACTTTTTCTTACGGTTAGCCCAAAAATAATCCTATCTGCTTGGAATTGAGTCATATTTATCATTCACAGGATGCAATTATGGCAGGTAAATTTATGATGGGCAGAGCTCGGTATGACATTTCATCTGCTTCATCCACACTTACCACTTAACAGCTTCCAGGTCGTTCTTTTGGAGGGAGATTATCAAGTTGGCATATATTATTCTATCAGGTTTCATCTCTTTACTTCTCATTTCTTGTACCACATTAACAGCCTCTCGTACCATTTCAGCAATGCCATATGCCTTGATCAAGAATCAGACATCTGCATGTAGATCTTGACTGCATTCTCGTAATTACCTGACTCCTTGCAACAAAATATCAATAGATGATACAAATTTTCTTCAAAATTATAAATCTTTCCATCCTTTCTCCTTTAAACTCTTAAAGCTTCATCAACCAATCAAGTTTTCACAGGCAATAGCTAAAATCGAACATGATGTAGCATCCAACAATATATTCTGATAAAAAGAGGTCTCTGAAATTTGAGGTGCACTTTCTACCATTCCTGCCTTTTCATATGCCCGAAACTTCAAACTGACAATTGGAGAGTACTGGCAACCGGCTATTCTCATGTCTCTAAGAGTTTGAGCAGCGCCAATCACATTGACATATCTAGCTTGTATATTAGTTAGGGTATAGAAGTTGGAAGAGTTTTTGGTGAAATCCTAAACCTTTAAGATTCTCATAGCACCACAATGCTACCTCGTAATTGTCCGTTCTGCCAAAGCCTTCAACCATTGACCTATAGGTGCTTTCATCAGGATTTAAACCAACATTTTCAAGATTGTGAAATAAAAGCCTTCAAGTTAGCTTTGATGATAATGGGAGATCTGCCATACCCAGTGATCAAGGTATATTATATGCAACAGTAATGGGAGACATCCCAGCTTCAAGCATGGTCTTCAACACAATTCTCCATATCTGAATGCACTTTATCTTTGTTCATCAACCTGATGATAACCTCTGATTTATGGTACATCCAATGGCAAATTCAAATGGTGATCATAGCTGAGTATGCTTTGATGCATTACAATTTCAATCTTTCCATGTGACCAAACGCAAATTCAGCTTGAGGAAGACAAGTCTTCTTTTGGTAAACTGCAATAAGCATGCCAATTGTAGCAACACTAGGATAATCAATGCACTTTTCCAACATCATGTGAAACCATGCTTGTAACCCATCCAACTAGTCCCCTTTTGGCAGTGGATTGAAGACCTTAACATTCAATTCACACCAGGAATCAAGAGGCATTTCTTGAATTAACATGATGGATCTAGACCAATCCTCCTTCCTCGCCAAAGCTCACAAGACTAAGCAATAAGCATCAATATTTTCCCCACACTTTTCCATTCTGCCACATTCATTCAAAGAACTGCACTGTCTTTTTGTTAGCTTCTCTTTTTGAGGCGCTTAAGAACAGAATTACAGTGTGTTCTTCTACTTTGGAATCGGGATTAACATTGCATTCTCCAGCAACAACATCACATAAGAAGAACAGGACTTGAAATTTTCTGCTGTTGTGCTATCTGCATTCTCCGGTACAGGTTCTATATTTTCCTCCTATCTTTTAGACCTATGGTCTCTCCGGCACTTTTGAAACCGGATTCGTGAGGTTTAAACTCCCCCCATTTCTCCATTCGAACGCTACGTTCGTTCGAGTGAGAAATCACTTGCATCTTCAAAATAAGAAACCAAACTACAATCTTCTCTTGATCACTCACCTACATCCCGTGGCCTCCGAACGAAACCTGAAACCAAGGCCTGATTTTGATGAGTGCAAAGCGACCGCACACACGTGAGGGTTCCCCAATCGATTACGTTGCTTCGGCTCGTAGATCTCCCAACCTGCAACCATCTTCCATGAACCCATGCAATTGTCTAGCAGCCCCGCAGGCAATCGGCGTCGGTGAGCGCCGAGCAAGTGGTTCGATCCGCACGGCCGCTGGAGGGAATTCCGCTGCTTTCCACTCGCTGCGGGTTGCGGAGGCTTCCGCTGCTTTCAAATGGGTGTAGTGCGGACCGACGATTAAACCCCTCACACGGCGACGGCTGCTTTCCCGATTTACCTCGCGTGGGTGAGACTCGAGAGGCAAGGCCAGTTGCCGACTAAAGTGCAAGCTTTCTGATACCACTCAGAATCAAAAAAAAATGCAATTGTCTAGCACAATCGCGACATGCGTTGGATGGCCACCACGCGTCCCATATAAACGGCGGATGCATTTGGATAAATTGGGCCGGCTTGAACTGGGCCGCATATCGACCTATAAAAATTTAAAAAGCGAATAAAACAGACTTTTTCATTGTTAATAATAAAACAGACTTTTTCATTGTTAATTTTGGAGGATAAAATCAAAAAATAATAAAAATAAAAATAATAAATGGATAAGCCTAAGAAGTAGCTAGCAAAATGATGCACATCGACTTAGAACAACTTTTTCCTTATATTCGACTGAAATCCCGTTTCATATATAAAACACCAAGAGTATTCTCTATTCTGTAATCTCAAAACCAATGATCACTTGGAGAATCCATTGCGCTCACCACACAAAAAGGAAAAAGAAAGGGATGAAAGAGATGGAGCACTTACACTGACAAGAATTGCCTAACGCATTATCTTCCTCTCGATCCAGAGAGGCCACCGAGAAGAGCAGCTTATTCAATCTCCTTTGTCGAGTGGCAGAGCCACTAGAAAGCATTGGTCAACATGAATGGACGTGCCATCAGCTATCCTCACCTTCTTCGTCATCTCCCTCTCAAACATCTTTGCGCCTGCACCTTTCAGCATCATGATCAGGTCGATAAACGTGGAAGCTTCCACGTCGAGCCTCATGTTTTACAGTATTGTGGGAGACAATCCTTGAACAGCCAATGTAGTGGAGTATGCATCTGATATCAATTGTGCCATATAACTAATTATTATTAAAATCAATAGGATTTGGAAGCACTGCTTTTGTCATGATTTAAATGGAATCATTTTTCAGATACTATACATTAGTTGACCTACCACTATAGATTGCAATCATGGTGACCTGACTTGGACATCCATTAAGCAGCTCCCTTCATCCTCCACCTCTGTCACTGTGGATCAGTGTGCTACATGGCATCGTTGCTTAAGAAGATTGCAGCAAGTAACCACCATAGTAATAACATAAACTTGCCCCAATGAACTGGCACACTGTTGTCTTGGCCAAAGTTGTTCTCCTCCTCTTCATTTCATCAGCCAGTCCCTCGCATCAGAGCGGCACAATTTGGACAGACCAATCTGCTCTTCTAGAGTTCAAGAAGGGGATCATCTCTGATCCTGGAAATTCGCTGCGCAGCTGGAGTCGGCAGAACCATGTCTGCGAGTGGTATAGCATCAATTGTAGCACGAGTCCTCAGAGGGTGGAGAGAGTTGATCTTAAAGGTAACTCCTTGGTAGGAACCATCTCCCCCTTCTTGTCCAATCTTTCAAATCTCATTCTGCTCGAATTGTCGGAGAATTCCCTTCGAGGATCCATTCCTGCAGAACTTGGATTCTTGTCTCAGCTGAAGGTGCTCGCTCTGAAGCAAAATGGCCTACAAGGAAACGTCCCTGATAGCTTTGGAATGCTTGCAAAACTTGAATTCATTGACCTCGGTGGCAATGAGCTCCATGGCCGTCTTCCTGTCATTCTCTTGTACAATTGCACAAAGTTGCACTATGTGGATCTGTCGATGAACTTGTTCACCGGCCGCATTCCTTCACAGCTCGGGTACTATCTTCCCTTGCTGACTAACCTTCTTTTGTATTCGAACCAACTCATGGGTGGCATCCCTGAATCTCTCACAAATTCAAGATCACTGGAGGAGATTGATATTGAGAACAACTCCTTCGGCGGGGTGTTACCATCAAAGATCTTGATGCAGATGTCTTCTTTGAGGATACTCCACCTCTCTGACAACAACTTCTCCGGGGACGACAGCAACTCCAATCTTGTTCCCTTCTTTGATGCCATCTCAAACTTGACTCACCTGGAGGAGCTTGAACTGGCAGGTAACCGTCTGGGAGGCGAACTGCCTGCGAGTATCGGTCTTCTAGGTGCCAATCTCTCTGAGATTGATCTCGGGCACAATCTAATTCAAGGGGCAATCCCTCCAAACTTATCAAAGCTTGTTAATTTGGAATGGCTAGATCTGTCGAACAATCTTTTGCACGGTTCAATTCCATCAGAACTACTGCAGCTGCCTAAACTGCTGAGAGTCTGGCTGTTCAACAACTCCTTTTCTGGAGAAATCCCTTCTCCTCCCGCTCGAAGTCAAATTGGCCTCTTGGACTTATCAAAGAACACTCTCTCGGGTCCAATCCCATCAGCTTTTGGAAATCTACCTCAACTGCGACGGCTCAAATTAAGTGAAAACCAGCTCAATGGAACCATACCTCCGAGCCTAGGAAACACAAAGCTGGAGCTCTTGGACCTGTCCTACAACAGGCTAACAGGAGCTCTACCAGCTCAAGTTGCGAGCTTGAGCTCCCTCCTCTTATACTTCAATCTGTCACACAACTTGTTAGAGGGGCAGCTGCCCACAGAGCTGAGACAGATGAACAAGGTTGGCGAAATCGATTTGTCATCCAACAACTTCAGTGGTGAGATTCCTGAAAGCTTGGGAGACTGTGTAGTAGTTGAGCTGCTGAACTTGTCGCACAACAATTTACAAGGTCAAATTCCTCAGTCAATTGGAAATATGTTAAGCATCAAAACACTGGACTTGTCTTTCAACCAGCTTTCGGGACCAATTACGTACTCTCTTCAGCACTGCTCCAGCCTCACGCTACTGGACCTCTCCTTCAACAACTTCTCTGGAGCCCTACCGGAAGGCGGAATCTTCAACTTGTTGACGCCCGATCGGATAAAAGGGAACCATTTCTGTGCCGCTCTGCCTGGACATGGACTTCCCAGTTGCCATATCAAGAGGACAAGCTTGATGCATTCTCGCAGGGGGCTGATATTGCTTGTCAGCATTGTGACTGTCTCAGCTTTCTTCGCTACAGTCATATGCGGAACAGTTTACATGATTGTAAGAAAAAGGAGCAGCAAAAGACACAGTGGAGATGATCCAAGCAAGAATCTTTCCATGAGTATTACCTCGGGCTTCCGAAGAATCACTTACAGAGAGCTCGTGGAGGCGACTGCGGGTTTCGAGAAGAGCAGATTGATAGGATCCGGCAGCTTCGGGCAAGTCTACCGAGGAGTGCTCGGCGACGGCACGGCGGTAGCGATCAAAGTCCTACAGCTGCAATCCGGCAACTCCACGAGGAGCTTCCAGAGGGAATGCGAGGTCCTGAAGAACATACGGCACAGGAACCTTATGAGGATCATCACGGCGTGTAGCCTCCCGGATTTCAAGGCCTTGGTGCTCCCGTTCATGGCGAACGGGAGCCTGGAGAGCCATCTCTACCCGAAGGGGGAGCCGAGCTCGCGGCTGAGCTTGGTGGAGCGGGTCAACATCTGCAGCGACGTCGCCGAGGGACTGGCCTATCTGCACCACCATTCGCCGGCCATGGTCGTGCATTGCGATCTCAAGCCCAGTAACATTCTCCTCAACGACGACATGGCCGCGTTGGTGTCGGACTTTGGGATCGCGAAGTTGGTGATGACGGTGGAGGAAGGAAGGGCGGAGGCGGCAGCGGCGACGGCCAACTCAACCGCCAACATTCTCCGTGGATCTATTGGATACGTTGCTCCAGGTACGACCCGAAACCCTAATGATACAGAAATTTTGCCCCTTTTAAGATTTCGAAGCATAAATTTCATTGGCCTTGTCAGAGTATGGCTATGGGAGAAGCGCATCGACCAAGGGCGACGTCTACAGCTTCGGAATTCTCGTGCTGGAGATGGTGACCGGAAAGCGACCTACCGACGACATGTTCGGCGAAGGAGTGAGCTTGCAGAGGTGGGTGAGGAAGGGGTACCGGAGCAAGATGGAGACGGTGGTGGACGCGCGGTTGATGAGGGAGGTGAGCAATCAGAGCCTGGAGGTGACGAAGATGTGGGAGACCGCGCTCGTGGAGCTGCTGGAGCTGGGGCTCGTCTGCTCCCACGAGAACCCGGAGAATCGCCCGACAATGCTCGGCGCGGCCGACGATTTGGATCGGCTCAAGCAGTATCTCGCCGGCGACGCCACGGCGACGTTCACGTCCAGCATCGGGTTGTCGTCCGCCAGCGTCGGAGCTTCGTCGTCGGATTACGGGTAGCAACGGATGGGATTAATCCCGCAGGAGACCAATCGCTTTATCATTCGGGTCGACCGACGCTGGTTTGCCCCTAGTCGTTAAATTTAATTCGATTTTTTATAAAATAAAATGCTTCTAAAAACAAAACTGAAAGATTAATATATATTAAAAAAACAAGTTTGCAGTGCTTTCTTAAAAATACATTTTTATCGATTTTTTTTTTTTTTCAAAATCACACTATTTATTAACTTGTAACATATTAAGCATGATTATTGATTCTTCGATTCTGATTCTAATTCGATTTTAATCAATTTCGAATCCATCGATATTGAAATCGATCTGAACCGATTCAAAATCGATTCTGAACCGATTCCAATTTTAAAGTTTTAATTTTGAAATCAATTCAATCCAGACCGATTCCGAAACGATTCCAGATCGATTGTGAAATGATTTCAAATCATCTTCTTCGAATTTGAACTTCCAAATTCATCTAACATGTTGGTGATCTTATTTTTTTTTTCTATCGTAAAATAATTTTGTAAACATATTAACATACTAAGAATTTTCATTTTTAAATTAGCAATCGGAATCAAATCCACATCAAAATCGAAACCGATTCCGAACCGGTTCTGAAATCGATTGGAATCGAACCGAATCAGAATTGAAACAGTTCCGATTCAGTTTCAAAATTAATTCATTCGAATCGATTTCAATTCTAAATTTTACGATTTAATTCCGACTCGATTCCGAATCGAACCGATCTATTAAGTATGCCTGTAACAGACTATTATTCATTTATTTGTTAAATTGAATTTTAAAAAAAACTACTAAATTCGAAGGCGAGTTAGGTGTTGTTTTTAACAAATTCGGCACGTGGCGAAAGAAAACAAACAGTAAAAACAAACAACGAGAAGGAATAAAATTGCAGCGGACTGCTCCCTGAATGTTTCAAAATGAAACAAAACACCCTTGCAGGATCAATCGACACAGTGCCATAAAGTTCACAGGACGCTGCCTCCAGTTACGAATCCCTCCCTACTCAAAGCACAGGCAAAAGGACTCGTGAAAGGCTACATCATAGGCATAGAAAAATATGCACCAGTACATAAACATAAACCGGAACTGGAAGACTAACCAGTCAAAAATGTACGAGTAAATGCAGCAAGTGATGTGACCTTGAACCATATAATACCCTGATAAGATGGGCGAGTACAATACATGAGCAGGAAGGTGGGGGTGATAAGATGCCTCTTTAGCACCAGTTTCCCGCTTCGCTGCAATTGTTCCTGTTTATGAGTAATGAATTCCCTCAGGAGAAAGGGAAGAGAAGAGAAGAAAACTTCAGAAATAAATGGATATTATCTGTTTAAGTTTCTGTTTGCAATCCATATGAAATGCAGGCAAGACGAGAGATTATCATAAGCAAGGTTTATAAAATATAGTGATAAAGAGGCAATGCAGTTTTTGCATACATTGGGTACATTTTGACATACGTACGTGCCTTCATTTAGTATATTTACTCTTTAAGACTATAAAAATTAGAGAATTAATTGAGTTGATTATTTTTGTATATGATAGGGATACCATCAAGAAGACTGGCAAACTAATAAAAATTAGTGGGTAGAATGCTAGAACAATAGAAGAAACAGATTTCTTGTGTTTAACGAGTACTGAGTTTGAGTAATTCACCGGAATAGTACATAAATTAAATATGTTGTGTCCTCTGGCACAGAAAAACTTTCAAGAACAAGTATCAGTGTGAAATCTTGGCACAGTTATCTTGTCTGTATGAATCAACTGTTGAAAACTACATGTCTTTTCACCCATCCGAATAGGCTCTTTGTGCAGCTGTAGAACTTGCAAAGAGAGGTGTTTAGATCTTGACCACTCGACTATATTTGTTTGTAAAGAAAATGGAAGAATTCTCATTGTGGAATAGGCGTAAGCCAAAACCATTCTAGATGTGTGCCGGCAACTACTTTTGGTGCCATTTGTGTGCAAACAAGATATCACGGAATGATTCACTCAGCAAAATTAAGGGTACGCCTAGGAGTTGTGCTTTCACTTATTAGGCACAAATTCAATTAGGTTTTGGGTGTTCAGTCTTATAATATATCATGATCAACTTAAAGAACAATCCTGGAAAGACAAAAGAATAGGACATTGTTATCACAGCTAGAGCAAACATGGGATGGAACAATTTATGTCCCAGGAGAAAAGAATGCATTCCGATCATCTCAAATTTGTATTCAGCATGATCAACTGATTTGTTGTGAATATGAACTGGTGTTTAAGTTTAGGACATAAATGGATCGTCTGTGCAGATCTAGGACTTCATATTGGTCAGGCTTTGATTGTGCTTGCCATCATATAATAACTTGTGAGCAATACAAGGTTTTAATGAATTCTAATATTGGTTCCTGATAAGGGATGGCTGGGGTGCTACAGAAGGCTGGAGAATTTGGGGATAAGAGTTGTCCTACAGGGTCAAGTGTTCATAATTAAGATGGATGGCGCTCTTGAAGTTAGCATGGACTTTATGTTCATAACAATGACAGAAAAACTTGGATTCATATGGCTTCTCTTTGATCGAACTATCAAATCCTCTTCAGATTAGATGTCAATCAATTGAATAGCATAGCCATTAGCATGTCTCATGTTTCATAGGATATGTGATTGTAGTTTTGGTGTACTTGTGCTAAATCAGAGAACTCAAGCAACTCTTATGTATGAACACATGGTGTCGTTAACTCAATGAGAATAGAGACATAAGCATTGACCTGAGTTTTGCTTGACAATAGTCTAAATAATTAGGGTTGTTGGTTGAGAATTTACTTTATGGCAAAGATCAAACAATTGAATTAAAGCTACTAAATAACATCCTATCAAAGCTAAACTTCCAAGAATCAATCATTATATATATAAGATTCGATCTGTTCTGTGATACATAACAAAAGTGGTGCGATCAATAAGTGATATACATAGTCCCCTTTTGTTCGAATAGGAAAAATGAGAACTAGATCAGTAGTTACACTGCAAAACAGATCACCCGACGAAGATGATGTCATTGTCCTATCAAGCTTTCTGAAATCAAGTAAAAGATTTACTTCCCACTTTGATGGAACTTTTGAACTTATGCCTTAAGAGTTGTTCAAGACGTTTCAAGTCATCAACACCCAATTGCCCATACATATTATAGGGACTAATAGTTCAATAAATATAACACAAGAACATTGATGTAACAATGTCTTAGAGTTGTTCAAGATCATCTTGCCCAATTGCCTCTACATGTGCCATAGAGCTTACTAGTATGATGATATAGCAATAGTGGCATTACATACAAATGTATTTCATCCACCTTGAGAAAACAACATTGTTTGCTATTTTCATTCTTCACAACCACAGTGAATAATTCCAACATCTACATGGTTGTTTGACGGTATTTTGTATGAATTGTTAGATTATGAGGCTAGTAACCTAGAATTTAGCCTTTTTTTTTTTTTTTATCTCTTCCCCAAACATCTTACCTTCAATGCCACACCCAGAATAATTGAAAAGCAATGAAATTAGTCAGATTACATGGTATAGATAGGCATATCTTCAACATATTTCAGAAACTTGCACGCCTTCTTAATTCAGTCCGTTCCTCTACAACTCCACTAAATAAATTGTCTCTTCTAGAATCCACTTCAAATCTTTCCAACAGATTAACAAGGATCAATAGTATATATAGTGATAAAGAAATCACTTGGCCTTCTAGCTTTTTGATGCAATGCTATTTGGTAGAATTTCTATGCTATAATTCTCAAATAAAAACAAAAAGAAAATGCTAATGTTCCAAAAGTGAAGGAGCTCATTCAACCATTCCTTGATATGAATGCCAAAACCTTAGGATGGCAAACCTTTTGCTTGTGACTTGATTGACGAGCGACATAATTGAAATATATTATTTTGATAAATTATCCAAACTCAATGTTAATCAGATAACTCCTATTGTGCCATCCAAGGCAATCCTATCAATGGGCGATCAACACGATCTAATTGCTATAGTTTTATTTTTATTAATAAATAAGTGAAGTTGAATAAATTAGAACAAAACTTATGTGGATTCACTTTGGCACCTATTAAAGTAATAAATAAATAAATAATATTTTAGATTCAACTATTATTTGATACAATTTTATTAAAAGTAAAAAAAATCGAAATGAGATGAATAAAAAAGTATGTCTAAATTAATTTAAGTTTACTTTAATGAATGTGGAAATATATCAAGTATTAGCTAGTAGGATATAATATTATATAAATTTTAATTCAATTGGTTATCTACTTATATATTATACTCTTATATATTTTCACAGAAAAATAGCCTAAGTGAAAAGATATTGAGGAACTACAATTCTTTTAAATTTATCTCACAAGTGCTTTAATATTTGAAACCATTTTACCCCCAAATATGAATTCTCATCTCTTTTTTATGATTTTCTTTTTCTTCGCTTCTTTCCCCGTCTACCCCTAATTTATTACTGGCCTGATAAATTGGTTGATACCGGATGAAACTACCTTGTAATTATCCACACAATAATAACAGTTGGCTTTCCGAATCACTATATCTCAATCTCATCGAAAGGCAAAGATATACTGATTCGACATACCTGAGTCGAATGAAGAGGTCATCTCGGCCATATTACATTCCAGACGCCTCGTGTCTCGGCTATTATCTTTTACCTTGACCGTATGGTATTCCAAACGCCCCGTGTCTCAGCTATTATTCTTCATCTTGACCATATTATATTCCAGACGTCCCGCGTCTCGACTATTATCTTTTACCTAGACCGTATGGTATTCCAGACGTCCCGCGTCTCGACTATTATTCTTCATCTCAGCCATATTATATTCCAGACGCCTCACGTCTCGGCTATTATATTTTACCTCGACCATATGGTTTTCTAGACACCCCGCGTCTCGGTTATTATTTTTCATCTCGATTATATTATATTTCAGATACCTCGCGTCTCGGCTATTATCCTGTACCTCCATTGTACGGTATTTCAGACGCTCCACGTCTCGGCTATTATTTTTATCTCGATAGTTGCGCGTCATTTCAACTATATGGTCTGCTAAACTATGCTCTATCTCAGCTAGTTAAGTGACGTGATGACTATTCCTGTTCAGATAGCCAACAAGACAGTTCTTATCAGCGTTTCTCCCCGACCAGGAAATAGATGTCCATATTGGCCTCCAGAAGCATGTTCACCACATTAATGAGGAGTTGTCTCCCATCAACCACACGATGAGCATTAATCACAGCCCACACGTCTACAGTATTTATGAGGGTAATGATCTCTATTACCTCTGTTAGAATATTGTAGATATGATTAGGGATAATTGTTATCCCTAAATATCATTAGGAATAATTATTACGTAGGATAGAATTTTGATTTATTCCTATGATAGGGTTTGATTTATTCTTTTGAATAAGCCCTAATCTTGTCTATAAATAGGGCTTCTTTTCATGTAAGTTAAGTATCCTGAATTACAAAATTAACATGGTATCAGAGCCCTAATTTTTAAAGCTTCCGCCAAGGTTTTTCTCCCGAGCGCTACAGACGCCTTTCTTCAAAGACTACGGCGACAAATTGACGCCACGCTGGAGTGCATGTAACAGCCTTCTCCACTGCGGCGACAATGACGGCGGCAAGTGACGCTTCTTCCTCGCGAGCGATAACGACGACGCAATGGAGTAGTTGGATTCACGCCGACAAACCCATCGATCGCGGCGAAGGCCACGGCCAATACACAGCCCTCTCCTTTCTCCGCCTTTCTTCTCCGTCGCTCAAGAAGAAAGAAAGAATGAGCGGGCGATGAAGGAAAATCGACGCCACCTTCTTCATACCACCGCCACGAGATCAACCCGCCTCTCAACATGGTATCAGAGCTTCCGGATGTGAGTCTCATGGTCTATATCAACTTCACCAAAACTCTCTTGTTGGTACGGCGGCAGCATCTCCACTTGTTATCCATGCTCAATTGGGACATCCTGGTCTTGATAAGTTAAAACAATTACATCCTAGTCTGTCTCACTTAAAATCTTTGTCTTGTGAGTCATGTCAGTTAGGCAAGCATGTACGTAGTTCATTTTCTCCTCGCATTAGAAGTCGGGCTACGTCTCCCTTTGCTTTGGTTCATTCTGATATTTGGGGTCCGAGTCATATTACCTCCACATTGGGGTCACGATATTTTGTTACTTTTGTAGACGATTTTTCCCACAGATTGGTTATATCCGATGAAAGATCGCTCAATTGTTTTCTATTTTTCAATCTTTTTAATGGTCAAAACACAATGTATCCTCTTCGATCCTCGCAGAGTGATAATGCACGTGAATATCTATCTACCCGCTTCAAACCTTGCATCTCACGCATATTACATCTAAGTCTTGTCCTCATACCCCCCAAATATAATGGAGTTGCAGAACGCAAGAATTGTCATCTTCTCGAGACCACCCGGATCTTCTTCTCCACTCTCATGTTCCTCTTCATTTTTGAGGTGATGTCGTACTTATTGCATGTTATCTCATCAATCTCATGCCTTCCTCCACTTTACAGGGTCAAATACCTCATCATGTACTTTATCCAAATCGGTCTCTTCATCCTTTACCACCTAGAGTCTTTGGTTCTACATGTTTTGCTCATGTTCTGGATCCTGGCATTGATAAACTCTCTCCTCGGTCGCATAAATGTATTTTCCTTGGGTACCCATGGTCTCAGAAAGGGTACAAATGTTATTCCCTACTCTCCGCTTCAGATTTCATCTCCGCACGATGTCACGCTCTTCGATTCCGCCTTTCTTCGGGTCTTTAGAGTCATCGTCCGAGTTTCATCCTTCTATGCTCAGATCCTGATCCTCCTAAGTTTCTCTATTACCCCACCCCAATTCCTCCTCCGCTGCAGTTTATCGTGCCCTCATTCTCGCCACGCTGGCCAACACCGACTCGCCATGGAATCATCTCTAGAGCGATCCTCCACTCTCCTCCTCCCCCTGCACTCAACTGATATTCCCATCGCTCTTCGAAAAGGTATACGCTTCACTCGTAATCCTTCTCCACATTATGTTTCTTTGAGTTACCATCATCTTTCTCCTTCCTATTATTCTTGCTTTCCTCTTTGTCGCTCTGCTTTCTTCCAAAGACTCAGGAGATGCATTTGCCCATCCGTGATGGAAACAAAGCTATGTTAGACAAAATGAGTGCTTTACAGAGTCAGGACTTGGGATCTCGCCTCTTTACCACCAGGAAAGCCACTTGTTGGTCAGTCACGGGTATATACAAGAAGGTTGGTCCAGAGAACGGCGGTTGATCGGCTTAAGGCTCATCTCGCTACTAAAGGTTATACTCGATCTTCTGATCGGATTATGGGGACACGCTTTCTCCCGCTCAAGATGTCCTCTATACGCTTACTCATGTCCATCACGCGATTCAACACCGGTCTCTTTATCACCGATATCAAGAATGCGCTTTTACATGGTGACCGTCAAGAAGTCTACATACGAGCAACCTCCGATTTTGTTGCTCGTGGGAGTCTTCCGTCTTGTGTGTCGCATAAAATCTTTATATGGTCTCAAGCAAATACCCAGAGCATGGTTCGGTAGATTTAGTATTGTAATTCAACAGTTCGGCATGACTCGGAGCGAGGCTGACCATTATGTCTTTTATCGCCATTCATCGGCTGGGTGCATCTACATAGTGGTTTATGTTGATGATATTGTCATCACAGGTAGTGATCATCTCGAGATCTCACAAGTGAAACAATATCTTTTCAAACATTTTCGCAAAGGATCTCAAGAAACTTAAATACTTCTTGGGAATAGAAGACATGTAAATGGGATCATTATATCTCAAAGGAAGTATGCAATGGATATTCTAGAAGAAACAGGAATGTTAAACTCAAAGACAGTTGACAACCCTATGGATCCTAATGTCAAGCTCCTACCAAATAAGGGGGAGCCTCTACTAGATCCTGAACGATACAGGCGATTAGTAGGAAGACTAAATTACCTTACTGTTACTCGTCCAGATATCTCATTTGCAGTAAGTGTAGTAAGTCAGTTTCTCAACTCTCCGTATAAAGAACATTGGGATGTTGTGATTCACATTATTCGATATATCAGAGGCGCTCCATGAAAAGGTCTTTTGTATGAAGACAAAGGACATACTCGAGTTATAGGATATTCTGATGCAGACTGGGCAGGATCTCCCATTGATAGGAGATCTACTTCTGGTTTTTGTATATTTGTCGGAAATAACCTTGTTTCTTGGAAAAGCAAAAAGCAGAATGTTGTGGCAAGATCCAGTGCAGAGGCAGAATATCGAGCTATGGCCATAGCCAGTCAAGAACTTATATGGCTCAAACAGTTGCTTCAGGAGCTAAAATTTGGAGACGTTATACAAATGTCACTTATATGTGATAACCAAGCCGTCATGCATATCGCCTCAAATCCAGTTTTTCATGAGAGGACAAAGCATATAGAAGTTGACTGTCACTTTGTCAGAGAGAAAGTCATATCTGGAGAAATATCTACTAGTTTTGTTAACTCACATGATCAGCTAGCAAATATATTTACTAAGTCACTAAGAGGTCCCCGAATTGACTACATATGTAACATGCTGGGTGCATATAATTTATATTCTTCAGCTTGAGGGGGAGTGTTAGAATATTGTAGATATGATTAGGGATAATTGTTATCCCTAAATATCATTAGGAATAATTATTACGTAGGATAGAATTTTGATTTATTCCTAGGATAGGGTTTGATTTATTCTTTTGAATAAGCCCTAATCTTGTCTATAAATAGGGCTTCTTTTCATGTAAGTTAAGTATCCTGAATTACAAAATTAACAACCTCTAATAGCAGGCGTGAGTACGTCGTGAAACTATACCGCTCATATCTACCGTACCGCTCTGCAGGAAGACTCGCTTCTATATAACCCCTCTTGAGGGGGAGAAAAGGAGGTTTGCATTCTCAAAAACTCTCCATTGCTTTCATCACTTTCTTCCTACTAATTCCTGTCTTGAGCGTCGGAGGGATCTGATCGAGATTTCTCTCGGCGCTCTTAACTATATTTTTCTTGCATGATACGTCATTCGATCGTCTCACGTCACTCGACTCGGCTCATGTCCGATACGCCGATTCTTTCATCTTGGTTTTTCCTTCGCGTCAGCAGTCCTTCCGTCCGAGTCATAGGTCCTTCGTTGCCTTCGCCACTGGACATCTCATCGTCCCCGTCTCGACAGACAACATTGACACTTTAACATGGTTCCAAAATTGCATTACTCCTGTGAACAACTATTTGACTAAAACTTTTCGAAAGGCTTGAAATTTTAAAATTTGCAATGAACTAAATAATATATTTGATAGTAAGGATACACTTGCCGATCGACCAATTTTCAGCTTCCAGCTTTCCTGTAACTTCTAATTTTATCTGCAAAAAGTCAGAATCCTATTAAAAAAAACACATTAACCTGATCTACCCAGTGAAACTGAACGTGCAAGCTTAATGTGGTCTAAACAAGCTAGCAAGAGATGGGCTTAATTTCCTTTTTCAATTCCTCCAAGTACTAAAAAAAGGCATCAAATCATAAACTCGTTCAATCTCAAAGTGCAATAATATGATTGTTGAGCCCCTAGGGCAACGGCGCGTCGGTAAGAGCTTGAGCGGTCACTGCAACAGTCATGGTTCGATCCCTGTCGATCAAGGTTCACGGAGGGGATTTCGCCGTTTTTCACTCGCTCGCGGGTTGCGGAGGCGGGTCCTCATTTTTCAACTGGATCGGTATGGGGTACGGACCCAATTGACGTACATATCTCTCACGGTGATTTGGCGGCGCGTCATCCTGATTTACCCTTAAGACTGATGGAGACTCTTCGGAGGTGGGGCAGGGTCAGTTCACCCAGTGAATTAGTCGGGCGAAACTCGAATACTACTTGTTAATAAAAACAAAAAACAAAAAAAAAAAATGATTGTTGAGCAATTCTGCTTGTCTTAGATTAGTAAATAGATAACTTTCTTTAGTGAATCAATAATTGAAACTATAAGGGTACTTTAGAGTTGGTGATGTTATATAGATTAGTAATCTTCTTAGGAAAGGATCCTCATGAGCTCTAATAATATCAATACAAAATTATTATCCATATAGATCTCATAGATATACAAATCAAATTAAAAAGAAAGACTAAAGAAGACTTATACTGAATTTTACAATAGTATATAATCATATATTAGCTAATACATTTTTTAAGAAAAAAAACAATTAGCCACGTTCAAAAGTGAGAATAATAAATCACAAATTGACTTTTTTATGATTAAGAAGAGGGATAAAAAGATTTATAAAGATTACAAGATTATCCCTGAAGAAAGCTTAACTATCCAATACTGGTTAACAATGTTGGATATACATCTCAAGCATATTATCAATAAAAGAAAAATGTACATGACTCCTAGAATTAAGTGGTGAAAGTTAAAGGATGAGAAACATAACATATTTAAGAAGAAGATAAGAGTACAAGTATTCGATGAAATATACGGTGCCCCTAATACAACATGAGACAAGATGATATCAAATTGAAAATAGTAGTTAAGAGTATACTTGATGAGTCGAAGGGACATATACTACCAAGTAAGGGGTTTTGATGATGGAATGAGAAAGTACAGGAGGAAGTGAAAAAAATGAACGACCTATAAGGATTTATATATTTGTAAGAACGAGAAACTTAAAAAACATATACAATAGTCAAGAAAGAGACGAAAGCAGTGAATGAAGACAAAAATGAAATTTTTGAATGATTATATCAAAAATTATATACAAAAGTTGGAGAAAAAATATTAATAGAATAACTAAAGTGAAAAAGAGGAAAATAAAAAATCTTAACTGCATTAAAGATGAATCAATAAAGTACTAGTAAATGGTAGAAAAATAAAAGAGCAGTGAAAGATGTATTTTCATCAACTTTTTAATGAAGATTTAGATTACCAACTTAACTTAAGCAATTTAAGTAGGTCAAATAAGTATAGAAATTTAAATTTTTATCGTAGAATTTAAATTTCATAAATAGAATAAGCTTTAAATGAGATGCAAAATGCAAAATTCATTGAACTAGATGATACTCTGGTAGAGATATGGAAGTGCATAAGGAAATGAGATATTGAATGACTTATAAAATTATTTAATATGATATTGAAAATAAAAAAATATTTGATTAATAGAGGATAAGTACTCTAATTCCCTTATATAAGAATAAGGGGGCATACAAACTTGTAAAAATTATAAGAGTATTAAACTAATAAGTCATACCATGAAATTTTGAGAAAGAGTAATAGAAAAAAGATTAAGGAAGGAGATCACAATTTCCGAAAATCAATTTGGATTCATGCTTGGAAGATCGACAATATAAGTTATATATCTTTTCAAGTAACTAATTGAAAAATATTGGGAGCAAAAACAAGATCTACATATGATATTCATTGATTTAGAAAAAATTTATAATAGGGTTCCAAGAGAAATTATATAGAGAATTCTAAAAAAAATAGACATTAGTGTAATATATATTGAAATAATTAAGGATATGTATGAGTAAGTAATGATCAAAGTGAAAATTTTAAGCGAATTAATTGAAGCATCTCTAATAAAGATAAAGTTACATCAAGGATCAACTCTAAGTCCCTATATTTTTATATTAATTATGGATGAACTCATTGGACACATTTATGACACGGTACCGTGATATATGTTATTTGCATATGATATCGTTTTAGTATAAGAGACACATGAAAGAGTAAATGCTAAATTAGAATCTTGGCAAGAAACACTTGAAGTAAAATGTTTTAGACTTAATAAAGTAAAGATAGAATATATAGAATTTAAGTTTAACAATATTAGATGTAATGAGACAAATGTTAAGATAAGAGATGACGAATTATCATGAGAGTTTTAATTATTTAAGATTATTTTTGCAAGACGATAGAGAGATTGCAAGAGATGTCTTACATATAATACAAGGAGGATGGTTGACATGGAGAAGAGCATTGAGTGTTTTATGTGATAGTAAAGTACCTTTAAAACTTAAAAAAAATCTACAAAACGACGTCTAGACCTATTATGTTATATGACGTTGAATGTTGAGCTACGACTCGAGCATATGAGCAGAAGATGGGAGTTGCAGAAATAATAATGTTAAGGTGGATGTGTGGACTTACGAGGATGAACAAAATAAGAAATAATAAATAAAAAGATTAAAGAAAAAGTCGGAGTTGTATTTATTGAGAAAAACTCTAAGAGACATATTTAAGATGATATGAATATGCTTAGATGACAAATAAATGTTTCAATTAGGCAATGTAAAACTATAGTAAATATGCACATTAAACTTAGGAAAAGGAAGACCAAACAAGACTTAATTAGCAACAATAAAATAAAAATAAAATTTATTTAAATAGAGATGATGATATAGTAGGGGATAGAGCTCAATGACATAGAAGGATTCATATAGTCAATTCCATCTAGTGGGATAAGATTTGATTATTGTTATTGTAAATTAAAGAAGACTTAGTTAGCAATAATAAAATAAAATAAAATTTATTTAAATATAGATGATGATATATATAAGATAAACTCTAATGATATAGAAAAATCCATATAATTGACTCCAACTAGAGGGATAAAATTTAATTATTGTTATATAAATCTCATAAATATTACTATCCTAATGGCCTAATGGGAAAAAGTCAATATTAAACGACTTTTTAGCCACAAGTATTCCTTGCTATCTAATTTTCTACGAAGCAAGTAGTTCTTTTCCACACTAATCGTCTTCCTTCAAACCTTCATATTTCTTCTCGGTCTATTTTTCTTTCTTCACATTCCTGGCCTCTCTTCCCTCTCCTTCACCTATTCACTCCAGTCATATGATTTTGCATTAATAATATATAATAGTAGTTGATGACAATAATGATTAAGTAGCTAGGAAGGGTGGTCGTGGGAGCTTCATAGGATTGACCATATATATATATATATATATATAAAGTTGTATTTGCCATTTAAAATTACTCATATTTGTTAACTTTCAGTATTGAGCATCATTTTGGCCATTCCCTATCTTGCCTAATATGATGAAGCATAATCAAGGTTCATATATATAGTAAATAAAATAAAGAATGGTACATCATTACGGAGATCTTATGCTCCTCACCTCCAACAGAAGCTGTTAGAATAAATAGGGGTCGAATTTCAGCGTGAGATCTAAAACTTTCATTCTGACTCAGAAGTCCTCTATTATTCTAGTTAACAATTCAAGGGACATAATCCACTGTAATTTATCTTCTTTATATTGATTGTGGAACCGACTGACGAGGGTACTGAGACGAATGCTGCAATTGTATCTCCTCACCTCCCATAAAAGGACAAGGAAGGCATGTTTCCCAATCAATCAAAGTAGGGTTATCCACGTCAGACTTGCCATATCATTATTGCATGGTCTTTACATGCTCCCAAAGCATGACTCTTTCTCCTCCATTCATGCCTCTCCAGCCACCTCCTCTAATAATTGAACCACCGACTATCATCTTTTGAGATACAAATTGCTGAAATGATCCTCGATCAAGTTTTTTTTTTTAATTCAAGATACTCTTATTTTTGTTGTTGTATGAAATAGTTTCTGCCTTTTGAATATAATTGTGAGATTATTTTCACGGTTTTACACTGCATGTATCAAGTTTGGTGCTTTCAGGCTAAAGTAATAGTTGGAGTCTTTAAAAGTATCCATTTTAGTTATTTTTTCGGTTTCACAAGCTCATTTGACAGTTAATTATCTTTGTGCGCCTGCTAATTTAGTTAACCTTCTTCCCTAATGTTTTTGGTAGCATTGTGTGTTCTTTTTGTTCTGTCTTGTAACTATCATTGGCGGTTAACATTGTTTTTAGTGAGAAATCATGAACCTAGCTTCCTCCTTTTCAAGTGTTTTGTCTTCTTCAGATTGACAATGCCTCCTGTTTGTTATTGATTTTGTCTAAGCATCATTATTCTGGCTTTTATATGTCACAATTTCATGTAGAAGTTTACAATGCCTGTGTTGGTGTTGGTGCTTATGTCGTTAGGGTAAAAGTTGCATTAGAAATAGTTGAATTTTGTTTTTATTCACTAGCAAATTGAAACCCACAATTCTTGCTGGATGTGATGCCAAGCATATGTATTGTATGCTCTGATGTTGTTTGGGGAACATATTTGATTTGATAATACCTATTGAAATAATTTAATATTTAATCTTGTATGTCCAAATAAGACCTGTATCTAACATAGAAGTCGAATTTGATTTGATAATTAACATTCTCTAGGTGTTAGGTATTTCTTCAAAATTCTACTTCTTTAAACTTTTTCATATATCAACCTTCGAGTTGATTTCTTGGGAAAGAGAATTAGCCTTTGTTGATACAAATCCAACGGACATAGGCCAATTTTAACAACCATGATTCAGAGGACTTTAGACAATGCACATATAAATGTGTGTGAGTTCATGCATCCTAAGAAAAATATGAGACGACATTAATCTCACATCAATGTTTGTTCATGACCATATTTTATGACTTAAGTCGAGATACTAGCTACTGTGAAGGCTTCTAGAATTGCGTCTCGATCAACATTTTATCATAACCTAGCTTGGATTCAATATGCAATCAAAGAGAATAAAAAATAGTTAAGATGAAAACTCATGTCTTGGGCAAAAAAAAAAAAAAAATAGTAGCTAAGATTGGACAAATGAGTTTTAACAATTATGTGGGAGCTTAAGGAGGTTTGGCTACACCAGAAGACTCACAACAATATTTATAAACTCCACATTTCTAATGGTTAGCTTATATTTTTCTTGAATATAATATTAGTCTAAGTGTGTTTATCATCCCTGACATCTTAGTGCAAAATTCTATAATCAGGAGATCATTACTAGTGAAAGGATCAGAATCCACAGCTAAAAAGGTAATGATGATCAAATATAATTCTGAATTTAGAAGTTCGGTGTAGCAAAACAGATGTTGGTTGAAAATTAAAATTAGAGGGTAAGTAAGATCATTTTGTCTGAAACGATACTTAGAATAAGGGTTGACCTTTGTATTGTGCATAACATAAAAATTACCTTTTCCATTGGATATATTTGTGATGGCAAAGATTGAAAGCATTCTCAACAAGATCAAAACAACAACAAAAAACTATAGTCACTTAAATTAATGGAAGAATATATAAACAATAAAGTTCTAATTAAGTTATTAGTCACTGTACTAAACTCTTGGATGACAAACTCCTTCTGTTGTTCATTTGGTTTTGTTAGATCTTCATTATTGATAGTCATTAAGTGTTTACATTGATGGTGGAGATATATACCTACTTCTGAAAATGCTAACAAACTTAATTAACCAAAGGAACATTAGGAATAAGAAGCTATGTCGTCGATGCCAAAGACGCAAAAGAAAATTTTGAAAAAACAAGCAACAACAGCAAAATAAACTTAAGGAATAATCTTTCATGGTCATGAGTTATGATGGCATAGCTCACATTACTGTAGTTCCCCACGACTTAAAAAACCTTAAAAATAATAAAAGTCCTCCTTGTAGCTCACATTACTGTACTCTGAACGCCATTAAAAAAACATAAAACCAATAAAATTCTTCCCTACTACTAATTCTTTGATCAAAATATGAAAATAATAATTACTTTGCATTCTACATTCAGGTTGAAAAGCTTAGTCTTTGCATCTTCCAGATAAATCACTCAGAAAATCCATACCTAGCTAGACTGGATCATCTCAACATGTTTGCTTTACATTTTTTTGGTTGAAGAGAATTATAGGAGAAACCTATCGACAGTCTGCTCTTCATGATCATACAGTTCGACATGATGCACGTGACAAAATGCTTTAATTTTTTGCAATGCTTCAGTGTTATTCATCAAAGAGGTGAAATGACATCAAATATGCGGCTAAAGAAAAATTGACAAGTTTTGTTACCAGTCAGCAAATTTTTGTCATAAGAACCATAAAATTCCACCTCACAAATTATAAAACTTGGTAGAGAAAATACATAAAATCAGACGACGGTGTAAAATGAGCTATTGCATACCTCTAGCGATCGAAGCCTTCCATCCAACACGTTATGAATGAAGGAACGAAAACCCCATTCAGATGCACTTGCTTCACCATGAACCAATAATGCAGCAAACGACCCAGAAATCATGAAGTGGCAACATATCCAAAGCAAGCTTCAACTTGTTAAAGTTTAAATTAATAAAAATCAAAAAATAACACCAGATCTAGCAAGAAAAAAGCCGCTTGGGAAGCACAAGAAAAAGGAAAATATATCATTTTGTAGGAAAGAGAAAGAAGATCTACTAGGAAATAGCGATAGATGCTTCTCGAGGCCAGGCCAGGCCATGAAAGAAAGTCCTAAGGACACAGTAGAAAGCATGCCGGGAAGAATCCACGAAAAAAAAATGAAGAAGACAGTCGAAGCGGAGGAAGGAGAAGAACTGGAGCAGCAAACAAGGTTAACAGTGATATCCGTTAAATCCGCACAAGAGGCAGGGGTTACAGATAGGGATATGATGCGTACCTCCTCTGAATCTTTATCCAATCTCGTTCCCCGTCGCAGAGTATTCATCTCATCAAAAGTCACGCTCGCACACGCCAATCCACCTAACCCAAAAAAAAAAAAAAAAAATCCATTTTTCCCATTTCTTCGGTCTGATCCGATCCATCGAGTTTAGTATTCTCAAACAATGTTTATTAGAACGAAGAAAAGTTAATCGAGTCCACAAAACGATTACGCCCTACGACTGCCATGCCATAAAATGATACACTGCTTCCCCTACCTCGCTTTTAACCCAATCGGCCACAGAGCGCCCGATGACCGGTACAAGACAAGCGAGACCAAGTCCACGGCACGCTAGCCCTCCCCCGATGCATCGCGTGGAGATACCGCCCTGTCCTTTTCCTATGTCAACTCCAAAGGGGAAACGAAAGGAAACATGTTTGTTAGTTTTCCCTCAGCGCCGCCGGCCCGGGAGATGGAGATGACAGAGAGAGAAGTGAGCACGCCACAGCAACAGCACCGCCGCGATGCCCTCCCCGCCGTGTGCTCACTCTCTTCTGTCAACCCAACACACGACCCCGGCCGATCGCTTCCGTGCAACCAAAAAATCATAACTAAAATAGATCGAATCGAAGATCGGGCAAGGAAACAGCTAGCGACGAGGAGGACGAAGAGAGAAGAATCCATAGCCATAAAGCCTCCACCGTCGTCGTCTCTGGCTGCGTTCAATTCTAGGGCAAGGCGAAGTAGCATCGCCTCGCCTCGCCTGCCTCCGCCTGCCGGATACTTTTATCGCTCGCCTCTCCCACGTGTCGCCATTCAATGAACCTGGCTGGCTGTTAGTGATTTCTAATTAAGATTTATTAACGCTTGGTTATAATTAATTAATTACGTAGAAACAGGACGACGAGGGAGCCAAAAAAAAAAAAGATTTTTAACTATTTTTTAAAATAAAATATTTATTTGATTTTGGCGGAATGGGGACGTTGTCGACCGTCCATTGGTCCTGATAAGTATGGCGTACGTCTCCGTCGCCGTACGATCAAAGGTGTCCGGGAGACGTTTACTCGTATCTGTACCAGCAGCGCTGTGGCATCATAATCAGCTCGGGAGTGGCCTCCCCGGTGTCAGAAAGAGAGAGTGCGCTAGTGGACCGACACATACTCAGCGGAATGGCGTCGGGTAGTTTCCGTCGTGTTACCCTGAAGAGCAGAGAATTTGTCCTTGTGCCTGCGGATTGCGAGCACGACCTACCCCGCATCGTACCCCCCGTTGTGATTGCTCTGCCAGTGGATGGGCCCCGTAATTAGGTACTGTGACGAGAAGTGTCCGTTCAATCCAAATCGGGCTTCTTTCATATGTCGATATATTACGACAAATAGGTAGGAAGTCACCGATTTGGTTCGGTTTCAAGATTTTAAATATTTAATTAATTTTGGAAAACAATAAAAAAAATGACATCTTTATTTCTGGACGATACTTTTTGAACACGTGTTAAAGGTTTCACCAAGAGTCTTTTTGCTCTATATCTTAATGGGTTATTGGATTTGGAGTTTACATTAGGGATGTAAACGAATCGAATCGAATCGAATATTAAAAAAAAAATAATGTTCGAATTTGATTTCGATCTATTTAGTTCGATTCAAGTTACAAATATTGAACTAGATTGATTCAATCAATCGTGTTTAGATTTATCAAATTTTCGAATTAATATTCTTTGATATTATTGATTGATTTTAAAATGGATACTCAATTTAATTTAATTTAATAAATCAAAAATTTAATAAATATTTTTAACAATAGTTATAATATCATTTCATTAATTCGATTCGAAAATTATTTATATATATTTGAGTTCAGCTCGAATTTGATAATTTCGAATTCGAACCAAATATTATTCGAATCGATTCAAAAAATTTGAGAACCGATTCGAATACACTCCTAGTTTACATGTTACAAATCGCATGTGCATAGAGTTAAGCCACGTGTTTAGATTTATCAAAAAATATTATTTATTCATCTGCATAGTACTTACTTTTAAAAATATAATTTATCTTAATTAATTTTGAAAATATTTTTATCTCAATATTATTATATTAATTTTTATCGAAATTATTACATTATGGTAAAATTATTTTAACTTTGTCGTAAAATATTTTTTTAAAGTTGACTAAAATAACTTTAATATGTATTATCATAGCATTTTTTGGTTAAATTTAATCAAAATATCTTATAGTTACTACTAATTAAAAGTTAAGATTAAGTTTAGATGAAAAATAAGATAAGAAGCTTTTGATTTTTTTTAAAGTATAAAATTTAGCAATGATCCGATGAATAATTAAATAATAATTTTGTCAATATTATAGTAAACATATTTTGTATTGAATTTTGTTTCGTCAAAATTAATTATCAAGATAATTGATATGTGTCCAGTAGTAGACATGAAAAATCATAATCGAAGTATTAAAGAGGTGAGATCCGTGAAACTCAGGTTGAACTCGAGTACTCGGAGGCTCAGGAAGCTGGAGTGCTCGGGAGCTCGAGCACTCGCGAACCCCTAATAACGTAGATTGGAGCTCGGTACTTGAAGATGGAAAAGTCGAGAATTCAAAAGTCAATGGAATTCAAAAGACGTAGGAATTTGAAAGTCGAAAATTCAAAAATCGAGAACTTCGAAGTCAAAAATTCGAATGACAGGATCATGAGGAGTCGAGAATTCGATTTTTTTCAATAGTTATCATATCTAATTTTTTAACAGTCACGTCAAATGATAGCTCCGGAATATTTAACATGTCAGATGGAGATTTTTTATAACAATTATCCTCTAATAACCCATCAGAAGGATTCAACCGATGGATAATCCTGATCGACAAATGAATTGAATCTCCTATATATTCTCTTTGGTAAGTACACTTTTTCATTTGATTTTGTACGTCTTTTTCTACGTCTTTTTCGACTTAAGTATTAAAGAGTATTGTCGAAGGGCCAATCTCATTTATGTGAATAAGTGAATCAGCTCTCCGAAAAAAACTCGATAAAATGGACTACATACTTACCGTATCACAGACAAAGAATTTTAAAACTTTATTATACAAATCAGATTCAATTTGATGTTTATTTAAACATCAATTAGAGAAATAATCACTGTTAATATTAAAACCACTAAAAAAACTTTTGATTCGTCGATGGAAATTTTCATTTTAGTAAAGAAAAACCATGGCATTATTGTATTGCACCTTTCAGTGTCCAGAACCTCAATATACATACATTTTATCAAAATGAATTAAATAATTGAAAGAAGGGAAAAAAATAATAATTCAATTTCACATCCACAGCCAAAGTTTGAATGACGACAAACACAGAGACAAATATTCGATCTTCTTTTCCTGAATAACCACGAATAAAAAAAAAATACAGTGGTCAAAGTTTTTTCTAAATAATAATAATAATAATAATAATTAATGAAGGAGGTGGACACGTAGTCAGGTGATCTGTCTCGTGCCAGCTGGACGCACGCGGTCAACCTCTGCGGCGCCGGTCCCCACCACGTGCTGGCCACCACGACCGATGTCCAACGGCTTGCCGCCCCTTTATTCAATTCTGTTCCATCCGATTAGATTTTCCTCACAGCGTACGTGTTTATTTTATTAAATTCATTTCCATGACCACTCTCGTATTTAATTTGAAAAATAAATAAAAATCCAAAATCCAAAATCCAAAAATGCGATAGATCATTTCTCCAGAAAAGCAAGATCGAATGAGTGTTAAACAGTAAAATTATTACATAAGAAGGAAAAAAAAACAGTCTCAAATTATTCCAATGTTCTTCGAATCCAGCTTCTACAGCTATAATTTTGAGACTTATTCAGATGAAACAAACAATTCTCGAGACACTTAACAAGCTACTGCCATGAGTCTGAAGAACTATGCAGGAACCTGAGAGACCTGAGCAGTTATCAGTTGTCGCAAATGGAAAGGATTCAGCTTGAACATGTACCGACCATTCTGAAAGATTGCGATGGTGTCAGGGAGAATGCCGGTGCGGCCAGGAAGCACATTGAAAAATAAGTTGGTGATCGATCGAACAAGATCAAATTTATGGTTACTGAGTTCTACTTGGCAATCAAAGCATGTAGAGATACTGGCACATTGACGACTGAAATGCCAAAGTTAACATCAGGCTTTCTCTAATGAAGTCAGATTCCCTATTTTTACCATGAGATGATCGATGTCTTTCCTGTTCCAACAAGTGTTTTGCTGCTCTTGTGTCTTTCCTCCATTTTGTTTGTCATGCGAATCCCTTCTTTTGGACTGAACTTCTTGTGTATCAGAAGAACCTGGATTCTCTGTAAGAAACTGTTCCCAGAATACATCATTTGCACCGGTTTGCACTCTAGATGATGTTGTCGTCGCCGTGATCTGATCTCTCGATGAGTTAACCTCGGTTGCAGTGGGTTCTAAATTCATATCGATCCCCGATACTTTACTCCTTGGATCTGTTTGATTTTCTTCATAATTAGCACGTTCTACTAAATCTGGAGAGGAGCCGACACCTACTTCTGGAAGTGATGAAGGTTGAAGCTTGAAAGGCAAGAGAGCTAGCAGGTTTCCATCAGTATCCATAGTCGGTGCATTCGTCTCGGTAGCAATTACATCAGAAGGCAAAGGGACAACACTATCATATGACAAGTCATCTCCAAAAGCTTGACTAACACCTCTGAAGAAATTCTCTAATGAATTCAAAGATGATTCCATCCTCTCAAAAGGCTCCATGTCGAGTGAGTGCGTTGGAACGATGTAAGATTTCTCTCTGGACATTGGCTGCAAAGCCAAATTCTGATTTCTTTCCATTTCAGTAGCCTCGTCGAAGATGACAATTTTTGGTAATCTCCTCCTTTTGCTGCTGTGGAACTCCGTTTGCTGTAATAATTCAGAGAGGAACTGAGGTTCCTGTGCGATTTGTTTCAGGAAGGCAATCAAATTTCCTTGGCGATTTTCCAGAACCTGCAGCTTTTCCTCTAAAGACTGCATTTGGTGCTCAATTCCATGGTGCTGATGCATATGCTTATCAAACTCATTCAAAAGTACAACCTTTTCTCGCTTGAGCTTCTCAATCTCCTCTTCAAGCTCCTGTCTTTCAGCTTCAGATAACGAACCTGAGGGGTTGTTCAGTGAATGACTATGTACTGGCTTACGTCGGTGGATGTTTTTCAGTAGGTGCGGCTGCCCTCGTATGAAATCCTCATTTGCAAACTCCCACTGATCAGGATCTATCTTTCGAAAACCCTGAAATGCACACGAGGAACACTTAAAGTTTCTTCCTCGTATAAACTGAAACGTTACAAGAGTACTAGAAGATCATCCATAGATACTTATTCATATCTATTGATATAGCAGTGGATTGAAACACGTAAATAAATCAATGGAACATCGCCTTCCTTGAGTCAGCGATTTAACTGTTCTATCATTACTCAAAAAGCTTGAACTGTTAAGTAATAAAAGCCCTGTTATCTTGACCATATAGATGATTATTACCTAACACTTCCATAATGTCAACTTAAGATAAGCTTCAATGGTACTTGATTTCGACTCAACTGCAAGCAATGACAACTAAAATACAATTTCTTAAATGCAAATAGCCATTGAACAAGTGAATCCATGGAGAAAAAAATTAATATCCTGAATAATTCCCTGATAAAGAGTGGCTAAAAGGGGAAATAACTAAGGAAATATCAAGCAAGAATTAAAGGGACTCCTCAAACTTAGTATCTAATTGAGCGATACAACAAATTTCGATATCTCAACCGAGAACTTCCAAACACTTTCTCTATTTAAAAACCATAAAGGAGTAATACTAAAGCTTCACTCTAAAGCTTTATTTTCTCTAATGGACAAATTGTTTGGTTACGTATAATACTTTTATCATAGCAAAGTAGGTTAATCCAACTGAGACAATTAATCAAACAGATACCAATCTATGGCTATAACCGAAGAACAATAAGGCTTTACTTGAAAAGGAGAGGTTTTTACGAGGATCGTGGCACTTACGTAGGTGTTAAGTTGCCTCACAAAGCTGGAGAAATTATTGTGCTTGAAATACTTGGGGAGCAAATCCCTGGCAAACTCCGGCTGCTTCCACACCACGAAGCTCGAATTCAAGTGACTCCACGAGACCACGGAGTTCGTCGTGGGGTCGTCGACCATGTCATAGGTCTTGACGAGGAAAGGAGGAGGGGAGTTCGAATTCCCCCGATCGCCCTCCATGCCAGCGCAAAAATTAGGGCGAAATTCAAGAAGGTCAACCGATCCGCTATCGCCTCTTCAAAAAAACCAACAAAGGTCTTCTTTTTCCTCGCATCAACCAAGAATCTCGTGATAATAACACCGAAAGGAGCGATCTTCAGGCGGATTCGATGAACACCAAAGAAAGTTCCGGTCCTTATGACGAGGAACGGCGGCGACGGAGACGGAGACGGCGGCGGCGGCGGCTGCGAATACGATGACGGCGAAGAGCGACGAGGAAGAAGATGAAGAGAGATCGCCTCCTTTTCAATCCACGCTGCTCTCTCTCTCGCTCGCTATCTGAGGATTTGTGGATATGGAAGCTTTTTGGTTCGCCGCCAAGAGTCAATGGAAGTTATGTACACTTTGCTCCGGAGTAAAGCTCTGAAAGGAAAGTATTTTTCATACAACTCCTTGGAGAATAAAATATTTTCATTCAAGTATAAGATAACTTTAAAATTCTATTTGCAAGCCATTATAACGAAACTTCTTTCATACATCCTTGACGAATTCTGTCAAATATACAAGTCTAGACCCCCGAGTGTTGTCATAAACTGAAATTTCAAGGGGAAAATTGCATTAGTATTTAAGTTATTAAATTTTGAGATGATAAAATTATATTGCAATTTATTTAAATACATCTTTCAGTTTTAATTGAATTTCGAGCCTTTCGGGAAGTCACGTAATTATTTAAACTTTGAGATAAAACATATTCATCAAGTCACGCGAAATTATTATTTACAAGGCGATATAAAAAAAAATGAAAGAATTTAATTCTTTAATTAATAAATTTCTCCAATGTGAATTCCTTCGCATAGTGATTTTCACAGCTAAATTATATATTTTAATCCTAAATAAAATAAAAATTAAATTTAGAATAGTGAAGAAAGGACACCCTAGAACAAGATGTCATGGAGAATAGAAGAAAAAGAAAGTACAAAATATTTTATTTATGCTGCATCAGTTTTATACAGAGGCAGTTTATGCCGTCGATGCGATTATAAAACTCTATAAAATTTATTATATATATTTATAAAAAGATTTATTCACACGATTCAATAATTAATAATATATATATATGGCGTTGATTTGCTGCACTTATACTGCGCGACTCGTGCGCGATTGCATCTTAATCACAGGATCAAAATCACGATTATACAGTGACGAGTGTCTTTTCCATGCGATTTTCATAGTTGTCGTTGTCGATTCACCGCCGACTGATCGAATTGCGACCACCAGTGGCGCGCCCACTGACGGCCACAATCACGGCCATTTCCGATCGGAATTCGATCGGACTCCGATGTCGGCCGAATCGCGGTCGAATTTCGACCGGACCGTCGCTGGATTCCGACCGAATCGAGGTCCGAATCCGACCTTCCATCGACGATCGAGGGCGTCGGGGCATGCTGATTCTTGTCGTCGCAAGACAATGCAATAAACAACGCTAACATCAACTCTCTATATATAAAATAAAGTTCTCCTACGTGACGCGTAGTGCACACCTATGCATTGCAGAACCGAGCATCAGAGCATGCATGTGATTAAAATCTGTGCATTTCTCTCGCGCACAACGCGTGCGCGCAAGAGAACAAATCTTGTGGCGTCGTATATATATATATAGAAATATGATATCCTGCGCGATCGATTTCTACGCGCTCGTGCGCTCCTCGATGACCCCGAGTCACTGTTGCCGTCGCCGCCTCGCCGTCCGGCCATTGTCGGCCGCCGGACCGGACGCGATCGACGCACCATTCGCCGGCGGGGGGAGTTTACTGACCGATTAGCGGCCGGAATCTGGCGCTAACCAGTCGAAAATCACGAATCGGCGTGAATGCGCCGCCGGCGATCCGGAATCGCCGCCGGACGCGCCGCCGGCCCGTCGGCAATCGATCGGAATCGCCATTCGGCCATCGCGGTCGAATCGGGAAATCGGCGTCGAGCCGCGATCGTCGGATTCTAGTGCGGCCGATCGGCCGACGGGAACGACGGCGAGCCGGCCGAATGGCGATCGCGACCGAATGCGGACGGATTCGGCAGTCCGTCGGCCCGTCGCCAGATTCCCCGTCGGCGAGCAGCGAGCTCGCCGCGATCTAGGATTTCCGGCCTCGGATTCCGCCGCTAACGTTAAACTCCGTCGGACCATCGAGTCGCGTCCGATCGCGTCCGGTCCGACGGTCGGCGGTGGCCGCACGACGCGGCGGTGGTCGGACGGCGCGGCGGCGACGGTGGCAACGCACGATTGATCGGACGGTTGAGAGCGCGTCGCGCACGGGCGCGCAGGGATTAGTCGCGCAGGATATCAAAATCCTATATATATATATATATATATATACCTTATAATTATGGAATCATGTCAAATATTACTAATGTAAAATCTAAATAATTCAACTTAACATCCATGCACATGAAATATATACAATTAAGAAATTCATGCCATTTATGTTCAAAAGAGATCATACATCTCAAAGGATATGATTTGTTGATTATGTAGGTGACAAATAAACCTTCAAAATGGGAGCCAACGCTGATAATTCAATGCTGTCTCCATGTTGAATTGAGTACTGAACATGCGAGCCATCAAAATATATGACACCTTCCTGGTTACACCATGCAATCTGCATCGACTGATCCGGTTCTATCAACCCGTGCAACCACGAACTCTCTACAGGGCCAAGGGAGATCGGCTCCCTCACCATGTACTGAAGCAAGCTGCTCGAAGATGGCATACGAAAACCTCCAGCCGAGAGCATCGCTGCTGTCGATCCTGCTGCAGTCGAGACTCTAAGACCGCTCGATCGGCAGTTAACTAATGGCGAACTCATTTCTGCATCCCTTTTGATTCTGCAGAGCAAGGAATTAAGACGTCGAGAAGTAGGAAAAGCTTGCACGAGAGTTAGTTTGGAATTGTAGGAACATATCGTACCGAAATGAAAATCGTGAAACTGAGGCTGGGCAAGGATGTGCAGCCAAAATATCATTCAGTGCATAAGTGGGTAAGCGATGGCCATTTAAGCTCACCGATATCCTTGCGAGCTGGGAAGGAAGTTTGTGACCCTCGAGAATTTCATCCAGCACCTACAAAGAATTTAAAAAACAAAAAAACATAATCTTTAATTAGGGAATCAATTAAATTAGCATAAGTAGCACAATAACAATGAACTGATTAAAGAATCGATACGAAGAGTTTAACCTGCTCAAAGTTTCCAGCAGTAGCAGCGCAGAGATATCCAGTGCTTCTTGTTGCATCAAATTCATTACTGAATGTGTTAACCTAAATAAATAGGATGATGATGCCCATAACTCAACAGCCAAAAGAAACAATATCGATTGACAAAATAAATGAAATAACAAAAACAATTTGTAGCAAATACAGAGAGAGAAATCTATTAGTGTATATACATATATATCCATTCAGACAGATGCTAAGCTGACCTCGTCAGCTTGTGTAGGGTCTGAATTCACTCCTAAGACTGGAACAGAGTCGTCAAGAAAGTGACTAGCCTGCAAAAGAGTGCCATCCCCACCAACAGTTATCACCAGATCAACATGACGAACCGGTTGAGATAAATTGTTACGAAGTAAAGGTTCCCAATTGACGGACTTGCGCCGCAAAACATCCTTGCAAAAGTTGATTGTCTCCTGGTGCACCTTAATCCTGTCATTGAGATAACTTAAGATCTGCACGTTACAGAACCTAAAGAAGTTAGCAATTGAGAGTAAAATTAATGGCAATTACCATTTATGTGATTTCTAAGATGATACATAGGTGGGTTGTAAGTCAATTGAAACACCGTTTTTTTATAAAACGAGACTGCCTGAATTATAACTTACGGAAGAGTTATGACAGCAGAGATACTTGTGCCGCAAGGAATTGGAACACTTGGTGGTGAATGTTTACGAAACAATAAAGCCATGTTGACCTTTTGGACTAATTGTCAACTCAATAAGTTGACCAATAGACCTTGTGACGATACAAAATACAGGAGAAAGAGAAAGGAAGGAAAGTGAAATACGTGAGAAGATAATAGGTTTCTTATCTTGTTGGACACATGATAAATAAAAGAAAATTTATATTTCTTTCTTACAGAAACAAAACGTGGGGGAAGAAAATGAGCCTCAACTTTCTCTAATGTCCTTTGAGGCAATGCTTTAAATCTTCCAAGTTTGCATTGGGGAAAAAGAGAAAAATAAAAGGGAACACCGAACACAAACATATTGTACAGAATCAAGACATCAGATGTATGTATAATTGTAGTTGTATCAGAGATGATAGAACAATCTACGTATTGTTCTAAATAGGGTATATTCATACATGTGCATTCATCATCACAAACTCATCGTTGAAGCCTTCAACCATTAACCATGTGATAGGATGGCAAAGATAATTGTTAACCAAAAAGACCAATTCATAATTCTGCATCTACGAAACAATTTCAATTGTCAACCTGAAATTAGAATGTAAAGTAATGAGTAAGAAAGTCAACTATTCCTAGAGGGATTCAACATATATCCCAATTAGGTTTAAGGAATTTTCCCACAGATAAATATGCTTCACAATTAGGTTAAATATAAGTGTGATATATGTTAGGAAAGCCAATCGTATCCCATGATTCTTGCTGTATCGTATCCCATGATTCTTGTTGTAAATATGGTAGCTATATTCGTATTAAAAATAGATTAATTATAGAATCACTGAATTGTATGAGCAGATTTATCAAGTACAGATATGTACTCTTGTATATATATACATTGTATCTCTATCTTTGAGAATAGATAAGACAAATTATTTTCATTATCTTCCTTTATTCTATATGGTATCAAAGCAGTAACGATCTGCTCTATTTTCTTCTTTATTTTTTTTTCTAAAACGTTGTTATGGCCAACGATGCTTATTCTCTTTATCATTCTGATCATCCTGGAATGATTCTTGTTTCTAAATCTCTTAATGGTGACAACTATTCAACTTGGCGTAGAGCGATGACCATCTCTTTAAATGCAAAATCCAAATTTGATTTTGTTGATGGAAGTCTCGAGGCACCATCTGCTAGAAGCAAACCAAAGGATTATGCAACATGGAAAAAATGCTATGACATGGTATTATCATGGATTCTTAACTCTTTGACACCTAATATTGCAGATAGTATTATTCTTTATGACACTGCTCATGAAGTTTGGGAAGATCTTCAAAATCGTTTTTCTCAAAGCATTGCACCGCTGATTTTCCAGATCGAGAAAGAGATTGCTTGTCTTGCTCAAGATCAGATGACAGTTGCGGCTTATTATACGAAGTTAAAATATTGTGGGATGGGTTAGGATCCTACAATGATGTTGATTGCACTTGTGGAGTAAACAATAAAAGACGCAAGTTGATGCAATTTCTCATGGGGTTGAATGAGTCTTATAGTGTTATTCATGGTCAACTCCTTCTCATGAATCCGTTGCCTGATATTTCACAAGCTTATTCTTCCATTATTCAAGAAGAAAAACAATGAAATTTAGGTACAAGACGGGAGACAATAGAAGCTTCTGCGATAATTGTTCGAAAAGATGAACCAGTAGTCTTTGTTGTTCGACACAAATCCGGTCCTTCCTCTCGTCCTAATTTCAATAACCATAAGCCACTGCATTGTTCTTATTGTGATAGAGATCATCATACAAGAGAGACATGTTGGAAACTACATAGTTATCCACCTGGACATTCCAAGCATACAACAACCAAAAACAATCACTTCAAGTCCAATGACAACAATCAATCTTTAATTAATAATATCAGAGAGACTCCAACGACGCAACAACTACAACCTCTTATGGCTGGATTAACTGAATTACAACTACAACAAATTTTGTCTATTATGAAGGGTAACGAGTCATCTCAATCAACTACTCCCAAGGCAAACGTCATTACTTATTCAGGTTTGTCCTTATCTGAATTGATAATCGATAGTGGTGCAATAGATCACATTACTTCTTCTCCAGCTTTGCTTGTCAATAGTAAAGAGACTTCTTTACCACCCGTTGTTTTGCCAAATGGAAACCAAGCTCCAATTATCTCTACTAGAAATTTACTTTTGAGTCCTAATATTTATTTAAAAAATGTGCTTGGGGTGCCAACTTACAAAGTGGATTTAATATCTATGAGTCGGATCACAAGAGATTTAAATTGTTCGGTAACATTCTTTCCTTATTGGTGTACTTTGTAGGATTTGAAGACAGGGATGACGATTGGTTTGGGTAAACAATGAGACGGACTCTATTACTTGGTTGCAATGGAAATAAATAAGTCACACCATCCTACCCAATTTGTCCATACCATCAAAGCTTCCTCTTCTCCTACTTCTCCTACAATCTTATGGCATCGATGTCTAGGACACTTATCCTCTTTTACATTAGACTTTATGGCCAAAAATTTACTGCATTTCCCTTTAGAGTCACATAACAATTGTAATGTTTGTGCTCTTGCAAAACAAACAAGGCTCCCTTTTTCAATTAGTTCTATTTCCTCTATTAAATCTTTTGAATTAATCCATTGTAATATTTGGGGACCTTTCAAAATTCCTTCCCTTTCTGGTGCTAAATATTTTTTAACTATTGTGGATGACTTTTCTCGTTTTACTTGGGTTTCTTTTATGCATCATAAAAATGAGATGAAAAATTTCCTAACCAATTTTTTCTCTATTGTGAAAACCCAATATAGCAAATATTCGGGTTGATAATGGAGGGGAGTTTTTCTCCATGCGAAATTTTTTTCAACAAGAAGGCACCAATTACCAACATACTTGCATTTACACATTTCAACAAAATGGAGTGGTCGAGTGTAAACATAGACATATCCTTGCATCAGCTCGAGCTTTTCGTTTTCAAGCTAATCTTCCTTTATATTTTTGGGCATAATGTGTCTACACCGCTATTCATATAATTAATAGACTGCCCGCACCAATACTTTCTCATCAAACTCCATTTGAGAAACTTTATGGGAACATTCCATCTTATTCTCACCTTGGAGTTTTTGGTTGTCTAGCGTATGCTACTAATGTTCATGTTCCCCATAAATTTGCTCCTCGTGCCACCAAATGCATTTTTCTTGGCTATCCCGTTGGTCAAAAAGCTTACAAATTATATGATATTGAAACTCATCAAGTCTTCACTAGTCGTGATGTTATTTTTCATGAGGATATTTTTCCCTATGAATTCATTTCCCCCCATCACCTCAAACCGATTTTGTCATACCTATTGCAATCTCAAGTTCCTCCTCCATTCAACCAACACCTGCAGAATCCACCCCTATCGCTTCTTCTACTTCACCGACAACCCCCTTGCATCGTTCTCAACAACCTCGTGTCCCCCCAACGCTATAAAGCGAGGCTCGTAGCAAAAGGTTACACACAACTTGAAGGTGTTGATTATCATGATACTTTTTCACCTACTGCTAAAATGATTACAGTACGTTGTTTAATAGCTTTGGCAGCTGCTTAAAATTGGTCTCTTTCTCAACTTGACATTCATAATGCATTTCTTCATAGAGACCTTTCAAAAGAAATTTATATGACTCTTCCTCTTGGTTTTCAGCAACAGGGGGAGAACCTTGTGTGTCGCCTCAACAAGTCCTTATATGGATTAAAACAAGTCTCTCGTCAATGGTTTACCAAGTTCTCTACAACTATCCAAGATGTTGAATTTGTTCAATACAAAGCAAATTACTCTTTGTTCACATGTAAGAGAGGGAAATCATTTACTGCCTTATTGATCTATGTAACTATGTTGACGATATCCTCATAACCGGTAATTATCTTATTTCCATAAGAGTTCTTAAACAATTTCTGCATAATCATTTTTGGATTAAAGATTTAGGTGACTTAAAGTATTTTTTGGGTATGGAGATCTCTTGTTCAAAGAAAGGTATTTTCATTTCACAAAGGAAATACTTTTTGGAAATTCTAAAAGATGGAGGATATTTGGGAGATAAACCCATGTATTTTCCAATGGAGCAAAATGCAAAATTGTCTGATAAAGGAGAATTGTTAAAAGATCCATCCTTATATAAGCGGCTTGTGGGACGCCTAATTTATTTGATATTACTCGTTCAGATATCACTTATTCAATGCATATATTAAGCAGATTCATGCATGCTCTACGCAAACCTCACTTGGAAGTTGTCATGCGTGTATTACGGTATTTAAAGGGCAACCTAGGTCAAGGTTTATTTTTTCCTTCCCAAAATGAATTATCTTTACGTGCTTTTGTGATTCAGATTAGGGAGGTTGTCCAATATCTAGAAAATCGACTACAGATTATTATATTTTTTGGGGATCTTCTCTAATTTCTTCGCGAACAAAGAGACAAAAAACAGTTTCTCTATCCTCAGAAGAGGTTGTGACTAGTGCATGTTGTGAGTTATCTTGGCTACGATCATTGTTGAAGGATCTACATATATTGCACCTAAAGCCAACATTATTGTACTGTGACAACCAAGCGACACTTCACATTGCAGCCAACCCAATATTTCATGAAAGAACCTGACACATAGAAATAGACTGTCATTTTATCCGTAACAAGATTCAAGATGATTCTGTTGCAACTAAATATATTCCTTCAGCAGAACAACTTGCCGATGTGTTCACTAAACCATTAGAGAAGGAACTTTTTTCCATAATGAAGCACAAATTAGGAGTTCTTGATATTTACTCTCCAACTTGAGAGGGAGTGTTAGGAAAGTCAATTGTATCCTATGATTCTTACTGTATCGTATCCCATGATTCTTGCTGTAAATATGGTAGCTATATTCATATTAAGAATAGATTAATTATAGAATCGTTGAATTGTAAGAGCAATTTATAAGTACAAATATACACTCTGTATATATATACATTGTATCTCAATCTTTGAGAATAGATGAGACAAATTATTTTCATTATCTTCCTTTATTCTACCATATAACGGAATTTTCAACTAAAATCGCTGAAAAAAGTATCAATTTTTGCGAAATACTATTCCTGAAATTTACAGAAAAATAACGAAAGAATTGCTCAGATCTACAGTCATTTAGCTGGAGTAACCAATAATATGAGTTCCAAACATCAAATCAGGAACGAAATGGACGAAATCGAAGTGTTTCTCACTGATTAATGATTGAACACGCAAAGTTTTGGTCCTACGCTAGCCAAATGAAAATGAAATCGCATACCTTTTGTGCGAGGGAGGAAGAGGAAGGCGATTTGGGCGGAGCGTGAGGCCTCATCGGGTAGACGTCGAGAGGCTTGAGCAGAAGCAGGACTCGCCGCCTCGCCGACATGGCTCTGTCGGCCACCGCCGCCGTAACTTCTGGTGAGAAAAACAACCGTCGCCCTTTTTGTAAAATCATCCCTCTAATACGATGTGAATATTATTGAAATTCATTCTTTAGCAAAATCCCCCTCCAACTCTCAATATTTTAAATGTGCAAGGACTTGTTAATTTTGTTCCACAGTGAGTTTATTGACTTGAAGTTTTAAAATAACATTTAAATATTTTGAAATGAAAGTTCGATATGAAAAGGATAATTAAAGTAAAACTAAATGCAAAACTATAATAAGGATATTTTAAGTAGATTTAATTAAAATTAATTAGCAACTACAAACTGAAAGTAGACACTAATAGAGACTTAATTAGATTATTAACACACAGGGCAATTGTTCATCAGTAACAAGAAAAAAAAAAGAGAGGAAATTTTCTGCTTGCTTTTGTACAAACTTAAGCTGAAAAGTAGGCAGAGAGACTTATAGATAGAGCAGAGACTGAAGGCTTCTACACCTTCTTCTCTCTGTTCAACCTTCTTAAACCTCTCTGCATACACAAAACAATAAGAATGTAAATGTTTTCTATGTATTTTGCTTCCTGAGCTATGGATTGGATTGGGTAATGCTTCTCAACGTGTCATCCCTCAAATGACCATGCAGCTGCTTATGGATTCATCAGAATGGTTTAAGTGGCTTTGCCAAAGCCTTCTTAGTTCAGCATGCCCCGTTTCCAGCCATGGCTTCCCTGGCCCGTTGAAATGAATGACTGCAGCGGATTCGAGTCGATCAGGATCGGGCATTCGCCAACCTAGTCCTGTCAAAAGCCATGAAGGCTCGATCGGCAGATTTTGTCGGTTGAATGCTATTAAAGCTGGTGGCAGTGATCCCATCGGCCATAGTGTGAAGCCAGACTCGCGATTCTGCGCACAAAACAAAGATTTGGTTGAAAGAAATCATCAGAGGTCTTGAACTTAACTTGTAAGTTCAATGGATAAAAGATCTTTGGTGGGAAGAACACTTGCCAATTTGAGCCAGTGCTGGTAAACCCGGGTGATGTTATTCTTTCTCCATGCTTGCAGATCAAATATGTTTAAGCCTTCCAACCATGCACAGCTATTGTGGTGTAGCCCAAGTAATGGTGATGAAAGCTGGGAATTCGAGAAATTTAGGTAGTCGGCAAACATCTTCCCGACACAAGGTCCAGTGTTCCTCACTTCGTCCGAGTCCTGAGAACTAACTGCACCCATAACAAGTCCTTGTAGTTCTAAGTGCCAAAGGGGTGTTAAGTCTCTCTGAACCACCACATCATCGTCCAGAAAAATCAACTTCTCTAATTTTGGAAAGAACTGTCACATAAAACCGTTAATTATCACTTCAAACTTCACAACCTCTCTTTTCATAGTTATGTAATTTGATATGTGCCTTACCTCAGGAAGATGTATCCTCATATAGTTCAAGAGAGAAAACACATTTGGTCTGAGAGCTAAAAGTCTTCTGTATTCTTTATCTGATCCCCTGTAGTAGTGATAAGCGGATGAGCTCTGACGGAGTTCCTCTACAGTGTTCATGATCACGGCGTTCGTATCAGGAGGAAAGTCAAACTGGTGAAGTCCCCTTACCTCCACAACTGCAGGAAGGAAAGAGTGGAGAGCAAACCAGGCATGCATTGAGTTGCAAGTTTTCTTATCCGTGACAATGTGGAACACTAGTTTCTCAGGATCAGCACAACTAGATATGGTGGATGAGACCACGACAGCAGCAGCAACCACATTGTCGGTTACGAGTGCAATGTGGTGATAAGAGTTGTTTGTCAACCGTGAGGCATATTCAGGTGGTGGCAGAGAGGATCGAGCAATAGCATTTATAAGGTACAGCTGTGCCAACCTCAATGTAAGGCAATGGATGCTCTTTGGAAGCCCAACTGAAGCTAAGTGCCGGAAGATTACCGCTTGAAGCCTAGCAGACTGAACTTTCTGGTCCATCTTCAGTAGCTGATCAAATACCATAAAACAGATAGATTTGAATTTGATGATAGCATGAAGGCAAATAACCACGAAATCTAGTCGACTTGTGTAAGTAGGGTTGCAAACGAGTCAAGCCAAGTCAAGTTTTGTAGTGTTTAGATTTGTTTGATAAAATAATCAAGTCAAGCCGAGCCTAGCTTAAAATTAACCAAGCTATTGAAAAATCTGTTCAAGCTTGATTTGGTATTTTTTTTTTTTTAGCTTGAGCTTGGCTTGAGCTTGAATTGAGCTTGATTTATTTAATGGGTATCGAGTTTCTAATCAAGCTTGATTCAAGCAAGCTTGTTTAAATTTGGTTTATTTAAACATTATCAAGCTCTTAAGTCAAACTTGTTTGTTTATTTAAAATTTTACTAATTTAATCCTGATTTATAAATGAGTATAAATAAGTTCAAAAATAATTTTTAAAAGAGTCTAATCATAAATCGACTTATTAATGTTCATGAACACGGTTCACGAATACTGTTCACGAATACTATTCACGAACATTAACAAGCCGAACACATGTGTTCAAGCTTATTTATTTAATTTATCAAGTTGTTCAAGCTTGTTTATTAATTGACTTTGATGCATATTGAACGAACGTAAACGAGCTCTTACCGAGTCGAACACCAAGCTTGTTCATGAATACTTGGTTCGTTTACAACCCTATGTGTAAGGTAGGAAATGAACAATTCTTTAGCTCCATTACTAAATTACTAAAAATCTATGATGAAAGAAAAATAAATGACCAACTGAATACTAGTCCCTCAGCAATCCCTCAAGTTCCATTTCCGCGTCAACTTTTGTAATAAATTTATGCATCATATCAGTTTTTAACTTTGTATCTGCTGCATTTTAGTTATACTATCTTTTATTCTCATTGATTCATAACAAACTATAACAAATTTCAAAGCAAAAAAGTGATACGCTTACCAAATAGAATGCAAGTTAGTATTAAAAAAAAAAGAAATCATATATCTTGGAATACAGCAGTAGTTTAGTAATAAATTTATAAACAAAAAAATCACCAAAAACTTACTATTTCCATTCCTAAATAAGAAAACCCAATGATTGTGCCTTTAATTGAGTAATGCTGAGTTGTTGACAAAGTCATGCACGCATCTAAGTATTAATTAACCACTTGTTTCCCCCTTTCTCCTTTCTTGATGGGTTAATCAAGAGCCTTTTAACATTCACGATAAAGCAAAGGAAAGATCACTAGCATTAGTGTACGACCATATTGAGGAAAGAGGTGTAAACGAGCCTAGCTAGATGCATCAAGTTTAACTGTGTTCATGCTTGTCCATTTACTTATTGAGCTTCTTTATTAAAAAAATTATCAAGTTTGAATGAACTTCTTATTGAGCACAGCTTACGACATTGTTGTCTTCATAATTTAGTTAAAATAATAATCTAATAAATGAAATGTATTGTTTTCCTATTTTTATCACATTATAAATATTTTAAAATTATAAAAATTTACAAGTATAATTATATTTGAATAAAAAATTATGACTGAGATTCAAACAAATAAATAATTAAATTTATTCATAAATTGTTTGCAAACTTTATTCATGAATGATAATGAATAGTTCTTATTAGTGTTTGAGCTTTCGATTTCGTTAGTTAATATATTTTTTACTATCGAACTAACATAAAGGAGCTCTTAGCCTGTTCATATATATTGTGTTCGTTTATAGTCCCAGTTGAAACGGACTATGTTAAACACGTATATAAGAATTACCATAAAAATTCCTCAGAGTTGGCAGCTTAAGAATCACTGAATTTTATTGGTTGACTGGTGGTAAAGTTGCATATGGATGATACATCATACATGTGCACATTATAAATGGAATAGGCATTTGCTTAATAGATACAATTCTACTATAGTATTCATGTACGAATATACTGTGTAACCCACCATTGACGAGTTCATAATTAATTGGAGATTGGACCAACCAGCACCTTGCGGTGCATATCAGTAGGAAGTGCAAGTCCACATGGCTAGCGACAATCCACATGCAAAAAGATCATTGATCAAACAAATTGCAATAATTTATCTGGGACAAGATGTGACACACTTCTGGTTTACACCTAAATTCCAAGAGAAACAGAGAAATTTCCATGGCTACAGCATAGTCCTTAAATATAGGCACTAAGTCAGTGTCACAATTCTAGTTCCCTCAATCAGTTTGAGAAAGCTACGATGTGAAGAGGAACTACATTATTATAAGATTCACTTTGTGAGCACACAGATTTTACCTGGCATGAAGCTCAAATTCTTACGCCAAGGTAGAGATGGGAAGGGGAGGTTCTTAAGTTCATCACAGTACAGGGAATCTTAGTCCAATTGATACTCCCATGAAAGGGTAAGCTTCCTTTGGTTTAGATATTTTCAAAAAAAAAAAAATGAAGTCAATAAAAATAAATATTTATTACATTATTTACCTTTAATAAATTTAAATGTGTAAAAAAAGTAAATTCTATGTATTTATTTTGTTTATCTTTTAAATTCTTTTTTTAACAAACGAGGAAGTTTTCTAAAAATTTGTTCAACCAAACGAGCCCTAAGGTATTCAAATATAGAGGAGTGCCCTCCAAGCGAGTCATAGTGGTCACTTGAAAGTCTAAAAGGAGTTCTCTATTTTCTCTCAAGCTAGCGCTCCATTAGAAATGGAGTGGCTGCAATTTGTCGATCACTTGTTTGTGCCTCAATCCTAGGCCCACAGTTCAGATGGAGCTGAGCACTGACTAAGTTAGATTGGTTGTGCAAGTAGTCCTTGTAACTGCAAACTTGGATTTTTCAAAAAATGTAGTTAATGTGGAAATGAAGGAAAAGGAAGCAATTCTAAGTTAGATTGGTCCAAAAAGTTCTCTACAGCTTTAATACAGGTTCTACGCGTGAGCAACTTGGGAACAATTCTCGGCAGTTTCTATTGTCTCTTTTCTTGAATAAAAAATTAGTATGTGACATTTCCATTTATTTTCTAGAAGTCCAAAACTATCATATTCAGCAAGTAACATTCAAGTAAGAGGACATATTTACGTACCATCGCCTTGGTCTTCAACAAGAATGACCTCAGGTCAAGGTGCTGAAAGGAAGAAGAACTCATTTCAGACATCAGATCCTCCACAGAGTCCGGTGCAGCAATCACCAACTTGGGATCTAACTCCTGCCCCTCTTTTTCCAAGTAAGCTCTCCTTAATTCCTTGCCAAAATCCTGAAACAATATCAGCCATCTCAAAAGGTTTGCTTGTTTCGAAGCAATAATATTGAAGGAGGAAAAAAGGAAATACTTTTTATCTGGTCAACAATTTTCCTACATATAAATATAATTTCAACTGTTCTATCCTTTTCGCAACATGAGGTGCAACTGGTAAAAGACAATACGTAGCTGAATCCGTCAGCATAGAGTAGGAACAGGATTCCACATGGAAAGTCGATTATTGTTAAAGTTCTTCAGACTGACAATGTAGACTTGACGATCAGAGGGCAGGATAGAGAAACAGAAGAAAAGGAGGAAGGAAATGTGATCAGACTTCAGAGAGCACATGCATTGTGGAAATTTGCATCCATCTTACATCATCATGACACCGTAAAACCCTACATTAAAGAATGACATAAAACAAAAGCCAACACTCAAAAAGAAAAAAAATGTTTCTTTTCTTTTCGTTCTCAAACTTTGTGTCGCATTAGAAACCGCGTGATAGTAGCAGAGCTGGATTCCAATAGATACAAAGATATCCACGCTGTGAGTTCGAAATTACGATATTTTGTTCCCAACCAGACAAAACCTGAATGGGATGCAGTTAAAATTGAATTGATTAATCTGCCAAATGCCGCCTCACGTGTAACGGTGTGGGCAAGCACAGCCGATTCGAGCACAGTAACTAGAAACGGATAGCGGAAAGGAGGGCAAGCGCAGAAATCGCACACCTGAGGCGGATCGAGTAACGATCGAGGCCCAATCCTCCACCCAAGGCAACCTGAATCCATTTATCCAGCACCGTCAATGGTTAGAACACCCTGATTGCTTGCCAGTGAAAGAACGAGAGGTGAAGGAGGAGGAAAATTACTGATGGAAGCGGCGCGGGCATCGAGCGCGAGGAAGGCGGCGCGGATGAAGACGAAAGGGAGGAAGAGGGCGGCGAGGAGGACGGTGGGGACGGCCAAACGGTGATGGATCCGCCGAGCCAGCTGTGACTTGACGAGATTCATGATTGGTCACCGACGTCGGCAAGCGGCGAGCACTGCACGAGCATTCTCTGGCCCTCTGCCTGTCTCACTGCCGGAGGAAGCAAAGGGGCAGCTACCGGTCGTCCTCCGAGCGGTCGTTCTCTGCGGCATTGGATCGAGCACCTCGAGATCTATCTAGGGAGGGAAGAAGAAGTAGAAGAGGAAGAAGAAGAGTGGAGCGGGAGAAGAAGGGGGGAAAGAACAGAAGGCAAGCGTTTGAGCTCGAAGCCGCACGATAAAGCTTATGCGACGCGCACACACAGAGGAGAAATGAAGGGAGACGTGATTTCCCATTTTACCCCTCCTAAGTTTTCGAAATAGATGACAACAACACCGCCGACGCACGTTCTCGTGCAATCAATTTCTTCGCAATTTTCTCATAAACCCCTAATATTTCTTCTTTTAATTATAAAGGGCACGATTCCATTAACCATAGATACAAATGGATAAAGATTGAATTTTGATATAAAATTTAAAATCTTCATTCAGATTTAAAAGTCCTTTAGTGAAAAGATATTGGAGACGAACATAATTATTTTTTTATTACATATTAATAAATAATAATAAAGGTGTGTTTGGGAAAACGATGAAATCCTTCATCATTTATGATTAAAAGTCAAGAATATAGCTCCATTTGATTTATCTTTTTTCATTATTATTGATAAGATATTTGAGACAATGCAATGTACATTTATTTGTTTTCGTAATAGTAAGACATTCCATGATTAAATGAATTTCTCTCGAGAAAAAAAAAATATTTTCAGATAGATTTCGTAGGTGACGTGTCATTTTCAAAATTCATTCTCTAACAATATAACAAGTTTTAGACGGAATATTAGTTAGAATGTCAAGCTCAATACTTTTTAATTTTGTGGCATCGACCAAAAGTTAATTATAAGGACAAAATTATCGTACTTACTTTTGTCCTCGATTCTAAACACTCTAGTTATAATTTGCATAAAATTAAGCACTCGACGGGAAATAACAACGCAATGAAAATATCAACTATATATCTACATTCCCATGCAATTTCTAAAGTGTATTTACTTTCTTATATACTGAATCTATGAGCGTTATTGTTCTTCAGTCGAATCTTTCTTGTGCGTTTTGTGTCCTTCGGTGCTACCACAGATAATCGTGTGTATTCCAGTGGACAAGGGGTATGCATCTTCTGGTAGCTTCGGACCGGTCGTTTCGTTTTCTCGCTGTGTCTCTTCCAAGGCTTTATGACTGGCTACTGTGGCATCGCACGGCTCAACCCTGAGCCAAAGCTATGGAAGTTATTGTTCAGGGTTCAAAATTTTTAAAATTTATTATAGAATTTAAATATTTTTAGAGTCATCGGAGAGGATGCAAACTGATATCAGATCGTCGAAACTAGTGTTCAACAAATATTTATGGATAACAATAATTCATTTTCCAATATACAACGACGACGTCTCGAAATAACAACACTATAAATTTCGAAACCTACAAACTTTTTCATAGATTTTTTAGACTATGGATGCAGAAGATGGGAGGTATTGAATGAATGAATTGAGAGAACTTGAGTTGAGTGACATCCTTTGGTCAAGAGGCATCTGGGTCGTTCGATCTGGAGGTTTGTAATTCTTCAGATAACCCTTTGATCTTAGCTGTCAGATCTAGATGCAACGATCCACTCGATTAACGCTCCACGTCAACTTTCATCACCAACGATGCAACGATCCACTCGATTTGGTGAGCACATGCACGCATGGCAAGCCGCGGATTCGCAAGTGCGAGCACTTGTTCGCACGTTAGAAGAGAACATCTGTATTTTTTTGTGTTGACTTTATTAACATAAATATACAACAATATATATAAGGAAGTAAATCCTCTTTGAAACTTTCAATGTGGAATTATTCCCCATATACTTCCTTTTATAACATTAATATATAATTAATATTATTTTAGGCTGACTTTAAACAATTAATTTCTCACTCATCAACAATCTATTTTGAACAAATTTATAGTTTAGATCCATCTATACGAAATATAGATTTCGATTTTGAAGTCAATTCAGACTTTAATTAATTGATAATATCTTAATTTTTCTTTACAAAATTATATTGATCATCCAACACTCATAACCAATGGTTAATCGTGGGAAAGCAAAAAAAAAAAAAAAAAAAAAAAAAAAAATATGTTCAGTAGTAACTACTCAGATTTGGTGGGGTTGGTTGAGTAGTGCACTTATCGATGAGGAGTTACCGCAGAAACTTGTCATTTGATGAAACAAACAGAAATAACAATAGGAAGATAGATTCTCAAAATCTATCCTTTTAACTTATCGTAGATATAATAAGTAAAAATGAAAACAAAAATAGATTTATAAAATTAAAAAAAAAAAAAGAGAGAGAAAGAGAGTACGACAATACGTAGCATAAAATGTGCAATGCGTAAAGATTGGAAATTCATCCAATTGAACTGGTAAAAAAAGGGGTGAAATAATGTGAATTTAGATTTTTATTCTTTCTCTCTTCGTTATGAAACAAATAATGTAAAAAAAACAAAAAAAAAAGAAGAAGTTAAAATAGTGATCGATTAAGTAAACTCTGAATGCACTCAATGCAACAAGGCAGGTTGTCTGTTGAGTCAACTTGCCTCGTACCTTTTAATAAATCCCTCGGTTTGACTTGCTCCATAAGCTTCCATAAAGCGACCACATCAGAATCCATTTCTCTCTCGAGCACAAAGAACGACATCTAAAGGGAGAGGAGGAGACGCTCCTCTTCTCTGTTTCGTTTGTTCTTAAAAATTGGATTTTTAATGGAGAAAGAGATCCAATCTCCCAATTCCTCTTCCTCCCGGAGCAGCAGCAGCAGCAGCAGCGGCAGCAGCAGCAGCCACAATGGAGTGGCCGCATCGGCGCCGCTGATCACTCCGAAATCCACGAATCCATACCCTACCACGTTCATCCAGGCCGACGCCGGCTCCTTCAAGCAGGTCGTCCAGATGCTGACCGGGTCCTCCGACAGGGTCGCCGTCGTCAAGCACTCCGCGGCGGCTCCGGCGCCGCTGCCGCGACCCGCCAAGAACGGGATCTCGCTGGCCGTGAAGGCCACCGGGCCGAAGAAGCCGGGTTTCAAGCTCTACGAACGCCGCGGCAGCCTCAAGAACCTGAAGATGATAAGCCCGATGATCCCCAGCTGCTGGAACCGGGATTCCCTCCTCGGCGGCTCCGCCGCGTCCTCTCCGCGGAGGCAGCCGCCGGAGATCCTCTCGCCCAGCGTGCTCGACCTGCCCTCTTTGACCCTCAGCCCCGTCACTCCCTTGAATACGGATCCCTTCCGCCGCTCGCTGCCGGCCAATCCGCCCCCGGCGTCGGCGATGTCGGCCGAGGAGAGGGCGATCGCCGAGAAGGGATTCTACCTTCACCCTTCGCCGCGGACCACGCCCCGGGACGCGGAACCGCCGATGCTGCTGCCGCTTTTCCCGGTGACTTCCCCGCGAGTGCCTTCCGCCTCCGTCGCCGGCTCTTCTTCCTAGAGACGAGATGCCCACTTCCTTGGTAATTCAGTCGTACAATTTGAGCTCCTCTCCATTGAATTCTGCAATTCGAGCTCTGACCTCGATCCATCACGAATGATATCTGCACTGTCTTCTCTCATCAAAATCTCATTTTTATCGATCGAAAATTCTATCGTTCATCTGTATGAATTAATTCCAGTGCTTCTTGGCATCATAGTTTATTGCAACAATTATCCGTTCAAAAAAAGAAGACCATAGATTCATAGAACACTACTTGTTCTAAGCAATAGCCAACGCTCAAATTGTGATTTCTTCCACCAAAATTGCTGCTTTCTTGGATAAACAAAGTGTGTCCTTTGACCTTTCTGAATTCTGCAAGCTCGAAGTGGAGAATTAACACACTGCGATTGCAAAGTAAAAGATTGCCGCATCAGCGCAGAATTGCAGATGCCATGAAAAATTTAGCGAAGAGAAGAGAAGAGAAGTGTGTCCCCCACTCTGGACAAATTGCTGACAGCTATAAGATGCCCTTCTCATTCACCACGCAGGTTTTTACTTGGGAGTGAATGCAAGATTTCAGTAAGCATAAATCACTTCTGTAGAGATTGATGATGCCTTGTACCTGAGTCGCTTTACCATGCTCACTGACATGCTTCAGTTTTAGTTCATCTGAATTAGCTTAGCAGAGTCTTGGCGAGCTTTTTTGATGCTGTAGATGCCATTTGACCTCTCCATTGCCTCTGTTTTTTTTTTTCAGCTGAAAATTGACTTTGCTGGTCTTCTGAAATTGTCAAAGCGGATAGATCAGATCAAAGTTAAGAACATACATAATGTTGTTATCCTCCATGATTGGAGATGAACACATACAAACTAACCGGCTGCAGACTTGAGAGGCCCATTTTTACAGGGTTTGTTGTTTTAAGATACTCGCAGGGGAGAATTTTTAGCTGAAGTGTTGGAAATGTGAATGGGAAGGAAGGTGGAATGGACGAAGAAAATTTTATTGTGTATAGGACTTTAATTTCGTAATAAAAATTTTAAAATTTAATGATTAATTTATATTGTTTCACCTTAACAAATATAGGGGGAGAGAGACTCTCTCTCACACACACTTGAGTGCAAGGGGTGCACATCCAAATGCTCGATTTGTATTGAATCAAATTGATTTGTATACGATCACAATATGTGTGCGTAGAATGTCGAAGCGTCATGGAGACATTTCTATAAAAGGAGGCAAGGTCTTAGCAGAAAAAATGAGTAATCCATTCACGTGTGTCCTCTCCTTTTTTTTTTTTTTCTTTCTGTCAAGTACTTTTCAATTCGTCGCGACCAATAATACTTAGTGGAGATGACGATTTCATCATTGTCTCCTGGAAAACAGATATCTTGTGCTGACTTCAAAGTACCATGGAGATGGGACGAATCTGTTTTAAGAAATCTACATTAAATGTATATCTCGACTCATTAGTTTTTGAGAATTTAACTCTCGAAAGCTCAACACTCGACTTCGATAGCTCGACCTTGGGGGTGCTCAGTAACTCGTCAATTTGAACACTCAACCACTCGACAGATCAGACTCTTGGCCTTGGGAGTTCAGCCAAAATGATTATCCAAATCAATTCGGGCTCTCTGACTCGACAATCTTAGATTATCAACTCAAATCTTTCAATATATAAATTTAATTTGAGTTATATTTTCAAATAAAGATTATTTCCAAAAGTCGTAATAAACTGACTTTCGAAATTAAATCACCACTTTAGAATTGCATGTTTCTTATATATATATATATAAATAAAACCATCTTGTTTAAAGAAAAATCTTATAAATTCATAATTAAAAATTTAATTATAAATATTTGAAAATCAAATTGGACGACGGCCTATTGCTGCTAACCTAACCTAAGAATTTGCATGTTCCTTGTAATTCTGACAAAATCTTATTGAGGGATTTCATGGATTTGCATAGTTTGACTCTATTCTCTCCTCTCTCGTATTGTTAAGGATATTTGACTTTATATATCATCAGTGTATTATAAAATAAATTAAAAAACTATTTTTTTACGGTGTAAGAGTAATTAAATATGATATAAACAGTAATTAAAATTAAATTAACATGACAATCAAATTAATTAGCGGCATTCAGTCATGTCGATTTTGGGTCCACTGCTACATCCAATAACAAAAGAGGTAAGTGATTGGGCTTTGTAATTCTTATCTTTCGGCCCAATGGCTTTAATACGATTTAGGGCTCGCTGCGACCGTGGAAATCTGTCGAACTTGTGCTCGCACGCCGCGACATGGCCAGGGCTTTCGGCGCTGTCCTCTACAGGGTCTCTATCACGCGTGTCCTTCCTTATCTCCGGCGCCAGTCGACGCTTGACAGTACGGATACTTCGCCGCTCGACTTCCCCGCCTTTGCGCTTTCCCGTAGTCGCATGAACAATTCAATGACTTGCTTCTTCTGTCCTAGGGGTTGGCTTACTGGGAGAGCAGCTGCCAACCATGCCTTCCAGCGGGGAGCGTAATTTCCAGAGCGTGAGGCGGATATGGACTTCTCGCCCTGTTTGCATGGGCAGGCGTTCTTGCAAGATCGCTGGAAGAAAGGTGAAAAGTTAATTGTGCTACTCATTTTAATTACTTTTATGTAACTTAATGGCTTAATGCAAGCGGATCAGAGTTAGCACAATGTGAAATTGTAATGTTCTGTGTCGTGAGTTATAGGAGCTATTACGAGAAAGTAAGAATTACATTCATGTTAAACTGGAATGGGAGATAACAGAGGGCCGAGGTGCAAAAGGATTATAAAAAAAATGTTAATGATATTATCACCCAATTTCAGTTGCCTTCAGTTGGTTCTGTACGTCAGTTTTGGTCCTATGTCCTACAAAAAGATCATATGTGCTTTGAGACTTCAATCGATTTATCGATTTACAAATTTGGTGCATGACCATCCAAGCTTTGTATATGTTTGTTTCATCCTTCTTATCACTAATTGCAGAATAGTTTAGGTCAACCTCGTTTCTGTAATTCATGCGTTGTTCGAACTTGGGTGCAACATAAAAGTATCTGGCTCTTATATGAATGGATATAGGTATCCGATGCTTTATTTTCCAAAAGTTTTTATAAATGGTCAGTGGAGGTGTCAAATAAGAAAAAGACATAACAGTGATCTGCTCATTAATAGAGTCATTCTGAAAATGGTTATAAACCGTAGAGGGAATAACAATCTTTTTGTGTTACTTTTTTATTTTTAATCCATTACCTTTCCTGTAGATCAATTTCATGCCTCTTCATTGTGAAAGAGCTGCTGTATTATTTATTCTCAGTCCATTTTTCTGAAAAAATACCCAATGTTTTTCATCAGTGCTGAAAAAAATATAGTAATTTTCAAACTTCATGTGGTATTTTTGCAGGATGCACAGAATTTGAAGAAAATGAAACGGAATAGCAAAATTGGAAAAGAAATTGTTGCAGCGTAAGTTAGAAGGTCCTTGATTTTTTTTTTTCTGAAGCTTCTTTCGAGTTATGATGTATTGGTTGATCAGTAACTATAGGACCTAGTCAACTTCTGTGTGCTCTAATGGTATGTTTTTTGAAAACCATCAGTGGTTATTGTTGTATTGGAAGCTTCAATAACTAGTTGAAACTTAATGAATTACTTCTTTAGTTAATAGTATCGCACTGTGGTGTTATTGCTGAATCTTTTATGTGCATCTGCTCGTATTTAAGTTCTGCCCCAGGATTGCATGTATGAACATGCTAATTCAAATGTCTGGGAATTCATATACATAAACTGTCTTATTAACCCTTTGATGGGTATGCTAAAAAAACTACAACCCGGTGCACGAAGCTCCCGCCACGCGGGGTACCGGAGAAGGAATCCATTGTACGCAGCCTTACTTTGTTTTTTTTGCAAGAGTCTGTTTCCAGGATTTGAACCCGTGACCTCTTGGTCATAAGGCAACAACCTTACCGTTGTGCCAAGGCTCCCTTCTTTTGATGGGTATGCTAGATCAATTAATATTTGAAATTCTATTAAGCATGATTTGCCAAAACTTTTGCTAATGGTCTCTAGACTCAGCACATGAGAAATTTAGATCAAGAAAATAAATTGGATTTCAAGTGTGAACATAGAAAATGTGGAGTAACTGCATTCACGAACAGACTAGATCCATGATTTTTCATGTGGGCTATAAGGTCATTTCATGATTAAGATCTGGGGCTACTGTAAGAGTGTAAAATCATGTTCATCCTCATATCTTATTCACACAAATCAGCTAAGTATTATGTGGATGGACTAGTTGGAGAAGTTAAGGATATATTAATGTTAACAAGCACAGAAGAGATGATAACTAATTGGTGTAGGGTGTGCAAAAAAGAGGACAAAGCCAACCTCAAGTTTTCTCATATTACAAGTCCAGCAAATATACTTACATGTGTTCATATCTGATCACTCCCAGTTTCATTAGGCCTTGAAAGTTGAAGCAACCAAGAAGTTCCATGAAATACCTCATGAACATAGATCTTAAGGATAAACTATGTCATTGATCGAATTTAGTTGGTGTAGACATCTTTCTGACATGTGGATGCCTAACTAAACGAATGTTGATCATTATACATCCCATGAAATTAAACTAATATATGCCATAAGACTTGTTATACATGGATTTATCTGATATGTAATTAGTGTATCCAAACGTATTGAATGCATTAATTTGCTCGTGTCTCTTGAACCGTCAGTATCTCAATTACATTTAAAACAAAGAAAAAGGAAGATAACTTTGTTAAAACATATCTAAAACTATAGTTAGGGTTCTATCTAGGAAAAGATTACCGATGGGGCTGGAGCCTTTGGGGCACATCTTAGAGCGGTGATTGTCTTGAACCCTCATATTCCACCACAGATTATGTTAGAGTTAGATGTTTTCCCCTGGCAATAAGTGTGAAACCTCGTGCAAGAATTGTAGTGATGCCTCTGTATATTCCCAAATTGCAAATAGGAGAATTGGTTTAGTATAAACTGGGCGGTCAACTTGAAGTTAAATATTTTAGGCTGTATACTTTGTCCTTAGTAAGTTAATAGGCCGACGTTTATTTGTGGCAAGATCCTTGTTAATTATGATCAAAACACTGTTTATGCCTATCTCATCAATAGTTGTGAAGAATGTTTAGATATTGTGATGCAAGTTCTTCATTTTGTGTTTTCTTACTGATGACCTGTCTCCAAAATTGCAAATTGTACTGTATTAAAAAGAAGAAGAAGAAGAAAAAAAGAAAAACTTTGGTGTTAACTTCCTGCTATATTGATTGCATCAAAAATAAAGTATACAAAAAGGAGGTCCAAATCCTACTTCCAATACAGTTTTAGCTGCTGTACTAGAGAAAGCTAGAGAGCTTGAAGTGCCCAAGGAAATTGTGGAGCGCAACATAAAAAAGGCTTCTGAAAAGGGACAAGAAGCATATATCGAAAAGTTTTATGAGGTAACTAACTGGTCATTCTCAATTAATTTTTATTATCGACTAAGAGTTACAATGAATCAGGTCTATGGTTTTGGCGGGGTTGGTATAGTTGTTGAGGTTCTAACAGATAAAGTTACAAGATCAGTAGCTGCTGTTAGAGGAGTGGTAAGGGACTGCGGAGCAAAACTCGCTGATCCAGGATCGATCTTATTCAAATTCAGGCGTGCACAGGTGATAAACATAAAGGCCAAAACTGCTGACAAAGATCAGCTACTCACTATTGCATTGGATGCTGGTGCTGAAGATGTTATAGAACCACCAGAGTATGAAGATGACTCAGAAGAAGATCGACCTGACAGGTACTTCGAAGAACCAAATGATAACAGATCAAAGTTTGCTCTTTGGTGTTATTTTATTTGTGCTATTCGCTTGCTAGTCTAGACAATTCATGATCCAATACGATGGAACAAAATCAAGCTAAGATGTGTTGTATATTCAAAAGATAGCAATTAAAGTGGAACGCACCATTTTTCTCTGCACTAGACTGGAATATCTTAATAGAATGCTTGCATAGTAGTTACTATCTTGTGGTTTCTAAAATATTTCACTGGCGAATCATTTGCAGCTACTACAAGATTATTACGTCAGAAAACTACTCCTCTATATTATCAAAGCTACGAGATGAGGGTGTAGACTTTGAACCAGATAATGGTTTTGAACTGCTGCCATTCAACCCCATTGAGGTACAGAATTTGTAGTAGTTAACCTTTTGTTTGAACATGAGCTAAAATTCACCAATCTCCCCTTGCATCTTAAAGTATCATATGCCCTCAAGCAGTCTGTCCTAATTAAGCATTGCTATTTGTTTAGGTTGACGACGAAGCGATGGATTTAAACAAGGACCTTATCTCCAAGTTACTTGAACTGGATGATGTTGATGCTGTGTATTCAGATCAGAAGTGATCATGGTGATTTATTTACTATTTTTGATCATATTTGTTATTCTTATGTTTATTGGATAGGTAGGATTACAAAAACCAACTCTTTCTGATAAATAATTTTCATAAAAGCTTCAGGTTCATCTAAACTCGTGCCTAAAACTCACTGCCCTCCCAGATTTTGTTCACGAGTCAACAAGAAGTCCAGTTCCTCCCGACTTTAGTTCTTCTTCAGCCTCAGGAAACCTGCTCGATGTACCAAATATATTAATTTGTATTTGAAACATTTCATTCATATTATCTATGGAAGGAGTAAATTCCATTCCTCGACACAGATTTGTGGCGAGTTTCTTTGCACTGACTTCGAGGTTTCCCTCCCAACTCTAGTGACCAAATATAATTTCAATTTTCAATAGATAAAAAATATTTGGTTGAATAAGATAATCCAGGGAGGAAATTACTTGTCATATCTGTCGTACTCTATTTTTTTTTAAATTATTGGAATCATGCAGAAATATAGGATAATCCAGAAACAGATTTTTTTTTAAAATAAAAATAATACCGTCCTAATATGAGAAGCAGGTATGTTTATGGGTACCGAAATAGTTCTGGATCGATTCTGCGATTCGGAATCATTTTTTTTATTATTATTATAAAATAATTTTATAAACGTGTTAAGAATTTTCATATTTAAATTAACAATCAAAATTAAATCCACATCGGAACTAGAATCGATTTCGAATTGGTTTCAAATCTATTTTGAATCGGTTCTGAAATCGATTGGAATCGAAATTGAAATGATTCCGATTCAATTTTAAAATTGATTCATTCGAATCGATTTCGAATTTAATGGATTGATTCCAATTTAGTTCAGAATAAATCAGTCCGTTAGGCATTCCAAGGATGTGAATATGGACCCGGCCATTAATATAATATGATGGCGCATGAATGACCGTTCACCAAGGATTTGCGCCTGGCCCAGGAACTAGGGCTACGTTTGGTACGGGGTAATGTAATCAACTTTGTAATGTAATCAAGTTTGTAATGTAATGTAATATAATGTGTATTACATTACTGTATTTGGTTAGCGATTGGTGTGTAATCTTTGATTACAAAAGTGATTATATTCGTTTGTTTGGTATCCATATTTGTTATAAGGAATGTAATTCATATTATTATAAAATGACAAAAATAGCCTTATAATACGGCGGTTGTTCATCGGCCGTCGTCAGCCACCGTCGATCGGCCGTCGTCGTCGCCGTCGGTCGTTTGGTCGCCATTGCTTGCCGCCGACCGGCCTCGAGAAGCAATTAGAAAAAATAAAAGAATGACATATTTGTAAAGACAAATATTGAGTCCGTAATGTAATCAGATTACATCGCTTTTCCTTCGTAATCGAGATTACGGATCTTGACTCTTATTTTGTAATGCGATTACATTACATTACATCTTTGAAATGTTAACAAACAAAGTAAATCATCTTGTAATGTAATCCGATTATATTATAAACCTGATTACCCCGTACCAAACGTAGCCTAGATGTCTGCTGAATCATTACCGCCCTAATCTGAGAAGGATGCGAATATGGACCCGGCCTTTAATATAATATGCTGGGCCATGAATGACCGTTCACCAAAGATTTGGGCCTGGCCCAGAAGTTGAAAAATGGACTTTCGATCCATAGCGAGAAAAGAAAGTAGCTTCTTATCCCTTCACGGTCCTCCGCAGTCCCTCGGTCCTTCCGTTCCATCCCCGGAACCCTAACTACTCTTACACTTCCGCCGTCATCGGTATCACCTGGCCGGAGCATCTTCCTGGTCCCATAGTCTTATAGGATTCCTATTTCAGCTTCCCTACCGGACTATCCAAGCCGAAACGCCGCCTCTTCTTCGTCGTTGAGCTTGCATCTCCATTTAGGTGTTCAGATTCCTTCTCCTGGCGTCGTTGAATCTGGATCTGGTTGGAGAAGGTAGCGGGACGGCGCGGACCAGTGCCAGGGTGCAGTGCTGCTGACCAGCGAGATGGAGGGCCTAGGTATGGCTGGATTTCTAGTTATTGGCGTAGTATTCTAGATATCCATTCCGAGAAAAGAAATTGCAATGCTACTTAACTTTTTATTCATCTGAGTTTGAGTATGGTTTTCTCAGTGCTAACTGGTTCTCTGTGTTTTATGCATATAATTTATATGAAAGCTTTTTTGATTGTAAATATGAGAAAAATTTTCTTTTCCAGTGTCAAGATTGTTTTTTTTTCCTCTCACATTTTAATTATTTTGTATTTCAAACCGCCCGTACCTCGATTTCTGTAGTCCTAAATTTACTTGGTTGAAAGAAATTAGGCCCGAAGACCTTTGGAATCTAATATGTTTATGATATATGACTTTGGAGTAAACTTAGCCTTGAGCTGAGCAATTGATCCAATGGCAAAGGGTTCCTGATATTGGTGGACTTTCCATGTGCTTTATATGTCTGTGGCTAAGGATGACTCTAGTCTGACTTGGATTTGGGCCTTGAGAAATTCAAATCACAAATGCAAGAGCTTGAAAATTGAGGAGGGTTGGGCAGGGATTGAAACAAGGTGGGGTGGGCAGGTTAGGGTTGAGATTTAGCTTCCTATCTCATCCTTAAAAAAAAAAAAAGAGAGAGCTTAAGTGTGGGAGAAGTGATTTATGGTACAAAACTTTCTTTCCAGCCCTGCTCCATTGAGTTGGCAGAAGAGTTTGCGAACTACCAATGTTCAAAGTAAATTTATAATTTCATCCCAGTGGCTTCTACCAGGTTTTCTATGTTTGTCGTCCTCTTAATTGCTTGTAAGATAATGTAATGGTTGTATTTTAGCTATTTATCAATTTAATTCACCTTGGTACTTCTTCTCTCTTCATCCTCTTGCTCTCTCGTCTGATCTCTCCCCCCAATTATCTGTCTGCGAAGAGAAGGTTGAGCATAGACCCATTACCTGATCTTTCACATGTTTATGTGGAACAGGGCAACATGGTCCAGCCCTGATCGAGGTTGGTTGGTGAAGATTCACATTGGGACATCAAACTGACATTCCTGACTGCAATCTCAGTTTAGAGTGTGGACTAATTTAGAATATTTGTAAGGTATCAATGAGTCTACTATCATTAAGTTAGGTTTTACATATTAGGCTTATTATTTTAGTGGGTCTGTTTCTTATAGATCTACATTATTGTAATTTCTCCCAACTTTTCTATAAGATTAATGGAGAATATTACTTGCGAAGACAAATTCTCAACATTTGAAAAATTAGAAAAGGAAGAGCAATTACACTTGTATTTCTTGTAGTTTTTGCCTATTAGCCTTGTCATCCTAAACCTTTATTCTCATAATAAATTCTATTGTCTTGATTGAGAAATGCGAATTATATTCTTCACATGCTCCAATAATCCTAGTATTCTTTGCTATTATTCAATTAGTTTGCCATTTCTTTGCATATCCCTTGTGCTTCCTGACTGATTTTAACTGGTTTACTTGTTTCCAGATATGATTTATGTGAACAACTTTACTATCTTGTTTCAATTTTAGCAATCATAATCCACGCATCCAAATAGATGTTTTACAGGGTATTCCATCTTGTCCTTATTTTTAATTGTGATTTGAGTATTGAGTAGTACAAATAAGAGCTGATGCTTAGTTCAGTATTTTATTATGATATCTTGTCTGAGGATCCCTTTCCTGTTCAACTCCAAACTATTCTGCTTATACTCGATATTAAATTTTAGCTGAGGTTACTTTATCACATCGAACTGTTATCCTCAATCCCGAATTTTAGATGAAAAAAATTGTTCACAGCAATTTAGTTCTTAGGCACAAAGACAATCATACAAGTGACAAGTTATGTTTGTATCGACTATTCGAATCTTATACCATGGAAGTCTATGCGATGATTTTTCTATTTTTTGATCCCTTATATTTTCCACTCTGATAACTATAAGTCAATTGAATATCTTGGAATATGTCCACGTCATCACAATCTATTTTTTTTTTCCTTTTCTACTGGAATTATATCTAATTGCTCAGTTATCAGTAAGTTTCATTTTGTAGTTTTAATAATTCCACATCCATCAAAATTATTATTATTATTATTTTCATTTTTGCTACATCAACTTTTTGTATGCATTATTTCCCAACAACTTGACATTATAGTTTATATTCTTTCTACATACGCTTAACATAGACTGCAAAATTGAAGACCAAAAACCATTGTGATCAATAAAACACCAATTGTGTTTATCTGAATTTGTTATCGTATCCTTGTTATGAACTGATTCCATCCATTTTAGTCAGTAGCTCCTATACGATACGACATTATTCAAGTTGAGAAATACTTGCAGGCTTTCTGCCCCATCAAGGGAAGTGCTTACCACTTCCAGGAGTATTCAGAGGAGCCATTGTGGTATCATATTCATGCAGTAGAGGCCAGAAGTTGTTCTGTGGTATCAAAAATGTCAATCCACATAAAACAAGGGTATCTCTCATCTGCAATGCGGGTCCTAATAACTTCAAGAGGAATCCAGATTTTTCTAGACAACAGAAAGGGTCTTCCCGGGGCAGCAAGGGCAAGCAATACCAGGAGCCTGCGCCGCCAGATAACATCGAAGAGATGGATTATGTTTCTTCAAAAAATGGTTCGCTACTTTCTCTGACTGGCAACATCAGGCACCAGGCTACTCCTCTTCCAGGACAAAGAGAGAAGGAAATTGTAGAGCTGTTTAGAAAGGTTCAAGCGCAACTGCGAGAGCGGGCGTCGATCAAGGAAGAGAAGAAGATTGAAGCTGCACAGCAAGGACAAAACGAGAGAGGAACTGTTGATTCGCTTCTGAAATTGTTGAGAAAGCATTCAGTGAGTCAGAAGAAGAAGAGTACTCCAGAAGTAGACTTTGTTGCTGACCAACTAGAAAAAAATAGCACGACGCCGGACGACGGGCAGAATTTGAATCCTTTTGTCACTGATGATATCGACTCAGATTCAACTGAGGAATCAACTCCTCTTGTTCCCGCTAGGCCCGCTTCAAAATTTAGGCGAAAATCTCCTGTTCCTAGAGTTAAGTTCCAACCTGTGTTCTCAGAATCAGAAGAGGATGCCCAATCTCCTCCTCCCTCGAAATCCCGGGGGAGAAGCAAAAAGATTGGTAATAATGGATCTGAGCTTCCTAAGAAGACAGAGCTCATCGCGCTCGATGATCGAGTTGACGAATCAGAATCATCAGATAACCAGCCAGAAACATCCGACTCTAACAGTACTGCCGAAAAGATCAAGGAATCATCTGCTACAGAGGCCTCTGCAGATCTGGGTTCGCTGAAAGTTGCAGAATTGAGGGACCTTGCTAAAGCTCGAGGTGTCAAAGGCTATTCAAAGCTCAAAAAAGGAGAACTAATTGAACTTCTGGCCGCTTGATGGGCCTAATGAACAAGTCGGCAGTGCTGTTTCTATTTCACCCTTTTTTATGTTTATTTCCCGAATACTGCTGCATCTTCACTTTGCCTCTTTGCACTTGTGTTTGTGGATGACTTTCTTTTTTTACTCGCGAGCTGTTGGCATTTTTTCCCCCCTTGTTTTCAACTTTTTTTTTTCCTTTCTCATCGACCGAAAGGTCACGTAGAATTTGAATGTGAAATCGACAGAATAATTGTTTTCAAGGACTAAAACCACCATTAGGGTATTGACATGCATATGGTGTGAGATTTTGTGAATCGACTGGTAGAGAGAAAAAAAAAATAATTGAAGTTGGGAAGCTCGGTTCCGATCTCATAGGGGATATATTTTGGAACTTTAGAAGAATCGACTCCGTATAATATTTTAAATGATGATGTTGAAACTTTCCTAATTATTAACTATGAGTTTGTAATGTAAAATAATATAATCTTGATTATATTATTATATTTGAATAAAAATTACTTGTAATCTTAGATTATAAAGGTAATTATATTCTTTTATTTGATATGTATTACAAGGATGATAGGGATCGACTGACAATGAGCGACTGGCCACAGTGCAGAGGGGGGGGGGGGGATCGGTCAGAAATGGTGGTCATAGTTGATGATTGATGAGTGGCGATGACGGCGGAAGCCAGGCCGATCGACGATCAACTGTGGCGGTTGGACGACGATTGATCGATCGATGGTGACAACGAACGTTGACGATCGATTTCAATTGTTGAGCATCCAATACTTTTCAAATTACGATTTGAAATGTAATCGAATTATATAGATTATACTTCGTAATTCAAATTACAAAATATTAGTGTCTTTTGTAATACAGATTATATTATATTACAACTTTAAAACAATAACAAACAAAGCAATTACCTTTGTAATGTAATCTGGATTACATTATAAGGTAGATTACAATGTACCAAACGCAACCTATGTGATCACGAATAATTTGCGATCATGCCGTTGCAGCTAATGCGACAACAAAATTGAACCAATGAGCAACGATTAATCTTCGAGAACTATAAAACTTTCAGAGTTTCTATTCTCCTATTGTACTAGTCTTGAGTTGGACAATATATTTCAAGACGAGTGAATCGTCTTTTTACACCAACGAATAATTTGCAGTCGGAATAATAATTATGGAGATCAAACTATTATTATAGCGTCGCAATGTCATAAAGAGAGAAGTAAATCGAAAAGTATTCGTACGGATAATCTCAACCGTCCTATTTTTTGATTTATCACTCTATTTTTTTTATATAAATATATCATAATTAAAAATAGAATCATAAATATTTAAAAATTAAATTGAATATGCCATACCATAGTCTCGGATGGCTCATTGGCCTTGAAACAACAAATACCAACTTGTCAGCTCTCAAAAGAATCGCTAATATCCATTGATTCATATTATTTCCTTTTTACGTGCAAAAGAGACTGAATTATGCACAAATATACTTTAGAAAAACGATGAACTAACCTCGAACCCAATTATCTATCCTGCAGAGTCGTGTCCCAAAGAAACAAAAGACCTCGAAGCAAAAGAATCCAGGATCACTGTCACAACGAGTCGAATTGTTGGTCCTCAGAAGTTTCTTATGTTTAGAAACAAACTCTTTCAGTAAAAAAGAATACGACAATTTATTAAACAGTACTTTTGAAATTTGAAATTGCTCAAAAAATATCTCATATTTTCATATTTACTAAATAACACACTTAATTTCCTTTTTACCCTTTAGAAATAACATATTTAATTTTCGAACGTGGTGATGAAAATTCAAATCCCAGCACCACAGTGGTGGTGCAATTCCAATACCATCACTGTGGTGCTGGGATTTGAATTCTCAATACCACGTTCGAAAATTAAATACGTTATTTTTGAAGAGTAAAAAAGAAATTAAATGTGCTATTTGATAAATATGAAACGTTTTTTGAACAATTTCAAATTTCAAAAGTGCTGTTTGATAAATCGTCGAAAAAAATATGGAATCGAGTCGTTTTCAGTTGTTTCTAATTAAAAAGGAAAGCGGATGTGAATATGAACTATTTCAAATTTAAAAGACTGACTTTCATTTGGAAAAAAAAAAATCATAAATACATTGCAATTAAAAATCGATCCGGAGATTTTTTCCCAAACCAATGAATTGATTCCGGGCACAAAATATTCTGCACAGACATAAAAGAAAAGCAGAAAACTAAGGACGACATGCAAAATTCAACGATAAAATGAATAGAGTTGGACCACTGATCTAATGGCTCAAATCATTAACCTGACATCAGGCAACATGCTAAATTCAACGATAAAATGAACAAGAAAAATGCTTGTAGATATGAAATATTGAAGCTATCGTCGAGTGTATAATTCAAACGTAGACCAAGTTTAGAATTGGATACACAAACTGGTATACGTCTACTTATGTTTGCTATTAATTACGATCGACAAACCAAACGGATTGATCAAGAAGCATTTGCCAATCGGATTCAATTAGAAAACGAAAAATATCAAATGACTCGAAACACTGTCTGTCTGTCTGAAAGAGGAGCGAAGCCAAGAGAGCATCGCCATACAAACACAAATAGAGAGAGAGAGAGAGGAGAGGATTCACGTCTCCATCGTTTACTTGCCTGGGAAAGCGTGCTGCTATAGCGATAAGAGGAGCGAACACGTCTCGACCCCATTCGTCCAAGTTCATTTGCTTGGTCCCCCTGAACTTTTCCAGCCATGGCGTACCTTCTGCCGCACACTTTTTAAGCGCCGCTTCTATCACTGGATCAGGGAGCAAAACGAAAGGAAAGAGAACCAAAACTCGTCGTTTTTATTATATATATTCATCCTGAGTCCTCCTACAAGCTTTGATTTTGAGGTCTTCGAGTGGTAGTGCTTTGGTGCGAGGGCTGGGAAGGCAAACTCTACTGCAGGTAGTCTGAGTAAGCTCCTTGTTCTTGTCGTTTCAAATACAAAGGTTTTGTGGTCGAGCTAATAATGGCTCTCGCGCGGGCACAACGATCGATTGGCCTGTGGAATTTTTCTTCGTCAAAAAATTGTTTTTGACGTTTTCTGCCAGCTTGAACGTTGAAGGAGCAAGGTGGTAGCTGTTTGTTTAATTCTCCGGCTCGATATTTGCAGTCGAAACATTTGCTCGAGTCCTCAAAGAGAAAAAGGTCATGGAAAGAGAAGACTCTAAGAAGGGGGAAGATGGATATCCTCGCCTGCTAGATTTGATTCCAAATGAAAGAGTGGTGCAAGATGGAGGAGGAGGAGGAGGAGGAGGAAGAAGAAGAACAGTTGGGCGTTTAGATGCCTCAGAAGAGAAGAAATTGGAACTGAGGCTTGGACTCCCTGGAGGCGACCTAGAAGAAGAAGAAGAAGAAGAAGAAGAAGAAGAAGAAGAAGAAAAAGAGCCCTCTATTTTATCACTCGGGTTCATCTCCAAGGCTTCAAAGGCCTCCTCCATTAGGGGAGACTTCGAAGCAGCTGAGTATAAAAATGAAGGTATTTCTAGTACCAAAAAGGTGTATTTCTTTTCTCCATCGAGTTTTCTTCTTTATCGTGCCCTTGAATTCTGTTCTTAGGGTTTCAGCATCAAGAAACTGGAGTTTTGGAGTTGCAGAGCAAAGCTGGGACTGGAAAGCCATGGCCATGCAAGACAACCAGGGTTACTGGGAAATTCAAACAGCAGCAAAGCATCGAGAAGGAGAAAGCAGATGGAGATGGACCCAGCACTAGCTCCAAAACTAGCCTATATGCCATGCCATCGTGGGTGTCATAAGTGTAGCCTATGCCATCTCTTCCATAGTGGCCACACCCATGGCTTTAGTTATTGTCTTTTTCCTATTTCCATGTTTTAAACTATCTGCTCACACCACTTTGAATGCTCAGATGGCTAACTTCCCATGTTGTCTAGCTCTTCTAGCTGTTAGATTGCAAACTTAGGTCTTTCCTTTACTGTATTACTGATTTTCTATTAGATTCTGACGATTAGATTTGTCTTGTACCTTTCTGCTTCTTGTGCAACTCACAAGGGATTAGCAATTGGTACTTAAAAATACTTCAGTTATCCTGGTGACTATCTTTTCTTTGACTTCATAATAATTGGTATAATCTGAAGATAAATCTGTAAGATGCTTCAATGCTAAATTGTTCCTTAGTCTTCCATACTATTCTAATAACTTAAAAGGGATGGCTGATTGTGTAGTTTCCTACTAGTTCTTTCTGCAATCGATGGAACACCTTTAACTTGATTTTTTTTTTTTTTGGTTTTTTTTTTTTTGGGAAATATGCAGAACTGCTGCTGATCCGGTTGTTGGCTGGCCTCCGATTAGATCCTTCAGAAAGAATCTAGCATCTAACTCAGCCAAACAAAGAGTGGAACCGGTGACTAGAAATATAGAGGAAGAATTGAAGCTCGAGAACAACAACAAGGGTTTGTTTGTGAAGATCAACATGGATGGCATCCCAATTGGGAGAAAGGTTGACCTAAAAGTCTATGATAGCTATGAGAAGCTGTCTTTTGCAGTGGAAGATCTCTTTCTAGGCCTTTTTGAAGGTACTAAAACTTTAGGTAGACAATTTGTGTTATTGAATCTTACAAACTTAGCTAGAGATTCTCAGTAGGTTAAGAATTCATCTTTTTTTTTTTTTCCCAGTTTTCTATGTGCTTTCATGTTGTTTTCAACAACTGTGAGGCCTTAAAGGAGCTACTGACTTTCTTATACATTTTCTTTTATCAAATGCACAGCTCAAAAAGACACCTCTACAAATGCCAGTCAGAAGGATGAGGAAACCAAAAAAGCATTCATAGGTTTGCTGGGTGGCACTGGTGAATACACTTTGGTTTATGAAGACAATGAAGGTCACAGAATGCTTGTGGGGGATGCTCCATGGGAGTAAGCATTATTATTATTATTATTATTATTTAATTTTAGTCTTTCAGTGATGCCATAGTAGGAATATGACATAGCACTTTCGGCTTGACTATTGCTTATTCATTCTTTGGAAAGTCATCTTATATGCATGCCTATGGCCAGCAAGGTTTAGAAAATGATATCCTTGTAATTATAATGTTTCTTTAACTGATACTATTGATCACTTGCTTGTGCTACTACTATCAAACTTTAAAATATTAGCAAGCTCTTAAGAACTGACGACCTAGGGAACAAACTATCACCTAACTCTTCTGGATGTATCTTTGTTTAATTAATACTCTTTTAATTTCAAAACTACAGTGCTTAATACTCATAACTGAAATGATCAATACTTAGCAAGAGGGAGAGTAAACTGGTAAAACTTCCAATTAGACTCTAGCACTCGACTCAAACCAAACAACTAGGTCACTAGATCCAAAAATATTCTTGGCACCATAAATAGTCAGCATTGGTTTGAGGATAATTCAGCCCTAGCTTGAATAGGGACCAAGAAAAACATAAAAATAAAAGACTTGATTCCATTGTCTCTAATGAATTAGAGTTTGAATATGTCTGGTTTCTAATTTAGCCATGGATTATCATACAGAAATTAGTCAAGAGAAACCACCAATTCCAGCTACATTGACAGGAGCTCTAAACTCTTGCAGGATGTTTGTTTCGACTGTGAAAAGGTTGAGGGTGTTGAAAAATCCTGATCTTTCTTCGTTACCTGTAAGTTCTTGATCTAATCACAGCATTCATGTAATCTGACTGGTAAATTTTCCACTGATTGAGACAGTAACTAATTGCCCACTACTTGACTTAATCCACTAACCATGAAGCATTTTAAACAGAGATTTCTATCAGTCCATTTGGCTATACAGCTTGTGGATTTTAACACGACTAAAAAACAACTGATTGAGACCTCGTGATCTCATTGCTTTTCATTTGTTACCCTCTCAGGTAGGGTCGGCTCGCCGGAAAAGAACAGCCACAGAGCGTTCAGATCGTTGAGAACGACTTTGGGACTGAACTAATTTCTAACATACTCTGTACTTGATCAAGCCATGCTTGAGTTTATCAATGGCAATTGCTTTATCAATGGGTTGTCCATGTTTCAATTGCAAATGCATTTTATCTGTTCGGTATTAAATAATCACTCCTCGATTCCGTTCCTTCTAGCAGAAGTGTACTAACAAAGCAAAAGAAGAGAGACAAAAAAAAAATGAAGCCTAATTCCGGGTTCTATACTGTTTTGCGTAAAGAATATGAAGCACTTTTTTTTTTGTGTCTTCCTAAAAGGCCATTAACCACACTATTCTATGCAAGGGGTCTCCTTAGTCCTTACTACTGGAGTGGCTTTCAGAAATATGTTTTACTAGAAACGTGATGAACAACTCAATAAAAAAGCAAAACCCATACACTGCTGTAACATCATCTGGCTGGATGTCACTGAGAGATGTTCAGTCCGAAGTGGTGAACTCACAAGCTGACTTATTTGCCGATTGCTACGCCACGCGCTAGTCCACTCCTGCTTGTTACAACTCCTGTCAAATCAGTTTCAAAAAGGCAAAGGATTCTTGCTTAAACTGCTTAAAGTCAATTATAGAAAGATCACAAAATAATTTTCTTTTCTTTTCACGTGCCAACATTCAGAGGAGCTATCGTTTATTTGTTCTCATAGAAGTTCCAATTCAATGAATGTAACAGAAAGAAGATTAGAAAAGGGAACCTTTGGGAAGGTTGACCAAGTGTCTGTGATTAAAAGGGAAGGTCCCTTTCGTTAGGCCAAGCCTGATCACAGGAACAGGAGAAACATGGAGAGTTTGCCTAGCACACGAAAGGAATATGGGTGGCGTTGTCCCTCATCGAGACATCTGTACCTCTCCTTTCGATCTATCCTTCTTCCACCAACAGTTTCTTTTAGAAAATGCAATCCTATATTTCACACTATGCTTAATGGATGAAAAGAAAACTTTCTGTAGCTACCAATTATCCGACTCTAAAGTCTAAAAATAAGTTTTGCTCCACGATTCATCACAATCAAGGAAGCTTTTTCATTGAGTCGAAACTTGACACCATTCCTTTGAACACTATTGCCCTCAATTGGGATCAAACTTCCAAGCTACATCAACCTAATTAAACTAAACCACACGCTTCCATGAAAATAATATTGAATGCCACGGTCAGAGGCACTCCTACAAGTTTACCAATGAGTGCAGATTTGACCAGTGGCCTCTTATATTTTTCTTTTATAATATACGTGCCCAAACTTCTTTTATCCAAAGCCACACTCAGACTCAGAGCCGAACCTGGGGACTGCGTAGGTGCTATCCGACCTGAACCCTTCAACCAGGCACGGCGCACTCTAAGTGGTGATCAACTGTGTCAAACACAACCCCACTTGGCATCTCTGTGAATTAGATATGCACAAAACGGATACAATACAGCCACAGGCAATGGTTATCATCAGAAATCCTCGTGCTATTTACTATATAGCATTGTCAACAGTGAAGGAAAGCCTTAGCCATATCTATACGTTAACATAAAAGACCATTCTATCTATCAAGTCAACTTTTCCGGGACAAGGTTGGATATCACTTCAAGTTCTTGTCGTGAAATGTCTAAATGAATCTGCTCCAGAAGTCGATTCATAAGGTTGCCACCTCGATGATGGCTAAGCAGCTCCTCAGACTATTTCATGTGAATGATAGGTAAGGATGCACAGTATAGAGATACTGATAGATCACTGAGCAAAGAGACCAGTTTGAAGAAGCAACCGATGCCACGGTCCATTGCCTCTTTTCTTATGGAAACAAAATGAAACTATTGTAAAACCTCAACTCTTCCCGGAGTTTCGTATTTTGAAATGTCTTCTTCTTCTTCTTTTTTTTTTTAATCCAACTCTAGAAGTCAATTCATAGGTCATAAGCTTGCGACGACAAATTCCGGCAGCCTAGGGTTGCCACCTCAATGATGGCTAAGCTCCTCAAAATATTTCATGAAGCAACCATTGCAAACAGATCTGCGGCATTTGATAACTAGAGATGCAAAGAAGAACATAATTTCCTCCTAAATCGAGGCGTCGAAGAACTTACTTGTTCTCGAATCGCAATTCTCCATGCACTTTTTCCATTGCCGCTGAAACATAAAGCAAATGAAGGATTAGGGTTAAAGTTAAAAGGAAAATGAGACTTGCTTTAAAAGTTTGAGGGGATCACTCGCACAGATTGAGGTAAAATGAAGGCCATTTGGTATACCTCTCCTCCGTAGCCGACGGAATAGACGACGAAATCGAGTTGCACTGGTGAGAATTCAGCGCACTATCGGTGATCGGTGAAGCATCTCGCCGATGATTGCTGCTGGCTTTCGCCGTCGCCGCCTAGTTTCCGTACCTCCGATGAGGTTCCACGCGAGGTAGCCCGTTTAATCGTTGATGTTCAGCCCATTTACGGTCCGATAGTCTCGTAGCCTAGCATTCTTCGTGACATCGATGATGTGCGATCGGAACGAGTTAAGACACGAGTTGGTTGGTATTTCCAAACCCATATTTTTATTACGATTTAAAAAAAAAAAAAACAACAACAAATCACAAAATCGAATACCATCAAAAGATATAAATTGTCACCAATTATTTCGAGGAATTATCGATATACTTTGTTTTATCGAACATCATCAGATTTAATATACTAAATCTGTACAAAATGGTTTTATCCTTTTTGCTTTTGCCTTGCGAATAAACAAGTTATAAACCAACCAAATCTATCGTTTTATTTATTTATCCTTTTTCTCCTAACATTTCTTTCCAAGTGACCGAATAAAAGCCAACACTGTTCTAATTGTTAAATTGGTCGAATTTCATATTGAATTAGAAACTAACTTGAATTTACATTAATTAATTGGCTCCATTGCATTGAGTGAATAAATTATGACAACTAAATGTAAATAAGGTAAAAGACTCACGACCCATCAAGTTCAACCTCGTCGTCATCGTAGCAGAATTACAGTACCAAGACCAATGGCACCATGCATTCGATTTGGGTAGCTGTTTATACTAATAGGTAATCAGTAGCACAAGAGGAAACTAGCGCGCACATCTCATAAAGTCTGAGAGGCAGGAAGGAATAAGCTTGTAGACAAACAGGCTTTCGAAAGTGTAATAACGCACGAGTTACAATCAACAATGGCAATGAAGAAACTCACTGCCGGGATTCTTCGAGTGGCACTTCACAGATTTAGCGAATCAACGTATAAACCCAACCAATCTAACAAAATTGATGAACTGCAATAGTACCAGAAGTATGGGCATAGTGCTAAAGAGGATTGATCAATCAAATTTCATATAATAACAAAATTTAAGAAAATGGCTCACTTCTACCACCACGTGTCCAGCAAGTATAGTGTTATTGGCAAAAGTGTTCTTTGCCAATTTTATTTCGTTCGTTTTTGGTGTTTTTCATCGTCGATTCCTCAATAATGATGATGAAAGATAAATGACTATACCCCTTAACTTATTAATCATAAATAATAGAAAACTTCTAAACTCGAATAAGAATTTTAAACCTCACGTCGAGATTCGCCAACGAGCCATATTGAGGGGGCACCAATTTTACAATCGTGATCAATATGACAATTTGTAACAAAAGATGATTATGCTCGTCCCGAATGTTCATTATCGTCGGTCCTTCGATGGTGGTGAAAGAAAGTAAATCACGGAGGACTATGTACCTTGATCCGTAAACTAAAAATAACAGAAGACTTCTGAGTCCGAATGAAAATTTTAGATTCTATATTGAGATTCGATCCTAGTCCACTTATAACAATATCTACGTTGCTTTAGTCAATGAACCCTCCGAGGAGACGTGAGCAATATGACAATGGCCCATGATCAGGTTGTTATCACCAATAACCTAAAAATTTAATGCGGAGAAGAAACCAACTTACAGTTTTGTCACAGGATTTTGAAGATCGATGGATAATGGAACTATCCTCCCCAATTTCATTGCGGTCATTCAACCCCTGCCATTATGAATATTCATTAGAAGTCTTGTTTGAAGATCACATTTATGGTTTCTGTGATTTGAAGAACTGATGCACATATATCGATCCTTGACTAGGATATGATTAAAAATAAGTATACAAGTCAAACTATGCATTCAGTATCTCAAGTTTCAGAACTAGTGTGACTTCATGTAAAGCGGTATTAAAAAAAAAAAGCCAAGAAAATATCACAGCTGACCTTATATTTCAAGTCTTGACACTTCACGCCAATCACAGCATAGCGTCTTCCATTCATCAAGATGAAAATTTCAAAGAAGAAAGTAAATTTGAGCTCTTACTTCAGTTTGACATTATCAAAAGCTAAGCGCTTAGCAACCATCTAATCGACTACTTCATACTAAAAGATTGTAAGTGTACATTTGTTGTTCAAAATTTAATCCCGTGGAGCAAAATTTGAAAAATCAACTATTAATTTGGGAAATAAAATCAACTGTTCTGGGGAATTCTTCATTATTTTCTTTGTTTGAACACTCTAGCATGACCGGTGAAAGATCAATACCATTGCTGATCCACTAAAGTCAAAAAGAGAATTCAATAAACAAAATCCAAAACCTACGTTTGAATTACGCAGTGGTTTTCTATTTCAATCTCCCCCAATTGACAAGCATTACCAATCTTCATGGCAGACCCAACGGTACAGAAAGATCCAATAAACACCTCCTGAGCACATCAAGCAACGAATAGGATCACAGCATCAAATAAGTCCGGAAACGAAAGGAGGACAATCAGAGGAAAACCTGCCCAAGAACCGCATCGTGGTGGACGATGGCAGTCGGGTGAATCTAGCTGGACTCTCCCGGCCTCTTCTCCATCGAAGAATCTGAGATCCAGAAAGAGGGAAGCACGATTAGTATTTACGGAGGCAGATACGGAGACGAAGGAGAAGCAAGGAAAACCTCGGTGGAACCGGCGGTGCGAGGAGAGCCCGCCGTGGGAGGAGACGAGGAGATCTGAAGGCGAGCATAGCGACGGGAGGAAGGTAGCGAATGAGAGAGACTGATAGGGTTTAAAAGGGCCGTCCCCTTCGACGCATAGGAAATTGTATGCTTGCGTTACGTAGAAAACAGATAATTTCAGCACCGGAAAATGGTAACCGGGACGCAGAAAAAGAATAACGGGCGTTTAATTAATATTCCAAAACTCCACCGTGATGTCCTCCTTGACATTTTCATCGTCAAGATCGCCGGAGGGCGGTTCAGATACGTGGACTGTGAGATGTTCTTAACAGTAGTTTTTATGAGACAATTTCATCGACAAAAACATGGTTTTGGCAAAGCTACTACTACAACAATCATTTTTGCCAACAATAAACAGAACATTTCTTTGCTCGAGATAATGCAGCAACGAAACTAACAAGCTTTCAAAAAAAAAAAAAAAATCAGGGAAAAGTAGCGACGACCAAAGAAGAAAGCAATAACAAATACTATTACCAACATATTTCTCAAAGAAGATCACTTTGATGGTTCTAGCTAACAATCTCATCATAAGAGCAAGCGTAATTGAGAGATACAAGAAAAAAATTGAAACTTGACAAAGAACAGGTAGCTATTGAGCATTGAATTGATCTATAAAGGAGGGAATGAGAAGAATAAGATACAACAGAAGAACTCCTTGATGATTCTAATAAATCATCCCATCATAAGGGTAAGCATAATTGAGAGATGCAACAGAAAAATTGCAACTTTACCAGAACAGGTACTCGTATAGATAACCATGGCACTACTGAAGAAGAAGAAGAAGAAGAAGAAGAAGAAGAAGAACTGCAGAGGACCTTGGTACCTTATTGTCGCTATGGCTAAGTAGCATAACAAACGACTGGCAGAGAAAAGGAGCAGAAGCATGGAGATCAGATGGTGTAGTCCGACCACTCCTGGATGAAAGAAGTGTGATCCATTGATTCACTGGGTAGGTCTTCGTGCCTTGAGGGCTTGCCCTTCCCCCCGACGAGTCGCGCAGGGTTTCCCACGGCGGTGGTCCTCGGCGGCACATCGATGAGCACCACGGATCCGGCCCCAATTTTGGCCCCCTCGCCGATGCGGACGTTGCCGAGTATTGTGGCGCCAGCGCCGATAAGGACGCCGTCGTCGATCTTGGGGTGCCGGTCCCCAACGGCTTTGCCGGTGCCGCCGAGCGTGACGTGATGGAGGATGGAGACGTTGTTGCCGATAACGGCGGTCTCGCCGACCACGACGCCAGTGGCGTGGTCAAGGAGTATGCCTTTTCCGATCCGGGCGGCGGGGTGGATGTCGACGGCGAAGACATCGGCGATGCGGGACTGGAGTGCGAGGGCGAGAGGGCGGCGGCTCTGTGTCCAGAGGAGGTGGGACACGCGGTGGGCCTGGACGGCGAGGAAGCCCTTGTAGTTGAGGAGGCAGTGGGAGTAGGAGGCGCAGGCGGGGTCACGTTGGTGGGCGGCGAGAAGGTCGGCGACGACGGCGGAGATAAGGGAGGGGGAGGAGAAAGAGTGGAGGAAGAGATCGTAGAGCAGGTTGGAGAGAAGGGTGGAGGAGCAGAGCTTATTGGCGAGGTGGAAGGCGAGGGAGCAACCAAGGGAGGGGTGGGAGAGGACGGTGGCGTAGAGGAAGCTCGCAAGTGCCGGCTCCGACTCCGCGTCGCGGTGCGCCTCCGCCTTAATCTGTGCCCACAGCCACGACTCCTCCGATTCCGACTCCGGAGGCGGGTACGTCGGCACCATCAGCGCCGCGCCGTGGTGGTTCACCTGCCCCGCCGGCATCCCGATCGCGCCCTCTGAGAACGCCGGCGTTATTTGTTTACTTTTCCCAGCGTTAGGGATGCGATGGGACGGAAGAGGATAATTGGAACATAAATAGTAGAGGAATGCAAACCGAAGACGAAAACTAAATTAAATTAAAAATAAACAAAATAGAGCATAGAAAAATCAAATAATGGTTCATAAATCTTTGTCCATAATATATGAGTTGAGATTTTCCATTTATATTCATAAAAGATTTATTTGTTGCTCTCGCTTTAATATAAAATTGATTAAAGTAAATTTTAAGATTTTTTTAGGTCTACAATAAAATTAAAATTTACAAATATTTAAGGGAATACTAATAAATAATGAGCCACTTTATTTTATTTTATTTTATAATTCAGGGGTCTAGTGTCTATATTTCAGCCGTTAATTTTGACTTTCTCCTAATTAATCTATTAGATAAATCTAGAACATTCTATTTAGAATTTGAATCTTTTTTTTTTAAATATTTACTACCGCACAATATTATATGAGGTTAATTTTTAAAAAGAAATATTAACCACTGAAAGAGGACATTGTATTAATTAATAGTTTTTTTTAACTATTATAATTTAATAGAAATAAATGATTTTGTTTCTCTACGATTATTTTGAAATAGAAATTTATTTAGTTTTATAGTTATTTCCAAACTATAAATATTTATAAAATATTTATTGATTTTTTTAAAAAAAAATTAGATATTGATGTCTCTTTTTTTTTATCATTAGGTGCTTCTTACTTTTGTTACATTAAAAAAAAATCCCATTTAAAAAATATATATTAAAGTGATATTTCATTGTGTTATTTTAAATATATATATTTTTATTCTAATAAGTAGCTATGATATATAATTACGTTGTATTTTTCATTGTGATGAAAAATAAATCATGGAGATTTATGCTCCGTTGAACCATTGATAAAAATAATAAAGAGTTTTCTATTGGAATTCGATTTATGTTCTACATTACTTTAATTATATATATATAATATAAAATTATGTTTAATTTAAATTAAATGGCTAAAATAGCATAGCAATTATGATTGTACAAGTGCGGACATAATTTTGATCAAAATTAAAATATTTTTTTATTAAATTTAAATAATTTTGAATTAAATAATTTTTATATAATAGTAGTTTATGTTAGTAACTGTTAGAATAATTTTCGTTATATTTATAGCTATTATAATCATAATTACAATTATACTCAAATATTTTTCAAATAAAAAATTATGATGATGAACCTTTTTTATTTTTATTTTTTAAAAAATGACACACCTTTTCATGGTAATAAAAATAAGGGAGGATCTTTTAATTTTTGCTTAAAGTCTTTGTAAATTAATTTATGATGAATTGTTTTTTATTTTTATGGACAAAATCATTAATATAATACAAATTTATATTAAATGAATAAGAATCAATCTCTTTTAATTTGTATTAAATATCGATACTATTAAAAATCGATCATTTTTCTAGATTAATGAAAGATCTAAAATGAATCCATCATCTCTTAAACAAAAGATGTATTTTTTATATTTTAATAATAAAAACGTATTCTCTTCCAAATACTTTTCGTCCACGAGTAAAAGATATACTTTATTGTTTAGTAAAGATTTAATTTCAAAAGAATTTGACATCCACAAGATTTCAAAGATGGTTAAATTAACGGATAAGATTTTGAAATATGAAAAAAAAAAAAAAGGAGAATATTGTTGTCATGATAAAGTAACATTAATTATCATTTTTAGGTGATAAATGTTTTTGTCACGGAAATAAACTCTCAGAATATGGCATCGATGCAGGCACGTGTCCGCAATCGCCTCATCCTCTATCCTTCTCGAACGGCGCAGATTCTCCGATTTCGCCGCTGGTATTTGTGTGTGGGAAAGAAGAGTAAGATTGACCGTTGGGATTTAGAGATCTCCCCGTTAGATTGCATCCTGACCGTTGATTGTTCACAGGGAAAGCGAAAGCAATGCAGTCGAGGGGCGGATCGAGCGCCGGAAATCGAGCTGCGCCAGTGAAGAAGTCGCCTCCATATTAACGAGGGCGGTGGAAAGCGGTTACTTTGGTCGGAGGCTTCTTCTTCTTCTTCTTCTTCTTCTGGTGACGGAAAGCTGCGAAACCTAGCTCTCTTTTTCTCGTGGTACCTGTGTTGGTGTTGTCGTTAGCGGAGCCCTCGCATGGCGTCGGAGGCGTGCTCACTGGTCCTCGGGTGCGGCTGGATCCGCGCGATGCCCCGAACCACTCGCTTCTCTATATTTATGCCTTCCCGGTCGCTCGCGGTCTCCTGCAAGATGCGGCAGAAGCATTTCAGGTTCGTTCCCGCATTCCCTCCCTCGGTTTTCCATTCTCTATCGGATAGCGATGTAGATGAGAAAGGGCGAATTATGTGGATATGGCCATAAGATAATTCAGGAATTATCTGTGATGCAGCTTGAGCTAATTATTTTAATAAATTTTTGGTCATCTCATGAGAAATATGATATAAGCTTAAGCTAATCATTTTCAGCTTAAATAATGTATTGCTCGATTTTGTGTTTAGTTCTATTCGATTGAGTTAAATTCTTGGGTTATTTCTTAAAAATTTCTCCTTGATTATAATGGCGATTCTGCATGGTTTAAGTTGATCGATTTTGTCTTTACCTTAGTTTGGAAATAGGAAGTTTGGTATGCAATCAGTTTATTTTCTATTCAAAATGAAAAGAATTGTTGATCATGAAACATAACTGTGTTACTCCGATTAACATGTTCAAAGTTGACCGATTCAAAGAGTAGAGGGTATAAGGCTGGAGGGAGATCAAAGAACTTTAGTTAATATAATATAAAATAATTTAATTGATATATATCTTACTAGTGATACAAAATACAGCTTGATGGAGGGATAAGACCAATACAATCAACTTCAAATAGTTGGAATAAACACTACTTAATGATGATGAAACAAGGCAATATTGCATCTTTCATGGAAGAAAACATGGCATTGCGTCATTTTAGCCTCAACCTTGAAGAAATTAAAGATGTAAAAATAGAAAGAGAAAAAATGAATTATTGATTTTTTTTGTTATATTATATAGTCTTTGTTTTTTGGTTAAGAATCTAGTTATGATGTTTTGTCATAAATATTTTTGAGTAATTTGTCTTCCTTGCCGCTACTCTGGGTTGATATTGTCTTAAAAGGTACCCAATTTTTTTCTCCATGGAATGACTTCAATCTTTACCACATGTTCTTTACTTTTAATGGATATATTTGGCTCTAGCATCTTCTTCTTTTCAATATTCTTGAAACATGCTTCCTTTTCATAGTAATTTCGGATTTAGATTCTAAAAAATATGTAGAAAATGCATTTTTAGCCACTTAATTATCAACTCCTCTTCCACAACTCTTTTTTTTTTTTGTAAAATAACTTTATGTTAAACAAAGATTGAAGCATGCAACACTGTTAGTCGTATGAGACAGGGATGCTAGGTGCAATGTTATGGATGACGAGGAAGTAGGGAGAGTTAAGAAGAGGAGTGGATTAATATAGTTTCTAAAATTATTGGGAGCAATTATACTTATTTGGTTAACACAGTAATACTTGGGCAAGGATTAATTTATATTTATAGGAAAGAGACTTTGATTTATTATTTACAGTATAGGGTTTTACTTTAAAATACAGGGATTTTAATTAAACTTTAACTTTACAATTGATTATCAATTGAATTTACAAGTTATAAAATTATACAATTTATTGATAATTATAGATTGTAATTTGTCAAATATAGAAAAGGATCCTTGGCACAACGGTAAAGTTGTTGTCGTGTGATTTGGTGGTCTTAGATTCAAGCCGTGAAAATAGTCTCTTGTAATGCAGAGTAAATCTACCTACAATAAACCATTCTTGAAGACCCTGCATTAGCACGAATTCCATGCACCGGGCTGCTTTTTATAATTTGTCAAATATAATTCGGTAACTAATATTGATGGCCATGATTTAAGACATTGTTTTAGCAGCTTATACCTTTTCTTGTCATGCATACTGAAAATCATGAACTGATAATCGTTAGTTATAGCATGGAAAAAACCACATGTGTAAACTTTGGTTTTGAATGTACACCATGCAATACTCATACTGCCCCTACGGTGGAGGCATTGTAACTCTTAATTGGTAGAATTCTGCGTAGTTTGTACTTCAAATCAAATGGTTGAATCTTTTCAGGGCAAAAACGATGCAAATGACCAGATATGAGGACAGTTTACAAGTTAAAATTGGTAGTGTAGTTTCTCTGTCAGATGTCAAGTAATTTTACAGGTTTGATTAATTTAGACTGCTGATTTGGTCATGGCTATTTATTCCAACCATTGGGTAGGAGCATGGAGCTCTCATACAATGACTTCTAGGCAGCATACTGGTTTTATTACAATGATAACTTTGTATCTTTATACTGTCCATTGGGTCATAATTATTAAGCAGTTTCTAGGATTTCTTGTAGTCAGGAATTGTTGCAAAATTTAATAGGTTTTGAGAAAAATGCTTGAAAAATACAGTTCCCAAAAGAGACAGCAAATTAAAAGAGATTCTAGAGAGCAGTTGAGACCAAATATTAACTCCGAATCCCACAACAATGGCAATGGTGGTTCTCAAAAAGCTAGTTCCGATGGCTTATCAAATGGAGGTCAGGAATCTGTTTTAAGCAATGATGCTGACTATGAGCATGATAGCAAGGATATGGCAGCATCAGCTGTTGAAGAGACAAAAAGTGAGGTATTATATTCTTTTTTGCTAATTTTTTCAATAAATTTTATTTTTGCCTTGTGATGAGTATGCTTAACTTTTTTTTGTAGGGAGAGACCCTTTTGATTGTAAATCACCTTTAGGTCAATCAGATTTTGATATGTTACTTTCTAGACATCTCTTTAAAGAATACTTCTTATCATTTTATCTTTTAGCAATAGAGTATTTCTGGGATTGTGTTGTGGAGTAGGTCTGTACTTGTCATTGGTAATTTTGACTAGACCTGTTGAATATTTTAGTGGTTGGATAATTGGTTTGCTAAAACTTGACTATGAATACAACTATGAAGGATATTAAAAGAGTTGGTTTCAAATTTATTTTTTTTACATTTACAGTAGCAAAGGACAATTGAAATTTTTTTCCTCTCCCCATTTTACTGGTATAAAAGTTGGACTTTCTAGCGAAGCTAATCAGTATCGGACATTACTTATCATGGTTGCTTTGAATGAGTTGATAAGATGCCTCTCCCCCTTTGCTTTGTGAGCAAAAGTGCATATGTTTATCTCTTATTTTGCTTGAGAATTATTCTGAAATTTAACTAGTGTTCTTATGCTTTTTTACCTCTATAAGTAAATACTTGCTTTGGCTTGCTCTTCTATGTTGTATAGATCACCCTTTGGGTTTTTTATATTGATTTGCTTCATCAATTCTTTGATGAACAATTTTTCTCTCACAGACGGTGGATGAAGTTATACAGGAACATCCAAGCATTCCTCTTGAGGACTTGAAACCTATGATCGGAAATGTTGAGAAAAGTAGCCATACTTCTTACATGTCAACTTGTTTATCTATATCAAGTTATTTGTCTCTCATATATTGTTTGCTTTCTTTGCTAGATGTTTCCTTTCTTAATCAAGCTCAAGTTGGTGCAAATCAAGAACTTGATAAAATTCTTTCAGATAAGGAGGCTTTGCAAGCTGAAATAAACATTTTAGAGATGAAATTGGCAGAAACAGATGCACGGATTAAAGTTGCTGCTCAAGAAAAGATAAATGTGGAACTCCTTGAAGGTCAACTCGAAAAGCTTAAGGAAATAGCGCCTTCAGGGAGTGGTAGCATGGAAGGAAATCATAGTTCTCTTAGTGGTGAATTTCCTATTGTTTTGGAACTTAATGCCCTACGAAAAGAATATTCAGTGGTAAAGGCTGATATACAGACCCTTAAGTTGAAACTTAATGATGTTATCGAAACAGAGAAGCGTGTATTACTGCTGGAGAAAGAATGTTGTCTGTTGGATGCTTCCCTGACAGAGTTGCAGTCCCAGTTTACAAATGCTCAAGTTGATGTTGCTAGACTTTCTTCTCTACCATCTGATCACAAAGCTTTGTCAGAGAAAGTAGAAAATTTGCTAGGATCAGTTGATAGCTCTAACAAAGAGGATCGGGATTTGTTAGATTTTTCTGAATTTGTCAAGCTGCAGCAGAAGGTTGATAAGTTAGAAGCTTCATTAAGCAAAGCAACTATGACAGAACTTCCATATGAAAATTTTCGTCTTTATGAGGAGATTTTGCAGCAAAAAATTGAAAGTTTTGAGAAGCGCTTGCAAGTTTCTGATCAAGAAATACATTCTCAAATTCAACTGTTTCAAGAATCAGTTAGAGAATTTCAGGATACATTGGATAAACTCCAAGAAGATAGTAAGAAAATATCACAAGAACAGTTTTTGGAAAATTTACCTTGGGAGTTTTGGAGCCATTTGCTGCTTCTAATTGATGGTTGGTTGCTTGAAAAGAAGATATCAGCCAACGATGCCAAGTCATTGCGAGATATGGCATGGAAGAAAGATTCTCGAATTCGTGATGCATATTTGGCATGTGAGAGTAAGGGTGAGCATGAAAGGTTGACTACCTTCCTCAAGTTGACATACACCAGTACAAGGTTTGGTTTCTTATTGCTATTCAGATGCATTCACTTATGAAAGTTCATATGGTTATTCTTGGCTTTTTCTGTTCTCTTATGCAGGCCAGGATTGCACATTATCCATATTGCTGCAGAAATGGCACCAATTGCAAAGGTGAGCCAAACCTGTAACCTATATAATATGAACTCTTTATTGCTTGTACCCAGAACTTTGCAATCTTATTTTCCAAGTTCTAATCAGATGAGTTCTTATTCACTGCGCAAACATGTTGAAGTGGTTTTTGGATACTTTGAGATTCCTTCTTATGCTTTTTGAAGTACCTTCTAAGTATTGTTACAAGTGAGCATTCAGCATTGAATGTCTGCTTAGCCTCTTGAGTAATAATAAACGGATAAAATACTTGTGCATATTACAATGTCTGTTTGCTTTTATGTTTTTGTTGCACACTTCCACTAACTCTTGAACCTCTTAACTTTCCATTCCTATACAGAAATCTCTTCTATGTAAATTATGAAATTTATGTGGATGGAATAGGGATGGAATAATATTGTCAGGTGCTATGAATCAATGGCAATTAAGGAAGAAACAGCATTCCGAAGTCTAAACAAGATAATCCAACTGAAAGTTTATTTTAAGTGCTTGTCTGTGCACATGCACATGTTCTACCTGAAAATTACCCTTATGGACTTCGGTGTTTATTTCTATTACTTTTAATTATTTTGTGACCTATCTTTATTTTTAGGTTGGTGGTTTAGGGGATGTTATCACTGGTCTTGGTAAAGCATTGCAGAGGAAGGGACACCTAGTGGAAATTGTCCTTCCAAAATATGATTGTATACAGTATGATCTTATTACTGATCTGAAGGTATATTGCATTTCTGTTTGTACCAGTTCCTCCGTTTGGGATGACATGGTGTTACTGTAGGTTCTCAGTATAGTTGATGTTGCAGGAACTGGATGTTGTGATAGAGTCTTATTTTGATGGACGGCTATTCAGGAATAAAATTTGGGTCGGGACTGTTGAAGGTGTATAGCTAAGTTTATTCTGGTTTTTAACTTGTATCAGATATACAAATCGAGCTTGACAGAAATGTAATTTTCAGGTCTGCCTGTTTATTTTATAGAGCCTCACCATCCAGCCAAGTTCTTCTGGAGAGGAACATATTATGGAGAGCATGATGACTTCAAAAGGTTTTCGTTTTTCAGTCGTGCTGCACTTGAGTTGCTCTATGAAGCTGAGAAAAGGCCTGACATTATCCATTGTCATGATTGGCAGACAGCCTTTGTTGTATGGACCAAATCCTATCTTCTTAAATTGTTTTGTCTGATGGTCATTATTTCTAGTGAAATTTAATGGACCTTAGTTTTGTACATCTATGGTTGGCATTCTGTGTTTTATTAATCAGATTTTTTTTAAAAAAAAAATTTTAGGCACCACTCTATTGGGACATATATGCTGCAAAGGGTTTGAATTCAGCTAGAATTTGCTTTACCTGCCACAACTTTGAGCATCAAGGAACAGCTCCTGCTTCAGAATTGTCATCATGTGGTCTTGATGTTCACCACATGAACAGATCTGATAGGATGCAGGATAATTCGGCACATGATAGAGTTAATCCTGTCAAAGTAATTCCATAGACCATTATGCAATTGTTTAAGGAATAAAACTATGTAAATCCTTTTTCCATATTATTCTTCTAATGCAATTTGTCAAAATTTCAGGGTGCAATTGTATTCTCTAACATTGTTACTACTGTATCACCAACATATGCTCAAGAAGTTTGTACCGCAGAGGTAATTTTTTTCTGGGAACATCTGCAATTGATGTATTTTTGTTATTTCTTGGATGTTTGTGGCGACAGCTGCATCTTTGTGGTTTGTTCTCTGCTAACCAGAATGTTTAAACTACTAACTTCAGTGAATCTGCAAACTTAAAAGCATGCAAATTTATGCAGATCATTACAATCTAAGTTGTTAAAGATACCAACAACCCCTGAAATAAGAAAAAATTGTGCAGTGAAGATGAAAATGTTGTAAGATATTCAACAATGTTTTTTTGTAACCTACATCCTAGATAGAGTTGCATGGAGTTAGTTTTCATATGGTTCATACTTTGAAAATAATCTCTGTGATTGGTTGAGCAACACTGGTGTGTGCACATTTGGAAGCCCCAAGTTTCTTAATTGGCGCACCTAATCATGAAGGAGAACAATCCTTCTAAAAGCATACTAGTATTTGACAAGGAAAACATTGGACTGTATTTTAGAAGAGAGGTCAATCGATTCATATGTATAGGACTCAATACATATGTGTCTGATCACTCTAATATCTCTCAAGTTAGAGCATAAATATTATCAAGTGCAGCTTATTACATAAAACGTAAAAAATTACAAATATTATAAAAAAGGCAGCCCAGTGCACAAAACTCTAGTCAATGCGAGTCCTAAGGAAGAGTCGAACCACGTTAGATCTATTGTATAAATAAAAATGAAATATACTCATAAAAGATGTTTACAATGGTTGGAAGGCCACTAATCTCGAAAAGAGTTGAAGGCTGAACTTGATAAATTGATTTGTCTTCAATGAGTAAAATAGTGTGAGTACAATCTTCCTTCATAAACTCCCCTAAAGTTAAAATGCCTAAGCATTGTGCAGTTGCATAATCAAAGTGATAAATTGTGAAGAATTGATATTAGAGTTTTATTGTCTACCCTTGAGTAGAGGAGTTAATAGCCGAAAAGAAATTGAGTGTTAGAGAATTCCCAGCTTGCCTGTGATGGTCCTGAAACTGAGTGTTGGATAAATGCCCACATGCAATGGTTCACCAGACTCAACATTACAAAAAAAATATTACTCTCAGCATATGGCTTTAAAGGTACTGTTGCATGAAACTTAAATACAAAATGCAACATTTGGTTGGTTATAGATTTTCTAAAATGATTAACTGTACCCGGAAAGTTCCTAATATACCATGGCAGTGTATGTTCAATTGAAATAAATAATCTGAGTTTTCAGAAAAATGTTTTTTTTGTGAAATTGGATGACTAATTTTCATTTCATTTTATTTTTCTCATATTTTGGTTCAAAATCTCATATTGTACTCTATATGGGTGGTAAGAAGTATTCTTGCAAAGGACGAGTACTACATGTACCATCCATTCAAGAAATATAACTTTTTTTTTGCTGGTAGCACAAAGAATTTGTTCATTTCTACCTCATCAACTTTGTCAAATAGTTCTGCAACATTACTAATCGTGACTCGATATCATATCGGGACTTGGTCCTATCTTCTAAAGAGCAGTGTAAATTTAATAGGTAACAATTCTTATTTCATGGGTATAACCAGATTGTTCATAGTTCTAAGGTGTTATTGTCGCCAGCAAAGTAACTGATTTGATAAAAACAATATGCTACAGGTTGTTTTTTTCTAATCAAGTACATTGTTAACTGTGGGATTGGCTTTAATATCAGTTAATGGTGAATAAGAAAGCAACAAGCTCTTGCTAACTGATCTCTTTTGCAACATTTTGTATTTAATTTAGTTATTTAGTTTTACTAAATTCCTAACAAATTCATAAAGTTTTTGTTTGTCTTTTGTTAATTAGTTAGCCAAAGTAAAATCATTCTGGTCATCCAGGTTTTACAAAGTTTCAGTGGATTACAAGTTTTTATCGAGTATCAATAAGTGAGCTTCTTAATTGAAAACTTGTACTGAGAATGTAGATTTACAACCTTGCAAAGTGCTTTTCCTTGCACTTTTATGAATCAATAGGTTTCCTAGAGGCCCAATCTATAGTGTCAATGTTAGCATTGAACTCCTCGTCATATTATGTAGAAAAGTAGTTGTACTTGCTCACATTAAGTGGTACATATGATCTATTTATCTAGCGTTGATCTGCTTCTACTTCGGTAGCCAATTTTTTGTTGATACAATGCTACACTAAGTTTGACATTTTGGAAGAATATGTATATCTTTAGTCATTTTCTTACTCTGATGCACCTTATCTTCTTTTTGACAGGGTGGTCGTGGTCTCCATGAAACATTAAAATCATTTTCCAAGAAATTTGTTGGAATTCTTAACGGTATCGATACCGATGCATGGAATCCATCCACAGATAAGTACATTAGTACTCAATACCATGCTGATGATCTTCAGGGGAAAGCAGAGAACAAAAATACTATAAGGAAGCATCTTAAACTTTCATGGTCAAACAGTTCTCAGCCGCTGGTAAACTTTTTCAAATAAAAAATAATAGCAAGATATCCTGTTTCTGAGTTTCTTGCTTTCTTTGGGTTAATTCAAGATAAAGCATGATGAACTTCCTCCAACAAAAGCATGATATCTGATTGTTGTCTTCTGTTCCTTAGAGCTAAGGTTATAAATTGATGCTAGAGAAAACTCTGAGACGATCCTAAGGAAGTCATTTCAAAGATTACTTCAATTTCTCATTTGACTTAGAAGAATTTGAATAAGTTGTCCTATTTATTTTCTCAATTAGTTTTTTTCCCTTATAAGCCACCCTATCATTTTCTCATAATTAGTTTTTTCCTTGTAGATAAAACACACTTTTGGTCCCCCATGAGCCTCTTCTGTGTCAATCAAATTAGGTTCCCTTAATTATTACTTCCTTCATTGTGTTCTCCCTTAGATAGGACATGTGTACTATCACTTCCCTTTTGTTTTAAGTTGTTTTCTTGTTCCGGTATATCGCCACGCCTCATAAACAAATTTTATTATGCACTCTACAGACATTAACTCGTTTGAGAGGCATAAACTCTTTTGCATTTGCTATACTTGTATTAGAATGGAAACTAGCATACATGTAAATTATCACACAACTACAGCGACAATAAGAGTTGAGCCCCAACTTTGTGGGTTTACTATCTGGATCTTTTCCAAACATTAAGATTATGATCATGCATCTCAATCACATGTTATATAAGGAGCTACAAGTTCTCCTTGCAAGTTACTAGCTTAATTGCATCTCTAGATGAAGTTTGAAAGTCGAGTATTGCTTACTACAACCATAGAGAATGGTCAACATGCTTTAGTCAAAGATGAACCAATTGAAGCAATTGCACTTGTATCCTCAGACACCTCAACTCATTCGGTAATACAAGCATGCAATACTTGTGTTCTTTATGGTCATCATATTGTAATAATCTATAAGATGGACAATTTGATCATCCACTTAAAAATTTCACAATATGTCATATGCTGGCAGACCAGCTTGATGCCATGTAATAACCTTTTTTTAAAAAAAAAAAATCATTTCATTTTTTTGCTTGCATGCAAATTAATAAGATTCCTGCAATAGTTTCTTCTCTAAGTTTATTCTAACAGTAGTTTTCTCATAAACCTACATAAAAGGTAGTTTATTTTGATTTCTATTCTCATATTTGATGTGAGGTATAGTTCAATGTTCAAACTTCATTTAAACTCGTCTTTTTAACCAACACACCATTTTTTGGAACCTGATTCCATTGTTTTGTCACCTCAATCTAAGTGTTATTTCATGTGAAGGTTGGATGCATCACCCGTCTTGTACCACAAAAAGGTGTGCATCTTATCAGACATGCAATTTATCGTACATTGGAGTTGGGAGGACAGTTCGTGCTTCTTGGTTCAAGTCCAGTACTCCATATTCAAGTAATGTGTTCTTATCCACAAAATCCTTGTTGATTTTATAAAAAATAACTTTTTCGAGTTTCTAATATGACCTTATTTGTTCTCAAACGGCAATATTTTTTTTTTTTGTGATATTTGTAATTAACTATATTTTAGCCGCCCCCATTTAGTGGGATAAGGCTTGATTGTCGTTATATTTGTAAGTAACTATATTTACTTGTACATAGCTTGTGTGCCAAGCATCCTGATGATTCAGGACAAACCTAAAAGTAATTCCCCAGCAAATCTGATGCAAAATAAAACATAATTTAGCATTTTACTGGAGTAGAAAACTTCGAAAGAAACATACCCAGTTCTAAAGAAATATGTTCACTTCATGATAATTTATATGCTTGAACAATGATCAATTGTTGAGATACACTCTACAAAAATATCAGAATTTGTTTGCCTAGGCATCATATATGGGTTTTGTCTAGGTTGTGGAGGTATTTGAAATCAGTAGTCATCCAAAGTCCTCTCACTGATTTAGTTAACTTCTTTTCATTTTATCATAACTTTGACAGAGCTTAGAATTTGAATTGCATTCTTCAGAATAATGGCGAAGGAAAATATTTGTGAAGTCTATATACACTTGATCTACATATGACAATTGATCCCGCTTGTTTTTGTCGTTGCAAATTCTTCCATGTGTTTTGAGGTCCTTTCTTGTGACAAATGATTTAATCTTCCAGCGGGAGTTTGAGGACATTGCAATACATTTCAACAGCCACCCAGATGTCCGGTTGCTATTGAAATATGATAACGCCCTTTCACATTTGATTTATGCGGCTTCTGACATGTTTATCATTCCCTCCTTGTTTGAGCCTTGCGGTCTTACGCAGGTATGGACTCTGTTTTTTCTTCTTTTGCTATTTATTTGGATTTTTTTTTTCCAGAGCTTCTGCTAACCGAAGCTTCTCTTTGCGTCAGCAACATTTATCAATTATTAAAATGCTTGCAACTTATAACACATGCGACAATTGAATTCTTATACTGTTAGAAAATATTCTGCATCGTGATGGAATCACCTCTCACAAAATCTATCTTCATTCAAAGAAATTTGTCTACTAGAGTTTGTAAATGTTCTTATGACACAGATGATTGCTATGCGATACGGTTCTGTGCCGATTGTAAGAAAAACTGGAGGACTGAATGATAGGTGAGAGCACTTGATCTGGTTTTCACTTATTACCTGCGGTACCACCTAAAAATATTTACATTCCCATTTTTTGTTCAATAACCTTTTTCTTCCTGCAGTGTTTTCGACGTCGATGATAATACGGTACCTGAACAATACCGTAACGGATTCACATTTTTGCCAGCTAATGAACAGGTGACTTTTGGATCGATGTTTCTTTCCATAATCTAAAATGTTCTTCTTTTTTGTTCTACTCGAAAGGTGACGAGAACATGTCTGCAGGGTCTAAGCAGTGTCATGGGCCGAGCATTCCAATTCTACTCTACAAACCCCGAAGGTTGGCAGCAGCTCGTTCAGAAGGACATGACCTTGGACTTCAGTTGGGATTCATCAGCATCTCAGTACGAAGAACTATACGAAAGATCGGTGACTAGAGCTAGAACAGCAGCAGCACGAGTGTAAATTCTTTCTTCACCATCACTTTCCACACCAACTTGCCTACAGGTTTTCCTCAAAACAACCTTGCAGATGCTGAACTAAATCTCAGGCTGCAATTCAGCATTCTATTGTTTTTTACTCTCGTCATGTCTTAAATGGTGTGGCAAGTCCAACCTTTGTAGAATTGGCAAACACCGACATCATCCCCATACCCAAAAATTGATCGACTGGAGTGCGAGAGGGATCATCGAGTGGTCGTTGCAATGCTTCTCACTCGAAAAGCAACATATATCTTCAGTGTCGAATCACTTTGTGTAAGTTTGTTGTGAGTTGTAATAGAAATGACTACAACTTGCACCAAGTTGTAGTCATTTCTATTTGTTGTGTATTTTTCTAGTTAGTATAAAGCTTTCATTGTCACAAAACGTTTTGTATTTTGTTCATTTTGATCAGGAACCACAGAGTAACACGAATACCTTTCATTTTAATATAAAATCTTTAATCTTTTAACATCATTTTTGTCGGAATGAGTAGTATCTAATCATGACCGGTATGCTTGGATTATTTTCATTTCCGATCTGCTTGTGAATTCACATTTTTATATTATTTTAATTTTCGATGAATATAATTAAAAAAGAATTGATCTTTTCTTCCACTGTTATATTTATATTTCATATTGTTAGTTTGATATCTTTAATCGCAAATTTTTTAATTTTTAGCGACTTTTTTTTTTATGCATTAAGAAAAGTTATTTTTTTCTCCAGTATTGAATTTTATATAATTGGATTATTCTTGTTCGATTGCTTCTATTAAAAAATTTACAAGTTTTCTTTTCTGGAAAATAGCAATCGCAAGCACTTTTTTTTTATTTTTTATTGGCATCGGAAGATCGACTAATCTTTGAGACGATCAATCCAATTCCACAATTCTACGGAAATATATTTTTGACAATTAAATCGGAAGAGATCGGAACTTCTATGAATTTCTATTAATCATATGGATATATCAAAAAAATATTCATAATTTGACTAATTTTTTTTAAAATTTATCATCGAATATTATCTCAACAGAGAATTAAATTATATTTTTTTATAAGATGTCTTTTTATTTTTAATGTTGCCCCATGCTCTGGGATTGAAAATACTTCTTTGTTGGAACCGTCAATCTAGCGATCTCTATCAGTCTATTCTACGGTTATTATGAGAGATAAATCATAGTGAAATTCTATGAACTTTGACGTGGTAATCAAGATATGTAAGATTCATCTGAATTCAAAAAAAAAATCTTTAAATTTCCTTCGAAATCGATCCATATCATTTCTACAAATATCGTCGTACCTTAACCACCACATCATTTCCAAACTGAAAATACTTCTTCACTTGTCAACACTGATTTATTTTATATTATTTTTTTATTTCTTAAGAAATTTTAATAGCTATCATATATTATCGAGCTATTTTAACTAACGTTTTAGAAAATTTAAAAAACTATACCAATTTTATTTATGAATTTAATTACTCCAAATAACAAAGTAACATTTATGAAGAAAATAAAGTGTTATTTAATGTTTTTAATATAAAATTTAAAAGAACAAAAAAAAAACGAAGTTAAAACTTAAAACCGACAATTTTCATTAGATGAAAAATATTACGCCTTTGCCACTGGCGAAGGTCCGGTGGAAGAACTCAAGCACCTTCGAACTGACCCGATTTATTCTTCCCCAACACCCGACGACGTCGCCGCCCGTCGCTCGATCCCTAATCCTCGATGAGTCCAGCAGCCTCCGAATCCTCCTCGACTCTCCGCCTCCACAGCGCCAGCGGAAACCTAGCGCGATCCAGGCGAAGTACACAATCCACGTCCACGGCCAGCGTCGCGGTGCTGTCCGACTTCGACAGGACCATCGCCGACTGCGACAGCGAAGGCGGCTGGGTCGTCGACCAGTTGGGGCTTCGGGAGATCTCCGTCCAGCTTCGTCCCGTGACGCATCGATCCTCCGAAGCTGTTCTTCAAATTAAAAAGGTGTGTGTGTGGATCGATCGATCCGACGGAAGGACTTTGCTGTTCTTTCGCTGTCTTCTATGGAAGATCTTTTAAGACTCATCCATCTGGAACAGTTCGTGACGTTTCCTGCTTCGACTTGTCGAAAAGTTGAAACCTGTGCGTGCTCTTTTTCATGAACAAATCTCTTGTATTTTAAAATAAATATTTACGATATTTCATTAAAAAGTAATATTTTTAATCGCCTAAAATCTGAGAAATTATTTATTAATATTTCAATTGATTAAAATGTTCTTTTCTTAAATTGAAACTGAAAGATCGTATTAAATTCATTATAGCATCAAAAAAATTATAATCGTAACATTTTTTTTTTTTTTGAAAATTCTCATCTTTCTGATCTGCGAAAATAAATCCGATTCCAGCTCCGATTTACTCGCGCCGACCGATGAGCAACCGTTGCTTCGCATCGCCATTCCGCGCTCTTGGTCTTCTTCCGTTTTCCTTCGTCCAATCCCTTTCTCTCTCCCTCTCTCTCTCTCGCTCTCGCTCTCGCTCTCTCTCTCTCTCTCTCTCTCACTCGGCTCGGATGAAGATGAAGAAGACAGCCGACGACGACGCCGTCGATAGAGGCAGAAGGAAGAGCCTCTACGAGCTGTCCCTCACCGTTGCCGTCCCCATCTGGTGCATCATTTTTGTCCTCCACTCCCGGTTCGGCCACGGCCACCGCCGTCGAGGTCAATCCACTTCCCCCAAAGTTTGTTCTTTTACCATTTTTCCTCTGGTGCTTCGTTTTTTTGCGCCAAAACTTCATCTCGATTCGCACGGATTTCGGATTTGTGTAAATTTGATACCTTTCTTGTTCCTTGTGGCAGATTTCTTATCCGATGATGTTGGAAGCAACTTTGTTTGCAGGAGAACTCCGTTAGAGTTCTATTTTCTCCCCCCACTGAACGACACTTACTCTAGTTGCGGATTGAAAGATGATGGCGATCCGCCAACGGAAATCTTTGGAGTTGAAGAGAACATTGAGGACGGAAATATCTCGGCTAGCAAGGAAGTCGATCGGAGCGATCGGGATCATTATATTGGACTGGATGAATTCAGGAACCAGGCACTTCAAAGAAAGGAAAGTGATGCAGACAAGCTGCATGGCAAAATTACCCACAGACTTGAACTTGATGGTTTGGAGTATAATTACGCATCTTCTTCAAAAGGTGCCAAGATTTTGGACCACAACAAGGAAGCAAAAGGGGTGGCGAACATATTGAGCAGGGACAAAGATATGTACCTCAGAAACCGCTGCTCGACCATTCCAAAGTTCATCGTGATGGAGCTCTCCGAGGAGACCCTTGTCGATGCCATTGAGATTGCTAATTTGGAGCACCATTCGTCCAACTTCAAGGATTTTGAGTTGCTTGGAAGCTTGAGCTACCCCGCAGAGACATGGACACTGCTCGGAACCTTTTTGGCAGAGAATGTTAAGCATGCCCAGCGGTTCATGCTCTCGGAACCTAAGTGGGCAAGATACATGAAGTTGAACTTGGTCAGTCATTATGGTTCAGAGTTCTACTGCACATTGAGCTACATTGAGGTTTATGGTGTGGATGCCATAGAGCGGATGCTCGAAGACCTCATTGTGGTTTCTGATGAGCCTGCAGCCAGCCACAATTCTGTCAAGGTCGATCCGAAACTCAATGACAAAATTGAGGTTGCTCAAGTTAGCAATGCTCGGGTTGATGATCCAGTCAAATTAGACCCAGACAGGTCGAAGAACGGAGTTTCGCAGGAGAGCATGCATCATCCTAAGCAGCCGAGTGGAAGGGTACCAAGTGATGGCATTTTGAAGATTTTGATGCAGAAGGTGAGAGCAATGGAGCTCAGTCTTACGATACTGGAGGAATATGTTAAAGAGCTTAATGTAAGATATGGTGAAGCTCTTCCGGACCTGCAGAAGCAATGCTCTGAGGGTGCACTACTCTTGCAGAAATTGAACACAGAGATTAAGGAACTGAACCAATGGAAGGAGGGTGAGGTAGGTATCTTCATTATTACTTCCCGGCGAAGACATGACCTCATTGGTCGACTACTATCTGACTGATATTTTTCAGGCTAAGGAACTCGGTGAATTTGGGAGCTGGAGGTCCTCAGTTTCAACTGAAATTGATGTTTTGGTCCGAGAAAATGCCTTGTTCAGGTCAGCCAATAGTTATAAAATTGTTCGTCTTCGACTACTTGATCCATTGTATGTACATTTAACTAGCAAAAGCATTAGATTCAAATGCCTCCTATTATGTATAATAGTTAACTATATGCCACTATGCATGTTTACAAACTAATATTGGTGCTTTAACATTTTTGCAAATCGTGTTATTTGTGTGGGTAATACTGACCTGTGCTGACTGATGAGGGTGTGGGAAGATTAAATTTAAAGCTTAATCATAGAGAGAGAAAAGTTCTAGGAACTAAATATTTTAAGTAAAACTAAATTTGAATATTTGAAATATAATTTCACAAGAAGAAGAGAAGAATCATGAGATTCCTATTCGGCAAGGAGATGAGATTTTTAGAGAATCTTGTACGATCGTAGCTTAGTCCTTAGGTTAAAGGGAAATTTTCATAAAATTATAGTACAAACCCATCATGTTTTATAGAAAATAAGTTAAGATAGTACATAAGGACATAGGCTATCAATTTGAGTGAAACATATAAAGAAGAGTAGGTGACAATGTATTAAACATTAGTATGATGATGATGACGATGAGCATTTTTTTGGCAAACCAATTTGATGTATATTTTAAGCTTCCAAAGTTTCTGCTAGATCTATCTTTGTGCCTTCCATTTAACTCCAAAGTTTGATTCATCAAAAGAAACTGAAATTTCAATGACTGGTCATTCAGTAAACCTGCAAACTTTGCATTTCTATTGCAGAGAGGATTTGGAGAAGATCAAGAGCAACCAAGATTTGCTAGAAAGCAAGGAGCTGGCAGTAATTGTGATTAGTCTTTTCTTCGCATGCGTCGCTCTGTTCAAGTTAGCTTGGCACCAAATTATGGGATTGTTCAAGCCCTGCGAGTCCCATAAGAGAAGACAATACCTGTTAGTATTTGTATGCAGCAGCCTAACAATGCTCATAACCTTCTTCGGATGAGTCGATTTCGCGCATAGTTTAGGGTGTTTAAACAGTCGCGCTAATGTAGCATGTCTCGGCTCCTGTGAACAGTAAGTAAATCACAGAAGGCGATGAAAGAGATTTTTGTATGAACACTGTAAAGATTTTCTTTATAATTGTCTCTTCTTTCTCGAAGAGATCATGATAAAGAATGGAGACTCTAGCAAAGATAGTTTGAACTCTAGTGGCAAAAGTCTTTGTGCAAAGAGATAAAATGTTCCATACAGCTGTTGTCCTCTATATGTCTATGCAAGAAGATGATGGAATGTGGCCCCCTAACCAAATGGTTCTCTATCATTGTTAGCATCTTTGCACTATTGTGAAAAGTAGAAATCAAGAACAATGAGGGTTTTCTCTTTTCTTTTCTTTTTTTTTTTATTTTTTTATTCTACTGGCCAAAGTGTGTAAAAGGAGAAAAGTGTCTCTACATAAACCCGATGAGCGACGGAAACTTACTATCATCATCATCATCATCACCAACCTACTATATACTAAATAGAGAGGGCCTATATATCTACTAAATTCGACATATATATTTTGTAGCTTATCGTATACTAATTAACATTCAAAGTTGATAATATTATCGATCCTATCGGAATCTAATCAGCACATTTTAGTTATCTTTGAGTGGGGTTAATCTGTTGGATTCCACTCTTCGTCTCGATTCTTTTCTCTTTTCTTTTTTTTTTTTTTTTGTCTTTCCTCCGATTGAGCTTGTGCCTTTTTTCTTTTCCTCTTCCGTTCCCATCGCCGACCCTGCCTTTCCGTTTCTTCCATTACGAAAAAATATTATTCTTGTTTTACTTCGAGATGACGAAGCAAGTGAAGTCTTCGGCCTCAATAAGAAGTGATGGTGGAGTGAGAATAATTAAGAGAATAAGATATGACATTTTAATGGTTAAGGATTAATAATGTTAAATTGCTAAGTGTCATTATATATGTAATATAAAATACTCAAAAGGAATAAACAAAAGAATCAAAATTTCACTGAGATATAATACTCTAGAAGTTGACATTTGAATGGTATAAACTGTTCCTTTTTGAATTTATTCGATAAATAAAAGAAAGAGAAACGGAGATTAATTGAACTCTTAATGATTGAGAGCATGAATTGACCTTGTGCACCTTCAACTGTTATCTTCGGTCCGTGTTTCCATCAATCAATTAGCAAAGATGTGACATCGACCAATTCATGTCAATGTCAATATTCGTTTCCCAATTTGCTCGAGACAAAAGAGAAGCTAACAAACAATGATCACATCACAAGGGAACAAAGTTATTGCCCCGAGAATATTTGTTTATAAAACGAAAAAAAAAAAATTTAAAAAAATATTTTGCTTCGAAAACATAAGAGTCAAGACAAATCAAATTTTATAGTGTTCAGATTTATTTAATAAGATAATCAAGTCAAACCGAATCAAATCTAAAATTAACTAAACTATCAAAATCTATTGCCTTAACTCGACATTTTTTTAAATTAACTCACTGACTTAATGAAAGATTTGACTCTAATCAACTTCGATTCGCATCAATCGTTTTTTGACTTATTTAAACGTTATCAAACTCTCAAATCAAACTTATTTGTTTATTTAAAATTTTACTAATTTAATCCTGATTTATAAATGAATATAAATAAGTTAAATAATAATTTTTAAAATAGTTTAATCATAAATCGCTTTGTTAATATTCGTGAATACTGTTCACGAACACTATTCACGAACCCTAATGCGCAAACATACGCGCTCGTTGTTTATTTAATTTATTGCTCGTTGTTCGCTTTTATTAATTGACTTTGATACATATTGAACGAACGTAAATGAACTCTTACCGAGTTGAACATTAAATTTGTTCATGAACGTTTGATTCGTTTACAGCCTTACGAAGACAATACTCGTTTACAAATTTGTGCGTTGCATTCTAATTTAAATATGTAAATTTTGAGTTTTTATTTTTATTTTTTATAATGACAAAAACACATAATTGTTCGGGATCTTTGATTGGTCGAACAATGCTGTTTCGTGATCGTACTCCGACACCTGATCGTAATTGATCCTTTATTTGTCGTTTAAGGCTTTAAGCTGCTCCGCTCGCTCTATAAATGTGCCTCTTTCCCTTCCCCCTTCCTTCCTCCTTTGTCATGCCCGTCTCTTCTTCTTCCTGCTATCCGCGGAGAACGACGAGGAGGAGAGGATTCGTCGGGGAAGTAATCGAAGAGAAGTCGGTGATAAGAGAGGTCGAAGATGTATGCTCAAGCGGGGCTTCATCTGCCTTCGACCTTCTCCCACGGCTTCTTCCATGGCTACAGCAGCGGCCACTACTCGTACCTACCGTTCCCCGATGAGGGATTCCTCTCCCACCGATTCTACGTCGGCGTCGCGGAGGGTTGCCGTAACTTGGTAATTTTGCCTTCTGGTTAAACCGACCTTTCTTTTACTGTTTCATGAACGGATCCGGTCGAGGAATTTGCTCTGTTCTGGAGAGATTTGGATCTGATACTGAAGGTTCCATGGTGAAAAGTGAAACACCGACACAAGTTATTTGATTTGTCGAGACAATTACTAAATTATATTTCAACAGGCTCCGAAAGACAACTAAAGGAAAAAAAAAAGATATATTGCAGATGATTTTGATCTTAAAACTCCCAATTTATTGGTGAATTTTAGTTTTTTTTTTTAAAGATGCCTGTTCTTACAAAGAATGAAAGAATCAAGAAGCGCTTGACACTTAGCAGTTTCGGAGAGAACTTTCTGAAAGCGAAGAAACTGAGATTGTTAAAGTCCGGAAGGTTGAGACAGGGCAGTGTTTAATGCTTAGTTAAAGTGGGCAAGACACTATGAAAGGGGGCAAAAAATATTTATTTATTTATTTATTAGTCAATTGTTCAACCTTATTTTTAAAACAAAGATAATAAAAGTGAAATCTCGTGAAACTTTTTAATACCTAACTTTCAACTTGAGGGTAATATTTAGTTTTGGATAGTGTCCTATGTTTGATGGAAAAATGGGAACTTTACCAAGGCAAAATGGGAATTATTAAAGAGGAAGCATCAATCCAGCATGAGGTGCAAATTGCTGGCCACCTATAATATTCTCTTAATGCCCATACAGATAATGTTTGTTTATTTTTGTGAATTCCCCATTCAAAATGTCTTTTGAAAAATACTGTAGAGAATTACTAATCTTTAGTGTATCAATAATGTAACTATTCCTGTAATTCACTCATTCATTTTGGTATAGGCCAATTTGGCACAGGCTCCCTCTGTTTCAGAATATGATATGGGAGGAGAAGGAGATCTATTCAAAGCTCCAGAACCCATCTTAGAAGATCTTGCACTTGATCCCATGGCCAATTCCTTGTCCATGATATCAGGTGGAGGAGATGTCATCACAGAAACAATCAAGGCTGCAGATATAGAGTCAACCCAAAATGACCATCTCAGTGACATTTACTATGAGTGCAAGAAGGACCTTATGGAGAAATCGGAAATAGATGAGCCAATTTCTCAACTCCTAGAAGTGAAGAGTCCTGTAGTAGAAATGGTCGAATTTTCACCTCCTGAAAGAATCAGTTGCTCAGAAAGAGCAATTCTGGAGAAGTCACAGATTGAAGAGACAATATCTGAACTCCTAGAATTGAGGATTCCTTCAGTTGGGATGGCCAGAGTTCCACCCCCTGGAAAAATTAACCGAGTTGAAAGATTAATTCAGAGAAGTGCAAGTTCTGAATGTTTAAGCTCATTAGAATGGTTCCCTAATTGCTGTAGGAGACCAGACTTCCTTGATTTCCAAGGATTGGATTTTGAAGCTGCACTCTGTTTGAGGAGAGCATGCAGCGAAGGAGATATTCAGGTATGAGCAAACTTTTAGTTTTCTTACTAATTTTCCTATTTATTTTTCCCCTCACTTTATCTCTTCTTCTACCTTGGCCTATAAAGCTTCAGCTAACACAGTATTTGACCTTTCAATGTCGTACAAACTTAAAGAACAAGGAACAAAATCTTGCTTCTTGGTTTTTTCACCTAGAAATACTTAACGCACCCCTGCAGTTTTTAGAAAGTATAATAGGCGAGTACGAGAATTTGCTAATGCAAACTTGTCTTATGAACTGAAGTATTAGTGATACCTGACAGCAAATTGTTGACCTTAAGCGTTGCTTCAACACTCGTGCTAATAGTATGAACTCTTTATGCCAAAACCAAACTTTGCGCTATTGAAGATGTGGAACTGGTTTCCATGTCAAATTGCATCTTATCAGGTGTTGATAAATTACTTAAACATTTACTTAACTCGCATCAATTAGTGCCAAGCTGAATGAAAGTCGCTAATCTTCTATTTGTCCTATACATGAGATGAGGATTAGTTGTGGCGACTTATAAAAGAATTGCCAGTTTTAAGAATTAGGGACTATATTTCACGTTAACTAATTTGACTGATTATCTAATGCTTGTGACTTCACAGAGAAAAAATGCACTGACTACATTTTCCTGTTAGAAATTCTGAGATTACATCACACCTGCAGCATGTAAAATTTTACCTGCTGTGTGCCAGTAAGGGCATGATTAATTTTTTTGACATGTTTTTGCAGAATCTTGGAAATAAGAGCACAAACTCAAGAAAAGCCACCACTGTATGTTCTTCGTTCGAGCAACTCCTTTCCATCAGTGATAATAAGACAGAGCAGCGACTGCAAAAACTTTCCAGATACAGGGAGAAGAAGAGTAAGAGAAACTTTGGCAGAAAAATCAAGGTGCGAAGGCTATTCTTTCCCCTTTATGATTCTTTCTCAAGCCTTGTAAGAACACTCGAATACCCCAGATTAATATAGCTTCTGTCAGTCATTATGGATGGTTGTATAAGGTTATACTCAACAGACTTGAGAAGCGACTAAAGATGAAGGATAACAATGCAAAGAGAAGATTATAACAGGACAGGACATGACATTTTATAATCAGAATGGAGAAAGGATGGCATGTAATGTAATTTGGATACTGAAAGGCAAAGCATGTAATTCCTTATTATGAACTAAATGAAAATTTCGTGAGAAATAAACTTGTCATCATGCAGAGTATGCTAGCTATCTTTAGAGTTTAAACTGACTTGATACCACAATGAAAAGTCATCTTTGGGCGGTCAAGTCAAAATGCTTGCAAATGTAGCCACTTGTTTACAGCTTTTCGTTAAAAATGAATTCTAGAAATTGATAAGTTTTGTGGTGTTTTGCAGTATTCTTGCAGGAAGGTTCTTGCTGACAGTCAGCATAGGATAAGGGGAAGGTTCGCAAAGACCGAAGAGCCTAACATATCCACTCCAATAGTTAACTACGCTAGATGTTGAACCTAGTAGCAGCCCATGAGCTCCCTTGTCGACAAGACTGATCATGAAGTTGAGGGAGCAAATGAGCTGGAAGAGATGAGGCTAGTAGCCGTATATGGACAAATTTTCTTTTATTAGGATAATATTCATGATTCATAATGCATCTTTCTATCTTATGGTACCCACCTCGATATGTAGAAATTAATGCACTTGTACTTCTGTTCAGCGGTTTGAATAAAAAGGAAATTGATAGTCGATGGATTTTGGTTACAATATACCTGTAGCAGTCATGAATTATACTCTCAATTGGTGTTTTGGCATTGCTGACTCTTGTGTGATCATCACTTCCTCCTTAGGTTTAAAAGAACAAGGTTGTGGTAGTCTTCAACACTTCAATATATCAGAGCATCGGGCAATCAAGTAAAAATATAGTACAAAACATTATATATCAGAGATGAGAACAAGTTGAATGGATGAGAGTATACACTCACCACAAGGTCAATAAATGAATAGTCTAAGTTTTAAGTATTTGACATCTTCCATTGACCACAAGTCTTTGGAATGTGTACTGCTATTCTTGTAATTTCATTGGATCAAAACTGTGGAACTACTAGCCTTCTTTATACTTGTGCATAGTATTCAACTCATTGCCTTAACTCTCAAAGTGAGAATAGATCTTCATGATGCAGAAACTAAGAAGATGTCACAAGAACTGTCAATGTCTCCATGATTTGTTCAACTTATTTTAGATGACCAAGAAGCTGAGGAAGAGACTATCGAGCCATGACTTTGAAAAATTGTGCTATAAACAGAACAGAAGTGGCATGGCAGTAACCTGAGTACTGATGAGATGGAGAGCGGATATTGTTACATTAAGTTTGTTTTCCTTCTCTTCCTGCTTGCTTGTTCGGTAACTGCTGGAGATCCCGGAGTCATTCACCTTCCAAGTTCTCATGGTATTTTTAATCTTCCCAGCTTTTTCACTTTATTATTACGACTAACCATAATCCCTGCGTGGACAAAAAAAAAACATTTAACGAGATAATTAATAGTTGCTTTGTAGCAAAAGTTGTGATTTTGCAGGGAACGAGAAGATAATAACTCACAGACGTTCAAGAGTCCTGCTCCCCGGAAATGCTTATGTTGCTGCTAATGGAGGTGGACGTGCTTATAGTCCCCCAAATCTTTCTCCAAATCGTCATGATCATGGACGAGTAGACTAAGATTGCGGTTGGTACGTGAGAATAAATTAAAATGAAATTCTCAATGGAATTAGAATGAAATAAAAAGGGAACGATTCATTCTATTTTTTGTTTGAGATAATAGAATGATCGATATAACTAGGGAAAAGATCCATTCTATATTTAACCTTCTTGTTTTATCTAATTCTTAATATAACTAGTCTATTTAGTGTGTCTAATCTTCTAGAATTTAAGGATTGAATTATAATACTCACCCTATTGGATGATGAATGATAGAGATGTTCACGAATGAATTGCATAATAAGAGGTGAATAATCTTTGGAGGTTATCTTTCTATTTCAGATTAGACGGTGTTCAAAATACTCTGGAGAGAGATTTTAGTGTTTTTTTTTTAATTTTCATAATATATGTTTTTTTTTATGTATTGTCCTTTTAACATATTTTTCTTGTGTAGGAGCCTAATTTCTCTTATCAACACGAGCCATAAATTTGTTTCATAGTCATTCAAGTTATTTAATAAAATTTTTAACATTTATTATTATTATAATTTTGTGTATTTGTTTGTTGTTGATATTTTGTGGTTAAGATTAGTAATGGTTATCGTTGCAAGCAAGGGTTTGTTCCTTACATAGGAATCAAACCCTTTGGGTGGCGATAGTTCCAAATTGAGATAAACCTAGAACACTATATATTATGGAAGGAATGAACTTCACCATTGTATCATGGAGACTTGATAGTTAATTTTAGACTAATTGCATAGTGTAACTTCCATCTCTTCCCCTTTAGCCTTTCTTAGTTCATGTTCCTCCTTCCGATATTTTTTGAACTAACGAGAGAGGCAATTCTCCCCTACTATTACTATCTTTTTCTCCTCCATTTGCAGCACTAATTTAGTCGGCATCAACATCGGCATCCCTTTCATGTTTAGAGAACATCAAGTAGAAGCCACATCTTTAAATCAATGCTGAAGCATCACCCTGGATTACAAGAGTTGATCCTGTTACATACGAATGTACAGGAGGAGAATTCGAAACAATTCGGATTTGTCTATTGAGCCGATCACTTTTGAAGTGTCCTTAGTCGAGACAGACTTCTTCAAATCAAGACTGTCAAGTTCCTGGCAAGTGAGGTCAGGACGAACCGAATAAAAAATCTCTTTGTTCTGAGTCGTCGAGTCGGAAGGCTACTAGAGAGAAGTTGCTGAGCTGAGTTGGGAAGCTTCGTCTGTCGAAAGAAGAACTCGGGCTGGGTCAACGAGTTGCTATTTTACTCGTGGCCGTCGAGTCGGAGATTGCTCATGAGTTAATGTCGAGCCGAACTGGAAGACTTCGTCCGCCGAATTGTCGAGCTGGGAGACAGAAGCGGTGAACACCAAGTGAGAAAATTGCTAGAACACAGTTTCCTTAAAACAGATTCGTCCTTTTCCGACAAGATGTTTGCGAAGTTTGACAGGATGTCTATTTCTCATGATATAACAGCAAAACCGCGGACTCAAACAAGCACAGGTAGTTCGCGGCAAACTAAACATACACCTGAAGATTATTATTGTGGAGTTGGAACAAAGATCAAGAGGTTTTTCGCTCTATCTCAAGTTCACAATCTTGTCTCCTTTTATAGGGGATATCTATTAATGGTGGAATCGAAAGGTCAATCATCATGTTGCCTTGATTCGTTGAATTTACACGAATCGAAAGGTCAACCATAATGGTACCTCGATTCAATTGATCTACCGTTAATTCATTAATTTTTGATTATTTATGTCAGAATTTTAATGTAAACTTTTCACAACTAGACGTGAAAGATGACAGAACGTCTTCCTTGTCTTTCCATTTTACTATTCAATGAATTTGAAAGGATGGCCGAATATCTTTTTCATCCTTCCGTTATATTTCCATTCAAATTCCAACTTCAAATACTTGGGACTTTAGTATCCTGGCCATCATCATGCATAATCAATTGCTAGTTCTATACTGCAAAGATGTTTGTATACCCTTTTCCTTTGTTTCGACTTTTAAGGATTCTCTTCGTGCAGTCTTTTGTTATCCTGCATTTTTTTTCCCCTTGATAAAGAGCATCGTTTTTAGCCTAAAGAACAAAAGTTAATCCTGTGAGCACATGTTTATCGATTCCTCAAAGCCTGGATAATTCTTGATCATTGTCGAAGAGCAAATACACTTTCTCTGTTCTCCTTGCCTTTGAATCGATCTCACAACAACTTGTTCCTTCACCTCTTGGATTCTTAGCCGCCCTCGAACAATTGGCCAATGAGTGCACAGCTTATTGGCTGACAGAACACAGCTCTGGTATGTAACAACTTTATTTATTTTTATTTTTTTAAAAGTGTGTTTAGTGTGGTTAGGCAGGGGTGATCACGGCTCCAAAATCGTTGGTTTCGATTTTGGAACCGTCAATTCTGATTTATCATCCAATGGAATCGGAATCGAATCGCTCATCAACAGTTTCGATTCCGATTTCGGAACCGCCGATTCTAGTTCCTTACAATTCGATTTTGATTTCAGAATCTTCGGTTCCGATTCATCATCCACCCGAATCGGAATCGAACCGTTAATCGACGGTTTCGATTTCTTACGATTCGATTTCAGTTCGAACTGTTTAGAATCAAAATTATATATATATATATTACATCTCTCATTCTTTGATTTAACATAAAAAAAAGAAAAGAATTTGAACTTAATTTATATATATTAAGTTGTCTACGTATTCTTTTGGGATCTAAAGAAATTAAAGTCCTCATAATTCACATGACTTTGATTTTTATGAATTTTTTTTATTATAATTGTGATGCAACAATAAAAATTTTAAATTTCGAATGTTTTAATTTTTATACACGTTGATTGTTATGATGCAATGATATCAAATATGAATTTTAAATAATTTTAATTTTGATTTTTATGTATATTTATTATTATAATTGTGACACACTAATAAAAATTTGAATTTTGAATAAGTTTAGTTTTTTTTCAAAAAGTAAATATCAAATTATTTTTAAAAATTCAATTTCGATTTAAAAAAAAAAAATACTTAGTTCCGATTTCAATACAGTTTCGGTTCGGTTCCGATTCGATTTCGGTTCCAAAAATTTGATGATCGGAACTGAACCATAGGTCTTCGGTTCCGATTTCGGAATTGGAATCGAAAAAGCAATTTCGATTTGATTTTTGAGCCATCGGTTCCGATTCGATTTACGATTCGAATTGAATCGTGGTCACCACTAGTTAGGCATGTTTAATAATCACCAATAGATATTTTTGTTAGACAAGTCGAATGGATGAGAGTGTACACAATACACTCACCACAAGCTCAATAAATCAACAGTCCAAGTCTTCTTTATATTGGGCACATCATTCAACTCATTGCCTCAACTCTCAATGACTTGTTCAACTTATTTTAGATGACCAAGAATCTGAGGAAGAGACTATCGAGCCATGACTTTGAAAAATTGTGCTATAAACAGAACAGAAGTGACATGGCAGTAACCTGAGTACTGATGAGATGAAGAGCGGATATTGTTACATTAAGTTTGTTTTCCTTCTCTTCCTGCTTGCTTGTTCGGTAACTGCTGGAGATCCCGGAGTCATTCACCTTCCAAGTTCTCATGGTATTTTTAATCTTCCCATTTTTATTTTTATTTTTATTTTTATTTTATCATCGCAACATTTAATAAAATTACTAATAGCGACTTTGTAGCAAAAGTATATCTTCGTGATTTTGCAGGAAATGAGAAGATAGTTGCTCACAGAAGCTCAAGAGTCCTGCTTCGTCAAGGTCCTTATGGTCGACCAAGTAGTCCTCGGGGAAATGGTGATATTGGAAGTCATGGCTAAGATTGCAGTTGGCACACGAGAATAAATGAAAATAGAACTGAAATGAGATTCTCAATGGAATCAGAATGAAATAAAAAAAAAGGGAAAGATCCATTCTATATCTTGTTTCGTGTAATTCATAATATAACTTGTCTATTTAGTATCGCTAATTTTCTGTGTGTGTTTGACACACCTGATTGATCGACCTAATAAGCTCAATACAAACATAGCTATTTCACTAGCTGATTTGGTTTGCTCGTTTCATTTATCTCAGCTGGAATGGAACTTTTCATCTCGAAAAAACGTTCCATTTTAAAGTGTTCATGCGAAATCGAAATGAAATCATACAGGGAACAAATCATTTTCAATCCACTCCAGCACCCTAATCAGTAAGTATATCTGGCAGTTTATTAGATTTCAGATGCATAATCAATTGAGAAATGATGTGCGAACAATCTTGCACATGGAGCCTTTACTTCCAAACAAGTTGTAAACTGTGTATAAGAGACCCATCGTTTCATGAGCTTTTCATTCTTCAGTGAAGAAATTAACTAATTAAGCCTTTTCTACTAAATGGTTCGCCAAGGAAAAATTATAAATTATATTTTTAACTTTCTGATTGAATCTCTGAGACTTGATAGTTTATATTACCATGGAGAGTAGGAGCCTCATTTATCTCCCAGTTCCTAATATTTTTCAAGTTGGCTACTGAAGCAATTGATCCAACTTCCAATACTTGTGACTTTAGTACCCTGGCCGTCATCATTCATAATCAATTGCTAGTTCTACACTGCAGAGATGTTTGCATACCCGACTTTAAGGATTCTCTCTTTGTGCAGTCTTTTGTCATCCTGCATTTTTTTCCCCCTTAATAAAGAGCATCGTTTTTAGACTAAAGGACAAAAGTTAGTCTTGTGAACACATGTTTATCGATCCCTCAAAGCCTGGTTAATTCTTGATAATTGCCGAAGAGCAAATTAATACGGTTTCTCTGTGAACATGTTCCTTCACTTCTTGTCCTGTAGAGATGGTTTGATAGTTAAGATATAACGGTGCTTATAAAAATGATATGAATCGATTTTGAAGGAAATTTAAAATTTATTTTTTGAAATTAGATGATCCCTACATATTTTGACCATCACGTCAAAGCTCATAGAGTCCTCTGTGATTTATCTCTCTCACAATGGTCGTGGGACAGATCGGTGAGAGCCGTTAAATTGACGGTTCCAACTTTTGCAGATGTTCCTTCACTTCTTCTTCCCTACGGAGATGACATGTTGATTGAGATAGGATAACACTTGCAAAATGAGTACGGATCGATTCCGGAGGAGGATTTAAAACTTTTCTCTAAGCTCAGATGGCTCTCCTTTGCCCTGATTAATCCTGTCAAAGCTAAAGACTCCTCGCAATTTATCTCTCTCACAATAGTTGTGGGATAAATCGATGGGACTATTAGATTGACGGTTCTAATTTTTTTGTGGAATTGTAGAATTGTTCCTTCACCTTTTTGCCACGCGAGTACGACGCGTTGGTAAGACAGTGGGGAATCTTATATAATGGACAAGGATCGATTCTAAAGACGATCTAAAATTTTGTCATGAATTCAAATGATCATCCACTATCTTATCAATCGTGTATAGGGCATAGTCATCTCGTGATTTATTCTCTTTTGAATCCTAAGGATCGGGACAAGAGGGGCACTAGGTTGACGGTTCAATTTTTTGCACAATTATTCCTTCACATCTTTTATCTCCACGGAAGGACCTTGTGATTAGTACAACAGTAAAATTATACAAATGAGTAAAGATTAATCTTTAAAGATTATAAATCTTTCAAAGTATCTATTTTTCGATCACCTAAAATTTAAATTAGATAATATATTCTTTATGATTTATTTCTAAACCAATGAAATAATTTTTTACCTCAATTGTTCCTCCACCTCCACCTCCTTTAGTGTCCATTAACAGTGATCATATAATTTTGCTGCATTTTTTTTTTAAATTTTTTCTAAAACCTCCAGCAGCAGAGCAGAGGAAGTAACGAAGGAATTTGCTGATCAAAAGTTGTGTTCATGCAACAGGAGGAACGTCCACCAATATAATGACCAGTCCTGCTCCAACTGTGCCTTGTATCCTCTTTTAATATGCACTTCTGCTCTTTAGCCTTTGGCTTTTCTTCCCCGGAAAAAGAAGAGAAAGAGAGAGAGAGAGAGCGCCTTGTTCCATCTTCTCCATATTAGCATAGCACCACCACCACCTTCCTCCATTGCACACTCGTCTCCCCTGCTTCTCCATGGCCCTTGTCGCTGCAAGCTTCTTCCTTTTCCTCTCTGCTTCTCTTCTCTTCCTCTCGCCGGCGGTCTCTTCCAACTGCCCCGGACTTTCCCTCAGGAGGCAGGCGTCTGCTCTTCTTTCCGTCAAGCAATCTCTGCGCGCCTCCGACGGCTTCTTCCACAGCTGGAGCTCGAAGAACCATGCTTCTCTCTGCTCGTGGAGCGGCGTCCGCTGCGACGACGCCGGCCGCGCGGTGACCGAGCTCGACGTTTCCAACCTCAACGTCTCCGGCTCCCTGTCGCCGAGGATTGCGGAGCTGAAGGCGCTCGTTCGCATCTCGGTCTCCGGCAACAGCTTCGCCGGCGAGTTCCCCGCGAGTGTCTGCCAGCTCCTGAGCCTGCAGTTCCTCAACGTCTCCAACAACCGATTCAATGGCTCCTTGGACTACTGGAACTTCTCTGCGATGGCGGAGCTGCGAGTCTTCGACTTGTACAACAATGACTTTTCTGGGTCACTGCCGGTTGCGCTACCGGAGTTGCCTATGCTCCGCCACTTGGATCTCGGCGGGAACTATTTCTCCGGCCAAATCCCCGCTGCCTATGGTGGTTTTCCGGCCATTAGCTATCTGTCATTGGCTGGGAACGACTTGGGTGGCCGTATTCCAGTAGAGCTAGGCAACCTCACCACTCTCGAACAACTTTACTTGGGCTACTTCAATGAGTTCGACGGCGGCATTCCCGGGGAGCTTGGGAGGTTGACTAATCTCCTCCACCTTGACCTCTCGAGCTGCGGCTTAAAGGGCGAGATCCCACACCAATTGGGAGATCTTGTGAAGCTGGACACCCTCTTCTTGCAGACCAACCAGCTCATTGGCACCATTCCCCCCCAACTTGGCAACTTGAGCAGCTTGAGATTCCTCGACATCTCCAACAACGCGCTCACTGGGAAGATACCGAAAGAGTTGGGGAATCTCCGAGAGCTCGAGCTGCTGCACATGTTCCTCAATCAATTCCACGGAGAGATCCCATTGCTCGTCGCGGAGCTGCCAAGTTTGGAGGTTCTGAAATTGTGGCACAACAACTTCACTGGCACTATCCCTTCCAAGCTCGGGCAGAATGGCAGGCTTCGAGAGCTTGATCTCTCCACCAACAAGCTCACCGGACTGGTTCCCAGAGGTCTCTGCACTGGGAAGAAATTGGAGATACTGATCTTGCTCAACAACTTCCTCTTTGGTCCTCTGCCGGATGATCTCGGTGAGTGCACAACTCTTGTGAGGGTGCGCATGGGGCAGAACTACTTGACTGGTTCTATTCCCGGAGGCTTCCTTTACCTTCCGGAATTGTTACTGCTGGAGTTGCAAAACAACTATCTCGCCGGAATTCTAGCAGATGAGCCTGCAAAGCGACCGGCGAAGCTAGGCCAGCTCAATCTATCGAACAACCAGTTTTTTGGGCCTCTTCCGAGGTCCATCGGAAACTTCTCAGCGTTGGAGATTCTCCTTCTCAGTGGCAACCAGTTCAACGGAGAGATCCCATCTCAGGTTGGCCTTCTTCGACACGTACTAAAGGTAGATATGAGCATGAACAACTTCTCCGGCCGGATTCCTCCTGAGATTGGCGATTGTTTTCTGCTGACTTACTTGGACTTGAGCCAAAACCAATTAACCGGCGAGGTGCCAACTCAAGTGTCTCGAATTAGAATACTGAACTATCTGAATGTTTCATGGAACCAGTTGACCGGAAACATTCCGAAGGAAATCGGGAGCATGAAGAGTCTAACTTGTGCCGATTTCTCCCACAATGATTTCTCCGGCAGAGTGCCGGAGACAGGGCAATTTGCCTATTTCAACGCTTCCTCTTTTCTTTCCAATCCTCAGCTCTGCGGGTCGATTCTGAACCCCTGCAACATTTCAGCAAGCTCTCCGTTCCATCAAGACCGACGAGGAAGTTTCAAGTTCCAGCTCCCTGGGAAGTTCAGGCTCCTGCTCGCACTGGGCCTCTTAGCGTGTTCGATCGTTTTCGCGGTTACAGTAGTCACCAAGACGCGGTCGATGATGCGAAGAAACTCCAACTTGTGGAAGCTGACTGCATTCCAGAAACTGGATTTCGGGAGTCAAGAGATCGTAGAATGCCTCAAAGAGAACTGCATCATAGGAAGAGGAGGAGCCGGCGTCGTCTACCGAGGAACGATGCCTAATGGCGAAGAGGTCGCAGTGAAGCGGCTGCTAGGAATCAGCAAGGGCTCAACGCACGACAATGGATTCTCCGCCGAGATTCAAACGCTGGGCAAGATTCGGCATCGGAACATCGTCAGGTTGCTCGCCTTCTGCTCCAACAAGGACTGCAATCTGCTGGTTTACGAGTACATGCCCAACGGAAATCTAGGAGAGTTGCTCCACGGAAAGAGAGCTGGATACCTCAATTGGCAGCTGAGGCTCAGGATCGCCGTCGAATCAGCCAAAGGAATGTGCTACCTTCACCACGACTGCCGTCCTCCGATCCTCCACCGGGATATCAAGTCCAACAACATCTTGCTGGATGCAAACTTGGAAGCTCACGTAGCTGATTTTGGCCTCGCCAAGTACCTGAGGGACACTGGAACCTCTGAATGCATGTCAGCGATCGCCGGCTCTTATGGCTACATTGCACCTGGTACTCGCTCAATTATCCTAACTAGATCTTTCATTTTACAACTTCAACTGTATTAATGTCCCATGAACTAGATCGCGGTTAAGATTTAGAACTAGGAAGAGTCAGAAAAATACAAAAGAATTTCTCGTAGGGAAAATCCAAGTCGCCGAAAGAATCCGACAAAGATGCTTGTCGGCCAAAACAGTGATCCACGCTGCGAGATGTATGGATCATGGTTCGAACTTCAAAGCAAGCACCATGCGGTACACTTTTATCTACAGAAGCATGGCACTCAGTGAGATCCTATTCACGTCGGGCCTACCTTTCGTTTCTTTTCGACAAAAAGAAGGGCACTGCGATCAGCCAACTCCTCGAAGAAAGCAAACAGCATTTGCCTTGCTTTTTTTTTTTGCTTTGGAATCCCATGCTACTCGAGCATTGCTCTTGGCCACCATGAACACATCTTTGACCAAATCCGTGGCTCAGTAAACAACAATTTCCAAGTTCCAAGATTCCATCTTATGAATCCTGATCGGGATCCCTGATTTAAATGGCTGTTGTTGTTCTTCTTCTTCTAATCTTCTTCTTCTTCTTCGGAACCGAGGGAACAAGTACAAATTCGCACATTAATTTATTCACCAGAGCCATGCACACAAGTAGCTGACCTCGCTTCCTTTTCATTTTTACAGAATACGCGTACACTTTGAAGGTGGACGAGAAGAGCGACGTGTACAGCTTCGGAGTAGTTCTGCTGGAGCTGATTACCGGCCGGCGGCCCGTAGGGGACTTCGGCGAGGAAGGACTGGACCTTGTCCAGTGGACGAGAAGTGTGACGAACTGGAACAAGGACGCGGTGGTGAAGATCCTGGACCCCTGGCTGAGCAACGTACCGGTGGAGGAGGCCATGCAGGTGTTCTTTGTGGCCATGCTGTGCGTCCAGGAGCACAGCGTGGAGAGGCCGACCATGAGAGAGGTGGTCCAAATGCTGGAACAAGCCAAACCCTCCTCTGCTCTACGTCCTAGCTAGTCGTCACCCTGCTTGCTTTGGGATGGATATTCATCTGCAATTTTGTCGATCAAATGATGAGCTAAGCTTTCATGTGTTTGTGTTTCGACTGTATGTGTATGGTAGCTTGTGAGAGCGTGTCGTTGATTTGATATGCCAAGAATCTGTTTCTCTCGTGGACATGGACAATGCTTTCGCAGTGGTGTAGCATACTCCATGCGTACAGATTAAAGCTACTGACATGGAGGAGGAGAGATGAGTGCGTGCAGAGAAACATGGAAAAGAAATACTGTCAGGGAGATGTGGATGATCTGAACGCTTACAAAATGGGAACGCAGATGAGGGCTGATGACCGGGAAAAAGTGAGAAAACATGAAGCGTGTTTGCTCCGGATCGGAGGAGATGATTGAAACAAAACGGAGCGATCGTGGCAGTGCAGCTTGTTCAAGGAAGAAGAAGAAGAAGAAGAAGAAGGGAGTGGAGTTTGATTTGAATAGGAAATCATTAATTCCTTATAATCATTAAAAGAATTTATACCAAATTTAAATATTGGTATTTTTTTATAGATGTCTACGAGGAGATTACGGAACTTCTGAAACGTTTTTATCAAACTTTTTAATATTCAAATTTTAATTATCAAATTATCATGTATAATTTCAAAAATAAAAAATAATAATCTTTTAAAATAATATGATTCTGAATTATATGCTTTATTATTTAAAAATCATCCAATACTTGAATTAAATAAAACTAAATCATATAAACAAATAACAATTACTTTAAATCAAATGTACCCTTATAATTATTAAGATAAATATTTATTGTCATAATGTCATTAGTAATGTTTTAATTAATTAAATTATTATTTTCAATTATTGTTGGGCTCTGTATGGGCCATTTATGGAGGTTTCGTGGATCACGAATCTCCAAGAATCGAACGGTTCAGTTTCACGTGAGCCCAAATAGAAATCGGTAGATCTGCATCGTCCAAATTAGGGTTCTGCCTATATAAAACGGCGATGACCGCAGGCGCTTGCTTCTTTTCTTTGGGGTTGTCGCTCGGCGTGTAGATCCTCTGAACGACCTCGTATCCAGCCGCCCCCTGGGAAGATGGTAAGTCCTTACATGTGAGAAGTTGCTTCGTTAATTGCCACTTCTATAATGATCCATCTTGACACGTAGGTATGAATTGGTTCTCGAGATAGGACAAAGCAGACGTTGTATGAAAATTGAGTGTTCTGGTTCTCATTTCTTTATCGTGGGTGTATGCGAAGCGCTTTATTGTTGGACTAAAAATGCGTTTTTTTTTCGTAGCGATGAGTATTCGCCTCGTGAAAACTAAGATTTTTTTTTTTTGAGATAAAAAAAGTACCTGTTTAAGAATGTTTAGTTTGGGTGGTTTTATTTTCTAAATTTTTTCTTTGTAAATTTTTTTGCAGCATTATCACATTTGATTTGCAGCATCATAGTCCATATTTGATTTGCTGTTTGGTTCATAGTAAAATTAGTACAGAAGGTGTTTTCAGCTTGGCATTTAACATTCGATGTGAAACTATGAATAATATGAAAAATGGTTGTATGAATCGTTTGATTGAATTCTTTCTAATAACTGTGTTCTCTTGTTGGAACGCAGACGAAGCGCACCAAGAAGGCTGGAATTGTTGGGAAATATGGTAATTCAGTGAATCAATATTCTCGGCAAACCATTTCGACGCTGAATTGCTGATGCAAAACCAATATTGTAGCTGTAGCTACTTCTAATCCGCCTTCTTTGTGCTTCAGGTACCAGATATGGTGCAAGTCTGCGGAAGCAAATCAAGAAGATGGAGGTTTCCCAGCATGCAAAATACTTTTGTGAATTCTGCGGGAAGGTATAACTTCTTTTGCTTCTAGTCTGCTTTGATGGGGGATTCCTTTTCCCGTTTCCACAATCTTGGTTAAAGATTTTATTTATTAAATTGGCTTCTTGCTCTTCGATCGGTTACAATGCAGAAGAATTGAAGTTTGCCTTGTGTTCAACATAGAATTTCAAATATATTTTTAATGGTTTATTGCGCAGATAAACCAGAAGGCCACTCATATTTATTTGTTATATGTTGTGCTGAAATTTACTGCCGTTTTTGAATTTTCAGTGCTACTTCTATTTCATGTTTTTAGCAGTGACGATAAGCTCACTTCTGTCTTAGCTCTGGTTCACTAGTTCAATGTGTCTATATATTGTATGAGCATTTGTTCACTAGTATTTGAAATGAAAATTTATAGGGAAAAAGTCATCGACGGCACTGCAGATTAGGTTTGAATTGAATATGTATGTGGGATGCAATCCAATGCAATACATCCACAGGCTCTTTTGAGATTTTTGTAAATTATTCGAAAATAATAACTAGTTGTTTGAACAAACTGTTTAATGATTCTGAGAAATCTTGTTTTTTGAAGTGTTTTCAAAATTTAAAACCTGACTGGTTAGGTAAATTGTCCAGTCTGCCATGCTGCAACCTTTTCAGAAAGAAATATATAAATAAACAGACCGAAATACTGGTTTTAGATCTTGAGATATGGAATTGTTCCTTGTCAAATAGGTCAGTTCAGTTTATAAAGCATCGGATTTCAAAGATGTTATTTCTGAAAGTAGCATGTGTTTTTCACATCTATGAGATAAATGCTTATTTTTTGGTCAGACTATTTTGCTGAATACACACTTTGATTTATCAGTATTCTTTATATAGGCCAATCTGTGCTTTAATTTTTTTGCTAAGAAAATTTGTACAAAAAGGAAAATTGTTGTTATTTCCCTCTCATCCGATTCATGTTCTTATTGGTTGTACAGTTCGCTGTCAAAAGAAAAGCAGTCGGGATCTGGGGTTGCAAGGATTGTGGCAAGGTCAAGGCTGGTGGTGCTTATACTTTGAAGTAAGTCTGTAAAATTCAAGGATCGTTTAAGCCTTTTTAAGGGTTTTAAAACTTCTGTGTGCCACTAAGCGAATAACTTGACATTATGTGTACCAACTGGCACTTAGAACAAGCTAATCAGATAGCGTTCTGTGCCAGCACTGTTAGTCAGTATGACATCTCCTTTTCTTATACGGTTTTAAAACTTCTGTGTGCCACTAAGCGAATGAAACTTGACGTTATGTGCACCAACTGGCACTTGGAACAAACTAATCACATAGCGTTCTGTGCCAGTACTGTTAGTCAGTATGTCATCTCCTTTTCTTATACGGTTTTAAAACTTCTGTGTGCCACTAAGTGAATGAAACTTGACATTATGTGTACCAACCTGCACTTAGAACAAGCTAATCAGATAGCGTTCTGTGCCAGCACTGTTAGTCAGTATGACATATCCTTTTCTTATACGGTTTTAAAACTTCTGTGTGCCACTAAGTGAATGAAACTTGACATTATGTGCACCCAACTGGCACTTGGAACAAACTAATCAGATAGCGTTCTATGCCAACACTGTCAGTCAGTGTGACATCTCCTTTTCTTACACTTATCGCGATGCTTATTGTTTGACAGCACTGCCAGTGCTGTGACGGTCAGGAGCACAATTCGTCGGTTGAGAGAACAAACTGAAAGCTAAGAAGTGAAGGATAATGCAATCATGCAATGTCAAGTTAGCAGAGGCAGAGACTAATTGTTATTTTTAATGAGCTATGCTCTCATTACATTCTCTGGAACTGTTTTGCATTTTTTTTTCTTCAGATTTTGGTTTCGTGGTGTTTGTTAATTGTATTGTCGGATGGATATGCATTGTTTATTAGCCATTTATTGGTGGACTGGAAGTGGTTTTAGATGTTTGAAGTTTCATTGGACTTGTGTGGAAATAAAATAGAAGATTTAGATAGAACGTCCTTTTGATTTACTTTCAGGTAAATAAGAGAAATTGATAATTCTATTCCTCATGATGAAAAAAAAAAACATGGGACGGAGAATTTATGATGCATTTAATGTTTTATTGGCAATTATTTATTGCCAAGGACAAAAAGGAGGTAATGTGGGGGGACAAAAAGAAAGCCCGAAATATCTACAATTTTTAGGATAGAACAAAATTGATCTGGAAGATCCAAGAAAAAGTAAATTATTCAAGGGAGCTGAAGAACAAGTTATTTTTTGTTTTTGAATAAAATTATCGATTTCAACGTGTAATTCAGTCATCAAGAACAAGAATTCATTTCCTCATCTCATAGTTTTTCTCATTGTCTTGTGTTTTCTTCTTTCGCAGGACACTCCATCCTCAAAGCCATGAGACTCGCCATATCAGCCGAGCAAGTCCTGCCTAATCATAATTTTCTCGATCGGCGGCTGCAACTCCGGTGAGTGAACAAGAAAGAAACTTGGATAGATTTAGGTGAAGACGCTAGATTTGGGAAAATTGGAAGACAGAAATAGTGGGCATCTTCTTGCCTTCTCAAAACAAATGTCCAATTCGTTCATGCAGCGTCGTCTAAAAGAACTTTGAAATTTCGAATGCAATGTTCTTGGTGTTTGCTTTTGCCTTATTTCCAACTTGTGATGATTGCTTTATGCTTTTGCTTTATTTATGGTGTGACAGTTCTCACTCCCCAAAGAAAAAAAAAAAAGAAGAGCAACTTATCATCATCTAAATATGTTTATCTAGATGATGATGATGATAGTTAAGAGTTGGGACAATTTGATACTGATTTACATGATTTCTTTAGGAGAGAGTCTGGAAGTCAAGCTTTGTCTCCACTCACTCAGCCTTCTCAGTTCTCCTCCTTATGTGGGTTCGTCTTTTACTTTTTTTTTCCTCAAAACAAAAAACAAAAAAAAAAAATATTTATCTTCTACCTGTTTAGATGAAAAGTATGAGAGATTGCACATGCTGAAGCACTTTAACGTCTGCAATTATGTGAAGGATAAATAAGATGCTCATAAATGTCATTTCTCAAAGGCACCAAATCTGCAACACATCAAATCAATGATCTCTGAGTGTTTTTCTTTAATGCCCATTGCTGTGAGTGTCTTTTTCCTAGTCATGGCCTCATGGGATTGCCAAATTATCATTAAGTTGTGTCATTTAGGTAATGAAGTTATCATTATGCCTAATTGTAGCGAGTTTATTTTTATTCAAGGTGGTACGGTCGTTCCTAAGTGTTCTTATCAATCGGTTTCGTAATCACAAGAAGATTAAATAAAAAAGATAAGGGATCAATTTTCAAAGAAATCATGACTTTGAATCATCGACGGATTTCTTTTTTGCATTTGTCATCTGGATCCTGATTTATCTCTTTCATCGACAAGGGCAGTCGGAGAGAGCCGCTAATGTAGCGATTTCATATTTTTTTTATAAGAAAGATAAATCACGAAAAATTCAATCGAACGCTAATATGATGGAATGACAAACATCTTTCAAATACTTTATACGGTCTCAAAGATCTATCTTTGTTTTATTATAGTAAGTGTATCGTTATGTTAGTCACTCGACTTGTTCTGTGAAAATATCATTATGTAGCAGAAGACAGAGTCGACTTTAGGGGAGAGTTATTGGGGCTCTTATCTAGGGCTTAATTTTTTTTTAAATTTTACGAGCCTAATTTTTAAATTTTACAATGAAAATATGACTAATTTTTCAATTTTACCGAGAATCCTAAGTTTAATTTGAAAATCATGACCGAATCTGATAGAAGATGATACGTTTATTCTAAACATTTCTATCAATCAATCTTATAGTGATAATAAGAAAGAACGACAATTTATCAAAGGGCGCATCTCAAGTTTGGAATTGCTCAAATACAATTCCATAGTTTTATATTTACCAAAGGGCGCACCTCATTTCTTTTTTATCCCTCCCGCCAAATATGGATATTAAGCTGGCCAAAAAAAAATGGTGTTGGGAATTTAAATCCTAGGTCCACTATGTTCCTGGAAATATAATTTCCATCACTTCTTTTTTTTCGGCCAGTTGATATTGTACGTAGTGCTGGTAATTTAAATCTCAACACCACTGTGTTCTTGAAAATATAATTTCCAATATCACTATGTTCCTGGGAATATAATTCTCAACACTATCTTTTTCCTGAGACAATTTGATATTGTATGTGGTGCTGGAAATTTAAATCTCAGAACCACTATGTTTCTGAGAATTTAAATTCCAGGACCACTGTGTTTTTGAGAATATAATTTCGAGCACAATCTTTTTTTAGACGAGCTTGATATTGTACGTGGTATTGGGAATTCAAATCTCATGACCACTGTGTTCTTGGGAATATAATTCTCAGCACCACCTTTTTTCAGACGAGCTTGATATTATACGTGGGGTTGGGAATTCAAATCCAATGACCACTATATTTCTGAGAATATAATTCCCAGCATCATTTTTTTTTTCGATCAGCTTGATATTCACGTTTGACGGGAGGGATAAAAAAGGAATGAGATGCACCCTTTGGTAAATATGAAACTATGAGACTGTATTTGGATAATTCTAACTTTGAGGTGTGCTATTTGGTAAATTGTCGAAGAAAGAAATCATAAAAGATATTTTCTATATTCGATCAAGTACGAATGGAGCTTTGGCACAACGTTAAGATTGTTATCTCGTGATCAAATAGTCTCTTATAAAAAAATAAGATAAAATTATATATAATAAATTTCTTCTTCGATATCTCACATTGCGAGAGTTTTGTATATCGGATTATATATATATATTTTTTTAATCAAGTACGAATGGAGCAGAAGAATAAGCGTGTCTAAGAGACACCACTTTGACAAGGAGGAGTTGTGTCCACGTTGAGCCAATAATTTGGGGGTCAAATGGGAATTTGATGTTTCATAGGACAGGTCAATGGTTGATGGACAACAATTAAATTAATTAATAAATTACTAAGTCACTTTTGGTGTGTGACAATTGACATGGAATACAAAATGAATGTTTAAATTAAAAAAATTTCAAATTATTTTGGGAAAAGTTTGGAGAGAGAGAGAGAGAGATTTTCAGATTTTCGAGGAACAAAGGACTTGAATATTTAACCCTAAATTTTGTCGAATCACTGTTCGTCGTCAATCTATGCGTGACCTTTTGCCATCAACGGTTATCGCCGCCGGCGATGTTATAAAATTCGTTCCGGCGGTTTACCACAATGCAATAATTGCTGTGGCCGTTATATATATGCCATTCTTCTCCGTTTCGCTTTCCAAATATTCCTCCTCTTTGATTCGATCCGCCCAATGGCGGGCCTCGATGGGGTTCACCGGCACCAGGCCTTCTCCTCCCGCCTCCTCCTATTCCTCACGGCGCTCCCCATGACGCTCGGCGCCTTGGCTTTCGTGCTCCAGTGGCGTGGCGGCGTCGATGATCCCGCGTCGCGGTGGCTCGCGGCCGACCCCCACGTGTTTCCGGGGACGGAGAATAGCCCCCGGAGTTCGTCAGGTTCGTCGACGCCTTCCGTGGTTGCGCGCTTCTCGTCGGACTGCGCGGACATCCTCAGCTCGAGCTCCTCGCCCTCCTTCCCTTACTACCGCAGCTGGAAGTACGATTTCGACAAGGATCTGAAGCCGAAGGTGAGATCTTGCGCGTTTCTGAATGGTTCTTGGGGTGAGTTTTAACTTTGTATCTGCTCAGCAAACTGGAATCCGGATCTCGGTAGTGATTTGGTGACGTTCATCGATGATTATGTTGTTTCATTTGCGATTCTGTCGTTGTGCCATGGGATACCTTAATCACGGACGAAAATCTACTAGTTAAATATTTGACCAAGGAGAATGGCTTTGTTTTGTTATCCTTCACTGATTTGTTCATTGATTAAAAATTTAACTTTTCTTATCATTCTGCAGATATGCATAACAACAAGCACCTCAGCGGGTTTAGAGCAGATTATACCTTGGTTATTTTATCACAAGGTCATCGGTGTGTCACAATTTTTTCTGTTTGTTGAAGGGAAGGCTGCAAAGCCTCATGTTTCAGCTGTTCTTGAATCTATACCTGTAAGTTAATCAGTCTTTTTGGGGGATCATAAGATGAATATTCTTATCGATTCTCCAGTTAATTCAATTATTGCGCGACTCTTTGATTCTATTCTTTGATTTGTATCTTGGAAGGGTGTAAAAGTCATATACAGAACTAAAGAACTTGAGGAGAAGCAGGCGAAAAGGTCAGCTCATTCATTATGGTCTTCTCCATTAGTGATTACTATCTATCATTATTTGAGCATATTCATTTAGAAGCTGATTTTGCAGTGTTATTGTGAAGCTTTGATGTTGACTTGCAATATATTATCATATATAGTTAGAAAATTATCTAGAGGGGAATCTTGGCGCAACGGTAAACTTATTGTCATGTGACATTGTGGTCACGGGTTCAGATCATGGAAATCGTCTTTTATAATGCAAGATAAGACTGTGTATAATAGATTCAATGTGATCCGACTCTTCTTCTAAATTTCATGTTGGCGGAAGCTTCATGCACAGAGCCATCTTTTATATTTAGGAAATTATCCCATTGGCACAATAAAAGATTTCATGAACTGTGTGACTTTTAGACAACTAAGGTGAGATGCAGCAGATTGCTCTTTCTTATCCACTGAACCTCTACATAGCTTGCATACCATTACGCATTACCAAAAATAAAAAATAAAAAAATGAAGGGACTCCCATCAGAGATTCTTGACATTTTTGGATTATGTTTTTCTTGAATTTCACATGCCTAATAGAAAGATCAGTGCCTATTTTTTTTTGTACTATCAACAGTTTATTTCTTATGAAGATGTTTGCCTCACATGCTTTTTCAATACGCAGTAAAATGTTGAATAGATTCATTTATCTTCAATCTGCAGCCGAATCTGGAATGAGACTTGGTTAGCAGGATTCTTTTACAAGCCTTGTAATTACGAACTCTTTGTCAAGCAATCACTCAACATGGAGATGGCAATAGTAATGGCACGGGTATGGGAGCTTCTGTTGTCATTTCAACATTCTGCAACTGTGCATGAGAAGCAATTAAATATTTGATGTGCCAATATTTCTTGTGTTCGTCTAACAATTATATTTTAGGAAGCATGGACTACTTGGAATTATATAGATAAATAAAATTTGCTCCTTTCTAAGTACTAACTTGATTTCTTTTTGGTGAAGGATAATGGTATGGATTGGATCATTCATCTTGACACAGATGAGTTAATGCATCCAACAGGTGCAAAGGAATACTCTTTAACTCAGTTGCTTTCTGATGTTCCTGCTGATGTTGACATGGTTATCTTTCCAAATTATGTATGTAAGCTTTTGTACTTGTAGAAGAACATGATGTTTTATTGCACCTTTGATAGATGTTTTTGGATCCAGGAGAGCAGTGTTGAGAGGGATGACATCAAAGATCCTTTCAGCGAGGTATATGACTCATTGTGTTTCCCTTATTCCTTTAAACCATTGAGCATGGATATCACAGTTTGTATTCCAATATCAGTCTATACTTGCTAAACAATTTCTCTAGCTTACTGACTAGCCCTCATATCATGTTCTTTCTCCACAGGTATCTATGTTCAAAAAGAATTATGATCATCTACCAAAAGAGACTTACTTTGGTATGTATAAAGAGGCCACACGTGGTAATCCCAATTACTTCCTTACATATGGAAATGGGAAATCAGCTGCACGGATTCAAGACCATCTTCGGCCAAATGGTGCACACAGATGGCATAACTACATGAAAGCTCCAAAGTAAGATGTTTCCTTGCATATGTTTGGACAACACTCTGCTTTTGCAGCTGCATGTTTAGATCAGATAATGGACCATAGTTTTTCCCATAATATTCTAGCCTTGAGTGACAATATTTTTTGGTACTTTATTTTCTTTTGTGGCAATCCAAACAGCAGCCCTCATAAAGATCCCTTTCCTTGTAGTGAGATCAAGTTAGAGGAGGCTGCTGTACTGCATTATACATATTCCAAGTTCTCTGATTTGACATCCCGACGAGATCGGTGTGGCTGTAAGCCAACCAAGGAGGATGTCAAGAGGTGCTTCATGTTAGATTTTGATAGAGCAGTAAGTGCTTAGCATTGCAAGAAATATTTTGCTGTTTGTTTTCCTTTTTGGTTGACGAAGAATGCTGATTTTTTCATGATCATTCACCACTCTACTTCATTTAACTATACACAGCTCACTTGTAGGTTGAGTTTTTGTTTGTTTGTTTGTTTTATTTTGGTTGTTATCCAACAGGTTATAATAATCATAATGTGTATATCCTTGCAAATTACTTTTTGGTCTGTACCATGGGCTTCTGTACTTAACTCCAAAGCATATTTATAAAAATGGTGATTAAAATGGAGGAACATGCATTCCCTCTATATTAGTTTTTTATATAAAAATCTGATAATTTTATATACTCTGGAACAATGAGTCAATAAGAATATCAAACAAGAATTGGGTAACTAAAATGATGACTAAAGAGGTTTTGTGGGATAACTGTATGCCATTTATACATTTATATTAGATGTTAACTTGTGAAGCTTACATATCAAGGTGTTGGATAGCTCCAGAAAGAATATTCAAACTGGTATTGTACTAGGGATTAAAATACTAAGCTTATGTGAGGAATTCTTGAAAATTGAATAAAATTGTGATTCATGGACTATAAATTGTTGGACAAGATGATAAAATAAGAGAAAATAGGTTAAGACGGTATGATGGCAATGAACATTAGGTTTTATAATTATGTAAGTTGAATCAATTGGAGATGAAATTATTGTTGACCTAAGTGATTTAAGAGATTGAATACTATTAGTGATTTATGCTTTGCATAGAGCTCAGCAGCTGCTTTATTTGTCTATACAAAGTTTTTCCCAAATTAAATACAGCCTTCCTGTTTTCATTACAGGCTTTCATCATTGCGTCCACTGCCACTGAAGAAGAAATGTTGCGTTGGTAAGTTTCTGAGCTTTCAAATGAAGTTTTGTAAATGTTGTATGAAAATATCCATTTGTTGCCCCTAAAGCGGACTCTATTTAGCGGGATAAAGGCTTCGACTGTTGTTGTTGTTATTGTTGCCCCTCAACTTATAAATGACTTAGTCTTTTATAAGTTGATTTTACCCCTCATTAGTTGACCCAAAACTAAACGAATTGTTATGTAGCCCTTAGAAGATCAAATGGAGAAAATAAATTCTGAATGGTACAAAAGTTGTTCAATGATGTTTTATGAATTTTTGTAGTAAAACAAGTTGAAGGTGCCCAAGATTATGATAATTAAAAAGATCTGAGTGATGGAATGGGCATGATATTTAACAACTTATGTTGTAGTCAAGGTGGATAGGCACCCTTTTCTAACAAGCTAGGACACGAGTTGTTTTTGTCGTATAACCCAAGAATTGTCCATTACAGTACTGATTCCATCATCTGGCCTATGACATATTACGTATGAATTAACTGATTTCTGAGTTCTTAAGTGAAATAATTGGGTTGAATCTCCATCCTTTATGAAAGTGTGCCCCTATCAATGTATCTTCATTATCAGAAACTCCATCCTCCGAAGTGTCTAGAGAGTTGTTAAATGTTCAGATATTGTCACTGAAAAATGTATCAAATTTGGTCACCTGTTGCATAAATGGAGTTGGTTAACTTGAGTGTTCGTCTTTGTCCAAGATAACTTCTTGTTGCTTATAGCTTTAGTATGTTGTTTGTTTGTATTTCTGTTGCCTGGTTCCATGTACTCTACAACTCAAGAACTATTAGCTCTGCTTGTTCAGAGTAGTTGATTAGTTCTTTTCCTATTTGCAATACAGCTTTCTTTAATGGCTGTAATATAAACTCGCATCTCCATCAAGCCAGAATATAAGAAAAAGTAAGAAACTTCATTTGCTTTCTTGTCTTAAAATCTGTAACTAGAGAGGAACCTGAATCAAGTACATGGCTAACAATAGGAGAACCTAGAAATAATAAGAGTAGCATCTCATAGTGATCCATAATAATAGGTAATAGCAAGTGGCTAGCATGGACGGTAGAATTGTCCCAATGAGCAAGGGTCAATTCCCGGAGACTGGAAAGTTTTTTGGGATGCTTACCCTTCCGCTATGCTAGTTCTTGATTGGGCAAAAAAGTCCCTCGTGATTTACCCCCCTTCATCTAGCTGTGGGACCGGCGATGAGAGGCGCTTGAGGTGAGTGCATCACCTTTTGCCCCAAGGTAATAGCAATGACCTATAGAATAGTAGGGGTAGGGATATTATGTGCTTCCTAGTCCTAGTGGGAGTTATAATTAATGCTAGAGATTATTGTGTGGAACTATGGTATGAGATGAAAGGAAACAAATGTCATCGCCTAAACGATAGGATGCTCTCAGAACTTATTATCATGGCATTATTGCAAATTTATCCTCGTAGGAACTTAGTGTCCGTTCTATGCTGGTACGCCATGAGCGTGTATTAGGTAAAATATCAGTCGGGGTGCTTCGCTCTCTCCCACACTAGCCAATCGTGCTGTAGCCAAAGGCTATCTGCGATTTACCTCCCTCTCATTGTTGTGGGACCGGCAAGAGGGAGCCTTGGGGTGTGGGTTAACACCTTATGCACCAGTGTATTAGGTATTGTTGCCTTAATTAATCCATGCAATCCCTGTCTTTCATTGGGAATAATGATCCACCACAATGAAACTGATGAATGATATCAATTTATATCAGATTTAAGTTCGGATTATCCTAGTATGAAGATAAAAAAATGTAGAAAGTAAACGATCACTGACAACAATGAACACTTAATCCTTTTGCTAGGAACTTAGCTCCCACCGTCGTTCTGGAATGCACTAACCGTTTGAGTTAACAAACCGTATGTGTGTGCAGAATGGGCATCTAACTTTCCTTTTTTCGTCGATACTTTGCAATACTCCTGCATCAATCTTTTCTTAGGATCGGATCAGGTGCAACAGAGATCGTTGGAAAGCTATTTGAATAAGAATTACTCCCAAATGCATTGATTAATGTGTTTTTTTGTAGACAATTCACATGATTTAATGTGTGCCAAGCACTTTTTTAGCTCATTTAACCCTATTTGCTAGGGAGATTATCCATCTTTGTGGGAGCATCTGTCGAGATAACATTATAGAAGCCTGACTATTGTTCCTTTATAGGAAAACTTTCAGTCTTATATTTACATTTTTGTGCTTAATGTTTTTTTTTTCTCTTTTTCTCGTAGGTACAATGAACATGTTGTATGGACTGACAAACAGCTAAATCTGAAGCTCCTCAGGAAGGGTATCCTGACACGCATATATGCACCGATGGTAACTGTCGACATTCGATATATATTCGCTATGGTGTTCAAAACCAAAATCCCTATCTACCTGGTTTCCGAGTTGTTCCTCATGGTGGCTGTGTTTCTTTTATATGTTTGAAGGTCATTATCCAATCTCTGAGGGAAAATGGCGTTTTGAGCTCTGCAATTGTATCTGCTCATGCATCTTCCAAACTCAAACTCAACTCGACGACCAAGATTCCTCAAAGGAAACCTGATGCGCAACCAGATTTGGGTGGATCAAAATCTCAAGCGACTGCAAGGAAGATCATGGAGATCTCTGGCACCACCATGGACAGTGCAGTCCCACCCCTATCTCCCCCCCATGCTTGGACGATTTGAACACTGGAGAAATCAAACTCCATTGCTTTCTCAGGTTCATATATTTCAAGAACTTGGAAATCCAAACGAGTTCAGTGAGGCTAAGAATTTTCTTCTTCTATAGAGAATATCTTCTTCTATAGATAATATTTTGAGGCTGCAAGAACTTATATATATATATATATATATACACGTAGAAGAACAGTAGACTAATTTAGGAGATCAGTAATATTCCTTTTCCGCTGTTAGATTTAATAAACTCATGTATTATGGATTCCTAACTGCTCGTATAGAAATAATTGGCATTGCTCCCTACTTTTTCACGTATTAAGAAAGTAAAAATCTTCAGATCATTTTTTTTTCTACTATTAAAATGCACAATCCAGAATCAACCAACCTTCAATTATAGAAATCTTCTCCTATTATCATGTCCTACGGGACAAGCTGTTGGCTAGAACAGCCCAGAAATTGTTACAATGGACATAAGTCGAATTTCGTAATGGACATAAGTCGAATTTCGTCGTGAGATTTAAAATTTTTATCCGAATTTAAAAGTCTTCTACTGTTCTAATTCTTTCTTGATTTACTTTCTGGACTGACATGGCCTAAGAAGTAGTAGCAGTGAATGATAATTCGGATAAATTATAAGCGAGTTGCATGTGACTTATTTAATCCTTATTCAAAATATCTTTCTATATGTATAGAGGTAACCTTCACGGTATCTCTTTCCACATGAAAAATCTTTTCTTCACTCTGACAACTATTCTAATAATCCAAGAAATATCTTAAAAACCAAATTTGTTGGCCAATTAAATTTCAGGCAGTGTTCTATGTATCTTACAAGATCCACATCGACAAGAACAGCAAAGTGCATTATTATCGAACATAAGTTTGAGAATACAATTTTAAAAAATGTCCAATTGTTTTTTTAGTCAGCCCTGTCAGCAGCGAGCATAATTGACACATCTCAATCTCCATTTCTTCCCTTTGAGTTTCTGATACTGGAACACAAACCTCATCTACCAGGAACTATGCCATTGTCTAAATCTACAATCTGATTATTTACCGTCTGTCTTAGATCCTGGCCTTCTTTGGTTTGACAATGAAATCATTATCATCATCACTATCAGCTCGTTTCTTTGGCTTGGTATTTCCATTCTTGGATTGAGGTGGTGGTTTCTTGGAGCTTTCTGGTCTATCCTGCTTGGGTTTAATGGGGGTACCCAATCTCTGTTGTGACTGCCTCTTCAACTTTTTATCGTATGTTTTTTTAGCTCTTTCAGGAGACAACAAGCCATGTTCCATCATCCTGCAAATTGGAGATGAAACATCATAAACGTTATGACTAAAACTCCCTCTGAGATACACATTTTACTTGCCGATGATTGGTTAGGGGATACGGGCATTATGTGTGGCTCCACTAGATGATAATACACGTTATCTTGCAGATATTGGAATTATGTGTAGCTACACTACATGATAATGCTGAAGCAAATGGGTCGAGATGATATGGATATGTTGAAATGCAAGAAGAATTGAATCTATTAAAGAGGAAGGTGTGAGGGATAGAGAAACAAAGAAAACATCAGTCAATGTATAGAAATAATTTAATCAATTATGTATCAGATGATAAAAAAAAGTAAATGTTTTTTTTTGGGGCTTCTGTGTAATTTTATAACCTAGGAGTCACTCTAACTTATAGCAAATGCTGCTGGAGCGTCTTGGCCCCTTTAGATGGACATGATGATTTGGAAACATATCCATTTGTGCCTCTTAAAAACTACTTGCACGGCACTAGGTGGTATGAATCTAGACTGCAAGGAACAATTTCCTCATATGCGTTTGGTTTTTTATTTTCTGTTTTCATTCTCTCTTTTTCCATAAAACGATTTTTTTTTGTTTTTCAGTTTTCCAGAAAATGCTATTTTATTTTCTGGAAAATGAAAATGGAAACAAAAAATGATTATTTCTCGTTTTTCAATTTTTCAGAAAATATTCCTTTATTTTCTAGAAAATGGAGATGAAAAATACGAACCAAATGTATTTTTTCATTTTCGCAGAAAATGAAAATAAAAAACGGAGAAGAAAACGCCTATCAAATGCCCCCGAAGGTTGTCCTTGGAGAATTGACCCACTACAGGAGCCATAAGAGTGCCAAAGTGCTTGCCTTATGGCAAGTGGCATGAAAGCAAAATATTACTAGTGATATCATCTCTGATAAAGTTCCACGGAGAGAAGATTTATGTAACCAACTCTAAATGCTTGGAACAAAAACAGCTTGATGATGATGGTGGCGATATTCAATTTGTTGAGTGTTCAAGTTATATACTCCAGATATATTAAAACACCAAATTAAGGGAATTTTTCATAATAGAAATGAACTTCTGACCTAAATTTGACACTTTTGGAGTAGCTCAAAAGAGGGCACTACAGAGGTGCGACAAGAGTATGAAAAAGATTGCACAATAAGTGTTACCTATGATTATTATATCAATTAAAATGCATAAAATGCAGCGGAGAATTTTATTCAAGAGAAGGTCGTTTCAAAATGGAACCAGATTACTATCTAATTTGAATAACAAATTTATTGTTTTCTTTCTTTGTTCACTCTCATTCATTTCATCTAAAGGCAAACAGAGTATGCTACAAAAACATTGCTTTAATTCAGTTATAGTTCTTAATCTCCTGTGAGTTATCTAGCATATATTGCGTAAATCAGACCAGTTGTTCAGTTTCTGTCATACAGCTAAAACTTAAAAACATAGCTTTGCTTGAGTTCCCATCTAGCCTTTTTTTTTTTCCTCTCCAGTTCATGTCATAGCAGATGTTTCAAAGCAAACCAAATTCTCTTACTAACTACCCAATCATATCTGCAGCAGCAGGGCCAGCAATTACTGGGGAATGTGTTTTGTTTTAGAGTGAAAGTAGGAGAATGGCATAATAAGCACCCACCTGCATGATCTAGGAACAATGGGGTGCCCCATCGAAACAAATCGACCACCATACTTCTTTAGGGTATGAATAGGCTCAAGTTTTAACCTAAAAGCGAGCAGTTGATTTCTTGCATATGCGCTAAGGCAGCATAATGGAAAATTGTTAGCATCATTAAATGGGTCTCAGGTGTATGATCAAAGAATGAAAGCTACATGAATGGTCTTGTAACAGATTCATGAAGTTGCCTAGTCTATCACCTTAGCAAGTCGATAGTATGATAATTCACTTATCAAGGTATGCAAGGAGTATCAGCTAAAGAAATTAAGGAGCTCAGAAGCAATAAACCAAGTGTAGAGGTAGGGATAACAGAAAAAACAATCTTACCAAAATTGTGCCATCTCGCTCGAGGGAATTTGTTTCGACAGCGATTCATAGAATATCCTCAAGGGTTCCCTCTACGCGAAACAACACCAAAGGAACTATTCAGCCAACTTCAAGTTGCAACAAAGGAGAATGTGTGTTTGGAAATCACAAACCTCTTCAGGAGGATCATGCTTCTGGCCGGGCAAAGAATACATTTTCTTCTCGGTTTTTGCTCTAATTTTGGTTTTTGTCACAGTTTTGGAGGCGTTGGATGCGACGATTGTTGTTTTAACCTTCACATCGGTACGAACCAAATGTTTAACAAATGCAATGGAAAAGAAACACAATATGATGCATAAGAATGGAGATGCTTCCGATCCAAAATCAATGGGCTCCGATGAATCAAACAGAAGCAGAACATGGGAAGAAACAGATCTGAAGGCAAGCCACAATCTCAATCGAAGTTACCAAAATTGAACACTATTTTTTGACTTTTAGGAGTTTATACCAACGATGTCAAGGGGAAATGTTATCTTCGATATAATCCAAATCCAAAACAAGTCAGTTAAGGCAAATCGTCCATTAAGCAAATCAATCAGGCAGAAAGAGACAGATCAAACGAACTCCCACACCAGATCGCAATTTTTCGCAGAAAAGGAGATCTTTACCCACCGTGGCAGATTTCAGCTTGGAAACCATAGCGGTTTTTCCCGATGCATCGATCTTCTTCTTCGCCTCCGACGCCGCTACGCCTTTCCCCTTACCAGCGCTGCCCCCTCCTGTCGTTGCCACCGCCGAAGACATCACCGGGTCACTCAATTTAACATCCAAACTCCGTCAAGCTATCGTTTTTAGATCCGCCGAAGAAGATTGCAGAAGGAGCCTCTCTACCTCTTTCGATCTAAGAATTAGACCCGCTCTGGTTGGCGGCTGCCGCCGTCGTAGCTTTGGCGGAGGCGGAGATAAGGAGAGGATCGGAAGCTTTCCCTTCACTGCGTGGCATTTTGGTCATTTCCCTGCTTTATAGGATTCCGAGCCGTGGAAACGCCCACGAGATTACGAGCAATTTATTGAGATGCATGTGGGAGCGTTTGGTTTGTAAACAATTTTTTATTTTTTATTATTTTTATTTATTTGTTTATTTTCTAATATAATTTTTAGAAAATAGAAAATATATTTGATACGATATATTGTATTTATATTCTATAGAAAAGAAAATTGAAAAATACGCTTGGCATAAAATAAAAAAATAAATAATAAAAAAGGGCATTTTTCATTTTATTAGAAAATGATTTTTTCAATATTTTTTATTTTTCTAAAAAATAATATCTTAGAGATGTAAATTGTCAATTAAATAATATTTTCTATTTTTTCATAAAATAAAAATAGAAAATAAATCTACCAAACACTATCTCAAGTCCTTAAAATATTTAAATTATATATTTTACTTTTTATTTATCAATTTATCTATAGGTGTGCAAGTGAACAAAATTTTATGAGCAAATTTGATATTCCACCCACAAGTGCACTGTGCACTATCGAGCACACTGGATGTGTACAGTGCATTGGGATGCATCATCGTCGTTATTGAATAAAATTCTAATTATAATTTGACTGGATTTCGATTTCAATTAGAACACAATTAAAATTTAAACGGATTTTGATGATGTCGAAACATCCTTATCGTAGAGAAGAAGCTATGTGTACAGAGAAATTTTTTCAGTTATTGTGCATTTTCACATTTCGCACGATCGAACGGTAGATTGGTTATTGTGCACAGTGGAATAGATGGTGGAATCTATAGAAAGAGAGAAAAAAAAAAAGAAGAGCACCAATAGAGAGACAGTTACATGACTATCACATGGCACCTTCCCTCGTATGCGCATGCTGACATGCGGCGAGAGACATTCAACTTTAATTATGTATATATATATAGAGAGAGAGGGGTTTAATATGCTGTACAATGCTATCTCAATCGTTTATCGCATGAAGATACATAGTATTTTTCTGTCAATGATCTCCGATCAAATTCTTCATCATCTATTGTCATCTGTACTATAGTCCAGCCTCTGAACCTGTCGAGATGACCTTCGTCGTCCGACGGAATCGAAATCTAACCGTTCAATAAAGATGTCGAGTGACAAAAAGTTCTGAAAACACTGTGTATTCTCCATTTCTCTATTACTGTACATGCTCGAACACTCGTGAGTCGCATACTGCATGTCGCGTAGCATATATATATATATACAGACGACGTTGATAGGTTGCGCATCACGCGGTATGCAACTCGTGTGCATCCGAACAAGCACAGTAATAGAAAATGTACAGTATTTTATATCGGAGCTTCTATCGCTAAACACCATGATCGAACGATCAAATTCTGATCATAATATGATCGAAATATAATCACAATTCGATCGAATTGTGATCAATTCACAATCAAAATCGATCGTAATTACAGCCACCAACACTGACGATCATAAATAGATCGGAATCACAGAGGGCCGCAAAATAGGCTGGATTCCGACCGGAGTTGTTCACTTGACTAGTATTCATAAGCCAAATCTCAATTTGTTGATTGTAAATTGCATCAATCTTAGACATTCTCAAACACAGGTCACATCTTAAATGATGTGAAAGAGGACAAGCGGACATTAGTCCTAATTATAATTGAAATCAATTATGCAAGTCATATTGAAGTGCAGAACATGGCAGGGAAAGGAAAAACACAAAAGGAAGTCAACCGAACTATTCTAAGACGAGCACGTTAATCCAGCATTTTCTGTGGAAGTTAGAACACAAGTGTGGGTTCAATTTGTAAGCTTACAGCAACAAGTCTACAAAAAAATTTAACTACAAATCTAAAGTCATTTAGTCTGCACTGGTAGATAGACTGATGGTTACTTAAAGAGCTGAATCAGTTTAATGTGCAGGTGATGAGAGCTAGACATAACTACAAAGTTTGATAGAACAATCACATCTCGCCTCTATAGCCTCCAGAACCAAAGTAGTCTCTTCTTGAACCAGCAATGGCCATAGATTTCTGGTGCTCCAGCTTCGGACAATCACGGATACGATGACCAAGGCCACCACAGTATGCACAACCCTTAACTCCACTAGCACTCATAAGAAAGTCACCGTCTTCCATCGGATCATTGAGCTCTGCCAATACTGGTGGAATCCTTTGCTTCGCCTCTTGCAGTAGGTGCTTTAAGTCGAGAAGTGTCGTCTCTGTTTGGTTTTTGTTTATGAACGTTGTTGCAATGCCTGTTTTTCCACACCTCCCAGTTCGTCCAATTCGATGGACGTAGTTTTCGATTTCAGCTGGCATGTCATAGTTTATTACATGTTGAATGTCAGGAAAATCAAGCCCCTTCGAAGCAACATCAGTGGCCACCAAAACATCCTTCTTGCCGGATTTAAAGGATGATATCGCATATTCTCTTTCTTCTTGGTCCTTGCCGCCGTGGATAGCAACAGCTTCGACACCCTTATGAAGAAGGTACTCGTGGATATCATCTACATCAGCTTTATTCTCACAAAAAACCAAAACTGGCGGTGGTGTCTTCTGGAGGCATTCAAGAAGATATACAAGTTTAGCTTCTTGTTTCACATACTCAACCTCTTGAATGACATCGAGGTTTGCTGCTCCGGCTCTTCCAACATTTACTATTACAGGTTTCACCAAAGCATTCTTTGCAAAGTTCTGTATCTTTGTTGGCATGGTGGCAGAAAAGAGCAAGGTTTGCCTTTGTGATTTAAAATGATCGAATACTTCCCTTATATCCTCCTCGAATCCCAAATCCACGAGCCTATCAGCCTCATCCAATGTCAAGTAACTGCAGTAAAAAATGATGTTCGAATCATCATAAATATGAAATGGAAACAGTTCTAAACTCGAGAAGGAAATCGAATGCCAATTGAGAATTTTAAGGTCTTTTTGGCATAATTAATGTAGTATCCTTAACTTTAATATCTAGAACCATTACTAAAAATCAGTAATTTAACACTTTAATATCAGCCTCATCCAATGTCAAGTAATTTAACATTTCTTCATCCACCGACAGGAGGACTATCCAAATACCAAAGAATTCTAAAACTGGTTAGTTTAAACACACTACACAATCATATAGGCCAAATTAAATAAACTGTTATCTATATAAGGTTAAGAGTGAAAAAGAGCCCACACACCTAATATTTTGGAGTGGTTAGAATTATGGTGGACTCAATGTGATAATATCTTGTAACACGAGGTAGATTTGTTTTATATTGGTAGTAATAGAGTATCTAGATTATAGTAAAGTAACAACCATCACCAAAGTGGTGTTCAGAATCGCATTAATGAAGATAAATAACCATATCTGGATTTCTTGTGTCCTGTGCTCATTATGTGACAAACTGAACCTAAATTCTCCTTGTGTCAGTTGCAATGATGCAGGAGGCTCTTTGCCTATTTATACTTTGTTATTGCTCATTTCTGTCAATATTGTAACCTGTGAGAGTCAAGGTATTGCATGATTCACTGATTAGATAAGTGTCTACATTGCCTCCAAGGTATTCAAAGTTAGTTTTTTTGTTTACTTACTTTTGTTTCCTTTTCTTACTGTAATTACGGTTATAGAACTAGTAAAAGGAAAAACAAACTAAACATACACATAAAAAGTTGCGCTCCTTGGTCAGATTGGTTTGCTTCACCAAACCACTTAATTTATGTTGGTATATGTGGAGATTTAGAATGCCTATTTCTTTGCTTTGAATTGGACCATGAAAATGGCTAAAAGAAACTATAATTCAAAGAAGACTGATTTGCAGCGACCACATGCCATAAGCGCAGGTTTATAGTCAGAAATGAATCCAATGATTCTACAAGATGTAGGAAAGGGCATTTAAATCCCTATTTCCTCCATCATAAACATCAGCATGAACAAGGTGTACTTGGATCGTTTCCCTTAATTAATCTATGTGTAAGGTAATATTCTCTAATCCATTCATGAAAGGTTATCTTGTCTAATTCTTATAGGATCCAAGTAGAAATAGCAACAGACAGTTTATATTTTGTAGCAAATAACTTGAATATAATCAAACTGGATGTTGTATTTTCAACCAAATTTATTTTCGCATATATCTGAAGAAGGCTACAATGAGTTAATGCTATGTTGACATAGTAAAAGAATAATACCTGCAGTTATCAAGATTCATCTTTTTCTTAGCAAGCAAATCTTTCAACCTCCCTGGTGTGGCGACAACAATATGCACCCCTTTCTTGATCACCTCAAGTTGCGACCTCATGTCGACCCCGCCAATGCATAACAATGGCCTAAGCTCTGGGTAGCCATGCTGCTTCAGAGGAATAAGGAACTGCTCGACGACCTCATAAGTTTGACGAGCAAGCTCCCTCGAAGGGCACACCACGAGTCCAAATGGGCCCTCGCCGGGCACTATCGGCATCATAAGCTCATCTTGCAGCGCTGTCATAATCAGAGGGAGCACAAAGACCAATGTTTTACCCGAACCAGTGAAGGCAATACCGATCATGTCTCGCCCCGACAGGATTACCGGCAGGCCCTGCACCTGGATGGGGGTCGGCTGAAGGATCCCCTTTTCCTTCAGATTCTGGAGGACAGGCTCTGGAAAGCGCATGTCACGGAAGTTCCTGATCGGGGGCGGCACGTCGTCGCCCTCGACGAGGATGTGCCACTTGCGGCGGATGGCATCGGCGTGGGCTGCAGACATCCGTCGGATGGCGAGCGGCGGCCTCCACCCAGTGGGCATCGGCTCGGTGTAAGTGATGCCCTTGGCAAGCTCACGAACGGACATGAGAGTCTTCCGATCGGAGAGGTGCTCGATCATCTCCTTCTCCTGCTGAACGAGCTGCTCAGTAGGGCTGACCTCGGGGAGCTCGCGCTTGAGCTGGGAGGCCTTGACGAGTAGGCTAGGTTTAGCCTCGGCGATCGGGGGTCGTGGATCGGAGGCAGGGTCATAGTCTTCGGTGGCGCCGGAGGAGGCGGATCGGCTCTTGCGCTGGAGGACCTTCTGGGCTTCCAAAGCCCGGCGTTTGTGGACAGGGATGTAGTCTTCGTACTCATCGTCGTCGTCGTGGGGTTCAGGTATGTTCCGTTTTCCATCGGTGGTGGTCATGATTGGAGGCGGGGAAGAGAAGGAAGTGGAATCGCCGTCAGCGATAGAAGGCAGCCGGAGGCCGAGACGGAGGGAAGAGGAGCAAGGGTTTCGGCAGCTTCAGAGAAATCGGAAATTGTGCACCATGACTCGTCCTAGACCACCCTTTCTAGATATCAAAACTAAAATAACAATTTTTTTTTTCCAAAAATAAATAAATAATAAAAATCCTAATAAATTCTAAAAATTAACGAATTTAACCATTTTTGAATAAAATTAAAATTATTAATTATTTTTTTATATTTTATTTACTACGAAGTGGAAGAAGACAGGATAAAATAGGTCGGAGGAGGTTCAACTCATTAGTTAATCAACTAATCTTAAAACAATTCTATATATATATATTCTTTATATCGATTTTGATCTACTGTGCGACAGATTGGTGCGTGCTCTTGCACGAAAACGAAAAATACACAGTGAAATCATGCGTGCCTCTCTTCTCACCCGACCATTGCAGTCCGAATCATTGGCGGGCGGTCGGAATCCGGTCGGCATCAGGCCGGCACTCTGTTTCGGCCTGACGACGATCGAATTCCAGCCGAATTACGATCGGAATCCGGTCGCATCGCGATCGCCAATGCCGCGGCCACTGGCAGCCGCGATCACACCGGATTCCGGTCTGGAATCGATCGGATTTCCATCGTCGTTCGGTTGGGATCTGTTGTCGGCTTGACGGTGGTCGGAATCCGACCGACCGCCGACGATTCCAGCTTGTTGCGATGCGGGCAAGAAGAGAAGTGCACGCGCTGAGCGTCATTTTTCTGCCCGACTCATGCACAATAAGGAAATGTACAGTAATCATGTGCCCAATGTCATCGATCTTGTCGGCGGAAGATCGGATTCCGAACGGATCGAGATCGAATCACGATCGGATTCCGGCCGAATCACGGCCGAAAACACCCGCCACTGGCAGCTGCATTCGCGACCATTTTCGATCGCAATCCGATCGTGATTCGATCGGCACCGGAGTCCGACCGGATTACGGCCAGAATTCGACCGGATCGTGGTCGAAATTCGATCGGATTGCGACTGCAAGTGGGTGTCGACCGAATCGCGATCGGATTCTGGCTAGCCGATTGTGAATCGATGCCCACAGCTGGTGAAATATCACACAGAATAAACACTGCATTCTCCGTTACTGTGCAATCGCAATTGATCGAACAACGAAGACGTTGTTGTGCACGAGTCGAGCAACGTAAGATGCGCAGTAGATCAAAACTATATATATATAAAAGTTATATTTAACGTTTTAATGTAACTAATATATTAGTTACAAAATAACTCATTAAAAAAGAACAAATTGGCTATCGAAATCGCAAGTTTAATGAAGATGTAAGAATGAATGGTCCAAGCAAAAGGAAAGAAATGAACAAAGAGTCATGGGACACCAACATGCTCTCGCCATGGACACTAGTTATCAGAGCTCACAAGCACTTTGGTGGCTCAACGGTCAGATGGCAATGGGTTTGTTCGCTTCCTATTCTTATTCACGCCTCTTGTTTTTGTTGTTTGTCTTCTCTTACTCTTCTTTCAATCCTTTTCTCGATAAATTACAGTGCTAGTAATTAATCAATCCATGTTCTTCGATTCTTTCATCTCATGGACTGGTAACTTTGTTAATCATATTTGGAATGCACCTGTTGCGTTTGTCAGTCCCCACCGGCATTACTCCTCTTGAATGAGGCCAGACTGCGAGGAGACCGGCAGCGCAGCATCCTGCAACTTTACTCCAACTGCTGTGCTGATTCAATCGAACGCAGACAACTCATGCATTTCTCCGACTCTCCGAGCACTTGTTACTGCGCATGCACCACCACCGAATGTACGTCATTCCTCCTCCTCCATTTCCACCACACTCCTCGGCTTCTTCCTCCTTGGTAATTGATTGAATATCTCCCTCTCTCTTTTTTTTTTTTTTTCCTACTTCATGTGTTGCTTGGTTGTTTCTTGTGATGTGACCTCTTTTTTTTTCCTCTCTTTTCAGTTTTCTCTTTGTCGATGTTTTTTGCAGAGCATTAATCAGAAGAGACGTTACGTTTCTTCAATGAGGATTTTAGTTTCCGTCATGCATATAAAGAAATGAGAAGGAATAAAAAAAAAGTGAAAGGAAGAAGAATCAGAGAGATGGAGGAGGTCAGTCGATTGCTTTCTTGAGGTCTGAAGAGGAGCGAAGAAGATGAGCACCAGAGAAAGCAGACGCATGCGGCTGTTGGAGATCTCCCGGAGAGCTCAAAAACTAACCCAAATGGTCTGCTCATTGTTCAAGGCACGGAATTTCGATGGCCTAGTGAAAGATGCTTCGAGCGTGAGTACTGCGAACGCCAAGGAGAAGTTGGAGTCGGAGATGGGGAGAAGGATCGACAGAGGAGTCGCGCGATCGAGAAGGCTCGGAGCAGATGAAGGCGAGCAATTTGGGAGTTGTTCTTGGAGGAGCTGCAGCCATGAGGAGGAGGTCAAGAAGGTGATCAGAGAGAGCTTGCTTCTGAGCTCCTACGACGATGAGAAAGCATCTTCTAGCAGGTCATTAGGGTCATACCTCAGGTGCGGCGAATTCAGCTCATCGTATCGCGAGGCGGAGGAATCAACAAGGATCAAGAATTCGCGACGACCTCAATCCAAGACGGCAACCCCCAACTTGATTGCGAGACTCATGGGCTTGGAGGAGCTCCCTGCAAGAGACCCCGCTGCCAATTCAGCTGAAACCAAACCGAAGAGGTGCGACAATGCACCAGCGCGAGTGACACTTCGGAGCATCATCGAGAGAGAAAAAGAAGAACACCGCGATAAAAGATCAGAGGCGGATCGAGAAGCGAAATTCTGTTCGAGAGCAATGCAGGTAACAACAACTTGGGGGGGTGGTGGAGAGGAGAAAGAGGGCTTAAAAGAACCGACGCAATTGCCTAAGTTGGAGGACGATGAAAGGTTAAAGGAAGTCGAGATCTTGAAGAAGAAGAAGAAGAAGGAGATGGACAAAGCCGAGCTGCCATCGAAGATGAGCAGAATGCATGTCTCTGCAGATTGTAAACAGAAACCGAAGAGGGTTTATCGAAGGCAAAGTTCAGATATTCTTTCCGCACACCATCGATCTCGGAAAGTCTCAGCGGCTCCATTGCCTCAGGCCATGGCAAGTGCAGCGATATCGGCCGAGCCGCAGAGAAGGCCGGCGGCTACAGCAAGTGCAAAGAGGAGCATGGAGTCTGAGAGAAGTTTGGCAGTGAATAATTCCGCAAATCCTGCAAAGAAAACAACTGGAGTCACACCAGCTCAAAAGGTGGTCGAACTCAAGGTTCAAGTGTTTGATCAAATTCTTTTAGCATTGTTTTGAATGTTCATGAGATCTGCCCTCTGTTTCTGCAGACCTCGAATCGGCAAGAAGAAGGAACCAGCCCTTCCAGCAATAAACAAGACGATGATGATGAAGAACAAGTAATCAATATTTCTGAGGCTGCTCAGCAGAAACAGGAGAGCTTAAAATCTTCCAATAATCGTACGCATATGATAACCCCATGCATTCTCTGTAGCAAGCTAAGGCATTTTTTTTTTATATATCTAATAAAATAAATAAAATTGATAATTACTCTCTATTTAATTTCAAATAATTATTACTAACTCTTTCCTCTTCCTTTCTGTAACAGAGCCATCCAAGAAAGATCCGAAGAACCTCTGCGAAATCATGCCAAAATCCAACAAAACTGGAACGAGCTGCTGGTCTGGGAAATCCATCGACGACGACCTGATCAGCAACGCTAAAAGAGCTGCAGGCAAAGTGAATCATCTGGAGAACTTGCTCCTCAACTGCCACTCCTTCCTGCTCCACGCTCGCGAGACGAGCATTGATGATGAACCAGCGAGCGCCAACCACTCCGACGCAGAAGCCAAGTTGTACCTGAGTTGCGCAGAGGAGTTGTTGCTGCGCAAAAGACGATATGATCGGGAGTTGCTGACCCACCACCCTCTGTCGGCAACTCGCTCGTCGGAGCGTGCGTTACCGGTAGGTGACATGGTGGGGTACATTTGCGACGGGATTAGGAAGCTCAGCGATTACAGTGAGCTTGGAGGTGGCGATGGAAGGGACGGTCTTTACGTGAGGCTGGAGAGGGATCTGGAGTGCAAAGATGTGACGCTGAACGCCGTGTGGGACCAGGGGTGGAGGGAGGGCGTGGGGTTGGAGGCGGCGGCGGCGGCGGAGGTGGTCTGTCGGGTAGAGCAGATGGTGGTGACTGCGCTGGTGGAGGAGGTGGCGATGCAGTTGATGGAGTGAAATAAGGACGAAGATTTGATTTCCTTTTCCCGGAATTAATGTGGCAGAGCAGAATGGTCTGTTAGTCAGTAGCCTTGTCGATGTATGTAGAGGAGGTAGATCATCTTAGTGATCCATTTTCGATATTTTATTTCTCAAAAAATAAAATTTAGTTTTTTTTTATAAAAAAAAAATCAATATATTCATCATAAACTTTTTAACATCTTAAATTTACTAAAGTTGAATAGTAACAAAAGTACATCTTTGCAATGGATTGACTTTCTTGTATAGAGGACAAAAGTTCTCTTAAAAGCAACCATCGAATCAAAAGATGTGTTCTCAATCATGAAAAATTCAGAATGGAAATGAATTAAAATTAAAACTGAATTATATTTTTAAAAACACAAATAGCAATCGATGCCCTGAATCTAGTGCGTTATTGGATATTGTAGTTGAGAGCAAAGATATAGAGATTAAGATGAGTCAGTATGGATAGTTTCAGGATACAATTCTAAAGATTTGCCCAAGTACAGACAAACATGCAGAATAGCAAGATGTCTAGAGTATGATTTTGAGCATAATTGATTCGAGTTATAAATTATCAATTATTTCATCTTCCATAACTTGCATATGGAGCAAGCCATCTTTCTCTAGAAAACTTGACATTGCAGAGCACTGATAGTATAATATATGCAAAAAGGATAAAATAGTATATGAAGAAAATAAAAACAGAGATAGAAAAACTTGCATGCTTACTTCTTGCTTGAAGTTAAAAAGAGGAGGCAGAGGACGCCGATTGGGTCCTAGTAGCAATCGCACATTAGGCCCTAGTAGCTCATCAAAGAATGGATGTGCACAAGCTTCCAGCTGGACAAAAATACGCCAAGTACAGTAAAGGCAACCAAGTGAACTTACTATGTTTTCAGTATAAAGTCAATTTGTTTTGGCATGAGAAGTTGGGGAAAGGACTTACTGCAGAGCAACGAAAACCTGGGGAGTATTGAAGTAGGCATGAAATGAGATCTATAGCTTTAAGAGGCATTTGTTTATGCAAATTATATTTTGTGTTGGTGCAATCGATACAGATCATGATTGATGAGATTCGAACAGTATTTTAATGTTCGAAAAAACGTATGACAATATAATTGTCATTGATGTTCGATGAACGTATGATATATGATTGTTATGGAAAGTTCAAGTCTTATGTACTTGGCATAGAAAGTCCAAGCATAGGTCTCGACAAGAAAAAGTCCAAGTCTTGAATACTTGGCAATGAAAAGTCCAAGCATGGATCTTGATATGTAAAGTCCAAGTCTTGGATACTTGGTAATTCGAAAATCCAAGTATGGGTCTTGGCAATTGGAAAATCCAAGTTATGGATACTTGACATAGAAAGTCCAAGCATGGATCTTAACAATTGGAAAGTCCAATATTGAGTTGGCAAGGAAAGTCCAAGAGTGTGATATTGGCGACATAAAGTCCAAGCGGTAGTCTTGGCAGCATAAGTCTAATGTTTGGCGGCGTAAAGTCCAAGCGTGTATCTTGGCAGTGTAAGACTAAATGTGTCTTGACGATATAGACTCTGTTAGCATGACAATAGCAAATGGAAGCACCTGAAGGCTAGCGTATAGATGAACAAGTCATGGATGACTTAGAGGGATTCGATAGGTGTGAGGCTGATGGAGGTGGCTAGAAGGCTTAGGTCTAAGCTAAGAGTGGTCTAGCAAATATGAGGGAATCATACTTGGGGTAAACCTCATGGTTGAGATTTAGCAGTCGACTGAAATTATGGACTAGTCGATTGGTTAAGTGTTTTGACACTTAGCAGCAAAGTCGATTCTGGCGATCGGATCGGATTATGACCCGATTAGTAGTCGAGTCGGCGCCGAGCTCACGCGTGACCTTGGCGGTCATTGTCAACTTTTGGGTATCAAGCGGCCTTGAGCGATCAGCTCTGGTAGGACACAAACACAGAAAGTTCGATAGACGACTAAATAGTCGACTACGGGCTTGACAGTCAATTGCTAGTAATGATAGTCGACGGTCAGTGTATCCGTTTGCTTGAATGCCAACATGGATTAAACCCGTTGTTAGACAACGACATTGTAGACAGTCAACTGTCAGGCGTGGAATTAGCCCGATGTAGGCATAAAAGGAGTAGTTCGTGGAGGATTTCGGCCATGGTTTCTTGAGATGTTCTTAAGGCGATTTGAAGACGAAGTGTTGATGCATTTCAAGGTCCTTCAAACTCATCCAAGTAACCAACAAGCAAAACATTCAAAGCGATCTTCAGTAAAGTGTTCTTTACATAGTGTTGTATTTCTTTGTATTTGCTTGTATTTTCTTATTACTGTTGTAATTCCTTACAAGAGATTTTTCCACCTCTGGATTGTTCCGAGGAGTTTATTAGTGGTGGTTTGCATCACTAGAGTTCATTCGAGCTCGATCCGTAGAGTAGGAATCCTAAGATTCCGAACTACATTATATCTTGTCTTGTGCGTGTAATTATGTTTGTACATTTCGTTTATGCTTTATTCTATATTCCGCTGTACATACTAACGAATTATAGAGACGAACACGATCGAATTCCAAACGACGCAAAAGCGCTATTCACCCCCCTCTAGTGCATCATCGATTCTCAACATTTTGTTATATATTTTTCCCTCAAAATACAAAAGCTTCATTATGCATAATACCAATATCGAATTTCATTGAAACTAAAAAACTATAGAAATTCATTTGACAAGAATTATTATCGAGTCTAGGTAGGTAACACTAGGAAGGCCATGTTGCAGAATTGCAAACTTTTCGAGCAGATAAAAATCACATTCTTAGGATCAAAATAATGAACAAAGGTATGTACTAAGAATTGAAGGGCATAGATTAAAAGCTTAAGTTTGTGATAAGTCAACACCCAATCAAAATTCAACTTCGTATGAAGCAGGGAGGTAAATTATAGATAACAGCAGACCTTTTCCTAATAACTTAAATTTTTGTATTGGGTCATCAACAATTGTATCATCATGCACCAGCGTGACATGATAGGCTTGCTATAATTTACAGAACAATTGAATTTCAAAAGTATGTTTCTTTAATAGATTAGTCAATGGTCATTGCACATTGAGAATCTAAAATAGATAGCTGCTGAATTGACAAAAAGTCACAAGTCATAAGAAAGGGTGTGCAATTAACCTTGTGCCATGGGTTAGCCTTCATCACGGGAAATTTAAATTCTGTGAAGAAACTGGATCGTAGAATTTAATCGATTGATGCAAATTTGAAAAGGTTGCCTCCCAAAATTAAACCAAGAATGAATCAACGAAACAAACTTTGAATATCTGGACAAGTTCACCAGCAGCGTTTCCTCCAGGAAACAATGACTGACATATATAAAGAAGTAGAATGACTAAAATTTACTATCCTACAATTTTTTCTCGATGAGAGTATATCAAGTCAATTCAACAATGCATACCTGGCCAAGTAGTAACTCAGCAAGAACACACCCAGCTGACCAAGCATCGATCGATGTCGTATAGTCTGTTGCACAAAAAATGAGCTCCGGAGCACGGTAGTTAAAGAGTACAAACGTAAGAATTGTTTGCTTCACCCCTAACCTGGTAAAATATTGAAATAAGAAAAAAGCAGGAAATTAATTTAAAGAGGGTGTACAAGAAGATAAATGGAGTACATATTTTACAACAAAAAGCAGAGAACTAACAAAAGTCACTACGATTCGACCGTAATGATCTACCCCTTGGTACGTTGCATCATGTAGGAGCAAACTGTGTGACATATATGACTTTCAATCAGAAATATGTGTCCAACCCAAAGCAACACCAATTTTAGATTTAAGCAAGCTAACTGATTGTGATACAACAAATGGGAGAAAAACATTCACTTTATGAAAGGTCTTCTTGCATTACTACAATAATTGCAAGATTTCAAGAAAAGGAACAGTATTGGCATGACAAAAACAATGCAGAGGTGCCTTGATGAAAGGTGAAGTAAAATGTATCTAAATTACCAAAAGTTCATTTGCACGGCCCTGAAAATTGAAACTAAGGTCTTCATAACTTTATAGGTGGTCTATGGAAAATATGGATGCCTCAGTCAGCTCATAGCACACAGCTGTAACTTTTTATAACTTTAAGAAAGTTTTAGCTATTTTGCTTGGTTTCTTATTCTACAAGCCACATATCCCTTCAGAAAGATAAGTTATCAATCACAGTTTGGAGTGGCAATGGGTCAAGGTGTGACACTATCATTTAGCACTCGATTCAAGATCCCCCAACACACAAGAGAAACACAAAACATGAACATGTAAAATTTGGAGGGAACAAACCGAAAAAGTTTTTTATATGTGGCTTAACTAGTTGAAACAAAAACATCAGACAAAACATGGGCACCACTGTCCAAGTTTATGGCATCAGTTTCCATTCTATTTAGGAGTTACAACATTAAGTCATCATGGAAAGACCAACTCCTAATGAAGACTAGAGAAACACTAGTCTCTGTTTTGTTTCTTCAGTAGTTCGGCGAAGCTGGAACTATTATACACCCACCTAATGCAAGTTGTTTTAGGTGTACAAAACCCATCTGTTAAGAATGTCACTGTCCTATTTCTATATTTAATTGTGTGTTTAGGAAGCTGGTTAGCTTTTGCTGAGGAATTACCATAGCAAGTGCTGATGACCCAAGCAGTCTAAAGGAATTACCATAGAAAGCAATGATGACCCAAGCAAACTAAAGTCTCAAAATACTTTCCACAACTTTGGTTGATAGATAAGCATACCAGGACTATTGCACTTCCAAAATCAGATATCTTGACTTGGTGTGTAAGTGGATCAACCTGCAGAATGTACACTAAATGTAAAAGGAAAATAATTTTATTCAAATAAAACCAACAGCTTCATGTGAGTTGAAGTTATGAAACCAACCAGAATATTTTGTGGCTTTACATCTCTGTGACAAATTCGAGGAACCAGGTGGATATAAGCCAACCCTCTAAACATCTGCACAAACTATCCAAATTTACTGTCTTGCTCATATGTCCACAAAGCGTAGTCAAGAAGAAATTGGCAAAACTACCTCATATGCATACAATTTAACGTATATAAGTGGCATCTTATGCTTGACACTTCAGTAATGCCTTAGGACACCATACAGAGATTCAGGTACATATTCCATAACTAGGTTAAGGAAAAACTCATCTCTGATCCATGGAGCGCAACAATAGCAGCTCACGGTTTTTGTATCTCTTGCCCTGTAAAACCTTCTTTATGGCAACTATTTCTCCTAATTCCAAGCATTTGGCCTGCCAGAGGAACCGTTTGAAATTTGAATCAAGAGTAACACAATAGACAATAGCACCAGAAATGTAGTGAAGTGTTTGCACAAAAAAAATTACCCGGAATACAAATCCAAAAGAACCACTGCCCAAAATACGCTCTGCCAAGTAACTAATGGTCTGTATGCCAAGAAAAAAAAATACTTCAGTGTGAGCTAAAGAAGAAAGTTAAGGTCTCACTTGATATTATAATACAAGTATATATGCACATATATAACCCGCTTTTGTTCCCCATTCTTGTCTCCAATAGCTATGGAAATGATTTGACCAGTAACTGGTTCGCTGGCCTCGACAACAGATGATTGCTGCAATAAAGTGGAAACTGCTAATAATTATTGCCAAGCAGTCAAACATGAGAAAGACAAGAAATAGTATCCTAAAAATGGTGCAGGAGGCAAAATGAGAAGACAGTAACTAGCCATTCTACTTAATCTTTCAATCATTAGAAAGGAAATTTAAAATGAATAACGCCGCACCGAGGGCAGAGAAGAACCAAGGTCAGCAGAGATATCATCAAATTAAATAGGTTAGCGCGTAGAGGATTGCAGGTGAGACAAGCAAAACAACAACAGAAAGTGACGAGGGATAATAAACCATCAACCTTAACTGCAAGCAAAGTCAGATGCATTGTCTAGTAAGTAAACAGAAAGATAAGCATGTGACGAAACGGAAGTGTTCTTTATATGTGAAAAGTACAGAATCAGGAGAATCTATCACACCAAATAGAACCGATTTTAAGCATAAGAACAGGTCACAAACCCTAAAAAAATGAAATAAAACCTTGAATTTTCTTCTGCCTAGGACTGATTCCCCAAATCTCAAACTTAATAAACACAAAGGGAAAAACTTCCAACTGATCCTACAGGCTCTGATATTTAAGTTCCGCTCCCGATGTCCTAACAAAAGGAGCAGATGGAGATTCTCAGCCAGAGGAATAGCACGTCTCTGAGGAGGAGATCATCAGAGCACAATCAACAAAAATAAATGAACAAATGCATCATCAGCGCAGCACAAATCCGATGCAAGAATCGCAGCTCGATCTTTGGGCAAAAGTTGGAATCCGCCGAGCCAGTAAATCGCATGGAGAATCCTTACTTTGGACAAATTCTACGAGTATTTACTATTTACCATCCAAACTAGTCCGCGGGAGCCAAGAATCGTAGATTCTCGAGCCTAGAATCCCATATGAACCCTATCAAATTTATGACTAAATATATGTTTTAGTGTATATCATATACAAGTGTAATGTCTAATAATGATCAGTTTTGATAAGAAAACAATGAATTATTATACTCATAAGGTTCATAACAATTATTAAGGTGTTTGAAATTTTTATTATTTCATAAGTCAAAATACAAAAAGTTCGAAGGGTTATTTTTCTTTTAATATTTATATTAGGTTATTGTCAATCGAAATCAATCCCAACATGGATCAAAATCACCTGTTTTTTTTTTTATTTTGATTTTTGAATTTTTGTTTTTGTTTGTTTTGCCTTCTGCACGGAGACATAGTTTCCTCCTCGAACAGCCCCAACAGGTCGAACGATGGCGAACGTGCGATCAGGTCAAAGGCGTTTAGATGCTCCGGCCGCACCGGCGACGTCGACCTCGACGGCCCCTCCGAAAAAGACCTCCTCATGCTATCGTCCTCGGAATCCTGCCCCTCCTCGTCGACGAACGCCTGGACGAAGACACCGAATGAAGCTCTCGTCCCGCTTCATCTTCGCCTGGTGTCGGTTGATCGATCACCCTGTGCCCCTTTCGGAACCAGGGGTTCTCACATCTCAGCGAGCTTGACGATGGTGATCCTGGCGGTAGGTTGGGCTCGAGCATGCCGAGCAGCAGCTTCTTCGCGCGTCGGAAGGGAACCAATAGAGACACCGGAAGTCGCCGCGGCTGATCTTTCCATGCATTTTCATCAGATTCGTATCGCGGAAGAGGAGGTACCCAGCGAGCAGCAGGAAGAGGATGACGCCGCACTGCCGCAGGATAAAATGTCGGCCTTGGCGACGTCGTAGCCTTTCTTGCTGATGATCTCCGGCGCAACGTACGCCGGCGTGCCGCCGGTTAATTAAGGTCGCCCTTTTCGTCCAGCAGCAGAGATCTCCGGCTTGCGGTCGCGGTCGTAGACGCCGCGGCTAGCTGGGGCAGAAGTCCACGGCGGCTATCAGCCGGTTCAAGCACTTGCGGGTCACGTCGTGTCGTCGTCCTTCAGCCCTCCCTTCGCCACCTTGCCGAAAAGCTCGCCGCAGCTGACGTACTCCATGGCGAAGTAGATCTCGCTGCGGGTGACCATCACCTCTTAGAGATCGACGATGTTGGGATGTCGCACCATTCGCATTACCGAAATCTAGCGCTTGATCTGATTGATCATCCCAATCCTGAGCTCGATGACCTTGATGGCATCGCCATCCTTCTCCATTCAGGCCTCTACGCAACGTAACTCTCACCGGAGATCACCGGAACAAGGTAACAAAAGCAATCTATATATCACCATATAATATTTCTTAATTTCCAGTTCTTCGATCGTTAATGCAAACCATATATGCACTTTGTTTCATGCATATATGCAGCTAATTAAAAAATGACACTCACAATTAAATATTCGCTAATTGAGCAGTAAATGATCGAGTTTGTTGGCCTTCATCAACCTTCATGATCAATAGGGACAACACATGCTCATCACTTGTTCTAGATGTTTGACAAAAATATTTATTTGCATTGAAGTGACACTTTAATTTGCATGTCATTCAATTCATCACCACAGATGGCGTGATTAATACGAGCGACAGAGCTATATATATATACTGCATGATGATTTATAAAGGGTGGCCGTCGTTGACTCCAAGTTGCTGACTGATAGATGCGTGCCTCTGAACAAGAGAATCTATTGAACATGTACTGTGTCTTGTTTAATTAGGTGATATATAAATGTAGAGAGTACTGCAATATACAAGGTACATAGCAACTCCACTAGATATACCTGATCTCTCCATCTCTTATGATCAACACTTTCTTTAAAGGCAAATTAAGAAGGATCCCTTGCCTGCCTTGTGGTCTCCCTTAACAAAGTCCAAGAATATTAATTATAATTATTCTTTCAAAAGTAATATAAAAAAAATTATCATATATATATATATATATTTGGATGCTCTTTTACACCCTTTACCTACTTTCTCTGTGAGGTAGGAAAGGAAGCATGTATGGCATGTGTAGCGAGCCGAGCAACAAGGAAGAAGGCCTTGGAACTATATATTTGCCTACCCTTTGAGAGAGAGAGAGAGAAAGAGACAGTCGAGCAAAGCGAGAATATCTCACTTTTTGGTAAGGAAGAAGCTCATGATCTAGCTAAAATGTGAGATAATTAATTGATCTGTGAGATGGAGTGGATGAACCCTAGAAACCCAAAAGATGGTTTGGTTTGTGTCGACTTAATTTTGTAATTTTTTTTTGTTGTTTGTCAAAGTTTAAAGTAAGAATAATGATTAAAAAGTGAGCTTGATTAGCCTTTTGCTTTTATAATTTATAACAATTTTTTTTTTGTCTCTCTCCTATTTTTCATTAATTGTAAAGATGTTTCCAAATTCCATTAGCAAGAGCAAAAAAAAATCATACTTTTTCAAATGGATGGAAAAGGAGGAAGATGCCTCCTTGGATAATTTATTTTCATGCTAGTTCAATATATAATTTTTATTTTTTAGCAAAAAATCAAAAGATTCTCATTTTTTTTTTTTTTTACTATATATGCGCATGCACCATCAAAATATCATCACCACCTATTTTTTAACCTAAAATATCCCAAAGTTATTGGGGATGAAAAATAAGATGGGCATTGTTTAGATTTTTTTAAAAAAAAAAATTATAAAATATTTTGTTAGTAGAGTCTTGTAATTAACTACTTTTATTTAATTACTTAAAAAAAACAAATTTTATTTTGACCTGTCTAAAAATTGTTTTTTTTTATTAGAATAAATTGCACCATCTGTGCATAATTTTATGTCACGAGGAAACAAATTATTATATATATTACTACTATTATATGTAAGGGAGACATATACATATATAATTAATGTCATGCTAATTAATGTAGGAGGTATTAATTAATGTGCAATTATCATAGTTGTTAGATATAAATAAAAAAATTAGTGTAAATGTTATGATAGCATTGAGTTGTAATATTGTCATCATTTGTGTGTCTTATAAATGTCAATAGTAGATTGCTAACATAGATATGATTTTTTAGCTCTATGATAACACTTGTATTTATAGGTGAAAATTAAAAATTATGTCATAAATAAGTTTTGTCATTTGTGTTTTATTTAAAAAAAAATAGTTGTTTTTATTATAATTTACCCTAACATTGATTGAAGTATTATTAGGGTTATACATGTTTGTATGTCATAGGTCGATTGACCCTAAACTTTAACATCTAACACAGGGATCCACATACCTACATGTCCTAGGTGAGCATTATTAGACTTGAATTTATTAATTGTTAATTTAATTATGACCACAAATTTATTTATTTTTAATAATCAAATTCCATCATATAATAATGCTATTAGAGATAGCTTAACTTTATTTTTATTGTCCCAAATTATTGATATGAAAATATTTTGTAGTTCAAAATATATATATATATATATATATATATATATATATATATATATTCTTAGAAATGATAATGAAAAGTATGTCTCCTAAAAATACTTCCCTTAATTAGGATGAACTATAAATACTTTGTATTATTTTTTTAATATTACTCTAATCATATTATATTAAGATTATCAAAATTTATTGTCAATTATATTTGAGAAAAATCAAGAGGAAAAGATATTCTCTATTAAAAAAAATTGAAAAGCCACCTTTTGCTTAAACTATAAAAATTATTCCATCCTCAAGATTTGACTCAATTGATAGATATATGAGAGTGGATTTTAAAGATCTAAGATTAAGATTTGATTCCGAGGCATTCTCTGCTCATACACTTTCTAATATGGGTTTCTAATTTATCTCCATCCTAAAAACGTGAGACAGCGCTATATTTTTTTATATAAAAATTATTAATTCCATGATATAGCAATTGATTTTAATAAATTTTGACCGAGTTAAAACCACCATACTACCACAGTTTAATTCCTTTCTTGGGCATTATTTTTTTTTTAATTTTAAATTGAATATTTACTCTTTTACTCTTTGAAATGTCAAAAAATTAGAACAATTACATTAACAGTCTCCTTCGATTATCCTTATCAGTGGAGGAGATAAATCGAACAAATATAAATGGGATCGTCTCAGCATACCCAGCATCCCAAGTAATCGATCCTCATTTAGAAAGAAATTTCACAAATACATCAAAACTAGGGAACAATCCAGGAGTACTCTTTAGAATTTTAATATGAACTCTTAGCGATAGACCTAGATCATACAGAAACAATGGATCATTTATTGATCCCATTATATTCTCTTGATTTATTTTGATGAACGACATCTATAAGACATGATCAATATATTTTCAGAACTAATTGAACAGATAAAAAATTTAGATATCTGAGTTATAAAAAAAAAAAAAAAAACTCCTCAACTGTAGCTTGATACTTAAGTATCAATCAAATAAAGTTATGGACTTTCTCTAATAAATTTAACTAATTTGAAAACATTTAAAAAAAATAGGAAAACATAAAAAAAGTAACTTTTAGTAATTTTTCATGTGTGGAAAATCTCTTGCACTTTTCTTCTTCTTTATTTATATTTTAGCATACTTTTTTTAGGTAGCCTTTCAAATATCTCTCTGGCTATATATAAAGAATGAAGCCTTTTAGTTGCTCCTTTTTTTTTTTACTTTATTTATATGTACAATCCCTCTTCCATTTCCATTGTCATCCCCAAATACCACCCCATCGCCATGGCGGAGGAAGAGGCGGCGCCGCCACAACAACCGCCGAGTTTCAAGCTTTTCGGCACGGTGATCGGGAAGAGGGACAGAGAAGTCAAGCAGCAGCCGGAGGAGGAGGCGGAGGAGGAAGACGAGGGGGCGGATCCCGCGATCGGTGCGGCGGCGGCGGCGGCGGCGAGGGGGGAGGCGCTGCCTTGCCCGCGGTGCAAGAGCCGGGAGACCAAGTTCTGCTACTTCAACAACTACAACGTGAACCAGCCGCGGCACTTCTGCAAGGCCTGCCACCGCTATTGGACCGCCGGCGGAGCCCTCCGCAACGTCCCCGTCGGCGCCGGCCGACGCAGGGGTCGTCCCATCCACCGCCCCGCCTCCGCCGCCACCGACACTGCCGCCGTCCCCGGGTGCGTCGGACCCACCGCCCAGAGTTGGATCCTCCGGCCCGCCGTGCCGCCGAGGCTCGATCGCGGGATCGGCGGCGGCGCTCTCCGTTGACTTGTACTTTTAGGGATCTGGTCTCTAGTCGTGTCTGTGTTCGTGGCCCAAATCATATAATTCTCCTCCTGTTCCCCCATCCCAATTTATTCTGTTTTAGTGGGAATTAAATTGCTGTCCAAGTTCAGTAATCAAGATCTCTTTTTCATCGACTAAAAACAAATTATTTTTTTTTTAATTTAGATAATTCTTATATATTTTAATCGCCACGTTAAAATTCATAAGATTTTTCATAATTTATTTCTCTTATAATGACAATAGAATAATCGTTAGATTGATAAATTTATTTTTTTTATAGAAAAATAAGTTATTTCTTCACTCTCAATCGTTGAAAGATATCTAAAATGAACATAATAATAAAATTTAAGATATTTTAAAATTTATATCTCAACATTTGAGATGCATTTAGTGGCCCTTCAAGTCAAGTTTAGTTGGAGGATTCCTTTCCATTTTCCATTGCCAACTAAAAAAGATGCTCCAGAAGGCGCATTGCCATTTCATAACTATTATTAGCCCTCGATGAGTTAATCGAGTCAATTAAATATACAATTTTAAAAAATTTGATAATTTAAATGAACAAATTTGAACACTTTTTCAATTTATTAATATTCATGATTCTTATTTGTGAACATAATTTATAAATTATATTCATGAATTATATTTATATGAATATATTTATTTATGAATTTATTTATACTAACTAATCATATAAATATTAAAATATTAAAACTTTAAACCCATAAATAAATTTACTTAAAAGAAATTTGAATCAACCGAATTTGATTTAGAAGTTCGATACTAATTAAATAAATCAAACTTAATAAATAAACTTACATACTATAAATTTTAATAGTTATTTTAATAATTTGATTAATTTTAATTTTAATTTAATTAAACTTAATTATTTTATCAAATAATCTTCTATACTATAAAATTTGATTTAAATAATTGATTCATTTCCGATACAAATTAATTTAATAATATGAATAGTAAAAAGTGTTCATCGTTATTATATAATAATAATAATAATAATAAAGGAATATCTATAAAAAGTTAGAATCGTCAATTTAGTGGTTCTCATCGGTCTGTCCCATGATTATTATGAGGAAAATAAATCATGAAGGATCCTATGAATTGTAACGTGATGGTCAAGACACGTAAGATCATACCATGTGACTCATACCATTTTTGAAAATATAGACTTCATTCGAAATTCATAAAAAAGACTTCATTCGAAATTGATTCATATCATTTTTGAAAATATACATCGTTATATTTTAACCACTATGCTATCTCCGTAGGGACGATAATAAAGAGACATGAACTTTGGATTATTGAATGTTCGAGGACGATGACAAATATAATTGAAATATAAAAGCTTTGTTGGAGTTCGATTTAATTGCGAGGAAAAGGAGATCCACCTAATTAAAAAAAGATTATTAAATACAATGTGACTCTTCCTTTTGTCGTATGAAAGTCGCTTTCTAGGCATGGGTGATGGGTCTCCACTGTTTCATTCGAGTTGAAAGAAAATTATTTTAGTTATAATAAAATATTTTCTATTTTACTTTTACTCTTGTTTTTTTGATAAATAAATAAATAAATATCTAGATCCTTGGGGTGCAAATTAATCACCCCTAACTAAATTAAACCTGCAAAGATCCAAGTTTATAATTTGGAAATTTTTTTATTAGTTTTTTTTTTTAAAGTTAAATAAGTCGAATAGGTTAGCATTAAAATTACTCCATAAATATAATGATATATTTCAATTAATGCATGCCACTGAAAGTAGTTTTGGAAAGTTAGCATTATTAATGCTGATGACTGACTCGTGGCTAATTCGGTGTACATAGCAATTATTAGTTTGTTTTATTACTTCGATTTAATTATAAGCAGAAATAATAATAATAATAATAAACAATCAACATCAATCGCTACAGTTTTATAAAAAAAAAAAAATCTAAATTTCAAGTGAAATAAAGTGAGCAATTAAATAGGTCTGGTAAAGTAAAAAATTATTAGTATTTTTTAAATGAATTATTTTAATATCATTTTGTTTTCATCTATAATTTATTCTATGATAAGATTAGAATCACAATCTAATCTGCCCTCTACCTCGTGAAGGAGATAAATCACAGTAGTTTTGGCGACTAGAAGCTAGATTCTTGAAGCGTTGACGACACTCGCATTTCATGAGATTGACTGTCTTCTATGATGCAACGTCTCGTCACCATTAGACCCTTCGCGGAGCTAAAACCGATGGATAAACTTTTAACGTGGTGACCCTTCAAAACGATCATCGTAAACCTCCGGATTTTTGGACACGATCTGCGCGGTGTTAATAAGAGCATACCTGGATCAGCCCAGTATCTCAGTCAACAATACCTCAGATAAATTGTCACTACGGAGAACTCGAATCCGATACCTCTCGCAACACACGTCTTCATGCTTACAATTTGGGATAAAACACTTGAACTATAATTTATTCTAACATCATGGAACAAGCTCGAACACCCCCTTTAATTTGAGTCAAATTCAATTAGCTCCGCCGATCGACGACCCATTTGTGTCGATCGGATGGTCGTGTCGAACCGAACAAACTAATTTACGAATTCGATACGATCGATAGATACTTAGACGAGCTTAATTTAACTTAGTTTGGAAATAACTATGCTACATATACATTAGCAATCTTTTGGAGCAAATTAAACAAATCCCTGGACGCATGATCTCCTTCGGATCAAATTAACAACCACAAATTAATGTGTGTTCAGTTTGTTGCCTCATTTCAGGTTTCTTGAAGATATAAATGATCCCCATCACGCACCACGCGAATGTCATCGATTTCTGCATTCTCTCCGTTCACCACTTTTGTAGGATGATGCCCCACGAACTTCTCCCCTGCATTAAGTTGATTTTTTTTTTGTTTTTTTTTGTTTTTGATTCGATATCGAAAGTAAAAGGGAAGAATGTTTATATATGTTTACCGCCAATTCTGAGGAGTTCCTCCAAAGTCGTCGGCAACTGTATCATCTTTGCCTTCTGAAATCCCATGTGGATTGTCACCCTTGCTCTTCGTTCGTCGCCATTAATTGCCGCATGGTTTTCAGCGTTGAAAACGAGTTCTTCGTGGCCGCCGTCGCTTCTGTCGAACCATTGTTTAATGATTTCTCGATCATTCAGCTGTATTCTCGGGTACAGTACTCTTTCTTGTAGCCTCAACTTCTGTAATATGCATGCAATTAACGTTATATAGTGAATAATTCTAGCTTAATTGATTTAATATTCGATCACCTGAAACAGATTGCTGATGATGATGTTTGCATCAGCTGGTTTGCTTTCTCGCACGGCGTTCAAGAGCTTTGCCTTGTTCAGTCTGAGAATCTGTGTGAGTCGAGTGGTTCTTACGGTGAATGGCTGAGGCATGTGGCATAAAACTCCCATCTCTCCGAACATTTCCTCAGCAGCTACCTTCGCGATGGCCTGCAGATCAGAGAATTGTATAAGGATCGATCGATCCCTTGTCCATTTCAGATATAATTCACAATGCGATCGAGCTAAGGACTGTACTCACTCACTTTTTCGTTCCCATCCACTGTACATGTTCGCAGTTCCTGCAGCCAAAATTATATTCGACAAAAAAAGGTTAGCCCCGATTGTTGGATAATGACGACGAACTCAAAAGCTGCAGTGAAGGAGAAATATTAACCACTTCGCCAGATACTATTATATAAAGATCAGTTGAGGCTTCGTTCTCCAGTATCACGTCTTCCTTTGGGGGAACGTACTCAGCTTGCATTTCCGTGACCTATTCATTCCATTTCACAGGTGAAAAACAAAAAAAGAAAAGAGGCTATATCATATTGGCATGTATGCTTCGTCGACATATATATAGTTTTCAGGCCTCGATTACCAGCTGAAAGATGAGATTGAAGGAGACCCCTTGGAAAAGGTATACTCTCTGAACGAGGGGCAAGAACAGGTGCTCGGCTATGCTCGATCGAATGGCTTTTGGGAGGCAATTGAGTGCTCCTTGTTGTTTCAGCTCCTCAGTTTTGAATCTGAGGCATATGTGAGAGAGCATTTGCTGCTTTATGTGCTTCGGCAACTTGTTTCTCGTTGCGAATTCGGAAGCATCTTGGATAGTATTTCTCTGTGAATTACCAACCAAATTAAGCAATTTGCAACATCTGTACGTATTGTAGTCGAATTAAGTCTAAACGGTTGTGGATGCTGAGAAGAACAGAGCTCTTACGAAGTTCTTGGTGCGACTGGTCCAATTGACTACGAGATTGGTCATGTTTCCGATGAGGTAAGCCGTCAGGCCGAGGTTGAAGAACATGTAGCAAATAGCAAAGAGCATTTCTCTCGTGTTTTGAGCATGGAAGTCGCCGTAGCCAGTGGTCGAGAGCGTTGTGATGGAGAAGTAGATCGACGTCACGTATCTGAACCACACGGTATCTTCCTTGAAGCTCGGAATGGCGGCGCCGATCCACGTTGCTGTTGGCTGAGGGTACCGGTCGGCGATCATGTAGCTGAAGCATCCTGAAAAGTGCACTGCAAAGATCGTCACCTGGAGCAGATGGTCAGTGACTGTTCTAACTTCTAACTAGCTATATAGTAAAGCCTTCGATTCGGATGAATTCGTATCAAAGGCCCTTTATCGAAGATTACCGAGAATAGCTTTGTGCACCGCGTCCAGAAATAATTGAATCGAAGATCCTTCTCCAACCTGAGGAAGCAAATGAATATGATCCTCTTCTTTTAATTTGTTTGTAACTGGCGCACCGATCGACTAAACTAGTGTCGGATCGAAGAAGAAGATAAACATACACAGACCTCGAAAACAGAGAACTGACACGGTGCAGTCGCCACAGTCTGAGCATGCTGAGAAGCTTGAAGCTGAGACTGTTGCCATTCCTATTGAAGGAGAAGCTGATCGCTTGAAAAGGAAATGTCGAACACACGTCGAAGACGAACCACGTCGACAAATACCTGCAAGAATCCAAGTCCTTGAAGCTTCACGCGCGGTCTCACCATTTTATGACAGTAGCTAAGGTAATTATATATACCTGGATGCGATTCTCTTCGGGTCGTCGACGAGAAGGTAGGATTTGCGATCGACGAAGGCGACGAAGAAGGTGAGCATGATGTCGATGGAGAAGAAGCTATCGACGATGCCATCCACGACACAGATTGTTCTCGGCAAGTACCGCAGGAATGCGAACTCGAAGGGGCAGATCCAGGCCGAGTAGAGAACCAGGAATATCAGGAACAACTCCCACAGCCTGCAAAGTGTTCGCGAATTTGACTAGCTCAGAGAAGGACGAAGGACGCCGCTGGCGACTGAACGTACGTACCTGTAACGCGGATCGTATGGCGAAATGATGCGCTTCCTGAGCTTCGTCGAGTCGTTTATCGACGCTCCGAGCGACGGCAGAAAGTCATCGTATTGGATGCACTTTTCGTTTCCACTCTGCAATGCGAAGCCGTCGGCGCACAAGCTGTGCAAGTAGCTCGTGGAAGACAATGGCATGGTTGCTCAACAATGGCAGGCAACTCAGACTCGTGGATGCTGTTGCTTGTTTGATGAAATTTGGAATGCAAAGAGAGGCTTTATAAATCGAACACGGGAATTTTTCTGAGCGAGTTCTATACGAATACGATCAGAGCAGGAACTCCATTGATGCCTCTGTCAGTAAGTTACTCAATGAGGGACAGAATCTCGAACAACTCTGGGAAAAGGACGACATTCCTGACCCATTAATTAGCATTCGAAGTCAGTGTTTACCGATCAGGTTAATATTATTCATGCTCCACTTTAAGATCGATCGATGTGCCTAGCTCGACCGTAGCAAAACAGTTTTTATGATCATCAAAGTTTGTAACAATTAATCAACTAATGCGGGTCGATGCACTGTGTATGTCGGGAGGTGGTGGTTCCGATTGATCACCTCTCTCTCAATTTGTCGATCGAGGACATTGTAGCTGAATAAAAACCATGTGAGGTGGTCTTTAATCAGGAAGTCGATCGTGCATGGATGGTTTAGTGCCGTATAATAATTTGGGTGGCAGCAAAGCTCATGGTGGGTTCCCTAGATTTTGATTGATGGCCAGCAAGAATATAATGGAACGAAGGTCCCAGGAAATTACAGAGGGACTTGAGTACTACAACTCCATCCACATTGAACATTTTGTCTGTTTGGTTCTTCCAGATAATTCTGACCTCCATCACTAATGTAATTATGTGTTGTGGTCCTCTCGATCGATCGACTACCTCTTACTGCAATTTCGACATGTCCAAAATGTGATTCTTTGCCCGATCGAGAAGTTCATCGAAGGCCCCCCCGACTTCTTGTCCCGTCTTCTATCCTAATAATGGTCGGTACAGTTTGAAAGCTACCATGTTGTTCGCCTTTTAGTTAAGTCGATCGTAATTAAGTAAGCTACCATGATTGCTGAGTCTCGAGTGCATCAGTGAATGTGGTGTGGCGGAGGGAGGAAGAAGAAGAAGAAGAAGAGAACGCGAGATGCTCGAGCTAGCGCTGTGTGTATTATGGTCGAACATTAATGCATGTTTATTTGTGCAGTAGCTTGCGAGTGAATTAATGTACGTGAGAAGATTTAGCACACAAGAAATCATGTTCTGGTGCCTGTAGTAGTTGCAATATTTGTGCTATGATTAACTTGGCCAAAAGATTGTGTTTCTAGTGGAATCAGATGCAGTTTCTTGGTGAGAATTAATTGCCTCGTGCCAGTTAATTCCTTGGATCGGATTAGATAAGCTTGTAGATCTGTCAACCTCTTCCGAATCAGAAATAGTGATTCCTTGCTTCTTCTGACTCATTTTCCAAGTAGCTGAATGATCGATATAGATATATATATATATAGATATAGTTCCGTGTGGATGTTTTCTATTAATAAGAATCATTATATGCTTGTAAAATATTCTGAGTTGCAGCAAGCAGCAAACATACTCTGTGCATTGCACAGTACAATTCCTTCTCGAGCAGGCAAGTTCGTGGATGGTCTTGCTTGAATGGCACCTCTTTGTCAAGTACTGAAGCAGTGCAGAACAAGATTTCTATCTATCCGGCGAGAATTATATATTGTTTTCTTTTTCTTTTCTGATTGAATTCATATTAGGAAATTCTCACTAGATGACGACATTGTTTCTTCGAGCTGTTCTTCTCCTCTCATTAGGAAAAATATGGATGGATGCTCGTCGGTTGACAGAAAGAGGAAACATATAGCGAATAATGGAGTTCTCTTATTGATTATCTGATTTCGATATAAACATATATATATAGGTTTTAAACCATTAACGTACTGATTGATACATAAACATAAATCATAAAAAAAATTAAAATATTTTCATTTATCTTTCGACTTAAAGTGTAAATTTACAATTTGAAAGATAGGTAAGTCATTAAAGTGTAAAATTCTGCTTAATATACAACTCGAAGTGAACTCATATATACTCATCTACCTACTTAATTAGCTACGTGCTCAAATTGTGTTTGTTTAAGAGTCTATTTAAATAATTTGGCATACTGTTGTTTATCTGCTGTGTTGCGACGGCTGTATATCCATAATCATGCACATTTGACGCGATCAATTTTTGATTTTTTTTTTTTTTTTTTTTTTTTTTTTTTACATATAGCTGATTCGATTCAGCCACCATATATAATATCTTATCAAACGTGTAGATCGGTAGTTCGACGATGTCCGATACTTAAATTAGATAGGAGAATAATAAAAGTGAAATATAAAATATAACTAGTACAATCAAAATATAACACTATTTTTCTTTATCTCAATCTATCTTTATATAGTAATTATGAGGCTTTTCATTGACTAGAATTATCTTCCAGTGATATCCCTTGATAGGCTATTGCATCAAATTTCCATTTCATATATGTTTAAGAATTATAATTGGAAAAGACTATTAAGGGAATCGGATGTGATAACGGTTGAAAGAAATCTCTTCGGTTAGTGGTCCTCGGATTCTCTAATTCTCATGCTCCAAACTCTTTCAACTTCCGATTCTTTAGTTGTCAAGTTCTCGACTTCTTTGACTCTCGATCGACTTTCCGAATTGTTGAGCTTTCGATTCTTGAGTTTCCAATTTCGGAGCTTTCAACTTCTCATCTCCTGCGACTCTCATATTTCCGACTCCTAAATTTCTCACTTATGAGCTCCCGTCCTCTCATGCTCTCAACTTCTAAGTGTTAAGATGGCTAACGCAGCCGTGTTAAGATTTGAAAGGACAAAGGATCGATTTTTAAAGGTGACGACTAAACTATCGATAACTCCGTATTTCTGCGCTAGCCATTTGAGATTTGATTTACCCCCCTTCACATGTAAGGACAGCGATGAAAAACCGTTAATGTAACGGTTCATATTTTTTTTTTAACTAATTGATGTTGGCTTCTTTTTTGTGAGGTCATGCACTACATGTGTCGGGTGGTGGTTCTGACTGAACTTGCTCGACGAAAACCATGTGATATGATCTTTAGGATTTAGCAAGTCGATGCGATGGTTTAATGTGGTATAATAATTTGGGTGGCAAACCTCATGGCGTGTTCCATCAATATTTTGATTGATGGTGAGCAAGAAGAATATGGACACCACCGATGATGGAGGTCCCAAAAGCTCGGAGAGTATTTTAAGTTGCATGCCGGTGTCGAGTACGAGTTCAGGTATTTATGCACAATAATTGTGTAGGATTTTTTGTTTTCAAGTCAATCTAAGTCTTCTTTCGGATAGAATTCATTAATGGTGTAATGAAATAAGATTTAATTATTGATCTAAATCTTCTCCTGGTCCCGTTGTTGAATCTCGTTGAACATTGTGGTCCTCTCGATCGACTAATTCAACTAGTGCTAGCTCCTGATTCTTTGCCCATCCATTTGATCCTAATCTCATACAGTATGTTAGTCCATTCATTGGTCTTTTTCTGAAAGGAAAAATGCAACACCCTTTCTCCACCTTTTAATTTGCAAGATGCTCAGATGCTCCGTTGCTGTCTCAAGTGTTAATGTTTGCTGTTAACGTCATTATTAGTGTGAGGAAAGGACGTCTACTATAGTATCGATGCTGTTAATCTAGGCTCCCTTTCCGGCAGAATTTTATACTATTCTCTATATTCTTAATTTCTAGTGACTACAATTTACTCATCTTTGTTTAGAAGCATTATTACAAATACAAAAAGGCAAATGCTAACAAATAGCTCACCTTAGAAAGAATATAACAATATTATCGAAAGAAAATTCGACGGCCTATCCGTCATTGTTTATAATAATATTAATAGTAAATGTAAAAATTATAATTAAAATTAAAATTGGACAGGCTTTAAGCGTCTGGATTACAAAATATAACTGATGACATATGAAATTAAACACGAGCCAACTAATTAAAATAAAAAGGCCTACGTTACCCAATAGGTAATAGTGCATCATTAACATTTGTACAAAATAAAAAAAGGTTTGAAACAAACCATTCGCTCTTATCTCCCTCTTCGCCTCTCTTGACCAGGGAGGATCGCTTAAATTTGCAGCATAGCAGCAAGTAAAAAAGAAAAAGAAAGAAAAAGAAAAAGAAAAAAAAAATAGATAGAGAGAGAGAGGAAAACAAAAACAAAACAAAATTACAAAAAGACTGAACTCGAGAGGGTGCAGTCATCTTCAATACTTGCGAGGATGGATCTGATCAATAAATTACTGGCTTGATGGAGCCAGGATCTAACGAGGAAGCATAAACATAAGTCAATTAATCGAATGGTGCCTCTAAGGGATCATCATCATAACAATGGCGGCCTTGACATCGCCCGGACAGATTAATTGACCATCCCGTTGTCAATCACTATATTGTGACGAATAGGAAGTTGCCCCCTCATCTTCATCTCTATTTCCTTCTCCATCTTCAACATCGTCTGGGTTATCTTGCAAATCATCATCCTCGTCATCCGTGTAAGCATCCAAGTCGTGACTTCTGCCGTCCATATCATCTTCTTCGACATCTTCATCCATGTCCATATCTCCAACGTCCTCCGATCCATCTTCAGCTAATCCTATGGACTTGCTGTAGTCGTACTCTACAGGAGAGTCCGCTGCCTGATCATCATAATCATCCCCAGAAGCTTGACCGTTATCATCAGATTCGGAGCCTCTACTAATTTCGTCCTCTTCGACATATGGTTTTCTAACTTGAGCTATGTCCCATTCTTCTCCACCTGAGGTCTGTGGGGAATCTGCAATCATTGCCTGTTTGGAGTTGCTGTTTGCAGTGATCAAGCTGCCCAAAAGTGACCTTTTGTTGATTGTGGATACTCTACCATCAGATCTTTGCCTAGGCCTGATAGTTCGGCGTCCACGCCTACGCCCGCCGCGACCACGTGTTCTTCCTCTTCTGGTGAATTTTCTTGTGGCCTTGTCAAAAATATTGAGATTTTCAGTCATAAAATTGGCTCTGGAGGAGCTTGCACTCCCCCTCAGCCCTCTCCCTCGCCCACGACCACGTCCTCCTCGCCCACGGCTGCCTCGTCCACGACCCCTCTGTCCACTTCCTGAATCTAACCACCTCCCTTCAGTGAGATAATCAACTTGTTCAGGAGTTCCCATAGGATCTACCTCATGCAAGTTGTTAACCACAGCATAGTGGGATGGAAGCTTCTGCAAGGAAAATAGAAAACCTTAATAAACCTCAAAATCGGAAAATAGAAGCTAACTGGTGGTCATTTATCCTGAGATCCATTAATAATAGAAGAAATATAAGACTTACAATATTATCGCCTTCCCTTTCCTTTCGAGACTCTAGCTTCTGGTTCAACATATAAGAAATTGAAAAATCAAGATCTAACAGCCTTAAAGCCACAGCTGCTGAAGTATAAGGCACCCACGGTAGTACAGGAACAAGTCCTGATTGAGCAGAGAAGGTCGAGGCAGCTTCTTGTTTAGAAATCAGAAGTTCATCTGTTGTTTCAAAATTTGACAAAAGAAAATCCAGTTTTACAGCACGCTCCAACAATGTCAGAACCTGCAATCACATAACACATATATTCATAAACTGGCTCCTTTCTCTCACAAGTAATTTTTGCTAGGTTGGTTAATTCATCACGCTATATGCTAACCCTATCTAAAATGAAGGTTTTATAATACAATGAATTTGACACCTGGTAATTTTGGCTAGGTTGGTTAATTGATCACACTATATGCTAATACTATCTAAAATGAAGGTTTTATAATACGAAGAATTTGACACCTAGTCCTTTACTGTATATCAGAAAGAAGAACCAAGTGGTGGTTCAAGCAACAAATACATTATCCAAAAAGCAAATGCACTAAGTGAATTCTCATGTGAAAGGAGAAAAAAAAAATACGATTTTGCAGAATATTATATCCAATACTATGCAGGTTTCTATAGAATGACAGTTAAACCTGTATAATAGTGGCATAGCTCTCGTATAAGAATTGGCTTAAAAGACTGACATGGAGATAAAAAAAAAAAAAAAAAAGTGGTATAATCAATTTTTTAGTCTTAAAGGAAAATAGACAAAAAAATATAATTTCATTTTACCATCTGCAGGTAATATTGAAAAATTCAGTGGCGAATGACATCAAACAAGTTAAAACCTGAAACAGCTCCCCAGCGGATGATGAAGAGTGCAATTTCACGGCCCAAGATTTCCTATAACCCTCTGTCCAAAGAGCTTGAAGTGCTTCTGCTGGAATCGCAGCCTACAATTAACAAAATTACTTATCAAAAATCAAACTGATAAATAGGTAAAATTTTGCTAATCATGAGACATCAAAACAGATTTAGGACTCTAAAACAGTGTCCACCTCAATCATGGATAGCAGTGTCTTCAGCAATCTGATCCCCATTGGAAGAGTAGAGTTAGAGAGTTGGAGTTTCCAATCAGGGTCTAACTTTCTTTTCTGTTCACATAGAGCCACATGCTCTGAAAAAAGTGCATCAGAGTTTTGGAAGGTTTTAAATGTCTTGTGGCAAGAAGGGCAATGCCTTTCTTCAGCTAAGAAAGACTGGAAGCAACAGTCACAAGTATGAAGTAACTCAGGACATCTTTTCTTCCCATATTTCATCGCGCATAATATCTGTGAATTATAGCATTCTTTCCACATCCATCTCAAAAAACCGTGGTATCTGACCAGAGCAGAATTTTCCTCTACTTCGTTGCTACCAAGTTCAATTTTGAGAGATGTTGAATTCTCCGAGGCATCAGGAGTGAGTCTGCAATGACTAGGACTGTCAATTTCCATGCTGCAGTCTGAGCTTGACGCTATTCTGGGGGCTTTTGGTTTAGCATGATCTCCAAATGACTTTGCTGAAATGATAAGATCTTTTCTCCTCTTTATTGCCTCTTTGTAAGTTGTCTCTATTCTTTGCAGCATTGAGTGCAAATGTGATTCCCTAATTCCCCGAGTGTCCAGAGCAGCTAAAAGTGAGTCAAATGCCTACATCCACAAAAAAGAAAAAGGAATAAATTGTCAGATTCATAAAGATGATTCAGCGGTTCAATTAAAAACAAGTGTTTTTCATGTGTTTGCTGAATTTGGCTGGCTCTTATCAACGTTTTTTTTTAGCATCTCCTACATCCCTTGTGTTGCTATGTATGTTTTGACAAAATTCAAAGAGGGAAAGTTGACACAAGCAGCAAAAGGTTCGCCAAATTATGGTGAAAGCACATTAAACTAAATGAATGTCTTGATAAAGAATGGTCATATCAGCACAAGGAAATCCCAAGAGAAGGAATATGGAACAGACTCATCTAAAATTGTCCTATACTGATGGGTTACCGAGCTAAAGTAATGGTCAAAGGAGAATAAGTTGAACTCCCAACGACAAATTCTTTGCATCCACAATAGAAAGATTCTCAGACATTCAAAAAGAGGCCAAGTCAACAAGGCTGGTGGCCAAAATCTTACAAGGAAGAATATAATGGCATGGTAGAGTGGACAGGGTTAGAGAAGATCAGATGAATTGATCAAAGGATCATATTTACAGCATTTCAAAATTGGTTATGTTGAAATTTAATAATATATAAGAATTCATTCCACATGCTAGCTTCAACAAAACAAAAATGTCTGTAAATCAATCATTATGGCAGAACAGAAAGAGAACCAATGGATTAAATCATAACTTCAAAGCTATCCATAATAATTGACTATTTTTTTCTCCATGTGCTTCTGTTCTTGTATTATAGATCCGAACATTTTTTTAAGAAAATTAGATCTATAGGAAAAGGGATACTTAAGGAAAACTAATTAAATTGATTCTGTATCATTTTTATTTTCAGGTTAGTCACCAAAAACACAATGATATATTTAATTCCTGCACAAAATGTAGATGAAAAATTAAAAAACCAGATCTTGCAGGACTATGAATTACATTTCGGGAATCCAAATTTTTAGACAGTGACAATATAATAAATAGTTAGACAATCGATTAATCTGTGGCTTTGAAAATTCACAGTAAAGCCATCTACTAAGGTAATCTTCATCAAGGAATGTGAATGGTATTCGATCTAATGCAATTTCATATAGGCAATTTCAGCTATAGATGAACTGGTAAGAACATATAGCACACAAGTCCATCAATTTGAATGTATTGTTATTTAAGAGTAGGTTTCACAATGAAGCTTAAACAAGCTGCTATATCTTAAATACCTCCTCTGAATCAATAAGTGTCCAATGACCTTCTTTTGATTCCAAAAAGATTCTTCCAGAACCAGGATCATTTGGTGATGAAGATGTCGAAAATAGCCAGTAGCGGTTTCGTCTACGATCTTGACCTAAGGGTAATGAACGGTACACATAAAGTAGCTCTGCTTTATGACCAATAAATGATTTTAACTGAGAACGAGACTTCTCAGCAGCATATCCACATTGCTGAATAGATAAGACATCTGTATTAGTGAGCTCTTGTCCCATAGAACTATAGCCCATAATGGCCTGATTCTGTTCAAGAAACTGTTCATTGTTGATCACTTCTAAATTGCCATCATTGACCTTGTCCACATTATCCTGTGGAGTTTGGCTTCCCTCTCTTGTTCCATTCATTTGAGCTATCTCAGCCTTGTACCCACCAGAAGTACCTTGTAATCTGCTAGAATATTCTTCTCTAAAACGCCTCTTATCCAGTTGTGCTTCAGCCCACATTTGTTTTTTAAGTGCAGTTGCAGCTTCCAAACGTTCCTGTGAGACGTCGATTCAATTACAACATCACAAAACATAAACAGAATTTAAAATGGCAGAAATTTTATTAATACCTCCAATACTATTCGAATTGAGTTTCCTTCAATAGCAACACCTATCAAAGCAACAAGTGCATTTAGGCGTTCTTCAACACTCAGCTCAGAATAATCACCTTCTGCTAGGCCTTGAACCCATGGTTCACCAAAGTTGCTTTCATCAATCTCTGTCTCCTCCATATCCACATTAGCTGCTTCATGGAACTTTGAATTGGTCTCTATAAACTCAGTGGCCCCAGAAGTACATACTGTTTTTGCATTCTCTGAAGAGGGTTTTGGACAGACTTCTTCAACATTTCCAAAACTAGTTTGTGGAGTTGCTACGATTTCTCTTCCTCCTTTCATCTTGCCTACTGAAGTCAATGTCCTAGGATCTTTTAGCTCGCTTTCAAATGGATCATTCTTATCCAAGTTAGGATCAGTGCCAGTATCATCAACCTCGGGATCATCACCAGCGTCCCCTTCTGAATCTTCATCTCTTTCTGCATCATCTACATCTTCTGTATCCTTTTCCACTTCCTCAGAATCAGAAAGTGCACTTTGAAATACATGTATCTTTTCCCGAGCAGCTGATAGCACTGCATCTGCATCAACAGGATCTTTTCTATATGGTGACCGTACACAATATGTTGAAGGAGCAGTTCGCTCAAAAAGTTTTGTGTCGCGTGATAAAGCTGCAGCAATTGATGCCTCAGGTGTCTTGCTCGTAGTGAGATCTCTCAATCCAGATTTCTGATAATGAAATAAAATTCAGTCAAACAAATCAAGAACATAGAAACATTCTTACTGAAGGTATGTACCTGAATCTTGTCAGCAACTTCAAGTATCGTTAAGCCTCTACTTCCTTCAAGAGACAAAACATGAAAAGCAGCAAATTTTACTGTTCCAGGAGTCAACCGATGTCGAGATCTTCGTCGATGTGTGTACCCCCTTTCATGCATTAAAGCAACAGCATTTTCAACAGCTGAACCATTTCGCAAAGTGGAAATGACATCCTCGCCATCAATCCCCTGAATCCAAATTGCTTAATTCAGTAATAGCTACATAAACAGAGGGAAAAAATCCAGAAAAAAAGAATACAAATTTAATGACAAAAAGACTGGCTTCAACATCATATGATGACGACATGCAAACCGTTTACTAAATTTGCCCCAAGCAAAATTAACTTAACAATTTAAAGCAAGCTCCTCGAAGCTTTACAAATCAGTATCACTAATCATTACTGTAACATCATATGCGAGTTATTAACAAATCCATAATTTGGAATCAAGTTGGTGCTTTCACAGCCAATTGTTAACTTAAACTAAGAATAAAACAGTCATTCCCATTTGTTGAATCAAATATAACAAAAAAAAAATACTTTTGCAGCCAGAATAATAACTAGAAGCTTGGGGTAGAAATAGCAACAATGATAAAAATATCTTCGACAAACTTATGTAGAGAAAAGAGCAGTTGTGTAAATGCAGATTTTTCAAGATCCATGCAGCTTAAATACCTCATTCTCATCCCGTAAATATGTGTGTTCGACATTTTTTTTCTTCAGTTGTGGTCCAAATCCTGCTGATAAAGCAAATTGCCGCAGTATCTCAGGCCATGCCAAGCAATTAAGGTGCCGCTGCCAACTTCGAATGTTGAAGCCCCATGCATAAGCCTAGTAAATGAAAGCAAAAAAATGCAAGTTAAGCCAAAAGAGATCATAGCAAGAAAGAAGCATCCATGGAAGTAGAAAGTTAAACAACATACCCCCTCAACTATTTGTGGATGGCCACCGCCTGGGTTAGAAGAACTACTCTGGCTAGCACCAACTGTAATAGCAGGAGTCCTTGCAACATCCTCAATGTCCTTGATTATGGATTTAAGAAGGGAAACATGTATTTCTCCCAAGAGTCTTGAATCCTGCAAGAATTTTATATAAGATATTTAACACCGTAGAGGAGTTGAAGCTGTTTCTAGTGATCTTTCATACAACAATTAGCATTGTAAAAATCTGATGCTGCTTCTAGCGATCTTTAACACAATGTGGACATTAAGGTTGCAATACCATATAGCCATAGTATCCAACAACAGAAAAAAGTTCTGCGAGTTCAGTGTCTTCAGTATCATAGATCTCAAAATGCAGATCATCACAAGCTCAAATAATTTGGGTTCCTAAGGACATCTTATTTATCATGAAAAGGATGTGCAAGCTTCTTATAAGGTCGAAAATAATGAGACCTCCAGTGGTAAATGATTCACATACATCTACCTAACTATGAGTAATTTGGTGAACAAAAGCACCTCCTAACAAAAAAAAATTTTTTAAAATGAAAAATTTCCTTAAATAAACAAAATTTGTTTTTCAACAGATGATCTGCAAACATAGAAACAAGCAAGGATACATAAGGCTGGTGCCTGACCAGGTTGTAGTCATAAATGGCCTTTGGATATTATATCATTGTTCTTTAGAAATAATTCAAGGATTCTGAAGCATAGATAGTTGGGACATCATGCAAGGTTCAAAAGCACTCACATAATCATGGAGAGACTGCACAAATTCATCAAGAGTGAATGGCCAAAGCCCTAGTATGTCAGCAAAAGTAATTAAGAACTTCCAAACCTGAAATTCCAACCAAGAGCACAAACCAGATGTGTCAGTGATACTCAAGATGAAATTGTTCGCAATGAGTAAATGACTAAATGGTATGAGCGCATAGTTCATAATGATAATTTCTTCCAGAGGGTAAAATTCTAATAAGTGACATAAACAATGCTAAAATAATATATTATTTTTTTTTTAGGAAAAAAAATGTACATGGAATAGGCAGTGCAAACTAGCATGGTAATGGAATAATCATCAATATCTCTAGTTATGAAAGCAAACCCCTATGATAATATTGATAGTGAGATTAGCAAATGCACCATAAGAACGTTTGCTATATTTTCATCAGAATCCACCCAAGGTTGAACACCAAAAGGCCTTCTTAGTTTTACAGAACTTGGTGGGAATGCCTGCAACATACCTACAGCAAAGGCTGACAAAAGTTATAAGAATCTCAAATCAACTGCATAGAACCATTTCGAGATATATTTTAGACATAAGTTGAACAACTCGACAAAACCTTACTTCTGAATGAATCCAATTGTTGCAAAGTATCAGTGTCAAGACCAAAGATTGAGGAAAAACCCTTATTCATTGCAGCAATCTCCATTAACTCTAGTCGCTCATCCTCAATAAGTTCCATATATTCACGTGCGATTCTGCGGGCAGTAGCCCTTTCCGTAGCAGCTTTCTGTCTTGCTGCTTCCTTCTCACGCCTCAATTCTTCTTTCTGCCTCAATTTCTCAGCCTGAAATCATTCAGAAAGCCATTAGGGAAGTATTAGAAATGACAGGCATCAAACTCAATTTAAGGAACCTACTCTACGGGATTCCTTTAGCAAAAACTTCTCCCTGCGTTCATTTTCACGTCTTTGTTCACGTTGAAATCTCTCTTCCTCTCGCAGTTTTTCACGCAACATCCGCTCTTCCTCTTTTCTTCTTTCACGATCATGTCTCTCCATTTCCCTTCGCATTTGCTCTTCTCTCTAAGGAATGATATTCTTTCTTCAGCACCAAAGAGTGAAAAAAAAAAGACACTTCTAAAAAGGAATACATACCTTTCGTCTCAAGATGTCTTGTTTCTCAATCTCTTTCCTTATCCGTTTCTCATGTGCTTCAACCTCCTTAGCAATCCTTGCTTCATCACTCTACATATATCAAAACATTGCAGTAAAATATTGTTTTAAGAAAACTCAATGTGAACAAAGAGATCGTACTTACCTTGCGTTTTCTCTCTAACCTAGAAAAGTCATCATCTCGGGCACTCCTCCTGTCAGAGGATATAGATTGGTTTTCTAGTCCGACTTGATGCATACCAAACTGAGTGTCACTTGCAGAAATAGGAAACATGTCATTGTGTGGAGGACCATCAGAGTCCATTGAAATAGAAGGAAAATTTTGCTGCCTTCCTGACTGAGACAAAATATTTGCACTGGACATTTGACCTTGAAAAGTATAATTTGGCACCCCTTGTTCATTTCCATGTAATTTTTTTGGTAAAGATGTCGCCCTTGCACTCGAAGCATCTAATGAAGAGTCATAATAGTGAGATTGAGAGACCCTATCATATGTCTCCGACCGGACACTTAGCTGCTCAGGGAGAAATTGATACTCGTGAACAGCTCGGTGACTCATCTGTGGATGACTCATATGAGAAGCACTAGTTGCAAGTTTTCTTTTTCCATTAGATGAGCTTGCTAACAAATGGTCAGCAGTAGACAAGAAAGTTGTCTGCAAACAGTGACATCCACCACAATTTTAGACTAAGCAACAAACAAATTCTTAATCCAAATACTGCAGATATTCTACTAAAACTAGTAAGATCACAATGGAGGCAAGAATATTATAGTTAACTTCCACTGTTGCACAGTGACTATACTACACCTTCATTGGCTTGGTATCATATCTTTCGAACATATTGCCATCATAAGGGCGCAGGGGCTGCTTCTGTTGCACCGGCGTTTCTGCTGAAAGATTTGGATAAAAAATAAGAATGATATTTCATATAGAATATGCAACAAGAAGACATATAAGTATACCCTTATGGTATATGCAAGTGAAAAAAAAAAAACTAACATAATTAGCACAAAGTCATGAAGATGAATGTAATGCTGGAAAGATAACTTCCAACTATTGTAGTGAGATATGTTTCGCCTCAAAGTATTAACTTTTTTCCTACTAGAAAATGTGCACATAATAGATCCTAACAGAAAGTATCTACAAGTAAAGAAAAAACAAATGAAGCTAATCATTGACTATTCTTAACTGCTGAAGAAAAAAGTTACTTCATAATGCACCGTGTCCACGTGGAAAAGAAATGCTGCTCGATGAACTTCTACAAATATTGTGACCTTACATAGATCTCCAAGGTAAGAAAGATATATATAACCAATCATGAATAGTTGGGACAGCTTGTTTTGATGTGTTGCTTACAACTTTTCCAATCATATGTCAAGAGAAAAGGTAAATCAATTAACAGGCAAACCAAAACCAAACACAGCACCCTAGCAAATGGCAGGTGTAAATAGTGCCAGAACCACTACACATAAAATAATGTCAAATGCAAATTGACATCAAACTACAAAGTCTGTATTTTAATGACACTGTAGAATGATGAGCCAAAAGCACAAACCAAACCATGAAATAGTGCGATCTTAATAGGAGAGTAATTGTTAGACAGGGTTGAATTACAACATAGACAAGATCCAAAATCCACAGAATCAAGAGAGCCAAGAGTGTATATGAGAGAGAAACTTGATGAACTCAATCAACAGGAAAAAGAAATGCTGCCGGAAAAATAATCCACAACTATATGATACTTTGCAATATTCACCAAACTATTCCGTACTCTAGGGCAGAATCACCATGGTAAATTTGTTACCCAAGACTTCAAATAATGCTTGTGTCATTTAAGGCCTACCAAAATTCTTACAACAGATGAAACTTGAAATCATAGTTGTACATATGTTACAAAAGATCCAATATCAATTTTATGCTTTATAGACCATCACAGTGACAGAAGGAAATGACCAAAATTCCCTGACCAAACAAGACGCATGGTAACAAAAGGAAATAACCTATATTCCCTGACCAAACAAGAAGTATGTGTTGCTTAGAGGTATAATTATCACCAATATTGGCCTTATCCATCTAGATTTATCACTGATTCACCAGTGCACAGACTAGTCATTATTGGCTAGTTTCTATCACAGGTTTCCACTCTTAAAATTGATAGAATTAAACACAACACATATATTCTCCCAACACTGCAGATATACAATGGATACTAAAAAATAATAAATACGCCAGGCCAGACTATTAACTAAAATTAAAAAAAAATCAAACTAAATCAATTCACCTACATGACAATATTTTGTTCAAAGGTAAGAAAAAGGAAACTCCTTATTAACAGTAATTCAAGTCTTGCATACAAACTAATGTTTAGACTATCGAGGAAGGTAAATTCAATTGGTAGATATGAACTATATAAAACTAAACAATCTAAGTCAACTACGTAAAAATGAAGAAGATTTTATGTGATATTTATTGTGTCTTTATCTATATACCTATTGGCGCCCCAAATGCACCAGGTGGCAATGGATCAAACTCTACTCCAAGAACTGGTCCATCCTGTCGGAGTGGCTCACCCAGCTGAGATTCAACTGAAGCAAGCATTCTCATTTCCGCCATGGTTGGCTGTGTAGGGGGTGGTGGCGGAAGCCCCATGTCATAGTAGCGCCTTCCTATAGCAGACATGTCCCCCCCAATCCTCGAAACAACTGGTGCTGCCCTAGAAAATGGCCTCCTGGACTCCCCACTGCTACCGAGCCCTCCACTGAAGGGGCTGGAGCTCAACCCAACGCCCCCTGACTCCGACGACAGCCTATCATTCTGAGCCGGAAGCACTGGTGGCGGTGGAGTCAATGGCAGCGGCTCCTCCTCCCTCCGCTGCCTCTTTGTGGGAGGGAACTTCCGATCCTTGAGCCTACGATGGCAAAACCACATCTGCAGCTGCCGATCCGAGAGACCAGTCTTCACCGACAGCTCAGTCCGCTGCATCTCCGTCGGGTACGTCTCCACTAATCAAAATCCCCCCGGCAAAAAAGAAAAACAAGCAAAAAAAAACCTCCAATCAATTATAAATCCAAAAACCCTAATACAAAGATTAAAAAAAAAAAAATCGACAAACCAGCGTAGGTCTTCTCGAGGATCTCCAATTGGTAAGGCGTCTTCATCTTCCGCTTGGGGGGCTTCTCCCCTCCCTCGGGCGGCGGCTTCTTCCATGCCTCTGCAGCCGGCTGCAGCTGTGGCTGCGGCTGCTCCTTCTCCTCCGCTCCCTCCCCCGACTCCATCGCCGGCGGAGCAAGCAAACCCTAATCAGGATCAAACTCAAACAACAGCACCGATTCGACCCTCTCCGCGCATCAAAATCACCCCGCGCGGAAAAATCGAAGCGGAATCGACGAATCGAGGCGAGATTTAGGGGGGCGGGCGACAACAGGAACAGCAAAAAGGATCGAAAAAGAGGGGGAGGAAGAGGGGAAAGACGAGATGGAAGAGAGAAAAGGAATAAAAACAACAAAGAAGATAAATAATAAAAATAAATAATAATAAGAACGAGAGACAAAGAAATGGATTGGGAGGAGGAATAAAAATAAAGCCGCGGTTTGATCGGTTGAACGGTTGGGAACAGGAATTGAGATTGAGATCGAGGTTGAGATTGAGATTGAGATCCATCGCGGCGTTGTGTGATCTTGTTCGCGAACAAAAGCACGTTTCCGTGAAGAGTAATGAATTGGGCTGGAAAAAAATCTCTTTCTCCTTTTCCTTTTTTATGGGTTTTTTTTTTTAATTATTATTATTATTATTACTTCCTCTTTTTTTTTTCTTTTTGGCTTTCATCTAATTTCTAATGTGAATTTTTTCTGGGGGGGAAAAAACGGAGGAATTAATTAATTGATCGTTGATTGTTCTTGTGCATTCGCTTTTTCCTCTTCCTTCATTTCCCAGGCTTTGAATTATTTTTTTTATTTTTTATTTTGTTTTTGGGAATGGTCTGCCTAGAATTTTCGGAAGAGGGAGAAGAGTGGGGCCCACTCGTTACGGTGGGTGGATCTCGTCTGCCGGTTGGCAAATCGACGTGGAACTTTGCCGTCGACGTGTACGATTTGGATCCGATTGAGATCGTATGCGGATCTCGAAGCTGCGGGATTGGAGATCCGGATCCGAATATTTATTTTTTAGAAAAATAATAATATCTAGTTAATAATATCTCATTTCGTCCCATGTTTTCTCAGTTTAACGAGTCGCAACAGTCATCCATTTAACCAATTTTTCATCGTATAAATATTCCAAACTTTTGGAGAGATATTTCAACATCAAATATTGAGAAAAACTAGAGAAGATTTAAATACGGTTTTTATTTCTAGAGTAAATAAATTTGTCCTGATAACTAATAAAAGCTGTTAGATTAGTTGTTTACAGTTGCTCTGTGCAATTTTAGATTAGTTATTCTCTTTTCTCAACATTTATAGTAGGTAGGGATATAATAGCATTCACATATGATCGTATTTCCTTTCTATTAATAATTGAATAAGAATTCGATTTCGTATTATTCAAATTTATTTTAATGATCTTTAATGAAATCATATAGTCCATCTCAAAATAATTAAATTAAAGATTTGTTTTTTTTTATTTATTTTACTTTTTTATTTTTCAAAAATGTAAAACTGAAAGTTGAAAAAAAAAATACTTACAAATAAATTATTTTGAAAAAAAAAACGTACAAATTTGTTTGTTTTAGTTTTTTTTTTTTTTACTTTTTTATTTTTCAAAAAATTAAAGCTGAAAGTTGAAAATAGAAAATACTTAAAAATAAATTATTTTGATATTAAATGATATCGTATATATATTTTTATTTTTAAATATAAATTAAAATAGGGAAATTATATTTTTTTTAAGGATTCTAAATAAATTTTATCATGTTGATATTTTAACTGTTTTATGAATATTTTTATGCATAAGCTTTCCAAGTGTAAAATTTGTGAAACATGTTTACTATGAAAGTTTTCTCATTCAACTTATAGATAAAGTTGAATGTGTTAAAGAAAGCCTTAAAATCAATAGCTGAAGATAAATATCCTCGGCTGATTACAAACATAACAAGTAAAAGTATGTGTATATATCTTTTTAAATTTAAATTTTTCTTACATGTTTTTTTATTTAAGTAGAGTTTTCTGGCTGTATTTTTTTTTTTAGGTAATAAGTCTTTTTATATTGTCTTTTAGATTAGGGGATGATTTTTTTCTAAAAATTCTTTTTTTAAGTGTAATTCCATATTATCGTGGGGTATAAATCTATTTACAAAATCCGTATCGTTGTGTTTTAATATTCTTTGTATTTAAATGAATGTATATTTTTCTTTTAGTTTTGTAGTTATATGTTGGATTCATATTCTCGTATTGTTATGTATATCGGTTATATTCATATTTATCAATGATTTATGTATTTATTTTTTCAGCTCTTCAGGTAATAAAATAAAATAAAATAAAAATATAAATTTTTTAAACAATTAAACTTAATCAATAAACAAATCAAAGAAATAAATTTTGAATAGAATTCAAGCTCAAAGAAAATAACGTAATTAATTTTGAACGATTTATTTATTTTTGATTTTTTTATTAGCATCGTGTATCTAAATCTTCTGATGGATTAATTCTGGAGATGGTTTTTTCTGCCTTATGGATATTTAACAAAATGATAAATAATTCATAAGCGAAATATGCTCTATCGATCATCAAAATAAATTAGAAAGTATTCGCATGAACAATTTCATCAACTATAATATTTTTTGATTTATCATTTTATTTAAAAAAAATCTTACAAATATATTATAATTGAGGATCAAATTATAAATATATCATAATCGAATTCCACGAGAGCACTTGAAATACTTCTCGAAATTTAATTTGGGATCACTTCCATTCGGCACTCGAATCCAAACAAAAAAAAAATCACTTGACATTCGGATCCATAATAATTTATACGATATTTTAAGACGTACTTATTTTGAGAATATTTTTAATTAAAAAATATTCTATATAAGATTTTTAGATATGTATTTATTTCAAAAATATTTTAAATCAAGAATATTTCTATAATAAATTACATTAAAAATATCCCTAACCAATGTGGACAAGAGTATCTTTACTAATTTAGACTCCTATTTAGATGCCCAATCATCTCTTTTGATTAACAATAGGTATATTCGGATTAATTAATTCTGATAATTTGATCCTATAAATATTTAACGAATACTAAGTAATTTCTATAAAATTATACTGTATTAATCATCAAAATAAATTAAAAAAATATTCACGACTCAACAATTAATTCCGACAATATATTTACACCGTTTCTATAATATTAAATGTCCAACCATCTTTTATAGATACTGATACCGAAAAAAACGACTTTCCATCTTGACTTTTCCTCTGTGTCGGCTTTTTTTTCGTTCGAGTCAACAGTCCTTTACCACATTCGTCATCGGACACTTCGTTATCCTTGTCTCGACAGGCAATAGATACGATTTTAATATAAAAGTGTCAATAACTATTATTGTCATAATATATGAGATTCTCAGTGAATGTACGATATTTTTTTAGATGATTTATTAGTTAGAATGACCTAGATACTGTTATATATATGAGTAAGAATTAAATTTTAACGTGAAATTTAAAAAAGACGAATATAATCAATTTTTGTTATAGATAATTTAGCCGCCTGAGTTGGCTCCAATCCAACATGGCAACCTACGGGGACAGTTGGACCCACCGATATAGAAGGGTAGGCGAGCAACAGGTAGACGAGAGACGCATACAATTCTTCCCGAGAAGAAGACTCTACAGCTCCCAAAGGAGAGCAGCGTAAAGTCGGTTATTTTTTGAACGTAGGTCTTTGACTGGTTAATGCTAATTATGGAAATGATTATTATTTAATAAAATGATTTCTTCTATTTTTTTCGGAGTGGGGTCGTCGCTGATCCACGAAGATGAACGGCTGCGATCGATCTGTTGACAGTTCGACTCCCTGGCGAGTGGCTGGCGACTCCGAATGGCCACCGCTGCTTCCTTGCTCCCGCCTTCCCTCTTCTCCAAGAAAACCCCTCGTCAAATCGCTGATACAGCACGGTCGGAGAAGGATCGACAGGAAGAGAAGAGGAAGAAATGGTGCTCCCGTTGTTGAAGTTGGGATTGCTGGCGTTCCGGACGCTGTCGAAGCCGATCGCCTCCAGGTTGAAGCAGGAAGCCGGGAATTACCCCAAGTTTCGCCAGCTCATCATCGATCTCGCGCAGGTACTTTTTCTATTCGTTTGTCCTTCCTTCTAGTCTGACTGTCGCTAGAAGAGCGTTCGGATTATCTGACTGCCCTGGTGTTCTTGTGATCTTAGAATGTAGTACATCGGAGTCAAATGAAGGTTTTACCTTCCATTTTTGGACTAATGATTTTGGTTCTGGCAGAAGTGTCCTGATCAGCTTTCTCTTGTTTGTTGGGGCTACACTGTTCTATATCTTGGCAAAGTTATCCAGTTGATTTCTGTTTTGTTTATCCTCTTTGGAAAAAAAAAATGAACGCTATCTATTTTTTCTGGGCTCAACAAAAAATGTTAGATCTTTGGCATAGATTAGCTTTGGAGGACAATAATTTTCCAATTAATGGTTTTACAATTATTTGCCGTCTTGGGATTACTCCTTGATCAAAGTTTTTTTTTTTTCTTGCATAAACTGCGTTCAAAATCAAGAAGATAAATGGCTGCTAATTAGTATCCACTTGCTCATTGATTCATCCAGCTGAGAAAGGGGATAATATTTTCTATTGGTTATCACAGATTAAAAAGAGCTTTCATGATCATTTATGGTGCTACTTGTGTCATCTATTTAGCAAAAAGTTAAAAAGTATTTCTCTTCGTGATCACATTCTTTTTGGACTTGGTTGGTTTCATATTTCTTTTATATATTTTCTTGCTCTTGCAAGCACTTCCAACCTCAATTGTACGGTTATCATGACATTGGCCACCTTCACAGTAGGGTTTAGCTAGCACTGGCAAAGGTTGAATCTATTTTGATTGTTTTTTTTCATTTCATCTATATCTATTTAGAAATTATTTTCGATCAATTCTGTAACCAGGCAAATCATCGTTTGACAACAAACATTCAAAGACGCCTATATGGCCAGGCAACGGATGTTATGATCCGACCACTGAATGAGGAGAGAGCTGTTCAATCAGCCGTAGACCTTCTTGGAGAAGTCTTTGTCTTTTCGGTACTCACACTACTTTTGTTTCCGCAACTAGTTAATTTTTTCTGTTATGGGTATATGTGTTGCCAGACCCATAAAAGCAAGTATGTTTTTTGTCATTCTTAGGCTACGATGCTAATAGTTAACCATATTTACAACACGTTCATAATATAGATGCTTATGTTTTTGATTTACTTTGGCATGTTTGTGCATCATTTTGCTTATAAATCAGTGTGGACACAGGCATTTTGCCTGTGCTTATGCCGATTCATACAATTTCATGGCTAGTTAATACCTGTTCTGTAATGTCGACTAATAGACTCTTGATGCACTAGGTTGCTGGAACTGCTATAATCTTTGAAGTGCAAAGAAGTGCCAGATCTGAAGCTAGAAAGGAGGAGATGCGGAGAGAAGAGCTTGAGGTAGTTTAAAAACTTCCTTGTCATATCAAACAGCTCAATACCATAGATTCGTATTACTGAATGGCCTTTATGTTTCAATTATCTCAAGCTGAGCAATGCTAAGGAAAACTATAATTTGTAGGAGTATACTCTACCATAGATTTCCCTCATTTATGTTAAGAAGTTGATTAAGCAGAAGTTTATTTTGATTGAAAATGATGGCAAGCAGCACAGAAACAGTGGAGGAGAGAATTTGATCGGTTGACCACTCGGCCAAGAGCAATAGAATAGGACGATAAAATCACCATCAGACTGAAACCACATAAAAGATTGAATTTATAAAACTCAAAGCCAACAAACCTCGATTTAAATTGAAAGTTTCCAAATCCAAAAAAACTAATGACCTTGTGGAGCTTTCTCAAGTCACTCTAAGGTGATACTGTCTCTTACTCTTTCCTTATTCATTAATTGCCATCCTTTTGTAAATGCCTTCAATTTGATAGATGCCTTTGCATTTGAGCTTAGGTTATTGTCAATACTTGCAGACCTTGAAACAACAGGAGGAGGTGTTGGCCAAAGAAGTGGAGGAGCTAAAGGAAAAACTTGAAGTGTTGGAGCACCTTGCAAGGGGACGTGGTCTATTAAGCATATTTGGTGTTACCCAAGGTCAAGAAACTCAAAGCTCTAAGGCAATGCGAGTTGCCTGAGGTTTTGAATTGTCTTTAAAGTTATTTTGATATTATATATATATATATATATATATATATATATATATATATATATATTTGCAGTCAGATTCAATTTTATTATACTGATTACTTAGCAAGCCTAGGTTTATTCTTGCTGTTTAGCTTTGTTGTAATTTCAAAACAACTGTTAATAAAAACTTGCTGATCTCTATTCAGAGAGATTTATGACTAGTGTCTGTATGAAACTTGATGGTGATTTCAAAACAACTGCAGTAACAATGTGCTGATTTCTATTCAGCGAGATTTAAGACGAGTTTCTGCACTAGACTTGCTGGTGTTATGGAAACTGAATATTCCGACAGAACAACGTTTTGGGTGTGTATTGTCTTTCCAAAACACTCTGTGTATGTTTTAAAAGATGAGGGTAATATAGTCAATTAATCTTATTTCGTATGTAGGATTTTAATTTTTTAATTGACATTTGAAAATTTTAAATTTGAAATGGTGGATATTCAGTTTGCCTCTAATTTCTGTGACATGTTTAAAGGGTGTTTTTGCAATATTAAACTTGTGATGGAGCCGTTGCTTGAGTGACTAACTCGCAGCCGTAAACATTCAAATTCACAACAGGTACGATGAAGGCGCGCAGCGGGTAGAGAAAGCGGTGTAGGGTTTCAGCGAGCTCGAAAGAGATGGGTGATGCTCACTGATCGTGCCTCCGTTTATGATTTCCTATTCTTTTGTCTTCCTCATGTATTTGTTCTGATTCCATGATTTATTGCTCTTCATGTTCGTTTGATCTTTGATTATTCCTGGACGTTCTGTTTTCTCCTGCGTATGATCATTTGCTTGATCTGATCATTTATTGGGTTACGTATCCTTTATAGATCACATTTCTTAATTAGTTTGAATTAAATCCAAAATAGGCTGATTCTGGCATTGCTTTATCATGGCTGGGCCTGGTCTGAGGTAGGCTCAATCCTAGTTGAGGTGGTGAAGTAAATGATAGAGAAAATGTTTGAGGATTCAATGCAATGACTGATCAGCCCAATTTATTTATTTCTCCGTGTCTGGTATAGTACACTGGTAAGCTTCCTAACAAGAACTGAACTTCTCTGTTGGATTTGTTCTGATTTGCTCTTCGTTTTGACCGACAGAACCATTAAATTGTAATCTACATTTCTTTTGCAAAGTTTAGGCAATAAATTAAATGGTGGGATACTAACCAGATGTCTATTGTTATGGGATACTAACTAAATCGATGGCTTTAAGTTCTCTGAAAATTCAAACAATCAGAAATTTCTTACGGGTTTCACTACCACCGATCTAGTTAGTATCCCATAACAATAGACATCTGGTTGAACTTATTTCTTTGTTTCAATGATGGTACAATGAGTTCTTTTTATTTGAAATTTTTTACTTATTTCTTTGGTTCACAGTATATGGATTTCAATATCACTGTTACAGTATTATAAGCATCTCTATTCTATAGGGAAAAGATAGTTAGACAGAAAGCTCATAAACAGCGATACATGAGGCTGCAAGAATAAGGAAAAACAGAATAAGCTCGGAAATATTTGGGTAAAATGCATACAAACACCCTCTTTTACTTTATCTCTCTCAATTTGTCGAAAAGATTTCTTTAATAGGCTTTGTTCTAGTGATCCCTGCATGCTATTGAAAGCTTGCTGCATAATCCGCTTCTGCTATGAGTAAATCATCCTTTATGTCATTGACTCGAGGGTTAACTCGGTTATGGTGCATCGAGTTGCTATTGTTCTTTGCAGTATCTAGCTCTGTTATGTGCATTTGTTCACTATTTTTTCAGCTTATTGCTTTCATTACTTATACGGGAGTCGCTGAGACACTGAAACACAAAATCTTAACTGACTTGAAGCTCACAAATCAAGTCTAAGTTGGACAATTAAGCATGTAGGTTGGGACCAAAATTTTAGATATGCAATCAATATTTTGACAGTGAAATTTAAGGATTGATGCCTCTACTAACCTTTTCAGTTGAACCAGTTGATTGGATAAAAAATTTCTGTATAAATTTATGGGACAAAGAGTAGTCGCTAGACTTTTGACTGTTCTTGAGCTTTTCAATTGATTTGTTTGCTCCATATTTAGGTTTAAAAACATCCTTCTCAGTCTATAGGCCATTTCACTAAACAATTTGATAGACTACAATGCGATAAAAATATATTGCAATCAAAATTATACTGAAACAAAGTTTATGGTGCATCTTAAATGAAAATGTATATATATCCTTTTTTCCAGAAATTTACAAATTTAAGTCGATCAATTTGTTTCATCAAACTTCTCAAGCACAGGATATTTTAGTACAAATGATTTGAGTATTTTATCTGAGAAGAACCCTACTAGAAGCAAGATGATGAGTCTTCTTTCTAAGAATCAATGATTATGAGTTGGAAAAGAAAGCAATCATGCATGTGGGCTGTCAACTTCAGCACTGAAAAAAAGTCATAGTGGGGTCTTCGTTCTTGGACTGGTATAAGGTTGACATGGTGAGAAGGATCAAATGCAACAAGTTGGTGGATTTAGACTCACCTGTTTGGCATCATTAGGTTAGTAGATCAGTAAGTGTTGGTCCAAAGCCAAATCAGCATAACAGAGGAAGGTGGAAAAATCCTGCATGGAAAATGTAGAACTTGTTGTGTCAGCCTTTAAGCTTTTGTCATATCAGCGTTTGAGTGGAAGAATTACATAATTATTCTTCTTTTATAAGACATACTTTATCTCCTACCTTTATTCCTTGACGACTTTTCCATGCATCATTGCTCAATCTTTTACGAAGAAACCAACAGAATCGATTAAGTCAGTAGGCTTGAGTGATCATTAGTATAAAGTTTAAGACATTGAACTAATGTAGCTCATGAAATTGAAAAAATGGCAGTAATTTGAGGTCCCTAGATTTCCCGACATACTCAGATTCTTGCAGATATCGATAGCAACTTTAATGGTGATCTAAGTAACAAAACAACACAGCGTCAAACACAACCCATTATGACCACCAATTTAATGTCAGCAATTCATTTCAGAAATATGCAACAGTGGGGACTCTGACAACCACCAAGGGGCACCCTAAGGACTTGCATCAAGAGCTCCTGTGGCACACTTCCCTTATCCAGCTCATGGACCACTTACCTCTAATTGACATCACCAGAATTCAAGATTCTATGTTGCATCCAGTTAAATAGAGTGTTCAGAAGGAGCATGGACATTGAGCACTACAAAATGTTATATGACAACTAACTTCCATTTCACTTTCTACCACTACTATAATAGATTCGTAGAAACAATGATAAAAATGCCTTCTAATTCTTTAATGAGCTAACAAAGCTAGGACTAAAGCTTCTTATTCCAGTCCCCACCTAGGGTTTCATAGAGATTTCCAATAGCTTTCACTTTTGTGATTCCTGTAGTCATCTACAAGCTACATAAACTCCAGTTTCATATCACCAAGAACTAGTGAAGGTTTCAATTTTCTTTCCTATTAAATTATGGCCAAACGATTGAGATGAAAGCCATGTACTCCCTTTCTTACAAGGTAAGTCATCTTGCTCGCATTTTGCCAATTAAGGATTCCTCAGAGAGATTTCCAAGTTCTAACTGTTTCTCTTCTTTTATTTGCAGGCTCATTAAAAGACACTTCTAAATTAGCTCAAACAGATATATATGACAAACCAACCTAATCCTGTGAAGGTATGAAACAATTGTCATCTTATTTTTTTGGTTTATGATGCTGAAAATTTGTCCTTTGGTGGACTTGTTACTCTTTGCAGCTGACACCAGAGCTATCAATCCATATCACAATTCATGGATTCTTGCTCTGGGCTTCAGTCGGTTTCTTAATGCCATTGGGAGTAGTCATTATCAGAATGACAGAGGGCGTCGAGTCAATTAGAATGGTCAAGGTTATGTTCTACACTCATGTCACTGTTCAGGTCAGCAAACCCTTCTTTTGTATTGTTCCAAGCAAACTATTACTAATACGGACTCCTAGTTTTCAATATAGACACTTCCACAGACACTGAAATCGTACTTTCGCCCAAAATTGTGAGCACCAATACACCTCATACAACAACGGCTTGTTCTTCGGATAAGTTAAACAGAATTTTCACAAGTTATATCACTAAACAAACTCCTCTAAATACATAGGTTATTCTGCATGAAATGAAATCTAATAGCCTCTAGAATTGACAAATAATTGCTTTGTTTTGTTCACCCAACCCGATATGAGTTGATTTGTCTAGCTCCAAAGGGTGGGGAAACTTGCAGAAAAAACTTACTGTCTTAGCTGCTTCCATATGGGGCTTCTACCAGACCTCATTACCGGGCAAATGCTCCACAATAACTATATGTACCACTTAACTCTGCTCGACATTGACTTATAGTTAGTATACCAGAAGCTTGATCGTCTTAACCCGACGAAAACAAAGTCCTACATGCTTTTTGGGATAAGAGATGATGTGCTCATCCCAAACGTCCTTCATCATCGGTCCCAACTAGCACGACGGAAGAATAGACATCTCAAAATTTTTTACAATCGTCGGGAATTGACCTTTATCATTTGAAACAATTCTACTGTCTGTGCTAGCCACTTGGTCCTCTCATAGGGATAAATCCTATTCACTCCTAATCCATATTAACAAGTAGTTGTAATAATATTGATTACTTTGTCATTATTGTATTAAACGTCATGATACAATGGTTTAAATTTCCTAGGCATTTCAGTTTTCCAATACCAAAAAAATGACGGATTAAATTTTTTCGACTCTAAAGCTATTCTGAATGCATCATCTGACAGATTCTAGCAATGCTACTTGCTACTGTTGCAGCTGTTCTATCACTCATCAACTTTGAGAACTCCTTCAACAATACTCATCAGAAGATTGGTTTAGTTCTATATGGACTCATTTGGATTCAACCTCTGATTGCCCTTGTGAGGCCTAGAAGGTATTTTTGTACCATTCGTCACTTCAAGTTAAATAATAAAAACCATCCACTCTGATTTTCGATAAAGCTTTAGAGCATGCTGATTTTCTAACTTAAATAGTGATGAATTCTTATCAGAGGTATAAGGACCAGAAGTTTGTGGTACTTGATGCACTGGCTGCTTGGAACTGGAGTTTGTGTACTGGGGATAGCAAACATCTTCATTGGCTTGCACACCTTCCATGAGAGGACCTCAACAAGTGTAAGCTTGTGGGCTGCCCTCTTCGCCGCAGAGGTCTCTTTCATGGCCTTCCTCTACCTCCTGCAACACAGATGGCAGTATGTGATCAAGCAGGGAGTTACTCAAGATGAGCAAATTGCACCCACCAGCCATGCTTCTCCAACTAGCAATCATAAAGAGATGTCAACGATGCCATAGATAATATCTAGCAAAATGTGCACTCATTATTTTTCCATGTAATTTAAAATGTTTTCCTTTTGTTATAATGTGAGTTTATGGTTCAGTAGTTTCCTCAACTGGTTGTCTGGAGATGTCTTTAGGGCAAGCAGTTTTAAAATCCAGTGTATACTTTAAGATGGCATTGTATTCAGATGTATACACACACGTAGATCATAATCTGACTACAATACATTCCATAATCTAATTTGATTGTCAAAGTGAATTCCAATTATCCACTCATAGTCAATCATTTAAGATATATTCGACCAATGAAAGTGGAGGTGACTGACCTTGTTGCTCCAGCTAGCAAGAACAGGGCACTTTGCCTAATGACATTCACGGGCATGAACATTCATCAGGATGAAATATTTTACCTTGAATAAATTTATTGGTGAGATAACAGAAGATTTCTCTACAATCTTGCTTTCAACACAAATAACCTTAGTATGAAGAAAGGTTACTTTTGTGATTTTAACTTGAAATTGATATTTAAGGAAATGGATCACATCCCTGAACACCTGACCTCACTAAGAAGAAAGAAGGCAAAGATAGATGCTAATTTTGCTTCCTTGCAACAGAGTTTAGATCACGAAAGGGAAACATAAGCCACCTATTGAGTGCTGGCACAGACACAGGTTAAATATGGACACTAAAGATATGACTGGTTCCAGACCTTATTACATGTTTCATGATGCAAATCCAAGTCCTTGAGCAAATGCATCCACTTGGAGGAACAAAAAGGAGAGATGCTTATTCTGAAGATTTGAGAATCTTTTAGCTTCTCACTTGGTAGTAGCATCTGCTTGGAAAGATTGCAGAAGCTCTACCACGGCAGCTCTGCTTGGAATGCTTGGGATGGCTCCCTTAGCTTGAACACACAATGAGGCAGCTGCGGCTGCAGTTGAACAGCAGAGATATGTTACGAACTAACTATAGAGAAATGTACTGGAAGCACCAAGGAGAGTCCTTTGTTTTTTATACCAGCAAATTCCAAACATTCTTTCATGGGTTTGCTTTCTACAAGAGCCACAGCAAATGCAGCGGTGAATGTGTCACCGGCTCCCGTGGTGTCAAGAACTACTGAAGCAGGTATTATGGGCTGCATGATTGGATCTTCCCCTTCGACAAATAGAACAGATCCTTTTGCACCAAGCTTCAGCAATATCTTCTTGATGCCCTGGTTAAGAAAGAAAAAAGAGTGGAAGTATTAACAATCAGTAATACCTAAGGCAACTCCCTTTAATAAAACCATTTCCATTTTTTATGTTACCTTAATCCCTTACCCTGTTATTTTATTCTCCTTACCCATCTCTAATATCTAAAACCGCACCCATCAATTATCAGTCTTGAATTCCATATTGTTGACCTCGGTAGATGGTCAAATGATTGCTTCACTTCAATGGCTTCTCACTTTTTCTTGTATCACATCATATTCATGTATGAGGTACTCAACCAAAATTTGAAAATGAAATGATCTGTTTATTTGGACACAAATAGAGGTATAAATTGAATTGGATCACAAGTGACCTGGCTAGACCTCCTCTAGTCTAGGTCATGCCCAGCATGACCCAATAAGGGCTGGGACATATCATGACATGCCCAACCTAGTCAGTAGGTTGGGCTAGGTTAGGTGAGGGCAGATTGGCTCATGGTTCAGACCAAGCATGACCCAGTTTTAGGCCATCTTGAGCTTGGTATGGGCCCGGCTGAGTATACTGAGCCTGACCTAAACATTTTAAAAAAGAAAAAAAACAAAATTTAAAAATCAGAAAATATCTAAAAAGTTTATTAAAAAACATATATTATTGATTTTTGATAAATATAACTTTGATTTTTTTTCCCTTTTTTTATTTTTCTATATTTTAGTTTTTTAATATTTATTATTTTATTTAAAAAAAATTTAAACCCATGCCCATGTCAAGCACCACCAACTGTGTCATTGGTCGTGCCATGCACAACCTGTGTCCCTGACCCAACATGAAATAGAAAAGGACCGATCAGGCCAGGCATGATAGGCTCATTTTGACATTTCTAACCGCATATGTCAATGCACAATCAGTTGCATTACTTACATGCTTATAATTGGAATCTATATATATGGTCATTTATATTATTATGCAAAAATTCTAGTCAATATGTTGAAATCTGCCTTAATTTCATAAAAGTTAGCAGGTAAGAACTTGAGTTGATATCATGTTTCTGTTGCATCAATTGTCTGAGAATAGAAACGGCTTTTTTCCAGAGTTGATGCAACCCTGTTCCAATTTTTGGATTATAAGTCACCAGTCAATTTCGCTATATTGTTTTGCAATGAATACATCATTATTTTCTCCACTTACTCTAAATTATCTCAGAGACAATATCAGAAATCAGAGAGCTTCTGCCTGATTTCAATGTGAGTTATGATACATGAATTAAATCTAGTGTTTGGCATAAGTTGGATTTGAAGGTAACTACAAGCACTAACAAAAGAGGAAAATATATCAACAAAATTTATTGTGAACAGAATTAATTAAATAGTTGCATAATTGACAAAGGACAAAGCCATTTTGTGATTTGTTATCATCCAAAAAATTGTTAGTCTATTCTTCCAAAACTAACCTAGTCTGCAAACGTGCATTCTGGAGACATTATCAAAATTGATTAACTCAAAATTTTGGATTTCTAGATAAATCAACATATTTTAATGTCTCATACATAATTAAGTTCACTTGTTTAATAATATTATATCAGAAAACAAATTGTTAAAGACACCAGGAGAACCAAGCTATGCCTTCATCTAAAAATCTGGAGGATGCTTTCACAATGAAGTTCTGAAATGCTCCTAAAATGTTGCTGGGAAGATTGACTTGGATTAACATCCAACATATTTTAAAAAGAGTAGTCCACTATTCAACATTGCTGAGTGACTACTTGATACTCTCGTCTCAAAAAACCTTGGATATGGGCATTTATATTGTGGACAACAAGTGTTCAGATGCTGCTGAAGCTAGCTATACTTTACCAAAACTCAAAGACATTAACACAGTTAAATAGTTTAGAAAATGAACAGATTCAGACCCTAATTTCTGAATTGGAAATATAATAGGGACTAAAAAAATCTTCAGCTCGCCTGTAATAATGCACATGAAAGGATGTTCCCTTCTGTTCTATCTAGTCTTGAGAAACTATGCTAGAGACTGCTAGAAGCTAGGTCAAGCCATGACACATTCAGCTAAGCTAAAAAGAAAATAATCGACTGACTCTGTATGAGTAGAAAATACACCAACTAAACTGTGCACATCAAAGCAAATGAAGTTCATATAGAATTCTCATTCTGAAAATAAAAAAACATATTATTGCAAATCAATCAAAATGAGTTTCCAATAGAAAAGGAAAAGACGAAGGCAAGTAGTGCAGCTGTTGCTAGAGTTAATCTCACCTTATCATGAATTTTCTCCACAGCATGAACGATCTGCTCAAAAGTTTCAGTTGGCAATCCTGTCAAACGAGCTAACTCTGTTTCATTTGGACTGAAAAAGTCCACTAGCTTCAGGAGTTCATCAGGAATAGGAGATTCCATCCCTCCAGCATCGAGAATAATAGGAACTCCTGCATTTTTTGCAGCCTGACAATGTCAAAGTTTCAACTTTAAATCCTTTTTCAACCTATGAGGGGCACTGACAATGACACAAAACTACAAAACAGTAAAATAAGAACTTTCGTAAATAAATGGATTAAAAAATATGAATCCTGTTAATACTATTATTCTTTTCATATGAAGATGTCCATTCACTGGTAGGTTAATTTAGAATCTAATCACTTCTATCCATTTGAACAGCTATATATTGGAGATTTGTTTAGACAAATAGGGATTTGAAGATAATTTAACACAATAGAATGCAGACTGAGGAAAAGAAGTTCATCTTTTGAAGTAGAAAGAATATGACTATAAATAATAACAAAGGATGAAGGATACTCTTTGCAGCTGAGACAATGAAGCAACTAGGAATTGAATGGTGTCAAATCATCATGCATTTTAATGAATTCAAAAAACAAAAAACACGATAGCAACTACAGTATCAGTAAAAAAAAAGTCCTTTTGCTCTCAACGCCAATGAAGAAACTAGAAATAGTTGAGCAAGATTGAGGAAGATAAAATGTAAAGGGCGAGAAAATAGTAACTTGACCACCAATGGTACAAATAGCAGTTGAAGTCGTTTCCAGATCCAAATAATTAAGATTACCTGAGCAATCTGAATATTAACCCTATCGGGGATCTCCCGCTGCAGCAGCACTACTCCGGCCCTACGCACCACATCCAAGTCCTCGTCGCGCGGATCCTCAGGCCAGCAGTTCATGTTAGCCCCTCCAATGATGATGATCGTGTTCTGCCCGTCGGGCTGCAGCATTACCACGGCATGCCCAGTGGGCGCGCTGGGCACCCGTGCGAGGCGATCGAGGAGAACGCCGCCACTCCGGAGGGCGTCCTCGATGAGGCGCCCATGGGCGTCTTCGCCGACCTGGCCAACGAAGTAAGTCGGGTGGTCGAGGCGGCCCCCGCAACAGGCCTGGTTCGCACCCTTGCCGCCGGCCAAGGTTTGGCCGCTGCGCGCAGCGATGGTCTCTCCCTCGAGAGGAAGGCGATCGATCTCAACGTAGATGTCGGCGTTGGCGGAGCCCACGACGACGACGGGCTTCTCCGGCGAGGCGGAAGAGGAGAGGGAGGAGGAGGAGTCGGATAAGGCGAAGGAGAGGTGGGTCGGGGCAGGATGGCGAGGATTCCCAGCAGCACTCCCGCAGCAGCGGCGTTGCTGCGGTGGCGGAGAGGAAACGAGAGGGATCCGAGTCAAGGATTTCATGCGTGATGTGTCGATCGCCGAGAGTCCGAACTGCAACTCCGCGGCGTTGCCTGCGCTGATGAAATCTTATATGGGCCAAAATGTAACTTTACCTGGAAGGATCAGTCTTACGTCTTGCCTAAAATGCTAAAATTGAAGCCTGCGCCCTGACTCAGTTGATAAATAATATATGAAGATAATTTTTAAATGGATAAAGATTAATTTTGAAGGTCACTTTGAATTATCATAGATTTTTTCTTCTATATTTATCAATTAAAATTTTAATTTACCTTTTTCACTTTTATATGACAATTCTATATTTTTTTAAAAAAAAAGGTAAAATTAAGTTTCAAATATTTAATTTAATTTAATTCTTTGAAGTAATCATTATTTTCCAAAAAAGTCAATATTATTTATTATTTAATTCAAGCTATTGATGTAATTTTACCTGGTGGGCCAGTTACATCTTGCCGTAAACTCATAGTAAAAGTTTAAAATATTTAATTTAATTCTTCAAATAGTCATTATTTTCCAAAAAAAAATCAATAGTTAGTATTTTTTATTATTTAATTCAAGTTATTAATGTAACTTTATCTGGATGGGTCAGTTACATTTGCCTTGAAAATAGATATGTTTATCGATTGTTCGATTTCAATTTCAATTTGGGTTCAATTTTAATCAATTTTTAATTTGTCGACGTTAGAACCAATTCGAACCGGTTCAAAATCAATTCCGAACTGATTTCGAAACGGTTCCAAATCGATTCTGAAATGGTTCCGGATCGATTTTAAAATAATTCCGGATCATCTTCATCGAGCTTGAGCTTCCAAATTTATTTAACGTGTTAATGATCCTATTTTTTTCTTATCGTAAAATAATGTTAACATGCTAAGAATTTTCACTTTTAAATTAGCAATCGAAACTAAATCTAAATCGAAATAAGAATCGATTCTGAAATTGATTGGAACCGAACCGAATCAAAATCGGAACGGTTCCAATTCAGTTCCGGAACCGCTTCATCTAAATCTATTCCGATTTCGAATTTAACGGATTGATTCTGATTCGGTTCCGAATCGAACCAATCCGTTAAACATGTCTACTTAAAATTCACGATAAAAGTTTCAAATATTTAATTTAATTCTTCAAAGTAGTCATTATTTTCCAAAAAAATAAAATTCAATAGTTAGTATTTTTCATAGCTTCAAGTCGAACTATTAATCTTGTTAAATATCGAATAATTATTTTTTAAAATTAGTATTTAATATTTTTCATCAATTGAAAATATCTTCAAATGTCAAACTTTTGAGTGTACACAATAAGATTGCGATTGAAACTAATAAAGTACTATGAAATTAATTTTTATTTTCATAACTATTTGTCTTTGTTTTTTTAAGCACTGCGCAAGATAAAACAACTAGTTTATCAAATTAGGGCCTGATCGTAGAGCTATTAACGGGTTTTTTTTTGTTTAAGTTAGATCGAATTGACTCCTGGTCCATGTAAAACACAATATAGCAAATTATGATCAATTTATTCCATAGTAATTATTATTAATTGTAAATGAAACATTCGTTAGGGAAAGAGAATAGTCTTTGCATATTGTGCTTTATGCTCCTATATAATTCTCATGTAGCATTAAGCATTCAGAGAAAATCCTCTTTTGAGAAAACGAAAGGCAAGCAGAAAACTACCATTCCCTTAATAAATGTGGTAACGATAAATAACATACTGCTAATCTTGTGTTATGAACTCTATTATCAAGCCTAGTAGCAGTGCGTCTCCCTGAATTATTTGCTACCAATAAATATACATTAAACATTCAGGACCCCTGAAAACTACGAAAGCTCATTGTTCCTGCTAGTATAAGTAGTAATCCATGTCCGTGAGACCTTCCCTCAAACCTCCTCATCATCATTACTATAAATTCATCCGTGTGGGAAGGGCAGGATCATTCCAGATGAAACTCCTAGCTTTTGGGTGCGAAATAATCATAGAGCTGAGAAGAAATCATGCGATTTGTAGTATTTGTCGAGAACTACATTGTAAAGAGGATGCACAGGCTCCAACAGGTTGGTGTAGGGACCCAACACGGCCCCTGGCAATGGAGCAGCACCAGCATCTACTGACCAGCAATGCTGAGAGAGAGACATGCCACTTAGACAGTAGCATGAATGGTAGAAGTCCCGATGCTTGCCGGGCTTGTCCTTGAACCCACCTTCGAGCACCTATAGATAATATCAAACAGTGAGCATGAGATGTGGCAATCGACCGACAATCATGCAAGTGACTACGATCACAAGAAGAAAAGATCCACCCTGTATAACATAGCAGAGGGCTGTGGATAAGACAGTTAAAGAAAGGAGTTTAAAACATACCTGTGAACATAGGAGTATATATTGCTGCAAGGCCATACTCTGGAATAATGGACCACATTCACTCTCTCTTTGTATGAAAGAAAAACCAAAATGTGAAAGATTTCCTGTTTCAAGACAATTCTGATATCAAAATACAAATACCAGAGCAATAATGTACGAAAATGCAAATACCAGAAGAATAGTATGACTATAGAGCTTGATAGAAAATACAACTGATCAAAAAGGGAATAGGTGTCACAAAAAATCCTCTCAGTTCCATTACGCGCCTGGTGCCACAGTTCTCTTGTCCTTCCGCTTGTCTACACTTCTCATCTTTTACTAATTAAAATGTATTTTTTGCTTAAGTGCTGATTAAAGGCACACAGCACTTCACCTACTTGTTCTAAGTTCAACGAGCCTATACAAATTTGACTTTTTATATTAAAAATTATAAAATCTAGATCATCGATAGTAAGTTCAATCTATATTGTAGCAGCAGTTCAAATATAGACATAGTAGTTCTTAATTTCCTGTTGAATGGAAACGTATGACAGACATTTGCATACAAGCATTGATCATCTTGAAAGAGCATGATTTTTTGGAAAAGGGAAACAGTGCACAACTTTCATGACAAAGACAGGAAATCACCATAGTTTAACTAATCTAATGGTTGAAGTATCATAATCTAAAGATAATGTAGACTTCGATCCTTGCCTACTTCTAGCAAATAACCAGCAATTTATTTTGTTACACGGTTTTAAAAAGCTCCCATTCAGAGAGCATAAGCAGTAGCAGTGGATTTAGAAGATTGAATTCTGTCATATATAATATTTGGTAAATGCAGTCTCTAGGTGCAGTTGGAAAAAGAAAAAAAAAATTGATTCGCCATACAAACATTTAAACAAATTTAGACCAAACCAAATTGATTTAAAACCTTAAGCTGCACTATTTGGTAGCATAAAACATTAATTTAAACATTTACTGTATAAGTGATATATATGTGTGCTTTACATTGTCCGCCAATACCTTTCATGTGTTTTATATTGGTATAATTGGCATACTGACCACATGCAGTGGGTCCACTGGGTAACCTCTGCATACATTTTTTAAACCTTATTTTCTTAATAATGAAATCAATTGACACTCCCTTTTAAAAAAATGTTATTATTTACTATATAATTGGATTCAGAATTACCTTCTATTTCAGAATGACCTTCATGTTTGCACAAATTCCGATCATCAAGACCAGCTTCCTCTGCAGTAAAGCCACTATTGGTCGTACACTCGACAGATGCTTGAACTCCAATGAAAGATGACTCTAGCTGTTGCCGAACAATTGGCAAGAGCCTCTGTGCCAAAGCAAGAGAACCTCCCTGGAGAAATTAAAATTTCAGCTGTAATTTGGATGAATAGAATTATAACTAAGTACAATACTTACTTGCCAAAAGGAGTAGCAACCGTCAACCAATTTATTTGCTCGTCCTTGAAATCCACACTCGACTCCTTGGCGAAAGGCAACCCAGTCCTAATCATAAAATGGGGAAAGAGTAGCGGTTTATGTTGGATCGGAAAGCATGCTGGAGGAGGGGGTGAATAGCGTGAAAAACTTTTCTTTCTTTTCGATTGGTAAAAAAACATAAACGTAAAGCACAGCAGAAACAAAAATCAATACACTTTTCTTTTTACTTGGTTCACAGCCTACTGGCTGCTAGTCCAAGGCCCGCAATCCTTGATTGCTTTCGTCGAGCAATTCACTAAGTAATCTCTTTCTCATTGGAGGTGAAATATGCGATGATTACACAAAGTAAGGGATACGGTAACAACCTTACCATTCCCTATAAGAAATTAAGTACAAGAAAATCAAACTAAAACTTATACCAACAATTAAGAAGCTTGAGGAAGAAGCATGGTCGGTGTTTGTAATGTTGAGGCACACGAAATTGTTGTATCTAAAGTTGTGAGGGCAAGAGCACTTAAGCTTGAATTAACTGAATTTAGGGCTTGTCTTCAACCCTTCTTTTATAGACTCATAGCCTTGACAAGGTTCAGATCTAGATCCTCTTTACTCGGATCTTATCTTGTGGTGGCACTTGGCTTTTGACAGATTCGGACAGAACCTTCGTTTAAGCTGATCTGTAAACATCAGTCGACTGCAAGTTCGTAGATCCTTCGTAGTTGGTTTTTGTATGTGCTCTAGAATTATATAGAGTGCTCGGGAATTACACTGGCTACTCTGGATCAGTTGACTGCTTGTCTATCCCAATCGACTGTTGCAGGGTGCTTGGCATGGTGCTTTGCATTTATACTTGTTGCTTGGAATTTACACTTACTACTCGGAATCAGTCGACTGCTTGTCCATCCCAGTCGACTGCTGCAGGGTGCTCGACATGGTTCTCTGCATTTATACTTATTGCTTGGGATTTACACTTGTTGCTCGAGAATTGCACTTGCTGCTCGGCCAAAGTTTGTGATAGATAGTATCAAGCCAGCATCACAAAGTTAGCACAGTGTGTACAAGAATATTTACAGTGACAGTCCTTTGACCGTCCGATTTCGACTTCGGCCTTCCCCCGGAAATCTTAATCGGATCGACGCCTAAAGTTGTTCCCATAGCAAGGACGCAACTTTACTATCACTCCTCACAAGGAGCTTACCTTGATTCTCTTACCTATTGCTTAGCATCTGATCCTATGACCTTAGCTAAGACTGCTCAAGCTCTGCGCACTTAACACAACATATTACACAACATTATGACTTAATTTTGAGCCCTTTGCCATAATCAAAACTTAGGTTAGAATAACTGGTGCCTCTGCACCAACAGTTTACCATTTGTGTCTCAAGTTGTAACCTAGATGAAGTTACCAGTTTCGCCTTTAGTTTGATTATGATATCAGCTTACACAAATGGTTAACCAAACTGTACCACAATAAAATTTATTATTATTCTCATAATAAATCCTACTGGCAAATTAATTTTTAGTTTTTCGATTAATATATACATATATATTTTTACAATTTATGGTTGCAAATCAAATCAAACTAAAAATTCTGGTTCAACATTGTCCGCCCCTAACAAAGTGTTAATGGTGCTTCCGTGAACGAAAAAAAAAACACAGAATTCAGATAGAATGCTAACTCTAACTATATGGGCATACTTAGGCTTTTATCTTACATGAGCGTAAGGTGTTGTGTGTGTATTTGGTTAGAATTAATTTAATCCTAGGGAATGAAATTAAAAAGGAATAAATAAAAATATTTATTCTTTGGTTTGGTTCATGGAATGGAATAAATGCCTCGTAAGAGTATTATAAAAAACAGACAAGGAATAGTTTTAGCAATAATAAAATATTTCTATATAGAATAATTTGTTCGGCTGGTTCAACTTGCATGACTTTCCTGGTCTAACCCACCCCCACGCACCTTGTCTAATTTATCTAGCTCAATTGACTCATCGAACACAATCAATCCTGCCAGACTGCTCAACCGAATAAACTAATTTGATTCAATTGGCACAACAAGACCGATTGACCTATTTAATTGCCAATGCCCACCAAACTTAACTAGTTTGTATGACACAAAGGATCCAAACAACCCATCCAACCCCAGCTGTCCAAACAGCTTGACTAGTCTAAACATCCAATTATCCAGCCAAGCTCGCTTGACATAGCTGACCTCACTAGCCCACTCAGCTCATCTAGCTTGACCAACTTACTTGGTCCATCCGACTTCATCAATCCAACCAGCCTACCTAGCCTGACCCATTTGTCTAATTCACCCCACCAGCCTTATCGATCCATACAACCCATTTGGCACAACAGATCCAACCAGCACATCCAGCTCAAGCAATCTGAATGACTCGATGGGATCATCTCATACAACCAATTTGATCATCCCATTGACCTACTCAACCAATCCGGCCACTTGGCCTGATCCAACAGGCTTGTTCGATTTGTCCAACTTGATTAGGATAGTTGACCCACTCTGCATGTCGAGCCTGCCTAGTCCACCAACCACATATATTCTTTGAAGGGCTGAATAGAGTAAGAATAGGTATTTTTAAAGAAGGAAACCCACAAAGAATATTCGAGAATCACAATTCTATGAAAAATGATATTCTATGTTCATTTTTACAACCAATCACAGAAATACTTATCCCAGGAAAAATCAAAAGGAATAGAATAGGCAATCTATAGATCAAATGTACCATTCAATTCTGCAGCTATACTTTAAAAATTCACCCACGTACAATAATAAATTAGATAAACATATGTCCTGGCATATTTTATTTATCTATTACGAATTTATTGTAAAATTAAATGTTCTATCAGACAGGACATTCTATGCACTCCAATCCAAACTCATCACTTTAGATCTAAATTGATGGATGTGATAAACAAAGACAATATTGTTCAGGATTCATATGCTGACTCGTCAGTTTGCCATAAAACGGTCACAATGCTGAAAATCTATAAGTTTCTCAAATGAAAAATTACCAGTTAAAAGAAAGCATTAAGAATAAATGACAGGCTCTTACAATTAAACTTGGAAGATCCAATCTATGAGCCTCATTAATCAGAATCATTGTAGCCAACCCACAGAATGTGTACCTAAATGGAAAAGGTGCATAATGAGCATAAAACCTATCAGAAATTTTTCAAGAGCTTAGGTTTATAAGGACATGCATATGATAGATCTCTAGATTTTAAAAGAGAGATACCCTCCATGAGCTTCTGAGCTAGGCTCTCCGGCGATACCACCTTCATATGTTTGACAACTGAAATGGAAAGATATTTAATATTTAATTTTCATTACTATTCCATACGCTTCCAACAATACACTGAAGGATGTTTGGTTAGAATCCAGAATGTTGAAAATATCTTGTTATGAGTACGAAACTCATAAGATACCCAACTACTAGATTCTACTACCTTATGGATGATACATATGATGCCTTTTATTAAGTTATTGATAGATAATATGGATCTAAAAATATCAATGTTTTAAAAAGCAGATGCATAAACATATTCAGTGAGAGATAGTATTGTAGTTAGTCTCAACATTCTTAGAATTTTAAGAGACAGAAGAGTTCATTGGCCAACCTCGAGATGTAATTTCCAAGATCTTTCACGAGCTCATCGTCCAAAATGTTGAGAATACTAGCAACCTGGTATGACAGTCCAAGTGATTTAGACAAAGTGGAGTAGAAAAATAAAAATTTGGTAAAGATTAACCTGAAGAACTAGAATAATTCATCCATTGGTTCTTGCATAGCAGAAGTTGAATATATGAGCAAAAGATACTACAATACAGAGCCAAAATTGACATTCCAGTACAAAATACAATTGCAAATGCTAGTTCATGACAGATGCTTTCATCTTGAATGATGTTGCTAATCTACCACCACAGGTTAGATAACAAGATCAACATGATGTAGGAGAAAACTGATAAATAAATTTTAACATAACAAATACTTCAGAGCACAACAAAAAAGAGTAGCATTTTTATCATCTGTGGTACATGCATCGAGTCTCAATTCACAATCATATGTAATGTCCCTTGTTCATGTCTTTCTTTGACTTTTCAGTAACAACCAGCAATAGTAAGCAAGACAGAAAACTAACCGATATTGCCGTGTAGCAAGCACGAACATCAATTTCACCTCCATCGTGCATTCTGACAAATACAGAAAACAAAAATCAACAGTGAAGCTAATTTACTGAAAGCTGAAACTTCAAAACAGTGATTGAAGTCTCAGTTCAAGCTGCCCATGTGGACATGTACGGGTCAGACATGCAGCATAAGGGATTTCTGAAGGCATGCTTAGCTTTATTTCTCAAATTTGAAAATAGGATTAAAGAAATTGAAATTCAGACCTGAATGCACCAGAAGAATCTTTCATCCGCAGAAAGAACTTGTGCAGGTTATCTCTGAGGATTAATAGTAGATTAAACCACATTAGATAATTTTTAAACAAAGAGTCAAAGTAACAAATACGGAAGCTGTATAATCAAATAACCTGTCTATAGATGATAATGCCTTCTCACTTCCAAAAGTTATGAGTGTGTTAACTGCAGCGTAAGTCGTTGCAAGATGAGGCATCTAATCAAGTAGCATATTTATTATTAGTCAGAAAATTTAATTCAAAAGATGAATTAGAAAATATAACTAAATTGCATTCGGTTGTTGACAAATAAAGATAAGTCATAGTAATTGAACATTAAGCAATTTGTTTAAAATATTTACATTGTCTGCAAGTTTGTCTAGGATCTGTTGATAATCTTGTATGGGAATTCTCTTTGCCATACAATGGAATTTGAGAGGAAAAAAAAAGACTCTGTTTGTTTAGCATGTCACATGAAGTATGGTGGGAGTTAACATATCTAGCGAAGTGGAACTAAGAAATCTCATGTGAGAGAGAAGAACTTAACTTCACCATGACCCAGTAACTAAGCATTACTACGAATGCCTTGAACCATCACAATCCCAAAAGCTAATAGTTCAACTTCTTTTTCTATGTTCTGTTGAATGCTAAACATGTTTTTTAAAGAATGCTAGGTCTATCCACCCAGGATTAACCCTCCTGAATCCTTAAATACCAAGGCCTTAAAAGATACACCGAATTCAATCCCACCGCAGTATCAAAATAATCATGTGGATTATGATTGAACAATCTAAATGCTTAAAGCCCAAAGTGATTAAAAGATTATAAACCCAATGAAAAGCAACAAGAAAAAAAATATACTCTTAATTGAAGAAAAAATAAATATATGAGAAAAAACCGAACCTGACCTGGCCCGCCACCATATCCACCATTTTTATCCTGTGAAATTGCAACAGCATCACTTTCACTCATGCTATAAAAAGTAATCAAATAATTAAACCATTGACGACGACAGCACCATATGAACTTTGACAATTAAAACTTAGGAACTAAATTAACAGTTATCAATACTTAATATTTAAAGGACCACAAATGCATTAGAATATTTGATGTAGTACAACAAAGTGAACAAGGATACTATCTTCATCCAGAGGAAAGCTTGCTAATTCTCACCTAGAAAAAGGTAATTGCAAATTATATCAACTCAAAACTACATCAATACATGGGATCCTAACCCCCTTCTATAGTTTGAGATACGACCTATTCTTTATAAAATAAGAAACTTAGCTAACAAAACCCTAATTTTTCTAATAAAAACCTGATGGACTTTTCTAAAAAAAAAACTAAACAATTTTTTTTAAAGATCCAACTATTCTTGACTGCGTCAATAATTATGTGCAAAAAAACTTATGCAATCAACACAATAAGCAACAAAGAATTTACCTATATTTTTTATTAGAAATAAGAAGCTTCATGTAGTCTCGCTCATAAGTTGTTTGTTAGTATAGTGATTATTGGTAATGATATTTAAAAAAAAACAGAACTAAAGGCATTTTGTGTCAACATGAGAGACCCCAGTAGAATTTTCACCTGACACCGAAATAAAAATTCCACCACATTGTCCTCAAGCTCTGAGCCCAGAGATTCTCCTAGTAAAGCAATCGAGTGAATGATCCAGTAGCAAAGCCAAGGTCGACTGCACTTATCGATCATAAAATGATCCAAAACAATAGGACAAATAATTAAAACCCAGAAATGCTATTAAGGGAAAATTGATATATATACAGAAAGAGCATTTCAACAAAAAATTACCAACACATTGAAATTTCTAATCTTACTTGGCATCTAGAACATTGTAGTTTGGCCCAAGTTTCCCGAGTCCTTTTGTTAAAAACTCAATGTGATTATCACGCCAAAGCTCTAGCCTGCACATCCTCCAATTTAGTTTAAATGGTTTACGCAAATGTCTTACAGAACAAGGAGACTGATTGGACATCAAATGGAAGAGATTGACTTTAAAGCATCAAAACAGTTAATTGTTTTAAACCACCTCCTTTCTCTCTTTTGCAACTCCGAATTAGTTCATTTAATGATGTTATCTCCGCTTTGATCATTCTTATTTCCAGTTACAGTTGCAAGTTAAAATATCATTAAACTAGAGAAATTTTAAACATTTTTTATTTGCTCACTAAGCCTACCCAATTTTTTTCTGAACATGAAGATCAACTTTTTGGTCGAACATGAAAACCAAATTGTGGCGATCAGAAAAACTCAGCATAGCCAAGTAAAAAGAGTTCATTATTTATACGAGTATAAAGAGCAAGGTGGTAACCATTATTTCACTGAAACAAGGAGTTAGTGAACCCTGATAAACTTCAAAAGTGGAAAAAGATTAGGACGGGCGTACATCAAAGACATGGTGGGCGGGTCGGCTCCATTGAGGATGCGGTAGATCTCGAACACTTTGGCCTCCACTCTGAGCTGCTCGATCTGCGTCACGGTGAGCCTCGGTTGGTCGGAAGGAGGGGAGGACGAGGGGTGAGAGGACTTCATCGGCGCGGAGGTACTACAGCTCCTTGCAGGATAGGAGGAAGAAGACGTGGAGGAGTGGTCGGCGGCTGCGCTACTAGCTTCTTCGCCGGAGGAAGCAGGATTCCGTCGATTACCCTTTGGATTGGGCCTTCCGATACGTCGGTGACCCAAGCGGAATCGCATCTAATGAACCGCCCTTTTGATTTGTTCCGTGCTTCTGTCGATGTCCAACGCCAACCCCATCGATCCGACGGCAACTATAATACTGATGAGAAAATTTCACTCTGCCCCCCAGCAGAGTTTGTTAAAATTCTCAACGCCCTCCGTATTTTGACATATCACACCTTATACCTTTGCAAATGCATCATAAGGAAGTTTAAAATCCTAAAACATAGCCTAAGAAAAAAAAATCGAACGCTTTATCCCTTCGCGCTGAGTCATTTAACATTATTAATTTATTTTATAAAATAAGAATACAATGAATATGTCACATAGGATAAGTCAGAATCCTTTCAAAGTTCGATGTCGAATAAGAGATCTAAAATTCTCCTGATTTTAGATGAATCTCTCTTTATTCTATCACCATATCAAGGAACGTTATTCCCCATGATTTATCTCTTTCATCAATGTCTTAGAACGAATGACAGGAGATTACTAATTAGACATATTCTCAATTTTTACAGAATCCTCTCAAGTCTTTGTACTCCAAAAACCAAAAATTCATGCCAACTTGATTTGGAAGATGCATCGGAAGACTGCAGACTGCCACCTACTTTGACAATGCAACTGCTTCAAGATGTCTGTGAATACTTTAGGAGATTGATGGGCACGCACAGAGCAGTGACAAAGGTTATGGAAGGGAATTTGGACCGACCTCAACGGCTTCTGCCCTTGAGTAGCAGTGTTGGATGGAAGTGGCAAGGGAGGTGGGCATTTGCGGCTGCCTTGCTGATAGGAACTCTTCTTTGCAGGTCATCAGTCATCCCCTTGATCCCCGTTGCAGTAGTTTGGCCAATTGGCTAAGTAATGCTCGTCGTCTTTATTAGTGTGTCCCTGCAATAAGTCGAATTATGAGGATAAGATATGCAACACAAATTTCTTGAATCGGCTGGCAGTTTTGGCTGAAAAGAATTAAGTACAAATGCAGTTAAACCAACAAAAAGTGACAGCAAGTGCATGTAGTTAACTAGAATAGAGCCGAAACAGATGAAGACCCTTTGGCACAAAAGGGATATGCCAAGAGAACACGCAGATAAAATAAAAGGTAGTCCGATGAACAAATTGCTCACCGTCTTATCCTACTTTGCAAAAGGATATTTTCGTGATTCTTTAAATCACACGATAACAATTTTACTGTTGGATAAGGCTGCCCTTCGACATGCAGATAAGATAGGCCGAGAAAAATCAAAACAGAAGGTGTCACAGGCAAGTTCAGATTAATAGATGACCAGTAATATATATAGCAGGATAATTTCTGGTAGCGCATGTAAGGCAGAAATAGGTCTAAATGTCAATGAAACATGCTCCGAAAGCACATCTCAGAAATGAAAAACTTGTTAGATTAATTTCTTTATAGGTACATCTACCAAATGTCTGTATAATAAACTGAGAATAGTTTCAAATTCGTTCTGTTCGAATTTGCATTAACTGTGGAGTTTGGTTGAAAGTTAGATATAGCGAGAGGCTAGGTAGGTCAAATTGTTGAATTAGGTTGCTGGGCCAATGTTATCAGGCATATCAATTACGTCGATTAAAGCAAATTGTGCAAGCAAGACATGCCAAAAAAATTCATTTATATGATGATAATATTTTATTGTGAAAACTTATTCCTTTTCTATTATATTCTATGAACTAAAGAATCTCTATTCTACCAGCCAATGCAAGATTAACGATTCAAGAGTTTTACCACGTTTACCAAACAAAATATATAGTTTTTGATGCAATTCATAAATGAAAAAAAGAAACTTTCATCATTCAGATGGTGCTATGATGAGTTATAATACACACAAAACAGCAAAATCAGAAACTGTCCATAAACTTAGAAAAGAAATCCAAAAATGTATGCCAAGGCTCCTAACTAACAATTCGTACCAAAATAGAACTTAATGTACTATTTTATAATTCCAAGCAGATGGCTTGGTTCTCCTAACTAACATCAGAAAATAAATTTTATGACAAGAAAGATGGAGATTGATCATAGTGAATCTTTGTGTGTTAACATTACCTTGAGTGACGACTTTGCGATACAAGCCATCAGCTTTGACACAGCCACAGCAGCATCTTTCTCTTTCATGCTCAGAAACTAAAATGTTGATTGGAAATAAAAATTATGAGAAGATGAGCTAATTCTAAAGTTCATTTCACTCACCATTGCTTCAGAAGCTCAGAGCTAGATCTAATTTAACACATGTATGGGGGCAGTTGAACGAGAAAAAGGAGTCAAGGATAAAGCAGGTAAAATTTGTTGAGATGTTGTAGGCTTGACATTAATATTTTGGTACATCTGTTACTTAAGTGAACCAAATCTTGCAGGTTCTTTTAACACCTTGGGAAATTCCCAAATCCAATGATGGCAAAGAAAAAGTTTGGAAATGTCAACATTAATCTTACCATCTCAAGGAACTTTGATTATAGCTCCAAACAATCATTAGGTAAATAATTTCCAACCAAGTAGGAACAACTACTTGGATCATTGCAAATTCTGTCAATGTTGTTTTCTACTCAACGCATCAAATCCACCTTACTTTCTGAAAAATAAAGATGATATTCTTGTTACAACTAAATTAGGTAAGCAAGCTCCATCACATCAAATTTTAGTTTGAGTACTCGAGAGATCCAGAAAGGTGAAATTGTTTTAGAGCTTCTAATAACCAACAAACTAGTTGCAAATTCTATTTTCTTTAGTCGAATAGATGAGATATATAACATACAAAAATAACTAAAGTACCTAAACTATAATAATGCATGACTAGAATCTATTTGCTCTTTCTTTTCAGGCCTTGCTCAAACAAGTACCTAGAGTTCAGTTTCCTTAGAATTCTGAATGCATCATTATCCAGCTTAGCAACTATGATTCAGATCTCCTTATTATTCACAAAGAGGCAAAAGAAAATCTCATCAGTACCACCCAATTTTCGTTTCCTTCATTCTTACCCATTTATAGATCATCTAACAAGTCCATAACTATTTTCGATTACGATGTTGCAACCATGAAGTTTGCTGGACCACGGATTGGCCCTAATGTAATCCTTCCCCTGAAATCAACTCAAATGCAATAACTAAAAATGTCAGCAATGTACTCACTAGCCAAAGGAACCCTCAAACCATACCTGTGATGGAAACCCGTGTCCAAAGTAGCAATAATAAGAGAAGTCACAGTACCATAAAAGCAAGCACACAAATCGGATCGATGTAATCGGCGATGAAGCCTTAGTGTTCCTCTCCAACTCCGGAGGTCGACGTCAGAGTTACAGATGACGGCGCTTGAACGAGCCTCTTCCGAGGAGTAACTGAAGCATCATGCAGCAGCTACCTCCGGCAGAGGAGCCACGGTCGCTTTCCGGCGATGGACGGCGAATCGGCGATTCAAACGAGACCGTTCAACCGGGATGGTTCCAGAATCCAATGGTCGTGTAATAGGCCGTGATGGATTAGAAGACCCAAATCGTCCCTAACCGTGGAGGAGTCCAATAAAACATTCGACCCATTTCGCTCTGTTTTATTGCTACCTTTGATGTAACTAATATAATTTATATTATATTACAATCATGAGTAAAAGAAATTGTATATAGATATATAATCTTTGACTATAAAATTGAATACATTCTTTTTGTTTAGTATTCATAATTTTTTTATTCCATCATTTTTTATAAGTAATATAATTTTTATTATTATAAAATAATAAATATATTCTTATAACTTCGTCCTAATATAATCAAAATTCTAATTGATCATACACGATCGTCATCGTCATCGTCGATTCTCAGTTGTCAATCGTTGATCATCGATTGCCTGTCGACAATCGTCAATTGTCGGTCGTCGGTCGTTAGTCATTGATCATCGACAGTCGACAGTCGTCGGGTCTCAATTGTCGTCGATCGACCGTCGTTGATTGTCGATCGTCGATCGTCAATCGCGTAATTATTGATCGTCGATCGTCGCTCATAGATCGCTAATTGTTGATCGTCGATCATCGCCCATAAATCATCGACCGATGTTTATCTGTTGTTGTCGTTACTCGTTAGTCATTGATTTAATCGAAAGAATGAAAGCTAAAACTCAAAGTATACTTGACATTTAAATTTTTTGAACTTTAAATGTAATCGGATTATTCCGTTTTGACCTTATGATTTAGATTATAATATTTCATTATTTTTTATAATTTAAATTACATTACATTCAAATTTTAAATTTGTAACAAATAAAATAATCTTGATTATATTATTGCTCTTAATCAAATATAACTGAAGAGTGAGGCCAAGAGTGTGCAGAAGTACTCCTTTTCTTCAGAGGTAAAAGTAGTCCTTTTATATTAGCCATCGATCATTAGCTCTGTGTCTCTGTCAATTGTCATTGTATTTCATTGAGCATTCGTTCAAATTTTAATCTAGATTCGTTACTGAATATAATATATATATGTCTTCAATTTATTCTCATTTTTATTGAATTTAGAATTTCGAGTGATACAAGAATGTTGGCGTTGCATATTCCTTAGGGAAGCTAATGAAATATCATCGGTATCAAATTCATACATAGTCTTCTTAAGACAATTTATTAGTTAGAGCAGTGTAGATATTATTACAGAGATCGAATTCCGATATGAAAATTAAAATCCTTATTTGAATTGTTTTTTTTCTATCATCTAATCATCTTTCTATGATACAAAGATTGGAATCCATTAATCTGATGGTCTCTATCAATCCGCCTCAAAATTATTGTAAGAGAAGAGATTAGTAACTATCATATGGATGAATAACACGTAGAAAATCACCTTTCTCTGCTAGATAAGGACTCATCGATAGAATAACCATTTTAAATATATGCGTTTAATTCGATGGAATAATTTAAAGGAATGTGATTGAAGCCTTATTATTTTATCCTTCTCGCATTCATCGCTACTGCCGGTACAAAAATTTATAGCCCTTTTTTTTTTTTTTACCTTAACTCGTTTTTATAAATACGCCATGTGATCCATTTAACCATTTATTGACCACGTGGCATGTCTCTCTGTCATTTAATATTTTTGTTTTCAGATGAGATGTGTCACCCGACTTATAAAGAACAGGTTCCTGTAACACGATTTAGATACTCCTCTCTCTCTCTATTTAGATTAAATATTTTGATATTTATTTACATGCATTCGGGGATGCATCTTTATCAGTTCTTCAATTTCGATTTCAATTTTATTCTCATCGATTTTGAATTCATCGATATTGGAATCGATATGAACCAGTTCAAAATCGATTCTGATTTTAAAATTTTAACTTTGGAACCAATTCAATCCAGACCGATTACGAATCGATTTCGAACAGATTCCGAAACGGTTCTGAACCGATTCTGAAATGGTTTCGGATCATCTTTCTCGAATTTAAATTTCCAAATTCATCAAATGTGCTGGTGATTGATTCCGAAACGGTTCCGAATCGATTCTAAAATCGATTGGAACCGAACCGAACCGGAATCGAAACGATTATAGTTCGATCTCATAACTCGTTCATTTGAATAGGTTCTGATTCTAAATTTAATGGATTAATTCCGACTCGATTCTAGATCGAATCAATCCGTTAAACATCCTTACATTCGAGTTTTAGAAGTGTCATAAATTATAGATAACAGATATGGCGATATATCAGCTGTCGTCCCTAATTCGGCTATTTTTAATCATACTATTTTGATTTGATTATATTTGAGTGGTTGTTCGGTGAGAGTTCGATTCACTTTTATAGCAGTGAACAGTCACGATAGGATTTTGCTATATATCTATCTATTGGTTGACCAACCGAGAGTGATTTTGACCAAGTGGTCGGTCGTTGACCTTTTTCATCGACTACTAAAGAATTAATTAAGAAGGTTTGATTGTCTTGCTGTGTAATTATTGTTCACTTAAGTGTTTTAAAATATATTGATTTGATATAGCATAATATTCAATTTCTTACTTTTATAATCGTCTCTGTTACTTTATTATCCATAGTATTAAAGGTAAATTGTGGTATTATTAATAATAATTAGAGATGAATTTATTGATAGAGTTTAATTATTTTATTTAATTTTTGTTTTCAAGGAAAAAATTTATTAGTCAGGCGATCGAGTTGGCTACGGCAGTTGCATGACCCACCTGTGCTCTCTCTCTCTCTCTCTCTCTCTCTTTCCATCTCTTAAATACTTGGCCATTAATCTCCGCTGCGACGCGCTACCTCCTCCTCCGTCGGCAATGGCGGACGCTACCACTACGGCGGCAAACTCTAACAATGATCCTCTTACAAGATTCATTCACTCCTTCATCGACCTGAAGCGGCTGAAGCTCTTCTACGGCTATCTGATCTCCCACGCCCTGCGCCTGATCCTGGTCGCCCTCCTCGGCACAGCCACCACCCGCCTCGGCGGTGACGAGCTCCTCCAGATCTGGGATACCCTCCGCCTCCACCTCGTGGCCGTATTCGTCTGCTCCTCAGCAACCGCCTTCCTCGCCGCGCTCTATCTCATGAAGCAGCCGCGTCCCGTGTACCTCCTCGACTTCGCGTGCTTCAAGCCAACACCGGCGCTCAAGTGCACCCGGAAGTTCTTCGTGGAGCACTCGATGCGCACCGGCATCTTCACCGCCGACAACCTCGCGTTCCAGAAGCGGATCCTCGAGCGGTCCGGGCTGGGGCAGTCGACCTACTTCCCCGAGGCGCTGCACAAGACGCCGCCCAACCTGTGCATGGCGGAGGCGAGGACAGAGGCGGAGATGGTCATGTTCGGCGCCGTCGACGAGCTGCTGGAAAAGACCGGAATGAAGCCTAAGGACATCGACATACTCATCGTCAACTGCAGCCTTTTCAACCCCACCCCTTCCCTCTCCGCCATGATCGTCAACCACTACAAGCTCCGGGGAAACATCCAAAGCTTCAACCTCAGCGGAATGGGATGCAGCGCAGGCCTCATCTCCATAGACCTCGCCAAGCAACTCCTCCAGGTCTCTGTCCACTAATTCACGTGCTCTGTTTTAATTATTAGTTTAACCTACTCTGTTTTTACTCGCTTCGACAGGCGCATAGGAACGCGAACGCGTTGGTGGTGAGCACCGAGAACATCACTCTCAACTGGTACTTCGGGAACAACCGGTCAATGCTGGTGCCCAACTGCCTCTTCCGGGTGGGCTGCGCCGCCGTGCTGCTTACCAACCGGAGGTCTTCTCGGTGGAGGGCCAAGTACCAGCTGATCCACACGGTTCGCACCCACAAGGGCGCCGATGACGGCAGCTACGGGTGCGTGTTCCAAGAGGAGGACTCCGAGGGGAAGGTAGGGGTGTCGCTGTCCAAGGACCTGATGGCTGTCGCCGGCGAGGCACTGAAGGCCAACATCACCACGCTGGGCCCGTTGGTACTTCCGCTTTCTGAACAGCTGCTCTTCTTCCTGTCGTTGGTGGCGCGGCGGGCATTTCGCTGGCGCAGCGTCCGGCCGTACATCCCCGACTTCAGGCTGGCGTTCGAGAACTTCTGCGTGCACGCCGGCGGGAGGGCGGTTCTGGACGAGCTCGAGAAGAGGCTAGGGCTGGCGGAGGGGCACATGGAGGCGTCGAGGATGACGCTGTACAGGTTCGGGAACACTTCGAGTAGCTCGCTGTGGTACGAGCTGGCGTACACGGAGGCGAAGGGGAGGATGAGGAAGGGGGACCGGACGTGGCAGATCGCGTTCGGGTCGGGGTTCAAGTGTAACAGCGCGGTGTGGCGGGCGCTGCGCACCGTCGAACCGGCGAAGGAGAAGAAGAACCCGTGGGCCGACGAGATCGATGAGTTCCCGGTCCAAGTCCCAAAAGTTGAAACCATTCATTAAATTAGTAATTAATTAGGGGCTTCTAATTAATCGATTCATTAATCAGTATTTGCTACCAAAGTCGTGTCAAGTTGTCATGCAGAACACTTTGTCATTCGCTACGAAAGCTAAATAAAATTTAATACCAAAGCTAAAGAAAATGAAACCGAACAACAAACAAACAAAAAAACATTTTTAATCAAAAAAAAAATACACTTAAAGTTTTAAAATATCTAAAAGTAATTTTTATCAAGGTGCATGATAGACAAGATATTCGAAAGGGTATGAGATGGAATTCAAATTCAAATTGATCAAACTAAAACTCAAGTCTATTTAAATCGTGTCAGAGCTCAATTTTGTAGTTGGGTCGAGCCCAAGCTCAGTTTTATAATTAAATTGTTATGTCTCCATAATTTTTCTTCCGAAAATTATGTATCTATGTCTTCATTATTTCTCTTCCAGGTGTCACATATCTACGTCTCCATCATTTTTTTACAAAAATTATGTCTCTATGTCTTCATTATTTCTCTTTCAGATGTCACGTTTCTATATCTCTACATCTCCATGATTTCTCTTCTGGAAGTCATATCTCCACGTCATGTCTCAACGTCTTCCTCTTTAGAATGACACATTCTTCTCTTCTTGTATAAAATTAAGAAGGGAATGTGGAGATGAACCGATGAAAATAATCTCTAAGACTTTACTCTCTTTCTCTATTTTACATAATTTTCTCTACTTTTCTCCACTCTCTGATCTGAATATTAAAGGGATTTCGTCGAGATACACCTTGACCTCCTTTTCATCCATTTTATCGTTTCAAGTCATTTTAAATCTGAAGTACTCCCTATCTTGACAATCGATTTGAAGAAAATAAACCTCGCAAAGGTCAATCTAAGGACATCCTCGACCTCCCAATGTATTGTTGGAGCTTGATCTCCCAAAGCCCAGTGGTCGATTGACCTAAGCTCAATCACAACTCGATCTGATGATGAAGTTTTATAAAAAGAAGTTGATCTGACATAGTTATATATGAAAAGAAAGATCAAACTGACTAATTCAACATATCGAAGATATATCTAATTTGTACTCAATCGATTAAAAGACCATAAATACCTTACTAAATCCTTCCATCCACTCATCTCGGTCTTTCTAACATTTTCATACACCCAGGTTACTTTATCTAATTCGGTTTAGTTCATGACTACATTAAATAACTTTATCTTTAAATGTTATAAAATTTTATGCAATATTCTAATTGTAATTTATATTTATACATAAATATTTCTATTTTAAAAGTTTTTTTGCCTTAACTGCTTATTTTCCCCCCCTCAGTTTATGTTTATGATAATGATTTTATCCAATGATTATCAATTGTTTAACTTGTCATTTTTCAAAAAAAAAAGTTTGACGATTTTATAGTAGTTGAAGATTTTAAGAGATATTCTGATAATTTTAAAAGTTTAGAAGGTAGTTGAACCAAAAATAGTTAAATTTAAAGTGGATTAAATGAAAATTGGAGAAAAATAAAATTAAAAGCATTGATGGATGAGGATTCACAAGTCTACTTAGCAGTACAATTGGAACAGCGTTGGTCCTCATAATTAGGTAATGAATTAAATTGGTTGTCTATCCCTACCTCATTGAATAAACACGCGACAGCTAAGTACGCATCTGCTTAAGGACATCTGTCAGGGGAAAAAAAATAGCTGTCATATTTATTATCGATTCCAAACATAGCGGAGAAGTCCTAGAAAAATATTGATTAAATTGAATTATCTGTCGTATAATAATATTTATCTTTATTCTTACTTTTTTAATAATCTCTAAAAAAAAATATTATTTAAAAAGGAGCAACTGACTGGGCCGTTATGGTCCAGCCCAACTCTAGTTGGACCAGGGCTCGAACTGGGGACAGCCCATGGCGCTCGCTCTTGCGACTAAAAATGTGCAATCGATTGTTTGTCATTTGGGAACTGAATTGTTTCATTTTATAGCCTTCGTATACTATAATATTTAGGAGGCCCAAGTTAGCTTCAAAAGAGTGAGCCCGTTGGGCTTTTAATTGGGCAACATGGTGGACGAGGTAGATATAGATATATAATTGAAAATATTGGTTTTAATTAGTTTTGAATATATATGAAGTGCCTTTGAATTTGATCGTTTTATAAGCATTTTTTAGCTTTTTTTTAAATGTTATATTTATTTAATGTTTTAAAATGGCATGGGAATGTGAAAACGATGATTAAAATGAAATAAATACAAAACGAGAAGTAAAGGATAAACATGAAATTAAATCATTTTAAAAAAATTACATTAGAATATTTTGGAATATGATTTTGACCAACATTGCTAATGTACGTTGAATTCAAAATAACAATATTTGATGATTGGGAAAGGTATATTCAAAATTGTTATTTCATCTCGAAATTATTAAAAAAGGTTGAAATTATAAGATATACTACCTGAAATTTGACAATTAAACTATATATCAGCACACCAACTCACATTACGAGACGAGAACAAAGGGGGAAAAAATTATAATATTGTATTCATGTATGTATATAATCTCTGACATGGCTTAATAATTCGAATAGTTTTCTTATGAACAGCTAGATGTCACAAAGAATGAATGGGAATAATAGAACCGTGATTATCCACAAAAAGAACTGATCATTAACCAATATTAATTGGAAGTAATAATTAATCAGAATAAAGTACCTCCACATTAATTGTCTCCCTCCTTGATGAACCCTAATGAAGCAGCAGGTTTGTGGTTTGCTTGTGTGCTCCCATCAGCAGATGAAACTGCCAGATGATCTGATCATTAACTTCAAGCTAATTGTCTTTTTTTCAACATTAAGAAGTGATCAGATCATGCTGGCAGCTTCATCTCCTTGTGGTGCATCAAATTGATTAATCAATAAAACACCAACTAACTGCAAGTAATCTGGGAAAAATTAATCAAAGGAAACAAAATGAAAAAAAAAAATAGAGGGTTTTAATTTGTAGGAAGGATGAGGAAGAAGAGCTGAGAAGAACTGAAATATATATAGGAGAAGGTGGTGAAAGGGATGACATGTCATTGCCAAAACTATATATAAAAAAGCAACAGATGATTTAAATTCTAAATATTCGTAATAAAAATTTGGATTTTACACAACTTTTTGTAAATTAGATTTGCAAGTTTATAAAATTTTATTGTGAAAAATGGGAATTATTGGAAAGATTTAATTAAAATTTCTCAGAAGAGTCAGATTTATATATGAGAAATTTTAGAAAATATTTCAGACATTTTGATATTTGGCCAATTTAATTAATTTTTTTAACATATAATATTTCTATAAATCAAATTTAGTAGCTTAAGAGTCGATTGAGACAGCACTTCCTTTGCTCACTCTACTACCTAAACTATATTATGAAACTAATTAAAGATTATAAGATTTCCCAAACATAACCAAGCAAGATCAGGTGACTGTCTCGCTCAAGATAATTTCTTTGTTGATAAAATATCTTTTTTGGCATTTGGAACTTTTTCTTTTATTGGGACAAATCGAACAGTTTTGCTGAATGCATGTATGTATATATGCAAAGAAATTGGTTCTTATGTTTTTCACTGATGCTTCGATTTTTATAAACTGTAAGAACTGATATAAGCCAAGTCTTTATGGTCACAAAATTAAGAAAGTAGTGCCTTCAATTTTTAAGATATATAATGTGCTCTTGATATTTATAATCAATTGAGTATAGTCCTTAATACTTGTCTATCCAAAATAATTTTTATTTCTACCATGACTCTACTGCTTGATCCATTGGGCACTTCCTACCTCTTGCCTTTGACAAGGTTATCTTTGGATAAAAGGTTGAATTCCATTGACCTAGTGGTCTCTATTAACCCACTTTTAAATCATCGTAAAGAACCAATAACAATAAAGGTAATTCCAAAGCAATAATAATAGGATAGAGCATGTCTTCTTCATCACTCACAACTAAATCCACATCCGTATGAGCCGACAACTCTATAGGCAATCTAAGATGAAACTTGGAAACCAATAATAATAGGATAAAGAACACTTTTATTATTCATCGTCCGATCTCTTAGGATTCAAGAATTGACCTATAGTGCTAACCCGATCGAATGATAGATAATAGAGGTGCTCACAAATGAATTGTATAAGGGATCATTCCTCTATATATACAGAGAGAGAAATGTTATACTACGCAATTCATCCGTAAATATCTCTATTATTCACCGTCGATCGAGTACGTACTATAATTCAATCTTTGAATTCTAAAGGATCGAACGATGAATAAAAAAGATACTCATAAATACTTACGAATATATATATATATTTCAGAAAGATTGAATGCTAAGAAACGCCTTTTGATGGTTTAAAAAATATACTTAGTGATAATTTTAAAAATTTAAAGTTTGCTTATTTTTTCTCTTAAATATCTTTTGTTAAAGTCAAAAATAAATTACGACTACTGATCAAGAGCTTTTGATAGATATATGGCATAGAGATTCAATTAATCAAATAAAACTATCATTAAGGCTCTCTGGCTTTCTGGATGTGTATATTAATTAGGTGTAACCACTGGACCCCACAATTTTTAATTAGTATCCAATACAATTAATATGAGGATATGTTAGATGTTAATGATAGCTAATGGAGAGTTTATTAAGTAATTAGTAGCTAGTTGTGGCTATCAAGTTGATAGGAAAATAATGCATGGATAATAACTCATCTATATGTAACACAACTTTTAAATTTCAACTACTGTAGTTTGTTCATTTTCTTGCAATCGTTTTAATTGAGTCTCTTCAGAATTTTCATCACTGAGCTCAAAACAAACAAATTAAAATTTTGTTTTAAGCTTTTCAAATTCCATATAAAAAACACAATTCGAAAGCCGTTTTTACTGAAAATAATAATTTTACATCCGATATAATAGAGGACAGAAGATAATGGCACAACTAGTAGTAAAACAATTTAGATGCTTCCAAGTTTTTTGACTTCAAACTTTATCCTTGCAGAATTAATTATACAGTACCTCGGAATTAATTGTTCAATTGAAATACACTACATGAAAAAAAACAACACAAACATCAATTTTCATCATCCAACACATCTCTTGCAACGGTGATAAGTTAAAGTTGACATTATACATCCCTGCATCAAATGATTACATATTTCAAGCATAATTATTAATCTTAAAGCACATCTAATTCATTTTAAGTTAAAAAAATGGCGCCCAGATTAAACATCTTGCAACTAGTGCGCAATATTGATAATGTTACAAGAGAGGTAAGCTTGACTGATCCAAGAATAAACTGGGTGTATTGCTGAAGAAACTTAGATGGGTCAGACAACAGTTCATGTTGAGGGCATGTAAAGTTTAGTGCGGCAAACTCCTCGTGACGAGTAAATAAATGATCAGTCACTGCCAACAGTGTCATGGTCTGCAGTTTCCAGCCGAGAAGAAATGGGTAGAAGAGAATCATAGATGTGCTTGGCAGATGGGCGGCGGGAAGGATCTCCATGGGTGCACTGGATGAAAAGGTCTACCAAACACTTTAGTATTTCAGCCTCTGCATTGGAGGAGAAGGCAGTTGTCTTGGATTGTGCTGTTGGCTCATCTTGGGATGCTACTACTGCTAATGCTTCTAATTCGGGTGTGAGCATTGGGCGCTGTTGCATCTGTTGATCCAATAGAAAAATTAAATTGCAGTGGAAGATATTGAGTATGCAGCTTCGGCATTGCTTCTGACTTTAAGCTAAGCTCATCAAATGCCAATTGGTATTTGAAATGTATCATTTAGGTCGCCATTGGATACAGATCTTATGTTGGTACCAGCAAAAAATATAATAAGAAAAACATAAATAAGTGCTACTAAAGGTGCAAAGCTAATGAACTTACTTGCAACAGCTTATATAGCTCTGACTCAGACAGTCCTTGGTAAGGTAGTTCAAGGGTAAGAAGCTCTAATAAAAGGCATCCATACGACCAGATATCAACTTCCTGCAGAAAGGACAAAGATTACTCCTGCAACACCAAGGATTTAAACTACAGACTATCGAAAGCAGAGAACATCTTTCAACTCCAAACGAGATGAGTCAAACAGCCGGGAAATGTATTACAAACACATGTTCAGATGGGCTTTTTGATGATATGACTTGCAGCTTTCCTAATTGATCAAACCATCATGTTCAGATAACGACTAAAAAAGATAACATGTGAGCTACTGAAAGAACAAAATTGAAAATCAGGCAGAAACTTAACATGACAAGAACAACTAGACCAACTTGAATTGTGATCCTTTGGCTCAAACATATAACATGACAAGAACAACTAGACCAACTTGAATTGTGATCCTTTGGCTCAAACATATAACATGACAAGAACAACTAGACCAACTTGAATTGTGATCCTTTGGCTCAAACATAAATTAGTATCCTTCTTCAAAACCACAGCATGATCTCAGATAATTGTGAAGTGCATTCCATTAGTCTAGTTCATAACGGTAACTTCAGGGTGAAATTAGTCCATGAGATGATGGGAACAGAAATTGTCTTACCAGACCATATGACTGTTTCTGATGCATAGCTTGGACCACCTCGGGAGCCATCCACCGAGGTGTGCCCACACAAACATTAGGTGGATGTATGCCAAGGTGAGCAATGCAACATGTATGTGCAGAGCAGTGAAGAGGAACTGATCTGTCGAAATCACAAAGCTTGACAGCAGGCACTGTGTCAGCCCGGGATACAAAATCAACTAAAATGTTCTCACTTTTTATATCCCTGTGAATAATTTTCTTAGAATGCACTTCTACCAGTGCACAGGCAACATCCCTAGCAATACACAAAGCAATGTCAGCAGGAGCATGCTTCCGGCCCTTTTCCTTCAATCGATCTAAATAACTCTGCAAAAAACATAATCAGGAGTTAAACGTGCCTTACATATGCAAGATAGAAGCAATCATTCAACACCTAACTCCACCTTTAAAGAACCGCCATTCACATGCTCCATAATAATCATAGATTGCAACAGCCTACGATCTTTGTTCCCATCTTCTGCTGGAAGCCACTTACAAGAAAGTTGATGACCATAAATATGCACTATATGCTTATGATTTCTCAAAGCACCTAAAATCCTTACTTCCCCCAGAAGCATGTGCTCAAAGGCCCTAATTTCCTCAATGGATGTCTGCTCTGCTATCAAATATCGAACCTACGCAGTAGAGGAAGTTAAGTCACATTTTTTCATAATCTATATACACTAGCAGGTTTTTATGTAATCACCTTTATGGCAGCATCAAGAGTTCCAAATTTGCAATGGATGATAGACCTGGATGTACTTTTGATCTGATCGTTGAGTGAGAAAGGAATAGACAGCGTAGGGACGGTAGAATTTCCAGTTTCAAGAGGTACTAGAAATCGACTAAGAGGAAGATATCTGAACAGAAATACACAAAATATTTGTTTCAAATACATGTTCAAAGAATATACTTACACAAATCTTAATAGAAAGTACATAAAGTTATAGTTTAAATAGTTTTGGATTTACAATGTTGGAGTCCAAGGTTGAGCACCAGCCATCCTCAAACAGCAACATTTCCAAAGATAATGACACAATGTTAGCAGATTTAGTAACCATCCATAGGATCACAAGATACCATTAAATGATAATATATTCTCTCTTTTTTTTCCTTTTAGAGAAGGTATAGAAATCACCTGACAAAGAAGAGAATAAGAAAAAAGCATGCCACAAAAGTGGGGAAAAAAGAAAGGAAGAAAAATCACTTGCCATGTCACACTAGGCTAACTGGAAGTTTCCCTATTTAAAACTCTTCTCCCCTCCAACATAAACTGTTATACAAGGAGACATTTTCCACTGTTGTTAAACCCGGAGCAAGTCACAAGACTCAATGGGCAAAGGGTTCCAGCTTCAAACCCAACTCAGAGAAGTCACAAAATGCGCAAATCAGGTGTATCAAAATTAGAAAACTTAGCTTGTTGGCCCAGATTTTTTGTTTTCTTTCCTTTTTCTAGTCTTTAAACATATGTGATGGCTTCTCTGATCTGGGTTTTAAAAAAGTTAGTACCCTTGCTGTAGATAAGGAATTTAAAAGCGTATAGGACCAATCTTAAGCCTTGTACTCTGGAGCAAGTACTAAATAGAATCAGTTTATAACTACAATTCATGCTTCTTTAGAAGCTATACAATTTTGAAAGGGTAAGTAAAACATGAACTACATCTCAAATTGAACTGATAATGCACATATAACTTAAATGCAAGTAAAGGTAGGAATGATAACAACAACAACAACCACCAAACCTTATTCCACTAGGTTAGGTGGGGTCAGCTAAAAGTGGGAATGATAATAAACAAAGAAAAAAATGAAACAAGAAATCACCTGCAAAAGTACTCTAAATCAGTTTCTTCTCTAATATCGGTTGGATAGCAAGCATCAACCACCATTCGCACACATGAATTACCTCTTCTTACACAAACAGTATTCCAAGCATGTGGCATGAAATCAAGATATCCTCGTACAAGTTCACAAGGAATTGGAGGATCTACTCGATCACAGAGATACTGCAGGAAAAAAATGACTGGGCAATCATAGCAGAAATTAATAAAGATCAGAAGGGAAAAGGAAAGAAAGGCATACCTTCATTAGCACAGCTCTGTGCCTACAAACACCAAAACGTAATGTTCCAATGGGCACAATGTTGGAATTCCGTGATTTCTTGATAACTTGTAGTGAATTATCACACAACTCAGAAAAGTTGACATTAAACTCATTGACCCGCTTATTCTCCAAAAATCTGGTCTTCTCAAAATTATACCCAGCAGAACAAGTACAGACAAAAGGCTGTTGTTTGCGTGAACCAAGAAGAGATCTACGCATCTTCATTATGGAACCACTTCTTTCACTTCCGCCAAAACAATCTGACACAAAGAGAGCAAGAATTGATGCTCTATGCAAATCATCAACAATGTTGTCTTCCCTTCCACTTAAGCTTGACCTTTTCAATCTAGACATGAGTAACTGTGCAGAAAAAACAATCGCATCCAGATCTTCATCTTTCTCTCTAAATGAGCAAAATAGAAAAGCTGAATCATTTTCATGTGAACATGAAAAGTTACAACTGAAAAAACAACAATCACTATGAGAGTAAAATAAATCAACTAAATATGTCATTTTGTTATCACTAACCTATCCAAAAGTATAACCTCACGTGAATCTAGACAGAGACTCTGTTCAAAATCTAGCAAGGACTTAAAGGGTCGATCGCGTCCTGCATCATAGAAACCATCAGGTATGAAGTCATCAATGCTGCAGTATGATTCAATGCTGTACTTGCAGGATAAGTCTGAGAAGTCTTCAACAGGTTTACGAAATTTGCTGGGTTTAGGATTATCAAGATCCTTCTCAGAATGCCTTTTAGATTTTGATGTGACATTAGGTGTCTCGCAAGACGACTGCTCATCTGATACATCAAATGAAGAGATGGAATGGAAGGATAACTCATTGTCCTCTCTTTCAGATTCAAAGTCTTTGTCTTTGTTCAGGCAATTAGAGTTGTAGGTGGCACATGAAGATTGTTCTTCAGGGTGACTCTCAAGCAAACCAACTTCATTGCTCTCACTCTCTTTGGCAAGGCAGCTTCCATCACTATTTACTGCACTAGCATCGTCATTGTGAAAAACATCCTCTTTTGCAGATTCTTTAAACACAGCAGCTGTTACTGGCTCAATAAATGAAGAAATGTCAGTTTCTTCAACCATCTTGAGATTCATACTGCGATTGGGATCTTCCCCTTTGCACTTTCTGCTGTAGTTCAATCTCTCCTGACGACCCCTTTGCTGAATGTATATCTGGCGATTCCATCCCCTTCTTTTCATTCTTCTAGCAACATGACATCTGATGCTGTTCGAGAGTTCTAGATGTGAACATGAAGATGTACTATGGCAACCTGACTTCAAGAAGGAAATTTAAGTGAACCTTATTTGGATGCATACTAATGATAGTATAGATGTTATTAAGACAAAGAAGCAAGTATTACCATTGCAATATCGACTCAAATGAGTCCTGTGAATAGCAGGATCATATACCTCACTTGCATTTGAAGAGGTTTGAAATTTGATGTTACCTTGAGTATTTCCTTCAAACTCGCACCTCATCCAATATGGTATTGCAAAACCATAAGGAAGATTATTGTGCTTCAAGATGCAAAAAAGAAAGACAATAAGCTGGCAAATCAGAAGCAAACAATAACAATTATGTAGCATGCAAGTTAATCAAAAGTTAAAATGAACTCAATGTACATAAAGCGGTGAAGCACATCATCTTCACCCTTCAAATTCACTAATACAAGAATTCCTTCAAATATTTTGTGTCTATCCAAGTAAAATACTCAGTTGGCATCAAGGTGCTTCTCAGTTTGAAATGTACAATAATAAATATTAGAAAACTCCAGCATTGTTTTGGAATGCAATAACAACATTGTAAATCTTAATATATGTCGCTTGGTGTGTACAAATTGGGCAAGTACGTATTCATCGAATACATTCTAGTAGTTCTGAATTGTATATAACACTTTGTGCTGTTTGTACCACACAATATATCATTCAATAGACTAGTGTAGATCTCTACCCAGAACAACATAATTAACAAACCAAAAGAAACCATGCAAAATGCTTGTAGTAAAACAAATAAAGTAAAATGGTTCCAACTAAGCCAAAAAGTCCAGCTTCTTATAAGTGGCAAAGAAGATACAGATTATCTATCCTATCTTATCTATGATCTTTTAAAAAGAAAAAAAAATATTACACTGCACCAGGAGCATAGAACAATCAAATTCAAGGGTTGTGTTTGAAAAATATCAAAAAGTAAAAAAGATAAACCATGATCTACTTTAAAAGAGTGACTTATGTGTACCTCAAGATTTAAATGTTGAAGGGTAAGCATAGAAGAAAGTCTGAGAGAAGTCAATGAGGTTAGCTTATTGTTAGACAAATCCAGCCTTTCAAGGTTACTCATCAAAGAAATACATGGTGGAGGGTCAACCAGCTTATTGTTAGCAACATTCAGTGATTTAAGAGAACTCAGCTCAGCTATACCATCAGGTAAGTTCTTCAGCTTATTAAATGAAATATCAAGGTCCTGCAGCTTTTTCAGATTGCTAACTTCTGGAGGAAGAAATCTGAAGAGAAAAAGTGAGTATAAACACAAAAATTCTGTACATGGAAAAAAAGTTTAAACTAAGAGTAATATATAATTATAAGCACTTAATTCGAGAAATAAATTCAAAAAATAAAACATAAGTATATAGGAAAATCAAAAGAGATGAAATTTCATTTGGGACTCCCAGAGATATGACAATAAGGGCCATATACTCTTCTCTTTCTCTCTCTAAACACAGTGCTAAAGATAAGCTATTTTTGGTTTTCTATTATGCCTCATTTTCCATTATGTTATTTCCATGCCATGGGATTTTATTGAAAGCATAAATTATCCTTTTCTGGTTACTGTTATAGATCGGAGTTGATGGGAATTAAAATCTCATGGAATACGACTACAAACTCCACCTCCTATATTACATTGTTAGCTTTCCCATGACCTCGTAATCAGACCATCCTAATTAACCTAGTAATCAAATCCCATCTTCATTCATATTTTCAGAAAATTTCCGTAAGATTTTAAATTTGAATTTCGTACCAGAACTTAGGAACACAAAATATTTTGGTTGAGGCGCTGGTCCCAGACAAGTATAAGAACGAGTAAATGTCAGCAAAGGCCAAAACTTTCGCAACTGTGAAATTTAAATGCTACGGTCATGACAAAAATGGAGGAGCAAACCACTAAAATGTTGACCCAAATGTGAGGGAAAGTGCTAAAAATGCCATTTTTCAGTCATAACCCACAATTTAATAAGTGAATTATCCCAAGGGAAAAAAAATAAAGAGCGGTGATAAGTGGCAATATTGGACACAAAAATGGTAGTTTCATTTACCTGATAGAGAAATGGCAGATGGAGAGCCTCGTTAGGCACTTAAGGCCAGAAATCTCAGACAAGATAGACGAAGCAGACAACCTAGGCGGGGTCTTGGACAACTCCAGTTCCGTCAAAGATTTAAGCTTTTGTAACGAGAGGCCAGAAATCTCCGGCGAAGAGATCTTCAGCTGCAACCGCTCGAGTTCCACCAAGTCGACAACCTCAGGCGGCAACACCTCGATATCATTACTAAATAACTTGAGCGTTTTAAGCGCGCCGAGCCGCCCAATCCCCCTCGGCAGAAGATGAAATGTGTTATGGAACACGTACAAGCCGTCGGCAGCTCTGTCGGGCAGCTGCCGCTCGAGCAACGACACCTCCCACGAGTTTAAGGAAACATCGGCAGTCGCTTCCTCCCTGGAGGAGGATGCGGCGTCCTCTTGAACACCGACGCGAGATCCGATCTCCTCGATCGAGCCCGCAGCAGCGCTAGCTTCTTCTGGCGGTTGTCGAGCCGCCATGAGTCTGCGAAAGCCCAAGAATCAAGACGAAGGCATGGAAATCGGAAGCGAGCGGGGCGCTAGGAAGGGGAGGGACCTTGCTGAGACGGCAATTGCGGCGCGCTCGCGGGGAGCACGCGGAGGGTTGCCGTGGTCAAAACCCTAGATCGATGGAGAGAGGCATAAATATATGGAGAGGGGAAAAAAAAAAATGGGTCAGTGAAGTGGGGTCGACTCGACCGACACGAGAGATAAAGAACCGCAATCAATATATATAACGCCACCTAATGGGAGTCTGGGACACAAAGGTCCAAATTCGATAAAAGTTTAATTATTCGCGTTTAGATCCTCAAAAATTATAATCCAGTCTACAAAGTTTTCATCACGTGGAGTATCGGAGAAAAAATTTATTGTATAGATTCATATTTTACTTTTTTTACAATAGACTATTTTCAATATTTGAATCTATAATCTCTTAAATATAAGACATCAATTTTATTATTGTGTCAAGACTCCCTTCTTTAAATCCTCTATTAAAAATATTAAAAAAATAGAACCGTTATATTAACAATTCTTGGACCATGAATTTAGATTCTCTATTATTTTGATGATAAAAAATATAATTTTTATAATTTATTTTTTTTATCGTCGTTGAAAAATCAATAATATAAAATGTTAAGATCAACATAATCAACTTATGCTTCACAAAGAACTTGGGAGGGACTTGGAAAAACAAGAGGAATGATTTTTAGGTCTTTTTTTCCCTCCTTTTATTGGTAAATTAAATCTATCTAAAATTGCAAGGATGTGGACTCCTCGACCTAATTAAACTTGCCGAGAACAATAAATATTTTTATTTCTCTCTTCGGAGGGTTGAGTTTTAGGTCATAGTCAACGGACAAAATCATTAGTAATAGATATTTTAGGTGGGACAAAGTTTAATGTATGACAATATCATAAATTGAGATATCGAGGAGCATGACAATTAAGAATTATAAAACATTGTTAAACTATATTTTGAACAATACATAATAAAAGAAGAAGGATGAAATGGTCTACTAAGCACTAAGAACAAAGTTTTTAACAAAACAGACAGTATGACATATGATTAGAATAATTATATACATTTTCTTAGTTCAATTAAATATAGCACATGAATGACAATTTTTTTTTTATTTCCTTCCTCTTATCTCCGAGTTTATTTCTTTCACTTTTTTCTTCTATTTTCCCTTTTCTTCCTTTGTTACAGGAAACACATGTGCGAAATTTAAAAAATAATAATGAGAAGAAAAAAAAAACAGCGTGATATTCTAAAGGTAAACGCACTGACAAAGAGATTAATAATAACGGGAAAAACGACAGCATCTTAATTTAGTGATTTATTTCACTGTCAAAGAGTTCATTTGATCAAAATAATAAAATTTCTAAACAAAATTTAAATTTCATGTTAAAATTTTAATAAACTGTTATAATTTTTTAAATTAATTAATTATAAAATTTAACAACTTAAATAACTTTAATAAATTAAAATTTTAAATACATCTTCATTCGCACATTATAAATTTTGATGAAGATGATCATCGCGTAAATAAAAATGGAATGGATTTGATAGTAGATTGGAAGTCATTTCAATGTTATTGTTTGATTTATAAGTTGAGATTAAATTGTTGGGGATCGGTATGGGCGGCTAGAGGGGGGTGAATAGCCCTTTACGTTTGGATGCCGGTATTTGCTCGTCTACAAAACTAATTAGCGCAAGCGGAAAACTAATAAAGACAAGCAAATAGAAATACGAGAAAACAAACGCTAACAAAGAATGTAACGTGGTTCACGACTACGCCGCTAATCCACGATCCCGATTCGTCCGAGGTGAATCACTCCTTCAAAGCCAATCCAATATTGGTCTCTCCTTTGCACCAAGCTAGGTGGAGGTAACCTTTACAACCAAGATCACTCTTCTACAATGGAATGAAGATTAAAACAAGTAGAAGAGTGGAAAAACATTTAGGGCACTTTGGGAGTAATTGGGCATTCAAGCATTTTTTTTGCCCCAAAGCCCCAACCCTTTCCTTTTTATAGAGGAAGAGGGTTTCTTCTTTTGATCACGAGGATCGATCGGTGATGGCACCCATCGATTGACCGGGTGTTGTGTTGCCCAATAACGGCCGCTTTCCACGTTGGATTCCATCCAACGGTATTGGCATCAGTCGACTGATGTCAACCAGTCGAGTCCTCAATAAGGTCGACTTCATTCTGTGCCCGTGCACAGTGACATCAGTCGACTGCCGTCCTTAGCGGTCGACACATCACCATCGATCGCCCATCTGATCGGATCAACTTGATTCACATTAGACGGTCGATCGAACCATCGACTCGGAAGCGATCGGCCCGCCATGACATGGCAGTCGACTGGTGTCGGGAAAACTCATCCGACACTTGGCCAAATGGCCAAGTTTCACCTAAGAGCTACCCTTCCCGGGTTACAATCGCTCATTCTCATCCCTTGGAGTCCCTCGCCTTCGAAGTTCTCTTCGTTCGCGGCCACGTCCCTCGGCAGCATCAGGCGCACGACTCTGCAATGCTCCTTCGCGTCTCTTGCCTCGAAGTCTACTTCCTCCGGCTTCACTCCAAGCTCCTCGTCCGGCGGTCCCTCGGATGCTCCAAGCGCACGGCTTCCGCAAAGCTATCCTTCATCGACTCAAGGCACGAGTCATGAGATGTGAAACTCGCCATGGCTCCATGTGCGAATTACTAAGTCCTGCACGACTTCAACGCACATATCAAATCAACATATCAAACTAACTTAAACCCTTTGCCACACCATCAAAACCATATTACGGCAAGAGATTGCCCTAACAATCTCCCCCTTTTTGATGTGTGGCAATCCGTTTAAGTTAGGTAAAAGCATTTGATATAAATTTTAAAGGAAAGAAAGCATGTAAACATAATCATGATATAGCAACATGCAACTCCCCCTTAATCCATGAAACTCTCTATGTAAATTTCTCCCTATCATAAATTTCTCCCCCTTTTATAATTAACTTAAACATAATATTTTCTCCCCCTTTGACACCATCAAAAAGATTATTACTATGTTAAAAACACATGGCATCAAGTCTAATAGAAAGAAAATACCACAAGTTGATTTAAAATCGGAATTCAGCCTTTACTGGTCTGATATTCAGCCATATCACGACCGTTCGGATATCAGTCGCACGTGAATTTTGATTTTTTCGATTTTGGACGAATTTCAGAAATGTATTAAAAATTCCAAAAAATTCAAAAAATCATGAAATTTGGGGAGCACATTTCTTTTAAGTATATCTATCAGTGAAAAATATGTTTTTATGAAAAATTATTATATTTCCGCGTGTTTGTCAAAACTTCAAAAGCTTTAAAAACTACTAGGTTTTTGATCATAAGAGTATCCATTTTAACACCTAGTCTTGCATCCAATTGTTTCAAAACATGAATACATGTATTTTAAAGTAAGAATTTGTTTTGAAAACATATGAAATATCCAACCATGATCTTTGGGCAATATGTCTATGAATTAAACATAAGTCTTCCCCATGATTGGTCTATTATTGTTATTTTGATACTTTAAATGACCATCTAAATGCCATAGGCATTAGTGGACATTTGTATCATCCTAACATCTCACTCATGCTAAGTTTTCAATCAAGGTAGCCTATAGTGAGTGTGAGATGCATCCTAGGGGGTATTTGTGTATACTTAACCAATATGTTCATGCAATTCTATCATGATTAAGTGTCAACCTAACATCCTACATGATCATAATGACATATATGAATGAATTCTACATTATGATCATGAAACTCATGTATTCATCAAATAATAGTCATGCATTAGATATTATATGATGATAATAAACAAAGTATCACCTAAAGCATGATTCAAACCTATTTCTCATGATAACGTGCCAAATTTCAAAAACATAAATCATGATTGCAAATATACATAGAAATTACATCAATTATCATGATTTAAGCATTATTATCTATTTATGGGTACGTTATCATCACCCAATACTATCTAAAAAAATGTTGTCCCGTCATCCTAAGTCAACCAAAATATGATATAGGCTAGGTCCATGTGGTTGACTACCCTAGGGTTATTCTAACCCTTAAGGATGGATTTTGGAACCCAAAATGAGTTCTTTCCTATTGGGTTCACTAGGTATTCCTTGGGGATCCATTTTCTAGCTATTATCTTCTTCTTATCTTGTCCCCTAGCTATTAGGCATTTGTAGGCCTTTTCATTTTTCTTTTCCTTGTAGCCTAGACCCTTTTTGTTGAAACTAGCTCTTTGGCTCCCTAAGATCATATTTAAGGTGTTGGAGCCAATTGTGAATTTCTCTAGGGCTTTGGTTAAATAATCTACCTTTTCCCTTAATGCCCTATTTTCCTCTATGCATGCATCATTAACATCCAAAAACATATAGTCATGTGAGCATGCATCATCATGGCAAGAAGAAACATTATCATTTAAGCATGCATTTTCTAGTTTTTGTTCTAAATCCTTAATTTGATTAAGTATGCTTTTATTTTTCTTTTTCATTCCAAATAAGTCCTTAGTTAAACTAGAAATTATGGAAACTATTTTCTTAGGAGAAGCTTTCGTTACCATAGTTTCCATATCTTCTTCTTCTTCTTCGGATGATGCGGATGTAGAAGCTCCCCCTTCATTTGAGCTCTCTCCACTTGAGCTTGATCCTTCATTTTCGGTGGAGGAAGAGCAACCCGAGTTATGAAGAGCCATTAGTGCTAGGTTGGAGTAGACATGCTCTTCTTCTTCGGATGAGGAGGCGGAAGCAACGTCATCCCATGTCTTGGCTTTGAGTGTCATGACCTTCCCTTTTCCTTTTGCCTTCTTTTATTCTTCCTTTTTCTTGCTCCCCTTCTTCTTCTTCTTTTCTTCTTTCTTCTTTCTTTCTTCCTTGCTCTTGTTTAGAATAGGACAATTATCCCTTATATGTCCCTCTCCTTGGCAATTATAACATATGACCTTCCCCCTTGGTCTTCTATTCCTATCATGAGATTTATCAAATCTAAAGTTCTTAAATGCACGCCTTACCTTCCTTACCATGTAGGCTTCTTCCGTGCTATCCATGGAGGAGGTAGAGGCTTCATCATCGGAGGAGGAGGGGACTTCGATCTTCTTCTTCCCTTTGTTTGCCATCAAGGCTACTCCTCTTGAGGGTTGAATTCTAGGCTCCTCTTGTATTCCTTCAAGCCTAGTTTCATGAAGCTCCATTGTTGAGAAGAATTCCTCCAAGGTACTTACTTCCAAGTTCTTGGAGATGTAAAATGAGTCCACCATGGAACTCCATCTTGAGGACCGGGGGAAGGCATCTATGGCCTTCATTACCATATCCCGGTTGGAAAGCTTTTCTCCTACACTCGTTAGCCCAATTAATATTTCTTTAAATCTAGAATGTAGGGAAGTTACCTTTTCTCCCTTTTCAAGCTTAATATTTGATAGTTGGGAGCGGAGGAGATCTCTTCTTGCTAGCTTAGCCTCCGAAGTGCCTTCATGAAGTTCAACCAATCTCTCCCACATCTCTTTGGCACTTGAGCACTCCCCTATCCTATTTACTTCTTGTTGAGGGAGCACATTGTAGAGGTGGTGCTTGGCCTTTGAATTTGCCAAATACTCCTCTCTTTGTCTTTTGCTCCATCTAGATTTTTCCAATGGCTCCCCATCTTCGTTCCTAGGCAACTCAAAACCGTTTTCCATAATTAACAATATTTCAAAGTCGGTTTCGAAGAATACCTCCATTCTCTTTTTCCACCAAGAGAATTCGCCGTCAAACTTCGGTGGGTGGATGTTTGAGCCGGCCATTTTGAAAATTTGCTTGTTGTGGCGGTTAGTCCTCGACAAGCTTTCCTTGACTCTGATACCACTTGTTGGGGATCGGTATGGCCGGCTAGAGGGGGGTGAATAGCCCTTTTCGTTTAGATGCCGGTATTTGCTCGTCTACAAAACTAATTAGCGTAAGCGGAAGACTAATAAGGACAAGCAAATAGAAATACGAGAAAACAAACGCTAACAAAGAATGTAACATGGTTCACGGCTACGCCGCTAATCCTCGATCCCAATTCGTCCGAGGTGAATCACTCCTTCAAAGCCAATCCAATATTGGTCTCTCCTTTGCACCAAGCTAGGTGGAGGTAACCTTTATAACCAAGATCACTCTTCTACAATGGAATGAAGATTAAAATAAGTAGAAGAGTGGAAAAACGTTTAGAGCACTTTGGGAGTAGTTGGGCGTTCAAGCATTAGCCCCCCAAAGCCCCAACCCTTTCCTTTTTATAGAGGAAGAGGGTTTCTTCCCGTTGACACAGGATCAGTCGACTGATGGCACCCATCGGTCGGCCGATCAGCCGCTGCCTGATACCGCTTTCACGTTGGATTCCATCCAGCGGTATTATCATCGATCGATGGCACCCATCGATCGGATCGATGTCAACCCGGTCGAGTCCTCAACGAGTCGACTCCGTTCTGCGTGCAGCGGTGACATCGATCGCCGTCCCTTAGCGATCGGCGATGACTTCACCACATTAGACCGGTCGATCGAACCATCGACTCGGAAGCGATCGAGCCGCGGACATGGCGGTCGGTGGTGTCGGGAAAACTCATCCGACACTTGGCTAGATGGCCAAGTTTCACCTAAGAGCTACCCTTCTCGGGTTACAATCGCTCATTCTCATCCCTCGGAGTCCCTCACCTTCGAAGTTCTCTTCGTTCGCGGCCACGTCCCTCGGCAGCATCAGGCGCACGGCTCTGCAATGCTCCTTCGCGTCTCTTGCCTCGAAGTCTACTTCCTCCGGCTTCACTCCAAGCTCCTCGTCCGGCGGTCCCTTGGATGCTCCAAGCGCACGACTTCCGCAAAGCTATCCTTCACCGACTCAATGCACGAGTCATGAGATGTGAAACTCGCCATGGCTCCATGTGCGAATTACTAAGTCCTGCACGACTTCAACGCACATATCAAATCAACATATCAAACTAACTTAAACCCTTTGCCACACCATCAAAACCATATTACGGCAAGAGATTGCCCTAACATAAATATCATTGTCAATACTATTGATTGACCGGTGGCGACGATGGTGGATGATGACGACGGGGGTGGCGACAATGATGGGGGGCATGGTGATGACGGGATACGAAGACGGGTGACAACGACGGGGGGAGGGGGTGACGGTGGGCACGACGATGAGACAGGGGCTCGTGAGTGGGGGGAGGGGGGGTGACGGTGGGCATGACGATGAGACGGGGGCTCATGAGCGGTGGGTTGGGGGGGGGGGGGGAGGGGGCCGATGTCGACGATGGGGGTGGGCACGATGACGGGGGCGACTGTGCCGGTGACGGGCGACATCGTCGGACAACGACGACGCGCGACAACAACCACGACGATGGGCGATGCGGGCAAACAGTGCCCGAAGGCATGCCGCCGACGATGGTGGTTGTCGAGTGACAGCGACAAGCGACGCCTTTGCGCTGCGACATGGATGGCGAACGACAATGACAACAACGACGTCGATGGACGATGGGCGATGTCACCGGGTGGGCGCCAACAGATAATGGGCGAAGGCATGCCACCGATGGCGGTGGTCGTCGGCCGGCGAGCGACGACGACGGACGACACCTTTGGGCGGCGACGTCGATGGCGAGCAATGGTGGTGGCAACGACAAACGATGGCGACGACGACAACGGACAACAATGACAGTGGCGACGACGAAGATGATGATGGTGGCGGAGGAGCAATAAAGAAAGAAATGATGGGAAAATCAAGAACTAATAGGAATGAATCTTAAATCTACTATTCTTTTTGAATTTTATCTATTCCTAAATTTATTAATCAAATACTTTATATTTCTATCTATTTTCTATTCGGCGATTTACCAAACAACGCACGTGAAATTTAGAAATGCCCAAATAATGCCCCATATTTTCATATTTATCAAATAGCACACTTAATTCCCTTTTTACCCCTCCTGCCAAAAAAATCTGTACCACTGCGGTATTGAAATTGCAACTTCGGCCACCCGTGGTGAGATTTAATTCTCGGCACGGTGATGGTGTAATCCGCATCACAACCGTGGTCTTTGAGATTTAATTCTCGGCACCACGGTGGTCTTGAGTCGAATTCAATACACCATTTGTAGTCTTGAGATTACAATCAAGCTAGTCTTTGGAATTTGAATTCTCGGCGTTCGAAAATTTCATGTTATTTAGTAAATATGAAAGTATGAGACACTGTTTGGAAAATTCTAAATTTTACGTGCGCTATTTTGTAAATTACCGTTCTCTCTTTACTAAGACCATCTCCAATGGATACCCCATTACACCATTTTGGTATAAAGAGAATACTATTTCTTCTCCAATGGGAACACCAAAAATTGCACCAAAATGGTGCAAGTGAATAGTATAGCACCATTTTGGTGTTGCACTATTCACTTGCACCAAAATGGTGCAAATATAGTTTATTTTAAATAATTATATTATAATATTAAATTTATATTTAAAATTTTTTTATATTATAATTCAATTGTAGATTAAGGTGAAGTCTCATCGACTGTAGATATTGATACAGTAATAGATGATAATATTCGATTTCAAGAGTTTCTTGCTAAGATATGAAGGAATAAAAGATAAAAATACTCACTTTGCCCTTAGAAATGCATTAATTCAGCATTTGTGGGAACAATATGATAATTCTGATAATTAAGGTTCATAATAATGCATTTTCAATGAAATATTATTTGTTTTATGAAAACATTTAAAATATTTTATCTTAATTGTTTATGATTGTATATTGTCTTTAAATAATAATATATCTACTAAATTATTTCCATCAAAATTAAAAAGGAATGTATTAATATTTATTTTCTTGTAATTAAAAATATAATATCATAAAAATTAGTTATTATGTACTATAAAATATTAATTTTAATAATAATCATGATCATAATAAAAATATTTAATAAATTAATATGTATGTTGAATAATAAATTATAAGATAAAAAAAGAATATTCCTTTTAGTGTAGGAAATGATGTGTATTGGTTGGAGTTGGAAAAAAATTTGGTATTGGAATGATACTAAATTGGTGTTGCAATGATACTAAAATGAGTTTTATGGTTGGAGATGATCTAAACTCCTAAATGAAACGCCATCTAAATTTATATCAACGAGCATAAATTTATAATAAAAATCTTCCCATTTGATTCCATACTTCTTTTTTTTATACTGTTGTAGAGTCGATTAAAAAATATTTGACACGAACACCACCACCTTTTATACTTGAAACAGAACACCATGTAATCGTTCATTGATGTAAGTGAACTGTGCCTCGACTCCTGATGGACTGACAAATGACAACGTTGAAGAGCAAATGAATCTGTGTCGAAAATTTGAAGCACTCCGCGACAATTAAGGCGCATTAAAAAAAATATTTATGTCAGGATTTAAATGACAATAAACATGAAAGTTAGATGAAGTAAATTCTGACACCATTGCCATCTTTGAGAAGCTCAACTCAGTTGCTCAGTCTTAGAACAGTGCAGAGCTCCTCGCGTAATTCCCTTGGCAAGCAAACCTCACTTCCAAGTTAAGAGGTAGATCTCAATCCATCTTCATATTCGTTCGTTTTTTTTTCTTTCTACTTTTTGATTTTATTTGATCTTTAATCTTACTTTGCATCCTCCTCCTCGTTGTTTAGACTGCAAACGCATCATGAGTGAAGTAACTACCAACACACTGACAACTACATTTCTCCTACCACCTCCCTCTTCTTTTGGGAAAGTGAGTTCATGGATCATCTCTTTCCCAACTCCTAACCTAATCTTTCTCGCAGGAACCGAAAAGATTGCGACTTTACATCTCGTTCCATTTCTGAAACTCGATTTCATCCTTTCTGTTCTTCCAGATGTGAGCATCGGAGTGAATCTGCTCGTCTTCATCTCATCGTCTTCTAGCTGACACCAAAAAAGACAAACTTAGTGCTCCAATTTTTCTGTTGGCTAAATCTTCACTGTTCTGTCGTTGTTCTGCAGAATGGGCACCAAAATCTTCATCATCCCGTGAAATCCAACTTTCTCATGTCATAATTTCTCACCGGACATCGAAAGGATTGCAACTTTGTATCGAGATCTTATCAGACACCAAAAGCGCCTTCTTTTCTTCGCCTTCGCCATGGCGATCAAATCCTTCATGGTGTCCTTCACTCTCGCCTCCCTTCTGCTCTCGCTCCTCATCATCCCCTTGGTTCTCTCCAAATCCGCCACCTTCTTCCACAAATCTGACCACCAGCGCCGCACCCCGAAATCCTACCCGGTCGCCTTTGCCTACCTCATCTCCGCCTCTGCAGGCGACGTATCTCGCCTTGAGCGCCTTCTCCTGGCGATCTACCACCCAGGGAACCGCTACCTCCTCCACCTCGACCTCGACGCGCCGCCGAAGGAGCACGCCCGGCTCGCCAAGTTCGTCGCCAAAACAGAAGCTTTTTCGCGATTCGGCAACGTATGGATCGTCGGCAAGTCGAATCTGGTCACCTACCGAGGCCCCACCATGCTATCCACCACACTCCACGCCATGGCCATCCTCCTCCGCCTCGGCCACTGGGACTGGTTCATCAACCTCAGCGCCGCCGACTACCCACTGATCACTCAAGACGGTAAACTGTCAAAATTAGGTTTTGCCCAAAACTGAGAAATCTCTAGTGGCAATCTAACCGATTCCTACAGATCTAATTGCGGCATTCTCTACCTTGCCTAGAGATCTCAACTTCATACAACACACCAGCAACTTGGGCTGGAAGATGTAAGAGTACTTCAATCGACAGATAAAAACCCAATTTTTATTGCATATTTATCATCTTTGATTCTTCTATGATTCATAGAACTCAACTTTTCTTGCAGAAAAAAGAGAGCAAGACCCATCATTATAGATCCTGGACTGCATAGCCACAACAAATCAGACATCATTTGGTCTGTGAACCAAAGAGGCCTTCCCACTGCCTTCAAGCTCTACACAGGTACAGATATAGACAGTATACAACAATTGTCGTTGCTCGACTACAAATTCAATTCCAATACTCGCGGAATGTTTTTTTTTTCGTTTGCGTTACTGACATTGTTGCTGATGGTGATGGATACACATGATCATATCTGTACTGATTACTGAATAGGTTCTGCTTGGACTATACTGTCGAGGTCTTTCGCGGAGTACTGCATCCTGAGCTGGGACAACCTTCCCAGGAACCTCCTCCTTTACTACACCAACTTCATATCCTCGCCGGAGGGCTACTTCCAGACAGTGATATGCAACTCCAAGGAATTCCGAAACACGGCGGTGAGCCACGACCTGCATTACATCTTGTGGGGCAACCCCCCGACGCAGCACCCCTTGTCCTTGGGCCTCAAGGACTACAGGAGGATGATCCTGAGCAGTGTGCCGTTCGCGAGGAAGTTCAAGAAGAACGATCCCGTGCTCGATAAGATAGACCGCGAGCTCCTTCGGCGGAGGAAGGGAAAGTTCAGCAAGGGTGGTTGGTGCTTGGATGGCAATGGAGGCGCTTGCTCTGCCTCTGTCGATGGCAGATTGAGCTTTGGCGTTCTCAAGCCTGGTGCAGGCTCTAGGAGACTGAAGGCTCTATTATCAAAGCTGATATCCACCGGGAACCCTAGGAAAAGGCAATGCAGGTAAATTTCGTTAGAAGATTGGCCATGAAGATTGAATTTTGGGGCTGAGGAAGTTTGTGTAGTAATTTTTTCCCCTTCCTTTTCGAAAGTGAATTCCACACTTGCACAAAGTAACTTTTTATCACTGATATAAGCGCTGGCGCTGCTACTACCTCTGTTAAATTTGCCCGAGCACTGACCGAGCACTGACACCTCTGTTTGACCGGAATCAAAACCGATTCGGATGAAATAGTTTCGGAATCGAACCGGAACTGTTTCGATTTCGGTTCAATTCGGTTCCAATCGATTTAGAATTGATTTGAAATCGATTCGAAATCGATTCTGGTTCCGATTTGGATCTAATTTCGATAGCTAATTTAAAGGTGAAAATTCTTAACATGTTAACATATTTACAAGATTATTTTGCGATAGAAAAAAATAATAAGATCATTAATACGTTAGATAAATTTGGAATCTCAAGTTCGAAGAAGATGATTCAGAATCATTTTAAAATAATTCGGAATCGATTCAGAACCAGAATCGATTTGGAACCTAGTTAAGTGATTGGTTTTGTTTTCCTTGAGCTTGGAAACAATTAGGGGGGAATTTTATTTGATGCCTACAGTTTAAAATAATTAAATACTCTGTGCAAAATTTCCGACTCTTGCAACTAATATTATTATTATTTAAGTTGACAAAAATATTAACATAATTAATTGCTCCTAAATGCTATGATTAAAGAGTATTTGTAATCGAGAAATAATAATGTGAGTTTAATAACTTTTGGAGTAGTTTGATCCTTGCAGTAGTGGCCATATGTGAATTAGGAACGAGCTGGTAGATAAGTTTGATCGGTTTCTATTCGATTAATGGCTGTTAAACTTGCTGCCATAAAATTAATTTTAAATGACAACCTGCCAATGAACATTTATAAAATAATGGATGAACGGTAATGAAGCATATTGATAAAAATGAAATTTTTGTCTTAAGAACTAATTTACTCATGCTGAATTCAATACGTATATATATAGTCGTTCAATTGTACTAAGCCACCTTTATAACAAACAAATTTTATAATCGGACGAATTCGAGTGAATGTAAGAGATAAAGACCGCCCAAAACAATTCTACAACAACAATCAAGCAATTGAACTTGATCGATAAAATAAAAACAATGCAATTAATTCGATCAGTGGTGATCTAAATTTGCATAAACCTCAATAGAAAACTTCTCCGGTAATTGAGACATATTAAGTAAGGCTTGAAAATAAAACTTAATTCATTCAATTATAATTCAATTTAATTTATTATAACCTAATTGTACCATTTTAAGAAATATGTATTAGGAAGCAATTTATCAACTAGTGAGATGGTACATAAGTTAATTGCAATTTACATTAGCATTTAAAATAGAAGGCAAGGCTACCATAATTTTAAGAAACAAAGATATCCAATAATATTTTTCTTCCTCCAATAAGCCCTGGAATGCAACTTGACAAGTAGGGAAAAGAATGTACTTCTGAATCTTTCACGAAAAATCTCCAAAAGGTGGGAAGAATTTTTCTCACTTACACGTACTGATGGTGTCCAACCTCTTCCACTGAATATTAAGTCATCACGATATCGCTGTGTTCACTGCCTTAAGTCCCTTTTGGCAAGCATCTTCAGCACCCAAATGATGGACGATAAGTATCAACGAAAAGTGTGCCCTGACCTTGATTCTGCTCTACTGTCCACTGTACCACACCAGTCTAGCTTAGGTACCCAAGCTTCTGGGTCTAATCCTCTCGTAGAAGAGAACATAAGCTGCAGATGATTTTATGTTGTCCTCAGGTATGGGAAGAACAAACCGATCGTCAAAGTCGTACCAACGATCCTCAGTTTCATGCTACAGTGAAAAACTCGGTATTAGCATCATGATATAAACAAAGTGAACTTCCTACAAATTACATTTAGGTGGCGAAAATAAGATAGAGTTGAAATAAGTTACTTTAAAAAACTGCATAAAGATATAAATGTAGTTTTCAGACATCTCATTGATATAACTGCATTTAATTACTGTATTATTTGGACCAAGAAACTAGAAGATGTTAAGTCTTCAATTAGTTGGAGGTAAAAGCGTGACAGATAAGTGATAATACTATTCAACGAAATTAAAAGAGATCTATGGCCGAGGTCATTTTGAGCTTAAGGCATACTAACATCCATTCAACTCATTGTGCTACAATTCATAAGTAAAACTAAGTTTTGGATCTGTACCAAGTTTTCTTGACACTAATTCTAGTTTGTTTTCCAATAACGTCTTGCTTAAGAAGGACAGAAGGCATCTAGAAAACCAGAGAAGAGAAGAATTTAAAGTGTAAATTCGATAAATATGCAACTTACATAAACATATGCAGTGTAATGACCACCTCCCATGTTCCCGTAATGGTTGCTGATTGCATATAATCGATATTTGGATGGCTCTTTTGACTTACAAGCAATATAGCCTGATAAATCCAAGTCATGAATTGGGAAGTCCACAAACATCTCCAGCTTGTTATTGGAAAATATGTCAAATGAAAACCTTTTTAGATGAATAATAAGAACTTCTGGTAACCTCCAAAGATCCAACTTCTTGGAAGCTTGCCGATGCTTTTTGCAGCTGGGGCAATACCTGCAATGAAAGTGGCATTCAATAATGTGGATCATTTTGCCAATAGAATCAAAGGATTTTGTGAAGACAATTGTACAGTCTAATTAAAAAGATAAATATAATTTACAAACAGGTTTATTTTAATGTACTATATCTTTTAAATGGGTACACGAACAAATATTTAAAAAAATGACAGTTTCAGAAACTGAAGCAGAAGTACTTCCTTTCTAGTGAAGCATGCACACCAAAGTAGTATTAGTTTGTTGTTATTTCATCAAGAACTAATGTTATTATGATTTTATGCATTAAAGAAGAGCTAGATTTGTTTGAATAATAATAATGATATAGCTTTTGTAGAGCTCAAGGGAGTGATATAAGCTAAAAAATGACAGTTTCAGAAACTGAAGCAGAAGCACTTCCTTTCTAGTGAAGCATGCACACCAAAGTAGTATTAGTTTTTTGTTATTTCATCAAGAACTAATGTTATTATGATTTTATGCATTAAAGAAGAGCTAAACTTGTTTGAATAATAATAATGATATAGCTTTTGTAGTGCTCGAGGGAGTGATACTACATAGCCAACCACAGTTGGCACTAGCATGGCATGGTGATGATGAAGATGAGTTCAAAAAATTCCTTCAATTTACTCATGTCCAAGTTGACAATGGTGACATTTATCTAAGGAGATTTTAGCCCTTTGAAGTAGTTTAATGCATGAATAAACAAATCAAGTCATCAAAATCACATTTTGTACAAAATGGTAAACATTTGAATCTTGAAAGTGTATTATCTTTATATAAAAAAGCTGCCTAAAGGTAATTAAAAGTATTATTTCTGAGTTGCTCTGTGAATAAAACTTGAGATAGTTTTGTAAATTATAGGAGATGAATTGAAACAAAATGAACTTTGATGGGCAAATTTAAAAATCTTGAAATTACAGTAAAAATGAAACTACCTTTTGCAAATTAAATGTCCTAGTACATATTTGTCTTAAATATTCAGTTTAAAGGCAATGGTACAACTTTTTCTTCATAACCATGGTGTACTTCTGTTCTTGTGTTGATGGCATGAGTAACAACTTAACATATTTGAACAGTTTTTTTATGCTGTTATCAATTAAAACATATGAATTTACTTATTATATACCTCAGTTTCTACCAGCTTGTTATAAATGTACTTGAAAAGGGTAGAATAAGTAAACTAACCACATGTCTTCTGGCCCTAGTGGTTCCTCCTTCAAAAATGCTTCAAGGCATGAATACAGGGAAACAGACTCCTGTGGCTGCTTTGCTAAAAGTCCAAATTTGTAAACCTCAGGTAAGGTGTTAAGAAGGCTTACATTGTAATGCGCCATTTGTTTCTCATGCCAACTGACAAGCACAAACAGCTTCCTTTGTGACTCCATTATGCAAATTGGCTCGTTCATCTCTATCTCTGAGAGCATTACTTGACTGTTCTCGTCTGTCAAGTAAAACTGAAATCCATCATGGAAACGCATTTCCTTTACTGTAGCATTGTCTTCAAAATCAGGGAGGACGGAGTCACAGTCTATGTTAGTAATCCCATCCTCATCAAAAATACTATCTTTAACAACATCCAAAGTTGATTCTTTTGGACTTAGAAATGAGCCAAGTAGCTTCAAGAACAAGTTGTGAACAACAAGGCCTGTGCTCAAACCTGGTAGCCTAGTAACCAGGGGGGTACCAAACACCTTCCATCTGCCATTGAAAAAGTGCCTGGAGAAAAAGGTTTTAAAAGTGATGAAAATAAATATCAAATAGTAGCAGAAAATGGATTTATACAGCTACATAAACTGAGATCTAACACACCAATAACACTAAGATCCATTGTTTTATGATGGACGTAAAAGCCTAATAACCCTCCATCATTTTAATCCAGGCTTGGTATCTACACTGTCAATTTTAACAATACATGTCAAATAATGTAACTAAGACGTATCCCCTGCTATCAAAATATATTTGGCAATGAAGAACTGCTATAATGCAACCAAGAGGTATCTCTAAATACATTATTAGTTTATACACCTCCAACATGCAAAAAACCATGATAGTTAGTGGCAAGAAATACTTTTAGACACTAGGCTACAACTGCATCTTAAAGACATATCTAATGATTTATACATCCTCTTTCAAGCTCAGCTCCTTTGAAGACCTGGGAATCCAGAAGAAACTATGGCATTCTCCAACATTATGGCTAAAAGAAATGAAATACTAAATCTATTCATCATGTCACCCTTGCTCGTCTTTGGTTTGATGCATAAACACAATCAGTGGGGATTCTTCAAGTTCTTTTGAGAGCCTGTATGCTGCAAGCTGATCTCCATCTCTAATTAAAGAAACTGAATCAGATGGATCCTCTAGGAAACGAATTATTTTATTGCAGAAAACCTGCACAATGTTTCTATTAGCAGATGGGTCAAACGGAAAAAAAGAGGAGATAAATAATAAGGATTTTTTTTTCTTTTTGTAGTAAGGAGTGCAAGATCATGAAAATAACAAATAACATACCTCAGCAACCAATAAACTCTCATCCTGCTTCAATGAACAAGCAATACTTAAAGATTGTATTAGATCACTGCACTTTCCAGATTTAGGCACATTCACAGTGTAAGGGGCTGGTCTGCTGTGACCATCAGTACTGAAGACTGTAACAGTCATCGTACGCATTTTTGTGGATGGTAAGGGAAGAGACAGATAGATGAATGGATCAAATGTAACAGACAACTTATTGCACACAGGGCACACTAAAGTTGATCTGTACTGACCCTGCAAAAGAGCAATAACTCAGGATGAGATTCCCTAAGCTGGAACAAATCATACCAATGGTGAAATATCAAATCCATGCTTCTTATGAACATGAAATATAAAAGAGCAGTCCCCACGGGGATGGCGGATTGGTTAAGGCAGAGGTTGCTTGGAAATGAGGGCTGGGGATCGATTCCTGGCGACGGGTGGATTTATCCTTCTTTCTCAGGTGAAAGAACCCCCTTTTGCTGGTACCATACCCGTCAAAGGCCATAGGCCCGGCCCATAGGGTAATATCCCCCAGGGCTGCCCCGCGGTTTACCCCTTCGCGAATCCTCCTTGGGACGGGGGGCCGGAGGCCGCTAGGTTGGCGGTTCCAACCTTTGGAAATGAAATATAAAAGAGCATGTATTGTGAGAATGCTCCAGTTAGTTTCATGGGAACTTTGAGTCTTTTCTAAGTATGGAGGCAATATATTCAAAAGCTATTTGCATCAAGTCGCAACTACCAATGCCACCCATTAGTAATGGCACAACAGATGTTCCCATCATTAAATCTTACAAAGCTAGAGATTATGTGGTAAGCAGGAGAGAATTCCATCATCAAAATGTGACACAAGTATGGAATTCAAGAACCTAACAGAAAAGCTCACTGACATGACAGATGTCCACTATAATAGAGTCATTGCGAGCTAAGTGGTTTGCCCAGTACTCTTCTGCTACTTCTTCATCTGGACGACCAGATGCATCCTTAACTTCAACATAGGGCTTCTGTTTGATGCGATTTAGGTCTTCATGGAGCCCATCTAAGAGAAAGGCCAGAAGTTCCTATGAACCAAATAAGTCAGTTCATGCTTCAGAAAAATTATAGCTTCTGCGCTTAAGGACTGAATAATATTTTGGACAAAAAAAAAACTAGTTTTAGCACATATAACAAGAGATTCAGCATACAAAATACTACTTACTTGACAATCATGTTGGCTAAAGCCGTAGAATTGTGGAGCGAAAGAAGAAAGCTTTGATTTAAAAACATTTGGAGCAATTGGTATTTTCCCTGGAGCCCATAGCTTCCTCAAAAGTTGGCCAAATGCTAAAGCAAGTTCACCCTGTCAAAATGTGAAACATTTTATGAGTCTCAGAAAAATGCTGTTGTCAGTACTGGAAATCTTTTACTTCCACCAACAATCCTATTCTGTTAGGTGGAAAAGGAACAAAAAACTGAGGATGCATAGTTCTAATCCAGTAAATATAAGAGAAAAAAGTGAAGGATGGGTTTTCTTTTATCTGCACCACAAAAGTTTTGAGGAAAAAAAAATAGATGGTGAAAAAACTCGTGCATTTTTATAAGAGTTCTATGATGAAATGTATGAACTAGCAATATGCGGATATGATTAACAAAAACAATATCAACAGTTACTGCTTGCATGATATGAATTTGGTCCATGACTAGGGTAGTCATTGCTAATTAAAGTCCACTTCTTTCTGATCACTTCAACATAGATCCTTATTTAAGAAAAATCATTCTATGCATTTTAATTTGGAGTTGGCATATACCACGCTAGTATTAAATTAGCCTAGAGTATGCTTTATCAAACAAAAAAGATACACATGATATCCCTTTTGAAGGGAATAATTGTCAAAAAGAAGCTTCTCCATGAAGACTTTCTCTCATTTCTTGCAAACCAAAAAAATTCTGATAGGTACAATATCCTGCTTTTCAGCAAGGCAAACAAGTTAAAATAAGAAAGATTGCTTTTAAAATTGCATGAAGATATTATATTAAGAAAGTCAAAATCCATCAAAGAGTTTCAACCTACATTCATCCCTAGTGGATTCTCACGGTTTATTTCTCTAGTGTAGTTTCCATGGAAATAGCGAACAAGCTCTGGTGTGTGGGCTAAGCACTGGATGGCACTATTCATAAAACATGTATTTCCAAGATTCTCCAATCCTGTCAGACCTGAAGTACTTGTTCTGATGGACCTAACACTTGAGGGAAGATCAAAATCCATAGTTTCTATGCTTCCATTGCTCATAAACAAATCGCCACCATAGGAAGAACCTGCCATTTGGGATATTGGAACTGTTGGGTAATACTTTCTGGCTTCATGTTCAGAAGTCACAGCTTCTGATGAAGCATATAATTGAATCTCTAGAAGAATCTGCAAATCACAAATAAACAATAACAGAATTACTAAGATTTCCTCACATAAATTTTAGCATACAATTAGTTCATACTAGCTAAGAGTGTGTTACTCTTCTTTATTATAGTTGGTGTGAAATGGATAGAATACTTGAATTTGTTACATCTTCCAATAGTCCAGGTTAAATTTGCTTATTCTGGTTTCATACAGACATTCCAGCTTCAACATGCTGTATCAATAAACTCATTTATAGTCAATATCTATTTTATTCTCTTGTGTATGCGAGAAATGTGTAAGCATGTGTAAATTCATATTTAGAAAATCAAAATAACATCAAAAACCCATAATCACCTAATATGGTCAACTTTTTTCCTGGCAAATAATATGTTTGCCACATATTTTTCTACATTTTCAAATCGTGTCGGTTGAAACATGTCTCTTGCATATGCAGAATATATGCATGATAAACAATAAGCAGTTAAATTAATCACAGTTGATGTTCATTGCATCTAATAACAAACTAGCTCAACTATATAAACTACTTTTATATTTGTATCAAATTGTGTTGACAGAAAATAACTTCTCAGGATTACTTATTGTGTGTCCCATGCATGAAATTTTAGAAAATCAATATTTTCCAACAATAGAAAAGGACAACATCCAAAGCTCCTGGCAGGATGGAATTGCACTTTGTTGAAAAGTGGAGAAATAACTTAAGAAACACTGAGTGCAGGAAATAACAGGGAAAAAAAATATCAAATGAATTCTTATACATAATATTGTATAAAAAAGATAGTTAAAAGTACAAGAATAAACACAATTTTTATCGGCATGCACTCAGCATATAGGCAAATCAATGGTATATCCTCCAAAATGTTAGGCAAGTAGTTTGACTCGTGAATATGGATTTCTGACACAAAAGTTCAGTAGCATGAAAAGAAATTGTGCAAAGTCTTATTAATCTCTTTGTTAAAAAAAAAAAATAGTCCGGTGCACGAAGCTCCTGCCATGCGGGATCCCGGAGAAGGATCCATTGTACGCAGTCTTATCTTGTTTTTTTTTTTTTGCAAGAGGTTTTTTCCATGATTCGAACCTGTGACCTCTTGGTCATAAGACAGCAACCTTACCGTTGGTCACCAGTCCTTATTAATCTCTTTGTTATAAGGAAAAAAATGTGAACTAGACAATTAGGGTTTGAGAAATAAAACGTTTCCCCATAGTTATCATAAGATGACCAGACAATAAAAGCAACCGAGGGGCAATCCTGAGTTTCTGAACTGTCAATTCTGTCCAGGTTTATGTAACAATTATTTACAAGTGCCTAGACACAGCATGGAAGGAACCTATTTTAAAGTACTAAGCTGAAAGTAATATTGATTACCTCATTCTCGGATTGGTGTTGGCCATCCAAAAACGTTACATTCCGCAGATTCATTATAACATGATCTATTTGCTTGGAAAAATCCCAAATATAAACCTAGCTCAAATGAAAATGAAGTGAATGAGGCAAACTTCTGAGGCACAAAATTTTCAAGCCAGTAGGATACTAGTAGTTATCAGTAACTCACCAGTTCAGAATCATCCAAAAAAAGTGTGCCCGCCTTGATGTAATTCTCAGTAACATTGTCCTGGAAAAAATAAAAAATGTGTTCAGGCCTACGCTGCCACACAGATTATGACAGTGAATTACATGGAAACCCTATCAGTAGTCACTGTAATTCAGTTAAAGGTCTCATTACACAGGCAACATTGTCACCATCACTCTCAAATGTATTCTTTTTAGAGCATGTTAGGATCAATTGAAATGGAAAGCAAACTTAATGTTGATTTGCAACTATGACAACATCCCCAACCATGTGCAAAACAGATTTATTACAATATGAATTTAGTTTCATAAACAAACAAAATGACAATACGAGCATGCAGCAAAATTTGAAAAAGAAGAGCGTAACGTCACAAACCTCCTTGCATATCTTAATTGTTACAGTATTTGTATCCTGGGAAGCAGAGATCCTAAGCGTCAGAGGATACATATCATCTGAAGCATCTCGATAGTTCTCCGTGTTCAGAATGGTACCATTATGCCTATTGAGAAATCCGTGCAGAAATGAAGAATAAGCAATGAGTGCAAACAATGGCGCAAAATTTATTTATGCGTTGAGGAAGCAAATACATCACGAGGAGATGCTCGACAAAAATCAAGATACCCTGCTACGTTGCGGGGAGATGCTCACCATCTGACAGCCATCGAACACATATCTCTCCGAATCAGCGCGTAGCATCTGCAGGAAACCCCCTCGTCTTCCGCTGCCGGCCGTTTCGAGTCGCGACCACCGTCGCGACGTAGCTCAAAGACGAGATCGGACTCAACTGAGGTCGAAGAAGAAGCGGCGATCACCGCTGCGTAGCGGATCCCTTCCGTCCGATCGGCCGCTGCTTCCAAGGACAACTCTTGCGCCTCCTTCCACCACCTATTCAAACAAATCGAAAACGAGATTGAAGTTAGAGAAACTAGGGAAAAAGTTCGATAGGTGCTCACCGGAAGGGAACGAGGTAAGCAGCGGCGCCGGCGACGAGGTGGCCAGAGCCGTCCATCATCAACCGGCGGCGGAAGAGAGAGACTGAGTACTCATTCGTAAGAAAGAGGAAGGGAGAAAAATGAAAAATAATAAATAATGAGGAATTCCGCTTTGCCCCCTCAAACTTTAATTTTTCTAGATGTCCTCGGGCCTCGGCCTTTTATCTTAAATTTTATGAGAATGAATGAGCATATGATTTTTTTTATAGTAAATCCACTTACTTTCTGTCCAAGTAAACAAATAGTACGATTTTTGTTATCCAAATTTCCAAAAAAAAAGTCCATTTGGACACTGTTTAAATTTTATCCTCATCCGACTTGCTCATTCCATCATACCCACTTACCCGTCCGTCCAATCAGTCCAATTTATCATTAAAATTTTAAATTGCTTATCTTTCAGTTATCGTTAATCTCTTACATCGAATATATCGTAGCGTAATAAAATTTAAATGTGATCAGAATTGAAATTTCAATATTCTGATTATATTGCAAATTAGCACCATCACGTAATCTTTGGAATTGTTGTGGTCTTGAAATTAAATTGACCATAAATATCTTAGGATTGTAAAGAATTGAATCTTAAATCTTCTGATAGTGTTGAGATTTGTAATTTGATATCAAATCAAATTTTTGTGAGAAAAGATAAAAAAAAAATTAAATGCATTATTTAATAAATCTAAAAGTATAGAATATTTTTTGAATAATTTCCGCTGTTGATAAATTACCATTTATCCTATTTGGTCACCCCAAACTAACCCAACTCGTCTATTGTGACAGGTTTACTAGTAAGCTCAAATTTTGTCTAATGCTACTAATTATTTTGTCTTATTTTTTAAATATTTTTCTAGCATCTGAAACATTTATTTGCGTGGGTCCATTTAGCTCGGTTGATTCGTGCGTTTTTAGAATAAACTAAGGTTGTATTTGGTACGGATTAATCAGTTAATTTTAATTTATTACCTGATGAAATATTTATTTATTATAATTTTAAAATGGTAACATAATATAATCCAGATTATAAAAAAATAAAAAAATTATAATCTAGATTAAAAAATAAAACTGATGTAATATAATTACATTACCAAATCAAATATTTAAATATCAAAAATATTTTTAAATTTAGCTCTCGTTCTTACGATAAATCAACGATCAACGATCATCGACGGACGATGTTTATCATGACCATCGACGATCGTCAGTCAAGGGTCGACCGTCATCACCAATTGACATCCGAGATGGACGATGACAATGACGATCATGAAAAATCAACTCGAATTTTAATTATATTAAGACAAAATTATAAAAATATTTTTATCATTTTATAATAATAAAAACTCTATTTCTTATAAAAAATAATGTACATAAAAAAATAATCTTTATAATCAAAGATTACACTCTAATCACGAATCAAACATAATATAAATTATATTATATTACATTGTAAATTTTATTATATTATAAATTTGATTGCATTACCATGGACCAAACAATGGCGAAATGTTTTATTACAGCCTAAATATCTGTCCTTATAATCAATAAATATTCTAAACCAAACACACCACCCACATGGAATCGAAGAGTGGTTAAGTTCGGAAACATGTGATTCTGACGTCGGTTTGGTTGGAAAAGATGATTTTTTTTTTAATGTGGAAATAAACTTCAAATAAAATATTAATTATCTCATACAGCACAAATCATCTTCCATTTCTGGATTTGGAAAGGATGTCGAGACCAATTTGGGCCTTGTAATGACCAAAAATATACACCTGATCCATTTGTCGAAAAGTTGTTTTTTTTTTTTTTGCCATTTCATTTCGTAGAAAATGTAACTTAAAAAGTTAGGAAAATAAATACTTAGACCTTTTAATTTTAACCCGTTATTATATTTTTTTTCGTAATTATATTTTATTATATATAAATATAAATTAAACATATGTTTTTTTTTGTTTACCAAACAATGACTAACTGAAGCCATGATCATTTAATTATTAAATCGACAAGCACAAGTAGAACTCATAAATATTGCTCTACGTATCCATTGTGCGGTTTCGAAAGCACTGATCAAGTGATAGAAGCGGCTTAGTTATAGTGGCTAGTGTGGAGATATAATATTATGAGAGGTATCGAGTTCGAGTCCTCCTCAGCAACAATTGACCAGTAGATCCTATTGACTGAGATACTGAAGCCGACCCAGGTATGTTCTTATCAACTCGTTGTATTGTGCCTCCAAAAATTTCTCTGGAGGTTTCTGATGAGGGGCCGCTTCGGCGATGGAGTCAGTTACATTAAAAAATTTATCCGTCACAGTTTTTAGCTCCCGCGGGAAGAGGTTAGTGGCTAGCGCATGCAAAATATTGTACAAATGGACAACGGATCAATCCCTCACAAAAACGAGGTTTCATCCTTTCATGTGTTGATTATTAGTCTCAAAGGGTCAAAGGTCCATCGTGATTTATCTCCCTTATGATAGTCTGGGAACGAATTGATAGGAGCCGTTAGATTGACGGTTTCAATATATTTTATAATAAAGCACTGACCAAGTGAGTAGTAATTAAAAAAAAAACAAAGAAATAAAGGAACTGAGATGAGCTAGAAGAAAAGTGTATCTGGCATAAAGACTCCGCGTTGAGTCAACAAATGAAAATGAAAGACAATAACGAAGGACCCCTATAAGTTATGGGACGCTACGTCATACAAGATTGAGATGGAAAATGAAAGATGTGGGTGCACTTAAATATCTTATCCAATCCTTTGTCTATTTCTCTTTGCAATACAATATTATGGTGCATTGACGTTGACCAAGTCAATCATCCAATTACCGTTGAATGATAGATCTAGTTGGATTTTTAATTATGATGTATTATAAAATATTTTTATGATACAAAAAATATATAAAGTATTGAACTGCTAAATCAATCACTATGAATATTATCATAGTACAATTGGATTGCACCCGCGGATACGGCGCGCTGATAAATTCAAGGGTTAAATTTTGTGAATTTTGTGGGACAGGGACAGTTGACCACTAGATCCAATCTTTGCACAATAATACGATTGGATTGATCTTTTCTGAATTAATTGATTTGAAGTGGGACTAATTACCATGTAAACTATATTTAAATATATAAAACATTATAAAATAAAAAATCCTAACAAATAAGCGAGATCAGTCAACGTTGAAGAAAATCCACGACGTGATTAAATGCTAATTTATCACTAATTGACATGCCAAACTTAACCACTCTATTAACTCGCTTGGATGCGTGTCTTCCACGGTGGCAATTAATCCAATGATTGCTCCAGTTGAATGTGTAGGCTCTACTGGTCTAATTCCACAGTATGGGTGGAAATAAAATAGAAAAAAAATAATAATAAAGACAATACTTTTTCTTCTCTACTTTACTTGATTTTTGGTTGTTTATTGTTATGCAAACTTTCTTCAAAGAAATTCAAGATTATAAAATCAACGAGAATTCTCTAAGTTTAATTATTACTAAAAAAGAATTAATTATATGTATATTGCACAATTTCCCTGTGTCTTGTGCCATTCATTTATGTTTTTAGAAGCCACTTTCTTTATAAATTATTTATTTATTTGAGACATATGAATGCATTTTGAATTGAATAATATTTTCTGTCAAATAATTGAAGAATTTAGGAGAAGAGGAAGTGGAAGATGGAATAATCTTGGATTTTGCCTAATGCATACCTAAAACTACTTAAAATGTCGACTTAATTAAGTAACTTAACTTGTATTTAATTTTGATTTTATGAAATTAAATTAAATTTTAACAACACGATTCAGCTATTAATAAAATTGATGCGGTGACGGGGAAGAAAATCTGTTGACTTCCTGTCAATGTGATGGAAAGTGAAAGAAGCTTAGGGGGTTTTCTCCTGCCGCAGCAGTAAAATGAAATGTGAAGCAAAGATACACAAACCAACGCAAGCAACAAACAAAGACACCGGATGTAACGTGGTTCGGAATAAGGATTCCTACTTCACAGAGGTGAGCTCTCTCACCGGCTACTATGTCAAAGCACTTTCACTATGAACGTCCTTCTTCACGGAAAGAACTTCTGGAGGTGAAGGAAAAAACCTATTACAATTAGGTCAGGATACAAAAAACAATACAAAAAAGATAGAGATCGCTACTCTCCTTCTTCGGCGAAATGGTGGCTCTCCTCTCTCCCAATGTATTTTCGTCTCTTATTGGTTGGAATAATACAGATCCTCCTTTCCTCAGTCCTGCTTCTCTCTTTTATTCTCCTCCTCTCATCAGCTGTTGCATCGCAAGCTTTTCTCATCGTACACATGTCCACTACGCCCATCTGGAGAATCATTCTGTTATAGATACGATGAGCGAAGGCTCTTCGGAATATTATGTGGGGCTCCCATTCTGTTATATAACAACTTCTTACCTACATTTCGGGAAATATGCTAGTCTGTCCCTTTCAACCATTTGCCTTCGGCGAAACTAACCTAATCCTATGACTCACGTGTGGCGTAGCCCTTAGACTCTTCCCAGCAGCCCAAACCAACTCTTTTTTTTCCCACACCAAATTATTTCCGGGCTGACTATGCCGAGCCGATTCTCATCCGCCCTATCTGTTTCTGGGTCTACTAGGCCGAACCGATTCTCGTCCATCTCATAACGAAGAGATCTCCGCCATCGCTTCGCCATGCCGATTACCTCGATCTGTCCTCTCGTTCCAATTATCTTAGACGATTACGCCCGAACCATTCTACCTTGCTCTCTATGCCGAACCGATTATTTAGTTCGGATAGTATCTTACACGCGAGCCCTCCCATCCGATTCATAGAAAAGAAGTAACAACGGTATCATTAAAAATGAAAAATGTTTAAAGTATACGATAGACATTAATCGTATTTAAATTTTAATTTTTTGACTTGTTGGCTATATCATTTAGAATTTAGATTTTTTGTTTCTCTTGTGAGAAAAGTTTAAAATCATGTAATTTTAAAAGAAAATTATATCTAGATTAACAACAAACAGTCAAATAAATTTAATTAAAAAGAAAATTACCTCTTGATTTTTATATATTTCTAGAAACGTCATTTAGTCTGGTTGAACTACCCTTGGTATTTTTAAATTGACGCAGAAAATTGAATATGTCTTAAAAAATTGAGTTCATCAAATTATAAAAAATAGTTAAAAATTATATAATTTCAACCGTAAAGGATGAATTTACCTAATTACATCCTTGTTCGATTCGATATAATCTATTGTAAATATTAACCTTTAAATTTATATAAATTATACTTCAAAATTATCTGAATAGAACGCATTATTTACCTTCAGAATGCTTATAAAAATTATACATATACATATATAAAACTATTTAATTAATATTAAAAATAAATGCTACTTGATGTTATAAGTTTCGCATGTTGAATTGATTGAAACTTTTTAAAAACCAGTTCAACGACAAGTCAAACGAGGAGTTTCTCGACGGTTTACTCGGTCACCAGTTGACTTCTCTTGTTTCGTCTTTATAGGGTCGAACCAAACCCGCAGGCCGCAGCTGAATTAATGTCGCGTTGATTCACAATCCAGTCCAGTGTTACGAGTATCTGAAGGATTATTCATTTTTACTACCGTTATTATTCATAATTAAGTTTAACGGGAGTAGACTGATTGACCATGGCTGCGGAGGGGCTTTCGTTGGCGTTCTTCCACGGAGAAAAATCTCGCCATAATTGAGAGGCCGATTGATCTCGAAGTCTTAGGTTCCCACTCCAAGTCCACGGCTTCTGTTAGAATCCTCATACTGTTTATCGGATGAGATTTTTGATTCACCGAGCGGAGCAACCCTAGATCGAGCTCCGTAATGGTTTGCAGGGGAGGTGTTTGAGTCTAAATGCCCCAGTGAGTTCGGTTTCTTCTTCAAGTATGCCTAGCTTGTTCACCGTCGTCTTCTTCTTCTTCGTCGGGTTCTTGGGCTTAGCCTTCGTCGAAGGTTGCAATCGATCCTGTGGCAGCTACACGGCCCCCTACCCTTTCGGCTTCTCTGCCGGATGCTCGATCCGCTTGAACTGCTCTGATTCCGCGGGCTCCCCCTTCCTCATCGGAGAATTCGCCGGTCGCAACCTTACCCAGGACGCTATCTGGGTCGACGTACCGCGTTCCTGCAACCGCTCCGTGGCTGCCGCCAAGAGCCTCTTCGGCCCACACTTTGCCATCACCAACCGGACCGCTCTCCTGCTCCGCAACTGCACGCGGTGGGACTCGAGGGGAAGCTGCCGCGCTGAATTCTTGCTCATCGACGATTCATGCGACGCCAGGTACGAAAACATCACCTGCTTCCTCAACACCACCCACGACATCATGAAGGATGCCAACGCCTCCAGCTGCGGCGTGTTCTTCGTCTCCGGTGTCACATACGGATCACCGGTGATGTCAGTGGAGTTCCAGAAGGCGGAGCTGGCATGGTGGCTGCCAGAGCCGTGCCACTGCTCATCGGACGCGTATAGCGAGTCGGTATGGGTTCAGGGGACTAGCCCGTCGGGCTGCCGGTGCAGGTGCCGTGAGGGATTTCAAGGGGACGGATTTGTCGATGGCAATGGTTGTCAACGAGGTTGGTTCTTTCTCCGGATTCGGTGCTTTCTTCTCTTCTCGCTGTTTTCTCCACCCTGACTGACTGTCAAAAAAAAAGTTTTTATTTTTAATTTTTTTTTCATATTTATGATAAAAAAAATGAGATTCTTGATCTGTAAATCATCATAACTGACGCCAACCTATCGATCATTCCCATGAATCATCCACTATTCCAGGCTGCTTCCTTTAATTACCTGGTGCTAAATGCTAATAATAAGTTCTGAAGTTTTGCTGCATCTTCCATGATCCTTCTTCTGTTCTTGCATTTACTTCTCTGATTGCTTTAAATATGCATTTTAAATTCTATTTTGGCTCACTTTTAGTCATCATCTGTTCAGGAGGTGAGGAAAGTATATATTTTTTTTCTTCAGTCAACTTTCCTAGAAGAAAAGGCATTCATTGTTTCTGGCTATTAATTCGTTTTCCAGACCTATTCTTCTGCCAGTAATTTGATCGGCACTTGTTCATTCATTGAAGTTATTTCTACCAGCTGCAATAAATTTGATGTTAAAAAGACGTGAATTTAATGCTTGAATATGGTGAAACAAACAGGGGTTAGATTTATGAGAGACGATGATTACACCGTTGTTTCCTTTTCTGGACTCCAACTCCGATTGTTTCCTTGTGAATGATGTTGTTTCATTGTCAAATCCCAATCAGATATTTGTTTAAATTTCACATATCATCAAGTATAAACAAAAAGGAACAAAAAGAAAATCATGGATTATACTTGCTCCAAAACATGAGTATATGTGTATGCATGTCACTATTTTACAATTCTACAATTCTGTTATTGCCAAAATGCCTTAAATATGCTTTCCTAGCTCTTATCTGCCCATTCCCACTAAGCATTTGCTAAACAGAGGTGTTTATTTGCTCCAATCTCCTTTCCAGGAAGAAAACGACATACTTGAGGTCGTGGGAACTGATGCTTATCAAACCTCTTTTTTTTATTCTGCAATTTCAGTCGATAATTGTTCATGCTTTATTTCAACCATTCTCACAAATTTGTTGTAAGAAAGAAGATCAAATTTATATTGCGAGTCCGTGATACAAAGAAGAATTAGGATTAACATCATGATTTTGTCTTTCTTTTTTATTTTCTGAGTGTAAACATGGATTCTACTGTTTCAGTGTCCAATTCCAATCAAAAGTGCAATCCTACAAAGTATCTGACTGGGGACTGTAGTGGCTCTATCAGCAAATATTGCACTCTTATTGGAGGTAATTTTCTCTGTTTCTGTTGGCTTATGTAGCATTGTGTTCTAGCAGTTCTTGTACCCAACTTTGAAATTTCCCGAGGACATAGAAGACCTTATCCACAAAGATAGATTGTTTGCTTTAAGTCTCTCAAGAGAGTAGAAACTTGCAAAGGACAGTCTGCGATTGTGTTATATATCCAGAGAGTAGTACGTTGGTATCACGGTACCCGGGGCTGTTACCCTGCGCGCCCGGTCACTGCGCGCCTGTGCGCGCACAGTCCAAACAAAGCATCATTCATTTGTTTGGACTTCAATAGATCCACAAGCTTACGGCGCTGCGAACTTATCTTTCTGTTATACACTTCATTTGGAAACTGTGATTTTGTGTGTGTGGAAAGATAGTTATCTTACCATTACTAATTTGTTAGATTAATTGGTGTTCTTTGTGATAACTGGATGAAAAGAAATGCACATTGATGCAACTCGCGTTTCAGGAATCGCTGGAGCTTCGACGATGGCGGCTCTCGTCCTCGTTTTCTGCTGGCTCCGGCGGCGCACCTTTCTGACGCGGAAGCGCGAGAGGCTGCGCCGCCTCCTCTCGGAGGCTTCCTGCAGCGTCCCGCTCTACTCCTACAAGGACATCGAGAAGGCCACCGACGGCTTCTCCCCCGACCGCATCCTCGGCACCGGTGCCTACGGCACCGTTTACGCCGGCTGTCTCGGGTGCACCGGACGCCAGGTCGCCATTAAGCGCATCAAGAACCGCGACGGCGACACCGTTGAGCAGGTCATGAACGAGATCAAGCTGCTGTCATCGGTGAGCCACCCCAACCTGGTTACACTCCTCGGCTGCTGTGTGGAGCAGAGTCGCGAGGGGCTCATCCTGGTGTACGAGTACATGCCCTACGGCACGCTGGCGCAGCACCTGCAGCGCGAGCGCGGCCCCCCTCTCCCCTGGACCGTCCGCCTCGGTATCGCCATCGATACCGCCAAGGCCATCGCCTACCTCCATTGCGCCATCCGCCCTCCCATCTTTCATCGTGACATCAAATCCAGCAACATCCTCCTCGACAGCGCTTACCATTCCAAGGTCGCCGACTTCGGCCTCTCCCGTATGGGCCTCGCCGATTCCACCACCTTTCACTCCCACATATCCACCGCGCCGCAGGGAACGCCTGGCTACGTCGACCCGCAGTACCACCAGAACTGCCACCTCTCCGACAAGAGCGACGTCTACAGCTTCGGCGTCGTGCTCATGGAGATCATCACCGGGATGAAGGCCGTCGACTTGGGGCGGCCGCAGAGCGAGGTCAACCTGGCGGCGCTCGCCGTCGACCGCATCCGCCGCGGCCGTGTCGACGAGATCGTCGACCCGTTCCTGGAGGCGTACCGCGACGCATGGACGTTGGTCTCGGTGCACAAGGTGGCGGAGCTGGCGTTCCGGTGCCTGGCCTTCCACCGGGACATGCGGCCGTCGATGACGGAGGTGGCGGACGAGCTTGAGCAGATCAAGCTCAGCGGCTGGGCCCCGACGGAGGACCTCGCGTTCCTGTCGACGGCCTCGTCGTTTTGTTCTTCGCCAGCGAGCAGCATGGCGGAGAGGACGTCACGGGCGTCGTCCAAGAGCCGGAGGCTGGTGCTTGTGAAGAGCATGGTCGAGGAAGTCAACGTGGAGTCTCCGGTGTCGGTTGAGGATACTTTGTGGAGCGAACAAAGCTCGCTGTCGGCGACCAGTTTGTTGGGCAATATAATACATTAAATTAATATGCTATATATTTTCTGAAGGTAAATAGTTTGTACTCGAGAAAAATACATATATTTCCACACCAATGTAAAAATACATATATTTCCACACCAATGTAAAATACAAAATTACAGAAATTAATGAGATATAATTAGCTTGATGTAATTGGCTTGCGGATTACTTCAGGTGAAGGTTCTAGATGAAGATGGCATTTTCGTGTTGTTTGCTTCCGGTCGCGATCCATCTTACTATTTCAAATCTCTCTAATCCATTACCGATGCCTAACGCCATGGATATTTAAACCTCACTTGGCATTTGGTAACCAACTCCAGCCGGCCTCCTGCCGCCTCTTTTGTCGCAGTTGGTCCGTGGCGAAGATCCATCGCCCTCAAATCTGCAATCGTCGAAGGTACGTGGTAGAGCTTCAATGCGTTCCAGTGACACATTTTCGATTCCAAGTCTTCTGTCTATTCCTCAATTTATTGGTTCGATTTTTTCTTTTGTTCTCCCGATTGTGAGTCTGTTTCATGTGACTGCGATTCGTTGTAGTTTCTCGTTTATTTCTTGTTTGAGTCATTCGAATTGACCTGTTTAGATCTGTTTTCGAATTATGGTTTTGAATATTTTTTTTCCGATTTGTTGCTTCTACTACGAGATTTACCTTTTGTACTTCTGATTTTGAATTTCCTTGTTGACTGCGACTCATTGTAGATCCGTTGAATAATTCACTTCGATCTGCGTTCTTACGAGCCATCCTTGGAAAATCTTACATTCGAATGTTTTGTGGGTTATGTAAATTGTGTTTCCCATTTACGTTGTTGAATCTTTTATTCGATTTGTTGGTTCTATATGATCTGGCCCTTTTGGTCTTATAATTGTAAATCTCCCTGGCGTGATCGTGGTTCCTCGTTGATTTTTAGTTAAAACATTTGGTTCAATATGTTTGCACCTCTGTTTCACGTTGAGTGCCATTGATTAATTATTTTAGCTGTAGGCTTTTTCTTGTCTCACTACTTCATGTTTAGATCCAATGAAGTGCCAATCTCCGAGTTCATTCCTTCAATGCATTCCAACTTTATCCAGTTATTTCATTTCTGTTTGTTTTGTTTGATTTATGTGCCAATGAATCAGTGGAGCAAAATGCCTTTAGTTTTAGATTTATATGGATCTGTTGATCTTCTTTTCTTCATTACTGCGGAAAGGTACATACTCCCCTCTACAGGCTTACAGTCCTGTAGGTCTTGTTTAGTATTTTAACATATTTACATCTGTTTTTTTTTTTAAATTGTTTATGACTTGGTCATTTTATTTGTTGCTTGGATTATCATGGAAATTATTGAATGACCATTTACACATCAGTTCCAAACATTTAGTCTGAAATCAGTGTTTCTAAATTTTAGATTCTACATCATTTGTAATTATTTTAAGAAAATTTTCTTTTCAACCACGCTTGAATCGACCTGACCTTTCGCTGCTTGTTGCCCAGTAAGTCCTTGTTACATCCTATGACCACCACTTCTTGTTCAGCTTCTTCTGTCAGGTCCACATTTTAATGGCGTCGCTGCCTCCCTCGTTTGCCTCTCCATCCGCGAAGCCGATAATAGTATAATACCCTCTCCACTTCCTGAAGCACCGTTGCTATCCTTTACCCCACCACCCTTTTCCTATTGTTTGTTAATCTAAAAAAAAAAAAAGCGTTCGTGGTGGACTGGTGGTTATGTTTCCATCTTGTTAGAAAAGTACATTTTTTGCCTCCATTAACATCTCTTGCCTAGTGCCTCGAAGTCGTCAGGAAAATAATTCACCTTTTTTTAGTAGCCGAGAGGACCTTAGTTGAATTTTGTTCGCCTCGGTATAATATTTTGCTGCTCCAGTGATTCGGTTATATAAAACAAGTTGTTGCTCATTGCAAGTGTTGCCCCACGTCTGTTCCTTGTAATTGTGTATCTGATTTAAAATCTTGCAATCGTTAGATTTGATTTGGTGATTACTGAATGTTTTTCACGCATTTCTGCTAGAAAAGTACATTTACGGCCGAGTGTTGAAGTGTAAAACATCTGTGAAAAATCCAATTTATCAGCCAATATAAAAAACCCAGCTGATTACATATTTAACATGGAAAACCTGTTCTGAACTTTATTCGTCTTGGTATAATAGTTTGGCGGTTCAGTATTATGTTTGAGACTCATTGGGATGTTCCCCCACGTCTGATCCTTGTTATTGAATATCTGATTTAAAAATTTAAAATCGATCGATTTTGTTGGGTGATTATTGAATGATTTTCACGATTTTCTGCTTAGAAAACACGTACGGTCGCTTTAACAGGCATCATAAAATCCCAGCTGATTACGTATTTTACATGGAAAAACTGTTCTGTAGTAAATTTATTATATTTCCAAATTTTCAAAATGCCAACCGGATCTCTATTTAAGTTCAATGCAGCCCAACATTAAAAATCAAAGCCCATCTTGATCCAATTTAAGCTTTTTCCAATCCAATTTGACCCCATTTTCATCCAACAAGTTCATCTACAGCACATTGCTGTTCAATCCTATGGGAAATTTAGATCTGCCTGACCACTTTTAAGCCCTTCCAGGTCCACCTTAGCATTAAATTTATGCAACTTTCGGCCCAATTGTAGCCTATTACGATCCACTAAGAAGAAAGGCTGGATTATTGAATGTATGCTCCTTACGGTATAGCCCATTGTGCTCACAGGAAAGCCCATACAGCCCAACTGAGTGAATTTGAAGCAGATCTTAGCTCATTTGATGGTCGAATATGTACTGTCCAGGCCTGTGGGCCCAATACATTTGAAATTTTGGCCCATTAAGATCCAATACAGTAAGGCTACGTTTGGTATGCCGTAATCTGCCTTGTAATGTAATCCAGATTACATTACAAGGCAGATTCTTTTGTTTGTTATTGTCTTAGAATTGTAATGTAATGTAATCTGGATTACAAAAGACACTAAAGTTTTGTAATCTGGATTACAAAGCAAAACCTATGTAATCCAGATTATATTATAAGCTTCCCATTTGCATGCAATAAATTACATTTGCATGCATGCAAATGTGATTTATTGCATGCATGCAAATGAGATTTAGGCTGCGATTGACGATCGACGACGGTCGATCGGCGGTCGACGACGATCGGACCGACGGCCAAACGATCGGCGGCGCCGACCGACGATCGGCGTCGGCCGGCGATCGTTGCGATCGTTGCCGGCCGCCGGTGGGCCGGGGTGACCGTCGACGATCGATCGCGATCGACCGACGAACGATCGGCGGTGACCGGCCGGTGACGATAGATAACGCGGCCGTGGCGGTGATCGGCCAATGGCCGTGATGACGGTGTGGCCAAACGCGGCCGGCGTCGTGATAATGATGACGGTGGCGAGTCGATCACCGATTGGCCACCGTCTATCGTCGTCGTTGTCTACGTCATCGTCGTCGATCCATTCCTATCGTCTTTGTAATGGACACCAAACAAAAGAATGTAATGACCTTTGTAATTCAAGATTACATACAATTTGTATCCAAATAATGTAATGTAATCAAGATTACATTGCATTCCATTACAACTTAGATTACATTACGTCCTACCAAATACAGCCTAAGATGTTAAGCACATTTAACCCACTTTAAACTGTTACGGTCCAACTGGAAAACAAACCGAGTTCAATTGAAGTCCATCACAGCCCAAATAGTTAATAAGAAGCCCATTTTGATCCAATCTTTGCCACCCTTAGCCCAGAGCAACGATCAAGTTTCTCGACTCTGGCCCAGTTTAGCCCAATTTAAGCGTCATTGTCAATATAATGTTTACCAATGACCCAATTTGGTTTCACTAATTTTAGGCTGAATTAGTTAAAGATTCTTGCGGCTAGTGGCCCATTTCCAGTGACTGGAATGAGATGTAACCAACTCAGTTCCTTGATTCCTACACCAATCAAAACGCTGGCCATGCCACAAATAGCTTTGTAACATCCTCCACATCAAAAGTCTTTCTGACAAAGAGAACCTGACCATGAAACACGCATCAGGTAATCAAAATGAAATAAAATTAGTTCGCCTTTCACCGTGGCACTTTAATAATTAATAAATGCTTCTTGTCATTCAAAACTAAACACTGCACCCGGACCACCTCCATATTCTAACTTAAGCCAATAAATTTTTTGGAAAATTATACCAAATAATAATAAACATCAAGGATTAAAAAAACAATTTCAAGTTTCAATTTTAAACCAATTTTCATAGTCCAAATACAGAACGAAAAGAACAGTTTGGTGCAACTTACCCTGTAATGGTATTAGCATTGACAACAAATTCGAGGCAGAAAAATAAGTACAATCATTCGATCAGAAAAAATTGAACGAAACAATAAAAAGAAGGCTTTTTTAATGGTGAAATTCTATTTTTATAAAAATTGAATATTTTTATATGTATTTTTTAAAATTAAAATTTAAGCCTTGGACTAGAGCCCTCTCCCAGGGCTAGCTCTGCATACGACAAAACTTCTCATCCATAACTTGCACAGTGATCTCAAAGGATAGTTCCAGATATGGATAACAAAAAGTAGTCAGTAGCTATGCAAAAGGTTACAAAAGGATAAAGTTGTGATGACAAACTGCAAGTTTTAAATTTTGGTCCTTCGCCTTGAATGGTAACCAAACAAGGATACCGCTGTGGCCGATCTACAGTGCGTTCGTCAAAAAGAGTAAATATGTAGATGGGAAGACATTAAGAGAAAGAAATCAATACCGAAGAAAAAAATAGGTGGATACATCTTCGAAGTAGACATCTGGGGCACCTTCAAGCAGATCGTAGATTGGACTAAGCACCGCCATGACCGATCTTGGTCCTTGAGCTGAATCAAGAAAAAAAGGGATGTAACAAAGGGAATGATATGATGAAACTGTTAGATGGCCAGTTCTAACGATCCCCCATGTAATGTATTGTGCTCATTAAATCCATCAGTTCTTGCATACTTACTCGGCTTCCTACCTAATTCCATGACTGCGCATTAATGGCAAGGGTGTTAAATAAGTAGAATTCAACAAAATATTTTATTCGAACGATTTCAAATTGCTGCAGCAAATACAATTTTTTATTGAGCCATAAAAAGATTCAACGAAAGAAACAAATTCACTATCTGTTAACAATACATAGAATAACTTACCATATAGCAGTAAAAGCAAATAGATCGAGCCATCAAGTTCCTATTAAAATAGGATTAAAAAACATTTGATATGACTTTTAAATTAAATTCCGAATTAATAGATGCTGCCAAAGGAGTGACAATGGCACACCCAAAAAGGAGTTTGGTAAATATAGACTCTTGTTAATTACTTTAAATCATAATATATATTATTTGTCAACTATTATCTCAAAAATATTTTTATATCAAACGAGCCTACTCAAACTATTAAAATATTTACCGACAATACCATGACATAATAAATAAAACCAAAACAATATGCTTATACACTTACGAAAAAAATATGAAATCGCCGCGTTAACACCCCTCAGCTTAAGAGATAATATCTGATATGATATATGATCCTATTCTAGCGGTATCAAAAGAATAATCAAATAAACATATTAAATATGTTTTAAAATGTCACGCGTATATATATTTCAAGTTACTCTTATAAGTAAAGCTAAAACTATAAAAAAAAAGATCAAATCATGACATGGCAGATAACACTAGGATGGGAAATCAGTGAGAAGCAAATAGAATCGGAACTTTTTTGGGAAGAGGGAATAGTTAATCGTACTCACAGAGGAAAGCATTGGAGGCGGGAAACCGGCACTTGTGGACCTCCGGTTGGAAGATGAACCGGATCCACCGGCCTGATTCAGCCTCATGTACCGCTCGACCGGATCGAGATGTTTTTGGGCCACGAGACCGGTTGCTCCTCCGCCAGTGGTGGCCATCACCCGATCTGCTATCCTTTGCGAGGGCACTCGTGTGGATCTCGCTAGGAAATGGTTGTTCGGCCAAGCTGAGGCGGCGAAGCTCTTCTGCGAGCGATGCATCCGCGGATGACGGGACGCGGCAACACTGCTTTCTCTGAAGAGGCCAAGCTGCCTGAAGAGCTCTCCGTTAGAAGCAGTACGGACGGAGGCGTTCGATCTCCAGGCGGAGACATTCCACCTCGTTGGTGGCATCGCGGAGGAGAGAAGCAAATGTCTTAGCTAGCACTAGATCATCAGCGGAAAGGTAGAAGCGAACCTCGCTGGCTGATTACCAATGGAGATCTGAGAAAGGAAAGTAGACGCGGACCCAGAAGCAGGTAGCAGAAGGGAGAAGTGGAAGGAATATTCTGAAGGCATGGTGGACGGGTAGGAGAGATTACCGTCACTGCTGAAGTGCGAAGGAGAAAGAGATTGGCGATCTGGAAAAAGAACGCAGACGAGCGTTCGAAGAGCGCACAGTTTGCCATTGGCGGAAGAACCAAACTCGTGTTGCATCAATCTCCGACTAACAAAGTCTCCATAAAAACACACTAAACGATCGATGGTCAAGAACAAATTACTAAGATCTGAAGCGAACGAACTGGATCTGAAAATAAAGATGAAAAAAGAAGATTGAGAGAATGATCGAATCACCGAGAGCTCAAATCCTGACGTAGTAGAAGCTGGGAGCAGAGGCGCCATCGCCTTCTCTAGGAGCAAAGGCTCCGATAAGGCGGTTCCAGTAGCGGATTCACTGGGATCTTATAGATTGAGAGGGACGGTGCGCGAGTGTGGATGATGAGCACGCTGAGGAGACCAAGGTCGACCGAACAACGGAACTTCCCAATTCCCATCCGTCTCCTTCCATACCAAAATGGCAAAACCGTCAGCTAACGCCGTAGTAACGGAGCCAGATATTATTTCTCTATTTAACTCACCTCAAACTCAACGTAACAAAAATATACTCTTCCATCATGGGTTCAAATTTTGAAATTTTATATCCTTTTTTAGAAAGAGAAAAAACGCAACCCAAACCGATCGGGTAATGGTTCGGTGGGCATCAGAAAGCTTTTATTTATAAAGTAAAAACAAAAAACAAAAAAACAAAAATAAAGATTTAAAATATTATTGTTTACCATAATTTTCAAAAACCTTTTTCATAAATTTGCAGATATTAAATTAAAAAATATAAAGAACCTCAAAAAGCCAGGAAAAAAAAATCCAAAAAACTGAAATCAAAGTGACATAATAATTTTGAACTAGAAAACTTTGACATAAAATCAAATTCAGGTTCACTTATATATATATATAATATATATATATATATATATATATAAGGGGTTGAATTTTTGTTAAAAATCTAACAATAAAGGAATTGAAACTTGTTGTCAATAAGTTTATCCACAACAAACTAATTCATTCATTTATCAAATAATAAGTAATAGAAAAACAAGCAAATCATTTCCAAAGGACAATTAATTAGAAACAGGGGCAGAATAAATACAATTACAAGTCCTCCCCCTCACAAATTAACTCAACAACCCTTGAACATTTTCAAGGTGATCAGGGCTTAATTCTTAGAACAAGCCCTTGCATTTTTTAATCCAACTAAGTTAACTGTGACCGACACCCAAAAATCCTAATTGATTCCATTTTGTTTGGGTGGAATCCCAGCCCTAATCTATTAACCTTTGCCATGCAAAACACAGGCAATGATGGATTCTAAAACAAAAACCTGAAGAAAAGAAAGTAAACGACGAAGAGCAAAAACCAAAATCTAGAACTTTAAAGTTTTCGTCGTCTTTGCGAGTAGAGATTCCCAAAGCGACGAATCCACCAAGGTACTGCCTCACCATAGCCGGTGCACTGGCCCTCAGTTTCCTCGCTGCTGAACAGAGTCTGGTCCAAGCAGTCAAGTGCAGCTCCACATGCTGCGTTGTAGGACTGGCATGCAGAGTGGCACACCCGAAGCCTGTTATCTCCATCCTTATCACAACGTTGTATTGAAATCTGACACAAAATAAGTAAAAATTGGAATCAGTTGTACTCAAGGCTTTAAAGTGATGTCAAATCAACGACTCAAACAAACAATTCAAATATTCACAATGTAAGATCAAATTGAAATCCAAAAATCTAACAAAAGTTATGAGAAAAACACGAATACAAGAGTTTTGAAGCAATACTTGATAAGATCTAGGGAACCCATGTAAGAGTTACTAAACTTCACGAAAGGTTATGGGAACAACCAACATACAATTGAAAGAAATTGAAAAATAGTTAGGCACGAAAAACATACCCAGCAGGCAAGCCGCTTGGCTGCTGCAGCACAGTAGCTGTTGTCAAGGATGCTAAAGAGCGAGCGACTGCCGGGCATCAAGCGGTTGTAGTTTGGCATTACCACGGCAGCTTCAAGCTGCTGCAGGATGCTCAGCTCATTTGGTGCACAGTGTTGCCCAAATACATCCCGAACTAGTACATCACCACAGAGAGAGAGGCTAGGAAGCAGCGATGAGCTATACTGGCAAGTGTAGCCAGCGTAATCAGAGCAGCGGAATTCGCACACGCCATTGTCACATACTCCTCCATGCTGACTGCACTGCTCATCACATACAGCTGCAAAATGCAAATGAGCAATTTAGCACATGGGTTTGCTTGACGATATGGCATTACATTACTAATGTGCAGGAATAAATAAATTGATAAAGTACATTGGAAGTGAATATAAAGAGGAGATTGCATAAAGTACCAGTAGAGCAATCGATGCCAGTCTGACCATTTTCGCATTCACAGATTCCATTTGGATGGCAAGTACCATGCCCACTACAGTTTCCTGGACATGATCCTGTGGAAAAACAAACATTCCTCGAGTTATTGCTAACAAGAAACTTTTCCTTACAAATCCAAGCCTGGCAATGATTATATTGCTGATGGAGGATAAATATCATTAAGACACCATAAATAGAATAAAATTTATCAAGGCGCTAAATCGTGTTAACTCACTTTTGCTGCAATTCTCGCCATGAAAACCAAGAAAGCAATGGCACTGCCCATTAATGCAATCACCATTAAAATTACAGTAACTAGGACATTGGCTGTTTACAGACATAGGCATGCTGCTGCACAACTCATGATACGGTGGGCATATCAGCTCACCTGCAGCATCAAGTGTTTGTATGAGAGGGAGGTTTACATAGTTCTCATATTAAATGTTTTTAAATGACCAAGAACTTGCCACTAAATCCTTGGAACTGAACAGGACCTCCAGCCTCTGGGCATGCCTTCCAAATACCATCCACAGCAACCTACATAATAGATATAAGACACAATTAAGATCTAATCTACATTGCTAAAAATTCATCTGTAAGCAAAGTCCACAAATTAGATTGCATTTATTGCACGAAGAAGTAAAAGAGGGATATGAGAAGGAAACAAATACGAAATAGCATCACTAAAGCTGGTTTTACGATGAAATATCATCAGAGCAAGCAAATGATTCAAATTTGTCTATGTCAAAGTGAAAACTGATTCTGCTAAATTGAGAATAACTTTACCAGAAAGTAAGAAATAGATAAATGACCACCCAATTTGGTTTAGCCACTTTATCCTTGTGCTTTTATACAGAAAAAGAAGCTTCTGCAGAATTGCTAAGGAACAATCCAACTCAAAACAGTACTATGATTGAACCAGGCAAATAACATAATATACTAAAACGGCTATAGATTGATCTTGGCTTTCAAACTGATAAACATTACACCTTGAATCACAGAGAATAACAATGCTATCTTGTTAATATCGATGAAATCCAACAAAAGGATTTAACATGAATGTCAATTATTACCTCTAGTGTGTTATTTGCACATCTATGTTGATAACAGCCATTTCCCTGAGTTATAGATCCCCTAACAAAGCCTGTGCGCACCAATGATGAAGCCATGCACCTTAACATACAATAAGCATGTTAGAATAAGATCAAGAGAACTTAGATTTTAGTCTAAGTTTGTCTTCAAATTGCTTCATGTATGGGTTTCATTTGTTCCACAAACCTTGCTATTATTCTATTGAAGTTATTGCTAAATTTTAGTCTCACCTTGAGTTACTTCCTCGAACCTCGCCTAACATTCTATCAGGAGCACGTGCGCTACTAGTGTCTGTGCAAGAACCATCAGAATAGGCAACAAAATATGTGCAATAGTCTGCCAACGATGATTGTCCACCTGAATATGAGTAAAAATTACAGTCATAGACTATAAGAAATTTAATCCGATAAAGGCTCGTATCTATACACCATATGAAGGTAACTAGGAATGATTTCAGTTGCTGGCTAAAGATTATGAACCTGGGTGCACTAAAGCAAATCATGCTCAAGGATAGACAATTATAGTTCATCCTATATATATATAAGAAAAGGAATCTATTAGAAAAATGAAAACGGAAATCCATTTCAAGCTAGAGAAGATAAATGGTTGATTTGCCTATTTTTATCTTTGTACCTTTCATCAATAATTCGTTATTGTTGTATTTAAAGCCCTTCCCTATTCTAAGTATTACACAACCTGGCCTCATCACTTTGCCTACCTAGAATAACTCAGCTTCAACAATTCTTATAGTTATTCCTCTAACGCTGGAATACACCACAAGTTCTGTGAACTGAAGGTGGTCGACATACCAATACCAACTTCCTACATCAAATGATTGAGTGAATCATTGTTCACAAAGCTTAAAAATTGACCTAGAAAAACAGAAGGTAGAAATTGCTGCAGGTTTGGCAATATGTAATAGTTAACGCCAAAGCGCCATGTCAAAATGGAAGACATAAGAACAACAAAATGACAACGATGATAGTGGTATAGAACCCAAATAGAGACAAATATTGTCACCTTGAAATGTGAGAAGTTATATTTTGGCAATGAAATGAAAGTTACAAAGAGGTTGTGCATTCAACTTTAAAGATCAGACACTGATAAGCATCCAAGCTTACCTTTATTAGCTTGTGGAAAATATTGAGCCCATTTGGGCAAATCCCCATTATAACTTACAATAGGACAATATCCTTCAGCCTCCCTGTTGTATGTACAGCCGGATGACTGAGTCGTGTTGCATTGGTATGCCCCCTTCCAATGATTGCAAGGAGACATAACAAACTCAGCTCCTTGATTCCTACCCCAATCAAGACGATCAGCCATGCTATAATTAGCTTGGTACCATCCACTATCCTCTAATAAAGCCAAGGTCATTTCTGAAACCACAGATCTTGTATCAACAGATCCTGTCATAATCTCATTCATCAAAAGTCTTTTCTCCCAATGAGAACCTGATCGTGGAACACACATCAGTTAGTCATAATGGAAAGAAAATTAATTGAACTTTCAGTATGGCACGTTAACTAAATGTTTTTTTATTCAAAAGAAACTACCTGATGTACCACGACCACCTCCATCTTCTAACTCTAAGCCAGTAAAATTTTCAGAAAATGCCTACCAAACAATAATAAGCATCGAGCCAGTAAAAAAAACACATCCTCAAGTTTCAATACTAAACTAATTATCATAGTCCAAATACAGAATGAATATAACAGTTTGGTGCAACTTACCCCATAATGGTATCTAGCATGCATAACAACTCGGGGCAGGACAATCCGTGTAACTGTACGACCAAGCTTCTCATCCATAACTTGCACAGTGACCTGGATGGATAGTTATATACATGGACAAAAAAAAAGTATCCAGAAGCTATGTATGAGGAAACAAGAGGATTAAGTTGTGATGACAATCTTCAAATTGATACCTGGCTATGCCTTCTCTTTCGCTCATCATGGAAATGTGCAAAGGCATGAGGGTCAAAACCTAAAACATGCATCACCTTCGAAGAAAAATCTCCTTCAGTTGCCACCAAGCATAATCAAAGAAGTCAGTAATACAAGTAGCAGAATTACAGGGCATTTACCAACCTCGTGTATCAATGTGGCTGAAAGCAACGTTTCAGCCTCAGATGTTAAATGCCGAGGAGCGACATTCACATGACCTACAAATCATTGAAGGATAATTTTAATTGGCATAAATGGCAGTAATAACAACATGTAAACTTTCATTAACTTCCAGGAAATATGGTAGAAAAAAGCACCAGCAATAGCACGTCCCCATTGATCTCGCTCACATGCCACTGCCCATGCAAGAGTGTTGCCAGTTGTGGGTCTAGTTGTTACCAAGAGAACTAGGTCTGTGTCAGCAACACCATCTGCATGGTGTAGAAAAATTATAGCAAAAAATTAAAGATTTGACTAGCGGAGCAACAATATCTTGAGAGATTTTATAGAAAAAAAGAGAATAATTGAGTACTGGAGTAACAATCTGTAGAGAAATTATATAGCAAAAAACAAAAGATTTGAATAATGGAGTAACAAGCCTAAAACAATCAAGAAATGAGGGTACCTTCAACATATTCATGTGGAAGTTGCACACCACCATTCTGCCCACATGCAGAATATCCACTTAATCTCAAGTTCCCGTTAACAGGTTCTACTGCTAAAGCTCTTCTGAACCACTCTGCTGTTTGGCCTAGCGCCTGATCATCATTTATAAAGGAAATTAAAAATAAAAATTATGAGTGGAAAAGGAATAGAAAAGGCATGGTGGAGACAGTAAACAATAGAATAAAGAAGTCAAGTCATTCACCCTTTAAAACTTAGCAACAGAAAAAGATCTAGGCATCTCAAATGAGTACAAACAACATACCAATGATGTGCGTTTTGTTTAATACAGACTAAGAACCAATATGCTATAATTCATACCTTCTTAAGACGTTGCTTCTTATCTTCACCTGAAATATCTTCCAAAGTGCAGTTGTACCAACAATCTGCAAATACTGGCCTATCTCCATTAGGGGTGCACACAGGGCTTCTTGGAACTGATGTTGCAGAAGGTTCACCAAGCTGAACACCACAACCAGAGAATAGTTCATACTTATGGAATACAGGAACTCAATGTCCATAATTTGAGCAATTTATTTTACTATAACAGATTACCTTCACCAGATCTCCAACATTTAAGCAATCCCTATCATAAGAATGACCCACAGCATCATAATTTAAATAAATCCTGATAGGCTGTTTTGAATCCCTTTGTAATGTAGGTGTTTTAGACACCTGAAGCAAAGCTCTTCTACCATTATGTCGTGATCTTGAGAAACTATGTTCGTGGTAAACTTGTGGAGTGACTGAGTACTCTTTTCGACCAGGACGGCGCCTCTGATGGAGTATCTCATCATGGATACATGAGTGCATGAGATAAGCATCTCCCTCAACGGTTTCCAAATTTTGCGGAAGATTTGGATAATTATTATGAGATTCAGCACTAGTTCCTCCAAAACTCACCAGAAGCAAAAATATCTAGAAAGAACAAAAGAAACCAAAATTTTCAATTTTTACTGAATTCTGCTGTGACCTTTTTCGTAAACCAGAACATCCAAACGTGACAACATTGATCATGAAATAACAACCAATGATGAAATTAAAGAGACTAAAGTACCATGATCTGGGTAAAACTCAGTATAATGGCATTCCCTGCACTAGATCGGCATTACATCATTTTGCTTGCACTTCACAATTTTAGGGTGATCTAGGACAACATGGAAGAGAGTAAGAAATTAAGCTCCCCTCACCAGAAGAGGTTCTAGTAAATCCAAGAAGGCGGACTCCACCCTCAATCCTCAAATTACTTGAAATTACTCTACAATGAGATCCATCCACAAAAACAGTAAACCCTAAACCACCAGCAACCCTCACCAAGCTTCCCAATCCCCTACAAATTACGATCACCAACACATGCCCACACACAAGTCAAAATGCTACGGAAACCCAAATCCTTCCAACTTCACAGTTTGTACGGCAAATCTTCGCACTCGCAACAACGAAAACCCAGAAAAATACAAATAAATAAATAAATAAACATTCTACCGCAAGAGAGACCGCCGAAATAAGAACCGGCAAGGAAAATGCGATTCGCGACGACCCCCAAAGAGGAAGTGATGTCTTCACCCCCATCTATCGAGCTCCAAAAAGAGATTCAATGTTTTGTTCCATTCTCCTCCTGTAGGGGATGATGGTCCTGCGACCGAGATAGGGTTGGCTCTGCCTGCCCAATCTGACCTAATGGAGCCAGCTCGCTCCCTTCCTCGCCTCCTTGTCAAGTGCAGACGCCTGCCGAGGCAAGAGATCTTGCATTCAGTGACCAAGACCGGCAGATCCGGGCGCCACCTGGGTAGGCGACTCGTCGGCGAGGCGATGGAGACCGGAGCCGTAGCAGGTAGAGGCGAGAAGTCCACTGCGAAACGAGAGAGATAGAGGAGGCGAGGTTCGCCGATCCACTGATTTTTGTTTTCTTAAAAGAGGGAACAAATTTTAATTTTTAATAAAAAAAATATAAAATGAAATCTTTTGCACTAATTTACGTTGTGAAAGCCACTACACTTGGCTGATATTACGAAAGTACCATCGTCAGGGAATTTGGATAATGGACGTCTGCATATTTCATTTCGACCCCTGTAATTTATTATTTAACCATTTTATCTTAAATCTATTTCGTTTGCGGACATCAAATCAGGTCGTGCCTCGTATCGTTTATATTGTTTAAAAAAAAAAAAAGTCTCCATGGAAGAGCTGGGAGCAGAATTATACTAATGGATAAGAATTAATCTTTAAATTTTTTAAGATGTTTGTTCTGGAATCATATTAGTTTTGAATTGATCTTTTTCATATTTACTATGAAATTGATAGAGACACTGAAGATGAACGAATCCTCTCTTGCACAAATATTATTTAAAATAATATAAATTTATTATATATATTTTTAAATATGTCTATCTATGATGTGAGATCAATTTTTTTATAGACAAAATTGAATAGCAAATACAATGTAAATATAGAAAAGATTATGGAACAATCTTCGTCGTGTTTGTTTTTCAATGTATTTATAAATTGATTATAATTTATCTCCCTTTTGAAATGAACCATTTGATTTTTGTAAGAGAGATCAACTTATTTTCAAATACATATATAACTTTATTGAAGCGCGCAACTGATCTTATTGAATGAAAAAACTAAATAAATAAAAGAATTAAATCAAGCTATTGAGTATGTTTTCATCAAATGATTATAATTTGTTTGAGAGAGAATATTTTAAAAAATAAATTAATTAATATTTTTAAAATAAAAAGTGATGTATTCATCTCATATAATTTTTTTCGTCGATTCTACAGTTAAATGAAGAAAGATAAATTATTAAAAATATTTTTATCTAATCAAAAATTAGTACTGAGAATAAGCAAATTAAAATTTTTTTGTAACTTTTAAAAATTAATTCTTATTGTTTGAAACAATTCCACCGTCGGGGCAATTAATTAATATTATATTCTTTGACGTCGTGAATGATGTAATTGAACAAACTTGATGATCAAATTTTCTAAACAAATAATGCAATTTATTTCTTTTTTTTCAATTTGAAGGGTAAATTAAGTCGGAATGATTGGGGGTTGGAAATGTCAAAATATTATTATTTATCTTTTAATGAGCCTTAATTATTGAAAATATTCATAATTCGCTAGTGGTTGGGACGTTGGGTCGTTCAACGGTCAAACAAACGATCACTATTATTAATATTTCATCAACTGCTACATTAAATTAATTTATGCTTTGTCAAAAGCGGATCATCAAGTTCAAAGAGAGAAATTAAAAGACCGACGAAATAAATTTGGGGGAATTTAATTTTCATCGGTGCACTTTCTTTTTATAAACAAATGTGGCTTATAATTACATCTTCATTGTTTTTTTTATCTTGAAAATGAATAACAATGGACTGTTTCTGGTCGATATTGAATTTACTTATCTTAAGCATAAATAAAAATCAACTGTCACTTGTCACCTGAGTCCGTTATTTGGCATCTCCACTCCTCTGATTACCTATTACTCATTGCCAACAAAAAGTGTTGTCGTTGTACTAGATTTATTGTTGGATCACTCTTACGAAATTGAATAGTCGCTAACTTAGAGCATCTTGTATGTCATCTTCCATCACTTATTGTGTCCAAATTCTCAATGGTTTATTATTTTGTTACGAAAAATATGAGAAATATTTGACTAAACAATATCACATTTTTACCACATGTATTATTTGTTGCCAATGAAGAGATCTATCGATGAAACCAAATCTATTATGCCTCTATCCCTTGCCACAGTCACTCTCACCAATATATATAATCTTCAAACATCTTAAAATTTACAGAGATACTATTTTACACAAAATTTAAAGGACCTTATGCACATTCTTAAATTGTAATGAGTCGACGGACAGTCCCCTTGTAAATAAATGCAACGTTTGAAGGCAAAGCTATTCCTTTTCCTCAAGAAATAAGATCCTTGAAAATAATAATAATAATGTTAATAATAGAAAAAACAACCCAAGTTCTAAAATCTTGCAGAGAATGCAAGAATCCTTGTTTGAGTGGTTCAAGGAATTGAGGGGACACCTTGAAATGGTGGGCAAGGTTTGGTATTTACTATATTCCCAAACCTCCCCCACAGAGTCAAAACAATTCATTTTTCTTAAACCCAAAAAAATCACCATCATTAAAAAAAAAAAAAAGAAGAAGAACATGTTTCCTAAACAATGCAAGATTAGTTGGAGAACAGGTCATGGTGTTGAAAGCCAAAAAAAAAAAAACAAGAAAGGGAAAATAAAGTTAACTAATCGTTTATTTTATAATAGACATGTCTCCTGACTCAAGGATATGTGCAGGAAAATCAAAGGCGGATTAAGTATAATTATTGCATAGGAATAGTAATTGGGACAAAAAAAATTCTAGTGTTAGTGCTAGGTAGTATTTAAATCAAACATTCATAAATAAATTTAATATTCAATTTGATAAAAATTTATTTATATTTATTCAATATACATTAATATCAATTAAATGAATAAATTTGAACTATTTAATAAATTAAATAAATAAATTTGAATATGTTTAATTTATTAATATTCATGAATAATAATCATAAACATAATTTATAAATTATATTTTTAAACAAACTCGTAAATCATATTCATCAGACTTATTTATAAACTTATTTATGAATTTATTTATACTAACTTGAATTGTTTGTATTAATCAATCAAATTAAAATTAAAATATTAAAACTTTAAAGAAAAGAATTTGATAATATTTTAATAAGTCAAACTAAAATAAATTTACATCAAATTTGATTTAGAAATTCGATATTAATTAAATAACTCAAACTTAATTTAAATTCGAACCAAACTCAATTTAAAAAATTAAAAAATCAAACCAAACTTGAATAATTATTTCAATAACTTAGTTAAATTTAGATTGGACTAATTAGATTCATTTGATTCTCTTATTAAATAATTATAAATATTATAAAATTTGATTTGATTTAATACGGCTCTCCCCAGTGCAGTCCTTGGATGAATTTTTTTAATGAAAATATAAACAAATTAGACAAGAAACTAGTTTTGTCAGCCTTAAATTCAACTGTTGTTACTATTAAATTCAACAATATACTAGATCATACAATTACTTTCAATCTTGTTAAACTACAGTGGGTTTACTTGATGCCAGCGAGACTAAGCTAGCTCAGGACAAAAACTTACGACAATTACATTCCTCACACCACCAAGACGACACACCGTCTGGACATTACCATTACATTTGGTCATCCACTAAACAATGAAACAAGTTACAAACACAGAGCATAAAAGAAGACAGCACGCGTTTGACTATATGAAAGACTCGTTAGAAATCGGCAGTAGAAGAAAGCAGCACTTGTTTGTGCAGTGTCATTTGCTAAGGTTGGAAGTTGTGTATGTGCATTGAGAATTTCGGCTGTGTTTCAGCCTTTCTCGTGTTGTGAAATGTCATCGAAAGTCACTACATTTAACTGGTAGGAAGTCACCTTTTGTGCTTGCTTTGTACCAGGCTGAGGAGGAAATCCGTGAATATGTGTTCATAACCAGACATTTTACTATAGCCTGCACAGGTTGCACAATGAAACTAAGGATATAGTATTTGTTGAGGTGGCATCTACAAGGAAATAATTCAGTGACAAGAAGAAAATAATTAAAAAGGGAGAGTAACGAAAAGGTTGAATTATCAACTAATTGATACAGGCATTCCAAAGATGCTGATGTTTTGTAGTTGTGGCAAAATATGGCTACATAATTATACTAAGAAGATATTTCAACTACTGTCTTCGAGATACAAATTCTAATTCAACAGTTATATTTAGACACCATAGAATTAGAGGAAGACCACATACAGAAACCTTGATCCAACAAAAGGAAGATAGAAAATGACAAGGAAAAGGGTCATATTCAGCTTAACCACCAATCTAAACGATCTCCGAGACATATATCCATCCATAATTTCATTCCAAATGGAAATACACAAAATATGTATATATATAAAAGTTATCAATTAAAAGTTCAGAGTTTCCCCTGAAATTAATGACTCTGCTTATTTAAACCGGAAGGAATAGAAAAATAGGTTATCATCCAATACCCACCTTGTCTATGTACGCTTTTTGACTTTGTGTGCCATCTGATCAGGAATAAAAAAAGACAAAACAAATAGTACACACCCACGGGACTAAAGGCTGTTCTAGATCTTTGTTTTAATAAAAGAGAGACACTCTAAAAATACCTACTGCTCTTGAACTATTGTATTTTCAATATATTCTGATTCTAGTTTTCATTTCCACAAAAGGAAGGAAATTGAAAAGATTTTTTTTTTAATTTTGTCAACTTTTTGATGCCGTTGCACAAAAAAGTTTTATTTTACACAGAAGATGCTTGATTCTCACGAAAATAAGAAAAAAGTGATTGTAACAAAGATGGAAAAATAAAATCAAACAGAGCCATTTTTTAACCACACAAGGCCTAGATTTTCAAAATAACCACTTACAATATAAGCATATCATATTTGCTGATCTCTACAACTGAACCAGGAAAAGGAAAGACCAAACTATTGATGTTAAGAGAAAAATCGAAATAACAGGTAGGATATACTTACCAGGAAAATAATTGATATCAATGACATAAAACCGGCCTTTTGTTCCATGCTCTCTAATTATATCTATGTTGAATAATCGAAGACCCTACAGGCAATAATCACAAAGAGAAACTTATACAAATCTACAAATTAATTGGATAGTGTATACAAATAGCAAATCCTCTCACCAGTCTATGACGGAGCTCCCTACATAGGTTCTCAAGCAAAGGTCTTGGAGGAAGTTCTACAGAGCAGTAGTATAGAAACAAATCATCTCCATCACATTATACAACATACTATTAATCAATCGAAAATTAATCACAGATGAATTGGTTGAATTAATCTTACCAGCAACACCAGGGTCCAATTCTGCATCATCTGCAGATGCAGCAGCACAAGAAACTCTTGGAAACTGAAAGACACCAGTGTTGTTTACTGGTTCACACTTATTAACATCAGGAAGGGAAAACCGACGAACAACCTTTATTGTCTCCCCAACAATATAGACTTTAAAGAGGACCCCACCTATGACAGTGGGAAAATAAGTTGAATGTATTGAAAATGGAAGCCAGGTAAATTGAGAGTCAAAAACAACTTACCATGGTTAACAAATTCTTGGAGAACCAAAGGAGGGTCAAGTTTTGACAAGGAAACTTCGTCATAGGCAAGTGATAGTTCATGTGATTTGTCACTTCCATCAGCTACTAAAGGCTTGACAACTACAAAAACAAACACAATAACAAAATGAAGAAGATACAACCATGCTCAAGTTAAGAAGTAGACATGCAAGTTAGCTGTCCAAATATTCCCAATCACTACCCATTACAAAAGGTTAAATTGTCCTTTGTCAAATTTGAATGGATGGACAACAATTGCTAAAAAAAGAAGCTACATCATTTTGAAGTCATAGCCTTTTTCCTGCAGCTATACTGTACTATATAAGGGCAACACTTGTTAACATTGAATTTGTTGATTTATCCAAAATGCAGCATGGCCTACTAGAGTATTAGAGACATGCACTGAGGGGTGAAGTCACACCCAAGGATGGCAAAAAGATTGGACAAGATGGAATTTATGGTTATTCTTTCATTCCAGGGACTAAATTGTGTTAAGGTCAATGGTATGAAGCCCACTGTTAAATGAAAATTTTCATTCATTTGATACCTATAGCTAATCCAAGTCAATTTCTCACCTTAAACACAGAATATGCTTACATCAGAAGCAGACAATAAGAAACCAACATCAAACATCTAATAAAGCAAATTTTAACTTCCAATTAAACTAAGTAGACAGTGTTTCTTTTTGCACTAGATATGAAGTCCCATTGCCTCCTATATAGTACGGTCCTATCCATCTAATCATGGCTAAGAGAAATACCCATTTTTAAGAAATACTTCAAATGCTACTTTGAAGGGGAGTCTTGTCATAACGGTAAAATTCTTGTCTTGTGATATAGAGATTAAGGGTTCGAGTTCTGGTAACAGTCTATTGCAAAATAGAGTAATACTATATATAATAGATCCTTCTCCGGAACCCCGGATGACAGGAGTTTATGAACCGGACTGCCCTATACTTCAAATGCTACTTTATTGTGTCAATTCTTCATTTTGAATCATCTTTATGAGATATATGTCACATCGCTTAACCCATGCTGGTTTTTATAACAATATAACACTAGATGGGATAAAGTGAAATTGCTACAGAACATCTAGGAATCCCATTCCTTCCAACATCAATTGCAAACATTTTTGTGCATAAAGGATGATTACTTAGATTGTGAAAAAAGGTACCAGATAATTTACCTAATGGCAGCCTTAGCCCAGCCTTGTTAACAGCATCTGGAATTGATGAAGGATCTTTTGTGACGACAAGTTGCCTAGGAATGCCAACTTTGCCTACAATTATTATTCAAACAAGATGCAATTATAGTTCTATCATTTTGAGTTTTCACAATTGGAAGGCATAACAAAAAAAATCTGATAAGATTGTTTTAGACATGAGAATACTTCATGGTGAATAATGGGCAATAATTTCAAGAAGATGGTAAGCAAACCAGAGACTAGAGAATTAAATAAATGACTGAACAGCTAATGAACAGAAACGTATTGAAGCAGAGTATAAACCTTTCAAATTACTCTCATGAGGGACATGGAATATGGGAAGTTATTAATTTGATCCGAAATAATATATTTGTGACCATGCAACCCAGTTTTAACATGATGCATAACAGAATTACCATAGCAATCCGACAAATTCAGATCAGCCACATCCTGGAGCATTGATTGGCGATTCCGCAAATGTTTTATTGCAGCTGGTGGATCTAATACAGTAACTTCTGGATGTTTTTCCCAGTAATCCTTCAAAGATTAATAGAATCAAAAAGAATAAATAAATAAATTTCTGACACTACAAATTCAAAAGATGAAAGTTGACAATTATTCTCAAAGAGAGAAGATGCATAACACAATCACCAAGGGCGTTTTCAGGAGAGTCCATCAACAAGTGCGTAGGACACAAATTACTAAAACTTCTGCAATTAAAATTGGGACAGAGACGAAAACTCAACGGGAACTTTTTCCTCCACCAACAGTAACAATTTATTATAGTTGTAATTGTAAAATATTCAAGTAATTAAATTTCTGTGAAAGGTTCAGGTAAATATGCTTGGGATACAAGACCGAAACTCTGCAAAAGAGAAATGAACAAGTTAGAAGAAAGAATTATGAATCATTGCATACCAAAACTACAGTATAATTGAGGGTATTGCTACTTGTATCACATGGATCTTAGCCACGGAGCCATCCATCTACCAGAACTACAAGAGTAAAGACACTAAAAAGATAGCTTTCCAAAACTAATGCCACAAAGGTCGGATCGTAGATCAATAATTAGATTCTAGATGCACCACAAATTAGGTCACCTACAAATCAAATGAGGATATAGTTTTTATGAAGATGAAGTACAATTTCCTACTATAAAATCCACCACCAACCTCACAATCATTAATCAGATGGAGAGAAAACAAATTTTCCAAGTAATTCAAGAGATGGGCGAACCTTTTAGGTTTACCATTGAGCAATACTTCAATTTTGATGAATAAATTGAGTTCTAGCATGATGCGGAAGCTATGTACCCTTCTGAATAACTGAATTGATCAGGCGATAGTATATTGATTGCTGATCATAGAGAAGTTCTGAAACTTTAAAAGGTGACTACTAACCTCTAGGATTTGTTGCCACTCTTTTCCAGTCAACTGCACAAATATTAAAAACAGAAGATTATCAGTTCTGCCATGTGGAAAATCAATACGAAAGAGTTGGGACCATTATTTTGTTCACATATTTTCACAAATACCAATTAGTCACGAACACAACAATAGATAGCATTCAACAATTTCAATCCCTAACATGGAAATAGTCATTGCCTGTTAAAATTTAAAATGATTGAAATTGTTATCCATGGGAGACGGCTAACCTTGTGGAGGACAATGTCAAAAGGACCTTGATTTCCAAGTGGTTGGCAGTGGTCAATGGCAACAAATATAATTCCTTTCTTCCTGCATCACATATGGCAAAATCTACTCAGATTAAATCTTTTTTCAACTTTTCAGAGTCCTGAGATATCTGGTTTTGATAAATAAATCGATATTTTCTTGCTCGACATTTTTTTATGGCACGAACCAGGGTAGACATAAATGTCAGCAAATAAAGCTTTTTAAAAGTCAATAACAGAAGGAAACATCAGAGTTGGTTGGTACAATAGTCCACGCAAATTAAAAATATATATATAAGCATTCTATTCTATGTTTTCTCAAAAACTAACAGTTCTAAAAAATCGATATGGTACTATTCTTCTCAAGGTTCAAGAGTTCCTCAATTAAATCTCTACAAGTGAACCAAATTGTTAGCACGGGCGGTAGAATTATCTCAAAAAATAATAGTCAATCTCCGAAACTATAAAGTTTTTTGAGATATTCTCCCAATTTTTGATTGGATAAAAATATCTAATTATCTCAAAAAATAATAGTCAATCTCCGAAACTATAAAGTTTTTTGAGATATTCTCCCAATTTTTGATTGGATAAAAATATCTCTTGTAATTTATCGATGAAAAATAATTGAGATAAACGCATCAGCTTTGCCCCCCAAAAAGTTACTCAATGAAATGATGTCCGTTTGACAGTTTTCTGAGACAAGATGGCTGAGTTGCATTACATGGGCAGGAGAATCTTCTGACTTACGGAACCAAAGATTCCGGATATCACGACGTCAGACATGTCAGCTCAGATAAATGCATGAATCAAGCTACTGTTGAAGATAAGGCAAATGTAGTCCTGTTGTGAAAGCTTGGAAGAATCAATGCCAGTTTTCTTTGGAATAGGACGCTAGTGATTTATGAACTTCCCCAATTATTCTCTTAATCGGCATTCGGATTTAATAAGAACATCGACTAAATATTTTAGAAGTCAACGATCATACGGGAAAAAAAAACATAAAGGAAATAAATAAATAATGGAACAGAGAATCAACCGGAAACTAAATCTTTATTAAAAAATTTCATAGTGTGATAAATATTTATTTTAAAGATAGGATTCCGAAACAGAAAAGACGAAGAATATTTAACTCATGATCGCTCTCATTTTAAATTCAAAAGAAACAACGCATAGTTTTATCTTTGCAATCTAAAACGGAAGTCCATTTGATACTCGATAGACTCATCACAAATTCAGTGTTCCACCACCATCACTAACAGTGACCCAAATAATCAGAAGAAAACCCCCGAAGTTTCTAAGATCAAATTTCTGGCGTGGAGGACTCACCTTGCTAATCCTTCCAGCTTAGGCTGCAAAAAACTCTTGACCTTCTTCGACGTCAGAGCGTACCCCACGACAAGCTTCTGCGATGGTGAAGGCGAGAGCAACGTAAGGGGAACCCTCTCTTCGGCTTCCTCCTCCTCCTCCACCTCCTCATGTCGGAGGCACGAAACTTCTCCGTTCAACCTCATCGACCAAAAGCACACAAACAAAACCCTAGAACCCACTACCGAGCTCGAATGATCAAAAGATGCGAACAGAACAACGCGGTGATTTCGATTCAGGGAAGGCGAATCGAAGATCAAACGGCTACGAGATTGGTCGAGCGGGCAACGATCGAACGAGCGAGGGGAGCAAGCAAAGTCAGGGAGCAATCCAAGAGGAAGCAGCTGGAAAGGAAGCAGAGCGAGGGAGCGAGGTTTGATCGGCGGTATTTGTAGAAGAGCTCGATCGGGAACAAATTCCATAAATGATGCAATTACCCAAATGGGAATCACGTTTCCTTCTATTTACGAAACTAGCACAGTACTTATCAGCGATCAGGACTCGCTGCCGACGTGACTATTGAGTCCTGTCGCGGCGGGCCCCGCTTTCGTTTGACGGTATCTCTGTCGAAATCATTAGCTTAATACCTTCGTATTATTTGTTTACTAAGACTACGTTTGGTACGGGATAATGTAATCAACCTTGTAATGTAATCAAGTTTGTAATGTAATGTAATGTAATGTGTATACATTATTGTGTTTGGTTAGTGATTGGTGTGGGAATCTTTGATTACAAAAATGATTACATTCGTTTGTTTGGTATCCATATTTGTTATAAGGAATGTAATTCATATTATTATAAAATGACAAAAATAACCTTATAAGGTTGTCGCCGATCGCCGAAGGGCACCGGTGGGCGATGGGCGGTGTTCGATCGTCGGCCGGTCGCCGGCCGACGGCCGATCGCCGGCCTGTCGCCGGCCGGCCGCCGACCGTCGATCGATCGCCGATCGCCGGCCGACCGTCGGCCGCCGGTCGCCGGTCGTCGGCCGACATCGAGAAGCAATTAGAAAAAATAAAAGAAGGACATATTTGTAAAGACAAATATTAAGTCCGTAATGTAATCGGATTACATCGTTTTTCCTTCGTAATCGAGATTACGGATCTTGGCTCTTATTTTGTAATGCGATTACATTACATTACATCTTTGAAATGTTAACAAACAAAGTAAATCATCTTGTAATGTAATCTGATTACATTACAAGCCTGATTACCCCGTACCAAACGTAGCCTAAAGCTTAGACTTCGGCGTTTACTTCCTCGGAGGGAAGTTAATTTTGTACCGAGATGATCTCATCTCTCCTCGGATGACTTCCCGAAAAATTCAAGCTGAAGATCGTTTGCGATTTCTAGAAGGCCATTTGGAGCCAAATATTGTCGAGCAAACGTGAGCAGTTTTTACAAAGCCGCATTCAATTTTGTCTTTTATATGAAAATAAAAACACGTTAGAAATGCACTTCTGTTAAATTGGGTTTTAACAAATTTCCGTGTCGTTCATTGAAACAATATAAATATATTCTAAATGAGTTCCATAATATGATTACTTTTAAGAATTATTATTAAAATGTATTTGTCAATAATCAAAAAGATAGGTTTGCTTTGGGCATGAATTCGTGGAGTTGACTTGTAGTAAGCACATGCTATTTGCTTTGGCTGACGAAGACATTGATGGGCTACACCACAACATCCATGAACCACAAATAAAGAAGCACAGTGACCTGCTCGCCTCAGTCGTTTTCAACCCTTTTGACATTGCTCTAATCTGGTGTGGAGTTTAATATATATATACAGATAACAGATATCCTAATATAATTACTGTTACTACTAATTAATGATGATGGAGAAATCTTCATTTGATAGATTTTCCAATAAAGATCTCTGTGAAAATTAAAAACATCCTTGCCGTTGGTTGAAATGATTACAGGATCTCTGTGAAAACACATAATAAAATTGTTTTTTTTTTGTTAAGGGAATAAACAGGATCTAAAGGGAATGAGATGATGACATTTTATAACACGAAGATAATTAATGAAATTGGAAGGCGCCCTAAATGGTGAGGTGAAATGACAACTAGAGGAGACAAGACATGACAACTGAGAGGAGCACCTCTTCTAACCTTCCAAATAAACAATAGCATAATAATTAATAATAATATTCACAGAAAAACGGTCGACGGAATGTGGGGGACGAAAAGGGCAGTTTTGTAAATTAAAAGATTTCGCATGAAGTTGATGTACACGTGTCATGTCACTGTTCGCATCCTGATCTCCTGGAAATTCATGGATTTACGCTTTCATTCGGATCCCCACTATTTAAACACGTTGAATTTTCAATTTTCCCAAAGTTTGTCGGTTTCGAGCTTGTTTACTAGAAAAGAAACAAGAATTCAAAATACATATTCAGAGAATAAAACTAATCTTTTCTAAATTGCCTTTAAATCAAGTTATTATCACTATGTGATAGAGCTGCTAAGATAACATTTTAAATGCATATTAGCGAATAATAGAGCCATTAATTTAATTTGTAATCTAACTTGTGGTCTCATTATGAATAGCTCTACTGGATCCATAACAATTATATAATATGTAAAAGTGCTCTTTTGTAAGAATGGATTCTTGTTTGCATCTCATTATATGCAATCTCTGGAAGTGTTAAGATTTTCACATTGGCCCCCAAAATTTAGATCACAGTTTGTCAAATAACCAAATAAAAGTTAGGATATTGCTACATTTTGGAATAGAAAAACGTCAAATTTAGAGAATATATTGATTATTTAATTATATAGTCACACTCCGAAAATATTTTTTTTTTCTCATATATATATATAGTTAAGACTAAAATATTACATAGACACTAAGTTCTAACTTTCACTAAATACATTTCATTTTCTAAATATATTCATCGATAATTTTTTATTATAAATTTTTCTAAATACATTCTATAATATTTCTATTTGACTCTTCCTAAAAATAGGCCACCGAAGTTACGACGCCCGAGCATTGCTTCCCACGCTCGACGCTTGAGCACTCGCTATCGCTTGGCATCGCCATCAAGTGCCCGGATCCTGATCAGAATCCAATCACAGTCCGATTGATGTTGAAGTCTGATCGGATCACGACTAGATTCTGACCAAATTGCGATCGAAATCGACCGTAGCGCTGATGGTCGTGGTCTGATTATAGTCGGAGTCTGATTGAATTATGACGGGAATCAATCGCGATTGCAGACGCTAGCGACCGTAGCGCTAGCGGTCGCAATTGCGATCGAATTCTGTCTCCGATCGAATTGCAGTCGAATTTCGATCGAAATCTGACGGAATTACGACCGCCAATGCTACGGTTACTGGTGACCGCAATTCGGCGAAAATTCGATCGTGGTTAGGTCGACCGGGTGACGACGGCAACTTCGACAGATTCAAGATTGACTATAGTGATTATCGGAGATAGCGATCGGACAGTGACAGCGACTTCGAGGATGAATTGAGATCGGAATCTAATGGCATTGTATTCCCGCATCGTTTAGTCCTGATCTGCCATGTACATTGATATTTGTTCAACTATCATATGTCGAATACATTAGTATTGTTTGGTTATGGTCCACCGAACGCAATATGGCATGTTCGATTTCTATCTACCAAACAAAAAAAGGAAGAACCGATTAAATTTTATAAAAATAACATTTAAGACTTTTCATTTAAGAGTATTTTTTAGAAAAAATTAGGATGTGTATAGTAATTGTTGAGTGTGGATAGCCTGGCTCTATTACATATTGATGGGGTCTATTTACAATGCTCGAACTCTTTCTCTTTTCTCACCTCATTAATGCAAAGTAGTTGATCTTCCATGGATTTTGATTTGCAAATCAAGAAAACATTAAAGGTGAATCGATTTTACTTGCACGACTCTCCGATGATCAATTTTCACCAAGGCAAAGATAAATATTATAGAGTAGAGAAGAGAGAAAGAAAACAAGTGAAAAAAAAAACTTAGGAAAAAAGAGTTGGAACTATTTCCTTATCTCTTATCTCCATAAGCTTTATATAGTGACTCCACATCGCTTTGTCGATCAGTCCTATCTACATGTCATATTTCTCGGAGGATTGTTAAGGGAGAATCGTTACATAAAATCACCACTTGTTCTGATATGTTCATTCTTTGTTATACATTGAGGAGACCAGAATATTCAGATAGATTGTCGCATATGTAATATCAGTAAGAAGGTTGATAACATTTCAGAAAAATAAAAAATGTTCGAGAAAATCAATAGTACTCAGGAAAATAGATAGTGCTTGAGGAAATCAATAATATTCGAGAGAACAGATAGCGCTCGAGAAAACTAATAATGTTCGACAAAATCGGTAGTTGGGAGAATTAATAATACTCAGGAGAATAGAGTGCTCGGGAATATTGGTGCAATCGATCTCAAGTCAAGATTGACCAAACCCGAGTGAGACTCGAGTTGAGTTTCGATTTTTGACAATATGATTAGAGGTAGAAGATGGATTGAGGGAGATTGTTGATACAATAAATCTCAGGTCAAGGTTGACCAAGCTTGAATGAGACTCGAGTTGGAGTTGAATTTAAGTATGGGTGATAATATGACTATGAGATGATATGAGATATTTGTAGTCATATGGAGATGAGTCTGAAGTTAATAAGGTCAAGATTGATCAGATACTTGATGAGTAAAGAAATCTAAGTTGATTTAAAGGAGATCAGATACTTGGTGTCGGAAAGTCCAACTGGAAGTTGACAAGCAAAATCCAAGTCGATCAAGGGAGATCGGACACTTGGTGTCGGAATGTCCAATTGAGAGTTGGCAAGGAAAATTCAAGTCAGTCAAAGGAGACCAGACACTTGGTGTTAGAAAGTCCAAGTTTGTCAAGATTAACTAGACACTTGACACAAGAAGAGAAAAGTTCAAATAGGTAAAGGAGGACTAGATGTTTGGTGAAGGGAAGTTCTGACATGTCAGGTAGACCATACTTGACAAGGAAAATCCAGACAGGTCAGAGAGACTGTGCTTGACAAATGAAGTTCCAACATATTAGGGAGACTATGTTTGGCGAGTGAAAACTCGACAAGTCTGGGAGACCGTGCTTGGCAAGGGAAGACCGGGTTTGTTAGGGAGATCGAACTTGACAAGAGAAGTCCTAGTATGTCATGGTTGATCGAATGCTATGTAAGGGAGGAAAGTTCTGATAGATTGAGGTCAACCAAATACCAGGTGAAGTGAGAGTTGACTTGAAACTAGACTGAGACTGAATTATCAATTGACTGGTAACAGTGCTCGAGCAAGTATTGAGTTTGTGACTCAATTGCCAACTCAACTGGTGGAACAATTGACTAATGGGGTTGATCAATCGATTGATATCTTGACAGTCGACTAGTGGAATGAGCAGTCGAATGGTGTCACGAGTTGAGCAGTTGTAGAGTTCAGAACTCGACTGGCTATGAGTTGTCAACTGATGAGTTGATCAGTCGACTGGTGATATTGTAGTAGGGCACAGAAATATTGGTAGTCAATTGACGATGAAGAGCAGGTGACTGGTGTCGATTTGTCTAGGCACAGAACGATAGTAATTCGACTGACCAGTCGACTGATGAAATAGAATCCAATGTGGATCATGCTGTCGGAGTGTCAGATCATGCAACGGTCCTTTGACTAGTTGACTAAGTTTTTGATAATCGACTGCTAGACAGAAACCAATCCGAAGTAGACCCTTTAAAAGAGGATTTCGAGGTGATTTGAAAGTGTTGATTCTTGTAGACTTATTAGAAGGAGATTTGCTATTGCATTCTAGACTTTCCAAGCAGTTTTAAAGCAACCAATAAGCATTCAAGCAAGATTTCAACTATGTAAAGTATTTTGTTTCTTATTCTTTATTTTATTTGTATATCTTATATTTGGTTGTATTTATTGTAAGTTCTAGGTGTTGTAAGAGATTTCTCTACTTCCGAAAGATTTTCGAGAAGGAGAAAGTGATAGTGGAACTATCGACTATGAGTTAGATTGTAGAGTAGGAATCGAGAATTCCGAATCACGTAAAATTTAATTTGTTGTGCTTGTATTATTTGTTTTTTTATGTATTATTTCTGCTGCATTAGTAACTTTGTAGATAAACATAAGAAAAGTAATCGATGAACATAAAAGATCAACGAATGCAATCGTTTTTCACTTTCCTTTAGTATGCCAAGGTCCTTACAGGGAAGACCAAAATTGCTTAGAAAAATTGAAAGAGCTCGGGGAGCCAATAGATAGCAACTAATTTTTACCTGACAATACCGACCATCATCACCTATTTTTGTCATGCAATTTTAAAATATCGATGGTGCGCCCTTTATTTACCTAAGTTCTAAAAAGGAGCTTTCGTCCAAGCTGTCCAAAATAACCTATGGAGACATGCTGTATTGTAGTAGAGCTCAATCAATTTTCCAATATTAATTAAATGTATGTTTGTATCATTACGGATCAAACTATATATGTACCAAGCTAGCTATTTCTTTGTTTCCTTTTCTTTTTAAAACATCCAATAGATTAATCAAAAGTTTTGGATGAGGATAGAATTAGTGGAGTAGAACAACATGGTTTCCACGTAGACGAGTGAGTACGTTATACGCTTGCTTATGCTTATGGATTAAGAACAGATTCATGGATTTGTAACTTTATACCATGGCAACATGTCTAACTTTATCTTGACGTGACCTTTTAGTTGAAATGTTTAAAAATTAATTAGAACCAAACGACCAATAGCTTAATTTGAATGGGGAAAAAAAAGGTCCTACCGGGATTCGAACCCAGGTCACTGGATTCAAAGTCCAGAGTGCTAACCACTACACCATAGAACCTTTGAATGTGCAGTTATGAGATAAATATAATTATATAGTTAAACATAAATACAACTACCAGTCAACTAACCCGTGAACAGGTTGATGGCCAAACGTTCCTGATACAGTCTTTGCCACAAAGCAAATTGAGTTGGAAGATTTTCGAGTCAGTGAACGAGAAACCAAAGAGTACGTCAATCAGATAATAACAAAAGAATTTAATAGAAATAATCTCCGTGAATATTCTCTGTGAAATAATCGAGGTGTATAATGAAAACTACAAAGAAGCTTCAGGACCGGTGCAACAGCAAAAATAAAGATGAATTTTATAGGAAACATAGTTTGATTCTTTGCTGTAATATCATTTGGTAATGAATTAAAAAAAAAATTATTTGGATGATCTTGAAATCCATGAATTTGTCTGGTGGACGGAGTATAATTTCGGCATTGAACTATCGTTTAGGAATGATACGATTGTAGAGTCCGGATTAAACCGTGAAAAAATTGTGAGTGCTTTCTTAATTTATCTTTGATGGTTGATGAAAGTCACTTGAGCTCTAACCCTATCCAACTCAGCTATTGGTGAGACGTCCCAAACAATGATGGAGCCCGCCATTTCAATTGACCCGAGCTAAAAAAACATTGCCGGATTAATGAACGGAGCTTTCGAAATGACCTCGGGCTAATGGATGGAGTCAAGAAATTTTCCCTGGTCAAATAATGGAAAAAAAAATTACCCCGGGCTAAAGCCCGGGTAAAAATAAGCGTGGCTCCACCGTTGGTCCCAAAAATCTGTGAAACAGAGTCAATCATTCTCAGAGGTTAGTCGGCTCGCTAATAAAAAAAACTACAAAGAAGCCATCAATACGCATGCACCATGATATTACAATAATATATTTAAGCAAAAGAGAGCAATTCAGAGAATAGATCGAGTGCTGAATTGGGAAGGAAGTAATTCAAAAAGTAAATCGGGTGTAGAGCCGAGAAGGAGTAACTCGGAAGGTAGACAGAGTGTTGAGTCAGGAAAGAATAGTTCGGGAAACAAGCAAGATGCCGAGTCGAAAAGGAGTAGCTCGGGAGGCAGGTGGAGTGCCGAGTCAGAAAAAAATAACTCGGGAAGTAGGCAACGTGCTGAGTCGAGAAGGAACAACTCGAGAGGCTGACGGAGTGCCGAGTTGAGAAAGAGCAGCTTCAGAAACAGTTAAGGTGCCAAGTCGAGAAGGAGGAGTTAGAAAGATAGGCGGAGTACTGAGTTAGAAAGGAATAACTCGGAAAGTTAACAGAGAGACGTATTAAAGAAAGAAATAATCCGTTAGTTAAGATGGAACCTCGTGAAATATTCATTTAATGAAGGAATAACTCGGGAAGTTAGCAGAAAAACGTATTAAAGAACGGAATAATCCGTTAGTTAAGGTGGGACCTCGTGAAATATTCCTTTAATGATTTGTTGTGGTTCGTTCATACACGTTATCATTTTTAGTAATAGATTGAAGATGTCTTATAAGTCCCACAAAAGATTCTCCATATAATAATTCTCTAACGGTGTAATGACACCATCATCTGGACATATGTGACTCTCTATGTGGATGGTCATCCTCTTAGTCTGTTACACAACAACTAACCCTAACGCTTCAGGAGATAAAAGAGGAAGGCGGAGATGAGGGAGGGGACTCTCGGATCATTCGGACACTTAGGCTACGTTTGGTACGGGGTAATCAGGCTTATAATGTAATCGGATTACATTACAAGATGATTTACTTTGTTTGTTAACATTTCAAAGATGTAATGTAATGTAATCGCATTACAAAATAAGAGTCAAGATCCGTAATCTCGATTACGAAGGAAAAGCGATGTAATCCAATTACATTACGAACTCAATATTTGTCTTTACAAATATGTCCTTCTTTTATTTTTTCTAATTGCTTCTCGATACCGGCCGACGACCGACGACCGGCGACCGGCGGCCGGCCGGCGATCGAACACCGCCCACCGCCCACCGCCCACCGGTGCCCTTCGGCGATCGGCGACAACCTTATAAGGTTATTTTTGTCATTTTATAATAATATGAATTACATTCCTTATAACAAATATGGATATCAAACAAACGAATGTAATCACTTTTGTAATCAAAGAATCTCACACCAATCACTAACCAAACATAGTAATGTATACACATTACATTACATTATATTACAAACTTGATTACATTACAAGGTTGATTACATTACCCCGTACCAAACGTAGCTTTACTGTTTTTCTATTACTACATTCATTATCTCTGCTATTACTATTTATTTCTCTTACTCACATAAATTTTGACTTAAGCATTGGAGGACTACCACCGGATAAGTCGGCGATCGTCTAACTCATATTAACTTTGACAAGAAAAGAGCAAAAGAGATTTATTACTGCGATCGGATAAAATTCATCCTCAATAACTTAAGATAAAAAATAATAATAATCCGCACCACATCACATCACATCTGAAATTTCCTCAATGATCTTCATTACTTGTTCGGAATTAGTTTCCAGCACTTGCCCTTCGGATATGATTTCATCTACAATAATATCCACCAGTAAATCACACATATTGACTATCCTGAAATTCATAAACTATCTTAGAGAGCTTCATGGTAAATGTAACATCACGAGGCATTGGATCACTTTATAGTTTATGCAAGAGAAATAAACCTGGTAGACTATATAGTCACATTTAATATGTCAATTCTTTTTATGTATCGACAAAACAACCGAAAGAAAGGTGATCAAGTTTTGTGGCTGTTGGCTGTAGAGTTGTGACAGCGAAAGGTGACAGAGCTTCAAGTGGTCGGGGTGGCCGTATGGCTGCTACTTCGAAATCAAGCCAAGCTAACTGTAGAAACAGGCTTTAACCAGTAATTTGGATGTGAAAAGAACAAGACGCAAGAATCATGTAGATGATTGACTTATTCAGCAAGCAGGAAAACCATCATTTTAGTGTTACTGAACTCGAAATAGTATGGATTTCCAACAAAAGAGTTAGACGATAATTCAGTTTGACTTGCTTATTGTTGCTCAATACAACGATAAATCTCCTCTACATAGGGTACATCTATGAGCCTATACCATATTTATCCAGTCTATGTAAGTGCCAAAGTGTTACCTATCTGCTAATACTACTTTATTGTAAAACAAATTATAATTGATAAGATTGCATTGTTCCATTTATATCATTTTCCGTATGTTAGAAGTCAATTCCTAATTATTTTATGATACGGTCGCTTTTTAATTCCTTTCGCCGAGTCTTCGGGAAAGGATGGAGTCATACTACCACAGTAGTAATTTTATTAAAATCAACACAACTCAGACGACTGTTGGTACTCTGACTATGACTCTCTGATGCTTAAGTTAGATTGGAAAAAAAGATGAAATATTAAAGGCAGCTGGTAGAAAAAATGAACTTCTAGAGAAAGAGAGAGACCAGATAGCTTCTTTACCTCAATTGATCCTTAAATAGAGACTCAAACTCATCTCCTCATTCTTCTCTAACTGTGCCCTATAATGGACTATTATGGGACAATTATTGTAGGAAATCTCCACCTGACTTGTCACATGTCCCCGGACTATCATTAAGAGAGGTGATTAGGGAACTAGATATGATAGTTATCGAGAGGAATCTCTATTGTGGTTCCTGAGTGTTCGGTTCCTCCAACTCCCGATTTCCCGAGCTATTGAGTTCTCGACTCCTACGAATCCTTGGCTGATCATGCACTTGACTCCCGACTCCTCATGCTCTTGAACTTCTGACTTCTCATGTTCTCAAGCTCCTGACTCCTCATGCTCCTAAGCTCCCGACCTCTCATTCTCGGGTTTTGATCTTAACATTGTGCGACCCATATTCTAAAAGGGCTCATATACTCAAGAGGTCCGACCTGTAGCCTTTCCCTTCAATATCATTAATCACATCTAAAATAGTCAGACGATTCAAATAAGTCTAACGTCAATGGTTCCTTGCTAAAATACGTCCTACTTTAGCCGGATCGAAGGCTTACAAACTGTCTCAGTTAGACGACAACACTTCTCTTCCGTACTCTAGGTGGAGTGAGAGACTTTGCCCCATAAAGTTACTTCCAACAAAGAGAACTCTGGTTGGGTTGGGGGCTTATGAACTATCTCGACTGAGCGGATGAAAATACTTCTCCTCATACTATTTCATAAAAGAATGTCCGAGCCGAATTAAGAGCTTATGAACTGCCTCGATTAAACGTGGTAGAACATTTCATGTAAAAGCATTGGAGTTGGGATGAGGGCTTACGAACAACCTCGATCGGGTATAGTAAAATACTTCATAACAATCGCCAAATAGGAAAACCTCCCAATTGGATTGATGGTTTATGAGCTGCCTCGTCCGGCTTAATAAAAACACTTTACATCATAATAATACTTCATATAAAACCTCGAGTCAGACTGAGGGCTTACAAACTACTTCGGCTAGATGAGAGAATGACCAACTCGAGGGTTTACGAACGAATTTAACCAGGTAAGGTAATGGCCAGCTCGAGTGCTTATGAACTGTCTCGGCTTAATAAAAAATTATCAACTCAAGAGCTTACGAATTGTCTCGGTTGAATAAGAAAATGATTAACTCGAGAGTTTACGAATAGACCTGGCCAAGGTCCGGGTCAAACCCGGACCCGACCCGGAACCAGACCGTGGTCAACGGTCCGGTTAACCGGGTCAACGGGTTTGACCCGGACCCGTGACCGGACCGCCTATTAGGCGGTCCGGTCCCGGTTTTTTAAAAAACCGAACCGGAAAATCAAAAAACCGGCATTTAAAAAAAAAAAAAATTTAACCGAGCACGGGCGTGTCGCACAGCCGACACGCCCGTGTCGCTGTTTTCCCGTTACACGCCACGGGCGTGTCGCACGGGCGTGTCCGTGTCGCAGCCGAGGCGTGTCGTCACGACACGGGCACGGGCTTTGGACCGAGTACAGGCGTGTCGACCCGGACTTGACTCGGACTCGGACCGGAACCGGCGGTTCCATGACCCAGACCGTAATCGGCCACGAGTGGGCCGGTTAAGGGTCGGTATTTTGTCAACCCGGACCCGGCGATTTCGACCTGGACCCGGACCGAACCCGGACCGTGGCCAGGTCTGTTTACGAACTGCCTCAGCTGGATAAGCAAATGACCGACTTGAGGGCTTATGAACTGCCTTAGTTGAGTAAGAAAATTATTGGCTCGCGAGCTTATGAACTACCTCGGCTGGGTTAAGAGAATGGACGATTAGAAAGCTTACGAATTGCCTCGGATGGATAAGAAGATAATCGACTCGAGGACTTACAAACAACCTCGACCGGATACGGGAATGAACAACTCGAGAACTTACAAACTGCCTCGGTCGGATAAGGGCAATCGTCTCTTTGCTCTATCCGATGGAATACCAACACTTTATATGTCACTGTTTCTCTCTGTCAGGTGGAATATAAGTACAACGCTTCGTATATCGCTGCTTCTTCTTGTCAGGTGGAATACAACACTTTATATGTCGCAGCTTCTCTTTATCATGCGGAATACAATGTTTTATATGTCACAACTTCTCCATGTCATGAGGAATACAATGCTTCGTATATCGTCGCTTCTCCCTATCAGGAGAAATACAATGCTTCATATGTCGCAGCTCCTCCATGTTATGTAGAATACAATGTTTCATATGTCGTAGCTTCTCCTGGTCATGCGGAATACAATGCTTCACATGTTGCAACTTCTCTCTATCATACGGAATACAACACTACATATGTCATAGCTTCTCCCTGTCATGCGAAATACAATGCTTCATACGAGAGCTTACAACTGGCCTCAACGAAATAAAAAAAATACCGATTTGAGGGCTTATGAATTCCTTGAGCGGATAAGAAAATAAATGACTCGAGGGCTTACGAATGACCTAGGCCGAGCCCTTCCCGCTTTGCCACTCGGAGCTATATGACACTTCACTTCGACATTCTGATCGAGTCGATAACTTACGAACTGTCTTACTTCATCCCTCCCTGCTTCGCCACTCAGGGCTTTATGACGCTTCACTTTGACATTCCGACCAAGTCGAGGATTTAGAACTGCCTCGCTCAATCCCTCCCCACTTTGCCACTCGGGGGGCTTTATGATGCTTCCCTTTGATATTTCGATTGGGTCAAGGACTTATGAACTGCCTCGGTTGAACCCTTCCCGCTTCATCACTCAGGGATCTTATGACGCTTCTCTTCATTCTTCAATACTTAGGTCGGATCGAGGACTTACGAACTGCCTCGGCTGAGCCCTTCTCGCTTCGCCCACTTAGGGGCATCATGACACTTTACTTCAATACTCAAGTCAGATCGAGGACTTACGAACTACCTCGACCGAGCCCTCCCCGCTTCGCCACTCGAGGGCTTCATGACACTTCACTCCAATACTTAGGTCGGATCGAAGACTTACGAACTATCTCAACTGAGCCCTCCTCGCTTCACCACTCGGGGGCTTCATGACACTTTCGCTCCTCCACACTTCACCATTTTGAGAGAATTACACTTCATAATAATTATTCCGATCGGGCCAAGAACTTATGAACTGCCTCAATTTGGCTCCTCCCCACTTCACCACTAGTCGGGAGAACTACATTTCGTAATAAGTACTTCGGTCGGGCTGAGGACTTGCTAATGTCTCAGCTCGACTCCTATGCGCTTCACCGCTAGTTAAGGGAACTACACTTCATAATAAGTACTTCAGCGATACCGAAGACTTACAAACTGACTTAGATTGACTCCTCCCCGCTTCGCCACTAGTCAAGGGAACTATACTTCATAATAAGTACTTCAGCCGGACAGAAAACTTACGAACTGCCTTATCGGGGCCAAGTGAAAACACTTCTTTCCAAACAACACTCCATAAAAAAACACTCGGCGATTCTTCACAAATATTCGTAACATATTATAGCAACACACCGCCTCTTCTGTTTCCCCCTTTTCTGGGTAATTCTGGATCAGGAAGAATATTCGATCATCATCACTTTATGGCCTTTCCCCAGGAGGCTTCCATTGGAAATGGCTTGAAGTCGCTTGGTCTTGGGACTATCGGCTGAAACATGTTGTCTTTCTCAACTAAGCTTGTACTTACACTTGGTCCCTTCGTAGCTTGAAGCTGCTTGGTCTTGGGACTATCGGTTAAGACATGTTGTCTTTCTCAACTAAGCTTGTACTTACACCCGGTCCCTTCAAGGCTTGACGGACCTTTTGAGTCTCCTCTATGTTGATGTACTTTTCGGCCTAGGCGAGCACCTCATCATACTCCCTAGGAGGTTTCTTCACCAAAGATTTGAAAAAGACTCTCTCCTTCAAGCCTTATGAAACTGTTGCCATCAGGACCTCTGGGGTAGTCATAGGAACCTCCAGAGCAGTTTGCGTAAACTATTTGATGTAACTTCTTAAAGACTCATTGGACTTATGCTTCAAGTTAAACAAACTGAACGTAGTTTACTGGTATTTCTTACAACTAGAAAAATAATGCAGGAAGGCATCACAAAGATCATCAAAACCGATTACAGAACTCGGATGCAATAATTTAAACCACTTCTAATATGACGCCACCAATATGATCATGAACACTCAACACTTGATGGTGTCTATGTATTAGTGGAGGAGAGCCGCATTCTCAAATTTGCACAGGTATTCCTCATGATCCATAGTACCATCGTACTCCCCTAAGTAAGAAGAATGGAAATTAGAAATAAGTTCTTCCAATAATATCTCCTCTGTGAATGGAGATGACTTGCGTTGAGCCGGAAGCATTGTCGAGCGGATCTCCTTTTGTTCTTCTCTTTCACAGGGTGTGATGTGTCGGGCAGATCTGTCACCCCCCATCGATCGTTCCTCCTCTTGAGCAACCCTCTGCTCAATGTGGTCAGAAGAAGGAATGCGTTGTTGGTCCCTGCATGGGGAGAGTGGGGTTGGAGAGGTCCATCCCTTTGGCCTTCTCGAGCTAACATATCCTCCACTGTCTTCTCTACTATTGCATCTAGCTGGTTGCGTGTCAAAGTGTTGGGGGCTCCTCCGGTATGGAGGTCATGGATGGAACTCCTTGCGGTTGCATCTTAACGTCTTGCTCCGAAGTTTTCCATAGACGATACCGACTGATGTGGCCGTTTTTGATCTCTTTTGTCGAGTCTTCGGGAGAGAACAGGTTCTCATGGCTGCAATAGTAATCCTGCCAATTGATGTGTCCTTCGCGAGATACCAACTGATGTGGTCATTTTTTGATCTCTTTCGCTGAGTCTTCGGGAGAGAACGGGTTCTCACGACTGCAACAGTAATCCTGTCAAAGTCAACATAAATCTTCGGTAGAGAACAGATTCTCACGGCTGCAACAGTAATCCTGCCAATTGATGTGTCCTTCGTGAGATCCATCGTTGTCCGCTCCAAAATGCTATTTCTGAAACCTACACCTTCTCGAAGAGGTACCGCAACTTTGAGGTGGTGAATCAACTTTGATGAACCCTCGCATTTGATCGCTTCTTCCAATTCCCTTATCCTGACTATTTTTGATGTCAATTCATTAGTTCGATGGCACAGGCATTGGGAAGCGTCAGGACACCATCATTGCCTCCGCCTACCTCAAGTCATTTTTCGTGGTGGATTTCTCCTATCAAAGTTGTCTCCCTCAAGGTACCAGCTATGAACTCGTTGATACACTATTACCCTGCGTATTGCCATTTTTTTCTTGAAAAAAAAAACTAGATTTTTCCAATGCTTTAGGTTCCACAGAGGGATTTAGCAATCAAAGAGTAATCCATGGACTGATTTTTGTTGTAATGTATCTGACTATATTTTTCGAGAGTGCAATAGAGGGAAGGAACACTGCATGCTTAGAGTAGACCATGCTATTGCTGCTTCCGCTGATGTTGCTCTTGTTTAGTTGTTTTGAGTTTGTGGAGTAATCAAAGGCTCTTGCTGTTGCTTCTTTCTTTTGCTTATTCTTTTGCACGAGAACGAAAATTATAGGTCCTCTTCTTCGGCCCACTTCGATACTTTTTTCTTTGTTAAGAGTCCCTGTCAAAACTTAGAATCTTCTAGTCAAATGTTAGATCTATCACTCAAAAAGAATCATTAGAGATAGATTGGCATTTTCGGCATGGTCCCTCCGATGCTTAAGTCAAAATCGGAAGAATAGAATGGTAGAATGAAAAAGAAATAAGAGGAAATTCTTGTATATTGAATAGAGAAGAACAAAATCATCTCTCACTTCCTCCCCTCTCTGTTCTTTTTATAGGCAATTTGTACCGCTTTATTTTGAGATGAATTTACTTTAATATCCTTACTAACCCGTTGAGATGTAACCATTTTTTCGCTTCCTTTCAAAATAACTTCTTCTATGCCTTCTACGTATCCCTCATTCATCCTTATCAAGTATTAAAAAACAAATCATACACAAATTTCTAATAAATAATAAAAAAAAATATGTCTTATTCAAAAGATCCCTTGACATCCCATTTTATTGTACTCTAGAATATCCATATTATCCATCTCTATCGAATTTGGGAAACCTTCGTAAAACTCAGAAAATAAACAAGATGCTCGAGAAATACATATACTGGTTGGGAAACATACATACTGTTCAATACTAACACTTCATAAAACGAAGCTCTGGATCAACTATACTTTCCATCCCTACTAAACTCGGGGGATACACATTCTGGTCGGGAAATATATAGGCTGCTTGGGAAATATACATACTGCTCAATACTAACACTTCACAAAACGGAACTCTGGATCAACTACACTGCACATCTTTACTGAGCTCGGAAAATACACATGCTGGTTGGGAAACACATATGCTGCTCGAAAAATATGTATACTGCTCAATATTAACACTTCACATAATGGAGTTCTAGATCAACTACACTATCCATTCATATTGAGCTCAAAAAATACATATGCTAGTCGAAAAATACATATGCTGTTCGAAAAATGTACATACTGCTCAATACTAACACTTCACATAACGGAGCTTTGGATCAACTACACTGTTCATCCCTATTGAGCTTGGAAAATATATATGTTGATTGAGAAATACATATGCTGCTCGGGAAACTGACAAATTGCTTCGACACAAGTCATACTACACCTCTGAACCCACTATATATAATACTCGACCCTTCTGTTCTCGAAAAAATATACGATATTCTATCGTATTACCTCTAATAATTACTAAAATACTTTAACCAAAAATTGGAACCCATCGTAAGTTCTCTCTTTAGTAAAATTGAAAGAACAAAATCGAATAAAATTTTATAAATATCCATAAAGAATACACCATGTCATTTCTCAAACGTAGATCCAAAATCTGCCAAACCCATCAGGTCCATATCTTTTCTCTGCTTGTATTTCAAATAAAACTAAGCTGAAGGTTGCAGTTTCATTGTTAACTGTGTGGCGGTTGATCCTGATTGTTTTGAAACGGATCAGGTGCGTTTGGTTCGAATTATTATTGATAATCTTGATTATTCATCCAAAATTATCAATAAAAATCTCATTTAATTTCAAGTTTATTCTTCAAACATGGAACATTCTTTGTTTGATGAGCTTTAAGATGAGTTGTTGCATTATGCTTCCTGGAGTGTATTTATTGCAAGTCACTCACACACGAGAAAATTCAAACCATCGGCAACAAGAACATCTATTTCGTTTATTATTTATACAAAGTAAGAGATTAACATGGCGTCAGAAGGTAGGCTTTCAAGAGATTTATTTCAGTAGTAAAGATCTCAAACACATCCATTTTTTTATTTCACATCTTAATTGGTTCTTTATGACTTCATCCATGGTCCGCCCCTTTAATCATTCCAAGTCCACGTTGGAATTTCCATTGTTTGTTTTTGAAATGATCGTATTTTGGCGCGAAGACACTTCATGACGTAGTGCGGTTACTGCGATAAAATACTGATTAATTGCCCCTGCTATTTCAATATCATTCTGATTTAAGAAGCGGGAGGAAACGATCCCCACGAGAATGGTGCGATGGGAGGAAGAAAAGAAATGAAGAACTATCCGTCTTCCACGTTGACGTCCTGCCCACAGCTGCCCTTCGGCTTGCACCAGTTGCCACCGATTTTGCCTCGCATACCGTATGCCACACCTATTGTAACATCTGCCCCCTGTCGTACAAGCCACCAACCATTAGTGCTCGACCTCAATCGCAACGCCCACTCTGCATCGCACTATGCCACACCGCTGGACCTCAAATGTTCATCTTAGCAGCACGGCTTGACCTCAGTGATCGACTCCACCTACACTGACCAACCATCTGAGGGAAAGGAGATATTTCAGTTAACCCTCTGCAGAAGCACCAAATTCAGGTGGAAGCATACGGGGGGACCGGAGATGCTTCCTCCCAAGGGGCTAGAAGTCCTTTTTGTTGTTGTTTCTGCGTAGGTCATTGCTGCAGAGAGCTCTGCGTCTTGCAACTTGTGCTCTTCTGCAGAAGGTGATTCCTCCACGTGATGTAAAAAGATAAGTAATGCTTAATCTGTGTAGGACAATGAGTTAAACAGCGACGGCTACAGAGCATACAACAGTATGGATATTGAAGCTGGAAGATGAATGTGGCGACCGATTGAACGATGATAAGATTATGATAGTGAGAGGCTTTAGTTTAAATTAAATGCCTACTAGGATACTTGCAGATGAATTATCTAAATGTCTTATCCATATTCAACTTAATGCAGTTCAAGATTTATGATAATCAGCATCACTCGAACAAGAAACCAGATGAACAAGAAACAAGATGATATGTCGAAGCATTCTTCCTAGGCCTAGCCTGCCTTTTTGGATCTCTTACTAGTTGAACCAATGTTCCATAGTTAACTAATGGCCCACATTATTAACAAAGATCAAATGTCAATACTTTCACACTGTTAATGTGAGACTTCAAGGTAGTCTAACTCAGCTCGCTTGTGCAGCGCAATGTCCGGGTTCTGGTGCAACACGATGACCAGACAAGGCACACTTATCATCCAATCCCCAAATTGCAGCAGTCTTAATGTCATCCTTCATCATCAACTTGGAGAACTCCTCGTAGTTGTATTGCGTTTTACTCTTTCCTCCGAAATCTTCAGGTAGCGTCTCAGGATCAAAGTTCTTTGTGAAGAGTGTCCGACTTTCCTCATTCTTTAGGTACACAAACTTGACTTTCTGAAATGTTTTGGGGTCCAAGAAATATTTGACTATCTGTGTGTGCAAAAATTCAACTGTTAGATATTACAGCACCGAAGAGTAGGCAAATTAAGGAGTCTCGGACCTTCCAAAATGTTTCAAAAATCCTCGGAGGGTTATATAGGTAAGCAGCTCCGAGCCTCTCAGGGTAGTAACTCTGCAAAATGTGTGCTGTTTCTCGAGCAGTTCGAATAGGGACTGAGTTGGTAAATGACCATCCAGTAAAGTCTATTAACCAGATCATTTGCTTTTGGCCCTCGGATAAGTTGATGATGGCATTCTCTAAAAGATACACCAGATGCCTTAGTTGATTGTCTTGTGACGATGTGTTCTGCAACAACCACAGTTATATATAATATTTACATGGGTGTGTGCTCACATAAGTGATATGTTCAATGACTCACTTGTTTCCCTGGTCTCAGTACAAGTACAGTTCTCCCATCTCGGTCATGGAAATCTGCTCGATACACTTTCCCAGTTTCACCTTCTTTGGCAACTTCATGCTGAAATAACCAGTAAGACTGTGAGAAAACTGACTTCTGCAAATATTTGTCAAACCAGCTGAAGTTTAGCTCACCCAACAAATTTCTTCAGGTTTGTAAGTTGCTCTCCACTGGAGTGTATCTTCCAACATTTTCTTTGCCTTATCAACATTCCAGTTCCTAGCTTCCAAGTATCTCCCCAGACATAAGTCATCACTAAACATGGAAGCGCGCCTGGACAAGGGTCCAATTGTTGCACGGAGATCTTTAATCTGTTGTTTGATTTGAACAACATAGAAGATTAGGAAAAGAACAGCTTAAATAGCAACTGAAGTTGTCCATTTGCATTTAATTTCATATGCAAGTGGTCTTGAAGTTGGTTGGACAAGAATAAACGCCACAATTTAAACTGTGTGCTACTGTTGATAAGTAACATTTTTTTTTTGGTTAGAAAAATAATTGAAGTAGTTGGTGATGATTGACTTGATTTGCCAGGCAGCTGTATTTCATTAAATTCAATCCAAGTGTTGGCATTGGCATTGGTATCAAATACAAGAAAGTTATCTTATGAGTTGTGACATCTTACCTTTGTTTCGCGTGGGAAATAGGAGACCAATAAACCTTAGCTACCAAATTAAAATTGATTTCTTCATGTGTAGGCCGTGACAATTGGTATTAAACTGGCCCTAATCTTAAACATGGTGTGGTAAGGGTTGCATTTGTACTACTAGTCTAACACTTTGGACCACACACTGCCAATTAAGAATGATTTTGGAGTATGAATTGAACTACAGTTATTCACTGGGAGACTATAACTCAGTTTAATCTTACATGGTTTGTTAATAGATTGATAACAATGTTTCATAAACTTAATTAGTAAGCTATTATTGACTTGGGCTTAAGCATTTTAGGTGTATGGTTGGACTTGACAGATTACTGAGTTAATTCTCTAATCTAATTGGATTGTGACATGAGCATTCATATCTAACTATATGTTACCTATACAATCACTGTCAAAACAGATAATTATATAATCATTAGTAGTGTGCGTATGTGTGTGTATATATATATATATATATATCACAAATACAGTGATGATAGGCAGATAAAAATATCACAAATAATATGATGATAACGTTGAAGATAAGTGCACAAAACAATAATTGGATCCGTTAGATCTGCCTACCTTTTGTTCTTTGATAGCTTCATCATCTTGCTCTTTATGCGAACTACGCATTCTTCTAAAATATGATCCTGACGAGGAGATGATTGATCACACTACTGAGAGTACCTGTATCAATTGGCAGTGAATAACTTCTACATTTTCTCTAGTGCATCACACAACAACAATCCCTTGCTTGATGATGAAGATGATATCCAATCACTGGGAGATTGTTCAGAATTCTTCTCAGTATATAGATGCAAAGATCCACGTATCCGACCCAAAAGGGCAGGCTAAAAAGATTAACACATACATATTCATCTATTCCAAATAGTTATGACTCTTGGTTTATTATTTTTGTTGTTCTGCACAAGCAAAGAAAAGAAAAACAAATGACTGAAGCGTTGAAAACAATAGCTTGTGGAGCAAGTGTGACAGTTTCTCTACTAGCATTTGTCCCATGGAGAGTTTCTCAAAGAAAAACAAAAGGGTTAACATCGGATGGGAATATATTGAGAATCCATTTATTTCACCTTAAATGCTTTCTTAAATTTCCTCGTTAACGGCAGCCTCCACCTTCACCGCTTTCCCCACATCCTCATCGGCTTCACCTTCCTCCTTTACGAGCAGGCAAAGGTTGAGCACGGAAGAAAGGAAGGGTAAAAAAAAAATCTTTGCATCTCATCAAACAAAATAAAAAGAATAATATAAATTATTTAAAAAAATATTCTAGACAGATAAATCGTTTTGCTTCAAATAAAAATCGACCATTAAGTTGAAGTTTATCAAGCGGGTTCATCACTTCTAGTGAACATTCCACAAAGATCTACTTTTCTCTAGAATCATCAGCTGTTGTTATTGTTTCAGAACTGTTGATAAATAAGCATATCAAATCCTGTTCATGGATTCTGCGATCAAGAAGGAAGTCACACAAGTTCTGCTCGAAAATTTCAGATTCTAGATACAACTTTGAATCAGGCGAGAAGATCAAGGAAAACAAACTTCCGAATAGAACCACCGATGGCGAGCGTTGCTATCGGGATAAAAAAAGGGACGAGGAAAACAATAAATCTAACGAAAAACAAGAACGGGTCCTGTAAAGGTAGCGCTTACATCCTTTTGAACGCAGATCGATCAGTAACTCTTCACACGACCGATTCATCTGCACTCGAAATCACACGATCCCCACAGAAATCAAGAGCCAACACACCAAATCATAACGCAGCAGACCTTAGACCCCCACGTAAGACCGGACCAAACAAAATCCACACATCGAGCAAAATCACTAGCAACTAAAAAACGAAGACAAAACATTTCGTAGCAGGCGAAAAGGTCCAAACGCAATTGATCATCTTTCCAATAGACAGACAAACTCCGTTTCGAAAGCAAGAAGTCGAATTCCCAAAAGGGGAGAAGGACTACAGAACAAGAGGGAAGGAAGCCTTACCTGAACGACGACGACGAAGAGGGATCGGGAATAGATTCTTCCTCAAAGGCGGCGTCGTCTTCTCCGCTCACGAGTCTGCGCAGACTACGGAAACATAGCAGAAGATCGAATCAGAGCATGTCGGTGTTTATAATAAATTTATATCAGAAATGGGTAAAATAGTAAAATTGGTCGTTCGACAATTGGATGGACGGCTCTCAGCGCTCGCGACTTAGCTGTGCTAAAGTGCTATTACAATGTGTGAACACATTTGTTGGATGAGAAAAAAAAAAATTCTATTATTTTTTTTTTTGTTTGAAAGTGAGTTACTCTAAAACTTATACTTAATCACGGTTCGAAATTGACATTCGAAACCATGATTCGATGGTTAATAAAAAATTGATCCTTAATTTTAACTATTTAATAAGATTATAAATATAATTCACGATTCGAAACTGTTAATATTCAAAATCACCGATTCATATCGATTCACAGTTTAAAATTATTAATTTTTATTTAAAAAATTTAAATAATTAAAAAAATATGTTTATTTAAGTTATCTACGCGCGTGTGTGCCTATATAAGGTCCTTATAGTGTAAGGAAATCAAAGTGTTCTTTTACCTTTTTATTTTAGAAGTGATATTGTTATTCATTTTTATTTTTATTTCGGTAGTTGTAATTCTTTTGGTGTTGAACTCTTCTATTTTTTTTTAGAAAGTTGTATTCATTATATATATATATTTCTTTTATGCTAATTGAGAGGATAGGAAACTTTTGAGTTTTCTATGACTATTATTGTAAAATATCAAAATTTATTTCACTATCTGTATCACTAAAATAGAAAAAAAATATTAAATAATTCTCAAATTCACGTTTGAAATTTAAAGATCTTCGTAGATATTTTGTTCGTTATTTTAGTAAAAATTATACTTTATAAGTTTTATTTTGCAACTACTAATATTTTGAAATTCCGATAAATTATTTTCTAATCCATATTTTAAACTATACTCTTTATAAATTTCATATAAATTATTTCTAATATTATATATATATATATATAGTAACAAGATTAATAAAAGAATAATCTTGTATTGAAATTAATGCATCATAATACATAACTAAAATTTCATATAAAATATTTAACTTTAATCTAGAATTTAAAATCAATACAATTAAATAAATATCAAGAATATAATAAAAATATTTTTTTTCCATTTTATTTTCATTGTTAATATGTAAAAAGATAAAAATTCATCATTAATATATTCATTTAAAATTAAAGCTATATTACAAAAATTTATCATAATTAAATGAGAAATAGAAAAATAAATACTAAAAAGTTATTCAGTTGCATTATTAAATACTTTAAAAATTTTACAAATACTAATATATATATTCTATTGATGTGAGAATAAATATATATATTAAGATTAGTAAATATTTGAGAAAAAATAAATATAATAATTTTTGTATTTAAATGAATTTTTTAGTAATTGATAGATTGAATTCGAATGTGTTGGTATATCATGTGGAAAATTTTTAGTTTTTATTCCATTAATTTTATAAAATTTATCTCATTATTTCATTGTATACCATAAATAAGAAATTTTAATTTTAATTAGTTTTATTTGATTTTCTAAAATCTTTTATCCATCTTTAATATATAAATTTAAAATATAGCATATACAGTAAATATGAAAAAAATGCATTACCAATAATAAATTGACAAATATTTTTAAGTTTATCTATACTTGCGGTATTAAATCATTACCAAATAAAATTAAAAATATTTTATTAATTAATTCATATTCTTAAAAAAATAAACATAATAAGCAATAAATATTATGAGCAATGTGTGATTTATTAAAAATTTGATATGCTAATAGATATTTTTAGATTATAAGTCGTCAATTCAATAGCAAATCACACTCATATAAAAATAAATTTGACAATTATAACTTCAAATATCTTAGCATAAAGATACTTTATTATTCAAATAATTTTTTTTTGTTTAACTAATTTTTTAAGTGTACAAGTAACTGATAGATTAAAAGATTCTTGACAAAAAATATTCAAATATATATTTAGATTCAAAACTAAATAAAAAAAATATTTTACAAAAATGAATTTAACTAATGATTCTCTTAATTTAATATCAAAATATTTAAATAAAATTGTATTCATACTTTCAATTGATGAAGAAAACCTTAGAAGTTGTATTTGAGAACGATTGATTGAAATTTCATTGGCTGCTTTGCTTGACATGTCACTTTTAATGACTCGTAACCATTGCTCGATTGAATTTTATGAGACATTGCAATATTTATATTTTGTCTAAACTTCTTCGGATGAAAGAACTACTTTCGTAAAATATTTAGTAAAAATTGATGACTTTAAAGGTAAATGATCTTGCAGCTTAGAAGTTTCGGTACTTCCCTGTATGTCGATTGTTGGAAATTGTTCTGATTTATCATCGGTGATTTGAACCTCCTCAAACTTGAGATCAACATTCGAAACGAAAATATCCATACCCTTTTGAGATTGAGAAGAATCATCTTCTATTGAAATTGAAGTTAGAGAATCAAAGCCTATTGAAATCAAAGAATCAGAAATAGTGAAATTGAAAGAGAAGAATAGAAAGATGTGATAAAAATGATGAAATAAATCTCTTATATATAGAATTTGGAGCATAACCGATACTAAATCGTAGTTATTGATAAAAAACGATCAAATGATCTCGATCGTTAGAAAAAACCTTTTAACCCATTGAAATCGACGATTCCAATGGTTAAATTTAAAAAAATAACCGTTGAATCATCAATTTACAATGCTGATTCAAGACCATCAGAATCAAAATTGACTCGTCTCTTGACAGGCTAGTTTCAATTTCGATCAGTTAACCTGAGGCAATGGATAATCGATTTGTTGATCTGATTACAGGCCCGAGCCGAATCAAGACTAGATCTAACATGTGGTTGAATACTCGGATTTAATTGTGAGTAGGTCAAGTACATCGGATCAATGAATTTTTCTTAAGGCAATATTTGGTACGGGATAATATAATCAAGCTTGTAATGCAATATAATGTATATTATATTATTGTGTTTGGTTAGCGATCGGTGTGTAATTTTTTATTACAAAAGTGATTATATTTTTTTGTTTAGTGTTTATTATTTGTTATAAGGAATGTAATTCATATTATTATAGAATGACAAAAATACCCTTATAATTTCGTCTGAATGTAATTAAAATTTTAGTTGATTCCCTATGACCGTCGTCGATCGATCGTCGACCAACCATTGATCGTCGATCGGTCGTCAATCACTGACCGACCATCAGTCCTCGATCGCCGATCATCGATCGATCATCAATCGTCGATCACTGATCGCCAATCGTCGACCGTTGATGGTCGATCGTTGACGGCCAATCGCCGATCATCGATAGACCATCAATCGCCAGTCGTCAACGACCGTCGCCAGTGATCATCGTCGTCGGTCGCCGGAAAGCAATGAGAAAAATAAAAGAATGATATATTTATCATGATAAATATTGAATCTGTAATATAATCAGATTACATATCTTTTTCTTTGTAATCTAGATTACGAATTATACTTCCTTTTTTTGTAATCCGATTATATTATATTATATTTTTAAAATATTGTCAGACAAATTAATCTATCTCGTAATCTAATTTGATTATATTATAAGATTGATCAATTTATTAAGTTGGTAAATTAATTAAATGAGTGATGAGTGACAATTTTTTACAAAGTACAAAGAGTAGAATCCTACTTGCACGTATATTTTAGAACGAGTATGTTAATTTAGTGGATGAAATAATTCTTTCTGGTCAAAGATAATTACGTGTTCTCTCTTAATATTCATCACCAATAGTCCTTTGATGTTTGATGACGATGAAAATATATATATATATATAAGTTATGTTCTTGATCTGTTGATTAGAAATCTGATTTTTTTTTGAATCCGAATAAAAATTTTAAATTCCACTTTAAAAATTGATTCATGTCCATTCTAAGTTAGATTGAATGAAATAATTTTTTAAAATTTAGAGGGTTTCAAAATTGCAAGTAAAATTTCGTGTAGAATATTCTTTTCTTTTAAAAGAATTTTTTCATATTTCCATATTTGAAGGGATTAAATTAATATTCAATAAAAAAAATCGTTTTAGGTGACAATGATTTCAAGTGAGCAGAGTTTTTTGTTTTTTTTAACCCGTTCACAAGCCACAACAGCTCCACCTCTATTGATACGTTATGCTCCGGACCATCATGCCAATTCTCATCTCCATCGACGCCTCACCTCTACCAACGATGTTACTCCACAGAGAAGCAAGAATTAATTAGGCAAAATAGACAAAGGTCGTGCAAGCAAAGCCTGATAGGCGAGAAGGAAAATAAAGGATAGAAATACAAAATTAATTTTTTCGATTTAGAGTCAAATAAGGATATAATAATAATCTTTTCGTGTAAACAACCAAATGAAGTCTTAATATCGCTTTTTCCACGATTCGCTTGCCCTCAACTTCCCTACCAATCAATTCCAACGTCAACGAATAAAATAACTCATAAAAAATATATTATCCAATTAAAACTAACACAATAGAAGAATCACGCTAATCACAAAATCCTCCGACTAATATTGCTTTTTCACGTACCTAGAAATAAGGGAGACTTCTTGAGTAGAGCAGCAGGGTTGGGAGATGACTAGTAAATCGCATTAATTTCAATTTTCAGTTTTTCACAGACAATTGTCTTCATCCAAACCATGAAATAAACATTAATTATTTATGTTTGATCATCCCGTAGATGGTATAATTGAATAAATTTCATCCACCATGCAATTAAGACTCATCACCAACAAGTTCCTACCAAACAAAATGACAGCCACCTCACAGCCGCTGGAATATTCCATAAGTTGTAATGAAAAATAACAAAGAAGTATAGGGGAAAAAATTGATTGGAACCGCAGGCAATATAATTTGATGGCAAAAGATCCATCCAAACAATGTTTGCAGCATTTAACCCTCAGCAACAATTTCATGAATCTTTTCGCTGATCTCTGGATCTTCAGATCTAACAGCTAGCTTCATCGCAACCTGCTTGGACCCATCGATGCCAAATGAAACTCTGACGAGCACCTTCACATTGCCAACAAAAATCCCGGACAGCAAACATGTGTGTGACCTGGAGTTGTTTGGAACAACATCGGTTCCCTGAAATCAATTCAACATGGTTAGTCTCTTTCTGTAGCTAAATGAAGTCCCTTGCTTAAGACGACTAACCTCGCAGGGTTGCATGCCGAGAATATCTATGACTGCCTTGACAGTTTCTGCCAAGCTCTCTTTGACACCTAGGCCATACTCATCAATGCGCTCATTATCAGGGTCCATGCCTTCCCAAGCATTTTTGAAGTTGGAGACTCCCACCTTCAGCATGTAATCAGCTGCAGCAATTTCAAGATCCTCGAGCTGGTACTCATCTTCAACGCCTTCTTCCTCGGCCTCCCCCGTAGCTGGATCTACCTATGACAGCATAAAAGGAGAATGGTTGAATTTGTCAACAACACAAGTTAAATAAATATGAGCATCAAAGCACTAGCACAAAAAGCTAAAAAGTTGCCGAAGCAAATTCTTAGATAACATTCTACACAGCATAAAATCCTGACTATCCAAAACAAAGAAAGAGCCCGTTGAACTCATTTACTTGATAAGCAGTAGCCGAAGGAGCATTATCTTCTATTTTATTAAAACTATAAACAGACAGGAATGAACAATTTAATGAGATTCAGACATGCATATATAACATCCAACAACCACCAAGGGATGACGCAAACCTCCTTAACCACAAACTTCAGAAGGTTAGAGAACTTTCCAGTAGCAGGAACACCTTCTGGCTTTTCAAAAGCAACAAAAGTCTGTCCCGGTGAAGCATATGGTAAGGACCGCAAGGGCTTTGTTGCAACTTCTGAAAATTCCTCCGTTTCAGATGCATCCACAAAAACAGTAACCTGATATAAAGGAAAATCACCACATTGTAAGGTTTACAAGCCTAGTTGAGTAACTATGTCCAAAACAACTACTGACCATTTCAAGTAACTGTTCGGCAATTGTATTTGTGCAGTTGTATTGGAATATGACATGGCTATCAAAGATGTGCTTCACTGCGTTAACAGAATATTCAGTCTCTGCTTCAGTCAACTCCACAGGCGCAGATGACTGAGAAATCAGAGCAGATAAGCAATATTAATAAAATAATAATCAGATATAGCACTACATAACAGCTATTAATAACCTTGAAAAGTTTTCCAAAGCCAGAAAACTCAGGGATGGACGAAAGGAGTTTTTCATATCCATCAACAATGGAACTAGGAGCACTTGGAGCAGCCGTTAAGACAGTAGGCTTTTTACCAGGAGGCTTCTTCTCGGCAAGGGGTTGAGATTTGATCTCCTTGGGGACAGAAAAAATATCAAAGGGTACATCTGATGCCACCTAAATTTAAAAATGTGGCAAATTAAGTCGTAGAAATAGCTATTGAACTTGACAAAAAGAAGACATGTGATGGATCATACATAATTATGCAAGCTCGTTTCTAAGTTGACGAGTGGCACGTCCAGAGGACCGAATAAGAACTCCTTTACTTCCTGATCAGTTTCAGCGACAGGGTCACTTCCTAGAGTATTGAGATAAAGTGTAGCCCTGTCCCTGACCTACATCAGATGATAGCGACAAAACATGATTATTCCTCTGACCATAAAGGCTGCCATGTAACAATTACAATGAACTGTAACCAAGGAATAAGACTACGGATATCAATTGTATCAGTAATCAAACTTGAAATTTAACCATAAACATATACTTATCTATAGGATCTTAGTGTCTTCAAATAGGAATATTTTTCAAAAAGTGTGTAGTTTGAATCAGAAATGTAAAGTAAATGAAGAATATATAAAAAAAACACTTCAAAGATTTATACACAAGGACTCACTTATGAATCTTACTTCAAAGGAAAAAAAAGGAATTCTATGAGCCAATAATAATCTTCAGATACATTAGCAGAAATTACCTCATCATCACTATCAAATAGGCAACGCCTCAACAGAACAAATATACGAGGCTGCAGAAAATAGCCAAAGCCAATAGCAATAAGTGTTGGATTATAAATTGAAAGAATACTTTTCAAGGAACTACATGATCTAGTACCTTTAGTGAGTCTACCATAGCACCAAATTTTGCCAAGGTGCTTACAGCACAAGCTCGGACAGTTGCATTTTCAAGTATCACACGGTTATAAATATAACGAATATATCTACTAGGGTCTGATGTCTTTGGACCTTCATTCCCAAGAAAGTGAAGAATCTAGCAGAAAGCAGGAAAAAATTAATTCAACTCCAGGATATGAACATGACAAAACATCACATGAAAATTACCTGGGTAGACAGGTATGTAAATTCACAGTCCTCAATGAATTCACATAGGTGAAACAAGCCAATTTCTTTTGCTTCAGGTATATCTCTGATGAGGATGACTATTGAATCAATAATTGCTTTCTTGTAGTCAAAGCCCCCTTCTTCCCTAAGAATGTTGCTTAAGAAATTCATCCTAGAAAATAAATTGCAAAAAGTAAATGTTTGCCTTCAGTAAAGAACATCTTGCAGAAGACAAAAGTGAAGAGGACTTTTACATACAGAGAACGGTATTTGAGGGGGAATTTCAAGCACAAAGATCTTATAGCTTCCACAACGACAATCTTGAACTCATCTGCAATATCCGACATGAAATTTGTTATTTGTTTCATCAGGCGATCTACACTTGACTCATTTCCAGTTTTTAGAAGTGTAGTTATTGCAAGTGTAGCAATGCTCCTGTTTTGGTCTGAAATTAGGCTCTCCATATCAATGTTGCAATTTGTAACTGCTAGAGGATGAGTATTAGCAACCTGCAACAGATTACTCGAGCTCAACAAACACTTTACAATATCTACAAACAATTCCTCTGATAAACAAAACAAGTAAATCTAGGCAGGACATGGGCTACAAGTCGATGTTAAAGGGACAAAGAAAGTAACAAAAAATGCATTTGTAGCATAGGAAGGATCAACTTGGAAAGAATGTCTACTTATATACGGAATAAAATTTTCTGAGAATTTACCTAGTATCGACAATTACAAAACATCTTATAAAATCCGTCAACTCTAACCTTATTTAGTGTTCTAATAGCCGCAAATCTAAGAACAGGTTTTGATGAACTCAAAAACAACTGCAATACAGTGATTGCAGGGGTCAACTCTCGACTAGTCACACCACTCAACTCTGTTATTGCTCTTGCAGCCTCAAAGACAACCATTTCAGCTTTGTGTCGCAGACAAGATTCAAGGTAATCAAAAAACGGGCGCTCTCCTTGTGAGTTGGCATTTGACTCTCGAATTACCTGAAAAAACAAGTATAGTTATAAAACCTCTGATTGTTTATCTAACCTCAAGTCCATGAAAATACCTGGCTAGTGTATCTTATCAAGAGGCACTGAGCTAAAGGTGAACGCACTGTTCCTTTAGTCAAGCTAGTAACAAGCTTGGTAACAGCAAGGCGATCATTTTGTCTAATCTGCAATTCAGAAAAGCAATCAGTGGGAAAAAAAAACAAAAAGATTATGATAAAAGCTCTAATACAATTTTAAATCTCATGTAGTTCATCATTGGAAAGAGAGTCTTGGCGTAACGGTAAAGTTGCTAGGTCATGGGTTTGAGTTGTGGATACAACATCTTACAATACAGGATAAATTGTATATAATAGACCCTTCTCGGAGACCCCGCATTTGCAGAAATTTTGTGCAGTGGGCTGGCCTTTATGTAGTTCATCATTGAATAATTTAATGCACAATACAAAAATCTAGAAACTGACAGAAAGCAAATAATCAATTAAAACTAGATAAGACCTGTCATCTCCAGCAACTCGTAACAATTATAGTACTTGCACTTTCTATTCCTTGCCTATGGATGTTCATATAATTCACATAAAGAGAACCATGATGATCTACATGCAACTCAAAATGCAGGCACATTGTGAAAAAATTAAGTAGCACACCTGGTGTAGAAGAGCAAGGGCATGGAATTGCACTAGAGCAGCTCTTGACTGAACGGATTCTTGCACCTCATTGCTCCATCTTTTTACAATTTCTGGATTTGTCTGTATCCATAATTTGAAGTAAATATGTCGCATATGAAAGTAAACCATAGGCATGGCCAAAAGTGATAAAATGATACCTGAAGCAGGTGAACTGCACTAACAAGGGCCGCACTAGAAACAACAGGATTTTTGTCAACAATTGCTTGCTTTAAATATCTCTCAATTTGAGCAAGAAGAGTGCTATCGGTAATTCTACAAAGGACTCGGATAGCATTGGCTCTATACATATCAGTCTTACTATTCATATCCTTCATCAAAGAGCTTGTGACAATAATAACCTAGACAGATAAGGGAAAAAAATATTAATATTGTAAAGCTCTTGAAGACAGATTGTAGACGGTCACACCTCATCTGCAGACGGCGAAAGTTCCTTAATCATCAAATAGACCATCCTTCTAAGCACTGTATCCTTAGACTGAAAAAGTTTTGTCACGGCAAAAAAGACTCCCGTGGCCTCAACCTATGATAAAAAAGAAAACATCAACAACATTGACTCAAGCGTAGCAGGAAAGAGTAACAGGACCTCACCTTAGTAAATGTTTCTCCTTGATTAAGCAAATACAATAGCTTAGTGATAACCTGCAGATTTGTCATAAAAATCATGAATAAAACACGGGGAATAATTTAACACAATCATACAAACATACTGGCAACCAAGATCTGGAACAGGGTACCTGAGAGCATTTTCTGGCATCGAGTTGGGGATCGTGGAAAACTCTAGCCTCTTGTAGGACAGCTCCTTTCTCAATTCCGTGAAAAGGTGAGTATTCTTCTGCAATAAGGGTAAGATTTCGATACGATTAGTCATTTTCCAGCACAGAAATATCAGCTTAGATCCAAGTGACAGGACGGTTCAATATCGTTAATTTCCTCCAACACAATAAATATTAGTAAGAAATAAATACTAAAGCACTCCAATGCAGTAATCAGAAGGTCAAAGAGGAAAAAATCACTAAACGACTTCAGATCCACTATTTAAAAAAAGGACAAATCTCGTGATGAAAGGAGGTGTCTCTTTCTCAGAACGGATCTACATGAAACCGGAAGATCTCCATTCGAAAGATCGTGGGAAGACATCATGAAGCCAGGATTCAATCACAATCGAAGAATTTTAAACGCAGAGACAGTGGAATCAACGAAAGATCTTAAAATAACCAAAAAAAAATCCGGGATGGGAGAAGACCTTCCTCGTCGTGGTCATCATCCTTTTTTACAAAGGGCTGAGCCATGTCGGAAATGCAAGATCCGACGGGATCGAAAAAGAGGGAAGAGATGGGAAGTGGGAGGCAGAATCGGCGATCGGCTGATGGGCTGGGACGTTTTAAGTAAATGAGAAGGGATGCGGAGCCTCTAAATGGATCGGGTTGAATCGGATTAATTTGAACAAAATCCGACCCCTTGCTACCACTTAATTGCGGCTGGGAAAATCAGATATTTCAAAATAACATACCTTATAATGAAATTTTATTAATTAATTTATACAAATTAGGCACATTATATATGTGGCTTACATTTATTTACATTGATACTTGGGAGGAATAAAAATATTAATAATTGAAAATTTACATATATTAAAAGAGATCTTGATATTTATTACAAAAGACGGTCATCTCAAATGCCTTTTTAGATTGATTTTATAATATTTAGAGAGAAATAAATTATGATAATTAATCTATTTTTTAAGTGAAAAAGTATGTCATCTTTAACAAAATTAGCTCTATCGAAGATCAATCTTTATATATTATTATAAATTTATCATTCAAATATCCATTCGGTTAGAGATTCAGCTGAATCTCACGGAAAGACCAATTGGACATAAATCATATAATCTTACTCGTTTTCACAACTCAAACCCTAACGGCAATTTAACCGACCTTTCCTTTTTATCGTATGAAATAGGAATATATTCGATAATATAGATTTAGTTAACTCTTCCCTTGATCCCGAATACTACTGAGATGACTCCAATTCCCAGCACCACCGCACGAAGGATGTTTCCACCGCCACCGGCGGCCGCGCTTGTACCCCTTGGAGAGCAAGTGGTTAACGGAGGCACAGATGAAGCCACAGCGCACAGGCTTGCCCATGGAGATGGCGTAGATCCAGTCGGCGACGCAACGCTGCGTGGTGGCGTCGATGATGATGCCAATGACGACGCCAACGGGGCTGGAGATGGAAAAGGCGAAGGAGTAGACTGCGCTGGAGAGGAGGGGGCGGCTGAGCAGCACCCGCAGCAGGGCGATGCTGGCCGCGAATACCTATCGTTCACACCGCTCGTCATGGGACCGCTTTGGTCTCTGCATCAAAAAGAACAGAAGAAGAAGGGATTCATTAAACTGGAATAGTATTAAACAAATATAACCTCGTTAATAAAGTCTTATCAAAGCAATTTAGCAAAATGGATATGTGATTACAAAATTTATTCTAACAATGTAACCAGGTTTAGTTATTTTTTCTACAATAAATTAAAAGTTCCAATATTACATTTAAGATTTTTAGTTTCGTTTCAAACCACCCTCTCACACAGAATCAAACGCAGAGAACTAAAATATCACCCATGTGAATGAATAATATATACATTCTATTAGATATATACTCACATTGAACTAGTAGTATTAGTCATTACATCCTACTAGATATACACTAAAATATCACCCTATGACTGTGGTCGTGTGCAGAAACTAAGCTTCAGTCGTGAAGATTTTCCTATCTAAGTGCATTTAGCTTCGAAAGAACTAGCTTTGAAAATTGAAAATTGAAATTTGAATGTTTCCTTCATCGATCGCCACCTCCAACAGTTGTTCAATAGACTTTATTAAGATCAAACTTAAAGGATAAGATGAATCCTGATATCACAATTGTGATGCCACTACTAGTAAATAAGCTGTCTTATTACTAAATCACTTATAAATCACCCTTGGTTGCCTTAGAGGAGTTAATTAAAGAGGAAGGAGACAACAAGCAGTTATTGGCAATCTACAGAAGGGATAATGGCTAATCGAGTGTCCAAGTTGAACGACACTTCAAGTCAGGCCATGATGCAATGGACATGAATGATGCATTTAACCCTATCAGTTGAAAGAGAGAGCCACATTTTCAAAAAAAAAAAAAAAAAAAAATCTAAAAATCTAAAAGAAAAAAAAAATAGAATTACAACATAAGGTCATTTACAAGAACAATTAAATGTTAGGGGCCTTAAAAAAATTATCTAATATTACACAAGGATTCGTTCCATCTTCCAACATTATTCGGTTGTCATCGATCTTCTTGTGTACTTTTCGGCACTAGGTTCAAATTTCCTTTCCAGTAAGTTCTATCCTTTTCTCAAAAATTTAGGAGGCGTTTGGTAAGCATTTTCATCTCCGTTTTTCATTTTCATTTTCTGCGAAAACGAGAAAACGTGTTTGGTTCGCGTTTTCCATCTCCATTTTCCAGAAAATAAAGGAGCATTTTCTGAAAACTGAAAAATGAGAAATAATTATTTTCTGTTTTCATTTTCGTTTTCCAAAAAATAAAAAATAAAAGAGCATTTTCTGAAAAATTAGAAAACAAAAAAAACTCATTTTTTGTTTTCTGAAAAAAAAAAGAATGAAAATAGAAAACAGAAAATTCTCTGCGAACCAAACGCCCATTTATTTTTTTCTCTCAAGGCAAATGTTTCTGTTACACTCAATTAAATTTTTAAAGAACTAAAAAGAAAGAAAGATTCAAGTGGCAATGAAATGAAAATAGAAAGGTAATTGAATCAGAAACTCCACCTGCAATTGCTATTCCTTTAAAAACAGAGTGGTAGCACAATGCCGCAATCAACAATACGCTCTCTCCAAGTGAACTGGCATCCCTAAATAGGGATGGAACAAGTGCTTTCCAGCTCCTAATACACTCTACTCTCTCCCCCCTGCCCACGCTTACGACGTTGCCTCCTATCTCGACTTTGCTGACTCCTCGTAGCTCCTCTCCCTGAACTCCTTCCAGCGCAACGAACATTCTAAAGATCGTCCGTCACGCAACGTCGAGGGCCACATAGCCTTGCAAATAAGTGAAATAACTCCGGCTGGTGTCATGTCCAGCCTTCTACCAACTCCACATAGGTCTCACCAGGCTCATATTCGAAAGTTGGGCGACAATATATTAGGACACTGATACCGAAAATGAAAAATTTACCCCATTTTCACTATAAATTTCAAAAAATGAATCCAATAAAACACTAAAAAAAAATTTGGGCCTGAGCGAGAGCCCCAACAACTCTTCTCTAGGTCCGGCTATACCTTCATACTCGAGAGCTCAGAACATATTCGATAACTTAGGTGTCCGGGAGTTGAGGCTTAAGGTGTCGAGATCGAAAAGTAACGACATAGGCGAATATAGATAAGTACTAGCTAGACACGTGTGGATGTAAAGGTAGACCTTATTGAGGGGTGATAAGAAACTACCCAAGAGATGCGTATTTATGACGGTAAAAAGAAAAGTCTGTACTAAGGAAGTACATGCAAACATGATGATAAATCATGGGAAAATATAGGCAAAACATCATCAGAGAAGAGCTCATTAATTGTGATAAGAAACTGATTCTATAAAAAGGAAAAGTATGTAACGACGTAGGATTTGTCATTTCATTTTATCTAATTTTTACTCTCTTTTTCTTCTGTCTGACTTAGACATTGAAGGAGTGTCATCAGAGTACCGATGTTCTCTAACCTATTTTATATTTGATAGGATATTGCTATGGTTGGGTGGACAAGCTTTCGCCAGAAGACTCGACAAAAGAGGATCAATCTCTAAATGCATCATTTGGTACTTTTTATGGGGAACTTTGAGCGAAGACGTCGAAGATGAAATCACGAAAAATTTCTTCTTCGACTTTCGCTTCAGAGGAAACTCCCATGATTTTGACTCATGTTTAGTTGATGGCAACTCCTATGGGTGTGACACGTTGGTAAGTCAATGGGGAAACTTGCATAATGGATAAAGGTCGATTTTAGAGATGGTCTAAAATCTTGTCCTGGACTTAGATGATCATTCATTGTTTTACTAATTGCGTACAGGGGCATAGCCCTCCCGTGATTTACTTCCTCTCAATTTTTGGGAGGGGCAAGGTGAGAGGGTCGCTAGATTGATAGTTCTAATTTTTTTTGCACAATATTTAGTTGACAGCAAAATTACAAGAAACAACGGAGGATGTCTTGGGCCAAGGAAGTGGAAAGGTTAGCCATCCATCACCCCTTTCGCAGGAGTAAGGAGAGGCCCAACCATATATAGGGGAGTAGAATTTCCCACCAACAAAGGAAGGAGGATAAGGAAGAACATCGATCGATAAAATATCAAATGACAACCAAACAATTCATCACTTCATTTGTGAGGAGCAAGAAGAGAAATATTTCCATCCAATCAGACAATACGTAAGTCATCAGGCCGTCTAGAATGAGAAAGTGAAGAGAAATACTTTTGCATAGTTGAGACAATTGATAAGTTCTCAATCCAAATCCGACTAGAGTAAAGAAGTGAAGAGAAGTGTTGTTATCCAATCGAGACAATGTTGAGGATCAGAGGTGTGCTAGAGGGGAGTGAATAGTGATTCTCGATTTCGTACGTGTTCGTCTCTACAACAATGTTAGTGTGCAGCGAAATATAAAAAAAAAATGCACTACAAAAGAAAGACAAACACACATAAGCAATACACAAGATTTTATGTAGTTCGGAACTAAGGTTTCTACTTTACGGGTCGAGTTCAGTGATACACACCACCGCTATATCTTCTCATTCTCGATAATACGTCAGAGGTGAATAAATCTCTTACAAAGTCTTACAACAATAAGAAAATGTAATACAACTAAATACAAGAGTGAAGTGAAAACCACAAGTAAAGAATACTTTATAAAAACTTTGATTGCTTGCTTTCTTGTTAGTTGTTTTAGATTGTTCTTAAAGATCTGGAATGCAACAACACTTCCCCTTCAAAATCATCCCAAAAAATTCTTGTGAAATCCTTCACGAGCTGCTCCTTTTAAAGCCTTCGTCGTGTTGATTCGCCACCTAGCAGTCGACTGTCAAAAGACTCCAGTTGATTGCCCATAGTGTCGTTGTCTCACAATGGACTAATCCATATTGACTTCCTGCGAATGGATGCCTTAACAGTCGACTACTACACCAATAGTCGACTATTGCACCAGCAGTTGATTACGCAATAATCTATGGACTGCTACAGTATCATCAGTCGATTGTACAACAGTCGACAGATCCATCGGAACACTATTTTCCACTCGTCCGAACAACCTATAAGTTTCTCGAGCACCAGTGACCAGTCGACTGCCCCATACAGTAGTCAACTGTCAAAGACCAATCGAGTCGTTGCCTCGACTATTAGCCAGTCAAGGCATTAGTCAGGCATTCTTTACTTCTGACCTGTTGTTTTCGAGCCTCCAGTTGACTGCGCTACCACAACAGTTGACTGCTCGTCGGAGTTATTATTTCTCTTAGGTGGCTCGGTTGATCCCTATGGCCAGTCGACTGCCTTACACCACCAATCGACTGCTGAGCATTATTCAACCTTCCAGAGCACCTAGCTTATTTGCCAACTCACTAGCTACTAGTCGACTGCTGAGCCCCATGCCTATTTTTCGAGCCACACAGTGCCGAGTAGCTAGTCTGAATGTCGAGCTCCATAGTGGGAGTCGACTTCCTATTGGACCAGTCGATTGCTCTCCCTACAGCAGTCAACTATCGACCACCCAGTATGAAAATTGAGTCTCACAGTGGGAGTCGATCACACCAGACCAGTTGACTAGGCAAGTCCTTCAGTCAACTGATACACCTCAAACATAAGGTTTAATTCAAATATGATCCCTTCGTACTTGATACTCACTCTTAGTCTATACCTAAGCCTTCAACCCACTTCCATTAATATTATGCCCCTAGATTTGAGTCCACGACTCCTCACCTTTTGAGCTAGCTTTCAAGTGTCTCCATCATCTGTGTCATACTAACCGAGTATCCTTATCCTAGACCTCAGTCTTCTAGTTACTTTCATCATCCTCACGCCTCCTGGATCCCTGAGTCCGCACTCTTCATCCTCGCGCTAGCCTTCAACTGCTTCCGTTAGCCTAGTTATGCTAACCGAGTCTACCTTTACTAAAGTTTACTTGGACTTTACGTCGCCAAAACTACACAATTGGACTTACGCTGTCAAGACTTCACTTTTGGATTTTTTCCTTACCAAGTATCCATAGTTAGACTTTCCTTGCCAACTCCATGTTAGACTTTCCTTATCAAAACTCAACCCTTGGACTTTTCTCATGCCAAGTATTCATACTTGAATTTTTTCATTTCCAAAACCATTCTTGAACTTTCCCTTTGCCAAAATCCATACTTGGACTTTTCCTTTGCCAAGACCCATGCATGCTTGAACTTTCCATGCCAAGGTCCATGCATGCTTCGACTTTCCATGCCAAGGCCCATGCATGCTTGGACTTTCTATGCCAAGTATTCAAACATGGACTTCCGAGATTGATTTCTCCAACAATATGTCTCTAAACAAGCTCCTCCATATTGTTAAGACCAGTGCGCCCGCTAGGGGGGTGAATAGTATCTCATCGTTTCGATGGAATTGATCGCGTGCTTGCTACAATTCGATTAGTGCGCAGCGGAATAATAATAACAACAAATACAAATAACCAAAATACACAAGCACAACACAAAGATGTAACATAGTTCGGAATCGTATGGTTTCTACTCTACGGATTGGGCTCTAAAAGCCCTAGCGATGCAAATACACACTACTAATCACAAATACTCCTTGACAATAAGTCGGAGGTGGAGAAACCTCTTACAGTGATTACAAAAGTAATACTAAGAAAATACAAACAAATACAAAATAAATACAACAATCTATGTAAAGAGAACTTTACAAATAAGTTTTTTGATGTTTGTTTATTTGGTTGCTTGAGTTGCACTTGGAGACCCTGAATTGCAGCAGTAAATCGCCCCAAAACTTCTCAAAGAACCATTGCCAAATCTCTCTCGACGAGCTGCTTTTATAACCTGCATTTGAGTTAGATTTTGCCTAGCAATCGACTGATCGGGATCATCAATCGACTGCTCCTGTAGCCGTTGTCTCACAACGACATGAGCCACGTTGAATAAGTTCCAACGGATAGACCATCAGTCGACTCTCAAACCCTAATAATCGACTCGAAAACTTTCTGTCCCCAAATACCCAACCAGCAGTCGATTGATCTCCAGATCAGTCGACTGCTTAGGTCAGTAGTCGACTTCCCAATGCTGACAATCAACTGTCAGGTCATTTCCTGCAGTTGAACTCTAGTCGACTCCCATCAGTCGACTGATAACCTCATCCATGAGGTTTTAATTCCAAGTATAGTGCCCCCATACTTGCTAGACCACACTTAGCCTAGACTTAAGCCTTCTAGCCACCTCCGTCAGTCTCACGCCTATCATATCCCTCCAAGTCATTTATGACTTGTTCATTCATACGCTAACATTCAGGTGCTTCCATCAGCTATTGTCATGCTAATGTGATTTATACCGCCAAGACACATTGGACTTACGCTGCCAAGACTCCCGCTTAAACTTTACGCCGTCAATCATTGGATTTATGCTGCCAAGACTCCACCCTTGGATTTTACGCTGCCAAAATTCCCCTTGGACTTTCCAATTGCCAAGACTCAAACTTGGACTTTCCCTTGCCAAGACCCATGCTTGGACTTTCCTTGCCAACCCATGTTGGATTTTCCATGCCAAGACTTAATGCTGGACTTTTCCTTGCCAAGACCCATGCTTGGACTTTCCTTGCCAACCCATATTGGACTTTCCATGTCAAGTACACAAGACTTTGACTTCTCTCATGACAATGGTCAAATCATCGTCAAACATCAAAACATGACCTGGATCGATTGCACCAACAATCTCCTCAACACATTGTCAGACATCAATGTCAAACATCAAAAACTACTCGAGTCAAACTCGAGTCTGATCAATTGTGACCTGGGTCGATTGCACTAACACTTATGACCTTGGATATCTTAAACATCCACTTGTCATATGGTCAAACTATATTGATAAACACTTGACAATCCCATTGTCAAGTTCATTGCCAAACATCAAAATATTACTCGAGTCTCACTTGAGTCTGGTCAATCGTGACTTGGGTAGATTGCACCAATAGACAATTCGTAAGTCTTCGGTTAGGCTATATGGGAGAAGAGAAGAAAAGTGTTGTTGCCTAGTCAAGGCAGTTCATAAGTTTCAGTCAAACCTGAGTATTTTTTATGAAGTGTAGTTCCTTCGACTACTGATGAAATGGAGAAGAGATATGTCTTCACTCGATCTAGCTGAGGTAGTTTGTAAGTCCTCGATTTGGCCTGAATGCTTAGTATGAAGTTTAGTTCCCCAACTAGTTGTGAAGTAGGATGGAGAGGTATATTCGCTCGATCCAACCGAGGCATTTCGTAAACCCTTGGTTCAACCTAAGTACTTTTTATGAAGTGTGATTTCTCCGGCTAGTAGTGAAGCGGAAGGAGAAATGTATTCATTCAACTCAACCAAAATAGTTCGTAAGTCTTCGGTCTAGCCTGAGTGCTTTGTGTGAAGTGTAATTCCCCCACTAGTAGTGAAACAGAGAGGATAAGCGTATTCGCTTTGTCCAACCGAGGTCGTCTATAAGTCCTCAGTTTGGTCTGAATGTTGTTTATGAAATGTGGTTCCTCTGACTAGTGGTGAAGTGGGGGAGGGGGTATATTCGTTCAACCTAGTTGAGATAGTTCGTATTCGTAAGTCTTCTATCCAACCTGAGTGTTTTTTATAAAGTGTTGTTCCTCCGACTAGTGGTGAAGTAGGGGAAGAGAGGCGTATTTGCTCGACCTAGCCGAGACAATTTGTAAACTCTCAGTTAGGCCTGAGTACTTTTATAAAATGTGGTTCCCCCGACTAGTGGTGAAACGGAGACAAGAGGTATATTCACTCAACCCAACCGAGACAGTTCGTAAACTCTGAATCCGACCTATGTATTTTTTTTATGAAGTGTAGTTTCCTCGATTAATAGTAAAGCGGAGAGGAGAGGTGGATTCATTCGACCCAGTCGCGACAGTTTGTAAGCCCCTAATCTGGTCAGATTGTTTTATAATCTTGAGTGGTGAAGAGAGGAGGAGCAAAGTGCTTTCACTTGGTTCAATTGAGGGAGTTTGTAAACTCTCAGATCGATCAGATTAATGCTTTATACCTTAGATATATCTGATTGTGACATGACAGTACTGAGAACATATTTTTTGACGTGTGACACATCTAGTTTGTTTGATTGTTCAGGAGTGACTAATAATAATACTAGAGGGTCTGTAGATATGAAGAACCTAAAAAGAGCTCCTTATGATAGTAGAGGGAAGGGATATAGCCCATGGGATCTAAAAGGAGCTCGAGTAGGTCATGTAGTCGGGCACGTACTCGAGAGCTTAGGTAGTCGAAAGCTCAGGTGACCGGAAGCCCCATGGGTTAGGGGCCAAGACATTAGGATCAGGAAGTAACGACATGGACGAACACATGTAACTACTATCCTAACACGTGTGGATGTGATGGTAGGCCTTGTTGAGGCGTGGGTAAAAAGACCTAAGGGACGTGTATTTAAGATGATCAAGGGAAAAATCTAAAGTGGCCATATGTATTGAGGAAGTACGTGCAAACATAGTGATATGTCGTGGTAAGACATGGATAAAGTGGTATAGTAGAAATACTTATTAATTATCGTAAGAAGTCGAATCTATAAAAGGGAAAAACATATAACAAAAAATATATAATATGAGATATGTAAAATAAGAAACTGGTATCATTAGAATATCAATACTTTCTAATCTGTATTATATTTGATAAGATTTTACTGAGCATATGGACATACTTATACTTTTACTTAGAGGATTTGACCAGAGAGAATCTTGATTGCATAGACACTAAGGTTGCGTTTGGTAGGACGTAATGTAATCCAAGTTGTAATGGAATCCAATGTAATCTTGATTACATTACTATGTTTGGATAAAAATTATACGTAATCTTGAATTATAAAGGTCATTACATTCTTTTGTTTGATGTCCATTACAAAGACGATAGGACCGATCACCGATCGTCGACAGCGATTCAGCTATGTCGGCCGTCGATCGGCACCACCGTCAGCCACGCCGATCGTCGACGGCGATCGCCGTCGATCGTTATTCGTCGTCCGTCGACGGCCGTCGGCCGTCGATCGTCGGTCGGCCGGCCGATCGATAAATCGATCGTCGCCGATCGATCGCGCCGATCATCAACGCAAATCCTAAATCCCATTTAATAATAAATCACATTTGCATGCATGTAAATGTGATTTATTGCATGCAAATGAGATTTAAACTTGTAATGTAATTTGAATTACATATATTTTGTTTTATAATTTAGATTACAAAATTTTAGTCATTTTGTAATCCAGATTATATTACATTAAAATTTTAAGACAATAATAAACAAAAAAATCTATCTTGTAATATAATCTAAATTAAATTACAAAACAGATTACAATATATCAAACACAGTCTTAGCCCAGTGGGGGCGGCTTCACTGAGTGCAGGCGTACAAGCTAATTAATCACAAGGAAGGGACGGGGATAAAAGAATATGATAGCAAAGAGAATATGAAAATAAATGAGTCAATTGTTTCGTAAACAACTAAAAACTAAAATAATGACGTCTCTTTTATAAATGTAAGGCGTCCCTTTGATTTCGATCGTATGGGTATTTAGTTTGAGCTGTCCTATAATAGATTCATAGTCAAGATATTTTTTCTTTAAAATAAATTTACAATATTTTTTCTCGTGAACCTTTAACTTTGGAGAAAAGGTTCTAGACTATATCCTAAATCCGATCCAACCATATATCCATATCCAATTCTGGCAGCCCTGCCTGCCTTTCCCCGTTTGAGTCACGCACCGGAGCATGAATTTCGTCAAACACGTCGTCTACGTATTCAGCATGCAGTGGTGCAGCTCTCTGCAACTTCACCGGCCGCCCCCACCCCACCACCCATCGAAGCCTCGAAAGAACCACTACCATCTACACCGCCACTTGCTCTCTCCTCCGCCCATTTCCTAGCTGCCTCGTCTTAAACTCCCCTCGCCTATCCAACAACCAACTTGTCTTCTCCATTACAGATTTATCTCCAGATTCTTTAATTACTATTATGCAGTAGTTTTTTCCCTTTGAATTAATGTGGAATTATGAGACTCACGTAAAGCCCATTAATCACAGCCGTCGAGCTCACGTTAAATCCCAATCTTTTTAGCTGTCTCCACGCCACGTCGCCTCGATAGACGTACCATGCATCCGACGCACGGCGGTCAAAGATACAGAATATATCTGGCCCTCGGCGCTTCATCCTATCGCTTACCGAGGCGCACCGGAACCCTCTCCTCCCGTAATTTCGACGGCCAGATGAGCAGCATCGCGGGTTGAGGCCATCATTCGCCGAAGAATTTTCTCCTCGCTGTCCTGTCACCTGCAAAATAAGACGATAGGATTTTATACGTCACCGACCGCTCATTGAATTCGGATCGGGGTGGTCGACTGACATCAGCCGTCGGATTCACGTCGCACGGTCTTGATACGCACGAGGCAGTGGGGCTGGGAAGCACTAGGTCCCGTCTCTTTTATCATTTTATGTATAAATTAGAAGGCGAGCGGACCATTTCTGCCTCCAACCGATTGCCGCCGCAGATCAACAGCGTCGCCACTGCCTCGGACGGCGAATTAGAAAGTTCGATCATGGAATCATCCCGCTCGACCGGCGTCATCATTTTCTTCTTTTACGCTTCACTTTTTCTCAGTAAGAAAATCCAGTAGCATAGCAATTGATATTCTGTCGTAAGTAAGGATCAATTCCATTCGTGCATGGTTTTCCAGGGATACGAGCGACAGCGTCCGTACACTCGCAAGATCGAACTGGGAAGGTATTTGTAAACGGTAAGATCAAACGGCCTCGACCACGTGACATTAGTTTCATTTTCGTAATATATTGACATTAAGTATTGTGGCATTCAAATCGCTGCACAGAAGAGATTGCCGCGGTTGGCCCGCTTGCCGAGAGTGATTCGTCGGCGGAATCACGGAAGGTGGAGGAGCGGATCGGGGAGGAAGGGATCTGTTCGAAAGAGGACATATTGCTGTACCAGGGGGCGACGGCGCCGCTGCCTAACGGGATCCCGACGTACACGGTGCAGATCCTGAACACGTGCGTCGGCGGGTGCGGTGTGGGCGACATCCACGTGCGGTGCGGTTGGTTCAGCTCCGCTCGCCTCATAAACCCCCGCATCTTCCGGCGGCTTCACTTCGACGACTGCCTCGTCAATAACGGCGCCGCCATTGAGCCCGGTGGCTCCGTTTCCTTCCAGTACGCTAACTCCTATCCCTACTCGCTCTCGGTGGCTTCTGGCGCCTGCGGATGATCAACGGCCGAACAAGCAGTCCCGCTGTTGCGTGCTTAATTGGTAACCACGTGTACTTGTGTGATGCATGCATGAATGGTCATGGACGTCTAATTACTAATACTAATAATTAGTGGAATTTAAACTTGTTGATCTTTCTCCTGTTTCGCATATTAAAACATAACTTGTATAATGCATTAACTGATTAAAGGGCAATTCCCCACAGAGCGTACTTAAATTTCATAAAATCGCAATGCATTACATTTTCATATTTCGATTTACCTATTTTCCAAAATATCTTTTTTATTAAAAAAAATATCAAGCAGAGATCGAATCTCAGATATTTTCATCGAAATATGAAACGGCGATCGAAAGCGCAATGCATACATCCATTGAGAATACTTAATGTATTCGCAACAGAGATATCTTTTGAGAAAATAAGTAAATCGAAATATCATGCAGAGTAAATTTAATGTTTTCGCGCCCATACATTAATATCACATTGAAACGGAGATCGATTGTCAGAAATTTTCTTCGAAAGTATGATTTGACCGTCTAAAAAAGACAGCTCGATCAAAAATTTGAGAGGAACAAATCACTCTTTTTTGCCCCATGTAAAGTTTCTTATGTTCTCCCCGTGGGCACAACCACAGGCACAACGTAGTATTGAAGCATTTAGTAATTTCTTAGAACATCCGAATTCCTGAGAATAGCTCATCAACGAGATGAGAAAGAAAGACGGCTTACCTTTCAAATTAATCGTACAAAAATCATAGGGATTCGAATAACTAAAACATCAAATATATATAATTTCCGGCATTTCTTAGAAAAAACTGAACGTTTCACCGGCTAAGTTATATGTTACGGCATCACAACTGGACTAATTTAACATTCAAATTAATCTATCCCGAGTGAATTTTTTTTAATGAAGCCTTCGCGATTTTGATAGATCCATACATTTCGACTGTAGATTTGTTTATGACAGATCAAAGACACAAGTCATGGACTCAGTAAAAATCAAGGGACAAATTATTGATGCAAAACACATGGTCAAAGCAAATAAGTGAATTAGACAAAAGACGATTATGAATTCTAGAACATCAACCGGGATCTAATTAAACAAAAATTAGTCAAATATAACGGTACGAGTAGCTAGAATATGGTCTAATACTTGATAGTACAAATTCTAACATCTACCAAACACTAGAATCAACTCAGTAAACTTGTACAATGCTTGTTCGCCCATGAACTCTTGCTCCAAATTGGTGGAAAGCCTTTGCAAGAGCTTACGAAGGCACTGCAAAAACAAAGAATCAAATTGCTCGTAACGGAACTGATTAAATCCTTGTTTTATATATAAAAAAAACTATTGGATTCAAAGAGGAAAATCATGTAACATCTAAAAACCAGAAAACTTTAGAATTTCTAAATTCCTCAAGTAATGAAACTTTATTGGGCTTAAAAACACATCAGAATTAGGCTGTTTCTGTCGTGAGATAAAATCACGCTTCCAAAGTTTCCAAACTGTCCAATGATACGATCAATAGTTTTGAAACTACAACTCAATCAAAATCAAGGGGAAAAAACTCATCGTAATCCGGATAGAAGTGAAACACTCTTTATCCTTTTATAAACAACATTATTTTAATCGATAAAATAAGTGATTATTATAGGTGACTATCAATAAGATCATAAAAACAAAATTGTGCTCTTTTCATAATCATTTTATCAACAAGAATGTTATCATCTCCATCTTTCATGTATCCAATATAATCTGAATCTTTGCACATCCTTCTCTTGCTCAAACAATTGTATAAATATTTTGGTATCCTTTTTTTCTTAATAGGTTGTCATAAAAGTTATCACATGCTTCAATGTTTACAAGTTTCCTTTTTGGGCTACACCTGTAGCTTCCAATAACCTGTTCAAATTCTTCTCAGACCTGCAATTTTAAAATATGGTGATCCCTACATTCACACACCCCCGGTACCTGTATATATGTTCCTAGCCCAAAGATAGCACTAGTCAACCCACATGCTAAGATATTAATCTCGCAGTGACTTGTGTCCATGTAAAATATAGTCTAGTAAGTCCGACCAACTTGTGGCCACGTGGACAATTCTGAAGAGAAATGGATTTGCTTGAGCTCTCAAGAAGTATTGTCTTTGTCAATGTCACAAGGTGGCATCTAAATGCACTGCTCATTAAAGACATCATATCAAATCTAAAAAGAGTTATTAGGGCTACAAGTTTATCATGTAATTGTATGTCATGATGGACTTCTACTGTACACAAATAATGATGGCCTATTATCTTCAATCAATTTTTTTTTTTACTTACCGAGATGGATGGTTGGTGACCTAAATGCTTGGAAATACGTCAGTCATTAGCTTTCTATTAATGGTTGTCATTTGATTCATGTAATTAGTTGGATGTGGACTCGAACTGTAACAATACAGTAAATCCAATGGTTAACTATTACTTTCTCAAGAAGTTTAAAACTTGTTATTAAAAGTCTAAATCCAATGATTAACTGTTACTTTCTCAGGAAGTTTAACAATTATTAAAAGACAGGTTTGGTCATTTCAGCACAAACAACCAACTAATATCTTTTGATACATGAACCACATAATTGTTATGATGATGAATGATTGAACACAATCCATCAGTGTTACAATTCTTCAAGCAAAATATAAATTAATACCTTCTTGCAACGTCCTACCTATAATTTCTGTGAGTAGATAGGCAAAACACGTCTACTGAGCTCAAACAGGTAGCTATTTATCTTCATTATAAATGTGGTCTATAATTGCTGATATTTGAAAGATAAGGATGGCTTGATGGGCCAAACCCATTGCTGACACAATTATGATTGTAAACCAAGAGCTATCACCTTCAGTTAGTGTTTAAAACATAATTAGCCTAGATGGGTGACCTAACAGTCAGGCAATGAATTATATCCATCTTCACTCCCCATTCTTACAGGTCAAAATCGACTATTATTGAGCTTTTCTTTCCTTTTTCAATTGCAAAAAATGATATCCACGAGTTGATAGTTTCATCAATGAACTAAAACATCCCCAAATATATTACAGAAGGCATAACTTACTATATGTAGAAGTGTCTATCTGCTCAGGCAACTCCTTTATGTCTACCTCAAACCTCTCTTGCACCTTCAAGAAGCAGAAATAAATTGATCAGCATTTAATCAAATCACAAAAGATTATTCATGGAACTGGCAAATAATGAACCTGATTAAGAACATCAGAATCAGCCGCAGATGAGACAAATGTAATAGCAAGGCCTTTGGTTCCGAACCGACCAGCTCTTCCAACCTGAAGAGGATCATTTCTAAATCAGTTGATAGACTAGCAAACTGACAAAATTCACATTTCTTTAATTGCTGAATAAATAGAAAGAGTTACCCGGTGCAGGTATGTGTCAGCAGAATCTGGCATATCATAATTAATCACGATGTTAACCCGCTCAATATCAATTCCCCTCCCAACCAGATCTGTAGCAACAAGAATTCTTTTGAGCCCTTCCTTAAAATTCTTATACTTTGTCAACCTGCAAGAAAAATTTATCATTTTCTATGCTTTAGCATGTATATAAATTACACAGGTAATTCAATAGACCAGGAAAATAAACTTGGTCATTTATTACTATGTAAAACATGACAATGTTATTGAAGAAAATTTATGGCACATTAAGATTTCTATTCACAATTCAAGTGTCATCAGAGATAGAAAACTTTAGAGAGATGATCTTGATGAAGATACTGATAAGTCACAGGGCCCGATCCCGGAAGAATGTACTTAAAAGTTTAATGGAGAGATGATTGAGTTAACTGATAGGTTGTAAACATGATTGTACAAAAATCATTTATTCAGATTTAATTAAATGAAAACAGAGGAAGGTAATATTATCGATATAGCGGTCCATCAGATATAGACAATGGATTTTGTGCATACAGATAGACAACAGAGTTGAGTGGATGAGAAAACTACATTCGAAACCAATCTTTTACAAATTACAACAGCCATGCTCATATTAATCACGGCATGTTTCAGTTAAAATATTTGAGAATATGGCTCCCTAGACAAATTTTGTCAACATGTGAAAACTAAGATGTAATTGAAAGACCCATACCTTTCTTCCTGTGACATGCCAGAGTGTATACAGATGGATGGAAAATTGCATTCTACAAGTAACTTATTCAACTCTGCAGCTCGGCTCACGCTTTTCACAAAAATCACAACTTGATTGAAGTCTAGTGCATCCAAAAGATCATTTAGTTTTCGGTTCTTTTCCAATTCAGTCAGTTTGATGTAGTGCTGAAACAATGACAGACATTTAGTTCCGAGTAACCAGAATAATAATCAAATAATAGTCGAAATACCTGTACTAGTCCATGAAGTGTCAGCTTGGCCTCATCATCTACATATATTTCCATAGGCTGAAAGGTAAGAAATGTTAAATGAAAGAGGATTAGGGTCTTGTCTTCGAGCTAACTGAATCCAGTACCATTTGAATGACACTTGCAGTGTTGCAGCTTATTGCGAACTAATTGGGCATACCAAGGGAATTGCAAAACCTTACAGCTTAGCCTTCCTAACCCAACCCTCTAAAAATACATAAAAAGATGCACAATCAACATCCTCCTTTATGCACACACTATCATCAATGGGTAAAAGGAAAATGAACTAAGGAACCCAGAAATAACTCCCTAAATCCCAAAAGGTGAAAGAAGCATTATACTCAAGAATGTGCTTGTAGTAGTTTTGAGGGAAGAGGGTCAAATGCTACAAGATATGGACCTCAGACCTCCTACTCCTTAAAATCAAACCATACAATACAAACTGTGTCTAACTATATGACAGTCATATTGAATAGTTCGAAGACATGCTGACCAGCAACTAACTAAATGTGATACAAAGGTAGAAGCCACAAATAAACCAGAATAAAGAACTCAAAACTTCTATGACATTACATCTTGCATGAATCTCTTGCACACAGGGCGAATCTCCTTGCTGAGAGTTGCTGAAAACATCATGACTTGCTTGTCGTGTGGTGTCATTTTGAAAATTTCCTGTACATCCCTCCGCATGTCTGAAAAACATAAACAATAGTGAAAAGAAACATCAGTAGTGAACAAAAAAGAATAACAGTCGAAACAAAGAGAAGTCATATTACACAAGTATAATCATTAAACACGTCAAAAAATTTATCACTCATACCAAGTGACTCCAGCATCTTATCACATTCATCAAGAATGAAATGCCTCACATTCTTCAAATTAAGATCCTTATCTCTCGCTAGCGCCAAAACTCTTCCTGGTGTGCCAACGACTATATGTGGGCAATCATTCTTTAGTATGTCCTTGTGTTTCATGATGTGAACTCCCCCATAGAACACAGCAATTTTGATGTCTGGTAAGTATGTGCTGAATCGCTCAAATTCATGGCAAATCTGCAAGAGTATATGTATGAAACAAAATTCTAGAAACACTAAATCAACAGTAATCATTCCTCAAAAACAAAGTCAAACCTGGTATGCCAATTCTCTTGTATGGCACAACACAAGTGCAGCAACTTGGCCTGCAACAGGCTCAATTTGCTGAAGAGTAGAAAGAACGAAAACAGCAGTTTTGCCCATTCCAGATTTTGCTTGACAAATAACATCCATTCCCAGAATAGCTTGAGGAATACATTCATGTTGTACTGATGAAAATTGAGGGGTACCCCAGTAAGTAAAAAATAACCTTCTGGATCCTTTAATGGAAAGGTTTACCCTATTCCCCGCCAAACTGAGAAATATGGAAATGATCTTTACCTGCAAAATGGCACCCACATTTATGCATCCGTCCACCACATAACTTCATAAAAATATATTTACATTTATATAAAATGATAAGTTATTATGAAATGATCTCAAATTAAGAAAGTAAAAAAAAAAAAAAAAAAAAGGTGCAAACAATCAGTCTACAACTCTAATACACTTCCAAATATGAGAACTTCAATAATTCTCATCTACCTAGGATAAATTGAACTATTGCCAATAAAATGCTCTTTGTTTTTTTCATCAGAAGATGTTTTTTATATGAACAAGCTTTACAGCCCAAAATTGAATTTAATGACTTCGATGCAACTACCAATTAACTTGATGTATAGACCATGTAACAGAGAAAACTAAATCTAAAATATTGAGTTATCCACCGCTGGTTCTGGTTTCGTAAGAATGTTCAAACATCCTTAATTTTAAAATGCAGTAGTATTTCTTGCCTTCAGAAGGATGCTCAAAGCCACAATCGACGATAGCACGAAGGAGTTCTGGCTTCAACAGGAAGTCTCTGAATCCGGAACTGTGAATCCCAACATAGCCCCTGTACCAATTTATACACTAATCAGCAAATTGTATTAGTTTTTTATAAATTTTGTGGAATTATTCCAATATAAACAAAACTGAAAACAAAATGATGCAATATTATAGATAAGTTGCCTCCGGATCTACAATAAAATCCACTTTCTAGCTTTAGAAATTCCTTGGAAAAAGATAAATCATAGGCATATCATATGTATCTAAGAACACCTGGAATATATAGACGACAAAAAGTGACATAGTTGATTGATATCATGAGGAAAAAGGTCCGGCTAAAGAACACACCTTTGTGCAGTATGAGTTACGCCGTAAATGTTCGAAAACTAAAAAAAACCAAAAGGATAGAGGAAGACTGGTAAATATCCTTTCTTACTTCTTCACCGCTTCACCGGAGACCTTCGCAGAGACCGAGTCAGGGGCCTTCTCTTCCTCCTCTTCGTAGTCCAGGAGCTCCTCCTCGTAAGCATCGTTATCCTTGACTTCGCCCATCCTATAGAAAAAGAACAAAGATCAGGACGAGATCTATCGAAATCTACAGCCAAAACGCATCCGTCACACCCAAAAAAGAAAACACTCACCTTGGTGACCGAAAACTGTAAACTAGAGTCAGAGAGAGTCTGCAAGAGAAACAAATCAAGCAAAAAAGAAAGTGCAGGACGACAAGGGTTTTGAGAGAAATCGTAAGAGAGAGATCGGAGGAGGCTAGGGTTTCGAGGAATCGAAAAAGCAGAGAGCAGGGTTGGATAATAAAGGGATGAGGCAGCCAATCCAATGGCGGATTGGAAGAGGGGCGAATGAGAGCTGCCTGATGTGGGAGACTTTTAACGGTTAAGATTGTTTCGATGGACAAACTTTTGGGCCACGCTCCGCTCCATTCACGCGCATTGCTGCTTGGGTCTCAACTCTCAAGTTACCCAAAAACACATGGCCCATAGCCGGCAAAGATAAAGGCTCGATTGTATAGGTGTGTTAGTCGTAAATTGACGCACGGAACGTGCTCTTGACTCGGTCTTGTGCCTTGGCCAATGCTGCCTCGCTCATTGGGTAAATTTGTCTAACTTGTTACGGTTACCTGAGACCTGAAATGCATCACATTAATAGATTTTTTTTTTACTTTCTTTTAAAAATAAACTTAGTTTTTTTTTAGTGATCCATAAAAATATGTTTTTTTTACTCCTCGAACAAATATTTGTGGATGTTAACTCCCTTTTTTAGTTCATTCAAATTCCTGTTGTACTGGTAGCAAATTTTGCGGGTTTTGATTAATTTGTCAGTTGCAACGATAATATTGTGAACTAGTCCTAGTACAAGAAAAAATTAGATGTACATTGGCAAGTATCTTTGAACCCATAGTTAAGGAACTTAATTATATAGCATATGTATATATTATGGAACACGTAATTGTAGTAAAAGATGAAAACATCACTCTGACAACTTTTATTAAATAAAAGTCCAAAACTCATGAAACAAATAATGTTGCATGAGCAAGAGGAAGATCTTCTTTTCATTATCTACCACTTTTGGCACAGTCCTAAATCCTACTGTATAATAATTTGGAAAAAGTATGATCAGAGAAGCTGCAATTATGATTGCTATTCGTAGTACACTTGAGCCTTTTATTGGACTGAAAGGAAGGCACATGGCCTACTCGTAAGCCCATTGAAATAATTAAGGGCAAATTGAATAAGTTCGAAAAACAACATAGATGATATTATATTGCAACTGTAAATAAACAGAAAAACTTGAAAATGTACAAGTAAAAACTGTTCTGTAGGGGTGTAGGGAGGACTCTTATGATCAATAGCAAAGCTCTTCTATTGCCAAGTCTCTTTTATCCGTGCCGTTATTAATTCGAGAGCTTCATATTTGGTCACTTAGTGGGTACTAGTAGATGGCTAATTCTTTTTGTGCATCTTATAGTACGTTGTAGTGGATGTCTAAGCTATTGCTTGAGAAAATTCCTTCCAACATTAGTAAAAGGACAATGGCAAGATGATGAGCGGTTTCACAGTCACATGCCACATAGATTTGAGTCGAAGATATTCAAATCAGTTTTCAGCAGGAACAATGCACTGTGGGAATGATTTTGGAGAATGACTCATTCTTGCCGCAATGTGCCCAATCGAGAGTAGGGAGTTCCATGCTATGATCTTCACAAGTAATTATAGTCCTGTAGGGTTGGTCCGGATTTAATTTCCACAGAATGGCATCTCTCTCGTTGGCATTTGGTCTGAGCTCTGGGATACATTAAAGCGCGCAAGATCTATGATCTAAACTCATCTGTGTTTTTGAGGGAATTCGCAATTGATAGCTTGACCTCCAAGATTTGATAATGAAGCTCTCCAACTTTGCATTCTTCGATTTGCATGCAGCAAAGAGATGCGTTGTATGTGTATAACTGACGAGCAGTGCATTTGTTTTTTGTTTTTGTTTTCCTGCATGCGATTTCTGAAACAATAGCTAGCACATTATTTTTTCAAGGGTCAAAGCATAATTGTTTTTTTCTATCATTGATTTTCTCATGAACAGTTTATCATTTACAAATGAAGAACATCGTAGATCAGTTTCTGTCGACTTCATAAAGCTCTCTTTCTCGCATGCGCACGCACACGGCATGCATGCATACATGCACGCATTGTTTTTATCGTTAAATGAGATATCATTTGGCTTGTAAGGTACAAAGACTCAAAATGGTCTTTTCTCTTTATTTTTTCTATAATATTCATATCTTTGACCATATTCATGATTGGCAACAATAACACCATTTCTTCTTCTTCTTTTTTTTTCCCCATAGGCTGTTCCTTCAGGGGTCATGGTTTCACGGCATATGACATAATGAAGTGCTTACAAAGCGTACCTCCCAGTGCTAGCTAGCTAGAACTGATTCGATGAATGATGGTTTTGGCTGTAGAGTACAATGCTGGAAGAATCACACTTTCACCCCCATTTTATTCCAATTATTACCTCGACGTGATTAATTACGTAATCTGTTTGGCATAGATATGTTGACCGAGTGATTTCGGGCTCTTCAAAGCTTTGTTTCTTTTTTGAAGCTTAACTTTCTACAACTATTCAATAGCAAACAAGTTAGAAAATGAGTATAGCAGCAGTTAGTTAGTTGATATTAAAAATAAATCTTTGTGGGTTTATTTGGTCGCTTTGTTCGTCCTCCAATGGAAGCCAATATTCTTCCTTTAATTGGAATCGAGATTTCGAGTAAGTGCTAGATAAAACATTCCGGTCTAAAAAGAATAATTTTTTTTATTACATTACATTTATTTTTATTTTTTCTATAAAATAATTTTAAAACTTAAAAAGTATTAAGAAAAATTTAAAGGACTTTATTTTTTTTTTATCAAAATCGTTTTTTTATTTTTTAAAATAGTTATGATCATGGTCTTTTAAAAGTTCTTTTGAATAGTTTTAGTAAATTATTAAAAAGTAAAATATTATACATGGCATAACTTTGATAGTTTTAATAAATTAGTTAAAAGTAAAAATATTATATATGGCATAATTTTGATAAAGGTAAAGTAATTTCTCTTCTATTTTGAGAATAAAAAATAAAAATATTATTTTAATATATATTTTTCAAAAATTTAGAATAAACAAGTGGGATATCCTTTTAATATTTTGTTTAAATAGACACTCTTTTGACAATCGAGTTTTTGATTTTTGTCCAACCGTATTTATCCTTATACAGAAAATCAAACCATTATTCTCCTTTTTTTTTTTTTTGGGGAAGGCACGGTTGGACCGGCAAAGGCAGCCTTCTTCACCCATCGGCGAAATGTTTTGGCCGAATCCAGAGAACCACAGAAAGTAGTCTCCTTTTTCTGATCCATCGGAGCAAGTCAACAACAACAACAACCGTGTTCTATTTCCGATCTAGTTTAATTACTCACATATGCTTTGATTGCTGTCGATCTGCACCAAGCGCAGCATCAACAGCAGCAGCTCAATCTGATCCCAAGTAGAGACGTCCAAATCTGCAAGTATCGTTCGATGCGGCAGCTTCGCCCCCGCATCCAATTTGACTTACCATCATCCTCGAGCCCTAGTTGAGAACGTAAGAGGAAGCTAAAGATAAAATTTTCTCTCTCTTCCTTTTGTATCATGAAGTCCCATTTTTTTTTGCTCCATACTTGTAGTTTTCGTATTCATAAGTTGTAGATCTCGAGGAGGTTTGACGTTGCCCGACTTCTTATTGACTGCTTGCGACTTACGCTTTGCTTTTTCAGCTTGCTTTCATCCTTGTTTCTCCTTTTTTATTTTTTATTTTTTACTTCTAATTGGATTTTCAAGTTACTATAGGATTAAGGTGGAGGATTTCCGATGGCGAGTAGACTGAAGGAAGACGAGAAGAACGAGAGGGCTATCCGCGAACTGCTGAAGCTTCCGGCTAACCGGAGATGCATAAACTGCAACAGCCTGGTACTTCGTGCTATCAACTGTTCTTCACCCGCCTGCTGTTTGTGCAGTTATGTTTCTTATAATCTGTTCAAGCGGCCGAAATTGTAGCTCCGGCTGTTTCACACATATCACATATCGATAATCGCCTAAAAGTTTCGTTCCTCACTTTTTTTTTTGGCCCTTTTGCAATATTTGTCAACTTTCCCCGCTCTTTACTTCACATTTACTTGTATTCATCCATATACAAAACGGGATTCCTGCTTGCTGCAGTGTCCTTTATCCTTCAATTGTAGGTTAGAATTGGGTAGCATGGTACATCACAATATAATTCCTAATGGTTCTTGCGGAAATGGTTTATCTGAGTAACGCACTCAAGAATTTTAATTCTATTTGAAATTAGTTAAAGTTGACAAATTTTATAAATTTTTATAATTGGTTAGAACTTTCAAAAACTTTTGATTTATAGAAAACTCTGTTAGAGTTTTATTGGGATCTTGTAAGATTTAATTATAAAAGTTTGTTATGTTATAAAGAATAAGTTGTGATATCAAATTATAAAAGGGATGTTAGGGTTCAATGTAATAGAGTAGTTTTTGAGTCAATACAATTTATGGGTGAGAATCGGTAACTTTTCTCTAGTTGAGGATTATTTTTGATGCGGTTATTTTTTCTGGGTACCTCCTGTCGAGTTTTCTGAAGAGGTAGGGTTCCTACGACCGCAATAATAAATCTGTCAAAGTTAACATGTGTCAGATGGCCGTCGACACTTCTTGGCGACGACCTCTGAAGCTTAAAGTCAGACAGGTGGAAAACAAGTAAAGATGTAAGTGCAAAACTAGCAATAGCACAGGAAAAAAGTGTATTCAGATCAGAGAGGGAGAAAGCGAATGTGAGAGCCCCCTCTTTACCTCGACTTGACCTTTATATAGCTAGTCTGAGATACCTCCTCTTCCCCACGACCACTTCGACGATGCTTTTGGCAAGCCACTAGGAGACAACGTCTGTGAAGAATCTCCATGTGGTATATGTATTATTGAGATAGGTTGTTAGGGGACTAGATGTAACAATCGTGTGGGGGTGTGTTGGGGGGGGGGGGGGGGAGTAATCTCCGCCGTGGTCCCCATGTACCTGACTCCAATAATATCCCGAGTGACCAACTTCCGAATAGGTGCCCCAAGAATCCTCGTGCACCCGAATGCTTGTGTATCGGAGTGCTTGCGTATTCGATTACCCAACTCTCCGAGTCCTGTGCACAAGCTCCATGTCTGGCCGACTTGCTAATCTTTGAGTGACCAATTGAGAAACTCCGCATTCCTCCTGTACGCCTTCGGTCAGTTAGGTCCGTTCCTGGTGGGCTTCTTGTTTACAGGTCTGGCCCATTTATCCTTTTCAAGCCGTATCAATATTTTTATTCACTTGTTGTGTTAAGTATCATTTCTTAGTTCGGGGGTCAATACTTTTTTGGTCATCTTCACTATTATTGTTTCTCCCTACCATCACCTGATGGAAACAAATGACAAACTCCATTAAAAGTTTATAAGCGTAGAAATAAAGATTCTAAAACTCCATTATTAATTTGGCATGTCTTGGAGGATGAAAACCCTACTTGGGAAATGATATAAAGTTCATCTCTTCCTAAGGGTTGAAGTCAAAAGTAAGTAGTAAATGACTAACAATTCCCATATGCTTTAATGTCTCATGCTTGGAAAATTGCAAGCATACTTATGAGTCTTTTAATTTTCCATGTGTCTTTATGAGTCTTTTGTGTTTTCAATGAGTCCATTCAGCATTTATGTTTCCTATATGACTTTATGAGTTCTAGTATAAATATATGTACTGTTGAAAGGAAGAATAGATATCAACATTTTGAGTTCTCTTAGGTTGTGCGATGCAATCTCCCTATGATGTGATGCCTAGGAACCCTTGGGTGTGATACCTAAGTTTCTACACTCTTTACCATCGTTTACCACTCCATCTCAGATTTCTACTTCCCACATTAAGCATTTATGTTTCCTATATGACTTTATGAGTCCTAGTATAAATATATGTACTGTTGTAATGCTGAAAGGAAGAATAGATATCAACATTTTGAGTTCTCTTAGGTTGTGCGATGCAATCTCCCTATGGTGTGATGCCTAGGAACCCTTGGGTGTGATACCTAAGTTTCTACACTTTTTACTACCGTTTACCACTCCATCTCAGATTTCTACTTCCCAAAGTTCTTGACGCTGAATCTCTTGTGTGCTATATCATATTTGGTATCGAAGCCATCCGTTACTATGTCTACAAGATCCGGGAGGAGCTTTAGAGGAAAGTTGAAGGATAATCAATGCGATGAGATACTTATTTGCATGATGGAGCAACTTGATGACATGCAAATTCGTCTAAATGGTGTTGAAACCATGATTTCTCAACCTAAGGTGATCAAGTCCAAGGAGAGCAAGGAGAAACGTCTCAAGCAAACGACGATTTGGTTCAAGAAGGATTTCCCACACCTCAACAGCAGCCACCTTTTTCTGAGTGGGCTAGAGGATTTCTTGAGGCCAAAAATAGCTGCCAAGATGCTGCTGGAGATATTACAAAGAAGGTTTGAACTGAAGTGCTAGATTTCGAAGGGAAAGTGAACCCCACTTTATTTGCTGATTGATTCGCAGCAATTGAAGAATATTTTGATTGGTATGACATGTCAAATGACCGAAGAGTAAGGTTTGCTCGAATGAAGCTTGTGAGTTTAGCTAAGATATGGTGGACAGGTGTGGAAGCAGACATAAGGAGATTAGGGCAGCCACCAATCAACTGAGATGAAAGCCAAGCTACGAGAAAAATATTTGTCTACAAATTATTATGATAAGTTATGTGATTAGCTTATTAATTTAAAGTAGAATCACTTGTGTGTGGCTGAATACATGCAAAAGTTCGATGAGTTAAAGACAAGAAGCCAAATTGTTGAAGATCTTAGACAAACTCTTGCAAGGTTTAAAGCTGGATTAAGGTTTGAAATCAGAAGGGAATTATTAAGACAAGACAACCACTTTACAACCTAGAACAAGCTTTCCAAGTTGCCTTGGATATGGAAGAGTATCTGAGCTATTCATTTGGGAGGAAGCCTAGAGTTTCAATGATGAACAAAAGAATCTATGAAACCAACCCACAAGCAAGAGGGGGATTCGTCAACTCGTTCAATCAACAGAGTGACTCTAAACCACCTTTCAAACTAACCGAGTTAAAGAACAAGGGAAACATATGTTTCAAATGTCAGCAATCAGGTCATATGACTTATAATTGCCCTAAAAAGAATCTACATATTGATATAGAGCCCGAAGTAATGTTGAAAATCAAAGGGCAGAAGGAGAAGAAAATTCTTTTGATTATGGAGTTTATATTGAAGATAATTTAGAAGAAGATGAAGACACTTTTTTGGCAAGTGTTGTTAGACGTATTTTTACTACTCTAAGAGATGAAGGTGAAGATTGGCGACGGACATCTATTTTTTAGATGTTGGACTGATGGCGATGAATCAACCTTGTGCGCTAGGTCAAAAAGGATAACGTTTGACGCCGCTCCTTCGCGATAAGATAAGGTGCCACCTTGTGATAAGAACCACAAGTTGAGGATTTGGATCCGGACTTATTTCAAGGCACAAGTATATAAAAGGAGGGGAGGACTCGAACCCTAAATTATCAATTCTTTACTCCCAAGTGCTCCAACAACGCTACGCTTCGACGACGACACTACGACGCCAACACGCCGACGATAAGCTTTTCGTTTCAGATTCATATTCGTCGGTAGTATTAGTTTGTTTCTTATTCAGTTTAATTTGTAATCGGAGTTTTCATCGTAATGAGGTGAGGTAAGCTTGTTGCCTCATCCTCGAGTTTTTGTCTCTCGGTTTTTGTGATTGTTGTCTCCTACCTCCAACGAGGAGGAGACTCTATAGTGGATTGCCCCTTCGTACGCGGTCAAGGATCGCGGGGCCTTGGAGTAGTAACCATTGGGTTGTGAACCAAGTAAAAATAAAGTGTCTATTTATTTTCTACTGTTTTACTTTATGCTGCATTGTTCGTATTTTGAAACGAAAAGAAAGTTTTTAAAGCTTGCTATTCAACCCCCCCCCCCTCTAGCGACGCTTCTCAATCCAACAATTGGTATCACATAAAGTCGTATGAATGTTGTCTCAGTATCTATGGTAGAGCGCCTCAAGCTTCCTACGTAGCCACATCCCTAACTGAGGATTCTTCGTAGAGAGAAGCTATATATAAATTTAAAGAAATATTCCTTTATGACTTCCTCTGTGGTATTCTTGGGCTTCATAGTTTCATCTAGAGGACTGGAGGCAGATCCTGATAAGGTAAAAGCCATCCAAGAGTGGCCGTTACCTAGGACACTACAGGAAATCAAAAGTTTTCATGGCCTAGCAACGTTTTATAGGCGTTTCATCAAAAATTTCAGCACTATTATGGCCCCTATAACTGATTGCATGAGGAAAGACTCATTTGTTTGGACTAACACAGCTTCACAAACCTTTCAAGAAGTAAGACAAAGATTGGTTGAAGCACCTATTGACTACCAGATTTTTCAAAAGTATTTGAAGTAGCATGTGATGCATCTAATGTTGGAATCGGAGGTGCACTAAGTCAAGAAGGTCATCCTATTGCATATTTTAGTGAGAAGTTGAATGAGGCGAAACAACGATATTGGTTTGCCTAATATATGCCGTAGGGATATGGTTAAGATTGTCTCTCAATGTCGCACATGTTAATTATTTAAAGGAAGAAAGAAAAATATCGGTTTATATATGCCTCTACCTGTGCAACACAAACCATGACAAGATCTAAGCATGAATTTTGTGTTCGGTTTGCTAAGACAATTAGAGGACATGACTCTATATTTGTAACGGTGGATTGGTTTTTAAAAATGGCTCACTTCCTTCCATGTTCAAAGACATCTGATGCTGTTCACATTGCTAAACTTTTTTTTAAGGAAGTTCGCCTTCATGGGTTACCATTAACAATTGTTTCTGACCGAGATATAAAGTTCACAAGTTACTTCTGGCGAACCTTATGGAAATTAATGAATACAAGGTTGAAGTTTTCTTCTTCTTTCCACCCTCAAACAGATGGTAAGACAGAGGTAGTCAATAAAAGTTTGGGGGATTTACTCCGTTGCCTAGTTGATAATCATGTTACTACATGGGATCAAATTCTTCCTATGACTGAGTTTGCATATAATAGTTCAGTGAACGGATCTACTGGGCGCAACCCCTTTGAAATTGTTACAGGTATGCTTCCTAGAAAGCCAATTGATTTGGTTCCTTTACCATTGGAGGCAAGACCAAGTGTTGAAGCTGATGCTTTTAGCAAACATATACAAGAAATACATGATGATGTCAAGCGAAAAATTTCCCTAAGCAATGAAAGATATAAAACACATGCTAATTTGAAAAGGAAGTTCGCTGAATTTCAAGATGGTGATATGGTCATGGTTTGTATACGATCCAAACGTTATCCAAGAGGGGTTTATAAGAAACTTCATTCAAGGAATGCTGGACCCTATAAAGTTTTAAAGAAAATCAGCTCCAATGCTTATGTCTTTATGCTACCGATAGATATAGGGATTAGAAATGTCTTCAATATTGAGGATCTCACTTTATATTCGGGACATAAAGTTGTTATGGCAGATGCACATAATGCTCGTTTGCCATCAATTCAAATAATGAAAGACAACATTGAAGAAGTATTTGATCATCAAATTGTATCTGAAAAGGGAAGCGGTTGTCAAAAGTATCTTATCAAATGGAAGAACCGACCCCTTTCTGAATGCTCATAGATTACTGATGAGGAATTCTAACGACTGAATAGAGATTTTTATGAACAATTTCACGCTTTTAACTCGCCAGGGATGAGTTTTTCCCACTCGAGGTGAGTTGATGGAGACAAATGACAAACTGCATCAAAAGTTTATAAGCGCAGAAATAAAGATTCTAAAACTCCATTATTAATTTGGCATGTCTTGGAAGATGAAAACCCTACTTTGGAAATGATATAAAGTTCATCTCTTCCTAAGGGTTGAAGTCAAAATTCAGCAGTAAATGACCAACAATCCCCATATGCTTTAATGTCTCATGCTTGGAAAATTGCAAGCATACTTATGAGTCTTTTAATTTCCCATGTGTCTTTATGAGTCCTTTGTATTTTCAATGAGTCCATTAAGCATTTATGTTTCCTATATGACTTTATGAGTCCTTTTTTAGTTCTAGTATAAATATATGTACTGCTGTAATGCTGAAAGGAAGAATAGATATTAACATTTTGAGAATTCTCTTAGATTGTGCAATGCAATCTCCCTATGGTGTGATGCCTAGGAACCCTTGGGTGCGATACCTAAGTTTCTAAACTCTTAACCATCCTTTACCACTCCATCTCAGATTTCTACTTCCTAAAGTTCTTGACGCTCAATCTCTTGTGCTACATCATCACCTTTCCTTCACTATTGCCATCTCCATCTCTATCATACTTTCCTTCACTGTTATTATTCATTATACCCAATTTCCTCTTTTGTACAATTGTTATTCCTTTTTTTGCTACTAACCTACCCATCACAACCTAACAATTGAGCAGTGTTGCTTCATTATCTTTATCATTATTGTGTTATCTTCCAATCACCATTACTGTAAATCGTTTTTGTTTACTATCTACAACATAGAAGTTTGTTCGTGAGCTTCATAGAACAACTTCAACATCAACCGAACTTGCATCATCTCTATCTAAGCTATTTTCTTTTCTTGAATATTACTTTTGTTTATTTAGTTGGTAATTAAAATTGTTCATATTTAATTAGTTTTTCTCACAGTTTCATACATATTATCAGGCTATTCATAAAAGTTAAAAAAAATCTATTTGGTATAATCATTATTTATAAAAAATCATCATTAGCATACTTTTTACTTACACGTAATATTCTTATCATCCATCATTTAGTTTATTTTATTAATTGAATTATGAATATTTAGATTAACACGATAAGAGAAAATACCATAACTACCTCCACATATATGCGAGGTTTAGATCTACCAAGTTATATTCATGTGAATGACTAACTTAATAATTATAATGATTATTCTTCAAGCATTTCCAAATTTAAATTTAGAAATAACATGCATATAAGATCACAATCGCATGATCCCATGTTTAAGGAAGAATTTAATTTTTGTGAATCACATCTTATGGATCATATGTATACAAGATCACAAACACATTTGATAGAACTATGGACCCTAATATCTTTTCAATTGGTTATAGGATATTGAAACTTATTGGCGATATGTCCAAAGCATTAGAGACCAATCTTTAATAATAATTATCTGACAAGTATGTAAGATAAAAACAACCTTCCTTGAGTCAATTCTCGAAACCATCACTCAAAAGTCTTAGTTCTTTTTCAATTTACCAACTTGTCTCTAAAATGAAGGATTTGTGCTTAAATAAAGCTAATGATAATTCAACCTTAATAATTTGGTCACAATCTAGAAGAGCGCTCTGATTGTACTTTACATAAGTCCTTTAACAATGCAATCTCGGGAGAATCTCTGGCTCAACCGATCTCTTTAGAGACAAATTGACTTGATTTTGACTGTGACTTGGAATCTTAAATTGTAACTCGTTTATGTTATCAAAAGAAGTCAAATGAGGAAATTAAAAAAATAAAAATCATCATAATCTAGAAATGCAAGATAATAATTTAAAAATTTACAAATCACATAAGTTTTGTAGTTACTTATATTATTGAATTTTCATATTGCATTCATTAATTCAAATTTACTCATCACATCTATTTTTAATGCATTCGTCTATTTGATATCTACTATATTTGGCCATATTATGAGGAAGATTGATTAAAATCTTATTTGTTTAACTTTCTGACTTACTTAAACACAAGTTCAATTTTTATATTAGACGATATGATAGTTTACAGGGAGAAGTTCAAGCATTCATCTACATAAGTTGATTTTGTTATAGGTTTTGACAAATTAATTTCATCATTATCACCTTCACAGTTAAAAATTTCAATGAAGACATGTATATCATTTTTGTCGTACAATACACTCAGATGTTTCCTTGCTCATGTTAAAGAATAACTAAAAGTGAATATCTTAAAGTCAAAATGCAAAAAGAGAAACTAAATCCATTCATTTCTGACAAAGAAATAAAAGAGAATTTCTGAAAAAAAAATCATTTTCCTTTCACTAAGAGAATTACAATATATAGACATCAAGAATTATCAAATCCCTTAATCCTAGGGTCTAATATAGGAAGAAATACTACAATAATTACAACATTATCAAATCCCTTAATCATATGGTCTAATACAGAAAGAAATATGATCTAGGTCTGAGATCACTGAGTGGATTGGGCTTTCTTCAATGCACTGATTGCTTAACGGGTTATAGATTTGAGGAAAGGCTTCTCTTTGGAGTGGACAAACTTTTCTATTCAAGAAGGCAAATAGACTTTTCCCCTCCGGAAGGCAGACAAACTTCTCTCCTCAGGAAGGCAGACAAACTTCTCTCTTCAGGAGGTGGACACACTTCTCTCCTTAGGAGGCATTGGGCAGACGAACATACTTCTCTCCTCAGGAAGGTGGATAGACTTCTTTCCTAAGGAAGGTAGATAAACTTCCCTCTTTAGGAAGGTGGACTTATTTCTCTCCTTAGGTAGGCGGACAAACTTCTATCCTCAGTAAGGCGTATAGACTTCTCTCCTCAGGAAGATGTAGTCATGGGTTGGACATCCTCTTAGGCACAAGAATTGATTTCTATCTCTACAAACAGGAGAGAGAGGTAGGAGAGAGGTAAGGGATGACTCTTGGTGATAGTCCTCTGATACTCAAGTTAGAATTTGGGAGAGAAAACATAGAAAATAAAAAGCAGAAACTAGGAAAGTGATGATGAGAAAAGTTCCAAAGTTATCTCTCCTTTCTCTTCCCTACTATTTTTATACTGTTTTGGAGATAAATGTGACAATTGTCATGCCTCCTTGGACGCAACTGTTCTAACTATTAATCATCATTAATAATTTTAATTATAGGCATTATAATCGGTGGATATATGTTCAGAAGAAACGTTGCAGCCATTGTATTTAATGATTGTAACTATCACATTAATTAAAGAGATAGGATAATGAGTCTAATTGGTGTAAATTACTGAGCTTAGGTTCAAGAAGCCTCAATCAACATTGACTTGACTTTGAACAGACTTATCAAGATGATCTATACATAATGCTGACTAAGTCCTCCATCGCCATGTGGATCAATATTTCCCTTCGTATCATAAGCATTCCCCCGAGTCCCGTCGAAGATGGAAACATGATGACCGACTGATCCTACACATCTAATTGGGACTTGAAGAGAGAGAGAGAGAGAGAGAGAGAGAGAGAGAGAGAGACTAATGCCCTTTCTCCTTCAACCTCTACATTTGCCATGGATCTAGGTTCTTATTTTTTAAAATCATAAAAAAAAACTAACTATATAGAGAAAAGAATTATACATAGCAGGAAGAATAATAATTCTTTGATTAAATAACACCTAGAATGAATATACTGAGTTTTTGTGAATTTGGGGTATTTATGCTAATGAATTAGAAGAAAGTCACCAATCATCCAGGAAAATCAATACCTATCATGCCACTAAAGTTGACTCTCAAGTCCTTTTGTCATACTTGATCGAGGAATAATTTGGAGGTGATTCTATCCCAGGCAAGGGATAGATGTATATTGGATGACTCTGTCCCTAACAGAGGAATAATCTAGAAGCGATCTTGTCTAAACAAGGAAATACATGTATTTTGGATGATTTTGTTCATGACTGATGAATAATTTGAAGGCAACCCTATCCCAGATAGGGGAATGCATGTATTTTGGATGACTTGGTCCTGCACAGAGGAATAATTTGTAGGTGATTCTATCCCAAATAGGGAATACATGTATTTTTGATGATTCTATCCTTGACAGAGGAATAATTTGGAAGTGACCTTATCTCAGATAGGGGAATATATGCATTTTGGAAGACTCTATCCCTAAAAAAAGAATAATTTGGAAGTGTCCTTGTCCTAGACAGGGGAATACATGCATTTTCTTGAACTTGGAGATCATTATGGGCAAGGAATATCCAACAAGCAAGAAGATTATGTCATTAGAATAAGTAAAAAACATTGTACAACTAGCAATGAAAAACCATCGTAGTAAAACCTAAGATGAAATGTGTTCCATGGACTCTCCAATCTCTAGATGTTGACAACTCTTGAACCATCTGCACTACAACCCACCCTTTGTGCGGGTATGAATGGATGCTTTCATCCATCCTAACTTGCTTTTGATTGGCTCGGACCATCTCAATGTAATGCTTCTGGGAGGCAATTTGATTTCCACTTATCTCTCCCACTTGTCGTCCAATTAGAAATTTGATCTTTTGATAATACGAAGGCACTCAAGGCGGGCCTTCCCAGAATAACGTTGTAGGAGGAGACTATCTCCACCACTGTAAAGACTGTGGATCGAGTTCTGTAGAGTGACTCTTCTCCTAAGGACAAAGAAAGATTAAACTCATCCTCCGCCTCTCAACAAGTCTTTTATTAAACTCATGGCTAAGAAAAGGTCATGGAATGACATGATGAGAAAGCGAAGGAGGTGGTATTCATTTGTGTCAGCTTGTCCTTGGGTGTAAGAAGTCAAGTTTCAACTTTTGGACCCGCTGATCCTCTTTCATATTAATATATTTTTCAGCCCTCCCCATCAAGTAATCGTAACTAACTGGAGGTTTTTTCGCCAGAGATTTGAAAAAAGTCACCTTCCACTAATCTTTGTGAAAAAACACGTACCAAGATTTTAGAGGTAGTGTAGGGTACTTACAAGGCAAGCTTGTTAAAACGTTGAATGTATTCTCTTAGGGTCTCTATGTTTTGTTGCTTTGTTGAGAAAAGGCGTGATAATGCTTCTACTGGCAAAATGATGGAGGAACATAATGCTGCTATCTTTTAATGAACGAATAGATCTTGGTTTTAAGCGACTAAACCAACGTTGAGCTAGTCTAGATAGGGTTGTTAAGAAAAATCGACATTTAATGCCATCATTGTACTAGTGTAACAGGGAGACATTTTTACAATGACCTAGATGGTCTTTAGGATCGGATGCTCTCGTATATGCTTTAATTTGTGGAGGTTGAAAATGTGTTAGTAATTCTTCGCTTTTGTGAATGAAGTATCTTTTTGTGTAAAAACTACTCTTTTTGTGTTGGGGATTTGTCATGAATTTTTCTAAGATTTTTTGTCAGGAGATCCTGGATGATGGATTCTCAAGATTGTTCCTCTTGAGGGGTTGCTAATTCCTCGGGCTGCTTGGCGGTTGAGGAACGAAAGTAGGATGTCTTCGAAGGAGCTCTTCTACCTTAACTGACACAAACTAGTTGCGTTCCATGTATCGAGGCTTCAGGGAGAGGATTGTGCTCTTGATTTTAGGACATTCCTTCTAAATTTCTTCTTGCATCACCCATCTCTACGTCTCATCTTGGTTTCCCACAGGTGATGCCAAAATGATCCGGATCTGAGATCACTGAGTGGGCTAGGCTTTCTTCAACGTGTTGATTGATTAAAGGGTTGTGGATTTGAGGAAAGACTTCTATTTAGAGTGGACAAATTTTTCTCCTAAAAAAGGCGAATAGACTTCACTCCTTAGGAAGGTGGATAAACTTCTCTTTTTAGGTAGGCAGACAGACTTCTCTCCTCAGAAAGGTGGACAAAGTTCTCTCCTCAGGTAGGCGGGTAGACTTCTTTCCTTAGGAAGGCGGCTAGACTTCTCTGTTCCGGAAGGTGGATAGATTTCTCTTTTAAAAAAGGCATAGTCAAGGGTTTGTCGTCCTCTTAGGCGCATGAATTGATTTATATCTCTACAAATATGAGGGAGAGTTAAAAGAGAGCTAAGGGATGATGTTTTGCGATAGCCCTCTGATGCTTAAGTCAGAATTTGAGAGAGAAAGCATAGACAATAAGAAGCAAAAAGCAAGAAATCGATGATGAGAAAAGTTCCAGAGTTACCTCTCCTTCCTCTTCTCTATTGTTCTTATATTGCTCTAGAGATAAATATGACAACCGTCATGCCTCCTTGGGTGTGATTGTTCTAGCCATTAATCATCTTTAATTATTTTAATTATAAGCATTTATGATAGAGTCCCGGAGGAAATTACGTGGAAAATTCTAAAAAAGAAAAATGTTAGTATAATATATATTGAAATAATTAAGGATATGTATGAGGATGTAATAATAAGGATAAAAATGTCAGGAGGATTTAACTGAAACATTTCCCATAAAAATAGGGTTATAGCAAGGATCAATTTAAGTCCTTATCTTTTTACACAATCATGGATGAACTCATTAGACACATCCAAGACATGGTACTATGGTGCCTATTATTTGTAAATAATATTGTTTGGGTAGATGAAATACATGAATTAGTAAATGCTAAACTTGAATTTTAAAGGGAAACACCAGAAGCGAAAAGTTTTACACTTAGTAGAGTAAAGATAGAACATATAGAATTTAAATGAGCGATATTAGATATAATGAGATAATTATTAAGTTAGAAGATAATGCGTTGTCTATGACTAAAAGTTTTGAATATTTAGTATCAATTTTGCAAAAAGATGGAGGGGTTGAGAGAGATGTATTACATAGAATACAAGTAGGATGATTGAAATGGAGAACTTTATATATTCTTTGTGATTGTAAGATACCTTTAAAACTTAAAGGAAAATTTTACAAAATGATAGTTAGACTTGCTATGTTACATGGACCTGAATGTTAGACTACGACTTGGACATATGAGTAGAAGATGATAGTTACAGAGATGAGAATATTAAGATGGATGTATGGACATACGAGAATGAATAAAATAAGAAATGAAAATATTAGAGTTAGAGTTGCACCTATTAAGAAAAAACTTTGGGAGACACGTTTAAGATGGTATAAATATGTACTTAAACGATCGGTAGATGTTCTAGTTTGGTCATGTGAAACTATTATAAATATATAAATCAAATGAGAAAGAGAAAGATCAAAGAAAATTTGGTTAGTAATGATAAAACAAAATAAAATTTATTTAAATATATATGATAATATAGTAGAGGATAGAATCCAATGGTGCAGGATGATCCATATGGCTGATCCCATCTAGTGAGATAAAGCTTGGTTGTTGTAATGATTTTAATTATAGATGTTATAATCGATAGGACACCTATTCACAAGAAACGTCGCAACCATTGTGTTTAATGGTTGTAACTCTCATATTAATTAAAGAACCAGAATAAGAATAATGAGTCTAGTGGGTGCAAATTACTGAGCCTGGGTCTAAGAAGCCTGAATCAATATTGACTTGCCTCTGACAAGACTTTTCAAGATGATTTGTACATAATGTTGACTAAGTCCTCAACCATGCGGACCGCCACATGGATTAATATTTCCGTCCGTATCAAAATACAATAATAATTACAACAAGAATATATACAACAATAATGGGAATCTTAGAGAGGTAATCAAGGCATATACAACTATAAAAAAAAACTATAACCTGGTGCACGAAACTCCCGCCACGCGGGGTACCGGAGAAGGAATCCATTGTACACAACCTTACTTTACTTTTTTGCAAGAGGCTGTTTCTAGGATTTGAACCCGTGACCTTTTGGTCATAAGACAGCAACCTTACCGTTGTGTCAAGACTCCCTTCTAAGGGATATACAACTATAACAAAATTAAATAAGGAAAGAAGAATATATTGGCATCCCTTTCAAATTGATGCGGGTAAGTTTATCAACATTAATTTGCTATTGAGAAACTTGTGTCGTTTTCTTTTCAAAACTTTTGTAAAGACATCTTCTATTTGAAGATCAATAGTAAGATGAAGAAGAGTGATAACACCTCGAATAAAGACTTCCCTAATAGAATGACAGTCCACCTTTATATGCTATGTGCATTCATGATATACTAGATTTGTAGCTATTTGAATGACACTAGTATTATCACTATGAAGTGGAGTAGGATTAGGTGGAGTAAATCCAAGTTTGGAAAGAAGACTACGTAACCATACGATTTCAGAACAAGCTGCAGACATGAATTTATACTCAGCCTCCGTGGAACATCTAAAGACATAATCCTGCCTTTTACACTTCCAAGAAATCAAGGCATCTTCAAGAAAAATGCACCAGCTTGTAGAATTCTTAGTATCCGGACAATCAGGTCAATCTGCATCACTATACGCAATCGAATGAAGAACAGATTTGTAGAAACAAACAACCCACATGTACATGACCTAATTAAGTATCGAATAATGCGACGAATTGCAACAAGATGAAGATGTCGAGGTGATTGCATAAATTTGCTAACTATATGGATAGCATATGAGATATTAACCCTTGTGATTGTTGGGTATATAAGACTCCCAACAAGTTGTCTATATAAAAAAGGATCAAGCAAAAGCTCGCTTCATCTTTTCGGTATTTCACATTCACCTCCATAGGTGTATCAATAGCAGTAGGATCCTTTAAACTAGATAGCTTAACGAGATCTTGGATATATTTATGTTGATTTAAGGACAAACCATGATTATGAAAGTGAACTTCCAGGCCCAAAAAAATATGTGAGATGCCCAAGATTTTTCATTTTAAATGTATTATGCAACATATTTTGAAGCTTAGTGATTTGTCCATTATCATTATCATTGATGATAATTTTGTCAACCAAGGTATGAAGTGTCAAGTTGTGCTGTCGGAAATTGACAAATTTTACCTGTTAGACGTGGGATCGACACGTAAAAATTTCACAGTGGCAAGGTGACGACGAGGGTGATTAACAGCAGAATCGCAATCACAAATGACGGTGGAATTGTGATTGCGAATCCATGGCAAATTTGTAATCACGATTCCATCGTGATCGTGAATTCGTGGTGAATTCGCAATCGTGATTCCACAGTGATTGCGGTGACTGCGATCGTGCTTCCGCTGCAATCGCGATTTCTCCGCTATTGGATTTGGGCATCTGTGATCACCACTCCGTTGTGATCGGATCGCAGCATTTGCAATCGCAATTTGCAACGTCCGCTATCATGATTCCATCGCAATCTCAATTCGCAGTGTCCTTGATCGCGATTTGTGGTGTCCGCAATCGTGATTGCGGGTTTGTAATCGCAATTCCTCCATGATCGGATCGCGACATTCGCGATTGCGATTCTGCCATGATCAATATAATCAATTAATTAAATAATATAATTATAATATATAACTTTATATTTTTATTTAAAATATTAAAATAAAAAGGGCAGTCTGGTGTATGAAGCTCTCACCATGTGGGGTCTAGGGGAAGGATCTATTGTACCCAACTTTACCTTACTTTGCAAGAGATTGTTTCTAGGATTTGAACTTGTAAATAAAATTTTGAATTTGAATTTATAATAAAAAATAGAAAATGCATTGAAATCATATCGGCACGGCATGATACGGTGCTGAAACTGTATTGTTCTGGTTATGGATTGAAATCTCGACATGGATTGAAATTTTATACTTTGTCATCAACATAGACTAAGAGAAAGACCATACCAATGGTTGTCTTGTGAACGGAAAGTGATGATTCATATTGACTTTGTGTGAAAGAGAAGGTGAGAAGAGTGTTGCGAAACTTCTCAAAGTAGACTCTAGGTGCCTGCTTCTACCTATACAAAGAGTGTCTTAGCTTGCAAACTTCATGAGAAGCTGGCATTGACATATCGGGTGGAAGTTTCATGGAAACCTCTTCTTTAAGATCCCCATTCGAGAATGCATTTTTTTAACTTCCATATGTGGTAAAGGCCAAGATTTAGAGGATGCAATAGCTAGAATGGTTCTCACCATGGTCATTTTAGCAATTGGTGCGAATGTTTCTTTATAGTCGAGGCTATATTCTTATTTATTGCCAAGAGCAGCCAATCGAGCTTTTTATTTATCCAAAGACCCATCAAACTTGAGTTTCACAGTGTATACCCACTTACTACTGATGGACTTCAACAATTGAACGGCAAAAAACAATGTCCCAAGTATGGTTTTCCTGTAAGTGCTTGAAGTTCTGCTTCCATTGCTTGTTGCCAACACTCATATTCTATAGCCTATTTATAATAGGTGGGAATAGAAATAGAAGACAGAGTAGTAGACATAGCCATAGAGATTGAAAAACCATGAGGTTTGTGATTGTCCAGAGCTTCTTCGAAGAGGTGGATCATTGGAAACAAGATCCGATGCAGTAGGAAGATGTGGAGGAACCTCAGTGAGACTTGTAGGAGGATCAAGTGTAGGAGCATGTCTACAATAAACATAACCAGGTTTAAACCTTGAAATTGGTGTTGGTGACTTAGGAAAATGTGGTAAAGCAGATAGAGAGGGGAATTTTGAAGTCTGTTGTCTGCTAAAAAAGGCTGATTTTTGAGAAAAAAAAAACATTCCTAGAGACATGAGTTTAACAGGCATGATGATCATAGCAAAGAATTCCTTTTTGGGTTCCAACATAACCTAAGAAAGCACACATGACAGATTAGGCAGAAAGTTTATTTCTTCATGGGCAGGAAGGTGAGCAAAACAAACACATCCAAAAATATAAAGATTGGAATAATTTGGTGCATGCCCAACCAAAAGAAACAGGCAAAATCATTGTTCAAGATTGGAGATGGTAATCTATTAATCAAATAAACAACAGTAGACAAACCTTCACATTGAAAATGAGAAGGAATACAAGACTATTAGAAGAGTGCGAAGAACAACAAGAAGAAGACAATTCTTTCTTTTAGCCACATCATTTTGTTGTGGAGTGAAAGGACAAGAATGTTGTGATATGATCCCATGACTTTGAAGAAAAACTGAAATTCATTCTGTTGAATACTTCCAACAGATTTTCTTAATTGTAGGGATCATGATTGATTTAGATAAGCTTGATCCTTAATTGTAGGGATCACGATTAATTTAGATAAGTTTGATTGTAATTAATCATTGATAGGCATATCATAATTATAGGATTCTCTTTCCCTTCTTATGTATATAAATATTTACATATAAGCAGATTATGAGAATAACATACGAAGATTATCTCTCTCTTTTACATGGTATTAGAGCAAGGTTAACCTTGCTGTCCTACTGCTGCTATTGTTGCTGTCGATGCCTTCTACTATTGCCATCGCTGCCTGCTACTTCCGCCGCCAATTGCTGCTATTGTTGCTGTCGCCACCTTCTAATGTTGCCCCCGCTGCCTGCTGCAGGATCAACCGACAATTGTTTTTGGTCTCCCATAACTAGCATGTCCCAAGATCAGATTTTGCTACTACTAAGGTTTTGTCTTTGATCTCCTCCTATGATGACATCTTCAGATTCTAAACCCAATTTGGCTACCACTATTAAATTGAATGGGACCAACTATCTCTTGTGGTCACATTCGTTTGAACTATTTCTAGGGCCTTACAAGAAGAAGGAACATATTCTGTCCAACCCTCTTGACTCTAAAGATCCAAAATATTCAGATTGGGTTTCAGACGACTGTTTTGTTATGGCTTGACTTCTCAATAGCATGGAGGAGTCCGTGAGCACTAATGTTATGTTCGTGGAAACTGTCAAGGAGATGTGGGATGCCTTACGAGGCATGCATTCGAATGACAAGAATGTTTCTCGTGTTTTTGAATTATATGAAAAACTCTTTGCTCTTCGCCATGATGGTCAGTCTGTTAGTAATTATTTTGCTATTCTTCAAGGAGTTGCCAATGAAATTCTATTATACCATCCTTTTTCTTGTGACGTTCTGACTTTTCAAGGATCCAAGACATAATCTGAGCATCCTTCGCCTCCCATTTCATATATTTCTCCTTCTTACCGTTAGGTGCAGGATCTGTCACATCAATATGACCCCATAATTCCTTTCCCTTGACAAAGATCTGAAATTAGATTGCCCAAGTAGAATAGTTCTTGCCATTAAATTGAACAAGAAAATATTCAGATCATTCAAAAGACATGATTCAATCAGAAACAAATACTAAGAGATTATGTCTAAGAAAACATATTAGAATACGAAAAAGAACAGAACAAAAAGATTTTAGAGCTAGGCAACGAAATACAACAATAATAGGGTCTAATATAGGAAGAAATACAACAATAATTACAACATTATCGAATCCTTTAATCCTTTGGTCTAATATAAGAAGAAATACAACAATAATTACAACAAGAATATATACACCAATAATGGAAATCTTAGAGAGGTAATCAAGGGATATACAACTGTAACAAAACTTAATAAGGAAAGAAAAATATATTGACAATTTCTTCCTTATTGAAAGGGGCATCCAAAAATCAAAATTAGTGAAGAAACATTGTTAGATAGGGTTAACGAAGATATTGTTTCATACGCTTGGAAAAGGTGATCCAATGAGAAAAGTCGAAAACTCATTAGTAGTCGAGTTTTTTCAATGGGGAAAAATAACAACAATAAAGCCTTATCCCACTAGGTGGAGTCGGCTATATGGATCCTTCTATGTCATTAGACTCTATCCCCTACTATATCATCATTTATAGTTAAATAAATTTTATCTTGTTTTATTATTGCTAACCAAGTCTTTTCTGGTCTTCCTCTTTCTCGTTTGATGTGTATATTTGGCATTGTTTCACATCGCCTAACTGGAGCATTTATTGGTCGTCTAAGTACATATCCGTATCACCTTAAACGTGTCTCTCGGAGCTTTCCTTCAATAGATGCAACACCAACTTTTTCTCTAATGCTCTCATATCTTATTCTGTCCATCCTCGTATGTCCGCACATCCACCTTAACATCTTCATCTCTGTAACTCTCATCTTTTGCTTATGTGCTCGAGTCGTAGCCCAACATTCAGTGTCATATAACATAGTAGGTCTAATTGCCGTTTTGTAGAACTTCCCTTTAAGTTTTAGAGACACTTTACGATCACATAAAATACCCATGTTTTTCTCTATTTCAATCATCATGTTTGTATTCTATGTAAGACATCTCTCACAATCCCTTCTTCATCTTGTAAAAATGATCCTAAATATTTAAAACTCTCAGTTCTAGACAACTTGCCGTCTCCTATCTTAACACTTGTCTCATTACATCTAATATTGTTAAACTTAAATTCCATATATTCCGTCTTTACTCTTCTAAGCCTAAAACCTTTCACTTCTAGTGTTTTCCGCAAAGATTCTAGTTTAACATTTACTCCACGTGTCTCATTTACTAAAACAATATTATCTGCAAATAACATGTTCCATGGTACTGTCTTGAATGTGTCCAGTGAGAGTTCGTCCATGATTAGTGTAAAAAGATAGAGACTTAAAGTTGATCCTTGATGTAACCCTATCTTTATTGGAAATGTTTCAGTTAATCCGCCTGAAGTCTTCACTTTGGTCGTTACTTCCTCATACATATCCTCAATTACACGAACACTTTTTTTTTCTAAAATTCTCCATATTATTTTTCTTGAAACTCTATCATAAACTTTTTCTAAATCAATCAATACCATGTGTAGATCCTGCTTTTGCTCTCTATACTTTTCAATTAGTTGTCTGAGAAGATGTATAGCTTCTATTTTCGACCTTTCTGGCATGAATCCAAATTGATTTTCGAGAACCGTGGTCTCCTTAATCTTTTTTCTATTACTCTTTCTCAAAGTTTCATGGTATGCCTCATTAGTTGAATACCCCTATAGTTTTCATAAGTTTGTATGTCTCCCTTATTCTTATATAAGGGAATTAGGATACTTACCCTTTATTGATCAGACATCCTTTTTGTTTTCAATACCATGTTAAATAATTTTGCAAGTCATTCAATATCTTATTTCCCTAGACACTTCCATACCTCTATCGGAATATCATCTGGTCAAATGACTTTTCCATTTTGCATTCCATTTAAAGCTTGTTCTACTTCTGAAATTTGAATTCTACGATAAAAATTTAAATTTCTATACTCATTTGACTTATTTAAATTACCTAAATTAAGTTGGTCTCCTAAACCTTCATTAAAAAGTTTACTAGTACCCTATTGCATTCATCTTTAATATATCTTATTTGATTAAGGTCTTTTGTCTTCTTCTCTCTCACTTTAGCTATTTTATAAATGCCTCTTTCCCCTTCTTTTGTATCTAATTTTCGATATAACCGTTCAAAAGTTTTAGTCTTAGCTTCATTCATTGCTTTCTTAGTTTCTTTCTTGGCTATTGTATATTTTTTCAAATTTTCCTCATTTTTACAAATATATAATTTCTTATATGCTGTTCATTTTTTCTTGATTTTCTCCTGTACTTTCTCATTCCACCACCAAGATTCTTTACTTGGTGGTGCATGTCCCTTTGGTTCACCGAGTACACTCTTGACTATTATTTTCAACTTTGATACCATCTTATCCCATGTCGTATTAGAGTCACTGTATATTTCATCTAATACTTGTACTCCTACCTTCTCTTTGAATATATTTAGTTTCTCATCCTTTAACTTCCACCATTTAATTCTAGGAGTCGTGTATATTTTCCTTCTATTAATATTATGTTTGAGGCGTATATCCAATACTACTAACTAATGTTGAGTAGTTAAACTTTCTCCAGGGATGACCTTACAATCTTTACAAATCTTTCTATCTCTCTTCCTAACCATAAGAAAGTCAATTTATGATTTATTATTTTCACTTTTGAACATGACCAAGTGTTCTTTTCTTTTCTTAAAAAATGTATTAGTTAGTATAAGATCATATGTTATTGCAAAATTCAATATAGTTTTACCTTCTTCATTTTTTGTTTCAAATCCATAACCCTCATGCACCCTCTTATGTTCGTCATTTTGCACTTCGACATGACCATTTAAATCGCCTCCTATTAAAATCATCTCATTTGACGGAAAATTTTGTAATACTTCATCCAAGTCATCCCAAAACCTTAATTTGGTATTTTCATCTAATCCTATTTGAAGTGCATATACACTAATTATGTTCATAGTTTCTTTCTCTACTACTATTTTGAGAGCTATAATTCTATCCTCCTTTTTAATTACTCCTACAACTTCATCCTTTAACGAACTATCAACAATAATACCCACTCCATTTATTGTTTTACTCTTTCCTATATACCATAACTTAAAATCCGAGTTCTCTATCATCTTTGCCTTATCACTTACCCATTTTGTCTCTTGTACACATACAATATTAATTTTTCTCCTAATCATCGTATCTATTATCTCCATTGTTTTACCAGTGAGGGTTCCTATGTTTCATGTACCAAATCTTAGACTATTAGTTTTTCTATAATATTTATTCTTACCCAATCTCTGGTGTGAGAATTCTTGTTTATTTAACACTACACTCAAGTTCTCATGGAGATGCAGCGGTCATTGTCGATACGTTGCAGTCGGACCTTGCAATGCAAACTCTAGCATATTTTTCACTATACCCGAGTTCTGAAAATGTAGCGGTCCTTGTCGAGACGTTACAGTCGGACCCTGTAACGCGTTCCTTCTGGGGAACAACTTAGCATTAACACAATAGTTTGATTGATCCATTCATTGAACATTTGTTTTAGTTTAACGTTGACTGACAATCTAACGCAATCCTCCTCTTTTATCTGGGCTTGGGACCGGCCACGACAAGGTTAGTTTATCATGGGCAGAGTTTTCAGTGGAGAAAAATAGTACAAATAAAAAAAAGTTGACAACAAAATGGCAATGATTGAAAATATAAACCAACTATTTGATTCAACTAGAGAGGTGTTGTCATTTCGCACTAATGGTTGCACTGGCGGACTTACTAGTTCCACCTTCCACTCAACGGAGTCAAGTTTTCTATTTAAAACTATATAAAGTTTTCCACGTCATTAATTTTTTGAATTTGTTAGAATTTTCAAAAAAGAATTGGTTACTTTTGTAGAAAAAATTTAGAAAAGTTCTTTATTTTATAAAGAATAGATAGTGTTACCATACTATAAAAGTTAGGATCCCATGTAAAGGATAACTTTTAGAGTTAATACAATTTTTAATTTCCTTTTCTCTAATTGAGAATTGGTAATATTTTTTCTGATGAATCATATCTTTATTTGTTCACTGTGCTGTGTCACTGAGCACTTGATGTAGCGAGTGATGAATCCACCTCAGCCAGCTTTTGGAAATAACTACATCTAAAAAATATTTGGAACTGATCAATCATAATCATTTGCTTTTCTAAAATCTTTTTTATGAGTTGCCCTTCTCTTTTACCATTGGTGGTGATATATGTATGCTATTACAGCTCAAGATGATTGATCTTGAGTAATGATAGTATCTACTCACTCATCTACAGGAATACTCCAATTCCATGCACATCCCAGAGTTTGACATGATATTTTGGAGGGGTATACTTCCTGCCCTAGCTTATTTGTTGGCTTCTTTCACATATTCCATTAAATTTTCTTATACATGATTTGGGCCTTTTAAAACATTAACTGTTTCTGTATTTATACTTCAAGATGGAGGAGCACAATCAATTCCCCTTTTCCATAACTTAATCATGCATCTGGCATTCTCTTTGAAATTCATAATGTGGCTTGTAGATCCAGATTATAGCCATAATTCATGGTGTTGGCTTATGCTAATATGTATTTTCGAGATAGACACACTAATTCTTGTTGATTTGTGTCCTTTCTCATATGTTATTTATGCAAACTTGCTTCTGATCAGGGACCTCAATATGTATGCACAAATTTCTGGACATTCATATGTATTAATTGCAGTGGAATACAGTAAGTACTTCTTGTTTGTTTTCTTTGGCTTCGTTATTCTCTTGTTCCCTTCAATTGCCTCCATGCAAATAGCCATATAGATGCAGAGTTTTAGACAATTATTGATGATAAATTTTTCTAAGATATTGGAAGCTTGCTCTTCCTTATTTGTCATTTTCTGATTTTGCAACTATGATCTAAAGCCGGGAGTTCACACACCGTGTAAAGTCTATATCCATGGCCAAGTTTTCTTCAGAAGAAGTTTCTTCCCTTCAACAAGGAGGAAATGAGGTTTGAGAGCCATCCATCATAGAACTTTTGTTTGTCTTGCCTTGTGAAAAATGTTGTTACACTTTTCTTTCCCTTTTGCGTTGTATTCCTCTTATCATGCAGTGTGCTAAGGAGATCTATTTTAAAGAGTGGGATGATCAGCGTTATTCTTTTCCTGATAGCAGGTCTGCTCTTCTAAAACTCTTCTTTGTATCTATGTGGATGTTATATCTATACAATCTTTTGTTTCAGCAATATTGGCAGACTCAGAGAATTCATTAAACATGTTTACATGGACCGAAGATACACAGGAGAAAGAAGTTCATCCAGGTCTCCAAGGTCTAAGGTGATTCTTGAAGTCTTGAGTGAGATGTTGGAAAAATTAAATTTGTTCTGTCATCTATGATATGAAATCATGCAACATAGACCTTCCTATATTTTAGGTGCTGTAGCAATGAGATTCTTCACATTTAAACCTGACACAAGTTTACCAATTCATAGGGTGATAACGAAGATCCCTATGACAAAAAGAAGTTGGATTCTTATCATGGTTCCCGAAGCCCGACTTACAGTGATATGGATGTCCGGCGGTATGGTGAAAGACCTAGTTCTGCAAGTCCTCAATATGAGTTTGGATTTAATCCTGGCCGCTTTGACAGAGATGACATATCCAGAAAAAACCATCAAATTCCTGGTGGTCAAAAGCTCGAAGGGAGGTCTCCAAGCCAACAAAAAGATATTGACATATCTAAATCCCCTGTGATGCAACCGATTGGAGCAGTCATCAACTTTCCACCTGCTTCATCTGCTGAACAGACAAAGTCTACTGGAATTCAAGATGAGCTGACAAAGTTTACTGGACTGCAATTCCCTCCTAATTCACCACAAATTCAGGTGATATTTCTAGTAACTCAGAAGACTGTTTAGAACATACTGAGGACATCTATGTTTGTGTTACATGTGAATAAACTTGCTTTCTTGTGTAATTGTGTATCAGCACGTGGACTTCGGTGAAACCAGAGTTCATGATCTATTATTAATAGTGTATAGATGGTTGATTGTATTGTTCCTGCTAATGCAATACCAATCATGCTTGACCATAGTCCATGATCTGTTATTGCTGCTTGTTATTTGATAATATTTCAAACAGACTAAAGAAGCTGAATGATTGTTTTGGTCTATTCATTAAGATTAGAAAGATCCCGGGATAAGAAAGTAAATTTTATTCTACTTCAGAACTCAGAAGTAGAAATTGTCATAGCCTGCTGACTTGAGATTGACAAATGCCTTGTAGAAACTTCAAAATGTAAAATTTTGTGAACTCTGATATCTGAACCATTAAAGCAGGATGCTCATTATTTAGTATTTTTCAGAGTACAGTATCAGGATCCAGTGTTGGGATTTCTGCTGAACTAAAGGTGGTGAGCTCTGGAAGTTTGATTGATTTTGATGCAGATCCCGGTCCGCATACTGTTAGAGCTACAGATCAGTCTATTACCCATCAAACCACCGCATTGCCTGCTGAGGGTGGAGGTTGGGCATCATTTGACGACTCTTCCTCTCTTAAACTGACTCAGGTTACTTCAATGGGAAGCCCAGCAGAATCGTTTCTGTCCCAATTGTCAGTTCCACATATTGCTGCAACTGCCAATCCAAGCCATTCTGTTGTTGCTGGGACTATTTCTTTATCGAACCAGAGTAATCCAATGCAGTGGTCAACTGGTCACCAGAATCATCCTTCTCTATTCGAAGTTCCTAATGTTCGAAGCAATCAACCATTTAGCACATCAATTTCTGGGGCTTCGGAGGTTAGCTTTGGTTGAATTTACAACCCACCCATCAAGATCTTTAATTAACTGATTATGATTTGTAAACTTTCTGCTGCAGGTGTCTCCAATTGTTCGTGGACATGCATCTGTAACTGGGCAATCTTCTGAAGTGGTAAATACACCAAATCATCAAAGCACAACTGGAATTTCACAACAGCCTACAAATGCAGTGGCTAGACCAGGCACAAGAAAAGAACTTCCTCTGGTATTCATTTGATTACAAAGGATTTCTATGGCTCTCATTCTCGAAGTTGTGGAACTTATTTATGAAATTAATGCCCATTTGCAGGATCTGTTCACTATGACTTATCCTTCTTCATTAGGGCCATTCCCTTATTATCAGACACCTCAACCATATATGGGTTACGGCATGCAAGTGCAATATCCATCTTCAATCGTATGTCCTATTTCTTATCATTTTCTGGAAGGAATAATTTTGTTGGTTGGTAAATTTTTTTTTTATATTGACATGCCTTGATTTTTTAATGCTGCAGGCCATGCCCAATTATGCTCTTCCTTTGACACCTGCAAACCCCTTTGCTCTTGCTGAAGAGCCTAGATTAGTTCATGCTTCCACGGTATCTTCAGATATTTTTCAAATTTCTTCTTATCAAAGTTTCAAATAGCTTATGCAAGCCATGTGCACTTGTGCCACTACATAACACATACGGCATATAGAAATGCAATTTTAAAAAAGTAACATTAATCATATTAACATCATGTGTCAGAAAAATGAGTTTGCATCTACACAAAATTTGTATCACTTAATGATTAAATGAAACATTATAACCAATCCACAACTTAATATACGAAATCTCCACATTCAACAACGTATGATAACCAACCACTACAAGCCACATGATAATTTACTTGTTCACCTAAGAAATAAGATTAATTTTTGGAAAAATGGGTTTGATCAATGTTAGCTTTAATATGACATGGAGTTTAACAAGTTGGACATTGGTCTATTTTGCATGATCCGTTGCAGCCTTATGCCAGTGTCATATATCACTGGCTGCATAAGCTTATGCAGCTTGCATGAGTTGCATAGGCGCAGGTAGAGATTTTTCAAAGCAATGCTCCTCGTGTAACATAAATTAAAGTATTTTGGACAGACTTTTTGTAGTGCAAAATATTCATGAAAACTAAAGTCTATTGGCATGGTCATTTCTTACTTCCATGTATTCCTTTTTTCCCCTCCTCGTTGTAGTTCCCAAATTTAGCACCTTTGCAAGCAGCACTGCCTAATGTGGATGGCCATTCATTGATACTACGCACATCAAGCTTACCCACCCAACAGTGGTTCACCCAACAACAAACTCCAATGTCAACTGTTCCTCAGGGAGCATTTTCTAGTGTCAATGACCATTCTTCTTTTCTGCGCACATCCAGCTTTCCGATCCAACAGTGGATGCCCCCACAACAAATTCCAATGCCAACTGTGCCTCGAGGTAGAATTATTACATTTGAATTTTGTGTTGTTGTTCAATGTCCCTTGGCTAATTATTTGTCGATGCTGATGGTAAAGTTCAATATCCTCAGGTCCAAATGTGGTGCAGCAAGGTGCAAGCCCTGTGGCTCTTGCACCATCTAGTTATATTTATCCTGCTATGTAAGTTCCTTGCAGTTAAATTTAAAAAAAAAAAAAAAATTCAATCCCTCCTTGCTAGGAAGTCATGGATGATTTATAATGCAGAAGATTTGTTAAGCTAGTTGATAGAAATGTATATCATTAGCTTCTAATTTGCTATGTGATATTTGGAGATTAAATCGAAATGCTTGCTGATGCTGGTGGCGACACTCTACCAGAGATGTATTCTTAAGGTACTTGAGGGGAAGTGTGGAAAGAAAGAAGAGTGATGGGAAAGGAGGTGGGGACAGAGGGAGAGTGGTTTCCTTAGCCTTGTCTATTTAAAAAGCAAGGAAATGAGGAAGGACGTGGTCCATAAAAAAAATAAAAAAATCAAACCTTTGATCTTGTTGTTCCTGGGAGCTGCAAAGCTAAATTAGTCTTTTTCTCAAACCTTCTAAATGTTTCCATGCCTTTTCTATCCACTCTTGGATGGAATCAAGTTTGGGAAAAAGTGCTAAAAATTGCTTCTGCCTTTATCTTTCTTCTAATGTAGTAGAAAAAGATCCTTACTGCTTTCTCCATTGTTTCCCCTCCGCATGGGCTCCATTTGACACAATAATAATTTCTGAAGACCATATGTTGGCAATTTCCATTTACAAATATCATTTCTTAGAATAGCTTCAGAAGTAATGATGTTAGTCTTTGTTGTGAATGCAGGCATCAAACTGGTGGGCTTAACACGGAAGGACTTGCATTGAGCCAGCATTTAAACTCCAGGAACTATCCATCACATACCCCAACTTCTCCAGGTGGAAATCCTTTTGGATAAATGGTGCACTAATCGAAACATTTGCTATTTGTTTCTGGAGATTTCTCCATGCATTTCAGGTGCCTAGGGAGCTTAAAGGTGAGCTGCAACAAACAATATCTCAAGTTTTGTTTCATGGTGCCGACAGTGAGATGCTAGGCTGTAATTATTGCATGGAAGCAACTGAGACTGTTGTGGTTTTCATTTGCATATTGGTCTTTTGATTTCCTAATTGTACCAAAGTATGTTGATGTATAGGCCTTGTATTCTCATAACATGCATTTTGTGACATCTTCAAATGTGTTGATGGTTGGATCTACATAGTTAATTACAAATGTCGTTGAGGCAGTTATGTTTCAGCTGTTCTTATTTGGTTTGCATATACAACCTGGAAGACCATTCTTATTACCACAAACAAATCTCACTTATAGCATGTCTTGGTGCTATTGTGTCTGGATTTGCATGGATGATGAGAATCATGGGAACTTAAAACTCACAACGCTGAAGTTGAATGACTGATAATGAGCTTGTGGTAAATTTCAAAAGTGACAAGGCTAAAAGATTTAAGGTGGGATTCAAGTGTGCTAATTAACAAGTAGACTAGATCAGCTAATGCTTCTAAAATAATCCGAATTTGACTAAAATTTTAACCGATTCATTCTATTTACATTCTTGATTTGATCAAAATTTAATTTACAGTCTCTCATTTCAAATAAATATGTTGAATCTCTATTTTTAAAAATCTTTGCTGATACCGCTATAATCTGACTTGGGGAATAAAAGAAGAAAAAATGAAGATTGTGATTTGGAAGGTAAGATCAGATAAATAAGATTATAGTCAGAGTCGTACCTAAAATTTGAAGGGCCCGAATCGAATTTTAAAAAATATATTGATGAATTAATTTTTGGACCCTTTTAAAGAGGGATTTGAACGACTTTAAAAATGGGCCCGAGACGATTGTCTTCCTGGCCTTACATCAAGTACGACCTTGATTATAGCTTGGGATAGATATGTCACGCCCCGAGAGTATGCCGTGCCGAAAAGAAACGGACGACATCTCCCCTGTACGTGACAACATATCTGGTTAATACAAGACCCGTAGGCCCATAACAACATAATAAGCAAACATGAATATACTAAACACAGCGGAAACATACTGACAAATAATACAAAGACTCACTATGCACTCCGGAGTGACTTGACACAACAAGAATCATAATAGAAATCACATCAAAAACCAAATACATACAACACATCCGTATATCGTAAATACAGAAACAATATAGGGTAAAATCCCAAAACGACAATCCATAAGAATACAACAATACGGAATAAATATCCATCCGTCCGGTGTGAGATGAGATCAGTTGGCTGAGCTCCGAATGTCCAAGGAAATCTTCTACCTGTTACTTGGGCGACAGAAAATCCAGGATCCGGGGTAGTGAGTATAAACTCAGGGGTAATATATAGAAAGTGCATGAATAACATACAAGATATAGAGATCTACAAGTATACATGTGAAGATCTACAGGTATACAACATGAGTCCAATAGACATACAATCCTATCCAAATCTAATAACAAGTAACCACAGTATAGTCATACTCAATGTATATACTAAACTGATCAATTGAACATGAAGTAATGTACCAACGTACCTGACGGTCTACAACACCATAAGCTATATCATCCTGAACATATATACAATAACATAATCCATATAACGTACAAAGTCAATCTCATACCTGACCAACACTCAGACATATGAACAGTATATAATCACATGTAATAACATCCCGGTCCATACCACACTATGACATGACGTTAATCAAATGCATACAACAGTCTAGACCAACACATATATCATGCTCAACACACAATAGTATATAATATGCAAATGACATGTATCATGATGTACAAGTATATGCAACAATCATAGCTCAATCAAATGCAACATCTCACAGACATATATAAAATATATATCGAATACATGCATACATATATATCAGCAATGCACATGCATGGTCATGTCTGCGGACCCGTCCAACCACGACCCCAGTATGGCCAGGGTGGCACGACATGACAACTATCCCGACTCCATCCGCCACCACTCTCGAGTGACCGAATTGGGTAGTATGAAATAGTAGCTAGCCGTCATAGAGCTATATGCTACTCACACGGGGGTCCCTGCTGCTAGCCGCTCCATCCCTACCCATGAGTAGACGAGCACCGCACCCAGAACAACTGCACATCATACGACCACCGTCTATAGTGGGTGAGTGCGCTAACTACCACTCTGCACAGTGGCCAAGTGCGCATCTCCAGCTACCACCATCCATAGTGACCGAGAACGACACACACAACAATGCTCTGCACTCAACCTTGCAACCACTATCCTGAGTGGCCGGGGAGTCAGGATGACTGAAGATCCTCTCAACCACAAGGGAGACCTAATCGTCAGCATGCATGCAATGTAATGATGCATAGCTCCATACATGTATTCTCGCCACACTCCCTATCCCACGGGGAGTCCTGGTCAACCAAAAATCAACTATGCAAGGACTACAATCCACAGGACTCTCTCTATCGTACAAAGAGTTATACACATCTGACAGTCAACCACGCTAAGACCTCTAGTCAGTAGCGAGATACTATCGACCATCCATATAACCATACACAGGCACACAATCCATAATGGATATACCATCATGCTAGGACCCTTAGTTCTTAGTCACATACTGACCACCACACACTTATCTATGCACAGACAACTAGATCCACCATAGATGCACAACTAATAAGTATACGATACAACAATCGACTTCATAATCTAATCCATCACCTAACCCTAGTGATGTAACACAGTAACCCAATCTGAGGTCACAAAGATAACTCTAACCATCTGTACTTACTGAACATCCATCAGCTAACACATAATAGGGTTTATAGTTCCTATCCGTGCTAGATAATCAATGAAGTAACAATAATATATCTCAAAGGTCAAGGCAGTACAAGCATATGATTAAATAAGAGTGGATCTAAGATCAAAGTAATTGCATAAGTCCAAATTCATGCACCAGATTCAGATTAAACTACCTGACCAGGGTAAATATTACCCACCGGATATATAGAACACTAGTTGTCTTCACATCCGAGAACTCCGCCTCAAATCAAAGCCTTGCGATCAACATGCAAACATTGATAAGTTCTATCATAAGTCCAATGATGGTATCACATCCCAAATCAGACCTAAATCCCGATTTGCTAACCGAACAATCTAATACTATAAGATGAATGAACTCATATATCAATCAATCTACCACATTCATCTATATCAAATCCTATTAATCTTTCAACTGCATTCTAGCCATTCTTCAACCAATTCAACACATCAATCCACAATATTAACTATAAATATACCAATTGGACATACCTTGCACTTCCAAATTAGATCCATAAGGAAATCTCTGCTTCCACACAATCGCGTGCCAATTCCCATAACTGAGCTCACATCTCATCAATACACCACCAATCAGCCGTCGACCACACTATAATCCCAAAACAGAGGAAACAGGGTGAAAGAAATCCTGCGACAGCTTCCTCTTGATACCGACGACAATCGATCTGCACATCTAGCATCAACAACCACAACCACAATAGACAAACGAGATTTACAAGCAAGCTAGTGGAGATCGATGGAAATCAAGCAGCACTGCCAACTCACTGTGGACATCGACATCACAAGAAGACGACAACAACAACTCCAATCAAAAATCCTAAATCGCTAGTAATGAGGAAGTCGTGCCCTAGATCGAGAGTCGTAGCAGGAAAAACAATTGTCGGCTCACCTCCTGAACTCAAGGTCGGCTCGCGAGGTGGCAACTGGGACGATCAGCAAAACAGATCACCATCCGACAAATCAGAGGGTCGGAGGAGTTGTGACGGTGAAGACATTGCTAAGTTGACCTCACGAAGAGCTGACCGACGCCAAGGCGGCAATGGAAACAACCCTTGTTGCTGTTGAGATCACAAGAAGAGGTCGGCGACGGATCGAACTCGATGAGATGAGGGTGATCTGCTCGATCGGGGAAAATCGAAGAAATCGACAACTCCATCACTGAGCTGGACTCGCTCGAAGAAAAATGGCGGTGAGATCCGCTGTCGGCAGAAGGTCGGCGGCAGCTGGTTCTCGCAGCGAGGAGGACAGATCGGAAGCAGAGAGCACGGCTACGAAAAACAGAAGAAGGAACGAGATTGGGGATGAGCAAGTGGCTGCTCGAGTGGAGATCGTCGGCGATGATGAGCTCCGGCAGCGGCGACGAGGCTGCGACAGTGAGGAAGAGGGGAAATCGTGCGACGATGGGGAGGAAAAACCCGCAACTGGAAACTTTGAGGAATCAGTATTGGGATATAAGGCTGACCCAAAATCGCTTGAGCTAGCCCAAGTCTAACCTAAAGCTAACCTAGGTTTAACTCAAACACCCCATTAAACTTTAACCTTACTCATATGGACTCCTTTTGAATCCGGAAAAATTTCTATGAATTCCTGTAAAATTATATAAGATAATTTCCTAATTAACAAAGAGTATTTTATTATTATTATTATTATTATTATTTCCGTATCTTACAAGATATGCGAATCAATTGGGGGCTTAGCTCGGAAGGTTAAGCCGAGTTGAAGGGGTTGCAACTCGGGGAGCCAAGTTGAGCTAGAAATACATTGGCTGGATGGCTAGAATGATATTGAATAGCGACTCGGGGAAATAAGCCAAACTAGAGAAATGGTGACTCGGAGAGAAGGATTGAGTTGGGAAAGTAGCAAGAAGGGTTGATTGAAGGAATAACATTTGGGTAAAATAAAGGAAGGACCCTACAACACGCAAGGAGTTTGTTATATCTCGTAACCACCTAAGACATTTCATTGGGCTCTACAGAAGGTTCTTGATAGTGCATACTCGCTAACGACATAACAATATGATTCCTTGAACCTGCTTGGCTCTCCACGTGGATGATGATCTGAACGGTTTATTACGCAACAGTTAGTTTTAGGAGCAACAGATATAAAAGAAAGGAAGACGGAAGAAGAGAGGGGAGGACGATCTATCAAGACACACAACTTGATGGAAGGGAGGAGGTTGACGTGTTTCTTCTTCAGTTCCTTCTTCAATTTCTTCTTTGTCTAGAGATACAGATTTGAAAAGAGGAATCAGAAGGTGGGCTGGCAAGGAAAAAGAGTATCCTCGACGGAGCAAGAGTGAAGGAGAACAATCTGTGTATTATTTTCTTTACTTAGTATAAATTTTTATTTATAAGAGATTTCTCCACCTTCGGAAGTACTTCCGATAAGAAGGGATTGTAGTGAAGATGTCCAGCACCAGAACTCACTCTAGAGCTCATCAATGGAGTAAGAATTTGAATTCTAAACCACGTTAAATCTCTTGCCAACATCTTCTTATTTACTATTGCGGCCAGAGAGAGAACCCAAATCCTCTTCAACCCCTGCATTTAGAAGAGGAAGAAAATCTGCGTCGCATCAGTTGACGCTGTCTGTGGGAACATTTCTAGCTGAACAAGACGTTGAGGTGCATCTACAAGAGATCCCTCCTCCTGCAGCTTCCTCCGCAGAGGAGACCCCCATCACCTTGCTGTCGTCCCAGTTAAAGGCTCTGGTAGACATGGTAGTATCTAAAGCCTTAGTGAGGGAAAGGAAGAGGACGTGATATCTTCATCCTCATTCTAGGAAGCCTTCTCAAAGGGAGCCACCACTTGAAGGACCTTCTCATATTCCTCCGCTTGGCCCTCAAGAAACTGAGATATTGCCTAGAGAAGTACCAATGGAGGGGGGGGCATGGGGGTGTATCAGTATCCTTTCCCGATGTTGCCAGCAAGACAGGAGGACCAGGGAGAGAGTCATTCCACGAAGGCACCAGAACCTTATGAGTCTTGTCCTTTCACTGAAGACAGTGCTAGAGCGACCGCCAACACATTTTTAGGCCTCCTAAGTGGGGATGTATGACGACACTTTCGATCCAGAAGAGCATTTGCCTTAGTTTGAAGGTGCAACCACCCTTCATTGTTATACCGCCACCCTTAAGTGTCGGGCCTTCCGCATCACCTTGGCATCCTCCGCTCAAAGATGGTTTAAGTCTTTACCTCCTAGTTCTATCACATGCTTTTATGATTAGAAGGGAGTTTTCCTTCAATAATTTGCTAGTTGTAAAACATATAAGCATGATGCCTCCATTCTTTTTCATTTGAAACAAGAGTCATTTGAATCCGTAAGGAGTTACACACACTACTTTACTGCTACTGCCCGTGAGATACCTTCAGCAATCCCTAACTTCTTAAGGGTTGCTATCCCTTATGGATTGAAGGAGAGACTCTTCCTTAGTTCCTTACTGAGAAATCCAGGCACTAGTTATGAAGAGTTGCTTGGCCATGCTGAAAAGTACATTAATGAGGAGGAAGGGTTAAGGGTGAGAAGGGCAGAGAAGAAGCTTGCTCCCACTCCCACAGAAAGGAATCCTCCCCCTGTTCAACGGGGGCCTCCTAGAAGGGAATATACCAGATCATTCTTTCCCAAGGTACCCCGTCCTCGACTCCCGACATCGGGAGCTCATTCTTACCCTCCCCTCCGAGTTATGGATATTAAGGCCTTACCCCTCCCGCGAACATGGAAGGAGTGGAAAATAGAAGTGTACGATCAGCAGGGTGTCCTTCAGCGTCCTGTCGAATACCGAGGGGTTCCTCGTAATCCCCTAACTCCATTCTTCTATCAGTACCATATGTATTACGGGTATACCAACGACCATTTCTTCAAGTTACAGAGCGAGCTAGAGTGTATCAGAGCCAATTACCCACATTTACAACCGCAGTTGGGGGGATAGGCAGGGAGAGGTTGCAGACCTAATGTTGTTCATCCCGGGCCCTATAACAGAAGACCCCAAGCTCTTCCCACATCGAGGCCAATGCAACCTAACCCTGAAGTCTTTTCTCAGGAAGGATCAACCAGCGAAGGGGAGTTAGCTGCCTTGAGTGGCAGCTCCACTAGAGGGGTTATTATTGTTATCGTAGGAGGACCTACTGATAGGGACTCCAACAAAGCCTAGAAATCTTATGCTTGTATGATGGAAAACTTAGCTATTGGGGAAGATCGGGCCATCCATGTTGGTGCAATCGGCCCAGGTCACGATTGACCGGACTCGAGTTTGACTCGAGCAATATTTTGATGTTTGACATGGAGATTTGACATTGATGTTTGATATTGATGTCTGATAATATTTTGGGGAGATTGTTGGTGCAATTGACCCGGGTCATGATTGACCGGACTCGAGTTTGACTCGAGGGGGATTTTGATGGTTGATTGGAGTTGACCATATCATGGAAAGTCCAAGTCTTGAGTACTTGACATGTAAAGTCCAAGCATGGGTCTTGGCAAGGAAAAGGCCAAGCATGGGTCTTGGCATGGAAAGTCCAACATGGGTTGGCAAGAGAAAGTCCAAGCTTGAGTCTTGGCATTTGAAAAGTCCAAGGGGTTTAATATTGACGGCGTAAAGTCCAAGGGTGAAGTCTTGGCAGCATAAGTCCAATGGTTGACGACGTAAAGTCCAAGCGAAGTCTTGGAAGCATAAGTCCAATGTGTCTTGGCAGTGTAGACACCGTTAGCATGACATAGCCGATGGAAGCACCTGAAGGCTAGAGTATGGATGAACAAGTCATGGATGACTTGAAGGGATCCAATAGACGCGAGGCTGTCGGAGGTGGCTAGAAGGCTTAGGTCTAGGCTATGAGTGGTCTAGCAAGTATGGGGGCACCATACTTAGGTTAAAATCTCATGTTTGAGGTGTATCAGTCGACTGGTATGATGTGACAGTCGACTGGTGTGAGTCAACTAGGGTTTGACTGCGGGAAGTTTCCTAACATTCGACTGCCAGAGGTGGGCAGTCGATTGATGGACCGAGCAGTCGACTGATCTTGTGATCAGTCGACTGGTGCTCGGGATCTCGGGCACAGAATGGAGTCGAGACTCGACTGCTGGGGTTAGCAGTCGAGTGAAGGCTCCATCAGTCGACTGATGAGTATGATCAGTCGATTGATGATAGATTCGTTGGATTTTTCTAGTGTGGATCTAGCCGTTGTCTCATGACAACAGTGACATCAGTCGATTGGTGCCTTATGACAGTCGATTGATCGGCGAAAATCCAGCCCGACACAGGATATATAGGCAGCTCAGATGGAGGGTTTTTGCAGCGATTTTTCTTGGGCGAATTGAAGGGGATAATTGGTGCTTTCCAGTCCTTCAAGGCTAGTCCAAGGCAATCAAAGATCAAGCAACCAAAGTGCTTTTGTAAAGTGTTTTTCTTTACTTGCATTGTATTTCATACTTGTATTAGCTTATATCTTTCGTATTACTTAGTGTAATCATTGTAAGGGGTTTCTCTACCTCCAACTTGTGTCGAGAAGGAGTGTTTATTAGTGGTGTGTGATTGACATCGCTAGAGCTCTTTAGAGCTCGATCCGTGGAGTAGGAACCTTTCGGTTCCGAACCACGTTACATCCTTGTGTACTTGTGTTTGTCTTAGTTTTTGTTATTGCTATTATATATATTCTGCTGCGCTAACGAAGATTGTAGAGACAAGCACGAACGAATTCCATCGAGCAACGAAAATGCGCTATTCACCCCCCTCTAGCGGTCAACGAATCCTCTACAATTGGTATCAGAGCTAGGAGCTCTTTTACGGACTAACCGTCGGGAGCAAACTACTAGAGGAACAAGATGGAGTTCGAAGGTAAATTAGGATCGGACATCTACACACTGTCACCATATGACCAAGAAGATTTTCCGGCATGGAGGGCAAGAATGGAGAACTTCTTGATGATGGACATAGATTGGTTCATCGTCATGGAAGGCTTTGAACCTCTGAGGGATAAGAAGGGAGAGGTCCTAAAATTGAAGAAATGGACCCAAGAGCAACGCCAAAAGTTCAAGACCGAAGTTAAGGTAACAAAACTTTTGGAAGATTTAATCCCTAATGATGTTTTGTGCAAACTAGGAGATTACATGGATGTCAAGGAGCTATGGAGCAAATTGGCAAGATTCCATGAGGAGCCTCACTCGACACAAAAAGAAGATGAAGATGAGGAAGAAAGCTCATCCTCACAAGAAAGTGAGGAGTTGGAAGTTGAGAAGGAGTCAACTTTCGGGTCGGTGGAAGAGGAGGAGGAAGAGGTGGAAGAAGCTTCCACCTTTAGGATTGAGGGGGAGGAGAGAATTCCCACACCGGAGCAACCTTAAGAGGAGACATCTACATTCGGTCGAGAGGAAGAGCAAGCTCAAGAGGCTTCCACCATGGATCTAGGTAACTCGAGCATGTTAATTAAAAATAAAAACCATATAATATGCTTTGAGTGTAGGGAATCCGGGCACTATAAGAGTAAGTGCTCGAAAAGAGTAAAGAAGACTCCACCGGCGCCTAAAAGACAAGAAAAGTCAAATGAAGCCGGAGTCCCCACTAAGAAGAGCAAGGAGCATGTGGTGTGCTTCAAATGCCATCAAAAGGGACATTACCGGAGTCAATGGCAAAAGGAGAAGAAAAAGATCCAAGAAGGAGCATCACATGTAGGGGAGCTAAGGTTAATCCTAAGGTATATTTTAATAATGCACCTTCTAGCTTAAATGTCAAAAAGCATGCTAGGAATAATTTTAACAATCTTGCTATTGTATATGAAAAGCATGCTAGGAATAACAAATATTTTTGTCTAGGAGTTAAGAGTGTCCATTTTAATAATAAGGAGAAATTTGAGACTAATGTCTCTAGAAAGACCTTACCTAGGGAATCTATCAAGAAAATAGAAGACCACCTAGAGTTTAACCCCAAATGGACTAGGCATATGCCTAGGAAGAACAATGTCTAAAGTTTAAATCAAAATTCAAAAATTGGGCAATTAGAGTTGGAAAATCAAACCTTGAGGTTAAAGCTTGAAAAACTTGACAAGACCCTTAGGAATATACAAAATTCAATTAAAGGGTCAAATAGTCAAACTTTAGGGTCTAGAAGTCAAAGTCAAAACTTAGGGTTTAGAAGACAAGAGTCATCCAAAAGCAATAAAGGTTTGGGTCACAAACCTAAGCTTAAGGAGACTTATCATAATGTTCCATTTGACTATGGAACTAAACCTAGGTCTAGGAAGACCAAGATCAATAGGGAAGTCATCCCTAAGGTTGACCAAGGTAGGTACTTAGTGGCCAAGGATTCCATGAAGCCTAGGAAGACCACTAAGAAAGTTACTAGGGAGGCAATCCCTAAGGTTAACCTAGTCAAGATCCAAATGATCAAGGCTAACAAGTCTAGAAGGGTCATTAGGAAGGTATCTAGGGAGGTTATCCCTAAGGAATACCTAATTAATCCAAGGAGCTCAAATAGGTTTTGGATTCCTAGGAGCGTGATCGATTCACGCTAAATGGGCTTAGGGTGTGTCAACTTTAAATGAAAGGGTAGTTAACCTAACCATGGTAAAAGTGACACTTTAGGTAATTTTCAAGGTTATGGATACCTTAGAAATAAATTTGATATTATGATCCCAAAAGATTTTAGGATGTGCCAATATATTTTTGAGATTGTGAATAATAATTTAAATTGACACAATTTAGGGTTAAAGGTTGTAGTGTGTCATTTTGAGTTTTTGGCACATTTAGGAGAAAAGTGATAATATGGTAAAATATACTTAATTATATCAAATGACAATTAATACTAAATTTTAGATATTAATATACCTATACATTTTAGTCGACTCAAAAAATAAAATATAAACTGGATCCCTCCAGAGATTCATGCAAAACATATAAGTCATTTCGCTTATTCTACTTTATCTAGATCTTATCTAGAAGAAGAAGTATACCTTTGATGCGATCCCTTCGCAATCCCACTAATCCAAGCGCTCCCAAATCTCAATACGGTAAGAACAATTGTATCTCCACGGTATCCACACTGACACTCAGTAGTTTTGGAGTCACGTTATGCTAACAACCCTAGCGAATCACCAAGAACACTTGAAAGAAAAGAAGGAGAAGAAGGAGAGGAGCTCTTGGCTTGCACGCCCAAAAACACCCAAGCCTCTCTAGCTTTCACGTTGAAAAGCCTCTCTTACCACCAAGCCATCAACTCTCTTATCTCCTAATGAATACCATGACCCTTGATATTCTCTTTTATCAATGCATGAAAACCTCTCATCTCCTCATCATGAATACCAAGACCTTTGGTATTCTCTTGCATGATGAATCATCTTCCATGGTTTAACTTGAGCCTAACTCAAGTTTAATCAACTTGAGTCTAACTCAAGTCTTGGTCATTTGCTTAATTGGTTTTTTAGTCAACTAAAAGAAACCATCTCCAAAATACAATGCTATTTGTGTGTGACCCAATAGGCTATTGTAACGTTGACAATGTGTCTAAAACCCCTTTTTAGACGCATAAGCAATGTGCGATATCTAGTAATACATCATTGCTACCCAAGTTACAAGCAGGTCGAGATCTGACAATCTTTCCGTGACTATTATCATGTATGACGATGTCCTTCTATCCTTGATATCTTAGATCGATCAATGAGACATAGATCGTGTCATCCCCTTATTGATCTTTATATTTCTTGATCTCCAAGTAGACTCACTCAAACAAATGAACTTAATATCCCATATTGACTCATTTGAGCATGACCATGCATTTCGTGGTCATACTCTATCAAGAGGCCAAAGATATCACTCCCGTCATATGAGAGGGATAAATTCCATCTACATCACTCACATCCCTCCGCTTAATTTGTTACATACCCAAAAATTGCAATTATAGTGCACCATACTATGGGTGACGTTAGACGATACCAAAGTACATAACTCCTTATGTAGGGAACCGTAGTGACTTCAGGTCTAAGGACTATTCATATCAATAGTCACATGAGAAAGTATATGACACTCATATAACGATCCATGAAACTTTCTCATAGCGGGTCAATTCAGTACATATATTCTCCAATATATATACTCATGTGTCAATGTAATATCACATATCCATGACTTGTGAGATTAAGTCATCCATTGACCTACATGTTAGTGTCAACCCTTAGTGTCAATCATGAGATGATTGATTAGGGATCATATGCATCATATTTCATTAATAACATGCAAAGATTGATTATTATATTTACTTTATGCATGTGCCAGCTAAATAAATATAATAATGCCCATTAATAGTAAGTTATAATCTACAGTATATCAATTGGTAGAATTGATTATGAGAAGCTGTAGAGAACACTATACTTAAACATTCTTAGTCAAGTATTATATTAATAGACAAAGGGATAGGCTGATACTAACAATCTCCCACTAGTACTAGTGTCAATCACTGTAATCTCTAAGACCCAGTGACCTAGTGTGACCATCATGCTTTCTTTGTGTCAAAGCCTTGGTCAAGGGATCTGCAATGTTAGCATCAGTATCTACTCTGCATATCCGCACATCTCCTCTATCGATGATCTCTTGAATGAGGTGATATCGTCGTAGTATATGTTTGGAACATTGGTGAGAATGAGGTTCCTTAGCCTGTGCTATAACCCCGTTGTTGTCACAATAAAGCTTTATAGGGCTCACAATGCTAGGAACTACACCAAGCTCAGAAAACAAACTTTCTGATCCAAACAACCTCCTTTGCCGCATCTAAAGCATCAATATACTTGGTCTCTGTAGTAGAATCCGCGACTGTGTCTTGCTTTGAACTCTTCCAACTCACAACACCACTATTTAAACAAAATCGATACCCTGACTGTGATCTGTAATCGTCTTTGTCTGTTTGGAAGCTAGCATCGCTATAACCCTTTACAACGAGCTCCTCATTGCCTCCAAATATCAAGAAATATTCTTTAGTTCTTCTAAAACACTTAAGAATATTCTTGACGGATATCCAGTGACTGTCATCTGGATCTGACTGATACCTACTGTAGGGGATTGATTGGACGCTAGAGGGAGGGGGGGTTGAATAGTGTGTTGCCGTACGTTGATGGAAATCGATCGCGTTTGCTCGCTACACTTCTTGTTAGTACGCAGCGGAATAAACAATAATGAAAATACAACAAGAACACAAGCACAACACGAGATATAATGTGGTTCGGAACTGAATGGTTCCTACTCCACGGATTGGATTCGTACGAACCCTAGCGATGCCACAAACACCACTAAGCACAATAAACTCCTCGACACAAGTCAGAGGTGGATAAACCCCTTACAATTGATTACAACAATAATCTAAAAGCAACAAGCAAATACAATGAAATATAATGCAATACAAGTAAAGAAAATACTTTACAAATGCTTTGGATTGCTTGTTTTTGGTTGCTTGAAGAATGTCCTTGGAGATTATGATTTGTAGCAACAAATCGCCCCAAGGATGCTCAAGAAACCATATCCAAAAATCCTCCCGTCGAGCTCCTTTTATCCTTCCGCGCGACCTAGATTTTCGTCTATCAGTCAACTGCCATAAGTCACCAGTTGACTGATGCCACTGTTGTCATGAGATAACGGGTCGATCCACGCTGGAAAAACTCTAACGGATCTCTTGGCAGTCGACTGCTAGCCGCGTAGTCGACTGCCTAGTTGGCTACGGAGCATTCTATGCTCGCGGCGATCGAACTAGCGATGCTGTCATCATCCTCGGCGATCGTCGACATCATCGACCGCTCTAATGAGCGATGACCGTCGAGCAATTTTAGCTCTAAACCGATAGTCAAACTTTAGTCGACTCAAGGCAGTCGAACCGGCCATAATGCCAGTCGACTGCCAACCTCAAACATGAGGTTTTAACCCAAGTATGGTGCCCCCATACTTGCTAGACTACCCTTAGCCTAGACCTAAGCCTTCTAGACACCTCCATCAGCCTCATGCCTCTCGGATCCCTCCAAGTCATCCATGACTTGTTCATCCATCGCGTTAGCCTCCAGGTGCTTCCATCGACTATGTCATGCTAACTGTGTCTACACCGCCAAGGCACATTGGACTTACGTCGCCAAGACTCCGCTTGAACTTTACACCGCCAACCATTGGACTTATGCTGCCAAGACTCCCGCTTGGACTTTACGTCGCCAATATTAAACCCCTTGGACTTCTCAAATGCCAAGACTCAAGCTTGGATTTCCCTTGCCAACCCATGTCGGACTTTCCATGCCAAGACCCATGCTTGGACTTTTCCTTGCCAACCCATGTTGGACTTTCCATGCTAAGTACTCAAGACTTGGACTTTTCCTTGCCAACCCATGTTGGACTTTACATGCCAAGTACTCAAGACTTGGACTTTCCCAAATGTCAAGTGTCCCACTTGGACTTTCCATGCCAAGTACCCATGACTTGGACTTTACCTTGCCAAGACCCATGCTTGGACTTTCCTATAATCACATGGTTAACCCTAGTCAACCATCAAAGTCTCCCTCGAGCCAAACTCGAGTCTGGTCAATTATAACCTGGGTCGATTGTATAAATAATCTCCCCAAAATATTAACCGACATTAATGTCAAACATACTATGTCAAACCACTTTGTCAAACATCAAAATATCACTCGAGTCAAACTCGAGTCTGGTCAATCGTGACCTGGGCCGATTGCACCAATAATCTCCCCCTTTTTGATGTTTGACAAAACAAACCTTGAGTTAGGCCCCTAACTCAAATTCCCTTACCAATTTTCCAAATTGGTAATTTAACTTTCTCCCCCTTTTTGACATACATCAAAAAGATCTTCTCTCCAAGGAGATCAATGTCTCATGTCCCAATGAGATCTTACAATCTCCCCCTTGATCCAAAAATACCTAGGATGCCTACCATCTTCCTAGTGATAAGTCCCATATCACTCAAGAGAGGCAATCCTATACTTTCTCCTAATTTCCAAATTGGGTTTCTCAAAATCCCATCAATTTTTCCAATTGATAACATTCTCCCCTTCAAGAAGAAAAGCACATCCATCATCCCATGATGGATAACTCCCCCTAAAGGCTTGCTCCCCCTTGACCATTGCACCAACAATATCATTGGGAAGTCCCTAAGCCAATAGGAACTCTAAACCATCAAAATTAAGGTTCAAAGTTCAAACATGAACTCTTCCACCCTTAAATTTGATACTTTGACCTAACACCTCTCCAAATTCATATCTAATAGATTTTCACCCTTTATAATGCTTCCCAAAGCATATCCTAGGGTTAGGAGTGATTAGGAAACCTTACCATAGCTGAAATCAGGCTAAACAAACCTTGTTAACCCGAAATCAGACTCGACAATGAATCCTAACAATGTCGATCATTGCCACTCACATCATCGGCCGCCACCAAGAGATCGATAATCAAATTTTTGAATTTCAGTTATCAGAGTTGAATTTCATAAAATCATAAGTAATTCTACGTATATAAAAAAATCACGAAATTTGATATGTATATTACTTATAGTCAATACAATGGGTGAAAAATGATAGAAAAATATTTTACCTATAAAATATCGAAATTGATACAAAATCCAAAAGTGAATAAAAACTTCAAAGTTTTAGCTCACTTTGTATCAATCTCATCAATGATGATTGCTATCAAAAGATAGGCTTCACCAAGGTTTTCTAAAATGATTTTAAAATATTTTTAAAACCTTATTTTGGATCATATTCCTTGGGCTCTATGTACATGACTTGTACACAAGCTTTCTCAAAGATCCATCATTGAAATTAAATGAGTTTTAGTTCATCTAGATGCAAAAACTATGCACCTTGAACTCAACTCATATCCTAGCATCTCACATGTATCTAGGGTGTATAAATATACATACATGTCAATGTGATGTGAGATGTGAGTTTTGTTCTCCTTAATCTAGGGTTTCATGCATTTCCTAGGCAACCCTACTTGATTCCCTTATGAATGGGACTCCAAGTCATGCCATAGTCCTTAAATCAATTTTCAATCAAGTTAATGCATGAAATGATCATGACATAATGATAGCAAAATAAAAACATGGCCAATGATCATGATGTCATGACATATGATATAAAACTTAAACTCATGACATTCAATCCTAATTCCTAAACATAATCATGACATATAAGTGATGAAAATAAGCATGATGTCATGACATGTTATATGACAAACAAGGCATGAAAAATAAAATACATAGGTATAAGAATACCTAAATTTTAATATTAGTTGTCATTTGTTGGGATTAATCATATTTTTCCATAAAACCTAAATTCTCCCAAATGTGCCAAAAACCCAAAATGGCACACTAACCTCTAAAATATAAATTGTGCCAATTTGATCATTTTATCAAACTTCTCAAGATATATTGACACATCCTAAAATCCTTTAGGATCATAATTCAAAGCTATTTCCAAGGTACCCATAACCTTGAAAATCACCTAAAGTGCCACCTTTGCCATGGTTGAGTTAACTACCCATCCAATCAAGGTCGGCACACCCTAAACCCATCTAGCGTGAATCAATCACGCTATTAGGAATCCAAAATCTATTTGAGCTCCTAGGGTTAATTAGGTATTCCTTAGGGATAACCTCCCTATATACCTTCCTAATGACCCTCCTAGGCTTGGTAGCCTTGGTCATTGTGGTCTTACCTAGGTTGACTCTAGGGGTAACTCCCCTTGCAACCTTCTTAGTGGCCATCCTAGGTTTTCTTGAAACCCTAGCCACTAGGCACTTACCATGGTTACTCTTAGGGATAACTTCCCTAGTAACCTTGATCTTTCTAGACCTAGTTTGTGTTCCATAGTCAAATGGAACACTATGATAAACCATCTTAGGCTTAGGTTTGTGACCCAAACCTTGCTTGCCCTTGGTTGACTTTTGACTCTTAGGTCCTAGGTGTCGACTTTGACTTTTGGACCTAGACTTTTGATCATTTGACCCTTTAAATTGATTTTGCATAATTTTAAGGGTCTTCTCAAGTTTTCAAGCCTTGATCTCAAGGCTTGGTTCTCTAATTGTAATTGCCCAATTTTAGAATTTTGATTTAATCCTTGGGCATAGTTCTTTCTAGGCATATGCCTAGTCCATTTGGGGTTAAAACCTAGGTGCTCTTGTATTTTCCTAATAGATTCCCTAGATATGACATTTTTAGGGACATTAGTCCCAAATTTTTCTTTCTTTGAAAAGTAGACATTCTTAGCTCCTAGACACAATTCCTTATTTCTAGCATGCTCTTTATGATAGATAGCAAAATTGCTAAAATTATTTCTAACATGTTTTTTGACATTATTTGAATAAGGAGTTTTATTTAAAAATACCTTAGGGTTAGCTTTGGAAGCTCCCCCCTACTTGTGTAGCTCCTTCTTGCCCCTTCTTCTTCCCTCTTGGGCATTGATTCCGCTAATGTCCCGGTAGCCGACATTTAAAGCAAATCACTTGTTCCTTGCTCTTTTGCGTTGAGGGACCGACATCTTTGACTTTTGGCACTGGTGGAGCTTTTCTTACTCTCTTTGGGCATTTGCTCTTATAGTGCCCAAATTCCATACACTCAAAGTACATAATGTTATTTTTATTTTGAATTACGGTGTTTGAGTTACCTATGGTGGTGGTAGGTGCCGAAATTGAAGCTTCTTCATCTTGCCCGGATGTGGAAGCTTCTTCTTGTTGCTCCGGAGTGGAAATTCTTTCTTCCCCCTCAATCCTAGAGGTGGAGGTTTCTTCTACTTCTTCCACCTCCTCTTCCACCGACTCGGAAGTTGACTCATTTTCAACTTCCGACTTCTCAAGCTCTTTAGATGATGATGTATTTGCTTGAGCTTGAGAGGGTGAACACTCTTCTTCTTCTTCTTCTTCTTGGATTGATGATGGATTTTCATGGAGCTTTGCCACTTGGCCCCACAACTCCTTAGCATCCATATAGTCCCCTACCATACACACAATATCATTAGGGACCAAATCAAAAATAAATTTTACTACCTTCATATTTTTCTCGAAGGCTTGAATTTGATCTTCACTCCATCTCTTCTTTTTGAGGAATCCACCTTTTGGTCCTCTTGGATACTCAAATCCTTCCATTAATAGGGACCATTCCTCAAGGTCTCTCATCATCAAAAAATCTTCAATTCTCTTCTTCCAAGAATTGAAGCCTTCTCGTCCATATAGGGTGTAGGGCACCGATGTGTTGATGTCCCATCCTAATTGTTCTTGGACTTCCATCTTCACCCTCTAGCGTGCTCTCTTAGTTGTCAAACTTCAAGAGCGGCCTCGCTCTGATACCACTTGTAGGGGATCGATTGGACGCTAGAGGGGAGGGTGAATAGCGTGTTGTCGTACGTTGATGGAAATCAATCGCGTTTGCTTGCTACAATTCTTGTTAGTACGTAGCGGAATAAACAATAATAAAAATACAACAAGAACACAAGCACAACACGAGATATAACGTGGTTCGGAACTGAACGGTTCATACTTCACGGATTGGGTTCGTACGAACCCTAGCGATGCCACAAACACCACTAAGCACAATAAACTTTTTCTCGACACAAGTCGGAGGTGGAGAAACCCCTTACAATTGATTACAACAATAATCTAAAAGCAACAAGCAAATACAATGAAATGTAATGCAATACAAGTAAAGAAAACACTTTACAAATACTTTGGATTGCTTGCTTTTGGTTGCTTGAAGAATGACCTTGGAGACTCTGATTTGTAGCAACAAATCGCCCCAAGGATGCTCAAGAAACCAAATCCAAAAATCCTCCCGTCGAGCTCCTTTTATCCTTCCGCGCGACTTGGATTTCCGCCTATCAGTCGACTGCCATAAGTCATCAGTCGACTGATGCCACTGTTGTCGTGAGACAACGGGTCGATCCACGCTGGAAAAACTCCAACGAATCTCTTGTTGGCGATCACATTGATCGGCCACGCAGTAGTTATCGCCTAGTCGTTATGGAGCATTACGCTCAGTGAACTAGCAATGATCGCCGTCTCGACAATGATCGTTGTCGATATCACGATCGCTTCGATGAGCAATGATCGCGAGCAATTTCAGCTCTAAACCGGCAGTCGAACTTTAGTCGACTCACGGCAGTCGAACCGGCCATAATGCCAGTCGACTGCCAACCTCAAACATGAGGTTTTAACCCAAGTATGATGCCCCCATACTTGCTAGACCACCCTTAGCCTAGACCTAAGCCTTCTAGCCACCTCCATCAGCCTCACGCCTCTCGGATCCCTCCAAGTCATCCATGACTTGTTCATCCATCGCGCTAGCCTCCAGGTGCTTCCATCGGCTATGTCAGGCTAACGGTGTTTACACCGCCAAGGCACATTGGACTTACGTCGCCAAGACTCCGCTTGAACTTTACACCGCCAACCATTGGACTTATGCTGCCAAGACTCCCGCTTAGACTTTACGCCGCCAATATTAAACCCCTTGGACTTCTCAAATGCCAAGACTCAAGCTTGGATTTCCCTTGCCAACCCATGTTGGACTTTCCATGCCAAGACCCATGCTTGGACTTTTCCTTGCCAACCCATGTTGGACTTTCCATGCCAAGTACTCAAGACTTGGACTTTTCCTTGCCAACCCATGTTGGACTTTACATGCCAAGTACTCAAGACTTGGACTTTCCCAAATGTCAAGTGTCCCACTTGGACTTTCCATGCCAAGTACCCATGACTTGGACTTTACCTGGCCAAGACCCATGCTTGGACTTTCCCATAATCACATGGTCAACCCGAGTCAACTATCAAAGTCTCCCTCGAGCCAAACTCGAGTCTGGTCAATTATAACCTGGGTCGATTGTATAAACAATCTCTCCAAAAAATTAACCGACATTAATGTCAAACATACTATGTCAAATCACTTTGTCAAACATCAAAATATTACTCGAGTCAAACTCGAGTCTGGTCAATCGTGACCTAGGCCGATTGCACCAACACCTACTCGTCATGCTTAAAGCATACAAGACATCAAGACGAGTGCATAACATGACGTACATAATAAACCCTATAGCAGATGTATAAGAGATTTGATCTATGCGTTCCCTTTCTTCCTTAGAAGAAGGGCATTGAGCTTTCGAAAGGTTCACACCATATGACATTGGCAGAAATCCCTTCTTGGAATTCTACATGGCAAAATGTTTAAGCACCTTGTCAATGTATGCATTCTGACTTAGGCCAAGCAATCTCTTAGATCTATCTTTATAGATCTTAATGCCTAAAATATAGGCTGCTTCACCTAAGTCCTTCATTGAGAAATCTTTCCCAAGCCAAGTCTTCACAGACTATAACATAGGGATATCGTTTCCCCTGAGAAATATATCATCAACATACAAGATAAGAAAGATAACTATTTGTTGAAAGTGGGAGTTAGTTTATTACAAAATTTTCCATGTATTATATTACATTTATTTTCCTATGTAAATATTTATTGCAAATTTTTTCGTGTATCATATTACATTTATTTTCCTACCTAAATAATTAATTAGCATCGTATTAGAACACAAGAGGAAATGTTGATTCAAAAAATAGTCCTATGTTTCAATTTAATGCAAATCTTAAAAAAATATTAGGAGAACTTGATATAAGAAGACATTAAATTTTATTTAAAATGGTGCTTTCTAATATTATAATTTCTCATTGATTTTGTATTCATTGGTAACCAACAATGACTACAAAAAGTACGACAAATAAAATATTTGTGATGCAATGAATTTTTCAATAATATAAAAATAAATTAATTATCGAGAACGACTAGTTATATTGGTCGAACTTTTTTAGATAAATTGTAGTAAAAAAATATATTTTTTTGTTAGGAAGATATATGAATTTTGACATGATATATCTAATTTTTTCCAGAATATTTTTTTGAGTATTTTTTTTAATATTTTTGCAAAATTAAAATGATAAAGTATGCTTATTTAATTTGTATTATTTATCTCATATATTTTCTGTATCGATATGTTATTTTTATTTAGATTTTTAATTCAATTAATTAACGGATGATAATTCAAATTCAGTGAGAATTTGATAGTAAAATGTTGTTAATTTATACAAAATTAATAAAAGGCTTGTATAAAAAACACAAAAAAAACAAATAACCGACGAAAATGTAAATCAACACACATACAAATATATATATATATAAATTGATATAGTGAGATTCAAATAAAAAATAGAGAATAATATGCCATAGAATAAAATTAGAAGTCTGCAGCGACCACGCGACTTGCACGTGACCGCGTGTCAAATTTGAAAAATCATTAGCATAGTGTCCCTGGCTCAGGTGATAAAAAAAAATGATACATGAAATTTGAGTCAGATTCTTTATAAACGTCTACCCGGGAAACGCAGACCCCAAATCCCTATAAAATTCCTCTGCTGCTCTCGCAGAGGAACCCTAACCGAACTCGGCCGCCGATCATACCGTCGATGTTAAGATGCCGATGGTGTGGACGACGCCGACGGGGTGGACGATAACCCTTGCGGTGGAATGATTGAACACCATCGATGGCGTGAAGTCGAAGATCCAGGTCAAGGAGGCTTCCCGCTGGACCAGTAGTGGCTCGTCCCGTCGACGAATCTGGAACCTTAGGGACCACTGCGTGGCTGGTACGATGCAGATCTCCGTGAAAACGTCGACGAGGTGGACGATCACCCTTACGGTGGAGTGATCGGACACCATCGATAACTTGAAGTCGGTGATCCTAAACCCTTAGGGTGTAGGGTTTAGGATTTTGTCTCTGCCAAAAGAGTGGGAGGCATCTATGCGTGTGGACGTGGTTTCAAACCAGGGAGAGACGGAGCTTTCCTAGGGTTTGGAAAGAAGAAGCCATGATTAAAAGAAGATGAGGCAGAGGAAATACTGCTTACTTGGAGAAATAAAAGTTGGGGACGGAAGGAATAGAGGAAACCTCTCAGTGTTGGAGATGGAGATCGGGAGCGAAACGCTTGTCGAACTGGGTTACCGAGCTAGGTGAAGGGTTTAGAAGGTGTCGAAAACAAGAAGATGGTGGAACAATATGAAGACTGGGGTGTGGGACATTCGGAAATCGCATGTTAAAATACCTCACCCTAAAATTCAAATGGGCCAGGTTTTTGCGTCGTCCTCTAAAGTCCTGGCACCATCAAGTTAAGGTGGGAAAGAATAATTTTCTTCTTGCAAGGATAAAACCCAAACAATAAGGCCCATGAATGAGTAAAAAGCATCTGATGGATAATCTAGCTGAAAATGATTGTGTACTATTTTATGTGATAGTCGAAGTAAGTTTGAAATTGATAATGCCCTCTTTGTTAACGTTAGACAGGATGATCAGTCTGACTATTTTGGGGGTCGCTAATGATACAACAATAATATGGCCTGGTAATAATAGAGCTAAGTTTAGGAATAACAACTCGAGTGGGAGGCAGAGGACCAAGTAGGGGGGAAAATGACTCAAATGGAAGGTGGGGTGCCGAGTCAAGGAGAAATGACTCAGGAAGAAGGGAAAAGGGTTGAGTCACGGAGAGTTGACTCGGGGAGAAGGCGGAGTGCCGAGTTGGTGGGAAACGACTCGGATAGAAGGTTGTGGTCGTGTCAAGGAGAGAGAACTTGGGCAAAAGGAAGAGTGTCGAGTCGATGAGATCTGACTCGGGAAGAAGGAAGAGTGTCGAGTTAAGGAGGGCTGAAGCGAGAAGAAGGAAGAGTGTCGAGTTAAGGAGGGTTGAAGCGAGAAGAAGGAAGAGTATCAAATCAGGGTGAAATTGTTTAGCAAAAAGTGTGGAGTCCCGAGTCAGAGGGGAATGACTCAAGAGATAAGATAAAAGGGTTAAGTTGTGGTAGGATGACTCAGGAAGGAAGAAAGATTAGTTAGTGTGGGACCACATAAAAATATTCCTTTCACAAGTTGTTAGGATTCACTCTTATGTGTCCCTTCTTGATAACAACTTGAGGACATCTCATAGGCCCCACGAAGATTCTTTTCAAAAATTGTCCTCTAATAGGATGACCATCTCCGAACTTGGGGTGGTTCTGTCCATTGTTGAAGCATTACCAGTTTACTGCGACAACACTAGAGCTATTCCACAGGTAAAGGAACCCAAGTCTCACCAATGATCCAAACACGTGCTTCGGCGATGTCATCCGATCAGATAAATCATCAGCAGGAAAGAAATATAAATCGAGAAGATTTCTACAGAAAGGAACCTAGCAGATCCTTTGACAAAGGCTCTATGACAAAGTAAGTTTGAGAGTCACGTCACAGACTATGGGATTGGATACCATGGCGATAAACTTTAGGCTAAGTGAGAGTCTGTTATGTTTGAGAGGTGTCCTAAGACAATCATCTTATGACTATTTATTCGATAAATAAAGATTCACTATTTGAGTGCACATCTCATATGTGTTTGATTGGATCTTAAACTCATTTATTGAATATCCGTAATATGATTCATAGCATGAGAAAATTTGTGATTGGATCACAACTAGTGAGCATCTCTACATGTGTAATTATGAAGTATTGAAATATTCTCTAGTCGATGAATTGATGAGTTCGAACATCATCGATTCTGTGAGACTAGTATGAGTTATACTCTTTGGTTTATCCAAGCAGTTGCTTCTCACTGGCTAGAGACATTGTGATGTCGAGAGTTAAACGTGGATGTTGGTTATGGGTAACTAGTTCATTAGAGTGACCTGCTATAAGACTTCATATGATTCTCTACATATAAGATATGTCAATGAAGTTATTACTGTAGCTCAAGTGCGAGTTTCCTTCGACTTGAGGTATTCAAGTCATCTTGGTCATGGAGACTTATACTTTGACATCTTAGTCGATACATTTCTACGAAGATGTGGGTAAGGGATGATTGGGTACAAGTTGAAGCGCCTGAAGGTGATTGAATAGACAATAAAGGATTCACCGCTCCTTGCGAGAAGATGTATACCCTATGACCACTCGTCGGATTGTTACTCAAAGTCTTTGGCCAAAACATTGCATGTGAAGAGTATGATACTCTTGGATACATGAAGTAATTATAATCCACTGGATGAGGAAGTATTATTTGGGCTAGGTGTGACGTAGTCAACATAGTGGGGACTGACGCAATAGACTATGTCCTGAACCAAGTGGGTATAAGACGAGTGAAAGGAATGAGACATGATTCATTGTAGCTGCTAAAGCGTTCGAAAATTGTTCCGAGATCAACTGTTGATTTTTCGATTAATTGGGGATCATGATGTGCTACTAGGTTCCACTCATGATTGTTCTATAATTAATGGTTAATTATGGACGACTAACATAAACCTATAACTTATAAGGTCACATGCATAACGAATCCTTCGAAGAGACTTAAAGACGAGTTTGAGAATTGGATTCTCAAGATCGAGAGACATCGAATTTGGTTGGACCAAATACATGACAAATATAAAAATATTTGTCAAGTCAGAAATGCGAAAGGAGCACGTCTTATGAAGACGGGTTGGACATTAAGAGGTTTAATTATAAACCAACCAGTTTGGTTTTAATTAAATAGGTCTTCTTTTGGTCAAGGGCCCAATTAGAGTTTAATGGATGAGATTAAGCCTTAATGGTTATAGACTTATGGATTTGATCCACTAACCTATAACTCATTAGGTTTAGAGCCTATATAAAGAGTTACAAAGGCTAAAACCTAATTAATGATTGTGCTTAATCCCCTTCTTTTCCTCCTTGCCGCCTACCCCTTCTTCTCTTCCTCTTCTTGCCGCCAACAAAGGTTGTTGGGGTTTCCCTTGCTGTCAGCCCTAGCAAGTCCATCTCTTTCTTTAGGTCCGACCAACTCCTCCCCAAGGGAGTGGGGAATTTCGGCTAAGGCTTGGAACAAATGTTTTTTCCTTTGTTCCCTTGGCCGAACCAAGGAGAGTTGAGTTTTGGAGCTTGTCGTCGGCCACCAAGGAAATAAGAGTTGTTTCCTATTTTGTTTAGCCGACCTTCTTGCTCTCCGATCACCCGACCTTCTTACTTCATCTAGTAGCGAAGAAAAGGTCAAACTCGTGGTTCAGAGAAGTCGTCCCTCCTAAGATTCGACGTGGACATGAGTAGAGACGAAGTTCTGCAAACGTCGTACGGTTGATGCCCTTCCGGCTCAACATCATCCGAAAGGTATATCTAGGATAAAATTGGTTTTATTATTAATTTAATGTAAACTTTTATTTGGCGAATATGTCTGCACGTGTTGTAATCTTGCATGCGTGGATGTGTGTGTTGTAATAATTTTGAAAATTATTATATTTTATTTTGCTGTATTCGTTTATGAAACGACAAAAGCACATCTACGCGTCAATTGCAACCCAGCAGGCATCCCTCGCAAGAATAGCAGTTCGGCCACCCTGGAAAGTAAAATACCCCCCCCCCCCGCGCTCTAGCATCTTTAATTGGAACAAGTTGTGTAAGAAAAGCAAAAGGGGAGAAAGAGGAATATTCATGTGCTAAAAAATGACGATCGCCCCCTGCAAGAATGCGAAAGGCATTCGGAACTAGCTGGTTCGCAGCTATTTTGTAGAAATCTAGGATTTGAAGGTAAATGAGGGGAACGAACAGACGGAGACCACCTTCAAGATGGCCCACAAAGAAGGAATGACAACGAGGAGCAGGGTGATGGGGTCGATCAGAAGGTTTCATGAATAGCAGGGAGATGGTCTTCAAAACATATTGGGATTTCTGTTGGCAAAAGAGATATGATGAGGTCAAAGCAGAGGATTGAGTCTCGAACCAAGGAAGGTCTCGCGACCTCGTCAACTTCCTAGGATGAGAATCCATAAGCAAAAATGAGAAGGGAAGAGAACTTTACCTATAAGGGATCAGTAGAAAAGAGATGTCAGAGGAAGGAGAGAGGGAGCAAGAGGAGGACGCAGATAAACCTTTCTTCACTCGAAATCCTTCTGTTGTGAGGAGGGCAACAAGTGCAAAAAGTGGCATTGGTAGGGAGGCAGAAGATAGGAAACCCTTTAAAGGAAAACAAGGAAGGGGCCCGTAAACCTAAAAAGAAGCGGGCGATATGCGATCACTTGGGTCACCAATTCGGGTATTGTGCTCTAATGTCAAGCTACTTGAATACCCTGACTATTTGGAGGGGGTGGCTAATGATACCTTTAGGAAATGTTTGAGAGGTCGAACCAGTGGAAACAGGGGTCTACGAACACTCAACCCAAGGAGAGGGATCACAGGGGGTTAAGGAAACAAAGTAGGGATGCTTTGGGATCTGACGGGAGAGGTTAGGAGCGAGAGGACCACCAAGCCTCGGACTGAGAAGTGACAAACAAAGAGATACTTAAATATAGGGCTAGGCCATTCGACCACCTTATCCATCAACCATCCGGCTGTGCTATAAGGCTAAGCCATTCGACCACCTTATCCATCAGCTACTCGATTGCGTTATAAGGCCAGGTCATTCGACTGCCTCATCCATCATCCATCCAACTGCACTATAAGGCCAATCCACTCGGTCCTCTTGTCCTTTTAGATCTCCAGCTATCCCATAAAGTGGTCATTGTCAGGATAGGGTGCGTGGGGATCACAAGAAGGATGCCTCCTAGATTTGGTCGTTATCGCTTGTCCCCTAACAACTTCGTGTCATGATAATAAAAACCTCCGTATCTTACCACGTGGAGGGTATGCTCAGAGCTTGTCCCCTAATGACTTGCCAAAGGGCATCCCATAAAGTGACTATGGGAAAAATGATACCTCGAGGGATGCTATATAAAGGTGAGGACGAGGAAAAGAAAAAGAGACAACTCTCTGAACAAATCTTTTTGATACAACTATATATTCTTCATTCTTCATCATCTCTTTTCCTAACTTAAGCATCAGAGGACTATCACCGGAAGAGTCGGCGACCATCTGACACATGTTAACTTTTACAGGGAGATACTATTGCAGTCATGAAAGAACCTCACCTTCTCCGTCGCTACCTACGGAAGAGGCTCAAAAGCGACCACATCAAAAAAAAAAAAATTTATGCATTTTATTGTTATCTAAATTTTTAATGCTTAACCAATTAAATTCTAAGACATTTAATTGAATAAAAATTAATTAAAATAATTTTAAAATAATATATTTTATTTGATACTGTTATAATATGACTTAGAAGCTAGAAAAAGAAATTATGATTTGTGGGATGAAATCGGAGGGAAGGAGCATAATGTAGGATATACGATCTAGTCTAGCAAGACTCGACTTGGGAAAATAGGCCGAGTCGGTGAAGTAGCAACTCAGGAAAGGAGAGGAGGTCCAGTGGTCAAAATGAAACTGGATAGCAACTCGGGAAAGTGAGCCAGGTTGAGGGGGGCAACTCGGAAGGTCGAGGTGGGTTATAAGTGCATGTGCCCGATGGCCAAAACAAGGCCAAATAGCAACTCGGAGAGCCGAGTTGAGCTATGTGCATCTTGGCTTGAATGACTAGAATGGTGTAGGGAAGCAAGTTGGGAGAATGAGTCAAATCAATAACAGGGTAACTCAGGAAACAGAGCGGAGTTGGGATAGAGATAAGAAGGAGTGACTAGGAGAAAGAAGGATCTAGTAGTAAGGTGAGGGTAAATAAAGGGGAGGAGGATGCTCCCTATTATGCTTTCTCATGAAAGTTTGTTACGCGACATAACAAACCAAGACACCTAGAAGACCCTATAGAAGATTCTTAGTAACCTTCACTCGCTAATATCATAACAACATTATTCTTCAGGTTGGAATGCCCCTCCATGTGAATGGTGATACAGGTGATTTGTTACACAATAGCTGTCTCCGGGGGCAACAAGTATAAAAGGAGGGAAGGAAGGAAGAAGAAGGGGCTTCGACTTTTGGGATCTCTCTCTCTCTCTAGTGAATTAGCTTTCTCAATGAGGACTCATCACTAGAGGAGAGAAACCATCTTGGACGAAGGAAGAAAGAGGGGGATTCTATGAGTCACATTTTCTTTTATCTCGTATAAAATTATATCTGTATGGGGTTTCTCCACCTCCGAAAGTACTTTCGAGAAGGAGAAATTATAGCAAAGGTGTTTAGCACCGAATCTCACTCTAGAGCTCACCTGTAGAGTAGGAATTTGAATTTCGAACCACGTTAAATCTCTTGTCATTACTCTTTTATGTACTGTTGTGACCGGAGAGGCCCCTGAGCCTCCCTGACATCTTCATTCCAAAAAAAGCAGAAAATTTGTGCTGCATCAATTTTGCTGAACAAGACGTGAAAATGTATCTACAAGAGATTCCTCCTCTTGCAGCCTCTTCTGTGGAGGGAACCCCTATCACTTTATTGCCATCCTAGTTGAGGGCCATGGTGGATACGGCGGTATTTGAAGCTTTGGTGAGGGAAAGGAAGAGGGCGAGATATCTCCATCCCCATTCTAGTGAGCCTTCTCAGAGGGAGCCGCCATTTGAAGGACCTTCTCATATTCCTCCACCTGGTCCCCAAGAGACTAAGATATTACCAGGAGAAATGGCAGAGGGGGAGCGTATCAGTATCCTTTCCCAGTGGTGCTAGGGAGACGTGAAGACCAAAGGGAAAATCATTCTACGAAGGCACCGGAACTTTATGAGCCTTGTCCTTTCACTGAAGACACAATGCTAGAGCACCGCCAACACACTTTTGGGCCCCCCAAATGGGGATGTATAATGACACTTCTGACCCAGAAGAGCATTTGTCTCAATTTGAATGTGCAGCTGTCCTCCATTGCTATACTGACGCTCTTAAGTTTCCGAGTCTACTAAGACTTGGGCTGCCTCATAATTAGCGATTGTAGCCCTAATTACCAGGGTGTCATTATGAGGGAATAGGATACCTTCCAAGTCGGGTGGATTGAAGCTAATATGAGGGGCCTCCCGAGTGACCCGACTTTCATTTATAGCTAAATTTTCCAAGCATGTGACTTTCGCATCCGATTGAAATATCCATCCGTAGGCCCCTCTACTATAACGTTGATGCCACCCTAAGTCGGGGTGTCTTCTGGAGCAGTCGACGTCCCACTACTCTAGTCCGCTTCTTGAGGAGCATCTCCTTGGTTCAAGGGATGTTGAATATTCCTCCTGGGAGCCACTAGTCCTCTTCTAGCATAAGGCTCGGGGGCGAGGGGCCCTGAGGGATGCTTTCCCCTCCGATTCCATCTTCGAGGGTTTCCATAGATGGGGGGTGCTCTCGCCGAATACGATCCATTTATTTTTTTCAATCCATAGCATTGCACATTGGTATGGTCGTACTCCATATGGTACCTACAGAAGAGATGAATGAGGGGGGAGGGGGGGGGGTTCGAGGGGAGCCTGTATAACCTCCCGGTCGATAGAGAACACCATATCCCTCATAAGCTTCTACAACCTTTTCGAGGGTTGTGAGGGGTGGGGGCATGACTTCCATCTCCATGACCCTCATAGGTCTAGCGTGAGGAGCTCCCAAAGGGAGTGGTGGGTAATAATCTGACTTAGGAGGAACTCATCTCAAGGGGGGATGAATCTGATCCCCAGAAGTGGGGGCAGACTCCTTTGCTGATCGACGGACCCTCATCGTGTCTTCTCCATTGATGTACCTCTCAGCTCGATCGAGTAGCCCGCCATACCCGCGTATGGGGTTTCTTAAAGAGAGGACTGAGGAAGGGGCCTTCCCTCAATCCGTGAGATATGGTGACCATCAAGACATCTGTGGTAGCTGCTAGGACCTCCCGAGCGACTTTAGTGAATCGGTTAATATAACTCCGCAATGGCTCTGTTGGCCCCTGCTTTAGATGGAGTAAGCTGAAGGTGGTTTGTTGGTACCTCTTATAACTAGCAAAATGCTAGAGGTAGACATCCTTCAAGTCCCTGAAACAAGTCACAGATCTCGGAGGTAGTAAGGAAAACCACCTATGTGCGGATGACACCAAGGTTGTAATAAATGTCTGACACTTGATGGCATTCGTGTAACTATGAAGGTGGGCGACGTTCTCAAACCGACCCAGATGTTCTTCAAGGTCCGCATCCTCGTCGTAGTTTCCGACCTGAGGGGCCTAGAAATGGGGAGGGGGGATTTTCTAACAGTATGTCATTGGTGAAAGGAGACGACTCATATTCACCCAGAGCCGTTGTGACCCGACTTTCTTCTTGCTACTCTCTTCCTCCCAGCAGGGGTGAGAAGGGATAAGTTGACCAACTCCTATAGTGGGTTCTGCCTCGGGCGTGACTTCTTGCTCATGTCGGTTGAAGAGGGATCTGTGTGGTTCCCCTACCCTAGAAATGTTCCTCGAGGCCTTTTAGTGGAAATGAGATTAGAGGTATCCCATCCTCCGGCCTTCTCGCGGCCATGAGTTCGCCACTGCGTTGTCGATCATGGTGGCTAACTGAGTGAGAGTCAGCATGATGGGGGTCTCCTTTGGGGGAGACACCCTAGGGGAAACTGTAAAATACGGGGAAAAAATTATTATATGGATTAACCCTTTAATTAATTGAATTTAATTAGTGGGTTAATTGAGTTTAATTAGTGGATTAAATTGGGCTCAATAAGTGGGTTAATTGGGTTTAATTAGTGATGGGGTTTGAAATTGGGCTAAAACCTGTTGGGTCGAATCCATTGGGCTGAAGCTAATGGGCTGAATCTAAAGGGCTAAATCCATTGGGCTAGAATTGGGAGTTTGAGCTTAACTTAGGTTGAACCTTGACCTAAAGCTGGCTCAATCCAATTGAAGGGACTTTATAAGGCTCGAACCCGATCAACTCCTTCATCGCGATTTTTCCCTTTCTCCTCGCTCGCGATTTCCGCTTCACCTCTGCCGCTCGCCTCTTCCGAATCACCGACGCTGCCGGCGATTCCTTCTCCTCGGTATACCATCGCCGATCGGTCCTCCTCTATCGGAGTTGTAGAGATCTTCAGTGGAGCAGTCGGCCGATCGCCACTGCCTCTGCTCAGTCCTTCTCACTCCGCGAGCCGCTGCCGCCGACGGAGGAAGATCCGGCCGGTGGGAGAGACGTCGTGCTCTCTGCTTCCGATCGTTGCTCCCATCATCGTCGCCCTGAGCCAGGTTGTCGCTGTTGGAGCTCTCAATCGATGCTGCTCTGTCGCCGGAGATCGCGATTTGAGCAGTCGCCCGATCGCCGCAGCCTTCTTGATCGCGCCGTCGACTTCTTCGATCATCGTGACCGCCGCGAACTCAATATGCTGCCAGATTCCCTTGAGTGAGCTTAGCTCGGAGACAGGGCATCGCTGCCTTCTTCGATCGTGATCAACTCCAATGTCACCGCTTCATCGCCGATTTGTGATCCTGTGTTGAGCTACTGTGCCGGCCGTCTAGGTCACGAGGTTGATCGGCTGTTTCCATCACTGCCTTGGTCAGCTGTTGGTGAGATCAACACGGCGATGTCTTCACCGTCATAGCTCCTCCGGCCTCGCTGTTCTGCCGAATGGTGATTTGCTCTGGTCGATTGTCGCCGGAGCAACTGGCTGATGCCGCTGTGCTCAGTCGCCGCCTGCTTCTCCGGATTTTTGCGAGCTGATGTTGAGGCCAAGAGGGAGATCCGGCGGCTAAGGTTGGAACGGGAAGTATTGATGAGCTGTGAGCTTGGATCTGGTGAAACGACAATGGAGACCGATTTATGACTTAAGACCATGGGTCAAGAAACAATGGGAGCAAGGCGCAGATGGATCTAATAGCTATACTTGGATTTGGGGCAGCTGTGATTGAAGTTGCACTAGGTGAGTTACCATTGTGAGGTATGTTGTATTACAGCAAAATAGTTTATGATTGGAATTGGTCTTGCCTTAATGTGGTGGTTTGATACAGATTAGATACTCAGAATTGGGGCAAGAAGTTGTACCAGTGAAGTTAATCAGGGACGTTGATATGAGACGGAGTCTCGGATGTGAAGACGGATAATGTAATCTGCATATCAGGTGGGTAATATCTACCTGGTCCGGTAGTTTTGATCAAATTCTAGTGCATGATCTTGGATTTATGTTTATACCTGTTTACCTTAAATCCACTCTTATTTAATCATATGCTTGTACTGCCTTGACCTTTGAGATATATAATCTGGTACTTCATTGATTATCTAGCTCGGATAGGAACTATAAACCCTATTATGTATTAGCCGATGGATGTTCAGTAAGTACAAGCGGTTAGGGTTATCTTTGTGACCTCAGATTGGGTTACTGTGTTACATCTCTAGGGTTAGGTGATGAATTGGGTTATGAAGTCGATCGTTGTATTGTACACATATTAGTTGTGCATCTATGGTGGATTTAGTTGTCTGTGCATAGATAAATGTGTGTGGTTGTCAGTATGTGGTTATGGACTAGAGGTCCTAGCATAATTGTATATCCATTATGGGTAGCATATCTGTGTATGGTTATATGGATGGTCGATAGTATCCCGCTACTGACTAGAGGTCTTAGCGTGGTTGATTGTCAGATGTGTATGACTCTTTGTGCGATGGAGAGTCTTGTGGATTGTAGTCCTTGCATAATTGACTTTTGGTTGACCAGGACTCCCCGTGGGATAGGGAGTGTGGCGAGGATACATGTATGGAGCTATGCATCATTACATTGCATGCATGCTGTAGACTGAGTCTCCCTTGTGGTTGAGACGGGTCGTCAGTCATCCTGCCTCCCCGACCACTCGGGGTAGTGGTAGCAGGGTTGAGGGTAGAGCATTTTTGTGCGTGCCGTTCTCGGCCACTATGGATGGTGGTAGCTGGAGATGCGCACTTGGCCACTGTGCGGAGTGGTAGTTAGCGCACTCACCCACTATAGACGGTGGTCGTGTGATGTGCAGTTGTCCTGGGTGCGGTGCTCGTCTACTCATGGGTAGGGACGGAGCGGCTAGCAGCAGGGACCCCGTGTGGGTAGCATATAGCTCTATGGCGGGCTAGCTACTGTTTCATACTACCCAACTCGGTCACTCGAGAGTGGTGGCAGTTGGAGCCGGGATAGTTGTCATGTCGTGCCACCTAGGCCATACTGGGGTCGTGGTAGCGATGACCATGCATATGCATTGTTGATATATATGTATGCATGTATTTGATATATGTTTTACATATGCCTGTGAGATGCTGCATTTGATTGAGCTATGATTGCTGCATATGGTTGTTCATCATGATACATGCCAATCTGCATTTTATATACTGCTATGTGTTGAGCATGATACATGCGTTGATTCAGACTGGTGTATGCATTTGATTATCATCATGTCATTGTGTGGTACGGACCGGGTTGCATGTGATCATATACTGTTCATATGTTGGAGTATTGGTCAGGTATGGGATTGACTTGGTACGTTATATGAGTTATGTTATTGTAAATCTGTTCAGGATGATCTAGCATATGGTGTTACAGACCGTCAGGTACGTTGGTACATTACTTCATGTTCAGTTGATCAGTTTAGTATATACATTGAGTATGACTTTACTGTAGTTACTTGTTATTAGAGTTGGATAAGACTGTATGTCTATTGGACTCATGTTGTATACCTGTAGATCTTCACATGTATACTTGTAGATCTCTTTACCCTATATGTTCATGCACTTTCTATATATTACCCCTGAGTTTATACTCACCACCCCGGGACCACAGGCTTCTGTCGCCCAATAGCGGTAGAAAGATTCCTTGGGCGTTGAAGCTCGCAGGTGATCCCATCTCACACCGGACGGATGAATATGTTTTCCGTATTGTTGTATTACTATGGATTGTTGTTTTAGGTCTTTTTACCTGTATTGTTTCCGTATTTGTGATATCTGGATGTGTTGTATGTATTTGGTCTTTGATTCGATTTACATTATGATTCTTGTCGTGTCAGTCACTCAGTGCAGTTGGGTCCTTGTATTTTGTTTTATCTGTATTATATTTCAGCTGTGTTTGATATGTTGATATCATTATGTTATATTGTTGTTGTGGGCCTACGGGCCTTGTATTAACCCGATATGTTGCCACGTACAGGGGAGATGTCGTCCGTTTGCTTTTCGACACGGTATACTCTCGGGGCGTAACAATTTTATTGGTATCAGAGCCCTAGGTTGCGAAGTCCATTTTCGGATTTTACTTCGTTCGGATATCGAGTTTTGCTTTACTCGATTTTGGGTTTTGTGAGTTCTGGGATCTGGCTGTTGCGGACATCTCCGAGCTACAAGGTTTAAGGTATGTTAACTGTTATTACATATCCTTCTGTTGGCTATGCATTTAGTTGCTTATAACATGAATGACTTGTAGTATGTTAGTCAGTATTCGTAACCATGGTTTGAGTTGGTCACGGGAATGACATGTTGAGGTTATTAGACATGTACCTGCTATCGAAAAGGGTAATTACCTTTGAGGCATCTGTCGGATGGCGAGGTTAGTAGTCACATCTCTTGTGGAGATCAAGGATTACAGTCCTAAGATTTTCACTAATTATGTTAGTCAGATCATTACCTATGGGGTAATGGACTAAGCGAGTATATTATTACTGGTGCAGATGATAGAAAATTAGTGGATGACATTCATGGGGATTTTGATCCCCGGACTGGTCGTTCTAGGTTGTATAACATTGGGAGTACTTTTGGAGTACTTGACTCGGGTTATACGAAGATAGTAGTGTTAGTTGAATACCATTATCCGGATTTAGTTGATACTTGGTGGAAGAGATAGAAAGTAACATACGGGAAATAATGTATCACTTGGTCACAGTTCAGTGATGTTGTGAGATAGTATTTCCCCACATCATCTTCTTTGACTCATTGTCAGGGAATTCTTGGGCATCGAGTAGGGTGATCGTTTGGTAACGAAGGTACCATGCAGAGTCGCTAGACTTGCGAGGGTTACAACTACCTAATAACTCGAGAATGTGATCGACATGTCTTAAGCCACCTACGATTTATCGACTGACATATCGATCAGGATGTTTGGATCTCCTACCAGATCCTACCGGAAGTGCATAGACTTAGTCATGTGTATAGAAATGACTCCGTAGCTAGTGTTTTAAGAGTTGGAGATTTGATAAGCAAATATTGCAAGTCAAATTATTGGAATTAGAAGTCTCCGAATGGTTGATAAAAAGGAGCAAGATTGGAGTTATGGGTCATGAGCTACTATTGGAGAGTTTTCCGATTATAGAAGACCGATTGCAGATCGACAACACCTTTTCATGTTTATCAGTGAAATCAGAGGAAAGACTCCGAAGGGAGTGTGGGTGTGCAGTGCGGGTTACGACGAGACACAGAGCCAGATTATCCGATGGACCATTGTATTTGTTTCTACTATAGCGGTAGGTATCTCGAGGAGAGTATGTATTTTGAAGACTCGGTTGAAGACTATGGATGATGCTTTCGGCCGGGCGATCCACAACCTCGGCAGAGATCATTCTGAGAAGATTGGGTTATCACATCAGCAGCGATCTACTACCCCAGATATAGTTGGAGTTCTTTGATACTTTCATCCGGAAGAAGTAAGCTACTCGTGATGTCGGTAGAAGACATCTCGAGAAGACTTCGGGCGTCTGAGACAACAATTATTACCTTCGACGCGGTATTACCTTCGAGCGTGGTTATGATTTGTTCGAGAGAGAGAGAGTATCGGCGATGGTACGTATCTATCTTTGTATTCTTGATCCGATTATACCTTTCCACGAAGATGGGCGTGCTATGATGTTGTGATTCTTGATATTTTACGAGGATGTGTATCCTTTGCGATAACGATGTTTACCATCTCCAATCTGATTGTTTGATTGTACCTCGATTTTGTGATTGACTTGGTTCCTCCATGATAGTCTTTGCATCTACATGAGCTCAGCTGTCCAGAACAGATGTTGGACAAATTTACATGATTACTCGAGAAAAAGTATAGAAGACCGAAGGATTGGTCATTCGGGGTATTACTTTAGGTTATCCTATTTGCAGATATATCGAGAGATACTGGTAGTTTACAGGTATTTTTGTCTAGAATATTCTTGGATAGGGTTCGAAGGGTTCCTATCGACTTGTGGGTTGGTGATTTTCTCTACCGTCAGGTGAGATGTTGATCAACAATCAAGAAGTCAAGGGATACCCTTAGCCTTTGCTAGACATACCTCCACTGTAGACATATCCTTACGGATAGTTGGATTGTTGGAGTGTTGGTATACTAGGACTCTCGGATGGACGTATAATCCGAGAGTATTCGGATGTAGTTACGGATGAACTCTCGGGCTAATCACTGCATGGGCAAGTGGAATATGCGATTGAGGTGATTTTAGGAATAGTCCTGATATTCGGGACCTTATACCGGGAGAGGATTTTATGGGTATTAGTGTTGCTAAACACTATGAGAGATTTATCTGCCTCAGTGTTTCTTCTTGAGAAGACTTGTAACTCTTTGTTAGAAGAGAGTCAGACCTTGAGTCTATGCATCGATTATCGATGATTGAAATGCAGTAGTAGTTGAGAATGAGTATCCTTTGTTAGGGATAGATGATTTGTTTAGATCAACTAAATGACACCTGTGTATACCCTAGGGTTGATATACGACTGGAATGTTGATATTGTAGTGACTTGGTGTCATACAATGATCATTGTTGATGTGATGATTGAGCTATCATCAGCTTAGAGTAAAAGGATGCAGGTGTATAGAGCTGATTGATAAGGTTGGTAGACTTATTGACGATTTAGTCGTTCATGGATTTGAGAAATCAAGTACTCTTGGAGTATTTGGGATCGATTGTCATCATATCTATGGATGATATATTTTTGGGATATATTCACGACCTTAAGGGAAGTTATGTTTCCCTAGATTGATTTGGTGTTTACCAGAGATAAGGATAGGATGCTCTAGAGTTACTATACCGCAAATTTGTTGGACTAAGAAGGTGATGGAAATCACCTGGTTGAAAGTTTGTGAAGCTAGGTTTCAGGGCCTAGAAGGTGGCTGACTTTTGTGTCAGTGTTAGTTAATCCGTCCGATATGGATGGAAGGGTATTGTACATAGATGCAATATTTCAGGGATTAGGAGCGATCCCGATGCAGTTGAATGAGACATATATTATGTGTATGCTAGTTGAGAAACTAGCGGGATTAGTTATTATAGTCTTCCAGTTACTTTTAGTTCTGTGTGACAGAGTGAATTTTTGGACATTAGATTAATTTCTCTAGTGAGAATAAATCTCCGTCTCTGGGAAGGATAGTGGTTCCCAGAGTTGCATTCATTTTAGGAAGAGTTATTCCAGGAGACTCTTCATTCGAGAGTGATGATTTATTCGGAGTGTATCCGAAAATAATGAGTATTGAGACGCTCCAGTTGGTGGAACGATATGTGGGACAAGGATGATTCCGTAGTCTGATGTTGGGTATGCCCACAAGCAAAGGTGGAATATTGTGATCGGTAGGGTTACGTACCGTGATGAAGTGGGAGCCTAGTATGTTAGACTGTGTTGGGAGATTATCTAGAATTCGGAAAGGACTTGATTGGATTTGAGTAATCGATGATCGATTAGCTAGGTCCGCTCATTTTCTTCCGAGTCGTAAGATGGATTTCGTTGGATCGCTTGATGGAATTATATCCATGGAGTATCCTTGAATATCATTTCTGATAGTGATTCATGATTCACCTTACGATTCTGGCAAAGTTTCCCATCAGTTACGGGTATAGAGCTCCACTCTGGTACAGTAATTGACCTCTTAATAGGTTGGCTGAGAGCGTATAAGAGCTGGAATATAATATTCGAGCTCAGTACCCCACTTAGTCATTTGAGATGTGTGACTTTCCTCCGGATACTTGAGATGATTATTGTGACATCTCGCTTGTACATGAGTCGGAAATTTGGGGACCAAATTTTTATAAGTAGGGGAGAATGTAAAATACGGAAATTTTTTTTTATTATATGGATTAACCCTTTAATTAATTGAATTTAATTAGTGGGTTAATTGAGTTTAATTAGTGGATTAAATTGGGCTCAATAAGTGGGTTAATTGGGTTTAATTAGTGATGGAGTTTGAAATTGGGCTAAAACCTGTTGGGCCGAATCCATTGGGCTGAATCTAATGGGCTAAATCCATTGGGCTAGAATTGGGAGTTTGGGCTTAACTTAGGTTGAACCTTGACCTAAAGCTGGCTCAATCCAATTAAAGGGACTTTATAAGGCTCGAACCCGATCAACTCCTTCATCGCAATTTTTCCCTTTCTCCTCGCTCGCGATTTCTGCTTCACCTCTGCGCTTCGCCTCTTAGAATCACACCAGCTGCCGTGATTCCTTCTCCTCGGTATACCATCGCCGATCAGTCCTCCTCTATCGGAGTTGTCGGAGATCTTCAGTGGAGCAGTCGGCCGATCGCCGCTACCTCTGCTCAGTCCTTCTCACTCCGCGAGCCGCTGTCGCCGATGGAGGAAGATCCGGCCGGTGGGAGAGACATCGTGCTCTCTGCTTCCGATCGTTGCTCCCATCATCGTCGCCCTGAGCCAGGTTGTCGCTGTTGGAGCTCTCAATCGATGCTGCTCTGTCGCCGGAGATTGCGATTTGAGCAGTCGCCCGATCGCCGCAGCCTTCCTGATCGCGCCGTCGACTTCTTCGATCATCGCGACCGCCGTGAGCTCAATCTGCTGCCAGATTCCCTTGAGCGAGCTTAGCTCAGAGACAGGGCATCGCTGCCTTCTTCGATCGTGATTAACTCCAATGTCACCGCTTCATCGCCGATTTGTGATCCTGTGTTGAGCTCTTGCGGCCGTCGAGTCGCGAGGTTGATCATTGTTTCCATCCTTGCATTGGTCGGTGTTGGTGAGATCGACCACGACGATGTCTTCACCGTCATAGCTCCTCCGACCTCATTTATTACTGCGAATGGTGATTTACTCTGCAGTCGATTATCGCCGAACAGCGGTGATCTTGTGCTCGATCGCCGCCCAGCTTCTCAGTTTTTGCGGTGATGTTGAGGCCAAGAGGGAGATCCGGCGGCTAAGGTTGGAACGGGAAGTATTGATGAGTTGTGAGCTTGGATCTGGTGAAACAGCAATGGAGACCGATTTATGACTTGAGACCATGGGTCAAGAAACAATGGGAGTAAGGCGCAGATGGATCTAATAGCTATACTTGGATTTGGGGCAGCTGTGATTGAAGTTGCACTAGGTGAGTTACCATTGTGAGGTATGTTGCATTACAACAAAATAGTTTATGATTGGAATTGGTCTTGCCTTAATGTGGTGGTTTGATACAGATTAGATACTCAAAATTGGGGCAAGAAGTTGTACCAATGAAGTTAATCAGGGACGTTGATATGAGACGGAGTCTCGGATGTGAAGACGGATAATGTAATCTGCATATCAGGTGGGTAATATCTACCTGGTCCGGTAGTTTTGATCAAATTCTAGTGCATGATCTTGGATTTATGTTTATACCTATTTACCTTAAATCCACTCTTATTTAATCATATGCTTGTACTGCCTTGACCTTTGAGATATATAATCTGGTACTTCATTGATTATCTAGCTCGGATAGGAACTATAAACCCTATTATGTATTAGCCGATGAATGTTCAGTAAGTACAGGCGGTTAGGGTTATCTTTGTGACCTCAGATTGGGTTACTGTGTTACATCACTAGGGTTAGGTGATGAATTGGGTTATGAAGTCGATCGTTGTATTGTACACATATTAGTTGTGCATCTATGGTGGATTTAGTTGTCTGTGCATAGATAAATGTGTGTGGTTGTCAGTATGTGGTTATGGACTAGAGATCTTAGCATGATTGTATATCCATTATGGGTAGCATATATGTGTATGGTTATATGGATGGTCGATAGTATCCCGCTACTGACTAGAGGTCTTAGCGTGGTTGATTGTCAGATGTGTATGACTCTTTGTGCGATGGAGAGAGTCTTGTGGATTGTAGTCCTTGCATAGTTGACTTTTGGTTGACGGGACTCCCGTGGGATAGGGAGTGTGGCGAGGATACATGTATGGAGCTATGCATCATTACATTGCATGCATGCTGTAGACTGAGTCTCCCTTGTGGTTGAGACGGGTCGTCAGTCATCCTGCCTCCCCGGCCACTCGGGGTAGTGGTAGCAGGGTTGAGGGTAGAGCATTTTTGTGCGTGTCGTTCTCGGCCACTATGGATGGTGGTAGCTGGAGATGCGCACTTGACCCTTTCTTGAGTGGTAGTTAGCGCCTCACCCACTATAGGCGGTGGTCGTGTGATGTCTGATTGTCTGGGTGCGGTGCTCGTCTACTACTCATGGGTAGGGACGGGCGACTAGCGTGAGGACCCGTGTGGGTAGCATATAGCTCTATGGCGGGCTAGCTACTGTTTCATACTACCCATCTTGGTCACTCGAGAGTGGTGTCGGCTGGAGTCGGGATAGTTGTCATATCGTGTCAACTAGGTCGCCAGGTCGTGGTAGCGAGTTGGGTCTTGTGGTATGACCATGCATATGCATTGTTGATATATATGTATGCATGTATTTGATATATGTTTTACATATGCCTGTGAGATGCTGCATTTGATTGAGCTATGATTGCTGCATATGGTTGTTCATCATGATACATGTCAATCTGCATTTTATATACTGCTATGTGTTGAGCATGATACATGCGTTGATTGAGTGTATGCATTTGATTATCATCATGTCATTGTGTGTAGTACGGATAGGGTTGTTATTACATGTGATCAAATATCTTTGTTCGTATGTTGGAGTATTGATCGGTATGGGATTGACTTGAGTACGTTATATGAGTTATGTTATTGTAAATCATTCGGGATGATCTAGCATATGGTGTTCTGAGGCCGTCAGAATGCGTTGGTACATTACTTCATGTATTGATTGATCATTTAGTATATACATTGAGTATGACTTTACTGTAGTTACTTGTTATTAGAGTTGGATAAGACTGTATGTCTATTGGACTCATGTTGTATATCTGTAGATCTTCACATGTATACTTGTAGATCTCTTTACCCTATATGTTCATGCACTTTCTATATATTACCCCTGAGTTTATACTCACCACCCCGGGACCACAGGCTTCACCTGTCGCCAGTAACGTAGAAAGATTCCTTGGGCGTTCAGACTCACTTGGTGATCCCATCTCACACCGGACGGATGGATATGTTTTCCGTATTGTTGTATTACTATGGATTGTTGTTTTGGGGTCTTTACCCTGTATGGTTTCCGTAGTTATGATATACGGATGTGTTGTATGTATTTGGTCTTTGATTCGATTTCTGTTATGATTCTTGTCGTATCAAGTCACTCCGGAGTGCACAGTTGGGTCATTGTATTTTGTTTTATCTGTATTATATTTTCGCTGTGTTTGATATGTTGATATCATTATGTTATATTGTTGTTGTGGGTCTACGGGCCTTGTATTAACCCGATATGTTGTCACGTACAGGGGAGATGCCGTCCGTTTGCTTTTCGGCACGGTATACTCTCGGGGCGCGACAGAAACTTTTTGAGATTGCATCTTGACGTCTTGCTCAGCAAATTTCCACAGACGACGCTAATTGATGTGGTCGCTTTTGAGCCTCTTTCGCGGATAGCGATGGAGAAGGTGGGGTTCTTTCATGACTGCAAGAGTATATCCCTGTAAAAGTTAATACACGTCAAATGACCACCGACTCTTTCAGGGACGATCCTCCAATGCTTAAGTTAGACAAAGAGATGATGAAGAATGAAGAGTATCAAAAAGGAATATTTAGAGAGTTCTCTCTTTTTATTTTTCTCGTCCTCACCTCTATATAGCAACCCTCGAGATATCATTTTTTCCCATGGTCACTTAAGGGATGTCCTTTGGCAAGCCATTAGAGGACAAGCTCTGAGTATACCCTCCACGTGGTAAACCACGGAGGTCTTTATTATCATGACACTGAGCTGTTATGAGACAAGAGATAACACCTCAAGCTAGGAGGCATCCTTCTCGCGGTCCCCACACACCCTAGCCTGATAATAACCGATTTATGGGATAGTTGGAGGGCTAAAAGGACGAGGCGACAGAGTGGATTGGCCTTATAGTGCAGTTGGGTGGTTGATGGACGAGACGACCGAATGACCTGGCCTTATAGTACTATAGCCAAGTGGCTGATGGACGAGACGATCGAAAGTCCTGCCTTATAGTGCAGTCGAGTGGTTGATGGACAAGGCGATTGAATGGCCTAGCCTTATAGCGCAGGTGGGTGGCTGACGAAGGTGGCTAAATGACCTTACCTTATAGCGCAAAAGGACGGCTGATGGACAAGACGACCGAATGACCTAGCCTTATATTTAAGTATCTCTTTGTTTACCGCTTCTCGCAAAAGATTGGAACCGCCAACCTAGCGGCCCCCACCGACCGGCCCCTCGGCCATTGTGAGGGAGGTAAATCGCGGGGTGGGCCTTTGGCCCATTAACTCGGTGGTAAGCACAAGGAAGGGTATTCTCGATTTGAGGCTTGGTGGTCCTCTCGCTCTTAACCTCTCTCGTCAAATTCCAAAGCGACCCTACTTTGTTTCTTGCAATCTCTCTCCTTGGGCCGAGTGTTCATATGCCTTTGTTTCCACTGGTTCGATCTCTCAAGCATTTTCTGACGATATCAAATTTTATTTTTATCTCTAATTTTTTATTTAATTATTTTTTAAAACTAAGCACTCAATTATTTTTTTCAATTTTTCTTTTTAATTTAAGGACTACCAGTATTTAATAAAAGAAGTCAATATTAAATAAAATAGATAATCTACTTTAGGACCATATTTTTTAGCAAACATGGAGAATCGTATGAAAATTAAATCCGATTTACCCAAACAAATTTAACTATCAATAAATATGGGGACACAAGTGTAATTACGTTAAAGTTTTGAATTCTTCCAGTAAATTTAATTGAAAAAATTTCCTCACGATCCTACGGCATTATTAAACACAGACCCTTCTACACCCTTGCTTCGGTCTCTAGCTCGTCGCCTCGTAGGATCCCTCCCGTCTCAACCTTCCAATTGGGTCCCATTTCAGGTTCAAACCAATTCGAGAAGGTATCTGTTCATCAACGCCTCCGCTTCGTTTGAAGTCCGATTCCATCGTGCCTTCCCTTTCTCTTCCATAAAGTCGTTTTCTCCGGGAGCGATACTCGATCTCGATCTATACTGCAGCTCCTTTCTCCTCGTCTCTTGCAATGGCGAAGGTGAGAGCCTGAGAGGCGAGTTCGCCGTGTCTCTCCGCCTAGCACTCCTGTCCGTCTTGCCCTCCTGCCGCGCCTTCTATCTCACCGGCGTCGCTCCGTGATAGGCTTTGTTCTTATCTTTGCTGGATCTCTTCAATAAAGTCGCCTTCTCCGGGAGCACCACTCGATCTCGATCTATACCGCAGCTTCTTCCTCCCCGTCTCTTGCAATGGCGAAGGTGAGAGGCGAGTTCGCCGCGTCTCTCCTCCTAGCACTTCTGCTCGTCTTGCCCTCCTTCCCAGCCTTCTACCTCCACGGCGTCGCTCCCCGCGATTTCCACGAGGTGATACGCTTTGTTATTTTGTCGACTAGTCGATCTGGATGGGGGTCTGGCATTTTTTTGTTTGACTTCACGAGATGGGATTTGTTTTGTGTTTGCGCTTCTTATCTTTGTTGGATCTCTTCGCTAGGTTTCCTCATCTCTCCATCTCAACATTCTCTTCGCCATGGCGCCCTCCGAGGCCCTCGATCGCTTGGTCTCTCTGCGAGAGCGCTCCGGCTGTCTTGTTCTGCGCCGCATATGAGGATTCCCTGTGCCATCCCTGCGATGAAAAGGTGCCTCCCTTCTTTCTCTCTAGTTTTTCGCGGTTTGTTTTTTCTTTTTGGGTGATGTTTGAGTGGTGGATATGTTGATCCATGGATTTCGATGATCTATTTTGTCGGGTTTTGTATTGTTAGGGTAAAGTCAGGATATCGTGAGGCTGTCTTTGGATAATCTGAATTCTCAGAGGTTGTAAAATTGTTAGGTTAAGTTATCCAAAATAGCTCGTCAGTGTAATATTTAAGTTCAGCTTCGCCTTGTTGGCCAGTATTTAACTTTGTAAAATTTGCTTGGTTTTGGATTGACCTATTTCGAACATCATGTGAGAAACATCAATCAGTTTGAATGATTGATAAATAAATTAGAGCTACTTCACATTAGGAATAGCAAATATTAAATTCATGTGTTATGAGGATGACATCATAAATGGGGATTTATGCAGGGAATTTAGTTTGTGAGCTAGGGAAAGTTATAGGTTGTTGGAGTATTCATGAGTTAACTTATGTGCACTATGAAGTTTACTCTGTCAATTCAACTCACTTGTATTCTCTTATTTCTTTGATGAATGTGAGTGTGAATGACCCTAAATAGTTTTTTGGACATAGAAGGACATGTTATTTTCTTCGTTTAGTTAATGGGGTGCAGTGCACTCACAGATGATTTATCCATAAAATTCTCATTTTCTGATGATGATTTGGATGGTTTGGTGTCCTACTTGCTCTCCAGGAACCTAGATATGTTTTAAGAAACCATGTATTTGGCATCATCAGTGTATTATTTGCTTTGATTGACATTTTCTATCAACCTCACATTTTTAACCAATTCTGAGAACTAATTTCGAAATGAAGAACTTACTAAATGGTTATCCTGAAATTGTTCCACACTTAGCTTAATTTTTTATCATTCATTTGTCATCAAACAGTCACAACATGCAAAAATTTCTTGAAATTGCATTCAATTTTAGTCAATATTTTTCTCTCAAAGCATCTCAATTTATTTCATTTGTATGTATTATGTGTTTTCTTACTCCAAAACTCGTTGTAGATTTTGATAAGTTGTCATCCAGTTGTTTGGTAAATTGGAGCATCAGTGAATGTCTATTGTTAAGTGGAACCTATGATTATGGTAGATCATAATGACTGAGTGATATTTGTTCGTCAATTAACCAATAAGTAGGAGTCACATAAAGAAACGATTAGATGCTTTGTCAACTGAATGCCACAAACTATTACATCATTGAAGTCTACCATACAAGATTACAAGTGACCATATAAATTCTCTCACAACATTATAAATATTTCTTAGTCTCATTTAAGTAGGTGTATAAGTTTTCTATAAAGTATCATGCAACTGCCTTTGTTAGGAGGACCCTTTGCTAAGTATGTTTTATTTTTCTTTTTCAAGGAGGGAGAATCCTACATCTATGTGACTAAAAGTTATTAGATAAATTTTCCTTCATATTGCTAGACAAAGAGAAAGCCAACATTTCTTGCATGCACTAATTGCTTACAAGCACATATAGTCACAGGGATAAATCTTTCAATCTACATAGTACAATGATGAGACTTGTTCATCCAATTATTTTTTTAAAAAGAAGACATCATAATTCTGTTGTGTGAAAGTACATTAATTGAAAACTCATTGAATGAGGAGATAGTTTATAGCATCATGTTGTTTGTCTATTGTAATGTCTTATAAAGATGGTTGATAGTATGAACCTCATATCTAAAAGTGGCGGTTGCAGTGGTGGATGATAGTGTTCATTTAAACTAAAATTTGTCCTTGTTGAATTCAGCAGATGCAATTAGTTCAATTTGGTTTTCACAGCAAACTTATATGTTTGATCATTCCGCTCTTTTTCAATTCCTTAAGACGCTTAATCCTTCAAACCTGCAGAAAGGCTATGTTGAGTTATTGTGTTGTGATGCAATGTCCTTATTGAGATTTTAATGTATGTTGGAGGACCTCATTCTCCATTTCTTTGTGCTTCACAACAAGGTTATGTCAAGACCTGCACATGCTCTGACTTCGTATTTAGTGTTTCATAGCAGTTAGTTGTATCTTCTTTTGATGTGTTAATTAGCTTGCAATCTCAGACACTGACCTGTCTTTTCATGCTTAGTCCCCTTCAATCTCTGTATATGGTGAGCTGACAATCTCACTTTCAGTTCTTTTAAGACTAATGATAAATCTATTTTTCTCATTTTTTGATGTCTTGCAATATCCCATGCATTGTTTTTCTTCAATTTAAAATTAGTTAATTATTTTCTATTTTTCTAGCTTTCTGGACATTGATAAAATCTAGATGCTGAGAAGCTAAATCTAAAAATGCACAGGTTCTATAATTTGTTAGGTTTGCATCTCTTCTTGGCTTTCTTTTTTATCTCTGGCTTGATATTCTTGTTCTTTATTGGGTTCTACAATCTTTATTTACGTAAATAATATCAAGGTTTAAAATTTTGACCCGTATCGAGGTTTTGGTTCGCGACCGAAACGATACGGTTTTGGTATCGTATTGATAAATTTTTAATATAAAATATATAAATTAAAAATGAAAATTTTAACTTAAATATTAAAAATAAAAAATGATTAAAAAATACTAAAAAATTAATTTAATTAATTTCAATTAAATGGGATTAAAAAATAAAATAAAATTTAATAATAAAAAATTATTATTTATAATATATAAATTAATAAAATAAAATTTAAAATAATTTTATTAAATTTTAATTGATTTTATTTAAGCTATAGTTAAATTATAGTTTGGGAAGTTAATTTTTTTTAAAGCTTTCGTCGTCTTCCACGGAGGTCGTGCGTGTTATCGGACCTCGTGAAGCGGTGACATCATACCTCCTCGTGCAAGTGCTGTGGCTCTGCAGACCCGGCGAGCATCCATGACCTCGCGTGGGCTGGCGGCTATTGCGACCCGCGTAAGTCGTCGACCAGCCGCCCCACGTGAGGTTGTCGTCGGCCATTTAGTGGCCCGACGAGGCCCGCTCTTGGCTGCCGCCGGCGTCGTTCATGTGTCTCGCGGGCATGCCGATTTTGGTGGCGTGGCGGAACAAAAAAAATCGTCCGTTTCGGACGAAACGGATCGGTATTTCAAACCTTGAATGATATGATATTCCTCTGCCATCTGTTGCTAAAGCTTATTAACCCCTAGCAGTTTGTGTTTTCACTTCCACTCTTCAACTTGCTTGACATTTGATTAAGTGCTCTCATTTTCTTTGTTAGTTAGAGCTTATGGGTAGGAGCCATGGTTGAAAATCTAAATTATTGTCAAAAGATGCATCACCACCTGTTAGATTGCTTTCTATTGTACCATTTAGCATAGGCACCATTATGAAGGCAACTAAAATGAAATTTCTGTATCATGCATGAAACTTTTAAGAATATGCACCTTATCGTCCTTGTACAACTCATCACCGTTGTTAAAGGTGTGTTACTTTCAACTATTTGAAATCTCACTAAATGACTTTAGGTACAGTTTGGAAGACTATATCACTGTCACACATATTGATGGTTCACTTGGATTTTTTTCTCCATTGAATTTTCTCTCATGAATACTAATAGTTCACTTGAATTTTCTATCAAGTCATAAGCTCAAATACTTGATGCACCCTTGTTCCGTTGTAAGCATCCTTTAGAAACAACCTTCCTTCCCATCCTACATAACCGTTCTCGATATTAGAGCTTAAATTGGGAAGTGCACATGGTGAAACAATATTTATTCGACAGCTTGGTGATATATGTTGAGAATAGGAAAACATAATAGGACAATCTAGATGTGTTTGAAAATAACCATAGCATGAAAGGTTGGAGTTCCTCAACATGGAGGGGATCGCAATTGCTAGTTCGCTATTGAGAAAATTAGAATGATAATCTTCTTATGATTATGTTGAAAAGAAGCTTTAAAGATGTGATTGTGTCAGTAATCTTCCAAGAAGTGGATATTATGTGTGGTTAACATAGTGATTAATATTATGAGTGTTGCTTTGCAGGTATACAAAACTTCCAGCTGTCCAGTTGGCATCTCAGTACAGCATTGTTGTTTGAGGATTGAGAGCTGAAGCAGAATTTGTTTGAGGACCAGCAAGAACAGCTAGAATCCAATGTTGAGAAGCTATCTATGTTCTTGGAGAAGGATTTTCCAAGCTTTTTCTGATGGAGGTCATGGACATGATGCTACACATCATAAATCTTTCTAATGTCGTTGTGGACTTTGCAAACAAATGTAAGTATTTTTCTTTATACATGTGTGGTTATGTGAGTTGTCGATTATTATATACTTGTCTTTGCGGGTACCATTTCTTGCAAGGAAGAATGTAGCAAAGCGCGGTACAACAAAAATATGTCTAATGGATGCAATTAAGATTAGGAGCTCTTTTTAAATCAAATTACCCTTTACACTTGTATCTAGTTAGGCCACGAGATGCACATCATGTAAGTAAAAAAGCGCTGACTTTCCATTGTCCGCACTTTCACCACAATGCCAAGAAATGAATTGCTTTCTTGAATATCTGGTCGATCGACGTGTTGATCTGTGATCTGTGTGCAGGGAAGAATCTGCGGTAAGGATCAACAATGCAATATTACAGTAACGACCAAGGCATTGTTTGATCTCATTTGAATTATGGTGAAAACTTAATGTACATGACTCACCTCACAGTATATGGACCATAGCAGTCACTTCTTTTGAACCTTCACAATACTATCAATGGTTTGATATACTTCATTTCCAGGATTGCCGATGCATTCAACCAATCATGCTTTGTTCTTTGACTACGAGACTAATTTACATTTAGCTATATTGTCATTCCATCTGTACAAATATGATAAATCACTTCAACATTCACATAATAATTATATTATGCTAAGTTAGATTTCTGAACTAAGGACAACAAATTCTAATTTAGGATTTGGTCATTCTTTCTCTTTTTTAATCATTCAAGTGTTTAATTTTGTGCTTAGGTCCTTGATGAGTGCCTTCGGGCAATTTTTGAGTTGAGTAGATGATTTTCAAGATCTTAGATGATTTTCAGATCTAGCATCTCATTCATCTCAGAAGCAAGATGATTTCATCCACACCTTTTTCGAACTTGATGACCTAGAAACCTCCAAGGGCGTGAATACCTCTCATGGGATTGACCAGTTGAAAGAACTCAAGTCTTTGCCACATGCCTCTTGCACGGTAAGTTATGATTTGCTTAACGAGTAACCTTTTTGTGATCAAGTAACCCATTTTATTCATGCCCTTTTTTCTTTTCTATTGTTAGCTAAAACTTCACTGCTAATATGCACGTACATACTTTCTACATGTTGTGCTTTGGTTTGCTAAACAGATTATCAGTGACAAAATCGTTGCATGTTTGAAAATTACTATGTAACACAGGGGTTGGTAATTAGATAATCTAACCAGCCAACATTTCCTGTCAACACTGTCAAATTGTTTACTGATTTTCTGTTGAAGCTTTATTGAAATTGAAAACAAGTTTTCCATAATTTAGTTTTATTGAGAGCATTGTATTCTAGATTGCTTTTCACAGTTAACAAAAGTTTTAATCCTTCTTTTAGCTCAAGCCACAACAAAAATTTGTTCTTTGCTAGCTAGGAGGCTAGATCTATTGCTTGATTTTCTAAATCATTTAATTTTTTGGTCTTTTTCCGTTAATACCCCAACTTGTTGGTTCTTTACTTAGCAACTCCTACTTTTATTTTAATTTCCTCCAATGATCATTACTCGTTCATATTTGTCAATTGATGGAACAGTAGCCTACATGTTTCAAAGACAATAAAATTAATAGCCTTTTCAGGTACATTTTGCTATTTATTGGAATGGGCGATCCCAATTAATATGTTCAGAAACATGCGTACTCTTCAGTCATATAATGTGAAAGAATGCATAACATTGTAATTCATCTATTTGATATATTTAACATTGTATCCTTGATGCTTTCTGCGCTTTCTATGACGATGATAATGATCATCGTGAAGTGTTTTAAGTTAACATGCTCATGTGTTGTTTAATGCATTCATAAATACTAATAGTGCATGTCCTCTCTAACATTACAAACTGGAATGAACTTGAAGTGAGTATTAGTGCAATTGAATATGGCATCTATAATGTTCTTGCATTTTCTAGTTTTGAGTTAAATAGGCATCTTCAGTTTAAAGGTCATTTTGGTAATGTATTGTTTACTTTAATGCATTCAAAAAATAGTAATAGTGCATGTTCCCTCTAGCATTACAAATTGGAATGAACCTGAAGCTGCAATTAGTGCAATTGAATCTGGTATCTATAATGTTCCTGCATTTTCTCGTTTTGAATTAAATAGGCATCCTCAATTTAAATGACCTGGTATTTCAAAGATATGACAAGTTCACTGTTGAAAGACGATTCATTTAGCCAACACTAATTATTGTGTACTTGACCTGTGTTGTTCAAGTTTACAGCAACATGTATTATGTTTGCCTCATTATAGAGTTAAATGGACTGATAAATTCTGTCTAGCCAAAATCAAATAATTCGGTCTATGTTGGCAATGTTTACTTGAGGTTCTACAATAATCAAGGCCCTGATGGTTCGTATGATTTATCAGAAACACAATCTTTCACTTATGAAGCTCTATCAAATGAGGTCTATGTTGGCAATGTTTACTTGAGGTTCTACAATAATCAACCGGATTATGATATAAGTGAACCTGAGTCTTTTTCTGTATCTCTTCTGAAATTTATATCAGAACTGGAGCTTAATCTCAAGGAATCAGCTACATTTTAAAATAGATAATGATTCTTGATCTCTTGAGCCATCTGAACATCAAATTGATACGATGAATATGTAGCTAATGAAGATAAAGCAGGTGCATTGAACATTGATGAAAGGAGAGGCAAACCTGAAATAATAATGAACCTTCAAATTGGGTGGACGTCTCTTCAGATATGGGTAACAATGAGGATTTACAGATTCACACCATTTATTGCAGCTTCAAGATATTACCAGAAGAATTATTTTATATGCAGGTGGAAGCTGAGGTTTCGAGGCTTGGACAACTAAAAGAAAACAAGATGAAAGAACTAGTCCTGAAGTTGCAATTAATGCAATCGAATCTGGGTTTCTATAATGTTCCTGCATTTTCTAGGCATCCTCGGTTTAAATGTCACTTTTGGTGGTTTGCAGGAGCTATTGATGCTCGCTTAGTTTTGGAACAAATAGAGTGCCAAATAGCTACAGGAAGCTTTTAGCAGGAAAGACATTGTTGAAAGACTAGAAAAATGGTTATGACATGGAAGCATAGAGCAGTACAACAGGGTAAAATATTACTCAAATACTATATATTTTTTGTGCGATCTATTATAGGATGAGAATGGATATAATGTTGGAATGGAAAGTGTTTTCAAGTCTGAAGCTCAAATACTGGCTAATGCTTGCTTTGTTGCCTTGTTGCCTTGTTTAGGATGTGATTAAAATAATCTTCATGCAACAATAGCGGACATACATTTCTGTGATCTTGGTTGTTCATGGAGGAATCAGCCGCCTCCATTTTGCAAGAGGGGTGTGAAACAAAACTGACACCAGAGATGCCTATCAATGGTTCTACGATAGATGAAGATTCTTTACAAGTGTTTGCATTAGTTCATGGAAGACTATTCTTATTTTTGTTCATGATTGGTGTATTATTTTTCAGAATCGCTATCTATTATTTTGTATTATTTGTACTTGTATATTATTTTGTATTATTCGTACATGTATTAAGTATTCACTAAACTAATTACTTATATTCAAAGATTATTATGTCACTAACAAATTTAATTTGTACTCATGATTTATTTTGTTGCTTGTTTTCTAGGATAAAGAAAAATGTGGATCTTGTCGAAAAGTTATACACTTTTGCTTATGTACCGGAGCTGCACAGGGAAAGTATTTGTGATTGATGTATTATTTTTTATTAAGTATTTATCAAAAAGTATTTAACATATTGATTAGCAGCAGATAGTATTATGTCACTAACAAATTTATCTTTTGAATTTATTTGGTTCTTTGTTTTCTAGGAGAGCGAAAAATTTGGATAAAAGGAGCTTTTCAAAATGTTGTACATTTAAAGTTGCTTGAACATGAGAGCTATTTAGAAGGAAGTTTCCATGACATATTGGTGGAGTGCGTAGACTATGGGAAGTTCCCATGGTCTACTGGAGCTGTGCAGATATTGGGAAGTTCCCATCGATTTTATATTCGGTCTCTAATTTAACAACCGACAAAAGATTGGTTGAGGGATGAGCGTTGAGTGATGAGGGTTTCAGGGATTTAGGGTTTAGGGTTTTAGGGTTTAGGGTTTAAGGGTTTAGGGTTTAGGGTTTAGGGTTTAGGGTTTAGGGTTTTAGGGTTTAGGGTTTAGGGTTTAAGGGTTTAGGGTTTTAGGGTTTAGGGTTTAGGGTTTAGGGTTTAGGGTTTAGGGTTTAGGGTTTTAGGGTTTTAGGGTTTTAGGGTTTTAGGGTTTAGGGTTTTAGGGTTTAGGGTTTAGGGTTTAGGGTTTAGGGTTTAGGGTTTTAGGGTTTAGGGTTTAGGGTTTAGGGTTTAGGGTTTAGGGTTTAGGGTTTAGGGTTTAGGGTTTAGGGTTTAGGGTTTTAGGGTTTAGGGTTTAGGGTTTAGGGTTTAGGGTTTAGGGTTTAGGGTTTTAGGGTTTAGGGTTTAGGGTTTAGGGTTTAGGGTTTAGGGTTTAGGGTTTTAGGGTTTAGGGTTTAGGGTTTAGGGTTTAGGGTTTAGGGTTTAGGGTTTAGGGTTTAGGGTTTAGGGTTTAGGGTTTTAGGGTTTAGGGTTTAGGGTTTAGGGTTTAGGGTTTAGGGTTTAGGGTTTAGGGTTTAGGGTTTAGGGTTTAGGGTTTTAGGGTTTAGGGTTTAGGGTTTAGGGTTTAGGGTTTAGGGTTTAGGGTTTAGGGTTTAGGGTTTAGGGTTTAGGGTTTAGGGTTTAGGGTTTAGGGTTTAGGGTTTAGGGTTTAGGGTTTAGGGTTTAGGGTTTAGGGTTTAGGGTTTAGGGTTTAGGGTTTAGGGTTTAGGGTTTTAGGGTTTAGGGTTTAGGGTTTAGGGTTTAGGGTTTAGGGTTTAGGGTTTAGGGTTTAGGGTTTAGGGTTTAGGGTTTAGTGTTTAGGGTTTAGGGTTTAGGGTTTAGGGTTTAGGGTTTAGGGTTTAGGGTTTAGGGTTTAGGGTTTAGGGTTTAGGGTTTAGGGTTTAGGGTTTAGGGTTTATAGGGTTTAGGGTTTAGGGTTTAGGGTTTAGGGTTTAGGGTTTAGGGTTTAGGGTTTAGGGTTTAGGGTTTAGGGTTTAGGGTTTAGGGTTTAGGGTTTAGGGTTTTAGGGTTTAGGGTTTAGGGTTTAGGGTTTAGGGTTTAGGGTTTAGGGTTTAGGGTTTAGGGTTTAGGGTTTAGGGTTTAGGGTTTAGGGTTTAGGGTTTAGGGTTTAGGGTTTAGGGTTTAGGGTTTAGGGTTTTAGGGTTTAGGGTTTAGGGTTTAGGGTTTAGGGTTTAGGGTTTAGGGTTTAGGGTTTAGGGTTTAGGGTTTAGGGTTTAGGGTTTAGGGTTTAGGGTTTAGGGTTTAGGGTTTAGGGTTTAGGGTTTAGGGTTTAGGGTTTAGGGTTTAGGGTTTAGGGTTTAGGGTTTAGGGTTTAGGGTTTAGGGTTTAGGGTTTAGGGTTTAGGGTTTAGGGTTTTAGGGTTTATAGGGTTTAGGGTTTAGGGTTTTAGGGTTTAGGGTTTAGGGTTTAGGGTTTAGGGTTTAGGGTTTAGGGTTTAGGGTTTAGGGTTTAGGGTTTAGGGTTTAGGGTTTAGGGTTTAGGGTTTAGGGTTTAGGGTTTAGGGTTTAGGGTTTAGGGTTTAGGGTTTTAGGGTTAGGGTTTAGGGTTTAGGGTTTAGGGTTTAGGGTTTAGGGTTTAGGGTTTTAGGGTTTAGGGTTTAGGGTTTAGGGTTTAGGGTTTAGGGTTTAGGGTTTAGGGTTTAGGGTTTAGGGTT